>OX493389.1:25391271-26641271 GCA_950371165.1 Lacanobia oleracea
CTTGCACCACAACCAAACAAAGGTCCCAGGTACATACAAACTGTCGCAGCAGAACGGGATATGCATCTCCCTGCTCATTACTACATTACATAATGAGGTTTGTACACCGTGTACCCCGACCTTTATGAAATATTCACATCGCTCACGTTCCAAAATGAATCTAATTACCAACTCAAAGGGTTCACAATCGTTTGTGTATAACATGTGCAAATGCGAGTCAGCCTCATTGAACATAAGCTGTTTTAGTTAATTGTAGCTACAGACAGTGGAAAGGTTTAGTGTTGTATGAAATTTTATTACTTGTGCTGTAAATAAGGCTTTATGGCTGTTATTATTTGTATGTTAACTAAGAGGAATTGAGCAGGTAAACTTGTGTTCTGATGGGGTAAGTCAGTTTTGTATTCTCGAAAAACATTATATTTCCTGCATTTGTCTCTAGTAACTTGGGGTTTTAATTTTCAGTTCTGTTTTACAAACCGTCACGCTATCACTGACTCTCTTTGGTCTTCGTCATCATCATCGTATTACCCGACAGACGTCCACTGCTAGGCATAGGCCTCCCCCAAGTGTCACCACAACAACCGGTTCTGTGCGTCTCGCATCTATCGGCTACGAGCGACCCTCACCAGTTCATCGGTCCACCTTGTGGGAGACGTTCCAACGTCGCGTCTTCAGGTACGCGGTCGCCACTCCAGAACTTTTCGGCCCCATCGTCCATCTGTTCTGCGAGCAATGTGCCCCGCCCACTGCCACTTTAGTTTGGCGATCCTTCGGGCTATGTCGGTAACCTTGATTCTCTCTCGGATATCATCATTCCTGATTCGATCACGCAAGGAAACATCAAGCATTGCCTTCTCCATTGCTGTTTGAGTGACTTTAAGCCTTCTGATGAAGCCAATTGTGACGTTTCAGTTCCATAAGTCATCACTGGCAACACGCACTGGTCATAGACTTTCGTCTTGAGACTGTGGTATGTGGGACGAGAAGATACAACACAACCGAGTTGGATTCTACGGTTGACCACTTTCTCGACTGATTGTCACAGGTCACACTTGGCTACAACTTTGAGTGTAGAGTCTCCGATCTTAATACTCACACTCTCTCCGGGTGAGTGCTTTGCTCTTATGAAATTTGTGTTCTCCAAAAATTATACTTATCACTTACTTAACATACGAAAAATGTTTATTTTGTGAATAAATTATGACATTGTCCGTAGCTTTCTGACAAGAATGCTTTTAATTCCAAAATCTTGATGCAACTGATTTTGGGTTTTCATTCAAATGTAAGAATATTTTAATTCTCAGAAATAAATAAGAAAATCTGAAGTTTTAGTAGTAGTAGTAGTAGTAGTAGTAGTAGTAGTAGTAGTAGTAGTAGTAGTAGTAGTAGTAGTAGTAGTAGTAGTAGTAGTAGTAGTAGTAGTAGCAGTAGTAGTAGTAGTAGTAGCAGCAGTAGCAGTAGCAGTAGCAGTAGCAGTAGCAGTAGCAGTAGCAGTAGCAGTAGCAGTAGCAGTAGCAGTAGCAGTAGCAGTAGCAGTAGCAGGAGCAATAGCAGTAGCAGTAGCAGTAGCAGTAGCAGTAGCAGTAGCGGCGGCTGGGGCGTGAGGTTTCCCTCTCTCTCACACGTTCGGCTTCCTCCTTTGCTAGCATTACTGCTTCGGAGAAGGAGGTGACCGCTTCCCATGTCTCCTCGCTCCGTGGAGAAAAGCCCTAGATACGCCATTGAGCTCATGACTTGTGCCAGCTACTACAACAGAAGTAAATGCCTTACTATTGCCGTGTGAAACTTGCCTTACAGCGGCACCGGTGATAACATTGTAACTTGATGCGGTAAACACGGTATAGGATTCACCTGTGTGAAAGTTACCTTTATTATTTTACAAAGAAATGAGATGCTTTTTGTTACAGATCTTTGTTGAAATTAGTTACAGTATTAAGTACTGGCTATTTACAGAAGGTAGCTCTCTTGGCATATCCTGTACAGCCCGTTCATTTTCCGGGATAGAAAATAGTCTATAGAACTCTGCGATGCAGCTTTCGTCAAGTGTTGTTTTTGGGTTCCGTACCTCAAAAGGAAAAAAGAGAACACTTATAGGATCAATTTGTTATTCGTCCGCGTGCGGACGTGCAGCTGTTATTATCTAGCCAGAGGAGCTCGTGGCTAGATAATAACAGTCGCACGGGTCGATCTTCAAGGTTAAGCAACGCTTGCCAAGGTTGGCCTGTGGATGGGTGACCATCTTAACATAGCGAGTTTCCTCCGTGCCTCGGAAAGCACGTTAAGCCGTTGGTCCCGGCTGTCATTTGTAGATCTTTGGCAGTCGTTACGGATAGTCAGAAGCCAGTTAATCTGACTCCAGTTTTGCCGTGAAGTACCGTGTTACCCAGTTACTGGGTTGTGGAGGTCTGGTAGGCAGCCGCTCCGCATAAAATACTGGTATTCAGATAAATCCGGTTTGACTGGAAGCCGACCCCAATATAGTTGGGAAAAGGCTAGGCAGATGGTTTGGATGGTTTTTTGGTCTTCTTTATATCAGGAACGCGTGAAGATATCGAGTTGAAATCAAACTTTTTTGGTAGTTGAAACCATATACTCAGGTCTACAGTCCCTAAAGCTGTGAAAAATCAAACTTCTAAGTTACGTGCGTAAAACCGATTCGACTGTTTATGCTGCAAAAAACGTATATTTCGACACTCTCAAGGGAATCAAAATTTGTAGGGTATTTTCCGTTGACCTAGAATTATGAAATTTGGCAAGTAATATCGTCTTATTTACTTTTGCTGGGAAGTTTGTTGGCCACTTCTCCACAGCTAAAACACTAGGCAGTGGTGACGGGCAGGCGTTTTGGAGGACTGTGTTTTGTAATTTTTACGTTCAAAAAGTGCTGGCAAATTGGGCTAGAGAAGTCTAATTTGAATAAACGACTTTTGAATTTTGAATATTATAACAGCGGCCATAATGCGCGTCTTCGCGAATCTGTGAGGCCGTCTGATAGTTATGTCGTAGTTAGCCCTCTATCAGTTAATATCATTGGAATTATAATTACATTAGCCAACAGGTTATGTATGGATAATATGGTTTAAATACGGTTTTAATATGGTATTAATTTGTTTCCTTAAAGTTGAGTGTTCAGTTTATGTTGTGATCAGTTCTAAGCAATCTATTGCAAACTTTGAAAGGCGATCTGTTAGCCTCATAAAGTGTTAGTTGTTATTCTGTTTTTAATGTATCTTAGGGTAAGTGCATTTTTGTTTATTTTTTATGGCAAATAAAGATATTTGAAAATTGAAAATTGAAATTGAATATGGTATTCAAACTCTATTTTGAATTGTATATACTGTATTCCTACCACAGTTTGTTATTTTTTTACCCTGACTGTTAGAAAATGCTTTGTTGCATTAAAACCAACCATGTACTACTTTTGTACATAAAATCTAAAAACATGGGAGTGCGGGGACCTTATCAAAATGTAACTAGATGAAAAGCCTTAAACACATTTAGATAACTGAACGTGAGTTTTAATAGCCTTATGGTGTCGGCCAGTGCCAGTGTCGTAAAAGAATAATACCATCTCATCACTTCCCGTGGGTATCGTAAGAGGCGACTAAGGGAATCGCCAGAGAAACACTGCGATGGCTAACCGGCCTGCCAAGCGTGGCGATTATGGCAACACCCCTCCCCAAATTTGGGGAGGTCTATGTCCAGTAGTGGACGTCTTTCGGGTTATACGATGTTGATGATGATGAGTTTTAATTATGTAATACATCAGGTTCCTCTAAAGTTACTATACTGTAACATAGCAGGTGTGAAAATATATCTTATAACTAAAACAGTTAAACTTATAAGCTTTCAGAATGCATGCTTAAAGAACCACAGTAACGAAATCGTTAGTGGAGGGAGCTGTTCCCTGGCTTCCTTCGATCCCAAGACACTGTCGCAGGGCTAACCTAAACCTAGACCTAACCAAACTGAAACCAAATCTTGTATCTATTTGCAGTTAAATAAATTAATTTCTCAAACTCTCACTCGTATATACACTCAAGCACGCACACACACACTTACACTAAAACACACTCTCACGCACTTACATAATTCACGCGCTCCTTTTTGTATTTTCTTTTCTTTTGTTTTCCTTTTAATTATCAATTGCATACACTGTATAATGTTAAGGGGAAGAGCGGAGTCACCTTACACAAGCATCTTCTTGCTTAAAAGGTGATCTTCAAATCAGGTATGTTAATGCTTTATGTAATTGAAATAAACATTTTATTTATTTATAAATGTTTCCTTCAGCTGTTCGCATGGAGGATGGATCTGGATCTGGATTGCCCAATACTGCGGTACTGGACTAGGCTGCATGTTGAGCACTCCGGATCCAGACCTAAATATAGACTGAGATAATAATAGTGTATGTGTGTGTATAATCTTTTTGCTTGTAATAATTGTAATTTATAATGTTAATTGACTCATAATGTATAATTTTTGTGTTGTATAATGTTTTTTATTGTATTCTTTTAATTTATTCTTGTTTTTAAAAATGGACTAGTTCTGAAATTAAATTATTTATTTATTTTATTTTATTTATTTTATTTATTTATTTATTTACATACATACAAATATCCTTACAGGCTTGACCCAATGCGATATTGTAGCACACTTAAAACTTAAATAGTTCCCTGTTTTTTATAACAAATTGTACGAGTAGCTATTCTTGTAAATTCACCCAAAGTGCAACAGAATATATGTCTATGTCCTCAGCAATGAGGTTAAGAGTGCGGAGCGCGCTCGTTAGCGGCGCCTCGCGCAGCAAGTTAGTACGCGCGCGCGGTTCTGCCAGCAACCGTGGTTGTCGACGACGCCCCACATACCCGTCTGGCACGACTAGTTCCACCTTTTGCAATATATCCGCATTGTGTATCTTCCCTCTTATTATCTTAAAGATATAAGTCACTAGTGTGAGTTGCCTCCTGACCCTCAGTTCATTATATCCGACCATACCCAAGACAAATAGAGTTGGATACATCAATGGATAAAATGGATATACGCCAAATTCCCTCATATATAAGTACCTAATAAATTTATTTTGTACCCGCTCCAACATGAGACTATATTTAGTTTCATGTGGAGCCCAGATAACTGCGTTACATTCTAGTTGGCTTCTTACTAAAGCATTGTATAACGCCGTTATAGCTTTCATGTTTGTGAAGCCTTTAACCATTCTAAGCACAAATCCTAGGTTTCTATATGCTTTTTTACATATCTTAACTATATGATCACGAAAGGTGAGCCCAGTGATGAAACCAACTCCCAAGTCCCTCACTTCAGTAACCCTATCCATCGGCACTCCGTCCACCGTATAAGTATGCGTGATGGGTGTGCGTGCGCGCGAAAAGCTTATGGTCACACACTTAGATGTGTTAAACTGCAGGAGATTACTCTTGCTCCAAGCTACCCCTCTGTCTATATCTCTCTGCAGTCTCTCACAGTCAGTCACGTTTGTGATGGGGAGATAAAGCTTGAGGTCGTCGGCAAACAGCAAACACTTAGCCTCTTGCACAACGTTTGGTAGGTCATTAATCATTATGAGAAATTCCAGAGGCCCTAAATTAGTACCTTGGCTTACCCCAGATCTAGTATAGTATGCATTCGATTGAAATCCTGCATAGTCAACATACTTTTGCCTGTCACTCATATAACTAGCAAAAAACCTAAGTAAATGCGGGGTGAAACCGATCCCTGCTAACTTTTTCAGCAACACATCATTATCCACTAAATCAAAAGCCTTTTTAAAGTCGAAATAAGCAGCATCGGCTTGTCCCCCACCGTCTACTATCGGCACCACACCCGCCATGTAGCTGAGTAAATTACTGGTAGTATTTCTACTCGGCCGAAATCCATGCTGCGCGTCTGTGAGTTGTGAGCTAACTTGCTGAAAAATGCACCTATGAATTGCTGATTCTAATACTTTAGCCATTGTTGACAACACTGCAACCGGTCTGTATTCTTCAACTTTAGTTCCCGAACCTCCCTTCGGTACCGGTATGACCCGGGTAATCTTCCATCTCGGGAAACTCAGCCGATTTGAGGCAAAGATTGTAGATGTGCAACAGCGGTTTCGCTAATCCCATTTGACAGTCCCTAAAAATGTACGGCGGAATACCATCAGGCCCTGACGATTTTTTCGGTTTAAGATTCTGCAGGGCGCGTACCACGTCACCCAACTCCAATCTATCATCATTTTATTTTATTAAAAATACCTATAGCACAGATCAACTATACAACTACTCAATAGATCATGGTTCAGTCATGCGGGCTATTGCCAATAGGGAATATGCATGTATGCATCGTGTTTCGAGTAATATTGATTCTATTTTCACTGTTAATACGAGTATTATATTTTGTATATTTTTAGATAAACTGTATAGATGATAAATGAGGAGCTCGTGGCTAAACAATAAAAGCCGCACGGGTCGATCTTGAAGATTAAGCAACGCTTGCCAAGGTTGGTCTGTGGATGGGTGACCATCTTAACATAACGAGTTTCCTCCGTGCCTCGGGAAGCACGTTAAGCCGTTGGTCCCGGCTGTCATTTGTACATCTTTGGCAGTCGTTACGGATTGTCAGAAGCCAGTTAATCTGAATAAAGTCTTACCAAGAAGTACCGTGTTACCCAGTTAATGGGTTGTGGAGGTCTGGTAGGCAGCCGCTCCACGTAAAACACTGGTATTCAGCTGAATCCGGTTTGACTGGAAGCCGACCCCAACATAGTTGGGAAAAGGCTAGGCAGATGATGATGTATAGATGATAAATAGGTTTTTCATGCATATTCCCTATTTATCAGATCGTAATGATCAAAGCCCCAATAGCTATTAAGTCTAAAATATTGATGCATTTCTAGCTTGATATTGTTTACCAGCTGAAAGTTTAAATTCTCGTTAGAAGAGTTTGCTAATAAGTAGCTAGTTGACATCTCAAATTAAGTAAAACAACGCTTAGTCACGTCAATATTTCAAAAATAATGATAAATTGGACTTTCGTCTTAAGTAGCGAATATGCAGCAGTGAAAAACCCAAGTGCGAGTCTGACTTTCACACAAAGAGAGAGTATCATAACTGTAAAAGACACGATTCCTGTATGGGAGCCCCCTTTAATTTTATTATTGTTTATTGTTAAAGCAGTAACAGAAATACATACACACACTGTGAAAATTTCAACTGTCTACCTATTACGGTTCTTGAGATACAACCCGCTGTCACACAGACGGACGGACGGACAGTGGAGGCTTATTTGTAGGGTTCCGTTTCTTGTCCTTCGGGTACGGAACCCTAAACAAAAATGACCGGCAGCGTTGTAGAGCGTTTTGGTTACGCTCACGCAATAGATTAATTAATTTACAAAAAAAAAAATCTTTATAACGAATTTTATTTAGTCGTTACCACAGTTTTCCAATGATTATTTACCATTTGACCAGCGCCCATTAATTGGGCACTAACTCTACCGAGAATAAACTTAATTAGTACTGTTTCTAAGTCTAAAACAAACATTAGTTTAGTTACAGCCGCAAGAACTTGTATTAATTCAAAATTAGTAATGTATTGTATTAATTGTTGATCTGAGTGCTAAACTCAGTTTGAACCTTTGCTGTCAAAATAAATCGTTAGATATCTAACTAATTGATGGCCAAAGCAGTTGCAGAAGTTACGTCGGTTTAGTAATATTCAAAATTTCGAAGGTTTCAAGGCAAATTTCTATTCATTATGATTCTTAAATTCCTTTTTTCATCGTCATGATTTGCCTAGTTTTTTTTCCAGCTAAGTTAGAGTTGGTATTTCATATGAAGCTGTTTTTGAAGATGAAGAACAGTCAAGAAAGATCGGGTCAGTTACAGAACTGACCCGATCTTTCTTGGCAAGTTATGCTTCCATCCTTGTCACGCAAAACGTCGTATGTACTGGATGGTGCAAATTCACTATGGTGTGACTTGCGAGTGAGATCACACGCATTAAGTGCAGTCTCTGTTAATCAAAGATATTTAAATTGTCACATCTTTGTGACCTTTGGAGTTTTCTATTTACGGCTGGTTTTTCTGTAGGTTTTGAGAAATGAATTTAAAAAATACCAGTCAAATAAGTAACCTTAAAAAACCCATTATATTATTCACTTTTACTTCCAAACAACCTCAATTTATAAATGCTCTTTATGACGGCCTTCTACATCCTCGAACATTAAATTGCTATAACTGTACTCGCTTTAAATCCAATCACTTCAGGCCCCACAATTCGACCCAGTCGAACTCCAAATTATCAATAGTCTTAATGATCGAAAATCCCTTCAAAACGATGCTGTAATAAACCTCGATCATTATTAGGCGTGCTAACGAAGTGGCCAGCTAGCTCATCCAATTATACGCTGATCCCGCTGGGTATAACTAGAGTTACCAACCGTCCTGTTTTCCCAGTACATGTCTCGGTTTTTGTAGTGTCCTGGGATGTCTTGCGATGCTCGAGAAAGTCTATTGGCAAATGCGAATTTTGTCGAAATGTCAAAATAATACTGGATTGATTATGTGACATTTTGACAGCGTTTGTCAAGCCCATACGTTTTTGTAGTTTTGAGAATTGGCTCTGCCACAGAATGTTACTTGCCTTGAATCTCCTGTCAGTTTTTTAATCAGTGTCCTGGGTTTTAAAGCACCCTGATAAGGTCATGTAAATATTTTAAAATTCGCGAGCCAATTTTGCAAATAAATAAGTTTGTAACATGTTTATAAGATGCTTACCTAAGTTTAAAGAATTAAGTACTAACTAAAGTGTTTGTTTTATATAAATAACTTGTTTTCGTGAGTTTGTGAGGTTGTAGGGGGTAATCTATGGATTTTATGAACCGATTTTGAAAATTCTTTTACCAATAGAAACCCACGTTATTTGTAAATGTCATAGGCTATATATTAACCCAAAAAATACCGCCCAACGAAGTGGGCACGGGTCAGCTAGTCTCAAACAATTAAATATGTCGTTCAAAATAAATATGTCGTTCTTTTAATTTATTTTAATTTAAAATATGATTATTATTTTTACGAGAATTTCAGGAAACTTTATTATAATTACATATTAATTTAAGTATTGCTACTCTTTTAATGAGTACTGATTTCAAAAACTGAAAGTATCCAATTAGTCCGCCAGACAGATTTCCAAAAAAAATTGGACAATTATGTTTTCCTTTAACGTTGTTATTAAAATAAGATGATATAGTGCGTTTAAAACTCGTGTGACGAAACGCATTAGTACACTTTTATTAAAACGTGGCGACCAGCCCCCCTTGAGCTTTGATGCAATTTACCTTTAAATATTTTTATCGATTAGAAATGGTAAAAAAAGCCAGTAAATCTGACTCCAGTCTTGCCAAGAAGTACCGTGTTACCCAGTTAATGGGTTGTGGAGGTCTGGTAGGCAGCCGCTCCACGTAAAACACTAGTATTCAGCTGAATCCGGTTTGACTGGAAGCCGACTCCAATATAGTTGGGAAAAGGCTAGGCACATGATGATTAGAAATGGCAAAAAAAAACGTGTACAATATAAAATATTTTGAACATCTAAAGAACGGACTAAATAGAACTATTATTTTTCAATTTTTTAATCCTATTCTCCTAGCTTATCCAACATTAAATCCAAGTTTTTTAAACTGAAGCTTGGTAACCCTAGGTACAACTAACATTGTGTTATGGTGAGCTGGCTAACTTTTCAGTTATTTTACTTTGTTAGTGTGCCGAGTTTTGATGATGTCATTTGGCTTTTGATGTGGCTGAAGTCTGGTTCCTGTAATCCTAGTAGCCTCGTTAGTTGAGCAGTTTTCGTGGTACGAGTATTGACCAACTATCCTACTAATTTTGTTCTAATTTTAAAAATGTCTGCATGGCTTTGTAAATTAATCATTACCAACGGTTAAATGGGCTTGGACGGAAAATTAACCATGCTTAATTGGGTAGACCATGGCCTAGGTTAGAGAGGATTTTCCAAAATTCCTACAGGAACGGGAAAAAACGGGACATGTACGAAGCTGCGGGCAAAAGCTAGTTTGTTAATTTTTTTTAGTCATTTAGAAAATAGATGAAAATTTACCTTATCTAAAACTATTAAGCCCGAAATTAAATTAAATAGTTATTTAATTAAAGACTATAGGAGAACCTTTACGACATGTATGGTCTTAAAATAACATGTTTATAATTATGATTCGTTCAGAGCCCTTTGTATGCGAGACCAGCTCGCACTTAGCCAGCTTTTTAAAATCCGAATTACAACGGCTGTAATTTTTTGACAAATACTAAAATTGCAATAACGCGTCAAATTGACGTAGTGTGTCAATTTGCTTCTTAAGAATTTCTCTTATATTTTTTCCCTTTCGACGGGATTCGCCAATAGTAACTTTGCCAAATGAAACTATTTTATTCCCAACACGTATCCTGAACATATCTTGATATCCCTTACAAACTACTAACCTCCATTATGATAATCATGTCACCATAAATACAATAAGGTAAACATAAAAAATAATTCAGTACGTCGTTACACCGCAAGATGGCGTTATAAATAAAATAAAATCGACACTATTTTTCAGAGGAAAGGCCCCGTTAAAATATTTAGCGACCATTATTTGGTTCTGAAAAATGTGTGTCCCTTCCGCGTCCGTACTTTGTATGCAAATATGAAGACTGGGTTAGGCTCGAAATATACGGGAGGATTGTTTGTGTGGGTACGCTTAAGAAAGGGGGCTACTCTCTAAGCCCGAAGTCCGTAGTTTCGGGCTTAGTGAGTAGCCCCCAAGATTTACACTACCGTTCAAAAGTATTGTACTTCTGACCTTTGTGAGAAGTTATATGAGGCCGACATTAAAATAAAAGTTGAGTTATGTATGAAATTGAGTTTTAAATTAAAAAAAAGCTTTCCAAGCGTTGCTTAACCTCAATGATTGATTATGTTCTTTAAATAAACACTGTATTTTTTATTATTAAATTACAAATGCATAGTTTTCAGATGTTCCCCTATGCTTGTGATGGCGGTATTTCTTGCCAAATTTCATAGTTCTAAGAAAATACTTTATAAATTTTGATTCCCTCGAGATTGTCGAAAAATAGGTTTTTTGCGGCATACTGCCGCATTTTCCCGTATCTTTTTTTACGTAAACAGAAGTTTAATTTTTTCACAGCTTCAAACGGCTGTAGACCTGAGTATATGGTTTAAATTTCAACTCTATACCTCCACGGGATTCTGAGATAAATGGTCTTGACAGACAGACGGACAGACGGACAACAAAGTGATCTTATAAGGGTTCCGTTATTTCCTTTGAGATACGGATCCCTAATAATAAATAATATAATTTGATAATGGATTTTAAATTATGTTAAGATTTACCTCCAATAAATATGAAATTTTGATGAAGTGTTCTCATTTATTCAAATTCAAAAAAAGTAATTTTTAGGAATACAATATCTCACTTTCATTTTTTTAGTATTATGTTTTATGTTACTAAAATATTAAACACATCAAAGCAGGTGTATTTAATATCACAAGTGATTAAAATGAATAAATTGAACATCATAATTAATTCTATTTTCGAGATGATATTTATTTAATACTCAAAGAGCTGTTTGATCCTAAGATTATAGATCAAAAGCATTCTCAAGATTATCAAAACTATTCAGGAGACCTATCAAGTTTTATTAAATGTTATTGGATTAGAAAATTCGCCAAAAGTTGGCTTAAAATTTTGATTTAAATATGCTTCAACTGAAAACAATATAATTGTTTATTTTTTTTAATAGCTGCTAAATATGGACAGCTGAAGAGTTTGTTTGTTTGGTTGAATGCGTTAATCTCAGGAACGAATTGAAAAAATATTTTAGTGTTGGATAGCCCATTTATCGGGAAAAGCTGAATGATTTATCACGCTACGACCAATAGGAGCGGAGCATTTATGAAAATTGTGACTTATGCGAAGTTGCGCGGGTCAGCTAGTTTCTATAATAAAATATTCATCATCTGCCTAGCCTTTTCCCAACTATATTGGGGTCGGCTTCCAGTCAAGCCGGATTTAGCTGAATACCAGTATTTTACTAGGAGCGGCTGCCTACCAGACCTCCACAAACCATTAACTAGGTAACACGGTACTTCATGGCAGGACTGGAGTCAGATTTACTGGCTTCTGACTATCCGTAACGACTGCCAAAGAGATCTTTTGACTAACGACAGCCGGGACCAACGGCTTAACGTGCTTTCCGAGGCATGGAGGAAACTCGTTATGTTAAGATGGTCACCCATTCTCAGACCAGCCGTGGCAAGCGTTGCTTAACCTTGAAGATCGACCCTTTTTTTTCTATCTAAATAAATATAAAGCGTGCTCAAATGGCTTCAGTTTTTTCAATGATTTTTCAATCTTCCTGCCCTTATTCCATGTTACTTAGGGTGGGCGCAACAGATTTTTAGAGTTCCGTACCCGCAGAGTAACCAATGGATCCCTATTATTACTAAGCCTCCGCTGTCCGTCCATCCGTCTGTCTGTCAGCGGGCTGTAACGCAAGAATCGTAATCGAAACAGTTGAATTTTTTATTGGCGCTGTAACCACAAATAATAAAAAATAAATTTAATTAAAGAGGGCATACAAGAACCGTGTTTTGTCGGTTTATGGTACGGAACCTTTCGTGTGAGTGTCCGACTCGCATTTGGCTGATTTTTTCTATCTGCCGTCACGTAAGTGTTACTGCCAGTGTAGTCCATTATTGGAAAAAAAATAATATTTTATAGAGATTGCTTTATTGTAACAAGATTTTGACTCCAATTAATTTCATGTTATTAGATACAATTCGCGTCAGCGTAGTTTATCCCTCGGAAGTTAGGTTTGAGTGAAATCCGCGCAGGTAGGTAGGTACAATCGCGTAAAAAAGTGTATATTTTTTTGTTTATACGTACCTATACTACAAACAAGTAACAAAGACTACCAGTAACAATAAAAATATCAAAAGTAACACGAAAAACACATACACCTCAAGAACACAAATCAAACTGTAAGAAATAACCAAAATAAATTATTAAAAACAATAACAACGTGTAACACTTTTCGTTTCCACAGTCGTATTGCATTGAGCAAGCGGAACACACTAATGCATCGAACGTATACGAGCGAGTGAGATGCCATTACATTGCGCGCTTGTGCTAAACGCGCATGAGCGGTTGTATAGTTGTTGTCAAATTGACATCCTGCGCAGCCGATTGCGTGATGGGAACTGTACGTCTTATTTCTGATGCATTTCATCAATCTGCCTAGCTTTTGCAACTAAATACCAATATTGTAAATGGAGCGATTGCCTATCAACCCAGATCACTACAACCTAGTAACTGAGTGCTATGATACCCCTTAGCAAGACTGTTGTCAGATTTTTCTGGCTTCTTACTGTCAGCCGGGACCAACACCTTAACGTGCTTTCTGGGGCACGGAGGAAACTCCTTATAGATAGATGGTCACCCATTCACGAACCGACTGCAGCAAGCGTAGCTTTATCGCGAAGTTCGATCCATGCGGCTGATATTATTAAATCTCGAGCTCCTCACACTAATCATCACACACATCATGTTTATTTTTAGGTTTCCGTACCAAAAGGGTAACTAACGGAATCCTATTACTAAGCCTCCGCTGTCCGTCCGTCCGTATGTCTGTCAGCGGGCTGTATCTCAAGAACCGTTATAGATGACAGTTGAAATTTTCACAGATTGTGTATTTCTATTGCCACTATAAAACAAATAGTAAAAATTAAGATTTATGCTACAGAACTCTTTGTGTGTCAGTCCGACTCGCACTTGCCCGTTTTTTTTTTGCATTTCAATATTTTCCCTTATTACAAAGAACAAACGAAATGTGGGTGTAGCACTTATGATACACGTCTGTTATCCCTCCGGGTCATGTAAGCTGAAGGCTTGATTTTATATTATTTGTTTAAAATTCCCCGCCCACAATCCACCCCCGTATGTATACAGCCGGGACTATTGTCATGCGTTTTACGTAACACGTCAAGAAAGGATTACAATAGTGTGCGTGATAGATAATACTTTGATCTTTTAAGGTGTTTGCATAATATACCTTAGGGTTTTATTCTGTAAACATATCTTCCTTGTTCTTTTTCTATTATTCTATAAAAAATCACGACTCGAACGAGTTTTGCATATAAATATGTCGTAGCACTGTTTTACCACAATCAATCCTTGAGCCAATATTAATATAGGTACTCAGAGCCTAGCACGAAAATTTGACGTATAGTAACGTTAACGAAAGTGAATTTTGAATGTGAAAAACAACAACCCCATAGTATTTGGTTAAATTTTATGGTAAATACAAAATTAATGTCATTTAAAAATATGAATAAAGCATCTAATCATCTGAGGAGCTCGTGGCTAAATAATAACAGCTGCACGGGTCTATCTTTAAGGTTAAGCAACGCTTGCCAAGGTTGGTCTGTGGATGGGTGACCATCTTAATATACCGAGTTTCCTCCGTGCCTCGAAAAGCACGTTAAGCCGTTGGTCCCGGCTGTCATTTGTAGATCTTTGGCAGTCGTTACGGATTGTCAGAAGCCTGTAAATCTGACTCCAGTCTTGCCAAGAAGTACCGTGTTACCCAGTTAATGGGTTGTGGAGGTCTGGTAGGCAACCGCTCCACGTAAAACACTGGTATTCAGCTGAATCCGGTTTGACTGGAAGCCGACCCCAATATAGTTGGGAAAAGGCTAGGCAGATGATGATGATGATGAATAAAGCATCTAATTCAAATAAATACTATGTGCGAAACCAATATTGTAGCTACAGTAAAATTCCTTGTTCCTCTGATGCATGATTACTCTCATATTGTTCTCATTGCTGCGACGGAGGCCTTCTCTCTATCAGAGAGAGGGAACCCAGTCTGGTTTGGTGAATTTCCAATATCTTGCGAACTGTCTTCTTCTTCTTCTACCTGGCGTTAATCCCGGCTATTGCCAGGGTCCGCCTTCCTACTTAGCTTCCTCCACTTTGCCCGATCTTGGACATCCTTCTCAGTTAGGCCATTGGCTCTCATGTCGGACTTAACGACATCCAACCAGCGCTTGCGAGGGCGACCACGGGACCTAGCCCCAAGAACAGCCATATTCATGCATCCCCGACCAACGTACTCCATAGGGCGGCGCATGATGTGGCCATACCATCGCAGACGACACTCTTGCAGTTTTTCCCCCACGTCACGGACACCAAGACTACCTCTGATGAAAGAGTTGCGTATGCGATCGGATCGCGTTACGCCACTCATCCACCTCAGCATCTTCATCTCCGTGACGCGAAGCTCCTGGATGTGTCTGCTTAGTGCTGGCCAACATTCACCGCCGTACAGTAGGACAGGCCGTATGATGCATTTATATATCTGCCCCTTGAGCTTCGGAGGCATTTTGCGGTCGCATACAACGCCCGTTACCTCGCGCCACTTCGCCCAAGCCGCGCTTATACGTGCTTGGACATCGTCGTCTACGTTGCCAGACTCGTGCAGCACGGATCCAAGGTACCTGAACGTATCGGACTTTCTGATCAGGTCCGAACCTATTCGGATGAACCTATTTGAATCCGTGCCGCCACAGGACATGTACTCAGTCTTCGCCACATTTAGTCTCAGACCACCGTTTTCAAGCGTGTCCTTCCAAATGTTGACTTTGCGCTCAGGATGGGCTTTGTTCTGATTAACGAGGGCGATGTCATCGGCATACATCATTAGCCATGGGGGCTTATCTTGGATGTTTGCCGTAACTACATCGAGCACTACGTTAAACAAGAACGGGCTAAGAGCCGAGCCTTGGTGAACGCCAACAGATATTGGGAAGCCATTCGATTCGCCAACAGCGGTCTGGACAGAGGACATGGAATCGCGGTACATGTCTCTGATAATGTCAATATAGGCCTCGGGAACGCCCTTGAAGCGCAGTGCCCACCAGATGGACTGCCGAGGTATACAGTCGAAGGCCTTCTGCAGGTCTAAAAAGGCCATATGCAAAGCTCTCCTTCTCTCTCTGTAAGCCTCAGCCAGATTCCGTAAGGCGAATACTGCGTCCATGGTGCTGTTACCCGCCCGGAAGCCATATTGACACTCAGAGACAGTACACTCGCTACGGAGCCGTGTGTCAATGATGCGCTCGAAGAGCTTCATGGTGTGGCACATGATCTTGATACCGCGGTAGCTACTACAATCCTGTACGCTACCTTTGCCTTTGTATACAGGGATAATCAGGCTAAATCGCCACTGGTTCGGCATTTCCTTGGTGATCAGGATGCGGTTAAAAAGATCCGTCAGAAGGTCCACGCCATGTGGGCCCATCGCCTTCCACACTTCAATTGGCCCATTGTCAGGCTCGACCGCTTTCCGGTTCTTCATGTGGCGAAGAGCAATGCGGGTTTCGTCGGGGGAAATAGGGGAAATAAGTCCAAGGTTAGGAGGCGGTTCGGGAGGAAGGTTATGGGGATGCTGTTTGTTAGACAGCTCCGCGAAGTATGTACACCATCTCTCCTTAACAGAGGGGGCATCGTAGAGCAGCTTACCCTGGGCGTCCCTTATACAGAGACATTTGCTAATGTCCCGTGTAGCTTTCTCCCGGGTACGCGCCAGCTTAAAAATAAGCTTTTGCCCCTCCGCAGTTTCCAGCTTGTCGTACAAGGGCGCCAGACTTTTGCTGCGGGCTCTGGCTACAGCTTTTTTGCAAGCGCGCTTAGCCGCTCCATATGCCTCTCTGTCATCCGGAGAGTTGGACCCTTGCCACTGTTTAAATAAAACCTTCTTCTTCCGAGTCGCCTCCTGCACCCCGTCATCCCACCACCACGTCTCCTTTTCGATGGTGCGGCCACCACGAGAAGTGCCAAGGACGCGCTTACCCGCATCGGTGATTGCTGAATGGATCCTACTCCAGATCTCTTGAGCGGACTCATGCGGAGCACTGATCTCGAGATGCTCGACCTCCGCGATGAAGTCCGACTGCCTAGGACCATCAAGCAACCACCACTTTGTGCGGGGTTTGCGTTTTTCGGTCACTTTCTTTTTCGGTACAACCGCAAAGTCCAGGACAAGGAGGCGGTGTTGAGCCGTTAGGCTTTCACCTGGGATGACTTTGCAGTTGGTAACCTTGCCAATGTGGCACCGTCGCACCAGCAGATAATCTATTTGGGTTGAGTAGGCACCACTACGGTACGTAATAAGATGCTGGGTCTTCTTCTGAAAGAACGTGTTCGCGATGGCTAGGTCAGACAAAGCGCAGGTGCTGAGTATACTGACTCCTTCTGCATTTAGCTGGCCATATCCAAAACCACCGTGAACACGTCCGTACTCTCCAGCAAACTGACCTACGTGACCGTTGAGATCCCCCCCAACCAAAACACCTTCGGAATTCGGAATAGCGCGTAGTACGTCCTCGAACTCATCCCAGAAGGCTTCCTTTTCAGACTCACAGCAACCAGTTTGAGGAGCATAGGCGCTGATTAGGTTCGTTACCGACCCTTCGATCAGCACCCTAACTCGCATCAACCGGTCGCTGCATCGGTCTACTTCAAGGAGTCCATCCTGAAGGTCCTTAGACAGCACCACGGCCACTCCGCCCCTGCCCGTTGGTGATCCGGTGTACACTAGCCGGTACCCCTGCCCGATGTCACGTGACTTATTTCCCTTGCCGCGCGTCTCCTGAAGGAAGGCGCACTGGACCCGACGCTTCGCAAGTACGTCCGCGAGTTCTCGGCAACGTCCGGTTAGGGAGCCAATGTTCCAGGTGGCAAAGCGGAACTTCTTCTTGGGTACTATCCTCTTTAGCCGTGCCCGTACTCGACACGGTAGCCCTAGCCCACTTATCGCAGGTTTAGGGCGATGTGCCTGCGCGTCGTTATGCGGCGACGCCCTAGCCCGAGTACCCGTTTTCAACTTATTGTCCATTTGATTATTTGGCTGAAGTTGGTTTTACGTGGGGCGACCAGCCGTCTGACCCCCACAACCCTACGAGAGGGAAACCAGGTTCGCCAGAGCCTCGTCCGTTGGACAGCAGGGTGCACCGCTAGCAGGTGAGGTTGGCTTGGGTCTTAAGATGGTAACAGACCCCATGCACCATATCTTTCGAACTGTATGTATTATTATTCCTTGAATTTTGAATCTGATTTTCAGAGTTCAAACTAATAATTTGGCAAAAATATTTTCTTTAAATACGGCTTTTTATTTCATAGGATATATTTATGTACCTAAATCTCTGTATTTTTGCCATTAATATAAGTTTTGTACACCATTTTAGTATTAAGGGTAAGTGCAGAATGCTTCCTACAACAAGGCAATCGCGTGAGAGAGTTTGCATGAACAGTCGCTTGTTATTATTAAAAATAATAATATTCATTTTCCTATCACAATGCTTTAACTCCAAGCAGCATTTTATGTATAAGCTACATGTTTTTCAAGACATTCACAAATTAGTTTCTGCCTGTTAAGGCAACTAGAACCATTAAAGTAAACTGGTGTGATATACACGCGCGGTGGTATCGCGACAATGTGAACTTAGCCGTACATAGTACAGTCTGTGACCAACATTATCTGACCCACTTGACTATTATACGCTGATAGTCAAGTGGGTTAGCTAATGTTGGTCACAGACTGTACTACCAATACTATGTTATGAAAGTTACTTTTTATTTTTTCTATATGTTTTGTTTTGGATGTATATAATCAATCAGGCCTAATCGACTGAAGAGATTTGGAGGAAATTTATAACATGGGACCATAACCTGTAACTGCAATACAATTACGTTAAATGATATAAATTGTGTATGTCACATAATTTAAACCAAAATACACTTACGTTAACGCTACTATACAACCTGTAACAGAATAACACAATACCTCTTAAGGGGTCATTGTACTCATCATAATGAACAATTTTCACTATGGGACCAACACTGAAATCGCGAAAAAAAAATCGACTCACCCATACATTTCTGTGCGCATAACTCGACAAAATGTACTGAACAGCTGATTTATTTTTCGCGATTTCGCGGTTGGTCCCATAGTAAAAGATGTTCGTAATGATGAGTACAATTACCCCTTATGAGGTATTGCGTTTATTTTGTTACAAGTTGTATGTCAATATATTCGCTAGACCCTCAGTAGAACTAGGCACTCGCGTGAGAGAGTTTGCATGAACAGTCGCTTGTTATTATTAAAAATAATAATATTCATTTTCCTATCACAATGCTTTAACTCCAAGCAGCATTTTAAGTATAAGCTACATGTTTTTCAAGACATTCACAAATTAAGGTGAATGTTACGGGTTGCTCATTGCCATTTTCCCGCGAGATTTCATTTTCTTCACGAAAATAAGATCTAACTCGCTTATAGTACTGTTTACACACATATAGACATGATTGAAAGTATGATTTGAAGTATTGCGAATCAGAAGGGTTTTTATGCCGTATTTTGACTAATTTCGATAAAGTGGAATATCCGATTGTCGCACCATTATTTCTGCGACTTAATATTGTTCCAATTACACTCGAAACAAAATAAAACTGAAAATGTTGACTTCAGCGCCATCTCGCGGGAAAATGGCAATGAGCAACCCGTAACATTCACCTTAAGACAACTAGAGTCATTAAAGTAAACTGGTGTGATGTACACGCGCGGTGGGCGGTGGTATCGCGACAATGTGAACTTAGCCTTACATAATACTACCAATGCAATGTTATGAAAGATACTTTAATTTTTTGCTATATGTTTTGTTTGGATGTTTATAAACAAACAAAACAAATATGTGTTCAAAAAAAGCTTTGGAGGACATTTATAACACGGAACCATGACTTGTAATTGCAACGCAATTAAGTTACCCATAAAATTGCATAGTCTTTCACAATCGGAAAGATAATCAGAAAGGATTCTAGAATCTAGATCCATAGCTTCATAAAATATGTTTGAAATTATAAAATAGAAGCATAATTGTGGTAGATCGCATTATTTGTGTACTAGTTGACCCGCGCAACTTTGTCTGCTCCGCTCCTATTGGTCTTAGCGTGATGATATATATAGCCTTTTTCGATAAATGGGCTATCTAACACTGAAATAATTTTTGAAATCGGTTCGTAATTCCTGAGATTAGCACGTTCAAGCAAACAAGTAAACAAACAAACTCTTCAGCTTTATATATATTAAGTATAGATTACGCAATACGGATGCTGAAATATAATGATGAAATTCGTAAAAAAATAAATGAATAGAAAATAGTGGTACAAAATTTCTGGGATATAATTTTTTGACTTACAAGCAGGCATAGCTACTTGTAAAAGCCAGTACGTATTATACTGGCAGCATATATATATGCCCATATTGTTGAGAAAGAGTACGATAATACCACACTTCATGGATAATACCTCGTTTACGACTTCACTTGATATATTATGTGGTATGACGTCAAACAAAATAATAGCTACTATATTTTTTCACCAATTTCATGTTCTGGTGTCAGGTGGCCTTTCAAAGTACCTCGGGTAGGCGATAACAGTTTTACGTTTATTCATAAGAATGTGGAATAAAGAGGCTTGAAAGATCTATGCTCGCATAAAGTACCCATCCAAATATCCATATGCTCACGCTCGTATAAAGACACCAGCTTTTCCTTGAGGTTTCACTCTCTTTTTCTATAAAGGAATCAAGCATTTTTGTCGAGATAAAAGTAGTACATATGTTTGTATATACGCTCAACGATAATGTGAATTTTGTACCCTTTGGGTTCGGAACTCCTAAAATATTTAAAAAATGCCTTATTGTAATGTCAGTTCAGTTAAAGATATGTACTTAAAGCAAAAAAAAAAAATATAGGCGTCGACTTGAGAATCTCCTCCGTTTTGCTGTCGGTTAAAAGTAGAGACACATCTGAGGTCCAATTCCATTTATTTAAGCAACGTTTGCATTCGCATTTCAGTTGCAACCTGTTAATAACACGCTTACAAAAGTAAGTTCAGACAAGATGAAACTAAACAACTAACAACCGCCCATTGTACACTAGTTTTTATAAGCGTTTTTCCTGTGCTTGTTATGAGGTGTACAATAAAGTATATAATAAATAAATAAAGCGGTAAAATCACCTACAGGCACTTTGTCTTATAAATCAGAGGGTAAAGGAGATGTTCCAAAATGTGTGGAGCCTGGGCCAGGTCCTTGTACACTATACTTATAAATAGAGAAATACATTTAAAATAGTTCTCAATTGTCCAATTTCTTTAAAATGACATTGATTGCTGCTAAAACACAAGAAATTACACTTGAAATTGCAACACACAACAAAAACACGTCATGGCGGTAAGCTGTCATTTTGATTGACATTTATTTCTGAAATGTTTTTTTTTTGTTTACTATTGATAGGCACGTGTTTGACCACTATCTCATTTGATGGTAAGCGATGATGATTGTTGTCGAAGATGGAGCACGCCAGAAGTAACCTATTCACTCTTGACTTAAAGACTGTCAGGTTGTAGCTATCAGGAAACACAGACTCCGGCAGGGAATTCTACTCCTTAGCTGTATGCATTATGAATGTGTTCCCAAAACGTTTTTTTACCGGCAACGAGACGAAAGTGACTGAAGTGACATTGTTATGACAGCTGACAGTTATCTTTCTATGATCTATGGTTTACTGCAATTATTTTTAAGCAGAGAGTAACTAAATCGGTGAGATGCCATGTTGAAGATAGATAAAAGTCATTTATAAACATCAATTAATAGTAAACTTATAAATGAATAAACTGTATTTTCCCCGAATTCTACGGATTTTTGTCTTTTTAAAAAGTAGTGTACATATACCTGGCCCATTTAGAAACATCTCATTTTCAATTAATTCTTAGGAGGAAACAAAGCTTATGGCTACAAAGAAATAAGCTCAAGATCTCAGGTTTTGATACTACAAAAGGAAATACAAAATGGACGATTTCTACTTAAGGTTTCACAGTTTAAGTGTGAATTGACACTTCAAGAAAGTTTTAGGAGTTTCAATTTCAAACTTTAACAGTAGGTACCATTAAAGTCTATTGTGCTTTTAAACATTGATAGTTCGGAAGCAATTTCTTGATAACATGTTAACTGTTATAATTTTCCCTTGATATGTAATGTTCTATCAAACTTTTTGTCCTGTATCGTGGATGATTTCAATCAAATAGTCACAATTTAATAGACCCATCTCTACCATCATCATTTCAAGCGAAAGACGTCCACTGCAGGACATAGGCCAAGTATCACCACCAGTGACTACATTGACCTATCCTGTGGAATGTATGCATCGGTCATGTGCGTATCCAACGTATTTTCGTAGCTTTCACCAGGTCATCGGTACACCTTGTGGGAGGCCTTCCAACGCTGCGTCTACTGGTACGCGGTCGCCACTCCAGAACTTCTCGGCCTCATCGACCATCTGTTCTACGAGCAATGTGCCCTGCCCTCTGCTACTTCAATTTGGCGGTCCTTCGGGCTATGTCGTGGTTCTCTTACGGATATCATCATTCCTGATTCGATCACGCAAGTAAACTCCAAGCATTGCCCTCTCCTTTGCCCTTTGAGTGACTTTAGCAGAAGATGACGCCCATTGTGATAAAAATAAAAATGTATTTAAAATATCTCCTAACCTTCTTCATCAGCGTAACACTATCAAAATAAACCATCGTGGGAAGATTGCCTTTAAATAGCCGGCCTGTGGCTCCACCCACTCTTTTCAGTAAATAGCGTGAAGCTAAGATTAAAATGGCGGTGTAAACACGCGCGGCTTGCGTGGTTGGCGGTAATATACGACGGTCAGCTTATGTGGCCGCGCTTTACACCGTAGTGTATCACGCTGGATATTTTTTTTAAATTACCTACCAAGCTCAACGAATGGAAAAAACCATCACTAATGAGGTCTTTAAATCATGAAGTGGCCCCACATATTCTTAGGAACATGATTTCAGGGGGAGGTCTCACCGATACTTACCGTACCTGTGAGGTACCGTAAGGTTATGTGTTTTACTTTTTCATGGTGATTAATAGGTATGCTAGTAGAAGCTACTTCATCTACGTTTTTTAAGTAGGTTCGCCACTTTTGAATTGAAATGGTAAACTTTTCTTCTCTGTCGTGGCCGGATTGATAAAGCAATATCATTCTACAGTTATTTTAAATAATCACTTTCCCTTACTAGTGGAATGCAATTTAAATGTAATTTTGCCCAAAAAGCAGATAATTACCTCGTCACTTATTAAAGTAAACTGGGGTACTAGAAATAATAAACAAATAGAAGCTTATCGTAATTATTGCCACTTAGAATTTAAACAATTAGATTTTCCTTCAGAGTGTATGCGTTGTGCCGATCGAATGTGTGATAATTTATTTATTTATTAAAACTTGATGCACTAGTAAAAATACTGTACATAGGCGGACTTAATGCCTTAGGCATTTTCTACCAGTCGACCTTAGGATGGTGCAGAGACAACATGGCAGGTGCAACAGGAAAGACAAACAGAGAGGAAAAGAAATACATCATAAATACATACATACATATAAAATAATAAGGATGTTTAGAAAAAAAACAAATTCAACGAATTAACGCTGTGTTGATTCTACCAACTTCTTGCGAATGTGCTCACGTGCCTTCACCTTAAAGGACAACCGACTGGTTGCCGTCCTGATGTTTAGAGGAAGCGCATTCCAAGGGAAGATTGCTTGGACAAAAAAAGAGGAGTGGATAAACCCAGAGCGGTGTGTGGGACAGCGTAGAAGGAGATTATTTGAAGAGCGAAGATTTTTACTGTGTGCAGAGCAGATGAATTAAATTTGTGAAGTTAGATAAGAGGGAAAAGAAGGATCATTAAGAAAGGAAAACAGACTAGTCAAGGCCCTCAGCGCTCTGCGCTGACGAATGGGTAACCATTTTAATAATGAACGATGCGCGGACACATGATCATACTTACGGAGGTTGAAGACGAATCGAATGCAGTTATTTAGAAGGCGGTCAAGTTTATTGAGGAGATCTGCATTCAGGTCGTAGTAGCACACATCACCATAGTCAATCATGGGAAAAATTAAGGACTGTACAAGCATTGCCTTTATGTGAGCTGGGAGAAGGTTTTTCAGACGATAAAGCGACCGCAACGTTCCAGTAACTTTTTGACTGACACTCGCGACCTGCTTTCGCCAGTCAAGACGGGTGTCGACATGCAGACCAAGATCCTTAAAGTCGGAACCAAACGGAATAACTGTGTTGTCAAAGATTAATGAGGCCCACAAGTTAATAATAAGTAAAACGTATGAAAGAATTGTAAATGTTTTGACTAAAGCAGCGGAGAGCAGCTGTAATAAGCGTGTACCTAATCGTAGAAAGCACAAACAAGTAGCAGGTTGGAACAGGTGTGTCGCTGACGCTCACAGGAGGGCTCGAATTTGTTTTCAGACTTGAGTATACTATGGTGAACCTAGCACTGGACCTGTGTTCAGAGACATGTGTGAATCCAGGAAAATATTTAAATCCAAATTAAAATACTGTCAAGATAATGAAGTACAGATCAAAATGAATAATATAGCTGAGCATCATGCAAAAAAGAAATTTAGTGATTTCTGGAAAAAAACCAAGAAATTGAACCCAGTGTCGAGCCTCTCTGTGAGCGTCGGTGGCGCACAGGAGCCCCGGGGCATAGCCTGTGCCTTCCAGCGACATTTTAAGGTCGAATCACCGCTCGGGCCTTCGTCTCGGGTGCTCGCTGCTGGGGATCACCCCCGGGAAATAGACGTTAGTTTCTCTGCCAAGGATGTGGCTGCTGTTATTAAGAAGATGGTCCGAGGTAAGTCGCCGGGTCACGATGGGCTCAGCATCGAGCATCTGAGGTACGCAGGTGTTCATCTGCCGAGAACTCTTGCTTTGTTTTTCAACTTGTGTGTGAGTCATAGTTACCTGCCTGATGAATTAATGTACACCGTAGTAGTTCCTATTATAAAGAATAAAACAGGTGATTCTGCTGATATTGCCAATTATAGACCCATCTCGCTAGCAACAGTCATAAGTAAGATACTGGACAGGTTGCTTGATCAGCAGCTGGAAAAGCACCTAAATCTATATAACAATCAATTTGGCTTTAGACCTGGCCTGTCGACTGAGAGTGCTATCCTCTGTCTCAAGCAGACTGTTCAGTACTATACTGACAGAGACACTCCTGTATATGCATGTTTCTTAGATATTTCAAAGGCTTTTGATATGGTGTCCTATGATAAGTTATGGCATAAATACGATGAGAGACGAAATTGTCACATGACGTTATATCGCTGTTTGAGTTTTGGTACAATAATCAGCAGAACAGTGTCAGATGGGCTGGGACGCATTCGGACGTATACAGGTTGGAGTGTGGCGTGAGACAGGGGGGATTAACATCACCGCGTCTCTTCAACCTGTATATGAACCGGTTAATTGGGGATCTCAGCAGCACTAAAGTCGGTTGCTCTATTGATGGAGTATTTATAAACAACATCAGTTATGCGGATGATATGGTGCTGCTGAGCCCTTCAATTTCAGCTTTACGGAAACTATTGAGTTGTTGTGAATCTTACGCGGAGGCCCATGGGCTTAGATATAATCCCAAGAAGAGTGAATACATGGTCTTTAAAGCGGGTGCTAAAAGCTACTCGACTGTACCTCCTGTCACTCTTTGCGGGTCACTTTTGAACAGAGTAAGTCGGTTCAAGTATCTGGGTCACTGGGTCACTGATGATTTATCTGACAATGCGGACATTCAGAGGGAACGTAGGGCGCTGTCTGTCCGGTGCAACATGTTGGCTCGCAGGTTTGCGCGCTGTTCTGCGCAGGTGAAGATAACCCTATTCAAGGCGTACTGCCAGACCTTCTACACTTGCAGCCTGTGGACCAACTTCACTCAGCGGGCGTACAGCGCGTTAAGTGTCCAGTACAGTAACGCGTTAAGGATTCTGTTGGGGCGGCCGCGTTTTTGTAGTGCATCAGTAATGTTTGCTGAGGCCAGAACTGATGATTTCTACAGCATTTTTAGAAAACGAAGTGCGTCGCTTCTGCGCCGCAGCCGGGACAGCTCGAACGGGATCCTGAGTGTGTTATCCGAGCGGTGGGATTCGCCTTTCTTGCGGAGGTGGCTGCATGCCAGCGCCTGCGCTTATTATATACTGTAGGTAATAAATATGTTTTATAATGATATTTTGTATTTAGATTCAGTGTTTACCAACATACTAACATAGTTAATAAGCTCATACTGTTACTAACCATAATGGATCTGGTAATCTGATAAACGAAATAAATGAAATGAAATAATATGTACCATTGCACTTCTCAGTTTACGGTACTCATAAGAACGAGTTGTCTTCTTGCTACAAAAATGAAAGACCGTAAAAGGGCAGTTTTATCATTTTCACTTTCGTTTCGGTGTGAATGCACTCAGTTAATCTGACGTCACAACGTTTTTCCAATAGCTTACATTCATGTCGGATAGCTATGAGAAGTTATAGACACATGTAACATTGTAGGGGAAAAGCTTTAAATGAATAGGTTTCCTCTATTAAATTGTATCAAAATGGTGTACCTATCTTTTCTTATAGGAGCACACGTTCTTATAATTATTAATATAATTTTCTCCATGTTCAATTATATCTGTTTATTATTTTATTACGAGACGCGCAGCACTGGTCGTTGTAGCGACGCTTGGGTGAGGCCTATGTCTGGCCTGATATGATATGATAATGTCGATTCTTTAATTTACTTTATATCATATAAAGAATAATTATATATTCATTCAAATGAACCGCCACTCGTTCTTTGAAGGGTTCATTAGAAAACCAGCGTCAGACAGTTTCAGTCTGACTTTATCTTTTTTTTTTTTACTATTGATAGGCACGCGTTTGACCACTATCTCACCTGATGGTAAGCGATGATGTAGTCGAAGATGGAGCACGCTTGCCTAGAAGTAACCTATTCACTCTTGACTGAAAGACTGCCAGGTTGTAGCTATCAGGAAACACAGACTCCGGCAGGGAATTCCACTCCTTAGCTGTACGCATTATGAATGTGTTCCCGAAACGTTTTGTGCGTATGGGTGGGATTTCCACCATGTGCCGGTGGCGCATCGCCGTTCGTCTTGTGGTCCGATGATGGAATGGGCTTGGCGGAATTACATTATGCAATTCCGTCGCACATTCCCCAAAATGCAACCGGTAGAAAACCGACAAGCTAGCAACTCGTCGTCGTCGTCGATGTTCAAGACTTTGGAGCTTTGTCGCGACGAGCCTCTTATTGCCGATGATCCTCTTGGCTCGTTTCTCAATTGACTCAAGGGCATCAAGCTGGTATCTGGCAGATCCGTCCCAAAGATGAGAGCAGTATTCCATACACGATCGAACTTGCGCTTGATAGAGTTTGAACAGCTGTTCCGGCGTGAAGTACCGTCTCACCTTTGCTAGAATCCCCAACTTCTTTGCAGCCACTTGAGCTTTTGCCTCTATGAAAGGGCAAAATTGAGAGTAGATGTTATTGTAACCCCAAGAAGCTCAAGTTGGTCGGTTATCGGCACGGTTTCACCTCGGAAAGATGAAGCTGGGTGGAATTGGTTCCTTTTGGCGGAAAATAGACACGCTTGGGTCTTAGCAGCATTAAACTTGACCAGATTGGCATCGCCCCATTCAGAGACAGCCTGTAAGGACACGTTCAAGCGCTCAACCATAGCCTCCCGGAGAAACCGGATAAGCGACCCACCAGCTCGTGCGTCGAACACGTATCTCTCAGCAACAGTGCTGTCGTCTGCATACCCAAATACCGCTGAAATGGAAATTTATAATGCAATCGTGAGATACACACTTAGTTTATGGCATACCTACCATTTTTTGTTATTTCTAAGTGTTTCAGGTATGTGCTACATAAATATTATTCTTTTTTCTTTCTATTCCCATGCAAAACCCGTGCAAACATTTCCCGATCCGGGAATCGATCTCAAGACTGATAGTAAGTAGCCTTTGAAATATATAGTCACTCTTGAGACAGTACAGCCTCCTTCTGGGTAAGCTCGCTACATCGTAGACTTTGTCTCTGTCATTTCTGACATAGACTATAGTCAAGAGCAAACACAGCACATATAAAAAAAAGTTCACCCTTAAAATTATCAACAATTTTAACAATTATTACTAAAACTATAAACAACAATAAAACCCTACTTTCATGACAACATCAAAAAACTTAAATTACTAAGGCAAAACTTGTTGAAAAAGCTTTACAATTTCGACTACGACTTCAAGATATAAATTGGCCTTTGTAGTAATTATTTTTGTAGAATATTATCAAAAGCTACTCTCAAGATTATATCGTTAAATTACAAAATGTTCAATACAGTAAAACTCTTCGAAATGTTGTTTTTTTAAAAAGGCCTCGAGTGAGCAAATTTACTTTGATGATGAGCAAGAAAACGCTTTCTTGGAACTGCTAGTTTTCCTTCAGATGCTTGGAACTTGCTCTCGAATCGACATATTACGTAATCGTACATCCAAGTACCACTACTCCACTACTGTCTCATTTTCAGTGTTCTGTATCCAAAGGGTAACCAACGGAACCCTATTACTAAGCCTCTGCTGTCCGTCCGTCCGTCTGTCTGTCAGCGGGCTGTATCTCAAGAACCGTAATAGGTAGACAGTTGCCATTATCACAGATTGTGTATTTCTATTGCCACTATAACAAAAAAATAATAAAAATGAAGGTTTATGGTACGAAAACCTTCGTCTGCGAGTCCGACTCGCACTTGGCCGGTTTTCATTATTGTCGTGCTAGTGACACAAAGAAGAAAAAGAAGAATACCCCAAGTTGACATATCTATAGCATTATTATTGATTTATTCTGTTCAAAGCTTGATTCTCCACAGTAGTCGAATGGAGTCTGTGCTGATTTGCGCCTGTATTGATAATTTTTGACTATAGAAAACAGACTTGCCCACTATTACATGAGTTTAAAACATAACTGGAAAAATGTTGATACTATACACCGCTGCACAACCCTTTGGGGAAAACAGGCATGATGTTAAATTACGTTAATGTGATCAGTCATATGCTTAATTTTATTTCTGACTGAAAATCTGTCAGCTTAACTGAACAACCAGTAACGTATCCCTAGTAGAACTTCAACGAACGCTTATACAAGTTTCAGTTGATTCACACGCGGTCACCCGTTCATTCAATGTTCACGGTCGAGTGCGTCGCTCGCCTCAGTGCTCGCCGACTTGTTGATACATCGCCGGTTTTAACTCGCACGTAAATAGTCGAGTAGGCGAGCTAGCTTGCTAGTTTGAACGAGCATGATAGAGTGGCGTTTGTCGTGACCGTCAATTGTTTCAGGCACGAATTGCAGTGTGATATACATTTCGTGTTGGCATCAGTGTCAATCTGACTAACTTTTAAGCAACGTTTGTATTCGCATGTTACTCGGAATCTGTGAAAAATGAATGGGAATTGACGCTCTTTAAGGTTCCGTACCTCAAATAGAAAAACGGGACCCTTATAGGGTCACTTTGATGTCAGTCCGTTTGTCTGTCAAAACCCTCTATCTTTTGAACGCGTGGAGGTATCGAGTTGAAATTAAAACCAAATACTAAAATCCCTAATAGTCCCTTGAGGCTGTAAAAAAATCCAACTTATAACTTAAGTTAAAAAAAAGATACAGCCGTTTATGCCGTAAAAAACGTTTATTTCGACACTCTCAAGGGAATATTTTTTTAGGGTATTTCCCGTTGACCTAGAACTATGAAATTTGCCATGTAATACCGTTTTATATGTATTGTATTAGGAAACGTTTGAAAACTATACATTTGTAATTAAATCACAAAAAATATTGTCTTTACTTAAAGTAATATATGTATAGGACCTAAAAATTTGTGCGAGACCCTCAGTGGGCCTGTCCGACTCGAACTTGGCCGGGTTTTTTAACAGATGGCGACTGAGATGCGAATGTAAACGTTGCTTAACAATTAGTAGAATAACAGCCGCACGGGTCGATCTTCAATGTTAAGTAACGCTTGCCAAGGTTGGTCTGTGGATGGGTGACCGTCTTAACATAACGAGTTTCCTCCGTGCCTCGGAAAGCACGTTAAGCTTTTGGACCCGGCTGTTATTTGTAGATCTTTGGCAGTCGTTACGGATAGTCAGAAGCCAGTAAATCTGACTGCAGTCTTGCCTTGAAGTACCGTGTTTACCCAGTTAATGAGTTGTGGAGGTCTGGTAGGCAGCCACTCCTCGTAAAATACTAGTATTCAGCTAAATCCGGATTGACTGGAAGCCGACCCCGATATAGTTGGGAAAAGGCTAGGCAGATGATGATGATGTTAAGTTTGATTGTCTATGAGAAGATAATAATATAACAAGTTGAATTTTCACGCTTTTTATGTAAGTACGTTTTTCTCGAACAAAAAAACAACCTTCGAATTCATGTTTAAGAAATTCCATAATATGAGATGACAACCAAGAGAATATAGACAGTCGATTCCATTTCCGCATTCAGTCTGAAATAGATGAAGTTGAAGTATATTGTAAATTCTGTAAAGTCTGGCACACACACAGTGCAATCGCGCGGATGTCGACAACACGTACCGATATACATTCGACTGTTAAGGACGTGAGCAGACTACGTCGATGGGACGCACTGATTCTGCAGGAGTAGCGTTTGATTCTTCAGATTATGTTCAGATTATCGCAATGGATGAAAAGGTCAGCTAAAATGGTGAAAAACATTTTTTCGTGACAGTAAATTTTGAAATTGAAAACATTTACGTATAATTGAAAGAGTAGATAAACATTATAATTTGTGGCCACCTTTGGGATAGCTCAGCTAAGTATCAGCTTGCCGCGCTTGACTCGGTAAAACGCAGAGCTAAGAGGCTCATCGGCGACGTAAAACTTGGGGATGCTAAACTACATAGCTTGGCTCATCGCCGTAAGGTTGCCTGCTTGTCGGTCTTCTACAGCTTGTACTTCGGTGAGTGTGCCCAGAAGCTCCACGACCTCATCCCACCGGCCCCCTTCTACCATCGGACATCCAGACGCACTGCATCTTACCATCCCTACCTTTTGTGGCTATTTCACCAATTCGCACTAAGCGTTTTTAAACGTCTTTTATAATGCGCACAGCAAAGGAGTGGAACTCTCTGCCTGCGTCTGTGTTTCCAAAAGCTTACAACCCTAATTTCTTCAAAGTTAGAGTGAACAGGCTCCTTCTGGGTAGGCTCGCTCCATCGTAGACTTTGTCTCTGTCACCTTTGACATAGACTAGAGTCAAGAGCAAACCCATCACAAATAAAAAAAAAAATATAGGCGTTTTCTACATGCCTCTAACCATAATCAGGTCTTTGATAGAAAAAATATAAAATGGAGCGTTTCAGTTCTGAGTTGAGATACGCAATGGCTGTCCATTGCGTAGCCGTAATTAATTAACATAGGAGACTTCTGAGTTTAAACTATCTTCTTCTTAGTGTGTCAGAGACAAAGTGGTTTTTGTAGAGTAGTCGCACAAGAAGCTATTATGAAAAGTCGGCTTTGTCTTGTAAAATGTTATTTTTGATCAATACAAGTGAAAATTTTACTATTTTTAATTGTAAAAATATTATTATTTTCTTTATTCAATAAACTATACTTATATATTATATTTTTAAATATTTCAATAAAAGTAAAAAAAAAAACGTTTAAAAAATATAAAAATAGTAGCCCACCGGTATCGGTATTATTATTATAAGCCGGTAGTGTCCCACTGCAGGGCAAAGGCCTCCCTTCCTTGTTTCCATTTTAATCTGTCCTGAGCTATCTGAGTCCAATCCTTAAGCTGGGAATCCAGCTCGTCCCGCCATCTCCGTTTGGGTCTACCGCGTCGCCGGTTCCTGATGTTCGGGACCCAATCCGTAGTTATTTTCGCCCAGTTATCATGTGGCATGCGGCAGATATGGCCTGCCCAGTTCCATTTCAATTTGACAGCTATGTTGCCTACATTTGCAATTATAAAAAAAAAGCAAAAACTAAATGTTGACATTCAAAAATTTATCTTTAAAGACGTCTCAGAACACTACTATACCACCTATTCACTAAAAAACAACACACTTACATATAAATCCTCATGGATACATTGTCTGGGGAGAGCAAAGGGTTGTTTCAGATCCCTAACGGCTAAATCCACACTGTGACCGTCCTAAGAACATAAGGAAGCTTCGGATCTCCGATGGAGATCGCATCGATGCCCGGGTAACGTGTAACGTAGTAAAGATGTCCCGGGGGAACAAACTCAGTTCCTGTTATATGTTATTAACCTTTGTTTGATTTCTGTTATTGTTACAGGTGGTGTAAGTTGGTTGATTATTTTATGTTTGTATATGTTATGTTAGTTATGCCGTATGGTGTCAGCCGGTACCGTATGGTGATGTAAAAGAATAATACCATCCCATCACTTCCCGTGGGTATCGTAGGAGGCGACTAAAGGACTCACCAGCGATGGGAAGCAGCGTTCTCTGTAAAACGCAACACCATACACTGTGATCGCCAACCCGCCTGTCGAGCGTGGTTACTCAGTACGTGTACGGAATACACGCATGGACATGGGTTGATATACAATGGGAGGAAGAGTCAATACATGGTTTTTCAGGCCATAGGTGTGTCGAGCCCTATAAACATTCCGAATGTAAATCTTAATGGTGTTCCAATAAAACGAGTGGACCAATTTAAATATCTAGGGCATCTGCTCACCAAGGACCTTAAAGACCATGCTGACATGGACCGGGAGCGGAGGGCACTGTCGGTGCGAGCCTACATGATAGCCCGCAATTTTTCGCGTTGTACTACTGGTGTGAAGGTCACGCTTTTTAAAGCGCACTGCACATCACTGTATACGTGTAGCCTGTGGGCTGACTATAGTGAAAGGGCATACATTGCCCTCCGTGTCCAGTACAACAATGCGTTCCGGGCGGTGCTTGGGCTGCCCCGATTCTGTAGCGCATCGGGGATGTTCGCGATGGCACGCACTGATTGTTTCTACGCTTCTATGCGTAAGCGGTGCGCGTCCCTGGTGCGCCGGGTGCGGGCTAGTCTCAATGCTGTCCTGGCAATGATAGCCAACAGGCTGGACTGCCCTTATGTTCGGCATTGCTGTGGCAGACATGTGGCTGTTCCAGTGCCTGTTAGAAAAATTTAATTGTTGTACATTAATTGTTTTAATTGTGTTGTTTTGTTGTATGTTACGTAATTTTATGTTTGAATTTTGATTTATTGATTCCAATTTAATTTCTCAGTAATAATTAATTAATTTAATTTATGAATTTTACTTTTTTTTTTGTGTGTGATTTTAATTGTATTGAAATGGGTGTAAATGACCTAAATAAACAAATTTCATTTTTTCAATTATGGCAAAGCCCCCCTTTGGGGAGGTCTATGTCCAGCAGTGGACATCTTTCGGCTGTTATGATGGTGATGATGTTGGTATAGGTAACAATATACATAACGTTTTTAGTAGGTTGTAATTGGTTGTAATGGACTGATGATCATTCATGATCCCATGTAAAATACTGTAATTATGTTCTCTCTTCTATAACACAGTTAAGGAAAGGCAAAGAAAATCTAAAAAGTCCGATTTAACATCAGGATACAACATTGCTATACTAGCAAGTATGAAATAGACATAAAAATAAATCTCTTTCGCAATAGGGAATATGCATGAAAAACATATTTATCATCTATACAGTTTATCTAGAAAAATACAAAAATATAATACTAACGGTGAAAATAAAATCAAAATTACTCGAAAAACGAATGAGATATAATTATTTTAAACAAATATATCTGTCCCTCTCGCGAAAACGCTGTTTTCTATGGCAGTTGTATAGGCGTCATAGACGATGACGTCAAAGTTTACATCGGACTTCTGTTTCTAATTGGAGTCTTTGAAGCTATATAAATTTATCGCTGATGAAGGTATTAAAAAAAATTATTTCATGATTGTTAACTAGAGCTAATAAGTATTTCATTTTGCAAATATAAAATTCGCATGCATATTCCCTATTAGTAATAAAGCAATCTTTTATCCCTCTCTACTCAGCTATCAAATCAGACTTCTAAGATTTTGGTGACTTTAACAAAAACCGGCCAAGTGCGAGTCGGACTCGCACACGAAGGGTCCGTACGTGAAACCTTAATTTTTATTATTTTTTGTTATAGCGGCAATAGAAATACACAATCTGTGAAAATTTCAACTTTCTACCTATTACAGTTCCTGAGATATAGCCCGCTGACAGACAGACGGACGGACGGATGGACGGACAGCGGAGGCTTAGTAATAGGTTTCCGTTGATTACCCGTTGGGTACGGAACTCTAAAAATAAAAATTGCCTTGCGTTTCCCTAACTGTTTTCTGAGAAAGAGGTTTTAAAAAATGAAATGCAAGCGTGCTTCACCGTCATGGCTTACCATCAGGTAGGTTAGCCATGATGTGGTTGAAGATGAAGCACGCTTGCCTAGATGTAACTTATTAACTCTTGACTGAAAGACCTCCTGGTTTTCACTGTCGATATTGAAAGTTATTGAAAACTTATCTGGAGACTTCTTTGCCAATTTAATCGTCATCAAGCTAGAATACCGGTTGACTGCTGTGTCTCCAAATTAGCTCGATCGATTAGTGCAGAGAACAGCACATTCAAACGCATCGCTGTCAAATAACAACAGGCAAAAATGTTATGCACAGTAATAAAATACGTTCAAAAACATGTCATTTCATGTTTATACTATGTAGAAGGTAAATAACAACGAAATTATGTTCTGCATTTCAGTAGAACATGCATTTTAAACATGTTCCCATTTCACTATGTGCTCGTATACCTTCGCATATCTCTCTCTACAAAATATACTATCAAAGCTAATTGGCAAAAACTGTTGTTGAAACATGTTTTGTAAATATTTACTGAAAACAAGAGAAATACCGACATTTCTACATTCTATTTGTAGTACTGCGAGTTTGCAGTTACTAAACTAGAGACTCTAGTTGTCCTGTGGATTGTAGAACCGATTTTTAGTACCCGAATACGCGAGCAAGGCAGCGGAGCGGAGAACCGGATAAATTTTAACCAATGGAATCGCATAAAATCTCCGTACCACGTGAGACACTTACATTTTAACTGCCATAATGGTTAATATTTCTCCGTTTCTCCGCTCCGCTTGCAATAGACAGGCACCCTCAGTGGACCAGTGAATCTAAAAATAAAGATTTTGATCACTGGACGGAAACCTCTAAAGGGAAATCAAATAGTTTTGCTCGTTAATAAGCTCTTCGAATAAGCGAAATGTATTGCCGTGTAGAAACACGTTCATAGATTTGTTATAGAAAGAAAGCAGGCTGATAATATCACCGCAACGTTCTTGAGGAGGCAGCTTCGGTGCTTCCATTATTCTTAAAAATACACTTCTTTAGTCTATGGACTCGACGGTCATCTTCTTTCTGTCCATTCTCTTCTTATCCTATTCTTTTGTCTTTTGTTTTTTATTTTCTCGGAACCCTGGAGACCCGGTCCTTTGAAAGGCGTACGAGGGGCCGAAGCCAACTCGCGGAGGCCATGTAAGACATTTGAAATGGAATGGGATACCAAACGAAGATTATCCCTTGTTCACTGTGAAAGTATACCCAAGGACAATTCCCGGTTGGAGCAGGACTATTGCAGAATATGCAAACAAAAGATGACACGCTATGGGTTTGGGTGCTTTAGTGGACTGATGATCATTTATTATGTAATAACTATTGGCCCCTGCCTGACCACTGACAATTAAATTGGCTTTAAAATGACTTGCACACTCAATAAATGGCCACCCCGAATACGGTCGCTAGCACAAAGTGACGTAGCGCCAAGGGAGAGGTATACCATGGCTATCAGGACAATCCCGGAAGTACGGCAAGATACCTACCCTACCAGTATTTTACTGGATTATCATCCTTCACCCGAGCACGTTTGCTTTTGCGAATCTCCACGCAGACTGGCCAATTAAGGCAAGAAAGAGGTAGAAGCTCTGTTCCTCGTCGGTGTTCACTCCAGCCAGCCAATAAAGGCAAGCCGGAAATGAGGAACAAGACTTCTTCCGGAATATCAGGTCCGTGGGGTAGCTACTGCCCAACAGTTCGCCACCAAACTGCCTTGTTATCCTATTCAAATTTTTTTTTTTTTCCTATTCCTTCGCTGTACTTTTGTGATTAATTTCGTTGCTGGATCCAAGACCGTTGAATCGTTTCTCCGGAACTCGTCGGGTTTCATTGGCTCTTCGTTTTTCTTGTGGTCGCCACTGTTGATTCTGGCTTTCAGGAGATGCAGTGAATGGGAATATGTGGCGGGCTTGTCCCAAAAAAAAAAACATTTTCTTATCAATTTATCTACTTCTCTTCTACGACCTCCGTAATCTACCTCAATAAGCTCGCAATAATGTAATCGGCCAAAAGTCGAGCTAATCCGTGATGTTCCTATCAAAAATGGTGGGAGAAGTCATCCGTGAAATGTTCAGTACGCCGTGTCTAATAGGACATGCCTACTTTGAGCGATCCTATATTGTATGAATATTGTTATGTAGTTAACTAGCTACTGCCTGCGGCTTTGCTTGCGTGTAAAGGTTAATCCACACATGTCGTGAACGTCCCGGGCATGGCCGGGAAATGTGTGGATTAACCATTAGTCGGTAATTATTCCAAGGGAACTTACTCCCGGTATAAAAAGTATGTTATAATCCAGGGCATGGTCTACCCGTCTGCTAAATTTAACTGCCATTTCTTAATAGTTGGCTGGCATATAAGGGTAACAAACAGTCAAACTTACTTTCATATGTATAATATTTCTAGCTGATTCGGCAAACGTTGTTTTGCCATATAAATATAAAGAAAATAGCCTACGATGTATTTTTAAATCTACTAATTATATGTACAAAAAAAAACCGTTTCGGAGGAGTTCGATAACAAAAACTGTGACACAAGATTTTTAAATACATTACATTATATACTCGTACATTAAGATTACTGGCTTCTGTCAGCGGCTTCGACCGCGTGGTCCCTAGGGAACATATTCCCGGGATAAAAAGTAGCCTTTGCCCTTTCTAAGGCTCTAGAATATCTGTGTACCAAATTTCATTTATCGGTTCAGTATTTTTGGCGACAGACAGACAGAGTTACTTTCGAATTTATAATATTAGTAAGGAACTAAGGATAGGACATAAGATATATGGATGTGAATGTGGTATTATATACTTTTGGTAGTTGGATATGTGCTGAGTTATGTGAACTACGTCGTGCGCGGGAATTTGATGCAAGCATGTGATGTGAATACATATTACTGCGAGTAAGTGATCGTGCAATTATAGTATGTTCGAGTGCTGAATGTTAGTAGATAGACATGGGTTAGATCAAAGAATAGGTTTATATTTGTTCTTTGAATTGGCTCTTTCTACTCCACACGATTTTATCGTGCACGTCTTTCTACATCGTTCTCACCATACAAACTGTTATACTTACTTATATCGATATTTGCGACAAGATTAATGTAACCTCAACTGTATAACAATTTATTTGTTTAAAAGCGTGTCCGTGGAGTTTCTTTCACGTCCTTCTCCATAGAGATCTACGCGTTCGAACGTGCAAATAGCTTCGTCTTTTTGACTGACAGACATTGACAATTCAAAAGTTCCTGTAAATGGTTTAATTAAAATAAAAATTTGAGTTGGAGTGGTTGTGGCTATGTGTCCCTAACAGATATGTTTAGCGACGACTTCGGCCACCACTGCTGAAGGTGAGGGCGAGAACACACCTGCTCAAGGAGTCGCCTCTGACGCGCGCACTTTGCTCTCTAAATAAAATTCACAACAAGTCAGACCTATTCATTTGTACTTTGAGTGAATTTAACAAGGTGGTACTAGCGGTAATTTGCTATGATAATTAATTTGAATAGGTACTTATTCTGAAAAAAAAAAAATGTATACAATATTCTTGTTGAGGAGCTCGTGGCTAAATAATAACAGCCGCACGGGTCGATCTTTTAAGGTTAAGCAACGCTTGCCAAGGTTGGTCTGTGGATGGGTGACCATCTTAATATACCGAGTTTCCTCCATGCCTCGGAAAGCACGTTAAGCCGTTGGTCCCGGCTGTCATTTGTAGATCTTTGGCAGTCGTTACGGATTGTCAGAAGCCAGTTAATCTTACTCCAGTCTTACCAAGAAGTACCGTGTTACTCAGTTAATAGGTTGTGGAGGTCTGACTGGAAGCCGACCCCAATATACGAGGTGCGTTTTTAAGTTCGCGGAATGGGAGGGTAGATGATAAAAATAGGTCATTATCGAGGTGGCCACGACTTCAGCCACTCAATATTAGTATAAATACCAGGTTTTGTCTTAATTGGGTCATTAGTCTTTGAACTATCGTCAAGCAATCAACTCAATCGGGAAGAAAATGTGCGTTATGGATAAAATCGAGTACCGTGCCGTAATAAAGTTCCTTACCAAGCAAGGAAAGTCAGTTCAAAACATACTGGAAGAGATGGAATCCGTTTACGGGGACTCTTGCCCGGGTAAAACCATGGTTTACAAGTGGCATTGTCTTTTTAAACAAGGCAGGACCTCACTTGAAGACGACCCGCGGCCCGGACGGGCGATCGAGGTGACTACTCCGGAAATCATTAAAAATGTCGAAAAAATAATATTGGAAGATGCCAGACTAAAGAAGAAACAGCTTGCAGAAATGGTTGGAGTATCGGATACAACAATTTTCAAAATTCTACACGATCATCTTGGCATGACAAATGTCAGTGCAAGATGGGTGCCAAGAATGCTCACGCCGCCTCAGAAACAACGCCGCGTGGAGTGTTCTCGCACGTTTTTGGACCTCTGTAACGAAGATAAGGATGTACTATTGAGTCGAATTGTTACTGGAGATGAAATTTGGGTTCATCATTATGAGCCTGAGTCAAAACAGGACTCTATGCAGTGGCACAAAAAAGGTACACCACCACCCAAGAAGTTTAAACTGTCACAATCGGCTGGGAAAATCATGGCAACAGTGTTTTGGGATTCGGAAGGGATTCTGTTGACCGATTATAAAGATAAAGGCGTTTCTATAACCGGAGAATACTATGCTTCTATCCTTGAGAGGTTGAAAGAAAGTATTAAAGAAAAAAGGAGGGGAAAATTGACCAAACGTGTCCTTCTTCTACACGACAACGCGCCTGTTCACAAGAGCCGTGTTGCGTTGGCTGCCCTGGTATTAGTAAAAAAAAAAAAAAAAAAATAAGGTGGGCTTCGATATTTTAGACCATCCACCCTACAGCCCAGACCTGGCTCCCAGTGATTATTACCTCTTTCCAAATCTGAAAAAAGAACTTCGTGGAAAGAAATTTTCAACTGATGAAGAAGTGAAGGACGCGGTTTCAGCTTATTTTTCGGACAAACACAAAACATTTTTTTATGAAGGTATACTTAAGCTAATTGAAAGATCTGAAAAATGTAGTAGGGTAGCAGGTGAATATATTGAAAAAGAAAAATAATTTAGTATTTTTATTTTCACTCCTTGCCCTCCATTCCGCGAACTTAAAAACGCCCCCTCGTAGTTGGGAAAAGGCTAGGCAGATGATGACAATATTCTTGTTATTGGCTGTATTTTCGCATTGGGTTGTAACCTGTAAAGATGGTATAAGTTTGATAAAAATAAATAAAATAAAATAAAAATTGATTCCGCGTCATTTTTTCTCAAAATAGTATTTTATGGCACCCGGCTAATATATGTATACTTGACGACGCGGCTCGCGTAGTGGCCAAGCGATTAACTGTTGCGCTGCGTGCCTACAGATATTTGTTCCGGTTTGGCTACTTTTCTTTTTTTTTTATTTGTAATGGGTTTGCTCTTGACTCTAGTCTATGCCAGAGATGACAGAGACAAAGTTAGTGTACGTGAAATTGTATGTTTGTAACGCACCTACGTAATAGGAGTTCTTAGAGTGAGGAAACGATTTTTTTTTTAATTAAAATAGTCTAGCACTAGAAAAGTGAAACCTTATTGCAATCGGACCTGCAGTGTTTAATTTTACTATAAAATATCGAGTTTTGTACACTATTATGTTTAAAATGTTTAAAAAAACACAAAATGTTTAAAAAAAAAACTTATCAAGAGTTTATAATTTCTCTAGACATTTTATTAACTTACTTTTGATTAATAAACTGGCGTAATAGTCTGTGCCACATGTATTGGTTTTATTACAAGAACCTATTTGAATGTTCCTTGCTGTTGTATCTACTCATTAGGTACATATTTGAGATACCCACGTGAAAGAACCCCTATTTTGATATCCGGTAACCATTGTGGACATTGCCCCTCAAATCAAAACCCCACTACCTAACAGCCAAAATAAAAATCAATGTAGGCAATTAAATTCGGCCAACAACGTAAAGTTACACGAGCAGAATCGCCAATAAAAAGTCCAATTATCGAGCCTCGAAGATCGCAACTTGTTGCGGTGTAAGAGCCAATTTTGAAATCAGATAGACTGTGTATTAAGGGTATGGTGGGGCGGAAAAAATATTTTTGTATAGCCAAAGGTTTTTGGAACGAAGTTCCTTATCGCGCGTAGCGAACGGGGGCTAGACGGAAAAAATTAAGACCTAAAGTTGTAACGACACTTTTTGCTATAGTTGTAAGCCGCGCGGCGTGCGCGTGTTTCTCTGTATGTCTCTCTCTCTCTCTCTCTCATAGAAAGCAAGCCAGTTACAGAATGGAATGGAGTGGAATGGAATGGAGTGGATTGGAATGGAATGGAATGGAATGGAACGGAGTGGAATGGAATGGAATGGAGTGGAATGGAGTGGAATGGAATGGAATGGAATGGAATGGAATGGAATGGAATGGAATGGAATGGAATGGAATGGAATGGAATGGAATGGAATGGAATGGAATGGAATGGAATGGAATGGAATGGAATTGAATGGAATGGAATGGAATGGAATGGAATGGAATGGAATGAAATGGAATGGAATGGAATGGAATGGAATGGAATGGAATGGAATGGAATGGAATGGAGTGGAATGGAATGGAATGGAATGGAATGGAATGGAATGGAATGGAATGGAAAAAATTAAACTTTCACGCTTCACACTGCCCGTATCAACTATCAATATCCTGCACCAGCCCGATCACAGTTAAGACACGTACGTTCTCACGGCCATAGGTCTATTATTGTACTTCCCAAGGTTTAGAAGAGTCTCGATATTCTTATCCTAGCCTAATATAAGCAAGTGTATTTGTTGATCGATCCATGCGGCTATTTTTATTGACCCAACACGAGCCCCGCTCGCAAATACTATAAATCACGAATTTAGAGTAAATTAACTCTTGGGTATGATAACTGATCGATATCCCATCACACACAAATAGTAGAAAAACCTTCCCCTTAAGTGACGAACTATTTGCATTCAGTTTGAATTGGCAAACGAGTCCCGATCGGCGATACGATTTCACTCTATTGGTGCTTTTTCGACCTAAAAATATCTATCAAAAGTAAATAGACCAGGCATTTGTGTACTCGGTCGTTTCCATGCTAATTCCGCTGGCCAACACGGTATGATCTATTGGCAAATATTGTCACTGGTTGAAATGTTTCATCAAAGGTGTGAATGTTTGATGAATCGAAACTAATATTCCCTTTGATGTTGTCATCAGAAAACGTTCAGTGGAGCTGAATGTCTAACTATGCTAATATATATTATAAAGCTGAAGGTTTGTTTGTTTGTTTACTTGAACGCGCTAATCTCAGGAACTACTGGTCCGATTTGAAAAATTATTTCAGTGTTAGATAGCCCATTTATCGAGGGAGGCTCCTATAGCCTCCCTCTATAAATGGGCTATATCATCACGCTAAGACCAATAGCAGCGGAGCAGTAATGAAAATTGTGACGCAGACGAAGTTGCGCGGGTCAACTAGTTATTTAATATATTGGCGCTATTGAAAATTTCACTCGGGGAATAAACACAGCTTTGGTAATTCGATTTCTGACATGAAACTAAATAGTTATAAAATAACGTACAGTTACGCCAGTACCCATCGAGGTTCTAGACAGATGTGTCCGTATTTTAGTTCGGCAGTTGTTTGGGTCCAATGAAATAAGAGGCGGGCCTATTTTAATCCACTTGTGCAGGACAGTTGCCTGTAATCCGATCAATTAAGACCTTCCGCAGGTTCTCTATCGGAAGTGGCTCTACCATGGCTCTCGCTCGCAAGTTGGGTAGCCAGAAATAGTGTTATTAGGATATATTATTAGGCACGCACAAGCCCGGACTCCGAATCTACTCGGAAATTCCGTACCTCATTCAGCCGGTCAATTATGTAAACGTGAAAACTCAGGTGGAGTAAGCGCGAAGTGAATTGGCATTTTATCTTGATTCCATGGATTTACGTATCATTTCGTGATCACTTCACCAAAGCCTTCACTTTAACATGTTTACAAAATTGCACTGCTGAAGTCTGTCGTACTTAAGCTTGCAATCACTAAACTAACGAACAACCTATAATAAATAAACAATATTAAACTTGAAAAGGTAGGACAGTCAAATTTCACCTCAAGTAACTACTAAAAACCCATCACGTTAGAAGCAGACATATTAAAACAGAATTATCAGCCGACCCTTTTCCAAGATGGCGGAAAATTTCGTCCTCAAATAAGTCGAATTTCCCGACAACGCGTTCCGAAATCTGATAGCATCTACCACAGAGTATGGAGGCGACTTCGTGGACACTGCTGAGGCTCTAGATAAAGTGCCAATCTATCAGCGAAAACTTTGTCGAAATGCCAAAATGCAAAGAATTTTCATGTGACATTTTTAAAGCGTTGTCAATTCCATACATTTTCGATACTTTGACAATCGCCATATCGCCTCGTTGCCGCTAACTGTGTAACTTGTATGGAGTTAGAACTTTTGGAGACGTAACTGTCAAAACTTCCCAAACAAACCAGGCATGTCAGTGAGTGTTCTTGTTTATTCATAGAAATAGATGGTCCGTCACAATAAGGGTTTTGAGGAAAATTCACGCCCCTAGTTGACACTACTTACGCAAAAAAGTCTCTACTCTGAAAATGTAACTTATGACATAAACATGACATAGCCGTTAATATCATTTTAGAAATCCCTCACTAATGGAAGAAGATTAGTAAGTGGCCTTTTCTCGCGGCTTCAATTCTGTATTATATTCCATGGTACTTGTTATTTTTTTCGGTATTAAAAGTAGTATTATATTGAACGATAGTAAAGCTTGTATCAATGAATATTGGACTATTAAAAAAAAATTTAGCAATTGTTGATTGAAAAATATTATTATACGACAGATGAATGATGAATGATAAATTAATGTAAACTTATTTAATTTGACTATAGAGACATTTGAATATTGTGAAATAATGTAATTTACTGTTATTTATTTATGCATTGACTGTAGAAATTGCTTCATATTGTGACATTTATAATTTTTATTTATCATCATTTTTGACATAATATGTCAAAAATGTAACTTATGACATACACATGACATTGCCGTTAATATAAATATTTTCACCTGGTATGCATCATTTTAAAAATTCCCTCACTAATGGAAGAAGATTACTAACTGGCCTTGTCTCGCGGCTTCAATTCTGTATCCTAATCCATAGTCCCTGTAATTTTTTTCGGTATTAAAAGTAGTATTATATTGAACGACAGTAAAGCTTGTATCAATGAAATAATTTCTTAATCAGACCGGATCATAACTTTCAGAGATAACCTTTTACAAACAAACATACATTTTTATAACTAGTATTAGTTATGACCGCTTCTCTAGTCATTCAATGCTCTGTTCTATCCACCGATAGATTGATTGTTCGTATATTTGGTAACTGTATCTGTCCCAGAAATAGTCCGAAGGATAGGCGCAAGGATTACGGGGCCACTAATGTGGTATGTATGTAGTGGCGTGTGAAGAGATTTGAGTACTCCGTCGAGTGGTTTGAGTGTAGTGAGAGTAAATAGCGGTATTTACTTCTGTTGCTATTATGGTAACGAGTTCATTTCACTTGACGTAATTGACTGGCTGTGGATACTATTTAGTGTGTTTTGCTAATAACAGCCGCATGGGTCGATCTTCATGGTTTAGCAACGCTTGTCGAGTTCGGTATGTGGGTTATCATCATAACATACCAAGGGACTCCTACATGCCTCGGAAAGCACGTTAAGCTGTTGGTCCCAGCTGTCATTTGTAGATCTTTGGTAGTCGTTACCACTGACTTCAGTCTTACTAAGAAGTACCGTGTTACCCAGTTAATGGGTTATGGAGGTCAGGACGGCTAAAAAGGCCACATCGTAATATTAATCATGCAAAAATTTCATTTTCATCTTTATCGCTTACGCAATAGGTTCAAGGTTGATTGGGCAAATTTGACAGTGACGGGTTGCGTGATTTGCTTTCTCATCATCTGCCTAGCCTTTTCCCAACTATATTGGGGTCGGCTTCCAGTCAAACCGGATTCAGCTGAATACCAATATTTTACGAGGAGCGGCTGCCTACCAGTCCTCCACAACCTATTACTGGCTTACTGATTTACTGGCTTCTATCTGTAACGACTGCCAAAGATCTATAAATGACAGCCGGGACCAACGGCTTAACGTGCTTTCCGAGGCATGGAGGAAACTCTTTATGTTGAGATGGTCACCCATCTACAGACCAACCTTGGCAAGCGTCGCTTAACTTTGAAGATCGACCCGTGCGTCTGTTATTATTTAGCCACGAGCTCCTCGTGCGTGAGCGGGATTTGCTTTCTGATTCTGCTAAAGTGTCCTTTTTAGACCCGCTGGTAGACAGCCGCTTTACGTCTAGTATTCAGCTGGTTTGACTGAAAGCAATATGATTGGAAAAGGCTGGGCAGATGACTGTGTTTAAATGTCTCCTTACGTGATTTTAACTGTCGCATTTTTAAGGAACATTCGCTTCGTAGTCGCAAACTTACAGAGATTGATTCAGATTGATTGACACTGATTTTTTTATTGATTGATTGATTGATCTTTTATTGTTCAAGCGGTGCAGTTATGGAATGCCTTGCACGTGTCAGTAAGATGAGCTCAACCTTAACCCATTTCTAAAACAATGGTCAACAATCACTACCTTTCTCTTATCATTTTTAATTTTTTTGTTTGATAATTATTTAATCTGCCTAGCCTTTTCCCAACTATATTGGGGTCGACTTCCAGTCAAACTGGATTCAGCTGAATACCAGTATTTTACGCGGAGCGGCTGCCTACCAGACCTCCACAACCCATTAACTGGGTAACTCACGGTATTTCTTGGCAAGACTGGAGTCAGATTTACTGGCTTCTGACAATCCGTAACGACTGCCAAAGTTCTACCAATGACAGCCGGGACCAACAGCTTAACGTGCTTTCCGAGGCACGGAGGAAACTCGGTATGTTAAACTGGTCACCCATCCACAGACCAACCCTGGCAAGCGTTGTTTAACCTTGAAGATCGACCTATGCGGCTGTTATTCCTTAGCCACGAGCTCCTCCTCCTTTTGTTTCATAATTATAATTGTGTATATTTATATAAATCGTACACCTAAGTCCACCTACAGTACTGTCTCTCCATTCTCTCTACATCCAAAGGTTGTCTTGAAAAGATCGCTTTTAGCGATAAGGCCGCCCATTGTGTCACCCTATGTAATGTTTTCTTCATCTATTCTGTAACTTATATGGTGAACATAATAAAGAGTATTCTAGTCTATTCTATTCTATTGATAAGTAGCTGAGATAATATTGCGAGTTGAATTCAAACGCCTTTTAATTACGATAATGGCCTTCTGATACTTCAAAAGATGATTGTAGACGTGTTCGAAATCTTTATATTTCTATAATCTGTAAGCAAGATGATAAAATTGTGAATTCTGAGTTATTTCGGTGTTTCTTTTCCGAGTAGTAGGGAAACAAACACTGATCTCTGTCAGTTACGAAGTAATTAAACATATTAAATGAATCGGAACCTTGGTTGCAATTGATTATATTTATCAAAATATTATCGTGTCACCGGTAAACCCACATAAAACGAATGTAACTTTTTATAACGCTGCGATCTATATTTCATCAAACTTCATCAACTAAAGCTATAAACTTTGAACAGAACAAATAAAATATGAAAGACCTTGTAAGTGAGAACTAACAAAAAACTAATATAAGTGAAGAAAGCCAATAAATCAATCAACCGTGTCTACAACTGAAAGTTTCGAAACAAAAAGTGTTCGTCTTCTATTCGTACTTTGTTATTTGACATTTTACTGAAAGATATTTCTGAATATTAGGGACAACGTGTTCTAAAAGTTTGGGGTTGGAAAATTGGCTTGGCTAAAACAATCAATAATATTGATTGTTTCAGCGTAACTTTGATCATGGAAGAATTGGAGAACAAGCTAAATAAGGAGACTTTTTCGGTCACAGATGTGGATGTTACTGGTTGTGAAGGGTATTTGAAAGAGATGTAAGGAGAGGCCTTTTTTAAGGATGGGAAATTATTAAATGACTTCTTTCACTCTGGGCGGAGCGGAGGGGAGTGTAAGACTCTTACAGACGAAAACCTATCCTTGTTCTCTCGCAACAGGCCTACGCCGCAAATTCTGCCATCATACAAGAGATCATACTCTTGTACTCGTATGATGGCAGAATTTTATACTTTAAGATAAGAATCTTAAAGTATAAAATTCTTGGGAAGTGTAGGAGAGCACTAAGAGAGTATTTCCCGAAATTCTTTCGGCAACAGGAGAAAACGGAATATGCGCGTACGTAGTCGCCGGATAAGATAGTATTTCTATAAAATAAACAAGGTGTAAAACATAAGCAACAACCTGGAAATCAACCGTCTCATACATTTTCAAAATCTACTGAACATGAGTTTCCTGTCAGGTGATTAACATGCTTTGATAACGTCAACGTCAACGTTATCAAAGCATGTAAGTGACTCCTTGACTCGCAGTCTTGATGCAATACACAAGTTACTTAGTTTTCACTTATACCGGCAGTCCCAAAGACTGCCTCGCATGTTTTTTTTTTATTGTTTTTGACTTTTTTGGGGAAAATTGTTCATTTACATAGCCTGCATTTGGTCCGCAGTTTTTTAAATATGACTTTATTTTTCCTTTAAACCCTGTATATTGCTGTTTTGTATTTTTCCATATCACCCTGTTTTCTAGTTATAAACCCTGTTACAGTATCCTGTACTAGGAAATCCATGTACGGTCCAATCCGAAGTGAATTAAACCGACTTCGGTGACGGGTTCGTTACGTGTCGATGTTCCTAACATCGGCTAGATAAGGGTTCGTTGTCTGACGGCACGGGATTTCTGGTGAAGTAAAAGTAGTTCATTAGTAGTTGGGAAATATGTAGGCCTAATGTTCGCCAACACATTCTTCTTATTTATTAAAATTTATCAGCTCACTTGACTGCCTCGTTGGTCTAGTGGCCACAAGGCTTTCTGACTACAGAGATCCTGGGTTCAATCTGAAATATTTCAGTAGCAGCCCGTGACCGTGACTTTTGAGTTTTGCTTTGAGCGTCGTAATGTTGACAAGCATTTTTTTTCTGTCCGTGTCCACAGTTAAAAAATATTATGTATTTGAGTTAAATCGTTCAGAAACTAAAAAAAAAAACGCAAGACACATAGAAATAAAATTTTCATCAGTTTTTCTTCTGGGACTGATGATCCTAGAGGGGACGTCCAGAAAGAGTCCTGCTCATCCCGACCATCTTATCGGTCTTTCCTTACATTTGGGATCCACTGTGTCTCCGATCTTTAACCTTCCACCTCCGACAAGCAGATTTAACTAGCCAACTTCCTCTTTAATGTTACTTGTGAGATTAGGATATTTTTATGAAAATAAATTTTCCGACTGCTTGGAAAAGGTTCCCTTTACAGCTATCCAATCTTCCTGGTGTAATAAATTCCTTAATAAAATAATATAGATACCAAGAGGTACCACAGTTCCAATCAGTGGAAACACACAACACCTGCTTGCATCAGGAAATAGTATCCGATGGTATCTGCGCCGTGTTAAGTGAAAACTGAAGCGTGTCATGTTGCCTCCCGGATTTATCTCCTTGTAACGTTCACTCACCTGGCTGACTGAGGATCAGAGCTAATCTTGATGAGGTTAAATGGAATTAAGTTTGTATTCGGAAAATGTAACATAAAAATCACAAAATAAGTAAGATCAGCTTTATTTTACCTTATGGCATGGAAATCATTAGGAACCTACATAAATAGAAAATGTCAACGATATAAATAAAAAAACCGGCCAAGTACGATTCGGACTTGCACACGAAGGGTTCGGTACCATAAACCTTAGTTTTATCATTATTATTTGTTGTTATAGCGGCAATAGATATACACAATCTGTGAAAATTTCAACTGTCTACCTATTACGGTTCTTGAGATACAGCCCGCTGACAGACAGACGGACGGACCGACGGACGGACGGACAGCGGAGGCTTAGTAATAGGGTCCCGTTGTGGACCCTTTGGGTGCGGAACCCTATTAGAAAAATGGGCTGGTACCTGTAAGAAATGAAAGGGTAACGAACTATTTATGAAAATGAGATTTGATATTCGAATTAGATCAGGCTTAATAATAAAAGCCGCACAGGTCTATCTTTAAGGTTAAGCCACGCTTGTCTAAGTCGGTCCGATTGATGATCATTATAACAAAGCTAAGATTCCTCTGTGCCTCGGGAAACACGTTGGTCCCAGCGGTCATTTGTAAATTTTTGTAGTCGTTACGGGCAGCCAGAACGTAACATAACATAACGTGTTACACAAATACACAGTTACTGGGTTGTGAAGGTCAGATAGGCAGTCACTGTACGGGGTTCTTGTCATATTTAGATGTACTAGTTAGACTGGTAGCCGACTCCAACATAGTTGTGAAAGGCTAGAACAGTTTGATTGATAAATGGTATATAGACGGACCTAATACAGCTTCGAGGCATTCTTTTTAGGGTTCCAAACAAAAAACGGAACCCCTATAGGATCACTCGGGTGTCTGTCTGTGTGTCACAGCCGTCAGTTTTCTCCAGATCCACTTGACCGATTCTGTTGATATTTGGTACACATATGGACCTTTGTGACCCAAACACGGAAGCGTTACGAAAATCATTAAATTTTTAGTACGGGGGTCAAAGTAAAAAAAAAAAGATTTTTGTAAAATATTGTGGAACATATCAAATGAAAGGGTTTACTGTGAGAGTTTTAATTATATTTTTTTCATAATTTTAAAATTAACGGTTTTGAAGTTATTCAAGAAATTAGACGAAAAATGACCATTTCCTCCCTTATCTCCGAAACTACTGCGCCTAAAAAAAAGTAGATAATAGATCTTTACCAATTGATTACAGAAAAATCTATAAGAATTCTATAATGATAAAATAAAATAGTTAAAAAAAGTAAATTCGTTTGGAACCCCTTGCATGCGAGTCCAACTCGCAATTGGCCAGTTTTTTTTTTTATTTATAATGGGTTTGCTCTTGACTCTAGTCTAGGTCAAAGTTTACGATGGAGCGAACTTACCTAGAAGACGCCTGGAGTGCGATTCTGTTAACTCACTGTGTGGTGATACACTCATCTGCCTAGCCTTTTCCCAACTACATTGGGGTCAGCTTCCAGTCAAACCAGATTCAGCTAATTACCAGTGATTTACGTGGAGCGGCTGGCTACCAGACTTCCACCATCCATTAACTGGGTAACATGGTACTTCTTGGCAAGACTGGAGTCAGATTTACTGGCTTCTGACAATCCGTAACGACTGCCAAAGATCTACAAATGACAGCTGGGACCAACGGCTTCACGTGCTTTCCGAGGCACGGAGGAAACTCGGTATGTTAAGATGGTCACCCATCCACATACTAACCTTAGTAAGCATTGCTTAACCTTAAAGATTGACCCGTGCGGCTGTTATTATTTAGCCACGAGCTCCTACTGTGGTAATACACTAGTGTAAAATAATACTCACAAAAACTAATATCACGAAGCTATCATCAAAACTAAAGGACATGAACATATTATATTATTACCGTCAACAACAAACAATTTGATATTAATTTCCTAACAGCACCAGATCAAACAGTTTCAATCAGTGTAAAATCGTTAATTGACACTACGCAACATTCATGTTTCCACAAGCGAGAACAATTTGCTAGCTGATATTCTATCAATGGGCTATTGAAAAGGCAATAACATACACTCACACACATTGAAGTATTCTAACACATGTCAGTCCGCACACTCTCATACATTATATTGGTAATAAAATATAGACAACTTGCTTTTGTTCTCGGCTTGGCTCGCGTTCAAGTTTAATTTCCAATCCATCAAAATCTGTTCAGCGATTTAAGTGTGAAAGCTTTACAAACAAAGAAAACTTTCGAATTATTAATACAATTATAATTAAAGATGTCGGATTTGACCGCTGAATAGAGTGGGATAGAAGATCGCTTACCCACAAGTGCGAAAGAGATTTATTTGCATGTCTCTTTCATACTTACTAGTTAAGCAATTTTGTATTCTTCGTCAATTCTGACTTCTTAGATTGTCACGAATCTGCGACCGTACCCTGGAATGCAGAGGGCACTAGGAAAAACACGGATGGGTTTTTTGTTCGGCTTTGCTCCTGTGGCCTATTCCAATCAGAACTATGCATTATTCCGTGATATAACGTACCTATCCTATAGTATTCAAGAACTTTCTTACAAAGAATTTAAATGATGCGTTTAGTAATTACTAGCTTTTGCACGCGACTTCGTACGCGCACGTCCCGTTTTTTTCCCGTTCCCGTAGGAATTTCGTTAAATCTCTTGGTGCTCACACAACACTACCCAAGGAATCTACATGCCAAATTTCAGCTTTCTACGACCAGAAGATTCAGTTGTGCGTTGTCTGTCAGTCACTCAGTAATGGAAGAATTTTATACTTGTTGACGACTATCGTTATCTCCATCGAAAACATTGACTGCTGTATAAGATACTTCTAAGCGACACAACATGCACTGGTTCTGTCCGGTCCTTCTAGCATCATTAACATTCAAACATCTGCCTAGTCTTTGCCCAACTATGTTGGGGTCAGCTCCAGACCAAGCTGGTGTAAGCGAATGCAGTTGAGTACCAATATTTATCATGGAAAGACTGCCCTCCACCTCTCCTATGACCTCCACAACTCAGTGACCGGATTGAGCAATAGGCAAGGCTTGGCAAGACTGCTCTTTCTGGTTTCTGACAAATGATAGCCGGGACCAAAGGCTTACGTGATTTCCGAGGCACCGAGGAACGTCGTAGTCGGTATATCATTACTGGTCATCCATCAATCCTTTTCAAACATTGCTTAACCTCGAAGATCCACCCTTCCGTCTTCGAAGCCCCTTCTATAATATAAACATACAAACAAATAACTTTCATTGTAATAGTTTACTGTCATCACGCATGTACATGTACAATCACCCACACAAGTGCAACGCCCAAACTATCAAAAGCTTTTGACATCAAACTTATCGCTACAACGGTACGCGTGTCATTTGCGATAATGACGTCACGATTTAAACCGCTAATAAATCATTGGCATAAAGAGGCATCTGTTATTAACGAGCGCATGATTTCGCCGTTTTATCAAATAATTTGTGGATATACCCGTTTGACAGGTTTGATTTCATTACGATACTGCCATTTAATTTGGCTGTAGTCTGATTAAATTTTGACGAGAGGGATGGGTGGATGTGTATAGTGAGGAGAATGTAAGGGACGGCAATAGGGCGTATAGCATTTGATGAGTTGGGTGATTTCGTTTGGCTGTTAGTTTTCAGAATAGCATTAGTGATCATTTTTAAGGTCCTTTGGGGTCTTTCTGTATAGGAACGGAACAAAAATGAAGGTGGATCACATGTTTACTAATAGTTTTCAACCGAATTCTTGAAAAAGGAGAAGTAATTTTTTTTTGGTTTGTGTATGTTCACCGATTTCTCCGCCAAAATATTGTTTTATTCGAAAGCTTACACTTCTGAGGTGGCCCCATTGTCAGCAAGTCAGAATTCGACGATGGGATCCCAGGAAAATCGAGGGAAACCCTCAAATTTTATAAGCACGTACAATGTTTTTCATGAAATTTCTATCGCAATTCAGATATTTGTACCTGATAATCATCATCTCATGTTGCTGAGCTGATGATTGAAGGTATAAGTCAGGATCTGATGATGGGATCCCATGAAAAATGTTTGTTCAGCGATATTTTCGCCAATTTTTAACCGATTTGGATGTTTTTTTTTGTTTGGAAGGCTATTTCCCCGGACTAGTCCCATTTTAATTTGGTGTAGATCTGATGACGAACTTTAGAGGTAGACAACGGAACCCTTCAATCAATGATAGCAAATGGATTGGGATTTCTGAAATCGCATGTCTGTTGCTTGTTTACATCAGTTCATAACATAACATCACGCCGGCACGCTGTGTTTGTAACTTTAGTTTTGGAAGTCGGTGTCAAAAAACTAAAAAAATACCAAAAACACCGACTTTCGAAATTAAAGTTATTTTATTTTATGTTAAAGTTATTTTATACTTTGTATTGTTTTGTTTTTGTAAGTCGGTTTTATTTTTTATTTTTTATTTGACAGATAGTGATTCTACTCGCAATTTTGCAAAAACACTAGAGAGATACACCCGCATTATTGTCTCAGTTTAAGTCTCAGGGTGGCGAGTATTTTGCCTTCAACCTGGCATGAGTTCAGAATCTAATAAGTATCTACTTGAGAGTATCTATTCTTAGCAACTAAAGAGATTGCAGAATACATGTGGCAAAATATCATAACAAAACTTTTTATTACATTTTGTATTAAATTACATAAGTTAATACAAAATGTAAACTGTAACTTAAATCTGTTTTACTATTTTATATCCGCTAGTATCTTGTTTTTTACTATTGATATGCACACTTTCGTCCACTATGTCACCTGATGGTAAGCGACGATGCGGTCAAAGATGGAGCACGCTTGCCTAAAAGTTTCATAACCATTTACAAAATATCTACATTCGTCTCAGACAAACTTGTCTTCCTTTTTCCCAATATCCGTCCACTGTTGATAGTAAGCCTCCCCCATAGAGTGCCATTCATCCCGGTCTTGAGCAGTCCGCATCCATGCGCTGCCAGCCACCTTCTTTAAATCATCAATCCATCGTGCCGCAGGGCGTCCCACACTAGGTCAAACTTGCCTTATCTTTATCCAAAAGATCTTGTAATAACACGTCTTGTTCCACATATAATCTTACCAACTTCCTACGAACTTTGGACCCGAAACCCATAATCCCCGAACGGAAACATAGGTGTACAACATAAATATCTCGATACGAGCCCACGGTACGAAGCTTAATTCAATGGTACCCCAGGGGCAGCAACTAACACTGTTTGTTTAGAGCAGTGGTTCCTAAACTATGGTTCGCGGACTACTTGTGGTCCGCAAGGGTCAAAATATGGTTCGCGAAAGGATTAAAATTTCAATCTTTTCCCTTCTTATTTTTTTTTTATTTGTGATGGGTTTGCTCTTGACTCTAGTCTAGGTCAAAGATGACAGAGACAAAGTCTACGATGGAACGAGCATACTCAGAAGGAGTCTGTTCACTTTAACTTTGAAGAGATTAGGGCTGTAGGCGTTCGCAAACACAGATGCAGGCACATTATTGTGTGTGGCTAGAGCGGCGCCACGGCGTCCTTACCTTGCGCTTGACGCAGGTACTCAACGGACAAGGTTGTTTCGGAAGGTACCTGTTTCGAATACGGCGGGAGGATATGCCCGGGTGTCAACAATGCGAGGATCGCCCGGAGGACACGGTGGAGCATACGGTTGAGGTCTGCCCTGCTTGAGCGGAGCACCGGCGTATCCTCGCCAAGGCATTCGGTGGCGGCGATCTCTCGCGTCCGGCCCTGGTTCAAGCCATGGTCCGCAGTGACGAGACATGGAAAGCGGTCACCTCCTTCTGCGAAGCAGTAATGCTAGCAAAGGAGGAAGCCGAACGTGTTAGAGAGAGGGAAAACTCCCGCCCCAGCCGCCGCAACAGAAGAAGACGCCCCGGGCGTCGGGAGGTGATTATCGGCCACCGTAAGCGCGAGCCTGTGGACGGCGAGCATTGGGTGGCTCGCCGTCTGATCAGAACCAGGCCCGGGTGGACGGCGCGCTGTGTTCCATGCGCGCTTGCAAGAGCTGTCAGCGTAAAAGACGGGGCCCGCTAGGGCCAGTGCCTGCCAACATAGTTGTGAAAGGCTAGAACAGTTTGATTGATAAATGGTAAATAGACGGACCTAATACAGCTTCGAGGCATTCTTTTTAGGGTTCCAAACAAAAAACGGAACCCCTATAGGATCACTCGGGTGTCTGTCTGTGTGTCACAGCCGTCAGTTTTCTCCAGATTCACTTGACCGATTCTGTTGATATTTGGTACACATATGGACCTCTGTGACCCAAACACGGAAGCGTTACGAAAATCATTAAATTTTTAGTATGGGGGTCAAAGTAAAAAAAAAATAAAGGTTTTTTGAAAAATAACGTGGAACATATCAAATGAAAGGGTTTACTGTGAGAGTTTTAATTATACTTTTTCATAATTTTAAAATTAATGGTTTTGAAGTTAATCAAGAAATTAGACGAAAAATTACCATTCCCCCCCTTATTTCCGAAACTACTGCGCCTAAAAAAATGTAGATAATAGATCTTTACCAATTGATTACAGAAAAATCTATAAGAATTCTATAATGATAAAATAAAATAGTTAAAAAAAATAAATTCGTTTGGAACCCTTTGCACGCGAATCCGACTCGCAATTGGCCAGTTTTTTTTTTTTATTTATAATGGATTTGCTCTTGACTCTAGTCTAGGTCAAAGTTTACGATGGAGCGAACTTACCTAGAAGACGCCTGGAGTGCGATTCTGTTAACTCACTCTATGGTGATACACTCATCTGCCTAGCCTTTTCCCAACTACATTGGGGTCGGCTTCCAGTCAAACCGGATTCAGCTAATTACTAGTGATTTACGTGGAGCGGCTGGCTACCAGACCTCCACAATCCATTAACTGGGTAACATGGTACTTTTTGGCAAGACTGGAGTCAGATTTACTGGCTTCTGACAATCCGTAACGACTGCCAAAGATCTACAAATGACAGCTGGGACCAACGGCTTCACGTGCTTTCCGAGGCACGGAGGAAACTCGGTATGTTAAGATGGTCACCCATCCACATACTAACCTTAGCAAGCATTGCTTAACCTTAAAGATTGACCCGTGCGGCTGTTATTATTTAGCCACGAGCTCCTACTGTGGTAATACACTAGTGTAAAATAATACTCACAAAAATTAATATCACGAAGCTATCATCAAAACTAAAGGACATGAACATATTATATTATTACCGTCAACAACAAACAATTTGATATTAATTTCCTAACAGCACCAGATCAAACAGTTTCAATCAGTGTAAAATCGTTAATTGACACTACGCAACATTCATGTTTCCACAAGCGAGAACAATTTGCTAGCTGATATTCTATCAATGGGCTATTGAAAAGGCAATAACATACACTCACACACATTGAAGTATTCTAACACATGTCAGTCCGCACACTCTCATACATTATATTGGTAATATAATATAGACAACTTGCTTTTGTTCTCGGCTTGGCTCGCGTTCAAGTTTAATTTCCAAGCCATCAAAATCTGTTCAGCGATTTAAGTGTGAAAGCTTTACAAACAAAGAAAACTTTCGAAATAATAATACAATTATAATTTAAGATGTCGGATTTCACCGCTGAATAGATTGGGATAGAAGATCGCTTACCCACAAGTGCGAAAGAGATTTATTTGCATGTCTCTTTCATACTTACTAGTTAAGCAATTTTGTATTCTTCTGTCAAATCTGACTTCTTAGATTGTCACGAATCTGCGGACTTCGTTCGAAAGAGGCATCGTACCCTGGAATGCAAAGGGCACTAGGAGAAACACGGATGGGTTTTTTGTTCGGCTTTGCTCCTGTGGCCTATTCCAATCAGAACTATGCATTATTCCGTGATATAACGTATCCTATAGTATTCAAGAACTTTCTTACAAAGAATTTAAATGATGCGTTTAGTAATTACTAGCTTTTGCACGCGACTTCGTACGCGCACGTCCGTTTTTTTCCCGTTCCTGTAGGAATTTCGTTAAATCTCTTGGTGCTCACACAACACTACCCAAGGAATCTACATGCCAAATTTCAGCTTTCTACGACCAGAAGATTCAGTTGTGCGTTGTCTGTCAGTCACTCAGTAATGGAAGAATTTTATACTTGTTGACGACTATCGTTATCTCAATCGAAAACATTGACTGCTGTATAAGATACTTCTAAGCGACACAACATGCACTGGTTCTGTCCGGTCCTTCTAGCATCATTAACATTCAAACATCTGCCTAGTCTTTGCCCAACTATGTTGGGGTCAGCTCCAGACCAAGCTGGTGTAAGCGAATGCAGTTGAGTACCAATATTTATCATGGAAAGACTGCCCTCCACCTCTCCTATGACCTCCACAACTCAGTGACCGGATTAAGCAATAGGCAAGGCTTGGCAAGACTGCTCTAAGATTTTCTGGTTTCTGACAAATGACAGCCGGGACCAAAGGCTTACGTGATTTCCGAGGCACAGAGGAACGTCGTAGTCGGTATATCATTACTGGTCATCCATCAATGGACCGTCCTATTCAAACATTGCTTAACCTCGAAGATCCACCCGTGCGTCTTCGAAGCCCCTTCTATAAACATACAAACAAATAACTTTCATTGTAATAGATTACTGTCATCACGAATGTACATGTACAATCACCCACACAAGTGCAACGCCCAAACTATCAAAAGCTTTTGACATCAAACTTATCGCTACAACGGTACGCGTGTCATTTGCGATAATGACGTCACGATTTAAACCGCTAATAAATCATTGGCATAAAGAGGCATCTGTTATTAACGAGCGCATGATTTCGCCGTTTTATCAAATAATTTGTGGATATACCCGTTTGACAGGTTTGATTTCATTACGATACTGCCATTTAATTTGGCTGTAGTCTGATTAAATTTTGACGAGAGGGATGGGTAGATGTGTATAGTGGGGAGAGTGTAAGGGACGGCAATAGGGCGTATAGCATTTGATGAGTTGGGTGATTTCGTTTGGCTGTTAGTTTTCAGAATAGCATTAGTGATCATTTTTAAGGTCCTTTGCGGTCTTTGTATATAGGAACGGAACAAAAATGAAGGTGGATCACATGTTTACTAATAGTTTTCAACCGAATTCTTGAAAAAGGAGAAGTAATTTTTTTTTGGTTTGTGTATGTTCACCGATTTCTCCGCCAAAATATTGTTTTATTCGAAAGCTTACACTTCTGAGGTGGCCCCATTGTCAGCAAGTCAGAATTCGACGATGGGATCCCAGGAAAATCGAGGGAAACCCTCAAATTTTATAAGCACGTACAATGTTTTTCATGAAATTTCTATCGCAATTCAGATATTTGTACCTTATAATCATCATCTCATGTTGCTGAGCTGATGATTGAAGGTATAAGTCAGGATCTGATGATGGGATCCCATGAGAAATGTTTGTTCAGCGATATTTTCGCCAATTTTTAACCGATTTGGATGTTTTTTTTTTGTTTGTGTAATATATTGTGATGTGGGTAAACGAACAATAAATCAGTCTCGCATAAACTGTCTTTGGATTTGCATCGATATTCCTCAGTGGCGACGAGTAATTATAAAAACCGTAAAATATCAAGATGCCGATCGGGAAAATACACGTATTTGATCTGGATGGAGGTGAAAACTGGCCAGCATATGTGCGTTTAGTGGAACAATTTATTCTGTTAAATGACATAAAAGACAACTTACGCGTGGCCACGCTGGTGACGCATGTCGGAGCGCCGACTTACCGACTGATGTGTGACCTGTGTGCTCCAGACAATCCAGAGGATAAAACATTTTCTACGTTAGTTGAGCTCGTGAAAAATCATCTGGAACCCAAAAGGTCGGAAATAGCAGAGCGTCACGTGTTTCGCCAGCGGCGGCAAGGGGAAGGCGAAACTATCAAAGTGTTCTTACAGAATTTGAAACACTTGGCTACCTATTGCAATTTTGAGAACCAGTTGGAAGTGAACATACGAGATCAATTCGTGTCGGGTCTACGTAGCGAAGAGATACGGTCACGCTTATTTGCGGAGACCACTCTCGATTACAAGAAGGCAGTGGGGCTGGCGCTAGCGCTGGAGGCGGCCGAGCAGCACGCGGCTAAGGCCGTGGCGCGCTCGCCAGCCGCGCCGTGGGCAGCAGTCGGGCCAGCGGGACTCCAGGCAGACGCGGGCGAGCGGGTGCACCGGGTGAGCGTGGCCGGGCAGGCCAGCGCCGCCGGTCGTGACTCCGAGGCTCCGCGACGCAAAAGGTGCTGGCGCTGCGGCCGGGACGGCCATGCGTCGCACAGGTGCCGATACAAGTCGTACGTGTGTGACAAGTGCAAAGCGAAGGGCCATTTGGGGTCCGTGTGCAAAAAAACTGATGAGAGTGCGGGCAGGTCTGGTTCTAAATATCAAAACTTTTTGGAAACATATTCATCGGAATCAGGAGGTGAGGAGTTCGAAGGATTATATACTATTAAAGGTCAGTCAGTTCAAAATGTAAAAGACGGTCCATATCATTGTGAACTCATTGTTGAAAATAAAAATGTGTTATTTGAAATCGACACGGGCAGCAAAATATCGGCGGTATCTAAATCATTTTACGATCAATATCTACCAACTTTACCGATAGAAAAAGATAGCATAAAATTACAATCATATACAGGTGACTCAATAATACCGCTAGGCCGCGTCTGGGTGCGAGTCAGCTGTGCGGGCGCTGAGGACGCCATATTATTGCCATTATTTATTATTGAGCAGGGCGGACCTCCGCTTATCGGCCGCACCTGGATGCGCGAACTTAAATTAAAGCCAATAGATTTATTCCAACTAAAAGAAGACATTGATCCTGTTGTTTTGAAATTGAAACAAGAATTTCCAGAAGTATTTACAGATGAAATAGGTACTTATAAACATAAGTTATCATTGTACTTGACAGATAATACACCGGTATTTTGCAAGTCTCGTCCCCTTCCACTTGCGCTACGCGTGTCAGTGGAAAATGAACTTAAACGTTTACAAAACGAAGGTATAATTTACAAAGTAGACAGATCCGATTATGGAACACCTATTGTACCAATTATTAAGCCGGACGGTTCTATTCGTTTATGCGGCGATTACAAAGTGACCGTGAATAAATTATTAAAAGATTTTCATTTTCCATTGCCGAAAATAGAAGAGTTATTTGCAACGCTAAGTGGTGGGGAGCAATATAGTAAATTGGATTTAAAAAATGCATTTATGCAATTAGAATTAAATGAAAACTCACAACCGCTTACAGCGATCACAACACACGTAGGGACGTTTGTATATCGCAGAGCTCCTTTCGGACTTAAGTGCCTACCAGAAAAGTTTCAAAAAATAGTTTTTGATACGTTAAATGGACTGGAATATGTGGTAGCCTTTATTGATGACATTTGTGTGAGTGGCAGGAATAAATCTCATCATTTGGAAAACTTAAGGGCGGTGCTCACTAGACTACGAGAAGCCGGATTAACTATAAAGTTTTCAAAATGCGAGTTTTTAAAAGATGAGGTTTGTTACTTGGGATACAGAATCAACAAACACGGTCTTTATACAGATACATCAAAAGTTAACGCAATAACGAAAATGCCCATCCCCGAGAATGTGTCACAGTTAAGAGCTTTGCTGGGTTTCATAAACTACTATGCACGTTTTATACCCAATTTAAGTATGATTTTACATCCGCTTCACGCTCTTTTAAAAAAGGGAGTAAAATGGTCGTGGTCCCAGAGCTGTAATGCCGCTTTTGAGGAGATCAAGGTGAGGTTGACGAGCGACCCGGTACTGGCTCACTACTCGCCGGCGCTGCCGCTGGTGCTGGCTGTGGACAGCAGCGCGTACGGCCTGGGCGCCGTGCTGGCGCAGCGCCACCCCGACGGCAGCGAGCGCCTTGTGTGCTGCGCCTCGCGCACGCTCAACGACGCCGAGCGCCGCTACAGCCAGGTAGACAAGGAAGCGCTAGCCATAGTGTACGGAGTTACGAGGCACCATCAATATCTCTTTGGTAGGCATTTCACGTTACGGAGCGATCATAAAGCTTTAAGCTATATATTCGGGCCTAAAAAGGGTATCCCGCAAACTGCAGCCAGCCGCTTACAGAGATATGCGGTGCGCCTGGCAGCTTATGATTTTAATATCGTGTTTGTAAATTCACAAATGAATAGCAATGCGGATGGGTTATCACGATTACCTTTAGCGAAAACCAAGGTGGAGGACTATGACGACGCGGCATATTTACATTTTGTTGAGGATAGTTTCCCTCTTAGTCATAATGACGTTGCACAGGCGACTAAAAAAGATAAAATTTTATGTAAAGTGTACGGTAACATAATGAGTGGATGGCCACTCATAGGCGATACTGAAGATGAGAAGGCATATTTTAATCGACGTGAAAATCTATATATAGATCACGGTTGTATAGTTTGGGGATACAGGATAGTGGTGCCGGAGCAGTTGCGAGCGCAGATTCTGGAGGAAGTGCACGCGGGGCACGTGGGCGTCGTGCGCATGAAGAGCATCGCGCGCGGCTACGTGTGGTGGCCGCGCCTGGACGCTGACCTCGAGGCGCGCGCCGCCTCCTGCGCCGCCTGCCGCCAGCAGCTGGACGCGCCGCCGCGACACACTCCTGTACCGTATGTATGGCCTACGGAACCTTGGACGAGACTTCACGTAGATTTTCTACAATACCAAGGTAAATATTACTTTTTGATACTCGACTCGCACTCTAAGTGGATCGAAGTATTTCTGATGGGGACTGGTACATCGGCTAATTTAGTATCAAACAAATTAAGAGAATGCTTCAGCCGATTTGGGCTGCCGAAGTGTTTGGTGAGTGACGGGGGTCCGCCATTTCGATCTGCGGAATTTGAACTGTTTTTAAGCCGCAACGGAATCAAACACATTTTAATAGCCCCTTACCATCCTTCGAGCAATGGCGCCGCCGAGAACGCCGTCAAAACCGTAAAGAAAGTAATAAAAAAAGCGGCGGCAGAAGGTGAGAACATCGAACGAGCGATAAACAATTTTCTTTTAGTGTATAGAAACAGTACACACACAAGCACACAGCGCGAGCCAGCTGTGGCGCTGCTGGGACGGAGGCTGCGCATGCGCTTGGACTTGCTCCGCAGCAACACTGTGGATGCGGTCGAGGAGGCGCAGACCAAGCAAGTTGAACAAGCTCAAGGTACAAATAGAGAGGTCCAACTTGGAGACCAAGTGCTGTTTCGAGACTACTCGAAAAACAATCCCAAGTGGGTGGAGGGTGAGGTCTCTGAGCGCACCGGAGCAGTGACATATAAGGTAAAATCTGATCAGGGGGAACACCGAAAACATATTGATCAAATTATGCCACTGCGAAGACACACACGGTACTCTAATCCTACTATCACAGAAAAAGCTAATCAAACAGTAAACACTGAAAATGAAACGTTTGAGTCTGCACCTAACTCACCGGTTACGTCATCGTTTCAGAGTTCACATGACTCGCCCGTCATTCATCAGACTCTAAACGATTGCGCGGATGAACCGTCCACTTCCGGGGATTGGGTCAATAACAAACCAAGAAACAAAAACAATATCTATAATGACTAATTCATGCTTCTTAAGAAGTCTAATTCTATGAACCCAGCAGTTGATTTAAAAGCCGTGTTGGTGATTAAGTAACCTTGTAATTACTTGTAAGCACATAATTAGGTATCCGTAAGTTTTATTTTTACTATTAGTTAACCTTCTGATTAAGCCACAATGTTTGTAATGGAAAGATAACGCAAATACATATTACAATGTAGGCAGGCAGGGAAAGAAATGTACTGAGTAACTTACAACCTACCAAACATAAAAAGTAAGAGGAAGGAAGATGTATCTTATAATCGTGCTAGCTTTAGGTTATGAACACCTACTATTGTAACTCTGACTTGAATATTTTGATTACAATGTAAAGTTTGGATAAGTTTAAAAATGATAAAATTCGTTATAAACCTAAGCATAATTATGTTACGAGTACTTGTGAGGGAGGAAATGTAATATATTGTGATGTGGGTAAACGAACAATAAATCAGTCTCGCATAAACTGTCTTTGGATTTGCATCGATATTCCTCAGTTTGGAAGACTATTTCCCCGGACTAGTCCCATTTTGATTTGGTGTAGATCTGATGACGAACTTTAGAGGTAGACAACGGAACCCTTCAATCAATGATAGCAAATGGATTGGGATTTCTGAAATCGCATGTCTGTTGCTTGTTTACACCAGTTCATAACATAACATCACGCCGGCACGCTGTGTTTGTAACTTTAATTTTGGAAGTTGGTGTCAAAAAACTAAAAAAATACCAAAAACACCGACTTCCGAAATTAAAGTTATTTTATTTTATGTTAAAGTTATTTTATACTTTGTATTGTTTTGTTTTTGTAAGTCGGTTTTATTTTTTTATTTGAGAGATAGTGATTCTACTCGCAATTTTGCAAAAACACTAGAGAGATACACCCGCATTATTGTCTCAGTTTAAGTCTCAGGGTGGCGAGTATTTTGCCTTCAACCTGGCATGAATTCAGAGTTCAGAATCTAATAAGTATCTACTTGAGAGTATCTATTCTTAGCAACCAAAGAGATTGCAGAATACATGTGGCAAAATATCATAACAAAACTTTTTATTACATTTTGTATTCAATTACATAAGTTAATACAAAATGTAAAACTGTAACTTAAATCTGTTTTACTATTTTATATCCGCTAGTATCTTGTTTTTTACTATTGATATGCACACTTTCGTCCACTATGTCACCTGATGGTAAGCGACGATGCGGTCAAAGATGGAGCACGCTTGCCTAAAAGTTTCATAACCATTTACTAATATCTACATTCGTCTGAGACGTACATCCCGTCTTGAGCAGTCCGCATCCATCCGCCGCCAGCCACCTTCTTTAAATCATCAATCCATCGTGCCGCAGGGCGTCCCGCACTAGGTCAAACTTGCCTTATCTTTATCCAAAAGATCTTGTAATAACACGTCTTGTTCCACATATAATCTTACCAACTTCCTACGAACTTTGGACCCGAAACCCATAATCCCCGAACGGAAACATAGGTGTACAACATAAATATCTTGGTACGAGCCCACGGTACGAAGCTTAATTCAATGGTACCCCAGGGGCAGCAACTAACGCTGTTTGTTTAGAGCAGTGGTTCCTAACCTATGGTTCGCGGACTACTTGTGGTCCGCAAGGGTCAAAATATGGTTCGCGAAAGGATTAAAATTTCAAATGTTTTCCCTTCTTATTTTTTTTTTATTTGTGATGGGTTTGCTCTTGACTCTAGTCTAGGTCAAAGATGACAGAGACAAAGTCTACGATGGAACGAGCTTACTCAGAAGGAGTCTGTTCACTTTAACTTTGAAGAGATTAGGGCTGTAGGCGTTCGGAAACGCAAATGCAGGCACATTATTGTGTGTGGCTAGAGCGGCGCCACGGCGTCCTTACCTTGCGCTTGACGCAGGTACTCAACGGACAAGGTTGTTTCGGAAGGTACCTGTTTCGAATACGGCGGGAGGATATGCCCGGGTGTCAACAATGCGTGGATCGCCGGAAGACACGGTGGAGCATACGGTTGAGGTCTGCCCTGCTTGAGCGGAGCACCGGCGTATCCTCGCCGAGGCATTCGGTGGCGGCGATCTCTCGCGTCCGGCCCTGGTTCAAGCCATGGTCCGCAGTGACGAGACATGGAAAGCGGTCACCTCCTTCTGCGAAGCAGTAATGCTAGCAAAGGAGGAAGCCGAACGTGTTAGAGAGAGGGAAAACTCCCGCCCCAGCCGCCGCAACAGAAGAAGACGCCCCGGGCGTCGGGAGGTGATCATCGGCCACCGTAAGCGCGAGCCTGTGGACGGCGAGCATTGGGTGGCTCGCCGTCTGATCAGAACCAGGCCCGGGTGGACGGCGCGCTGTGTTCCACGCGCGCTTGCAAGAGCTGTCAGCGTAAAAGACGGGGCCCGCTAGGGCCAGTGCCTGCCGGGGCTGCAGGGCACTAGGAGGAACGCGGATGGGTTTTAGTCAATAAGAATCTGACACTACCTTCTGCTTCACCCCTTTGGGTGATTGATGACTTCCCATCATTAAAAAAAAGGCACATTATTGTACTTTTTGTGTTGATTGACAGGACAAAAAAAATTAAGTCATCGATGTCAACTGATGTACTTACTATTCATATTTTTTTTAATCGAAATATAATGATTATTGATGAACACTATTTGAAATTTGCTTGTAATAGATATTTGCACACTTGTTGAGGCAGAATATGACATTAAGAACTTTTGTTTATTTATTTATTTATTTTATTATTTATGTACACACAGAAAAATAGTGAAATTTAACATTTGTTGTTTGTAAAACCTCATGTATTTGCCCATTTTCCAGCAAATAAATGATATGATTTTATTCAAACGATCTGACATTATATGTTTTTTATGACGATACTCTTTACTTTTGATTACAAAGAGTAGTTATGCTATAAGTTTTGGATATTGATTTATGGTATAAGTTTATTTTTAGATTAAAACAGTTTCATTTTCTTCTTGACATCTGATAATTGCCAGCAACAAATGAATCAAAGCGGGGAGCCAAATAAAGGTTGAGAACCACTGTTTCGGAGAATGTTAAATATTTTAACTCCAACTAAGACGGTTGCTGCCGTTGGAAATTATAGGTGGTAGGGTGTTTGATTTATGGAAACTATAGAGTTTCTTGTCGCTCTTCTCCATAAGGATTTACCTTCGCGATAGGCTGCAGTACCTTTATTTGATTTTGTTAATTGTTAATGTTGACATTCAAAAGTGTAGTAGTCAAATCTTAATAAATAAATTCAGTTTAACTTTGGGAATCTTTCTACAATTAAAGTATCATCATTTATTTCTGTATGATACCTCGTTATTCCCGTGGTCGCAAACACTAAGTCATGTACTTCTGAGCATGAGGTCTAAGCTGTGAGTTTGGTCAGGCACAATGTTATTGGCTTTTTCGAACTTGTCGCTACTTGTAATCTAGCTGTATCCTCCCGCTCTGGGCAGAGCAGAAGGGAGTGTCAGACTCTTACTTACTAAAACTTTTCCGTGTTCCTTCTTGTGCCCTTTGCGTTCCAGGGCCGCGGTGACTCTATCGATCAAATTTCGCAACCCTGGCAGGCACAGGCTCTAGTGGACCCCGTTTTCTATGCTAATATCTCATTGAGGCGCGCGTGGACACAACGCGTCGTCGACCCGGGCCTGGTTTTGATCGGACGGTGAGCCACCCAACGTTCGCCGTCCGCAGGCCTGCGTCTACGGGGGCCGGGAATAGCCCTGCGACTCCCGACGTCCGGGGCGTCTTCTTCTGTTGCGGCGGCCGGGGCGTGAGGTTTCCCTCTCACTCACGCTAGCTCACCCTGGTGATGGAAAAAGGTTACCTTATTTTAAAATGTGAGCTAAGCACGTCTGGCAAAATTTAGATGATCTATATCTAGGTCTACCTTCCGGAGATTATGGTGTGATTGTGGTGTGTGTGATCTTACTTTTCATAAATTAATAACTAAAAACCAGTCACACCTTACAGGACAGCGAATATACACAAACTTCTTGTTTATCGCTCATATCAAGGCGTGGTTTAGAAGAATTGAGAGGAGAAACACTGAAACGGACGCTGGCGAAACTCATAACTCAACTCAATACATATATTTCAACTAGACCATCTGCATGTACTTTCAAACTGTCAGTCGGTCGGTCAAAAAAATGAAGCTATTTGCACGTTCCAAAGCGTAGATCTCATTGGAGAAGAACAGGCAAGAAACTCCACGGACACTTAAAAAAAAGGTAACTAATATATTCATTTTATTTCATTCATCGCTTACCATCGGGTGAGATAGTAGTCAAACGTATGCCTACCAACATATTATATCAATAGTAAAAAACGTGTAATTTTAGGAAAACTTACAGTTTAACTTAACGACTAGAGACACTATAATATTTCATTTTCATTTGACGTTCAAAAGTGCCTTTAATGGTCTAGTTAAAATAAATCAACAGTTAGAAATAATTGTTTAAACAAGGTGGTTGCATCATTCAAGTTGAAATTACATATTGCTGGCTGATGACTCACTTAACTACTCGAATTAAGTAAGTTTAGTAATCCTTTATAACCTTGATAAAGTGCTATGTCTAAGTCTGAATTGGATCAAGCCGTCCTTAAGACTTGTGACCTAGAGAAAGTCTAATATCAAGGTCTATCTTATCATATTACGTGAAACGATCGACGTCTAACCTCGATGTCTTTGTCGGGAATATTCTGAATATCTAGTCTGGAGTAGAATTCCCTGCCTGATTCTGTGTTTCCTGATAGCTACAACCTGGGAGTCTTTAAGTCAAGAGTGAATAGGTTACTTCTAAGCGAGCGTGGACACCCACGGTACGGCTGGTCCATGAATTCAAGGTCGCTCAGCGAGCTATGGAACGGACTATGCTAGGGGTCTCTTTGAGAGATCAAATCTGCAACGAAGTGATCCGACAGAGAACCAAAGTTCTGGATATAGCTCACAGAATAAGCAGAATAAGCCTTTCTCGAGACATGGGCTATCGAAGTATCGAACACTAAAAAAAAACCAACTCAAACTATTAATTAGTTCCTTAGCACGTTCAACCAAACCAAACAAACACTTCTGCGTTATAATCCTTACTTACTGAACCGATTTAAATGAAATTTGGTACAGAGATAGTCTAGAGCCTGAGAAAGGACATAGGCTCCTTTATATTCCGGGAGTATGTACCTTAGGGACCACTCGGGTGAAGCTGCTGGCAAAAACTAGTATTGGCTTGCATAAGTATTATCTATATGTATCTACTTACTTCAAGCTGTTTGAATTATTGTATTTGTATCTCGTAATTGTTGGAGGACCTCGTGGCTAGATAATAACAGCCGCACGGGTCGCTCTTTAAGGTTAAGCAACGCTTTCCAAGGTTGGTCTGTGGATGGGTGACTACATTACCATACCGAGTTTCCTCCGTGCCTCGGAAAGCACGTTAAGCCGTTGGTACCGGCTGTCATTTATAGATCTTTTGCAGTCGTTACGGATAGTCAGAAGCCAGTAAATCTGACTCCAGTCTTGCCATTAAGTATCGTGTTACTCAGTTAATGGGTTGTGGAGGTCTGGTAGGCAGCCGCTCCTCGTAAAATACTGGTATTCAGCTAAATCCGGCTTGAATGGAAGCCGACGCCAATAAAGTTGGGAAAAGGCAGGCAGATGATGCATCTCGTAATTGTTGGCCCCCCAAGATACAGGCGAATAATTAGTTTGGCTGTCTCCTCCGACGACTGAGAGGATGGTGTATAATACGAGTACTAGTTTTAACTGACGAATCTTATCGCATTTCCCCACCATAAATGTGCATATGTGTGTTAAAGGCATGCAATGACAATGCAGCTTTCTATCGGCAAAATCGTATGGTGTCGGACCATCCTATCACTTTTCGGGGTTTTCGTAGAAGATTGTAAGGGGACTCATTATACAATGGATAGTAACATTATCTGTGTATTTTAATAACCACACTGCAATTACAAACCCGCCTGCCCAGCGTGGTGATTATGGCAAACCTGCCTTGGGGAGACCTATGCCAGAGGACGTATTTCGGCTGAAATTATGATGAAAATCAGCGAGATAACGTTCGTATTTCCGGCGATTACCTATAACTTACACAAAATTACTATAGATCAATACTTGTAGATAACTATCAATTAATTTATGTTTTTTACAGTATTAATACAAACTATTGACATACCATTATTGAATACACCAAATGGATAATTGAACTAAAGTAATTCACCGAAGTACCTTTCTAAAAACAATCCGACTTTCACGAAAACCAATAACAAATCCAAACTAAAAGATACCACACGACAATCTCCCGAAGCGTTGTCCGTCGCAATCCTAAAAATATCTCTTCAACAAAACTACTTATCCTGAACAGAAGTTCTATCGAGGAAACAATCTGGGCAAACATCAAGCTATGTGACGTCACGTCAAAATGTCGCCCGTCTGTCCTGGGTAGACGAAGGACCGAAATATCGGGCAATAGATACATCGGGGTTGAAGATTTTGTTACCAACTGTATGTGCTTGTACAGTCAGCTAAATCATAATTTTGTAATCTATACTATTATTAATATTATAAAGCCTGAAGACTTTGTGTTTGTTTGGTTTAACGCACTAATCTCAGGAACTACTGATTCGAATCTATACTAACATATAAAGCTGAAGAGTTTGTTTGTTTGTTTACTTGAACGCGCTAATCTCAGGAACTACTGGTCCGATTTGAAAAATTCTTTCAGTGTTAGATAGCCCATTTATTGAAGAAGGCTATAGGCTATATATCATCACGCTAAGACCAATAGGAGCGGAGCAGTAATGAAAATTGTGACGCAGGCGAAATTGCGCGGGTCAACTAGTTAAAATATATTATATATTTTTTTATTTGGTAATGGGCTTGCTTTTGACCACAATCACGCCTGATAGAAAACGAAAGATGAGGTCTATGATGGAGTGAGCGTATATATTTTAGTGTTCGATAGCCCATAGAGAGCAGAGTATTAATGGAAAATATGACGGCGACGAAGTGTGTCAGCTAGTCGGTACGAAGGTAAAATTCATAATAAAAAACAGAATAACAAACTCAAAATTTTGACCTTACGCATCTAGGCAATGAATATTTAGAGGTAAACGGAACAGGGTAAAGTCCCGCAAACCCATGTTGTAAAGGGAGGATCCTCCTACCAGACGGATGTTGTGCCTGGCGGGCTACCGCCCGGTAGTTAATATTCGGGCTGATGTTTACGTTCAAATCGCACGGTAAACGTTAGAACAGTATTTTTATAATTTTAGGAATTTCAGAAGGACTGTTTGGCGCATTGCGTTTTGTATTTGAATGTTTTTAAATACGAAAATTGACCTTTTAGTAGCTTGGTTACAAATTCTTTTTGTTGACTGTACAGTTTACAGAGTCAGGTTCTGTTAGTGGTTTGTATTTCTGAAGCAAATGGGAATAGGTGTGTGTGGATATGAAATGTTGGATGTGTGGGAATCCTGTGGGATGAATTACTTAAACTGTATGCACAAAGGTATTATAGTTATCTAGATATTTCCCGCTACGAACAGAAAAGGCGTTAAATTCAATATTATTCCGAAGTTATTTTTAGATTTGGAAAATTATTAAATTGTTTCAAATTATTGGTTTTAAACATGTTAGTCTGATATCTATTTTCAGCTTTCAAACTGTTCCAATACCCACTTGTAATTAATTATGTTCTCTTAAATTCAGAGAGCCAATTTTACAAATTTTTGGGGTACCGTACTCAAAAGGTACGGCCCAAAAATATTCACTAAGTGCTTCCATAATCCAAACTAATTATGTACCTTCAAAACTTTATTACACTTAGAGCCAAAAAAAAGTAGTCGGTCCAAGGAAGATTATAATAATCCCTGTACGAACCTAATATAGACCAAAATGTTGGCTAATGACAAGGGTACGACAATGACAAATTGGGTTTACGGACACAATGTACGTATAGGAACAACTAATTAATAGGTACAAGTGGCTGGTCTAGCTTACATACCAGACAAACCTAGTTGCTAAATTCATTTACCTCAACATCTGCGTTGGGAAACATTAATTTTATTCCTACTTGGGAGTCTTGTGAAGCACACGTTTCTGTTTGATACGCATTGAACAGGTCTGTATAGCGACATTTGGGTGCCTATGTTCAGCAGTGGACGTTTTTTGGCTTTGCTGATGATGATAATTAGTCTTGAGTTCGTGAGTTTTGTTGAGAGTACAAAGAGTTGGCAAAAGAGCAGGCATCATGTTGCAGATCGCTTTCTCATCCGATTATCTAATATATAAGAGCCCTATATTATTTCAAAACATCACCTATTAATGCATACTTTATTTTATTTGCTCTATTTCTCTCATCGTTTCTTAGTTAATTTTTAATACGTAACATTTTCTTTAAAACAAATTCACGAGCACATGTATAATAAATCTCTACTCTGAAAAATCCCCAAAAATGGGAGAAGACAGTAAAAGCAAACCCATTTTATACTGAATAAAAAATAAACCGGCCATTCAAGGATTTTTCTCACAAAGAAATCTTAAAGGAACCTTGGCACAATGCTAAGTTATGAAGTCCCTCTATTTAAAGCTAACGTTTCTATTATTTATCGCGGGCCGTTATCTTTTGAATTAATTCGGGGACCCACTTACTTTGGCCAGAAGTGGACTTTATCAGGCCCGAATTTAACTAAATTTGTTATTTTATGAGAAATTGCTTCTTTGGTACGTTTCTGTATTTATTTTGTAATGTCTGTTATCTGAGTGTTTGGCGCCTAAAATTATGCTTTGTTATGGCTCGGAATAATTGGAGGTGTTCATGATTCCTATTGTGTTTTGATTTATTTGAACAGTTTGGCTTCAGCCCTCAAGTTTTACTCGTATTAAGGAATTACTCCAGGAGTAATAACTGACCTAAATATTTACTACAGATAGGAACAGACGATATTGAAGACAGAGAGATAACATTCCTTTCCTACTTGAAATTTGACTTCCATAAATGATTTTTAGACGTTTTCACGCTTCAACGGCTGAATGTGCATATGTATTACTATCTTTTTCCCGCGACTTCGTACGTGCATATCCCGGTTTTTCGTTTTTTATTTCAGAAAGAAAATCCTTTCTTAGTGCTCCTTTACAATCCCGAAAAAACGTAGATGCCAAATTTCAGCTTTTTACAACCAGTAGCTTTGGCTGTGCTTTGTCTGTCAGTCACTCAGTCACTCAGTAACGGAAGAATTTTATATATTAGGATGAAACTTGGCACACAGGTAAACCATGATCGGAATTCAGACATCCGATACTTCCCCCCGGTAGAAAGAACGGGAGCGCTAAGAGTATGTGGCCAGCGTACTGCTAGGTTTGTTGCACCACTCAGACGTGCTGGAGGCGCTGCGGCTGCGCGCGCCGGACGGGTGCGTGGGCGCGCGCCGCCGCCCCGCTCTGTTAGGGCCGGCGCCCACTGCCGGCACGGCACGGTGTGTCATGGCAAAGGATTTTAATACTAATTAAGTTATTTTGAATCTTATTTCAATGAGTTTAGAATTTATGTTACTTTATTTTGATACCACGATGCCGCGACGTGCCGCAGGATGCTGCGGCACGACGCGACACGCCGCAGGATGCGGCGGCATGACGTGTCTTGCTTTTTCATTCCACGGGATGCCGCGGTGCGCTATTTCATCCCGCGAGACGTATGGGTCACTTTGGGGTCGAGGAATTATGATTGAAATAAGGTTGAAACTTGTGCAGCATTTCGGTGGGGCGCGTCCCGGTATATAATTACTAAATCTAATATTAATACTAAATCCCAATCAACCATAACGACACAACAAATGTTCTCTATGCGACACAACCAACTTATAACCAACTTCGAATACGCGCGGAGCAAAACTGATGGATGCCAGTGTGGCTGGGCTTTCAGCAGGATGCCACGGCATGCCACTGCACGCCGCGGGATGCCACTGCACAACCTGCCGTGCCATACCGTGCCACGCCGTCAGTGAGCGCCAGCCCTTAGCAGTACCGTTGGCAAGGACTAACTTGCTAAAGTTTACCCCTATGACACGAGCCATACGTTTGATAAATGTTATTACGGTATCGGAAGACATATTTTGTCAAAACCTGCCGAGATACATTAAAGTAGCGCAAAGTTTAATGGAAAGAGGTCCGACCGTTTAAATAATGATTGTTGGTAATGTAATGATTGTGACGTTTGATGTATTGTTTTGTAATGTTTTATATGTTATGTGTATGTTATAACATCGCTTTGGATGTGTCTGTAAGGGTGTTATAATAATAATGAATGAATAAATAAATAAAATTTTCTAAAATTGCTACGGAAACGAAAAAACGGGGTATGCGCGTATGAAGTCGCAAGCAAAAGCCAGTTATTAAAATGTTTGTAAATAGTTCATAGACGCCTTGTGGTACAAAACAAACGAGCAAAGCAGAAAGCCTCAACATAATATGTATAAGACATACTCGTAGTTCAGACTACGCAACACCGTTCCTCAACTGGCTTACCTCAACTCCCCAAGATAATTATAAACACCAATTATAGGCAGGCAGATCTAATTTCAACGCAGCACTAATTATGGCGCCACATTCAGCTGAGTTATCAGCAATGAGCAGTGCTTTCGACAGTATGTGTGTATGTACTTACCATAGTATAGTGGGATACGAGCTGTTTTGATTAGTGAAACAAATGACAAATTGTGGGACTATTTTTGAAAGATGAATAGATTAGTTTCTACCATAAATAAATTGCAAATCTATTTAGTCCGTCAGTTAGAGAACTGAATAATAATGGACACGTATTTTTTATTTTTGTAAATCTATGAATATTTACAAAGATAAAAACGCATCAAAACTCAGAAATTGCTCGTGACGTCAGAACGCACTAAAAATTACACCACGGCGCATCGAGATATAAGCACTAACGTACATGGCGCTTAAGACCTTTTTGCCGAGAATTAATGCACTTCCGCAGCAAATCTAGCGCTGTGGTTAATTAGTTACGGTTTAGACGAATTGTTATTATTTTAGCGCTGCAGCGAACTAAAGATTCAAATTACGAAGAATAGGACAATTCAGTTATTTGACGTAGCTTCTCTAGTTTAGAATTTAAAAACCGCCAATTTTGGTTTACGAAACAAAAGAAAAAAAAACGGGTCAAATATATTTCGATAATCTAACTAACGGACTAATTATATTTTTTCAGCGGACAAGCCTATTATGTGTTGGTGTTTTGTTTGATTAATGTTGGACTTTCAGAAGTCATGTCTTGTCCCTTAAATTTTATTGGAAGACCAGTGTCAGATAGCATCTGTCTGGAATACTCACAATGTTCTTAAAAATGAACCCTTTTGTGATCTAGTAATAATAATCATTTAAAAAGATTCAGAAAGCAGTACTTCTGGTCACGGCTTGCATTGTTAGGAGGTTCTTCTCTCTGGAGCCCTGACCGCCGTAGCTTGGACCCTGTTCCCGATACCGGTGGGCTACTATTTTCTTATTCTCTATGTTCTTAGTCTTTTATATATTTTTATTGAAATATTTAACAATTTAAACTTATTTGTAAAGAAAATTAATAAATGGAAATAATTTAACTCTAGTAACAAGCTTAACTCATAGTGTTAGTAACAATATAATTACAAACTATATTAGTCATCATCATCTGCCTAGCCTTTTCCCAACTACATTGGGGTCGGCTTCCAGTCATACCGGATTCAGCTGAATACCAGTGTTTTACGTGGAGCGGCTGCCTACCAGACCTCCACAACCCATTAACTGGGTAACACGGTACATCTTGGCAAGACCGGAGTCAGATTTACTGGCTTCTGACAATCCGTAATGACTGCCAAAGATCTACAAATGACAGCCGGGACCAACGGCTTAACGTGCTTTCCGAGGCACCCCATCCACAGACCAACCTTGGCAAGCGTTGCTTAACCTTCAAGATCGACCCGTACGGCTGTTATTATTTAGCCACGAGCTCCTCGTCCTCCTACAAACTATATTAGTGAAAACAACAAAACACTGGTATTCAGCTGAATCCGGTTTGACTGGAAGCCGACCCCAATATAGTTGGGAAAAGGCTAGGCAGAGTGAAAAAAAAAAACTGCAGCAGTGGTTCACAAAGTCACAATCTAGCCTGCTTGCTACCATAGAAAGGAACTAAAGCTAAGCCATTTTTATTTTCTTTCTTTCTATATAGAATGTATTTTGCAGTACTTAACAATTTCTTGAACGTTGTACCGTAGGCCACTTCTTTTGTGGGGGTAAGTGGGGTGAGACGGACCGTCTGTGCCCAATAAAACAGTTGACGATCGATATTTTTACAATTTGCCTGTATACTTGTTTAGGGGTCTTTGCTATTGACAGGTGGAACGCATTGGGATACCCCTATGTGAGCACAGCCTCGTCTGGTGGTGGGGGTTATTGGGACTACGGAATTAAAGTCACCTTTTGTAGGTTATGAGTAATCACGTTTATTCCCCGAAACTTATAGAGACAACCTTCCACTTAGACAAGTGTGCAGTAACTAGCCCGCCGTTCATACTTCTCGCTCGCGTGAATTTCTGCTGACCTGGCATTCTGCCATTCACTCTTACTTTGTGTCCCTCCACTTGTTAATAATTTAGTTTTTCAGCCTGAAGTCCTAATTTAAATAATCCTTTGCAGCTTTTGATTATATAAAATAAGTAACTGCAAAATGCATATGATCTGTTAATGTCACGCATGTATATAGGTATACTTCGAAGAACTAGTCCTTCACCCGCACCGCGCAGTCCCCGCATCGAACCTAGCGCCACACGTATTATTAAATCAAAGTCTGTCGAAACCTCGATATTACTCGTTATTTTCTTTGTTTAAAAGTAATTTACATAGTTTTAATTTAAAGCAATGCGTATTGTAGCTAAAACAAGTAAAAACATATTTCGAACTTTGTATTTTTTTTATCGAGAAAATTTCTTCGTATCGTGTATTACTTTCGTTTGATGCTAGACCATAATATGGTCAAAATTCAAAACATTTTCACATTTATATTCCTAACAAGATGCGCAAAAACGAAAAACGTGTACTTATATTGTTGTGGTCTCGAACTGAGCTATTTTGGCATGTCACTTAATTTAATATTTCTGCACCGGCAACGGTAGTGTATGTGAAACTGGATAATGAATAAGACCTTAATGTACCATATGCTCAGAAATAAATTATCTTTATATTTTTTAACGGCCTTATACTAAGAGCGGATTTCACCAATTAAACAGAACGCGATGAGCGGGTCTAAAACGGCCACATTATCAGAATCACATTATTAACCACACAATCATCTGTCAAACTTCATTTTCATCTTTATCGCTAACGCATTAGGTTCAAGGTTGATTGGGAAAATTTGACAGTGACGGGTAGCGTGGTGTGCTTTGTGATTCTGTAAAAGTGGCCTTTTTAGGCCCCCAGTACATCTGAAATGCGTTGAAGAGCCATCAGTGTCAATATTACACAGAAAATAAAGAAATTGACAGCTCGTAAATGTGGTTTATACGCTGATCGCGTTAGTCATCATCATCTGCCTAACCTTTTCCCAACTATATTGGGGTCGGCTTCCAGTCAAACCGGATTTAGCTGAGCAAAGATCTACAAATGACAGCCGGGACCAACGGCTTAACTGGCTTTCCGAGGCACGGAGGAAACTCGCTATGTTAAGATGGTCACCAATCCACAGACCAACCTTGGCAAGCGTTGTTTAACCTAGTCGATGTTGATCGCGTTAGTATTAAGCCCAAATTAATAGGGGGCGGACCAAATGCCATGATTACATATTTGCATACAAACCAATTTCACACAAACCCTTAATAGAAAAAAAATGCCTTACTAAGCTTTAAAGTATAATAAGGTATAATCAATGTGATTTTAATCTACACTTAGGAAAGGCATTAAAAAATACGTCTTTTACCCAAAACGGCCATTTAAAACAATTGCTCTGAACCCTCGTCCGAGCCAATGGATGACCTTATTTCGTTACGCCAAATTGAACTTTATGTCTTCAGGGATAAGGAAGTTAATCGATAAGCGATTAGGTCAATAATTGGAAGCACAAGTGATGTTATTTTAAGGATATAGTTTAAATTACGTCGGTTTTAATTTTCTTAACTTGTTGGACAAAAATCAGCTTTAAAAGGTTTAATTATGTCACTTTCTTTAGCCATAAACATTGATTAATTTGGTATCTCTTATCGGGAGGTAAATAGAAGTATTTGCAGAGACACTCAATCAACCTGTCTATGGTAAGTGCCTAAAAACGTGTAATAACGGCCATTGACTCACATTTACTGAGGTTCTTAATTTCAAAAACCCAAATAAAAACAAAGCTATCCTAATTCATTATCTATCAAGATTCTTTACACATTATAATAAAAAACGGTTTATAATTTTTTGTTCTTGTATAATTTGTTGTTGTGCTAAGACCAGGGCCCCAAGTCTGCTATTTTTTACGAATTCGTCATTCCATCACGATCCCATTGTCATTTTGCTAAAAGTTCGTAATCTAGTAATTCAAAATGGTCGATATCTGGTCGGCCAATGGTCTTGTAATAGAATCGTGGTAGAAAAACATTTTCGTATTGCCATTATTAAAAAACCCGTTAGTAGAAATGATTTTCGTAAAACTACTACTCAATTTGAACATTAAGTTATGCCAGATTTCTTTTGTATGTATATTTACATATAATTTAATCATTTTAATGTCATTATTTACAAGATTACCATTCTATGCCATTTCTTTCAATACAGTGTCAGTGGTTGACCATTGGAAAGTCATAATGACGCTTTTATATTAGTAGATTACCAAACTTGTCAAAATCAACAATAGACCATTCTGACACTATTGTAATAGTAGACTTGAGGCCCTGTTTGGGAGTCACGGAAACTAACCAGATGAGTTAAACTCAAAATCTTCGGGTCTAATGTCAAATCTCACGCCAAATCCAGGTCTTTGTCAACCGATGTCTTCGTCGCATACTTGGAATTTAATGGCCCAAGACAAGGTCTAACGTAGAGCTGTCAGAGAAATGTTTTGAGATCCCGATCGACCTCCAGATCAAGCGCCGTAAGTGGTGCGTGGTGGTGGTGGGTAGTGGTGATTGGTCACACGCTCCGCAGGGATCCCGATCACATTCCCAAACAGGCTGTGGACTGAAATCCTTAAGAGAAAAGGAAACGTGGCCGTTCCCGTCAAACCTGGCGACGCATCGTGATGGTAGAAGTGACGATCGTCGGAATGACGTAGAGCAAGGTGAAGCGTAAAGCTCAAGACAGTTCGCGATGGAAGTCTACAGTGGACGCTCTCTGCCCCATCTAGGGGACATAGGATCTTAAGTCATCTACGAAGGGATATAAGGGATGTGTTGTTTACAGTGGGCGTTTACCACTGTAATTAATACTTTTGCGTTTACGTCATCAATGAATCAGCATTTATAAAATGCATAGTCTTCTAAATTCGTTTATGCAAAATAATTTTGAGCAATTCACACATGCATGTGAATCCAACTGTTTTCAACAGTTTTAGAGCAGAATAACTTTCCAAGTTTGCCTCAACAAACGCATTTTGAACCTTGCTGCCATAACAAAATATGAACAGAAGAACCATTCCGATTTTTCAAGTTTAGATGGAAGAAAAACGTAGAGTGCCACAAAAATATTGTTATACATTACAAAATTCCTCTTGCCACTTTTATATTTGAGGACTAATAAAAAGAAAAGACTCTATAAAACAATTCAAAATATAATGATTAACATAAGCCAGTGGCATTTAAGAGATGACCAGTCTAAACTGACGGCGCCCGTTCACAAACATGACGCGTGTATCAGCACCATTCAGCTCAACTGTTTTTCTAAACGACTTAGATTCCAACTAAACCTTCTAAAGTTGCCTGTCCAATGAGTACTAAAATAGCGGGGTGTCCTCTAGTTAAAAGAGCACCTTTCATTTGTGGAAACGAGCCAAAGCCATGGGATTCGAATGGGAATTCCTGGTGTTAGTTTAAGCTGGGCCTGGCAGTGTTACGTGGTATTGAGAATTATCTATTGTAATTACAGTTGACGGTATGTGAGGGGAGGTATGTGACCTTTGTACGTCACGGGATATAATTTTGTTAGTTCTTTTTTATCATAGTGCTTCTCATTTGGTGAATACTGCCTGGTTTGGTGTCAGCCTCGTCTCGTTAGACTAATTTAGTTACTTTTAACCGACTTCAAAAAAAGGAGGAGTTCATTTATCTGTTTTATTTTTTGTATATTTTTTTGTTCAGCGACAGCACAATAATTATCCGAATCGATTGACACGTAATGAATGGTGAAAACCAAAAATTGATATTAAAAAAAAAAAACCACAATCTTCATTATTATACCATCTGAAAGAATAGCCAATAAGGATCAAATTCTGGGCAGTGGCAACCTAAAGGAAGGCTCTCATTTTAAACAAATATACATACTAACTATTCCTATGCACAAATGGAAAACTCTATTGTCATGATGCGAGTTTGTAGGTTATGATAAGATGCGAGGACTTTCGTTCTTATTCGTGGTGATTCAGGAAACACGCTAAATAAAAAGCAAAATATTTTTAAATTCCATCCATTCCATTCTAAAAACCTCAAAATCTCTTGTGATTCTATTTTACACTTTTATTCTATTCCCAACTTAACAAATTTTAATCAAGAAGATATCCCAACTAAACTTCTTTCCATTAATTCAGCACACGCGAGACCGTTGTCAAGGCATTAATATCAGTAAACAGCAACTTGTATTCAGCGGAGACCACACTAATTGCAAACTAATCAGTCCTGAGCCTCTTCGGCAAACATCACTATGCTAATACATTACCTGGGTAATAAGGTAGGTCTAACTTAATTGGTTTTGGTAATTACTAGAATCCTTGGAGAGGTTTTCTTGAACTTCTGATAGCCAAATTATAACTTACTAGCTTTTGCCCGTGACTTCGTACGCGCATATCTGACGACACGGTTGGCGCAGTGGTTGAGCAATTGACTGCTGCGCTGCGTGTCGCGGGTTCGATTCCCGCACGGAACAAATATTTGTATGGCCTACAGATAGTTGTTCCGGGTCTGGCTGTTTCTGTATGTGTGATTATATGTCTGTAAACGCACCCACGATACAGAATAAATTCCTAGTGTTAGGCAAAGGTCTAAAAAAAAAAAAAAGTCCCGTTTTTTCTCGATCCCGAGGGAATTTCGGGAAATCCTCTCTTAGTGCTCCCTTACACTACCCAAGGTAAGACCTACTAAATATAAAATTTCAGCTTCTACGAGTGATAATTTTGACTGTGGGTTGTCTATCAGGCACTGGCTCCTGTAATACAGTTTAAAACTAGCTCAGGAGCCAGGAAATTTCATATGACTTGTGCCTGAAATTAATACAATAAAAAATTGATTATTTCTCATCAGTTACGAAAGAATCTTATATAATTAGGTTCCCCTCTACCTAAAAACATTCTAAATTTTCCTAATCAATCTAAAAGCTTCATTGTTTCCCAAGTTCATAAAAAAGGCAGGTAGAGAAGGAGGGCTAAGGAAGCTCAGTTACCGAAACCGTTGCTGCTAAGTGCTTATTTATAATGATGGAAAATTATCAAATGACTCCTTTCGCTTTGGGCGGGGCGGCAGGGATTGTCAGACTCTGACTGACTAAAACCCATTCGTGTTCCTCTTAAGGGTGTTCTCTCGAAAAGGCTTAAAAATAGCGTGCAGATGAAGCAGTTTTTCTTCGGCATTTACTGAGAAATTACATCTAAAAAAATATGTAGTAATCTACATGATATTGCACGTAACTTGGTTTAGCCAGAATTTATGTATTGGTATCACAAAATAGGAAAAAAAACCACCAAATCAACTCCAAATCATTGAGATGAAACCATTTTACTCCTTAATTTTTTAACAAACGACAAAAAAAATAATATCTACTGCTGTGCAATACAAACGAAAATAACTTGGTTTTGTTACTTTTTTAAGATATGTATTTGTTTTATTATAAAGAATTAAAAACACGGGTAGCGGAGTGGCGCGCCGAGGTGTAGTTAGCTCCGTTTGTATGCACAAGGTCATTGGCAAATATACAAGCCTTAATGCCTTCGCGTTCCAGGGCCGCGGTGACCCTGGCAGGCACTGGCCCTAGCGGGCCTCGTCTACTATGCTGACATCTCTTGAGGCGTGCGTAGAACAAAACGCGTCGTCGATCCGGGCTTGGTTATTTCTTATCAGACGGCGAGCCACCCATCGCTGGCCTGTACTTTTTGGGATTTAATTAATGCTACTGATGCTGCAATTGTCGTGGTAAAACCATCTAAAGACTTGAAATGACCTTAACGTGCTTTCCAAGGCACAGAGGAAACTCGTTACGTTAAGATGGTCATCCATCCACAAACCAACATTGAAAAGCGTTGCTTGACTTTGAAGATCGACCCGTGTAGCTCTTATTATCTAGCCACGAGCTCCTCTTTTAATCAACCCAGAGTTATAAAATTAAATTACAAAAACGTGTGCAACAGCGTGGACAAGGCTTAACAGCGATGACGTCATGGCTAGTACTCGTAACTTAACTATCTAACTATGTACGGTGTCTGATGTCAGCTTGCAAACCGACCCTTACACGTAATTAACTGAGCCAAATTGGCTATACTATCCGGTCTTAAACTGACGGAGAGTACTGTGATAATTATATTAAATTAAAATGGCGTATGTTGTGTGTAATTATTATGAGTTGAATAGGCGAAGTTACTGTTGGTTTGTGTGTTATTAATAATAGTACTTCTGAGTTAAGCAATGCTTGTCGAGGTCCTGTCGAGTATGGGTGAGCATCCTTTACATATCGAGCCTCGGCCGTCATGAGGATTTACGACAATCCATCGATTGTCTATCGAAGTTGAAATTATTTTTTTTTTTCCTACTACTCCGCTGTACTTTTCTGATTAATTTCGTTGCAGGATCCAAGACAGTTGAATTGTTTTTTAGGGACTCGTCGGGTTTTATTGGCTCGGCGTTTTTCTGGTGGTTGCCACTGTTGATTCTGGCTTTAACCCAATCAAAGAAAAAAAAACTATCGATTGTGACGAATATTCTTAAAATGTTAGGACGGTGAATCTTTTTTCCAAAACTTAGCTTAATTATTCATCATCATCTGCCTAGTCTTTTTCCAACTACATTGGGGTCGGCTTCCAGTCAAACCGGATTCAGCTGAATACCAGTTGTTTTACGTGGAGCCTACCAGACCTCCACAACCCATTAACTGGGTAACACGGTACTTCTTGGCAAGACTGGAGTCAGATTTACTGGCCTCTGACAATACGTAACGACTGCCAAAGATCTACAAATGACAGCCGGGACCAACAGCTTAACTTGCTTTCCGAGGCATGGAGGAAACTCGTTATATTAAGATGGTCACCCATTCACAGACCAACCTTGGAAAGCGTTGCTTAACCTTAAAACTTAGCTTAATTATCATGTAACTCAAATAAGCTAAAATGTTTGTGTGTGTAATGTTGGCTCTAAAATATATGTCTTCCTTTCTCTGAATCAACAATACGAAAACACAGTAATTGCACACAATTGTGTTCACAGCCCAGCCCAATTCCGAGGAGCACAGCATTACCGAAGCAAAACCATTCGTAATTCGGTTCAAACTGCTTAGCACGTAGGAATACCCTAAATTGAAATCCAGATGCAATAATCAGGCAATTGTGAGGATTAAATGGTACAGCGACATTTGCCGTTGGTTAGTAGACTCGTGTACAATTTAATCTTGTCAGATCTCGTGTCGAGTGCTTTGATTGACTGTTGAAAATTTGGAAATTCTGATGATCAAGCTTCATGTAATATCATTTAACTGATGTTAATACCACTAAAATGATATCGAACTTATTAGTAACATATGCATTAGTACTGCCTCCGTGGTCGAGTAGTTTATAGGCGTTTGCCTTGAGACCCGGTGGTCGTGGGTTCGATTCCCATGGGAATCATACTTTGTAAAGTTTTTTCTAGTTTGGCTAGGACATTGCAGGCTTCAATCACCTGATTGTCTGATAAAAAGATGATCCTGTGCTTTGGAAGGCACGTATAAGCCGGTGGTCCCAACCGCCAAATGACGGTTGTCAAAATAATCATGTCAGAGGCCCTTGAGGCGGTTTAGAAACTCTGACACTAGGGTGTGTGAGGTCGTTAGACCTTACTGCTCACACGAGAAGAAGAAGCCACATATTAAGAGCTGAACACTTAGTCCGTTTGATGAAGTTAAACCGTTTATGAAGTTTACAAGTTAGAATCAACTTGTAAACCTCATAAACGGTTTTTCTTCTCACATTAAAACAATTTCTTATGATTGGAAACTCATGACGTCGGTGAAAATTACCTGGCAATTATTTTTCCCTTGGATATGGCCTCGTTAATATTTAGGGAAAAATGATGCTTCTTCCTGGTGAAAGTTGCGAGTAGCCGATGGATGCGAGACGCGCCGGACCGGTCGTTGTGGCGACGCTTGCGGGAGCAGTGGAGTGTATTTCGGCTGATGATGATGATGCGTCTTCAGGATTTGACAAATTCGTCATTGCTTGTTTTAACCATACACATATTACGTATATATCGTCTTTATAGCTATAGCAGATTGTTGTTGGATACCAATGCTAACTTTGAAGATTTCGCAGTTGCAGCATGCGATTGGATTTTTGCCAGATACGCCAATAGATTTGTCCCGATCACAGCTATGGTGTTATTTATCGATGTTTGAAAACTGTTCTCATATACAAACTATATTTTCAGGAACATATACATGAAGTTAATCCTAAATTGAATCTGAGTTATCAGTGAGAACGTTAAGCTTATAATAAATTTGGGTGCCGTTTAAATCACAACAGATTTCGGAAGCATCAGGACGTTTGGTGCAATTTATTAAATGGACCAATGTGTCCGAATGTGCTTGATATATGACCAAAGGACTGTTTTGCCTGTGGTCTTAGTAAAGGAATTTAGCGGTTAATCCTTTCCAAGTTTAAGTACATCGTAAGTTACGGTGGGTACCAAGGTAGGGTCAAAAAAGCGGGAGGTTGATGGTATCGTCAAAATTGTGGGAATATCTGGACGAAGCTCACGAAACTGGGTACTCTAGCAGAAGAAAGTGGAGGCGTAGCGGTGGGTGCTGATCCTCAGGTAACAGCTATCAGGCAACACATACTCCTGTAGGGAATTCCACTCTTTAGCTGTACGCACATTGAAAGTATTCTCAAAACGTTTCGTGAATATGGATGGGATAATTTTTTGCGTATTTCTGCGATCATCTAGAAAACTCTCTCTATCTTTTGAGCATTCCTATCTAAGACAATTCCTACTGATGAAACGATAATCACAAATAAAAATAAATGAGTACTCACTACTATACAACACAACTGCATGAACTCCTAACTTGAACCAACAATCACCCAGTGATTTGTAGCTGGAAACGCACCGTGATCGCTTGATTCACTCGCGCCTGTTAATTATTAAAAGCAATTACTGAATACCGTACTTTGTTTTATTTTCCAATTGTTTTCCCAACGTTTATTGTTGCTGGTACAAATAGAAAGGCACGCGAGGTATTGTTTGGTGCTAAGGCAAAAATGTGTGGGTTTTTTCGTTACTTTGTAGCTTTGTTCAATGTGCTTTTACTAAATTAGCACGTGAATAGTGTCAGTTAATCTGACTTAGAATTAACTTTGATGACACGGTTGGCGCAGTGGTTGAGCGATCGGCTGCTGCGCTGCGTGTCGTAGGTTCGATTCCCGCACGGAACAAATATTTGTATGGCCTACAGATAGTTGTTTCGGGTCTGGCTGTTTGTGTATGTGAGTTTGTATGTTTGTGAACGCACCCACGATACAGGAGAAATTCCTAGTGTGGGGCAACGTTTTAATTTAAGAAAAAAAAAAAAAAAAAGAAACTTGACTATACATGTTGGGGTCAGCTTCCACTATAATCAAATGCTGCTGAGTTGGTATTTAGCAGCATATGGATATTCTGGAAATACTGCTGTAGTCCTGGAGCGACTGCCTATATGACCTCCACGATGTCAGAATATCTGGCTTTTAATCAGCCATAGCAACTTTTTTTTTTGTTGGGGCAAGCCGGCACACATTCCCAATCACTGCAACTCCTGAAAGCCCGAATCAACAGTGGCAATCACTAGAAAAACGCCGAGCCAATGAAGCTTGACGAGTCCCGGAGAAGCGATTCAACTGTCTTGGATCCCGCGCGTCACTTGGTGCCTATTGGCCTAGTTCTATTCTGTCTCCTGCTTGATAAGGAGGGAAGTGCAAAATATGTATTTTTTTTTCCTACTCCACCGCTCGTGTTCGGTCATGCCACTGTAATTATAAAGGCACGAGTTCTTAATTAGTGTACCTACTAGGTTACTTTTTATCCAAAAAGTTGCACGGACTCCACGGAAACAAAGTCACGGATAGAGCTAGTGTAGATAATAATTAATCCTTTCACATTTATAACTCGTATGTAACTATCAGCCCTTATAATAATTCGTAATCATCATATTTGCAGAGAACTAACCTACGTCATCTGACACACAAATACCTCAGCAGTCTCTAGCAAGTTTCCCAAAACTGTCGAATTTGCAGTTTCAGACCTAAAACTCAGACACATCACTTCTAATACAAATATATTCTAACTAAATTCAAATAAGCCTAGCAAATATATAGCATCAATAGAAACAGCGTATTTACTATGACGTGTTAAAACTATCATGGTTTCAGTGTGAAATAGACAGAACAAGATCTACGTATAAGATATATAGCATTATCCCTTTTGGAAGGCCTCCTACAAGATAGACCGATGACCTGGTGAGGGTCGCAAGTAGCCGATGAAAGCGAGACGCACAAGACCGGTTGTTGTGGCGACACTTGGGGGAGGCCTATGTCCAGCAGTGTATGTCTTTCGGCTGATATGATGATGATGATGACGATCCCTTTTTCACAAAGAAATTGTGTTATTTGGAGTCATGGTTGCATGAAGGATCTCGCGGTTAAGTGATTGCAGCCACAGAAGTTGATCATCAAGGTTAAGAAACACTTCCCTCGCGCTCATTTACGAGTGGCGCGTGGAGGCGCAACGCCGGGGCGAGACTTCTCTGCCGCGGCAAATCGCAGCAAGGCGGACGGAGCTCCGGGAGGATTTTATGGCGGTATGGAGACAGCGACTGACGCATCCCAGCGCTGGGCACGCCACAATACAGGCGATTAATCCCCTCTTTGAGTAGTGGCTGGAGCAGCGCCACGGCGGCGTCCACACCTTCCGCCTGACACCGGTACTCACAGGACACGGTTGTTTCGGATTCGGCGGGAGGACACGCCTGGGTGTCAACACTGCGAGGATCGCCCGGAGGACACGGTGGAGCATACGGTAGAGGTCTGCCCTGCTTGGGCGGAGCACCGCCGAGTCCTCGTCGAGGCGATCGGCGGCGGCGACCTCTTGCGACCGGCCCTGGTGCAGTCTATGGTCTGGAGCGAGGAGGCATGGGAAGCGATCACCTCCTTCTGCGAAGCAGTAATCCTAGTGAAGGAGGAGGTCGAACGTGTGAGAGAGAGGGAGGTTTCACGACCCGGCCGCCGCAATAGAAGAAGACGGCTCGGGCGTCGGGAGTCACAGGGCGATTTCCGGCCACCGTAGGCGCGGGCCTGCGGACGGCGAGCATTGGGCGGCTCGCCGTCCGATCATAACCAGGCCCGTGTCGGCGGCGCGCTGTGTTCCACGCGCGCCTCAAAGAGCTGTCGGCAAGGGAGACGGGGCCCGCCAGGGCCAGTGCCTGCCAGGGTGCGGAATCCGATCGAAACCGATGACCTGGTTAGGATCGCGGGTAGTCGATGAATGTGAGACGCACAGGAGCAGTTGTTGTGGCGACACTTGGGGAGGCCTATGTCCAGCAGTTGACGTCTTTCGGCTGATATGATGACAGCCGTTACGAGTAGACAGGTAACCTGACTGCATCCTTTCCAACACATTGTGTTGGAATACACACACACACATTGTCTTGAATAGGTCAGATAGGCAATCGCTCATAGAGAGCTGGAAAAGAACTGATACTCAATTCCATCCGGCTGGACTGAAAGCCGACACCAACATAGTTGGGAAAACGCTATGGCGCCAGATAATTTTGCAAAAAAGTACATTTTTCAGCTATCCCTTTAGGCAATAATAAACAAACAAATCGTGATTGTTTAAAGCCAAAAAAATACATATTGAAGTTTACCTTATATACTTTAACAATTTCTGGTTCAAAACATAATGTTGAAAACTTCAATCGATCAAAAAAAAAATCGGAAGAGGAGTCTAAATTCAACTATTTTTTAAGTTTTTCTTATTTTTCTTGAAGCTTATGAAAGTTATACTTCCAAAAACCATATCTAAAAAAGGTTAATAACATATAGAAGAATAAATTGTGGTTTAATTTTGTATAATAGTTTTATTTTTTTAATAATAAAGTATTATGGCTTCAAGCCGTCGACGTGAGCGCACAGCTCGCTTCGCGTAAAGTATGGAAATGTTAGATACCTACTTCGCTCGGTCTACCTGCCCTTAATATCTCTCCGTAGATACCCGAACAATACATTATGAAACGTTTTTCATTACTAGAGAACGTAAAGGATCAGGACAGAAGTCGATTCAGGACAGCATTATGTCTTTACTTTCATTGACCGTTATTGCACATTTATCTAGCGCCTACTTTAGGCAGATTCTTCCCATTGACATGTAGTACAGCCCAGTGAGGAGCTCGTGGCTAAATAATAACAGCCGCACGGGTCACTTGAAGGTTAGGCAACGCTTGCTATGGTTGGTCTGTGGATGGGTGACCGTCTTAACATATCGAGTTTCCTCCGTGTCTCGGAAAGCACGGTAAGCAGTTGGTCCCGGCTGTCATTTGTAGATCTTTGGCAGTCGTTATCAGAAGCCAGTAAATCTGACTCCAGTCTTGCCAAGATGTACCGTGTTACCCAGTTAATGGGTTGTGGAGGTCTGGTAGGCAGCCGCTCCACGTAAAACACTGTTATTCAGCTGAATCCGATTTGACTGGAAGCCGAACCCAATGTAGTTGGGAAAAGGCTAGGCAGATGACGATGATGATGATGACATGTAGTACAGCCCAGGTATCGCGTAGCACAACATCCATTTCCTTTACAATGTAGATAAGTTCACAGAAAGAATTATGTAAACCAGCTATGTATGAGTGGTATGAAAATTTAAACATTCAAATGTTTTTTAAGTGGGTGATGAATTTTAAAGCGTCTGCGAGCTCTTTTGCGTTGGGCTGGAAGTGGGACTAAAGTTTTGATACACATAATAATGAAGTAGAAAGCTACTAAATTCAGCGTGAAGCTTCACTACGTCTGCTTAACACATGATTTTCAAGAGTTTTGTAAAATTGAAGATGTCTCCCAATTGACCACGGTTGGCGCAGTGGTTGAGCAATTGATTGCTGCGCTGCGTATCGCGGGTTCGATTCCCGTACAGAACAAATATTTGTGTGGCCTACAGATCGTTGTTCCGTGTCTGGCTATTTGTATAAGTGACTTTTTATTTTTATAAACGCAACCATGCTTCTTAGAGTGGGGCAACGTTTTTTTAATAGTAAAATTAATGTTCATTACGAAATAAACATTTTTTATGAAGATTTTGCATCCGCCGGCGCTTTGTCTTTATCTGTATCGCAGTTTGATTATCACTTTGCCAATACCGACTAGAGAAAATGTTCTTTAGTACAATTATTTAGGAAGTCTTCAAACATTACTTCATGCATAAACCGCGTACCACTTGGTGGCCGTCAAAATGGCGCCGCGATGCTAACACATCCATACACGGCTAGCTTACATAATCACACGCTATGTATATCTATATCTATTTGCTTTTCATCCGTCGCTTAAACATAGTTAATATAACATCAGTAATAATGTTGTTACAGGTTATGTAGGTATTTTAGTTTATTAAAACTTAATATATACAATTAAAATAACAAATCTTAACTAAAATAATGCATCAAAAAATTCGTCCGCATCGCTGTCCACTGGAAGTGAACCCAAAAGAATGGCGGGATTGCCACGTTGTATGGCAATGCTTATCCTCTGACATAATTAGGAGTATAGATTTATGTCCCGCTGATTAGACAACCCCATTACATGGGATTCAAACATACCTTATGCTAGCCGTTAGGATGGCAGTTCCCAATTTTCTGTTTTTTTTTGTTCAATTTTAATAATTTTGTTTTGAAAAATATTGTTAAGATCGAGGGTGATTGACATGTAGAATCCTGAAGAAGCAAAGACATAATGCGAAAGCGAGCGTGCGTGATCCACCTCCGTCTTTTCAATGTCCAGCAGTCCACCGCACACAGGATATTGAAAAACCGCAGATACTTGATTTGTGCACTATTGGTGTAATTGCTTGAAATAAATACCTGGCGAAATGTGGTTGTATATTTAGGTGCCTCTGACTTACCTCTCGGGGAATATAGGCATTATTTTCCTTCTGGGTAAGCTCACTCCATCATTGACTTTGTCTCTGAAAACAAAAAAAAATGTGGACATAGAAGAAAATTATAATTAATTTTGAACGACTGCTCCATTCACCAAAAATTACTATTGTAATGTACTATTACAGTACTATACTACAATTAGAGAGATAGATACCTGGGCAAAGTTATTCAGATAATTTGTAGTCGCTACCCGAGTCGGCCTGGTGTAGTTTAAACTGGCTTTCTCAAACATTAAAAGAAAAACGAACAAACACTGAATTATTTTATTACATTGATTTCAATAGGCATTCACAATTAACTCACGAATTCATTAACCGCCACAATTATTTATGTCAACACCGCAAATTATGTTGTTATTTAAAACATAATGTACTAAGTTAGTATTCAAATAATATCTGCTCATTAAATGTAAACCTACAAAAGTATTTAAATGAAATAATGTTAAAATATTTATCATTTCATTTGTGTAGCTGTAGCTGCTTGTGGCGGTATTGATGCCGATCAATACCGCCACAAGATAAACCAACGGAGCAAATCAACATCGCAACAAAAAGAACTGCGACGCCATCTATCCAACTAGCAGCGAACTACTACGTCGAAATACTGCATCGCGCAAGTAGAGTTTACTGGGCGATTTTAACATGTACATCAGCCCGAATATCAACTATCGGGCAGTTGCCCGCCAGGTACAACAACCGTCTGGTCGGAGGATCTTCCCTTTACAACGGAGGTTTGCGGGACTTTACTCTCTGTTCTGCTTACCTCCAAATAGCTATACTTTTTTAATTACTTACTTTTGTAGGTGCATAGGTACGAGTTAGCATAAATGCATACTAATAACTACTTACTTCCCGCGGTATCGGTCGCACCCTTGACTTATCCCACAGGAACCGTGCATGGTTTTGGGACAGAATGTATACATTTAGCTTATGACAGAGAAATTATTTTCATAAAAGGATTAAAACCGCTTACTCAACAAAATTATTATTCATATTCATCATACAATCGAAATTTTAGATACATCCATCTAAAATTTCGATTGAATGATGAATGTTACTCAGTCACGACAAAAACTACTGAACGGATCTAAATTAATTTTTGCGCAGAGAGAAATGAAATAGCACATCGGCTTTTTATCCTGGGAGTATGTTCCTTTGAAATAGTTTACGCTTTGATTGCAAAGACACAAGTTGGCCACTTGCATCAAAATGTTGAATGGAAGACGAAACGTTGGAAGGCCTCCCACAAGGTGGACCGATGAACTGGTGAAGGTCGCGGGTAGCCGATGGATGCGAGACGCACAGGACCGGTTATTGTGGTGACGCTTGGGGGAAGCCTATGTCCAGCAGTGGACGTCTTTTGGCTGATATTTATTATGACGATGATGATCAAAATATATCAAAAGTGCCTGTGAATGGTCTATTTGAAATAAAATGCTTTGAATTTTGAATTTTTATTATTTGTCACATTTGTCATCAAAAGATAAAGCAACGTGGCGGCGATTTGAGAAGATCTATGTCCGACTAAAACGTGTAACAGAATAAACGAAATACCTCTTAAGGGGTCATTGTACTCACCATTATGACTTATAGGGTTGAAGTACCGTTTTTGGCCAGTTAACATTTGAATTAATTTATAAAAAAATATAATATTATAACGATATATTTGTTGAGTTATAAAAAGTTTATATTAAAACAAATTGAGTTTGTAATGGTTTTTTTTAAACAATAAATGGCCATAAACGGTACAGTGGCCACAAACGGTACTTCTACCCTACAACAACACTTGTATGACTTGAGTAACAACTTTTAACATAGATCCAAAAAATAATAATTCATTTATGTGCGCACAACTCGACAAAATTTACTGAACAGCTGATTTATTTTTCACGATTTCGGGGTTGTTCTCATAGTGAAACTTGTTCGTAATTATGAGATACGTTCCTTACGAGTTATTGCGTGAATTCTGTTGCACGTTCTATATGATTGCCATTCGGCTGTTGTCATGGTTATAAAGATAGTTTAGATTGAATTAAATCGAAGGTGGGTGAAAAGAAATGACATCAATGAATGGTTGCGGAATTGGTCCGGTTGCATTTTGGGGAATGTGCGACGGAATTGCATAATTTAATTCAGCCAAGCCCGTTCCATCATCGGTTCACAAGACGAACGGCGATGCGCCACCGGTACATGGTGGACATCCCACCCACACGCACAAAACGTTTTGGGAACACATTCATAATGCGTACAGCTAAGGAGTGGAATTCCCTGCCGGAGTCTGTGTTTCCCGATAGCTACAACCTGGGAGTCTTTAAGTCAAGAGTGAATAGGTTACTTCTAGGCAAGCGTGCCCCATCTTCGACCACATCATCGCTTACCATCAGGTGAGATGGTGGTCAAGCGCGTGCCTATTAATAGTAAAAAAAAAGCCGCCGCGGCCCTGAAACGCAAAAGAACATTCGGCTGTAGTCATGGTGATAATGATAGTTTAGATTGAATTACATCGAAGGTGGGTAATGGCATCTACCAGGGTTTTGGAATTGGTCCGAAAGAGCCGCCGCGGCCCTGAAACGCAAAAGAACATTAGGAGGAACACGGATGAGTTTTAGTCAATAAGAGACTGACTCTCCCTTCTGCTTCACCCAGAGTGGGAGGAACCATTTAATGATTTCCCATCCATAAAAAGTTGGGTTAGGTATATAATCTGAAATACTAGTAGACTAGGTAATTGAAGTTTACGCTCACTCAAAACTCTTAAACAAATAGAAGGAAAAACTAATGTAACTATATACATAAATCCTACTTAGCATTTCTAGAATTATATTTTAAGCCTGGATAAGCCCTAACTGACTTTAGTATGACTTCTGAACTAAAACTAAATTGTATTATTCGGGTCATGAACCTGAACAAGTGAACATAGTTAGTGGAAATTATTTTGATATTTTTGAATGTGGCTAAGGGTTGCCATCTGATCTGAAAAAAATAGATAATATTCATTAATATTAAGGTGTATTCAAAAGGAGCTCGTGGCTAAATAATAACAGCCGCACGGGTCGATCTTAAAGGTTAAGCAGCGCTTGTCAAGGTTGGTCTGTGGATGGGTGACCATCTTAACAGAACGAGTTTCCTGCGTGCCTCGGAAAGCCGTTGGTCCCGGCTGTCATTTGTAGATCTTTGGCAGTCATTACAGATTGTCAGAAGCCAGTAAAACTGACTCCTGTCTTGCCAAGAGGTACCGTGTTACCCAGTTAATGGGTTGTGGAGGTCTGGTAGGCAGCCGCTCCACGTAAAGCACTGGTATTCAGCTGAATCCGGTTTGACTGGAAGCCGACCCTAATGTAGTTGGAAAAAGGCTAGGCAGATGATGATTAAGGTGTATTCAATAATTAAGTCTGTTCTTCGTGTCGGTGGCACAACAGGTTATTTTTATATTTTGGAGGCTCAAGACGTTGCCACCTCCACGGCATCACTGGTGGCAGCACAGAGGTCTTCTTGGGTACATGTTTTGAGCCACAAAGCTCTTGAAAAGTTTAATCTCTTCAAAGATAGAGTGAACAGGCTCCTTCTGGGTAAGCTCGCTCCATCGTAGACTTTGTCTCTGTCATCTTTGACATAGACTAGAATCGAGAGCAAACCCATCACAAAAAAGAAGCTTGATACATAATGAAGTGTGCGACAGCCCTACTTTAAACAATGTTACTTGATTTTTCATATTTTCATGGTTCGTTTATTCTAAGCTAGTACCACTCTAATTTTGTGAATAGTTATTTATTAATTCATTCGAGAGTAATTTCATTATCTAATATAAAGTCTAGAAGAAACAATAGAGTCACTGATCTAGAATTATCAAAGATTTTTTGGAGTCACCCTGAATTTAAATAATTGGCCAGTTGAAAGAACCTATTTAAAGAAGTAGGTAGGTACTACAAACATTAATGACAAACATTGACCCGATTCAGAAATACTTCAAAGTAAAAATAACCGCTTTCCAAATATAACAATCCACCTAATTCATTACATTTATAACATAATAACTGAATTTAAATCTCCAAAAACAGTATCAAACAAAATAACCTCTTTGGAAACTCGATATACTCGTACTCGTATTTTCAAGTACATCTGTTTACTCTAAATAAAAATCGTACTACAAACGTTCCTAATTTAAATGGAGTAGGTTGATATTTGACAATAGGGCTGAAAATGTTACTTTTGAACACTGCGTGTGGGTATAAAGCAATGCTTATGTGTCTCGCCTACACATTTAATAAAGGCTTGTCTACATTTTTTTTTTCTTTATTTATTTAGGGACATTTAAAATCGCAAAGCGTATGTCAGTCCCATCGTACCCTAAATACAAATTAGTCATATGTGGGCCATGAACCTAAACAGACTTCTCGCATCATCGCTATTTGGCTGAGCCAAGATTTTATTGAAGGTGCCTACGTCAAGTCTGTTCAACCTCAAGGCCCTAAACAAATTATTTCTCTCAGTCTACATATTATAATGTAACAAAGTCCTCCGCCACGTCTGTCTGTCTGTTCGTGATAAACACAAAAAAAAACCGGCCATTTGCGAGTCGGACTCATACACGAAGGGTTTCGTACCATAAACCTTAATTTCTAATTGTTGGTATAGTGGCAATAGATATAAACAATCTGTGAAAATTTCAACTCACTACCTATTACAGTTGTTAAGAAACAGCCCGCTGACAGACAGACAGACGGACGGACGAACAGACAGCGGAGGCTTAGTAAGGTTCCGTTGATTACCCTTTGGGTACGGAACCCTAAAAACTACTGCATCGATTTTCAAGCTGTTTTCACCAATGAATAGAGTGGTTCTCTAAGAGGGTTTTAGTGCATAAATTATCTGGAAAAAAATTAGGGATCCTTAAGAAAATTTCAGCGCGGGCAAAATCGCGGGTGAAGTGCTAGTTAAAATTAATAGTTTTCTGGTTACATTTTCCAGTTTACCTAAGGTTGACACAAATAGCCTGGAGCTGAAATAGGTTTCTAATGTTTGTTGAGAGCATATTAAGGTAGACCGAGCTAACAAAATTCATAGGTAAATAAAATTATTTTTAGTTACTCGGAATGGTATTTCATGATAAAATGTATTTTACGTAGTTAGATACTGAAATCAAACATGAAAATTTTGTGCTATAGTAAAGCTATGTGTAACGGAGCTCGTCCAGCTGCATGTTGCCAAGCTGCATTTTTCCCGTATTAAACTATGTCAGAGGCCCTTGAGGTGGTTTAGAAACTCTATGAAGAGACGGCTGCACCAAAAAGTTTCGTTTCAGCAGTAATACCTAGGAGCCTATTTAATAAAATTTACTGGTGACAAAATTATAAAATTGTCGCTTGTGACAATTCTGCAATTTTTTAAGTTTATATTATACATTTTCTGCTTTATTAAACCACACCTGTCGGAAAATTGTGACAAATATGTCAGTTTTTGTCAAATTTCTCGCATTGTCAGTTATATTATGCAATGCGAGGTGTTGTTTATTAAGGCTGCCTGTCCACTGACGAAAAAGCGTAGAAATTTTAACCAATGGAATTGCATACAATTTCCGTACCACGTGAGGCACTGAGGTTTTGTACAATTCCATTGGTTAAAATCACTCCGCTTCTCCGCTACGCTACCTCGCTCCGCGGCAATGAACAGGCTACCGAATAGATAAAGCAGGATATGTACTTATGAAATTAACAGACAAAATTGTTGAATTGTCAGACTGTCGTTTGTCACCTATTAGTTTTATTAATTAGGGCTCAGACAGAATGATGCTGTCACACTATACTCCATTGACAAAACTAAACTATTTAAACGAGAATGTTAGCAATTAACCTTACAGCGGCTACAACTAACAAACTTGTACTAACATCATTGTCGATTAGTTTCTAGTACGTACTAATGGCGGAGAATCAATGTTATTTGACTTTGGCGGCTTTGTAGCAACTTTTAATAGTCAATACAATTGCTTTTAGAGAGTCTGTGAGACGTAAATGGTTTGACTTCTATATTTAGTTGTTGAAACGACTTTGATAGGAAAGGAGCTGGCTTATTAATAACAGCCGCACAAGTCGATCTTCGAAGTTAAGCAATGCTTGCCGAGGTTGGTCTGTGGATGGATGACCATCTTAACATACCACTCCTCCGTGCCTTAGAAAGCAAACGTGTTTTGAAAAAATGGCGGTCGAGACCAGCAACTTAACGGAGCCGTTAGTCCCGTCTGCCATTTGAAAAACTTTGGCAGTCGTTACGGATAGTCTATAATGTAGTATAGGATAGAAAAACTGACATCAGTCTTGCAAACCATCTGCCTAGCCTATTCCCAACTACATTGGGGTCGGCTTCCAGTCAAACCGGATTCAGCTGAATACCAGTGTTTTACGTAGAGCGGCTGCCTACCAGACCTCCACAACCCATTAACTAGGTAACACGGTACATCTTGGCAAGACTGGAGTCAGATTCACTGGCTTCTGACAATCCGTAACAACTGCCAAAGATCTACAAATGACAACCGTGACCAACGGCTTAACGTACTTTTCCGAGGCACGGAGGAAACTCGTTATGTTAAGATGGTCACCCATCCACAGACCAACCTTGGGAAGCGTTGCTTAACCTTCAAGATCGACCTGTGCGGCTGTTATTATTTAGCCACGAGCTCCTCAACACCAGTCTTGCAAAGTACGGTGTTAATAGGTTGTGGAGGTCTTGTAGGCAGCCGTTCCACGTAGAATACTGGTATTATTTGGTTATTGGTGGTTAGAAACCGACCCCAGTATAGCTGGGAAAAGGCTAGGCAGATGATGAAAAGGCATTGATAGGAATAGGTAATGTTCAAGTTGTTTTCAACTACATACTTTAGAGTTTTGATAAGTTGCACGACAGATTTCTATTTAATTTTTTTTTGGTATGCGTTATGCTTGGCGCAAATAAACGCTTTTTCTTTCTTTCTTTCTTTTTAGATGGTCAGACGGGATGATGATTGATTATTAATTAAATTAATGATTTATTAAGAAGGATGTTGAACGCTGTATGTCCCGAGAGGTCAGCACTACAAAAGACAGAGTCGTATCGTATTTGGTTGAAATCATAATCGGAAAATGTAGATGGAAGATAAACCAAACAGAAAACACACTGAAAGCTGGTGACGTGATGACGCAAAGGTCAAAAATGTATGGGGCTACTGTCAGCCCCATACATTTTTGACCTTTCAATTTTTTTGCTTTTTTTTTATTTTTTCTTTCCTGAATTCAATTCTGTTGACAGTTGATTTAGAAATACGAAATGTTTCGAGTGTGATTGTTACTCGACAAGGTCGTCTAACCAGATAGTGTTACCATACCAAAAATAAAAAAAATATTTAATAAAAAAGAAAATCAATCAATCATCAATATATACAAATACTAGTTCGCGCAACTTCGTCCGCGTCACAATTTTCATTACTGCTCCGCTCCTATTGGAAGAGCGTTATGATATATGGCCTTTCTCGATAAACGGGCTATCTAACACTGAAAGAATTTTTCAAATCGGAACTGTAGTTCCTGAGATTAGCGCGTTCAAGCAAAACAAACTCTTCAGCTTTATATATTAAAGTATGATTAATAAAGTATGGAAGTACAGATATTCCGTTACTGACTGAGTGATTGCGTGACTGAGTGACTGACAGAAAACGCACAGCCGAAACTACTGGTCAGAGAAAACTGAATTTTGGCATGTAGGTTCCTTGGGGAGTGTAGGGGAGCACTAAGAGAGAGTTTCCCGAAATTCCTACGGGAACAGAAAATTACGGGATACAAAGCTAGTATTTTTATATTTCGCTGAGTTACACCTTATTTTTAACTTGAAGTAGTCAAGTATCAATTATTATTACAATGTTTTTTTACGTTATAAAAATAATCTAATCAGCACTACTTAAGTGCTCGTTTTCCGTACACAAACAATGTCAACGAATACGAAAACTTTAACATCTTAGACCGCGTTTTAAAATTCAGCACAGCTGTTGGTTGTATTCTTTAAAAACGCTGGCGAAATGATATCAAAATTCACTTAAACTTTGAACAACAGATGCAGCGGAAATCCTTGCCAAAATAGGATTTAGAACAGTATTAAATTAAAAATATTATGACGGAACAACAAGGGCGGCTCTTTGTTAGTGTTAGAGATAATCTTTTGTAAAATTCGCCTGCTTTTGTGTCCCACCGCTGGGCAAAGGCCTCCCCTTTCTCCTTCCAAATCTCTCTGTCTTGGGCGGTCTCTGGCCAAGTTGGTCCCGCAAACATGATGAGATCGTCACACCACCTTCGCCTCGGTTGACCTCGACGATGACGTCCTTCTTCAGGCGTCCAGTGAGTGACGATCTTCGCAAATATTGCAAAAAAAACAGAAATGACCAAACTAAATAGGTTGATGAAAACATCAAGGACCACTCATTGGACAAGGTAGTCATAATCATTATGCAGATGACGTTGAAAAAAATGATCTAAGCTTGACATGGATTTGGTTTTAGCATTAAATAAATAACATTGTTTCATGAATATTCAAGCCCAGAACGGCATTTGTTACCAAAATTGGGCTTCCATTTATGAGTCTAAGAGCCAGTTTCTTCATCAACAACTAAAACTATCAGTAAAAGTGTTAACTTTTACTTGACCATTACTGTTATAATAGCAAATGTGTTTCTTCATCCATGTAACAGCTAAACTAAAAGTCAATAGAGTGCCACAACTTACTTTTCTGTGGTTGGCGTCAGTTTATCTTGTAACTTTATGCTGAGGTTTGTAACTATTTTCTATGAAATTCTGTATCGGAACAGAAAATCAGCGTCGTCCCATAAGAAATGATATTTGCGAATATTAAACTTTTTACGCCTACGCGTTATATAACTAACGATAAGGTCATCGTCTGATGAACTTGAACTTGCACTGGACGAAGTTCGTGATAACATTTTAAACTAAAATAAAGTGAAGCCTACACAATATTGTCAAAATGACAGTGACTTTAGCTTTAACAGCCCCTTTATGAGCAGTAAAAGTTAGAGGCAAAAGTAACAGTTAAAATTTTGAAGCAACGAATTTAACCTTTATTTTTACTTTATGACGTTACTTTGGCTGTTTTTACTTTTGATGAAGAAACCGGCTGTAAGTTACAAGTTTTTATTTATTTCATTAAGTGTTTGACTGGATAGTAGGATACTGAACTAGGATACCTAATTTCGCAGGATCTAGATCTTTCTAGACAGATATTATATGGTTTAGGTTGGGTTAGGTAACAAATTCAACGGTTCACTCAATACATTAAATTAAGCCAATGCATGTATAAGTCTTACCACAAGTTTTGGTGAGTGTGAGTGTGATAGTGTATATGTTAATAGAAAATGGATAAAAGATCTACTTTTCACGTACAAATAAACAAGGCCATTCTCATGCAAAATCTCTCAAAAACACCATATTCTGCCATTCTATTAGCACTAAAACGCACTCAAGCGAGATAAACGGGGAAGCAACGGAAAAGTTTAGCTCAAACTAACAGCAACACTTTATTAACGGGTTTCCATTGGATTTGCCTGGATTTGTACTGGATTTTAAATCAATTGTATCTAGTGGAATTTAGCGCTATTTGCTTGTAATTCTATTTGTCTATGAATATTGCATTGGTCGAGCAACAGGCTATTTTAGATGCGTTGTTTTGGTTCTGAATTCTTCTGTTGGTTTGGAATAAAATGTAAGTTGTAGCTGGTTGCTTTTGCCTGTATAAAAAATTGTCTCTGCTATGCAATTAAGCCTCAAAGAGATGTCATCATAGGAGACAGGGCCCGCTAAGGCCAGTGCCTGTTGAGATTGTGGAATTGGTTTGACAGAGTCTCCGCGGCCCTGTAACGCAAAGGGCTGTGGAGGAACACGGATAGGTTTCAGTCAATAAGAGTCCGACACTACCTTCCGCTCCGCCCAGAGCGGGAGGAGTTATTTGATGATTACCTATGGTAAAAAATATGGTTGCGAAATTTGTTCGAAAGAGGTACTGCGACCCTGGAACAAAAAGGGCATTAGGAGGAACACAGATGGGTTTTATTCAGTAAGGGTCTGACACTACCTTCTGCTCCGCTCAGAACGAGAGGAGTCACTTGATGATATCCCAGCCTTAAAAAAACTGGCCAAGTGCGAGTCGGACTCGCATGCAAAGGGTTCCGAACCAATATTTTTTTTGTAGCGTTATTTTAACACTATAGACTTCTGATAGGTTATCATGTAATATTTAAGTGAAGAAATATTTATTATCTACATTTTTTCTTAGATTTAAGCTCAGAAGCTCAGCTTAGCTTTTGGTACACAATCATCATCATCACTTCAGCTGAAAGTCGTCTTTAGCTAGATACTAGCTGAAGACGACTTTCGGCTGAAATGCAAAAATGGAATGAAAAAACTGGCTAAGTGCGAGTCGGACTCGCATGCAAAGGGTTCCGAACCAATATTTTTTTTTAACTTTATTTTAACACTACAGACTTCTGATAGGTTATCATGTAATATTTATGTGAAGAAATATTTATTATCTACATTTTTTCTTAGATTTAAGCTCAGAAGCTCAGCTTAGCTTTTGGTACACAATCATCATCATCACTTCAGCTGAAAGTCGTCTTTAGCTAGATACTAGCTGAAGACGACTTTCGGCTGAAATGCAAAAATGGAATGAAAAAACTGGCTAAGTGCGAGTCGAACTCGCATGCAAAGGGTTCCGAACCAATTTTTTTTTAACGTTATTTTAACACTACAGACTTCTGATAGGTTTTCCTGTAATATTTAAGTGAAGAAATATTTATCATCTACATTTTTTCTAAGATTTAAGCTCTGTAGCTCAGCTTAGCTTTTGGTAAAAATCATCATCATTATTTCAGCTGAAAGTCGTCTACAGCTAGACACGGCCTCCCCTAAAAATCACCTCACCGACCAGTCCTGTGCGTATTGCAACCAGCGGATTCCAGCGATTATGAGTAGAGAGAGAATTTGTAGTCGGCTTAACGCGCTTTCTGATGTACGGAAGAGTCACAGTATGTAATAGACCAATCCTCAGAACGATCTCGTTTAAAGTTGCTTAACCTCAAATTATCCCGTGTGGTTGTTATCACATATAGCTCCGGTATGAAAAATTTGTACCTATTTTTATGTGTGCTCGTGGATTCAATTAAATATGAATAAATAGTTCCTGATTTAATTTAATTTCCATTTAAAAGCTCCACAAGACTTGTTTGAAGAACAAAGACCATAATATTATTTTAATACAGTTTGAAGAAACTCAATTATTTATGCCAATAACAAGCAATAACTGTCCATTTATTATTTTATCATTCGATTTGCATTTCGAATTTAGGTTCCGTCAAAATCAATCCACAATTGCCTCACAAAACTCACCTGCAGACATAATAAACGCGTCGTCGCGTCGTCGCTCTTTGAGGCGCGCTGGGATCGCAGCGCGCCTCAAAGAGATGTCAGCGTGGATGACGGGGACCGCTAGGGCAGGTGCCTGCTGGGGCTGCGGATTCGAAAGGGGTGCCGTAGCCTTGGAACACAAAGGGCACCAGGAGAAACACGGATGGGTTTTAGTCAGTAGGTAAGAGTCTGACACTCCCTCTTGCTTTACCCAGAGCGGGAGGAGTCATTTGATGATTTCCCATCCTTAAAAAAAAGACATAATAACCGACATAAGTACTGAAAATAAGTTACAGTATCAAAAGAAACAATCGTACGGCTTAAAGAAAAACCCATAATCACACGCATACACCCCCAGTATTTTCATACACACATATACACCCCAACTTTTCTCGTACACACACATCCACCCCCAACTTTCTCATACACGCATACCCTCTTTGTGTGCACAGGCGACAATAGGTGTCCCACACACGGAAATTCTTACAATTTCGATTCAATTTAGATTTCTTGCCGGCGTCTTTACAGGGTGTCCTGTTTAGAAATCGAATTCCAGTTTCGTTTGAAGTTAGTGTGGAGCTTTCTTGGATTTTATTTCATCGTATTTTTTTTTGTTTGCTCTAACGCTAAAAATAATTTGCAAAGTTTCAGAACAATGGCTTAATTGGCATTAAGATCATCTTGTACTGTTTTTTTTTAAATTTTTACGTTTTCCGATAAATTAGTTTCAGATGGGATTCGTAGTTGACCAATATAACTAGTAACTTTCTTTAACGTTATGCGTAGAAAAGTGTTACCATTTTAACGTTTTTCAATTATTTTTAGAAGAATTAAGAGATATACTAGGGCTGATCGGCATTTAGGTAAAACAGCCAGTGCTTTGTTCGTATAATACTCTTCCAAATTCCTAAATCTAAGAGGACTCAAGCAATGCTAGATATTGATTGTTCGTATATATATTATCTTAGAGATCTTATCTAACAACATTTTACTTTTCGACCTACTCGCGGGCAACAGCAAGTTAAATAAATAAGGCTAATTTTACTTGTAAAAAAAAAACATACATCCGAAGCACTTCCCAAAGGATCGTTCCTGCTTCCTAATGTAACAAATTCATAATTTTGTTTCTCATATAAATTATAACAAACAACAGAATTATGTAATTTATTTCAATTTTCACCAGAACACGCAAAATTTACAAAACACGATTGCTTAACAAATCTTTTCTTAACATTAAACATTCCCTTTTGAAAACAAAACGCCTAATTTAATGTTCTAAAACACGCAATATGATGTTTAAATGTTAATTAAATGACTATTATTCACACTTTATGGACCCAATCGCACGATTTATATTGACACTAGCACTTCGCCTATGACATCGTCTGCACAAATTTAGTTCAAAGGATTTTCTCCTTTATCACCTCCAGAGAGGTACAAAAATTGCTAAACTACAAAATTTTATGTTCCTACTCCATTTTTTAAGGATGAAAAATAATCAAATGACTGCTCCCGCTCTGGGTAGAGTAGAAGGAAATGTCAGACTCTTACTGACTAAAACTGACTGCAGATAATGCAGTTGACTGCAACATCACCACTTAAAGTGTGTTAATCTTGTGTATTATATATATGTTGTAGTCGTTTGTTATCCCTCAGTAAATAAAATAAAATAATATAGGAACACGGTTAGGTTTTATTCAGTAAGAGTCTGACTCGTAATGCTCTTTACGTTCCAAGGCGGTGTGACTCTTTCGAACAAATTACGCAACCCTAGCGGTCCCTGTCTATTATGCTTACATCTCTTTGAGGCGCGCGTGGAACACAACGCGCCGTCGACCTGGGCACGGTTCTGATCGGACGGCAGACCACCCAACGCTCCCCGTCAGCAGGCCCAAGCCTCCGGTGGCCGGGCATCACCCTACAACTCCTGACTCCCGAGGCTTCTTCTGTTGCGCCGGCTGGGGCGTGGGCTCCCTCTCTCTCACACGGTCGGCCTCCTCCTTCGCTAGTATTACTGCTTCGCAGATGATGACCGCTTATGTTTGTAGTCCAAGTAGTTTCGATTGTATGTTGATACATGAGTTAATGAGTTTCCTTTTTTAAATTTAAAGATAGATGAAATTTATCTTTTACTACAAACCATAGCACATACATGACTTTATGTGCATTCAAAGGTACGGGTGAGTACTACCACTAGCTTCCGAACTCCGGGCAACTAATGAGAAATTCCTAATGGAGAAACCAGATTACACTTTTTGCCTGAACTAACAATCGAATCGCAGCTACGAGATCACGCCCGTTGGTCATATTAATTAAAATAATAAAAAGAAAATTAAACTGAATCTACGAATATATAGTTATTATATAAAGCTGAAGAGTTTGTTTGTTTGATTGAACGCGCTTATATCAGGAACTACTGATCCGATTTGAAAAAATAGTTTAGTGTTAGATAGTCCTTTTATCGAGAAAATGACGCAGACGAAGTTGCGCGGGTCTACTAGTAATGAATGTAAAACTAGACGTAACAAACTACTACTATAAAATGGTGAAAAATGTTTTTTTTTTAAACGAACAACTTAAGGTAGTAATGACTTAGGTACATAAGTTTTTATTAACTTTCGAGCACACAATAATAGAAGCAATCAAATTTCTATCTAAAACGACGTCAATACCTAGTCTATTGAAAAAAATGTATTAAAAATTAATTTTAGTACAAAAACAGACGTCTCATTTTTATTATAGACAGCTCCAAATGTATTAGAAAACTGAATTAAATTCTTAAATTAAGTTGCAAAAATTGCCTGTGTGGCAATCACTAGCAGAATTAAAGCACCCACTGCGGCCCTGCAGGCCATGCTGGGATTACCACCACTACACCTTATAGTGTGGGAGGTGGCGGCCCGTGCGGCTCTCAGGCTCAGCATGTCTGGCACCTTAAGATAAGACTCCAGAATCAAGCACACGCGCATCATGGAGGATGCTGTTGGGCAGCAACCCATGATGACTTTGACAAAGAGCTGAGAATATACACTGACGGATCAAAGATGAGCGACCGAACCCGAGTTAGAGTTTACTCCGACGACCTTAACATCAAAATATCCAGACCGCTAGGTAAACTCAACACCGTCTACCTGGCGGAATGCGTGGGCTTTATCTTAGCGGTCCATGCCATAGAAGCCAGGAGAGTCACGGATACCAACATCCGCATACTCTCCGACAGCGCCTTAGTCCTCCGATCTCTAGGGAAACATTACACTACCTCGAAGCTCATACAAGAATGCCACAATGCATTAGAACGCATCACGGTGACCAACCGCAACACTGTAACGCTGCAGTGGATAAAAGAACACAGTGGATCACTAGGAAATGATGCAGCCGATGTGCAGGTCAGGAGAGGTTCCGGTGCTGAGGCTGTTGGACCCGAACCCACAGTACCACCCCTTTCACCCAGCTGCGCACATGGCTACAAGAACATACACACAAACAAGCGGAACGCTGATGGGCCTTGGCACCAGGCTGCAGGCAATCCAGGGAAGCTATGCCATCCGTAAACAGGAAACAGACCAGATGCCTTTTGCGACTGGATATGGCACTGCTCATTAAACAAACACGTATACACAATAGGTAGGTATTACGGACAGTTTTCTATGCAGAGCATGCATGGAGGAGGAGGAAACGGTATTGCACGTACTCCTTGAGTGCACAGGCGTTGCCGAAATACAGAGTCAAACAATAGGAACATAGAACTAGCTCACAGATATCTTGAACACACCAGGTAAACTGATCTGCTTCTGAAGGGAGGTTGGATTAATGGCCACCATGGGTCACGCACAATGGTCCAACATTCGGACTAAATGTGGAAACCATATCCCAATAGAATAGAATAGAATAGTCGACTTACAACGGCAGCCCACTTCATCTATCCAATGACTACACATTCATGAAAAAATTGATATTTATGAAAATTGAATTATTTGAAAAAATGAACATAATGTTGTTCATTGTCATGACGCATGACGTTGCTTGAAACATTCAGGAGCGAGCGCAGTCCGAGCCCTGAATTCCAAGGACGGCGTGGAATGAAACTGTGATATGTTTTGATACGTAAACATTATTAACAGGGTGTTTCATAATTCTACTGCATTATTTATTTTTACTGTACCCATTTTCTTAATGAATTATTTTATTATTATTTTTGCCGAAGAGAAATCCCTTCGTGCTTACGGCTTGTATATCTTAATAAGCAGCAAACTCTAACAGGTGCATGGTTTTGTTAAAATTCAATTAATTAATTAATTACATAACTTCGTAAAGAAGCACCCTGTACGTCACCTGTCCCCAGAGATAAAGTTGAGTGTTTCCTACATCGAAGGTGTCGAATACTCGAACGAATGAAATGATCTAAAGACGGTATTCATCAACCTTTTGTAACTTTCAAACAATGAACTTCATACCTTATTTTCTGGAAGATAAAGTTTCAATTTACACGTCACTTTTGTGAAGAATTTTCAAGTTTGTGCTAAGAACGAAGTGGTAATTTTGAGAGATTTAAACTGAAGCCTGTTCGGAACATTTTGTTACTTTATAAAGTTTATTTTTTGAAGTCTAATTTGAGATTTAGGTATTACGTATTAAATTAAAACCTATCTGTGTCTCCAGCAAATAAAAGTTATGAGTAGAATCATCACAGTTCAGCGTTGATTATTTTGATTCATTTTTCTTAATTTAGTTGTTAATTTTGAAACTTGTAGTCAAATAAAAAAAGCCACATGGGTAGATCTTCAAGGTTTAGCAACACTTGCAATGGTATGCCTGTGGATGGGTGTGATGGGTGTATCTTAACATATCGGAAAGCACGTTAAGCCGTTGGCCCTGGCTGTCATTTGTTCATATTTGGCAGTATTTACGGATTGTCAGAAGCCAGAACATCTGACACCGGTTTTGCCAAGAAGTACCGTGTTACCCAGGCAGTCACACGTACCGGAAGACGCAGCGTTGGAAGGCGGGAGGCCTTCCAATGCTGCTGGGTACAAGGTGAACCGACGACCTGGTGAAGGTCGCGGGTAGCCGACGGTTGCGAGACGCGTAGCACCGGTTGTTGTGGTGACACTTGGGGAGGCCAATGTCCAGCAGTGGACGTCTTTCGGCTGATATAATATAATGTAGAACTACGGTTAGGTATAATTATATCAATTGAACAGATTACTCCTCATTAGGTAGTGAAATTAAATTATGATCTCAAACCTTTTACAAAATTAAACGATAGTTGCATTGCGTTTGCTTATTGCAGTAATTGTCACGGGCAGACTTTACGTAAAAGTGGGCGGGCTGTGTCTCAAGAACTGTAGGTACCTCTTACGGTTTTTGAGATACAGCCCGCTGACAGACAGACGGACGGACCAACGGAAGGACACAGGTTCCATTGATTAACCGGGTACGGAACTCTAAAAATTAAAACGATAAATTGCGTTGGAAACTCGCGTGACGTCACAATTTAGTAAACTTTTTACTAAAACATTACGTCACCCTCACTCTTGCACTTTGACGCGCTACATTTTTATCAATTTTTTTCGATTTTAAAGCGCAAAAATTATGTCTGTAATATTTTTTGAACTAAACTATTTTAAAAGCTTTTATTTAACTTTCCATGTATCTATGTATGTTTGTTCGGGTGGAATCTTGCTACTCAATTTTGAAGCAGATATCTTCAACCGATTGAGCTGAAATTTTGTATACACGTTTAATTTGGATGACAATACACGATAAGCAGTGTGACATCTTTAATCATAAGTCCAATATGGCGGAACCTCCATGATGGCGGAATAGTTATTTTTATGCACTTCTAAAATATGGGTATCAAATGAAAGGGCTTGTTGAGAGTAACTCAAAATAAGTAAAAAGTAAAAAATAAAGAAGTAAAGTAAGAACCTATAAGTATTTAACTATTCAAACCTCACATTTTATGATCAATTTAAAAGGAAAATTTAATTTTCTTCTTTTTAGAGCATTTAAATAAAAGCCTTTTTAAAAGGTTTTTTTGTTTTTAATTTCTATAGGTATCTAGGAAAATATCCAGCTGAAATCAGCCGCTGGACCGGTGACGTCACCAAGATATCCTCTTAATTCTAAACAAAATGTACTGTTATCATCCCTGTGGTTATGTTATTATGGACAGCGTTACATCCCCTGTCATGTCGGGATTATCTTGCTTGCTATGTGGATGATTGGTGGGCAGAGGGATCACTGTTGGTTGGCGATTGCAGTTATGTATTTTGATTTTGGCTTTTTTATGTATAAGTAAAAGGATTAGTAGTAACTTGGTGGTTGAGGTCAGGGTCCCCTTTTTTGGTTAGGAAATCATCAAAAGATAAAACAAGATAGTTTAGTATTTTAGTTGTTAATAATTTTTTTTAACTTAAAAAAAACAAAAAAGTGTTATGTCTCTGCCATCATTATGTACTATTATGCATGAAGAGACAAACCATTTTTATGTTGCTATTTTACAATTACACGATAACTTTTTGAATTGCTAAGCAAGTTTTTGTAATTTTCATTTCATTGACTTGCCAATAATAGACATTAGAAAAGACCTGAGCCATCTCTAATTAAAAACCTTTAAAAAGAAAGGATTACTAAAATCACACTAAAATCAGTAAAAAGTGAAGGGATAGCACTTTGTCAGTAGTCTATACTAATATTAAAAAGAGGCAAAGCTTGTGAGTTTGTAGGTTTGTGAGTTTATGAGGTTTTACCGCTCAGTGAAGTGGGCGGTATTTTTCGGGTTAATATATTATATAGTCTAAGACACTCACAAATGACGTGGCTTTCTATTGGTAAAAGGATTTTCAAAATCGGTTCAGAAGATCCAGAGATTATATAATAAATAGATGAGTATATTAGTATAGATTATTGATAAAAAATAACAAACTGCCGGAAAATAAATACTGTCGCTGGATAAGCTATATTTATTATATGAGTGATCAATTTTAGGAAAACACTACAAGAAAACACCTGTCCAGTGTTAGCTACGCGATACAAACTATGAAACATTATTTTTATCCGCGGAGGTCGGCATCTGGTCACGTCGTATCCGCCATAGTATCCGCTTTAATTTCCGAACGGCATTTAACGTGATTTCGTGCTCTAACGACTGGTAGGGATGTGGTTTTGTCGATAGTTTATTGTCGATAAAGGACATAGAACCATTGTGGCATAGCCCCGCCGATATTTTGTTTTTTTTTTTAATGTTTCGAGGTAAAGTCTCAAAACCAAAGTGTTTGGTCTCATGGATTATGGTTGTAAAAGTTGACTAGCCTTTATTTTATTTTCATCTTTCCAAAGTTTTAGGTTGAGAAAATACTGATTAAATTATTTGTTTAATTTAGATCAACTTATCAAGCTATCTTTATCCATTCTAGGTTTCCTGGAAAAGATCATGGAATGCGAGAAGACCGCTAATTGTATGTTTTTGTGTATGTCCCTGTGAAATGATCTTAAATGTTTTGCTATGTATATTTAATTAATAAGAATAATATAAATATTTCAGATTTCGTTTTCAATTGTTTTGTGATATATTTCACTTAAGATTTTTTTTATAATGGGCCGTTGTTCAGCTGTGGGATGGTATAGGCAGAGTAAAATATATATATATATATGTACAACGTTGATACGACAGAGGGGCTTTCCTTTAAACTGCCTATACTAGGTACCATTTTCAAGCTCTGTACCAAAAATAAATTAATTAGGAGCAGTAGTTTAGTCGCAAATGATTTTTAAAGTTTTTACACGGTTTGAACACGATGTATCTTTTCTAACAGCTGATTATCGTCTATATGCATAGGTCATGCACCTTACAACGATAAATCTACGATGCGTTGTTGCCGCTCTGACGCATGTCGAAGGACATTCACTAAAAATTGGCAATGCAAACAAGAAAGCAATCAATACACACACACTTGCACTTTCACTACGAAAGCGACTAACATAAAGCGAGCAAAAGAAATAGAGATAGGTCAGTTTGTTGCATCCTTGTTTTTTGCAATCGTTAAGTCCCTCAGTGCGCCGACGCTTGTTTTTCGGAACGTACGGTTTGTGGAATTCGCGCGCAAACAATTGTAATTTTATTTTGTTATTGTGAGAGGACACGTAACTTGGGATTATTATTATTTAGTATTAGTGTTTTTTTTTTGTGATTGACTGTTTTTTATGGTGATAGGACACGTAACTTGGGTTTATTATTATTTAGTATTAGTATCTCCGGACCTCACTCCCATGGATTTCTTTTTGTGGGGTTACATTAAGGGTGAAGTGTATGCCTCAGAGGTAAATACAATTGATGAGTTAAAAAATAGGATTATTTTAGCATTTCACAAATTAAAGTGCTTAGCGACGGACAGTGATCTAATTAGAAAAATAAATAACAATATTCTCCTTTGGTATAATTTGTGCATCAATGTGAATGGAGGACACATCGAAAATTTAAAAATTTAGTGTGTTTGTTTTTGTGCGCGTACTTCGAAACGTTACCTAACATAAAAGCCAGTGCGAGCGGTCAGCGGAGGCCTAAGTCGCCGGCCGCCACCCCGGCCCGGCCCCCGCCGAGCACACGAGATACCGCACACCGGCACACCGCGCTCCAAGGCGCGCGCGACGTTGCCGCTTTGTTACCTAGCGGTATCTAAGGTCAGTGTCATTTTTTTACAAAGGGTGGTTGCGTTTTATTCGGATTTGCAAGCTATTTAGTTTGTTTGAAAAAAAATATTTTCTCATTTATGGCGCTTTTTGTTTTTGTACCGTATCGAATTAATACTGAACACGTATAGTATACGTAGTTTAATTTAATGCCCCTCTGTCGTATCAACTCTGTATATTCGGAGTCAAATGTTAGTTGCAGAAAACATAAAATTTTACAAATTTGAAAAAGAACTCCATTGATTATCGCCATGATTCCCATTGGACCATTATAAAATTCCAACTTCAAGTCCAATAACACAAAATCCTATCGATAAGATATCTTTACATCCCTAGCGTCCACGGAACAAAATGAGACCAACGAAAAAGTTACAGAACAGAACCGTATTATAATTTAATTGCCTTCTTTAATTACGTATCGAAGTAAATCTCTTTTAATTCTAACTTAATTAGCAAACGAAGTGGAACTTTTTTATGGAAAAAGACGTTTCATAAGTATACTTAATTGGACATTAAAAAGTTTTGAAGAATGACTTCGAGATGTTGGCTCAAGGGAGAAGATTTTTTATTACTAGGTCTGAGGGCGGGAAGTCTCGACATACTCGTAGTTATCGATCGCCTAGTCTATCCTATTCAAAACAAAAAATGATTCTTCTGGGTAAGCTCACTTCATCGTCGACTTTGTCTTTTTTTTTACTACTAATAGGCACGCGTCTGACCACTATCTCACCTGATGGTAAGCAATGATGTGGTCGAAAATGGAACACGCTTACCTAGAACTAACCTATTGACTCTATCACCTCTGACCTAGACTAGACTCAGGAGCAAACACATCTCAAATAAAAATGGCGACTGTTAGTGCTCATACACCTAGACATTTGAGGATTTAATTAATGCCAATGATGCTGAAAATAACGCCACCTACTTGACTTAAGAATATGAGGTAATTGATTGTTAACCACTGAATTTTCCACCTGACTGGGTAATGATTGACTACGAGAGTGATTATGGATCTTAAAGACTCATCTGCCTTGTCTTTTCTCAAGTACATTGGGGTCGGCTTCCAGTCAAACCGGATTCAACTGAATACCAGTCTTTAACGTGGAGCGGCTGCCTACCAGACCTCCACAACCCATTAACTGGGTAACACGGTACATTTCGGCTAGACTGAAGTCAGATTTAGGTTGCTTCTAGGCAGGCGTGCTCCATCTTCGACCACATCATCGCTTACCATCAGGTGAGATGGTGGTCAAGCGCGTGCCTATTATTAGTAAAAAAAAAAAAAAAAAAGATTTACTGGCTTCTGACAATCCGTAACGACTGCCAACAAACAAACAAAAACAAATGACAGCCGGGATCAACGGCTTAACTTGCTTTCCGAGGCACGGAGGAAACTCGTTATGTTAAGATGGTCACCCATCCACAGACCAACCTTGGCAAGCGTTGCTTAACCTTCAAGATCGACTCGTGCGGCTGTTATTATTTAGCCACGAGCTCCTCGTGGATCTTAAAGACTACAGCTACCTATTTAGAATATATTGGCCACAAAAAACGTTTTGTAAAAAGATGAGTGTCTTCCTGGCCTGTTACTAGCAAAAGGACAGTGGCAGGGAGTGATGTGAAAAATACTCCAGCCAAGTGCGAGTCGGACTTAGTGACCTCGACAAATTAATAGTGGTAACTGATCGTCTTGCTGACCGTGATTTGTTATTGTTATATCTTTTAAGTGTTATAAGCAATGGTCCTAATTTATCACTTGTGACTATGGGTTACAGCTTATGGTTAAATTCCATTGTTGCACGTGTAAGCGGGCACGCCATTTATCTCTGGAGGCTCATTTTGATTAGTATTGTATGCTTGAGTTTACTTATTTAACTACCTATATAATTAGTTTTATCATTGTTCATATTTAGTTGTTGGGATAATATAGTGCGCTAGCTGACTGATTTTTGATTTTCAGAAAAGTGCTGATTTTCAGCCTAGTTCGAATACCTTACCTACTTTTTGATTTTGGACTCACGAATAAAGGGTTCCGTGTCATCGTATTTTTATTATTTGTTGTTATAGCGGCAACAGAAATATACATTTTGTGGAAATTCTAAAAATATGTTTTGCGTGAGCCATTTTCAATCACGAAAAATAACTACTCATAATGTTATGTATCGGACTATTTAATCGCATGAGCGCATTAAAACACTTAACGTGTTAGGTAAAATGAAAGTTTTGCTTTGATTTTATGGTATAGTGGTTAAGATTAATAGACATTTTATGACATTCTATAAGCAATGATAATCATTATCGCAGACAGAGCGTAATTTTGTGTATAGGTAAACAAACAACGAGACATGATTCCATAATGAAAGAGAGACAGAGCTGTACAAGACGAATAGCACCATCTCTTTATCAAAACGGAATCATGATGGCAATGACGCGTCATAGTAAGGAGGGGTTGGTAGCGAAGTGCAGAGCACAGAGTACATTGTATATAGTGTATAGAGTGTCTGTTGAATTGAGTCTATTTCATGGCTCATATGCCTAAATTGAAACCGTTTGTACAGGCGAGTTGAATTATTATGCCTGTAGATTTTATGTAGATAAAACTTTAGCCTCTTTCCAAGCACGAAATTCAAAATTCATGCTATTGCATAACAGTAGTTTGCATGGAGCGTCTACTATAAACTATTAGTACAATCAATTTGAAAAATTAAAACGTGGTTAGACTAAAAGACATCTACGTAAAATCACGCCCATATTCATAATACCTTATCGTGACAATATAACTGTAGAAAATCTATAATTTCTCAGCTATGTTTAAGTCTTACGTAATCGGGGTGACTTTATTACTGGGCACAAATCCAGACTCCAGATTGATACTTATTGAAAGAAAGAAAAAAAACGAAAAAGCGTTTATTTGCGCCAAGCATGACGCATACCAAAAAAAAAAACCAAAAAAATAATATAGTTATAGCTTTGCTCTTGACTTCGATCACGCCTGATGAAAAGCGATGGATGAGGTCTATGATGAAGCGAGCGTGCCCAAAAGATGCCCGTTCATTCTCACTTTGAAGGCAGAAGGCTTATGTGGAAGGGAACACAGGCGCTTGCAGAGAGTTCCACAATTTGGCTGTGCGCATAATACATGTGGAGGAGAAGCGCTGGGTACGAATAGTTCTGACTATTCGTACCCAGCGCTTCTCTCTATCGTCCAAGTGCGGATGGTACCCTGCAGTGCGGATGGTACCCTGCAGTGCGTCTGGTATTCCGGTAGTAAAAGAGCGGTGGTGGGATCGGGTCGTGGAGTTCCTACGCACACTTTCCGACGTAAAGTCTATCGCAGACCAACTGGCAAGCAACACTTATATGCCGATGAACCAGGCTGTAAAACTTAGCCACTAATATCTCGTCGCCGGTTCTCCTTGCCGAGAGTATCAGGATTTCTGGCTTCTAACTTCTGTAACTGCTGTCAAATATCTAAATGACAGTCACGACCAAGCTTAAAATGCTATCCACAACATGTATGAATCGAATCTAGGTACGTTAAGATGGTCACCCATCTAAAAACCGACCTCAGCAAGTGTTGCTTAACTTTGAAAATCGACCCGTCTACGTTATTATTTAGCCACGAGGTCTTTACCAGGCAATGAAAACACGGCATAAATCATAAGTAACACACGAAAAAATGCAGATACGATAAGTATACGGATTCGTGAACAGGCCCGTGGAATTATGATGAATGGTATAGTTGCGTGCCGCGGACTTTAAAGGGGTGTAGGGTTGTGTGGGCCGAACTTAGGTAGTATTATTTGGGTTGTTAGTTAAAAATTAAGGGTTTATTTAGACGCAAAATAGTCTCCTTTTCACTTAAGTGCATAAAATTGTCCTCCCGTGAGAAGTTTTATTGTGCATATGATAGCTGAAGCTTTTTTTACTGCTGATAGGCACGCGTTTGTTTACTATCTCAACTGATGGTAAGCAATAATGTGGTCGAAGATGGAGCACGCTTGCCTAGAAGCAACCTATTCACTTTTGATTCAAATGTCAAAATTCAAAATATTATCGTCATCATTTTTATTTTTTATTTATTTACAACATACATCACATAGGCCTATATGACTCATAAAACGTCAGTAGATAGTGAACGGTTCCAATGGTTATTTAGAAGAACCAACAAGAAAAACAATTCGCTTGTGGGTAGACAAAGTGTTTACATTTAGATTACAAAGCTCTTAGTTCAATTAAGTTTTAAAAATAGTTGGAAAGTTAATGTTATGAAATAAATCAGTTCATTTAATATTAAACCGCCCCACACACTCCATATATTGTTGTCAAGTCTGAAGCACTAGTACTTACCTGGTTACTAAGTCAAAACATCATCACTGAACATGGACACAAAACTAACTGCCAGCCTTGAGGACCTTGAGAAGTTGTTCGGATCCCGCATGCAGGAATATGAAGCTAAATTGCAGAAGGCCACCTCTAGTCAAGCATCTGCTTCTCCAGACATATCATCCATTGCAAGTGAGTTTGCGGAATTTAAGCAGTTTGTGTGTCAAGCACTTTCTAAATTAAAAACTCAAATTGAGCTGCTTGCTGCTGGGTTTGACAGGCATGAAACTGCTATGCGGAGAAAGGTCCTTCTGATCCATGGTGTTCCAGAGAAGGATAATGAAAATTTGTTAGATGTGGTCAATAACATATTAGCCAACCAAATTAAATTGTCCGAATTCAGTAAGGACAAAAATATAATCCATGTTTGTCACCGTCTCGGATTCTCAAAGCAGAAGACTCGTCCCATACTAGTCCGTTTCTTCAAAATGGAAAACCGACAGCTGGTATGGGATAGCAAGAAAGCACTCAAGGGAACTGGGATTACCATCTCCGAGTTCTTAACGCAAGTTAGGCACCGTATGTTTGCAGCAGCTCGTAAGCATTTCGGCATGCTAAACTGCTGGTCTATGGAAGGCAGGATCATTGTAATTTGCCCTGACAAATCCCGAAGGAAGATCGAATCGACAGGCGAACTTCACGATCTCATCGCCAAATTCCCGTCCTGCACAGTCGACACCGGGGATTCTGCGCAATCTGAAGAACCCGAATCTCCTACGGTCACAACAGCAGCTCCGCCGGCTAAGAACTTGAGGAAGACGCGTTTGCGCAAGTAACATATTCGTTGTTGTTGTTGTTATTGTCAGTCCATTTACATTACTTCTTCTGAATTTTGCCTCTTTGCCCACTGGCATTCAGTATTATAATTCGTGAGCCGGTAGATCTTAAAGTCATTTTAACGGTCTCACCTTTAAACTTTTAATTTATTTACATAGCCGGTGTTTAGTTTTTTTTTATTTTTATGCCAGGCCAATGAGAATGTGACAGCTGTCATCTGTCAGTTGACTTACTATAGTTGCGTTCCGTTTCATTTAACGCAAAGTGCCAAGAGAAAGTTGGTTTTAAAACATTGTTTTTAAGTTTCCGCATTTTAGCGTTTAGGTTACTTTTATAGTGTTTTGTGTTAGTTGTATTTAGTAAATTTCTACCAATATACCTTGCGAGTTGGGGTGGTTATATATTTGAAAGTAAATTTTTGTTAGTGTTTTTAGCATAAGTTAGTAATTAATTAATTAATAGTAATTTTTATTTTATTGTTTTATATTTGTATTATTATTTTACATATATTTATTTATAATATGAACGATGTAGCTGATCTTAACGACAGTTTTTTCTCGTGCTCTTCTGATAGTTTTGCTAGTGCGGACAGTGACCCTTCCGCTCTGCTCACTTTACAAGATAAAATTTCTTCTTTTTTCTCTAATAATCCTAAAAATCTGCATATAGCGCACATAAACGCCCAGAGTGTTCCTGGCCACTATTCTGATCTTCTGGCATCCTTTAGCAGTGTTCACCTTGATGCCCTATTGATATCGGAAACTTTTCTGAAGCCTTCTCTACTCTCTACTCAATATTCACTCCCTGGCTTTGTCTTGATTCGCAACGATAGGACCGGCAAGGGTGGAGGAGGTGTAGCTATGTACCTACGCGCTGACCTTCCCTATAAGGTTGTCAGCTCATCTCCCTCTTCATATTCTGAGTCGGCTGAATTTTTGTTTGTCGAAATTTCTGTTCATCACACTAAAGTCTTGCTTGCAGTGCTTTACAGCCCTAACCTTCGCATTGACTACTTCGACTCCCTTGACTGCACTCTCAGCAATCTTTGCCCCATGTATGAGCACGTTATTTTAATGGGTGATTTTAACACTTGCTTGATTAAAAATGACTCGCGCTCGCAAAAGCTCCTTTCACTCCTGTCTTCTTTCAATCTTCAAGTCTTGCCTCTTTCTGCAACTCACTTTTCTCCTAATTGTACGCCCTCTTTATTGGATCTTATGATTGTTTCCTCTCCCACTAATGTATGTAACCATGGTCAACTTACTGCTACTTTTTCTTACCACGACCTCATTTATCTTTCGTATCGTATCCGTGTTCCCAAGCGTAAGCCCCAACTTTTATACCTCCGTAATTACAAGGGCATGGACCTGAAGGCATTGCAGCGTGCTGCCGGCGATCTTGACTGGACCCCTCTGATTGAGATCGGGGACATCGATGGTAAAGTGAAGTTCTTTAACACGACTGTCCTCGATTTGTATGACAAGCATGGCCCAATCCGACGCATCAAAGTAAAACATAACCCTGCACCATGGATAACGCCTCAAATAAGAGAGCTTATGGCTCGTAGGGATAAAGCTAAGAGCAGATATAAGCGCAGACCTTCAGAGCTGAACCTCTTTTATTTTAAATCTCTACGTAATCGCTGCAGGCATCTGTGTCAAGATGCTAAAAGACGCTTTTTTCATGAACAACTCGACAACCGCAGTTCTTCCGATGTATGGAAATTTCTGAAGTCTGTTGGCATAGGCAAATCTTCTATCAGCCAGTGTAAGGATGTTAATCTCAATGAGCTGAATAAGCATTTCTCTCACCTTCCCTTTTCTCTTGATCCTTGTGTTAAAGCTGCGACACTGGAAAGTATTTCTGGTTTGCCATTGCCACAATGTCCTCACTTTGAATTTAGCGATGTTACCGAGGATGACGTTAAGAAATCTATTCTTGCTATTACTTCTTCTGCAGTTGGTAATGATAAATTATGCTCCAGAATGATTTTTCTTATCCTTCCTTCATTACTTCCTGTTCTCACTCACATTTTCAATCACTCGTTTACCGCTTGCTCCTTTCCGTCGGTCTGGAAACAGGCTCACATTATACCTTTACCCAAAACTAATAATCCATCTTTATTAACTCATTTTAGACCTATTTCTATTCTTCCATTTCTTTCTAAAGTGTTTGAGCACTTGGTTCATAGACAGCTATCTTTTTTCTTAACGTCGAACTCGATAATATCCCCCTTTCAATCCGGTTTTAGAGCGGGTCACAGTACAGTTTCTGCACTTATTAAAGTAACTGACGATATCCGCTGGGCTATGGAGAATAAATCGCTGACTGTCCTTGTATTGCTTGACTTTAGTAGCGCCTTCAACTCAGTGGATTTCGACATCTTGCTGGGTTTACTCAAATCTATTAATCTCTCTTCTTCCGCTATAGCCTGGTTTAATTCATATCTTCGGGATCGCTCTCAGTGTGTCCGCCTTGATGAGTCCTTCTTTGATTGGTGTAGCCTCACTGAGGGTGTTCCTCAGGGTAGCGTTCTCTCTCCTCTTCTTTTTTCGATTTTCATTAACTTCGTTACCAGAGTTATCTCTTCCAGTTTCCATCTTTATGCAGATGACCTGCAGCTTTACCGACACTTTACTATAGCTGACATGGATTCGGCCATTGCTGCTATGAATCATGATTTGTCTTCTATCAGCAGTTGGGCCAAGTCATTTGGCTTGCAGATCAACCCAACGAAATCTCAGGCCATGATCATAGGTAGCAGATACGTTCGCACTGCTGCTGTTGTTTCATCGATTCCGCCTTTATATCTCGATGGCGTCCGTATTGATTACACTGACACTGCTAAAGATCTGGGTGTTATTATTGACTCCAATCTTTCCTGGCGTGCGCAGGTCAATGAGGTTAGCCGTAAGGTGTATTTTTCATTTCATTCGCTGAAATGCCTTCAGTCTGTCTTACCTTTAAAGACGAAAATATCTTTGGCCCAAACTCTAATTCAGCCGATTATAGATTATGCCGACGCCTGCTACCTGGATGCTACTGAGGAGCTATTAAACAAGCTTGAGCGACTGCAAAATTTATGTATTCGATTTGTGTTTGGTCTACGCAAGTATGATCATGTTTCTCACCTTCGCAAGGAACTCAAGTGGCTCCCTATCCGTCTTCGCAGGAACACTCGGATTCTTTGTCTCCTTTTCAACATCCTTCATAACCCTTCTTATCCCTCTTACCTGCGTGAGCGTATTTCTTACGCTCGGCCTAGTGACGCTCCGTGCAGATCACACCTCAGATCTATCCTTAACACCCATCCTCATAAAACCAGCTACTATTCTTACTCTTTCTCTGTCCATGCAGTTAGGTTGTGGAACTCACTTCCGCCTAGCATTAGAGATTTAAAATCTATTTCTCTTTTTAAGAATCGTCTTAAAGAGCACTATCTTTCCTCTCAACTATGATAGTTATATATGTATATATATATATATGTATATATTTATTTTATAATATTGTGTTCGGTATAGGTATATATTTTATGTATATTTTATTTTTATATGTTAATTTAATTTTAAGGCTTTACACACTCTTCTTGTCTTGTTCTTACACACTTTTGTCTACATTTCTTTTTCATTTCTCCTGTCGCAGGTCTGCTGGAGGAAATTTCATTAGAAATAAGCAGTACCTTTGTACTAATATTTATAATGTTAAATTACACTATTGTTCTGTGTGTACATAAATAATAAAATAAATAAATAAATAAATAAGAAACTCCAAGGTTACTTACAAAAAACAATGTAACGTAATTTTTTTGCGCTGGAAAAAATACATTACGCATACCCTCCCATTGGGGGAATGAAGTGCTATGTGGGACTCTCCGGTCTGACCCGGTATACCCACTAAAACAACCCAGCGGCACTCCCGCATCGTTCGAGTGGAGGTAGATTGACGCAGTCTTTATGTCCAGTCCCCCTCCGACGACCAGTCCTCCTCCGACGACCAGTCCTCCTCCGACGACCAGTCCTCCTCCGACGACCAGCCTAGTCCCCCTCCGACGACCAGTCCTCCTCCCTTTTAGGCGAGCCACTGACCCAGTGTTCATAGGTATGTGAGGACAGTGTGGACTAGTCTATGTCAGTAATTTTGTGTTCTTTTTTTCCTTTATTTATTTAGGGACATTTAAAATCGCAAAGCGTATGTCAGTCCCATCGTACCCTAAATACAAATTAGTCATATCTGGGCCATGAACCTAAACAGACTCTTCGCGTCATTGCTATTTGGCTGAGCCAAGATTTTATTGAAGGTGCCTTTTTTTTTTTTTTTTTTTTTTTTTTCCTTGCGAAGAAAATGCCTAACGCATACCACATCATCCGGGGAGACGACGTGGTTATGTGGGACTTGCACCTACTAAAAACTTCGCCTGTGCACCTACTTTCGCCTTGATGGATGGGTCGCGAGGACTGCTACGCATGACATTCGCGACCTTATTGAAGATGCCTTTTTTTTTTTTTTTTCCTTGCGAAGAAAATGCCTAACGCATACCACATCATCCGGGGAGACGACGTGGTTATGTGGGACTTGCACCCACTAAAAACTTCGCCTGTGCACCTACTTTCGCCTTGATGGATGGGTCGCGAGGACTGCTACGCATGACATTCGCGACCTTATTGAAGGTGCCTTTTTTTTTTTTTTTTTTTTTTTAAACTGGGAAAAAATGCATTACGCATACCCTCCCGTCGGGGGAACGGGAGGGGTATGTGGGACTCCCCGGGCTGACCCGGTATACCCACTAAAACGACCCAGTGTTATTCCCGCGTCGTCCGAGTGGAAGAGGACTGGGAGATCGGCGCAGCCTTAGCGTCCAGTCCTCCTCCGACGACAACCCGCCTAAAGCGGCGGGCCCCTCAAGTCCTCCCCGTTCAGGGGGAGGGCTGGGAATTACCGGCGGAGGTGGTGTGGAGTGCAATGCGGGCGGAGGCGCCCCCGCGCCTATCGCCCGCCCATCACCACCATGAGGAGGGAGAAGACGGCGTCTTCTCCGACCTCTTCTGCGCCTGCGGAGCGGCGCAGCGAGAGGGTCGTCCTCCCGCGCACGCTCCGCCGCCTCCTTTTGCGAGATGACATCCTCGCAAAAAGAGGCGACAGCTGCCCAGGACCCCTCACTCTCCAGCATGGCATTCACCACGCCGGGAAGTGAGAGGTCCTGTCCGATCTCCGCTGTTAGACTGCGGCGCGGCTCAGACCAAGCCGGGCACACCTCGAGGGTGTGCTGAGCCGTGTCCTCCGCCGCGCCGCAGTCGTGACACGCCGGGGTTTCCTCCCTCCCGATCCGGTGCAGGTGCTTGCCGAAACAGCCGTGGCCTGACAACACCTGCACCAGACGGAATGAGAGGAACCCGTGGGAGCGCTCGAGCCAGTCTCGCAGGACCGGACCGAGCGCGTCCAGGGTTCGGCGGCCAAAGGTGGCGGAGGCGAGGTCGTCCGTCCAATGGACGATGATGGCGTCCCTCGCCTCCCGCCGCACGGCCTCTCGCTCCTCCGCGACGGGGCGCTCCCCGAGGGCCTTTCGCCGCGCCGTCCACTCGTACACTCTGGCGAGCACCCACGCCTCCAACTCCCAAGGAGGGGTGCCCGCCAGAGCGCACGCCGCCGAAAAGCCCACCGAGCGGTAGGCCCTCGCCACCCGCAGTGCAATGGCCCTTTGGGGCCTCCGCATCAAAGTAGCGTTCTCCCTCCTGTGGAGGGAGTCCGCCCAGATGGGGGCCCCGTACAGGGCCATGCTCCGCAATATGCCGGCATACAAACGCCGGCATCGTGCGTTAGGCCCCCCCAAATTCGGGAGGAGCCACGACAGGGCGTCAGCGGCCTTCAGCAGGCGCGTCGACAGCCCGCTAAAGTGCGGGCCGAAGCGCCACCTGCTGTCCAGCACCAGGCCCAGATACTTCATCTGGGCCTGGACGTCCACCCTGACGCCCTCCACCACAATGTGGGCGTCTGGAGGGCAGCGCTGCCGAGGCCCGTGAAAGAACACGGCCTCGGTCTTGTTCAGCGCCACCCTCAATCCCAGGCGGCGGATCCTCCCTGCCACCAAGGACCCGCCAGCCGAGGCCAGACAGGCCGCCTCCCCGAAGCTCTTCCCCCGGGCAGTGAGGAGAGTGTCATCCGCGTAGCAGATGACACTCGTGCCCTGGAGAAGAGCTCCCCGCAACAGCCAGTCGAATCCGATGTTCCACAGGGGGGGCCCTAAGACTGACCCCTGCGGAACACCGGACTCGGCGCTGTATCTCCGCATCCTGGCCAGTTTGTCCACAAGGAGGACCTCTCGATCCTCCAAGTAGCTGGCCAGGAGTCTCCTCAAATATTGGGGCACTCCGTGATACCGGAGTGCCTCCAATATGGTGGAGTGGGGAACGGAGTTGAAGGCGTTGGCGATGTCGAACGACACCGCCAACACTCCGTCCCCCGCCTCGACCGCCTCTTTCACCTGGCCCTTCAAAAGGGCCAGCGCGTCGATTGTGGACCGACCCTGTCGGAACCCGAACTGGGCGTCCGACAGGTCCGGCCCCACACCCCGCAAATGGCTCCTGAGCCGGCCGGCGATGATCCCCTCGAACAATTTACCGACCTCATCGAGCAGAACGATGGGCCGGTATGCCGAGGGGGAATCCGCCGGGCGTCCCTCCTTTCGGAGGAGGCATAGCTGCCCCTCCTTCCACAGTTTCGGGAACCTTCCAGCCGTAAAGCACGCGCTGAAGAGTTCCCGAAACCTGTCCTCCATTTGAGTGGCAGCTATGGCCACCACCCGTGCGGGGACGCCGTCCGGCCCAGGAGCCGTCTTCTTCGCGCGGAGGCTAAGAACCCCCGCGCGAAATTCCTCCTCCGTTACTGAAGGCACCTCTTCCTCCTCCTGCGGAGCCGCCGCCTGCAGAGGGTCCATCGCTGGTGGGGTGAAGTCGGTCCTGCGCGGAAACAGAGACCGGACCACCCCATCCAGCAACGCCGGCTCGAGGGTTTCCGTAAGTGGGGGACCATGGGGCCGCAGCTGATTGCGCGCCGCCTTGTATGGTCTCCCATACGGATCCCTGTCGAGACCCTCCAGCATCTCGGCCCTCGCCGAGTCCTTGGCAGCGCCCATAGCCGACTTGAGGACCGCCTTTGCCTCTCGGTAAGAGGCGTAGAGGCGGTCCTCCTCTGCCTGACTACGAGCGCTGCGCCGGCGGCTCCGCGTGTAGGCCCTTCTGGCCGCCACGCAAGTGGCCCTGAGGCCCGCCAGCTCCTCTGACCACCAATAAACGGCCCGGCGGGGAGGCGGACGCCGAGACCGAGGCATGCTGGAGTTGCACACCTCGGTCAGGGATTCCCTCAGCCGGACCGCTGCGGCGTCAACGTCCGGGGCCCCAACAGGGGGCGACAGCCAGTCCTGGAGGAAGGCCGCCTCCTTGGCTGCCTCCCGGTCCAGGCGAGTGAGAGCCCACCGTGGGAAGGGAGACCTGCCAGAGCGGGCCATCTCCCCACGGGGGCCCTGGGTGGAGATGTCGAACCGCACATAACGGTGGTCCGACAAGGTCTCCACCAACTCCACCCGCCAGTTCACAATGCGTGCGGCTAGCACGGGGGTGGCGAACGAAACGTCCACCACCGACCCTCCCCGTTGCCGCACACACGTGTGGACCGCCCCCCTGTTGAGGAGGGACACACCGCATGACGCCGCCCAAAATTCGACGGCGCGTCCCCGGACGTTGCAAGAGGCAGCTGGATTGCCCCAGGCCACCGACTTGGCGTTCAGGTCGCCCAACACCACGACCTGGCGTGGCGCCGCCCTCCCTACGGCTGCAGTGAGGATCTCCAAGAAATCCTCAAAGTCCGAGAGAGGGCGGTTTGGGGAGAAATAGACCCCAACCAGGGCCAAATCCCCCCACGCGGCGGCCACGTATCCCGGTCCCCTCTCTAAAAGCGAGAGGGGAGGGGAGTCTGTGGAAGACCGCGACACCAACGCCACCAGGCCGTCTCGGTCGCCCAGCCAATGGCCAGGGACCGAGTAGGGCTCGGCGACCACCGCCAAGTCCACCAACCACTCAGCCATGGTCTGCATCAGGAGATCCTGTGCAGCCCGGCAGTGGTTGGTGTTCGCCTGGAGGATGCGATGTTCGATTGTATCCATCAATCGGACATCGCACCCCCCTCCTCCGCAGCCACCGCCGTTCCGACCTCGGTAACGACAGTGCTAGCAGCAGGCCCGGCCGGCACCTGCGCTTTGCCCTTCTTAAGGGGGGGGTTGCACAACCTCCCCCTCATTACGTGGCCTGCTGGGCGACCACTGGCAGCACACACCACGCAGTGTGGCTTGGCGACCGTGCAGGCTGCGGCTTTGTGGCCCTCCTCGCCGCAGCGGTAGCAGGCGTCGGACCTGTCGACGGTGGACGGACAGAGGGCTCGGGTGTGTCCGATGCCGCAGCACTTGAAGCAGCGTAAAGGCTGCTCCCCAAGTGCTCGTACTGCACCCGAGCTGAAACCGACGGCGAGCCGTCCTTTCTCAAGGACGGCTTTGGCAGCGGCGACCGGGCACTCGAGCCGGATAGTGCCCATGCCGCCGCGGCCAGGCCTGATGTCCCGACCTCGCACCGCTGCGACGCCGCAGCCCCCAATGGCTGCGACCGCCGCCACCACCTCCTCCTTGGTGACCGAGTCATCAAGACCGGTCACTTCGATGGTCGCCGACTTCACCGGTCGGGCCACCTTGGCAGCGTCTGCGATGACCTCCTGCAGCTTGGCTGCAAAGAGGTCAGCGCTGGCGCTGCCCTCCGCCCCCGGGAACTCGAATATTCGAGCCCCGGTTTCGGTCCGCCTGCAAGAAAGCTTGCCGATCCCCAGTTGGGCGGGATCGGCATTGGCACGCGCTCGCACCAAAATAGAGGCGTAGGTCTCCCCGCGTTCCGCAGCCTCCGCGGTGAGCGTCACCACGACGGCTGCGGACCTCGGGGGAACCAATTTCCCCTTCCTCTTCTTCTTGCTCCCGCCAGCCGTCCGCGACTGACTGGGAGGCGTGGTGACGGGGACGGCAGGTCCGGGCGTTGCCGGCCTTTTGCCCTTCCCCTTCCCCTTTCCCTTCTCAGTCGCCCGCGACCGGCTGGGAGTCGTGGTGGCAGGGACGGCAGGGACGGCTGTTGCCGTCTTTTTCCCCCTGCCCTTCCCCTTCCGGGCCACTTCGGTCCAACCCTGCTGGTTGGACGGAGTGGTGGAAGGGAGAAGGGCGTCTTCCCCTTGCGAGGACGGCCCCGGCTCGCCACGCCTCTTGTCAGCCGCGAGCGGCGGTCGGAGGCGCTTCTCCGGCAGGAGCCGGTCCTCTATTCCTGCTAGGCAGGCTCTGGTGAAGGCCCTCTCCTCCATAACCACCTTGCGGATGACATCCTCAAGGTTGGTAGAGGAGGGGGCCTCCGCCGCAGGTCTTTCTTCAGCCTGGTATGGCCGAGCCGTGACATCAGCCAGCTTCTGGTGAAGCTGGCTGACCTCCAGCCTGAGGCGATCGACGGTCGCCTGCAATTTGCGCGATTCGTCGGTCGCCTCACGCTGGACCAACTCCTCTATGATGGCGCGCATGCTTGCGGCACGGCACTTAAGGGCCTTCTGAAAAGTGCCCTTAAGATTAGAGGACTTGGAGGCGACCTCCGCGATCTCCTCCTCGTCCTCTTCCGCCATGCGCGCCAGTTCGGCCAATGACTGGTCCGCGTATAGAACGCGGGACGCGCCGTAACCGGACTTGGCCCGAGCAGCACGCGCCCGCTTCTCCTTAGCAGCGACCCGCTCTTCTAGGTCCTGCTGCTGCTGCGTCCGCCGAGCCAAGTCCAGCTGCCGCTGGGCGTCCGCGAGACCCACTACGTGGGTGTCCGCGGCTGTCGTTAGCCTCTTGGCCTTCGACCTCCTGGCTGAGCCCGAGGAGCCCTCGGACCCCTCTTTGAGGAAGGCCCGCTTCCGCGACTGGGAGTCGCCCGCGTCCGAGACGCTGATGACAGACTCGTCGTCGGAATCTGTCATATCCCTTCCGAAGAAGCTAGCCGCAGACGGCGCGCGGCTAGCTTCGGACGCTGACGCGTCGGAGTGGCCCTGAGAAGGGCCTTTTGGCTGGCCCTGAGAAGGGCCTTTTGGTTGGCCCTGAGAAGGGCCTTTGGGTTGGCCCTGAGAAGGGCCTTTTTTAAAACGCCCGCAGGCGTCCCGCGGGGGCGTAGGCATAGCCTTCCGCAAGCTCGTAGATAAAACCGCAAGAATATAAAATGTAGCTACGAGAGCACAGAGTTCTTTAGCCGTACCCAATCTGCCACTCCGTTACGGTGACAGATTGGGCCGTTTCCAGGGGACGCGACGAGGACGCAAACTCTGTGGGGGGTCCCCCTATTGAAGGTGCCTACGTCAAGTCTGTTCAACCTCAAAGCCCTAAACAAATTATTTTTCTCAGACTCATACCGGACACAGTCCATGAATAAGTGACGAAGACGAGGACTTACACAGTCTTCAACAACTCCACATTCCACACAGTTAGGACAGTTCGTTTTCCTCATCATGATAATTTTGTGTTTTGTTGTCTACGAGTATTACAAGACTCGCTAGTTTAAAGTTTAATATAACGTGCAAATGAACTGTTATTAATTACCAATTCAATAAATCAATTATCCATAGTTAATTGCTAAATTAAAACGCAATTCATTTGCAAACATTTATGTTTTCGAGATGATGGAAAATTTTGACTAATTAACGTAACTTATCAGTGTTTGAATTTTATTGTATCTAGTCGTGCTAAGGAAATTGTAGGTTTCAGAGTCGAAAAGTGAGTTTGTTTATTTGTAACCTCTTTACATCTTAACGGCTCCGTGCTGCTTGCTGCGTGCTAGATCGAACTGCCTCCGTGGTCGAGTGGTTTAGGCGTTTGCCTTGTGACCCGGTGGTCGTTTGTTTGATTCCCACGGGACGCATACTTTGTAAAGTTGTTTCCAGTTTGACTAGAACATTGCAGTCTTGAATCACCTGATTTTTAGATAAAAGATGATTCCGTGCTTCGGAAGGCACATATAAGCTGGTGGTCCCGGCCGCGAAATGGCGGTCGTCAAATGAACCATGTCAGAGGCCCTTGAGGCGGTTTAAAAACTCTGACACTAAGGTATGTGGGGTCTTTAGACCTTACTGCCCACACGATAAGAAGAACATCTTAACAACTGAATGGTTTCGGATGAAACTTGGCACGTAGGTAGGCAATGACCTAAAATAACGCATGTCAATTTTATACCAATAGCCTTCCTTCTAATAATTTCCGATCTTCACGCGGCCAAAGCCGTTTTTTTATATTTGAGATAGGTTTACTCTTTACTCTAGTCTAGGTCAGAGATGACAGACACAAAGGAGCGAGCTTATCCAGAAGGAGCCTGTTCACTCCAAAGAAGAGATTAGGGTTGTAAGCGTTCGGAAACACAGACGCAGGGAGAGAGTTCCACTCCTTTGCTGCGCATTAAAAAAGACGTCTGGAAACGCTTAGTGCCGTGCTAGTGAAAATATAAACCACTATGATGGAAAATTATTTATAGTTTGAGAACCAAACTTGATCACTATTTCTCAGAAAAACTTTAGCTTTTAATCTGATAATTAATAACTTCTAAAAGAGAACTGTTACCTAGGTAATTAATGTCAGTATAATCTGGCCTATATCCGTTTTTCAGGCAAGCTTTCAGGGAGACTTAACTTCAAGCCCTTTTGTTCGTAATTTGAGGTGATCTAATTATGGTTTGTTTATCTCGCACTGGTATAGAATAACTAATATTCTGTTTTGTTTAGAAAAGAGATTTTTAGTATCATTGAATGAGCTACATAAAAAAAAAACTTGTGAAGTAAAATGTACATGGCCTCATTACAATATTCTAAGCAATAGACCTAATATAAAAAGTAAAATGGAAAATTTTGGGTTTTTTGTTAAATGTTAATGGGTACCAAATTTATTTATTTACACACAATATACTTAAAAAGAAAATTTTGTACAGAGAAAAGAGCACAAAGGTACTGCTTATTTCTACAGAAATTTCTTCCAGCAGACCTGCGACAGAAGAATTAGTTAAGAAAAGTAGACACAGTGTGTAAAGAAACAGAGAAGGAAACTTAAAATAAACTATTCTTACTTAGCTTAAACATATTACTATGGCTTAAACATATTACTATTATATTTTGGGGGCCGAGTCATCCGCGTCCGTAGGAGAATACCCAATGTAAGACCCTACACGTGGTCCCCGGGTGGTGCTAATCAGGTGACACTAACTGGTGGTAGGCTTCAGCCGATGGCTTGTGACCACCCACTGGGCAAAGACGTACCGCCAAGCGGCTTAGCTGTGTTCCGGTACGATGCTCAGTGTAGCCAATTCAGAGGAGTTGGGTCGAAATAGTTGTTCCAATGCAGGCAGACCAGCCAGGCTAGCCCTGACATGGGCGTATCGGGAGACTAGTCTTGGAGGGTAGCGGGATCCGAGGCACGGTGCGCCGCTGGCCGACCGCAGATAGTTGGGGGCCCAAGTAGTGTGCTAGCCACACATGAAAGGCTGCCCCGCCATCTGACGAAAAATCCCGGAATGCACCATCGTGCTGGTTGGCGACCAGATGAAAGGGCCCGATGGACATTCCCGGGGGGGCTCGGGCGTCCCCGCAGTCTCCAGACTAGTCCCCCAAAGATGTCGTCCTGTCAGGGCGTGCCTGAAGGTTAGCAGCTTGGAACCTCATTTCACTTCCTTCTCCTCAACCTCCATCACTCAAGTTTATTAATGAACAGGAATAAAAAGAGTAAAGCTGTACAGCGGCAGCACGTCCTTTCGCATAAAGTGCACCTCTCTAATATACGAGGTCTGCACTCAAATCTCGCCGCAGTCCATCACCATCTTGAGACCGAGAAACCAGCGCTCTTGTTCCTGTCGGAGACGCAGATCGGATGTCCGTCGGACGTGTCATACCTGTCTTACCCTGGGTTTACCCTGGAGCACCACATTAGACCCCGTGCGGGCGTATGCATGTACGCCCGGGACGACATCTGCTATCGGCGTCTCCGCTACCTTGAAGACTCCAGGTTCTCAACGCTGTCGGCTATGGTGGACACAGGTCTACACAAAATTGTCTACGCATGCGTCTACCGTTCGCACAGCGGTGATTTGGAGACAGCTGGGCTTACACAGCACCTGAGTGAGGCGGCGGACGCGGCTCAGCAGCGGTACCCTTCTGCCCAATTGGTGTTACTGGGGGACTTCAATGCCCACCATCAGGAGTGGCTCTTCCCATACCAGTGCACAGACCATGCTGGACGAGAAACGCGAAAGCTAGCGCTTGCGTTAAATCTTACCCAGCTGGTCCAGGGGGCAACGAGGGTGCCGGATGTTGATTCGCACACTGCCAATTGCTTGGACCTTCTGCTGACAACAGATCCAGACCGCTATTCGGTGTCGATTTCATCACCACTGGGTAGTTCCGACCACTGTCTGGTGAAGTCTGTGTCTGTCTACTTTCCGCCCGATCCTAGCCCAAGAGGCACCCGGCGGATATGGCGATACAAGTCAGCAGATTGGGATGGCATGCGATCTTTCTTCGCATGTTACCCTTGGCAGCCTACTTGCTTTTCTTCCACTGATGCTACGTCGTGCGCGGACGCCGTGACGGATGTGTTGCGGAGGGGAATGGAGTACTACATTCCGTTCTCTAACATAGCAATATCTGGCGAAGCTCGTCCTTGGTTTGGTGCCGAGTGCAATCGCGCCAATGCGCTTAAGCACGCGGCGTACCTAGCATGGGTCGACGCTCGTATGCGCAAAGCAAATGACGTGAGTCAGAAGAAGAGAGCCTTCAACAGGGCTGCTAAGTCCTGCAAGAAGGTGTTGCGGAGGGCTCGGTTTGACCACATTAGCCGAATAGGGAACAAACTTGTTTCATACCCAGCAGGTAGTAAGGCTTTTTGGTCCCTGGCTAAGTCGGTCGAATCGAACTTCTGCTGCCCCTCACTACCACCACTGCTGAGACCCGACGGGACGCTGGCCCACTCCGCTGAGGAGAAAGCGAACTTGTTTGCTTCTTTGTTTGCGGAATCTTCACGTCTGGATCCTGGTAGCGCGACGCCCTCCGCCTCTCCTGGTGAATGCGAGTCGAGTATGTCGAACATTCGCATTCATCAGAAGGACGTCCGTAGGGTACTGCGTAACCTAGACGTGAACAAGGCTAGTGGTCCCGACGGGATACCGGCAATTGTTCTGAAGACTTGTGCGCCTGAGTTGTCTCCGATCTTGACACGCCTATTTCGCCTTTCGTTTGAGACTGGAAAAGTGCCGAAGGCTTGGAAGCAAGCTAACGTGCAGCCCGTGCCCAAGAAGGGTAGTCGAGCTGACCCGTCGAATTATAGACCCATCTCGGTAACATCCATACTCTGTAAGACTATGGAACGCGTGCTGAATCATAAGCTCCTGGCGTACCTGGAAGCGAATGATATCCTTAGTGACCGGCAATACGGGTTTCGCCGAAATCGGTCAACTGGGGATCTTCTAGCGTAGTCGGATCGGTCTATCCGACTGGTCATAGATGGCTACTCGTCTGGACTGCTGGATATTAATGCCGGGGTTCCTCAGGGGTCGGTGCTTTCGGCAACACTGTTCTTGCTGCATATTAATGATCTACTTAAACCCGGTACCTTTGGGTATGCAGACGACAGCACTGTTACTGAGAGATACGTGTCCGACGCACGAGCTGGTGGGTCGCTGATCCGGTCTCTCCGGGAGGCAATGGTTCAGCGCTTGAACGTGTCCCTACAGGCGGTCTCTGATTGGGGCGATGCCAATCTGGTCAAGTTCAATGCTGCTAAGACCAAAGCGTGTCTATTTTCCGCCAAAAGGAGCCAATTCCGCCCAGCTCCATCTTCCCGCGGTGAAACCGTGCCGATAACCGACTATCTTGAGCTTCTTGGGGTTACATTAACATCTACTCTCAATTTTGGCCCTTACATAGAGGCAAAAGCTCAAGTGGCTGCAAAGAAGTTGGGGATTCTGGCTAAGGTGAGACGGTACTTCACGCCGGAACAGCTGCTCAAACTCTATCAAGCGCAAGTTCGATCGTGTATGGAATACTGCTCTCATCTTTGGGATGGATCTGCCAGATATCAGCTTGATGCCCTTGAGTCAATTGAGAAACGAGCCAAGAGGATCATCGGCAATGAGAGGCTCGTCGCGTCGAAGCTCCAAAGTCTTGAACATCGACGACGAGTTGCTAGCCTGTCGGTTTTTTACCGGTTGCATTTTTGGGAATGTGCGACGGAATTGCATAATTTAATTCCGCCCAGCCCGTTCCATCATCGGACCACAAGACGAACGGCGATGCGCCACCGATACATGGTGGACATCCCACCCATACGCACAATACGTTTTGGGAACACATTCATAGTGCGTACAGCTAAGGAGTGGAATTCCCTGCCGGAGTCTGTGTTTCCTGATAGCTACAACCTGGGAGTCTTTAAATCAAGAGTGAATAGGTTATTTCTAGGCAAGCGTGCTCCATCTTCGACCACATCCTCGCTTACCATCAGGTGAGATAGTGGTCAAACGCGTGCCTATCGATAGTAAAAAAAAAAAAAAAAACTATCTTATAATAAATATAAATCTAATTACAATAAACATACAAACAAATAGATTTACAAATATATATTTATAATAAATTAAAACATACCTATAAAATATACCTACAGGATCACATTATTGAAACAAATAAATAATAAAAAAAAAAAAAACTTTGACTTTGATCAGATCAGTAATTTCAGTTATCGAAAGCTACACTATCTATCTGCATCTAAGTACTTTTTGTTTTTTTTCCCTGAACCTATGCTATTCCAAAGCTGGGCAAAACTCTCCTTAAGGTCTTCCACTTAACTTTGTACATTTCAATCTTAAAAAAAAATATGAGCGATCGAAGCAAAGCCGCGGAAAATAGCTATTTCCACATAATTTTGCACGATTTACATAAATTTAATTTAAAGGCTTCGTTGAGATGTATTATCAACCTAAGAGTAACACAATTATGGTTGAACGCGAGCATCATTCGAAGAAACTTCAAACATGTCTACTTGCCCAAATTCTAACACAAACCTCCAGAATTAACAGATTGACAGCACATATTAAATTAAACACAACATAATTTACGAGCAGCCCTACAAGCCACGCGGCTCAAAAGAAAATATATTATTTGTAACATAATATTAATTATACTGGCAACTGTTCTTACCTGAAATGGTTACAAGCTAAGTAGAAAATTAATTATTTTTATAGCAGAGGCCGCAGTGTAATGCAGATTTTGACAGGTAAGGTTGGCAACACACGCGATAGTTCCAACGTAAGAACAATTTGTCGGTATTTTGTGTTCGAGTGGTTCAGGTTACCTGTATGGGTATGTTGTTAGTCTATTATGGTAATGAGTACTAAGTTCCAGGTAGTGTTGTGTACGTTGTTCGGTTACCTGTTTCGGTTAATGTCTGTGGTTAATGATTTACTGCAACGCCGCAGTGGCTGTAATCTTTGGTTTATGGGAAAAAATCTAAATGGGTTATCGGTTTCTCCTAATTTATTTTTAATGCGCCTCCTTTGCGTTGTAGAAAATTGTGATATATTTCAGTTATGCTGAATATATTTGTTTACATGTTTTTTATGTAATTTATTAGCTACTAGTCCTCCTAGTAGATCTGTACTAGTAGATCTCTCCTAGCGTTGCAAGGGTGCAAATTATACAAACAAGCACTTCTCGTTTAGGTATCTCTCTCGCTCTCCCGCTCTTCCTTTTAGTGATAGAAATAACGTTTCAAAAGCCTATGTGCGATAAAAGTGGAGATATACTATTCTGATCATATCAATAGTTTTCTTTAAAAAAATTTTTAACTTTTCTAAAATATTATAACTGAAAATATTTCTTACTAAATATTTTGTAAATGTGGTAACTGACTGTGAATACGAACCAGTTATCAGTTATCTCAGAAATGCAGTTAAATTTCGCAAAATTTATATTTCATGAGTACAACTGTCGACGTGACAAACAATTAAATCCGTGTGTTTTACATCGTTTAAGTCTGAAACTTCAATATCGGGAAAATTGAAAAATTTTACCATTTCATTTCATTTATTCAATTCAATAACAATTTACATTGTGTCTGAATGTGTTACAAAAAAAAGTACAGAAAAACAGTTAAGTAAACAAGTAAGAAAAGATCAAATCGATTAATTAAAATATTGAAAAAAAAATATCGTTTCAATAAAATTAATGTAAATCACAATAATAATAAAAAAAGATAATAATTAAATGTCGACAATAAAAAATAAAACCAATAACAATTTAAATGAATTAGGAGCCAAAAATCAATTATCAATTAAAACATTCATTCATGTCAAACATAATTCATCTAAAACGTCAAAAATAAGAATTAAGAAAAAAATAAAAAAAAATAAACGTGTCACATAAAACAATACAATAATCAATAATGTCCAATAAAATTAAAAAAAAAAACATAAGTAATCAATGAAAAAAAGCGAGTTATGTTACAGTTTAATATTTTCAGCAACATTCTATACATACATATACGTACCATAAACACTATTTCATGCTTGAAAAAATTCCACACTAGATTATGTTTTGCTGAAATGAAAAAACGTAGCGTGTATAACAAACCTTAGTTTTAATAATATTCGTAAAATGCACGCACAGTCATGCATACCTCTTCGCGTGGACGATTAAGGGTTAAATTAATTTAAAATGCAACATTAACCAAATCGCTTCAGTGTATTTTGACAGCCATTTTGTTGCAGACATTCTTTTTTACTTGCGGTGGTAAGGCAACGGTTATACTGTCGGGTGGTTTTTAATTAAAGCAGTTATAACATACATAACTGAAAAATTGAAGTTTTTGGTAAAATGATATCCTTTGGATTTCTATAGAGGGGCCAAAATAATGCCATCATATTCTGTAATAAAAAAAACTTATGCTTTTTCAAACTGCATGCCTTAATACTCGTAATAACTTAGACGTGATGCCACTTAAAACGAAAAAAAGCTTCTTACTTGTTATTTTGGTTGCGAGTATGACTTAGTTTAAGGTCTTTTGCTCAATTCAAGAGCACAATGAGAGTTTCCAAGTGGAATTTTTCAGTATCGGCCAGGAGATTTGGATTGGACTTAATAACTGGCGTAATTTTTTTTTTAATTTTTGGCACACGTTTCCTATCCTCTATGGAGACATGATGGCTTTTATAAAATGTCTTGAGTCCAGGTTCTAAACATTATTTACTTAGTTAATGTATCGTCCTATGTATTTTTATCCTCAACTATCTTATCTGTAACGTATATTGTACAAACAAAATAGAGTATGCTATACTATTCTCTTACTATTTCTAAACCCTAATCGCCAATTTTTCCCGACTCTGGTGTATGTAACCATAACTCCGCGTCGCACACAGCGGCCGCATTAAAACACTATATTCTACGTCAGTGTGTCCGTATACAGGCTTAAGTCAAGACTATGACCAACAAAGCAATAAAATTGATACTTATTCACTGAATCCCTCATTCATTAAAATCCGCAAACGACCAGCAATCACTGTATTTATGTCCAGTATAAATATTTAATCAGTTTTAATTAATCGCCTCTCTGCACTGCGCTAAGAGAATATTCATAATTAAACTGCTTAAATTTTAAAGTGGATTTATTTTTTTATTATCATAAACGGGCCGATGTTTGGGAAATACTGTTTATTATGTAGGTTGTCGTATGTAGTATTTTGTGGATGACCGTTTAATATCAATGCTTGTGCTTTGTTTTGAATACTTATAGTGAGCCATTTTTTTCTGTCAGCACTAAGGAACGATTACCAAAAGGGATTTATGTATTAATCGAAAAAAGAAAAAAAATAAATAAAAAAAAGATATAAAAAGATCACTTTAAAAAAAGAAAAAGAAAAGAAAAGATCGCTTTTAGCGATAAGTCCGCCCATTGTGTCACCCTATGTAATGTTTTCTTCATCTATCTTTTCTGTAACTTATATGGTGTACATAATAAAGAGTATTCTATTCTATTTTATCCATAATATGTATGTATTTAGAAATATATAAGTATGTTTATCAGTTGTCTAGTACCCATAATACAAGCTCTGCTTAGCTTGGGACTAGATGGCGTTGTTTGATAGTTGTGTGGAATATTATTATTATTATATTATTATTCTATTCTAATCGGATGTTAGTAAAACCGGACAGAAGAGAATGCAGCGTTCTTTGCAAAACTCAACACCATACACTGCGATCGCCAACTCGTCTGCCAAGCGTGGCGATTATGGCAAAACCCCCCATCTTGGGGGAGGCCTATGTCCAGCAGTGGACGTCTTTCGGCTGTTATGATGATGATGATGAAAACAGGACACCCTGGATGAAAATACCTACTGATTATACTACTTTAACAAGCAGCTTTTCGGTTTTTAATTATCGGAATATTATCACAAGAAGAGTAAAAACTCTCATCTCGGGATAAAAAAATACATCGTATACTCTTCTCCAAAGTCTCTTTACCAAAAAACATCAAAATTGGCGTAAGGCGTGAAGTGAAAACCTAACCAACAAACAGACTGAGTTATTGTCTTATTAAAATATTAGGATGGTCTTTGTTAATTAATTTTGATTTGGACTCATTTTATATTTATATTTAAAACAAGCCAAGTGCGAGTCAGTCTCTCAACTCTCACAAGAAGGGTTCCGTACCACAAACCGAAAAAACGCGTTTTTTGTATCCCTTTAATTTTTAATTAAATGTAACTTTTTATTATTTGTTATTATAGCGGCAATAGAAATACTCACTCTGTGAAAATTTCAACTGTCAGACAGACGGACCGTTGGTACCTTTTGGGTAGGGAACCTTATTACTAATACAAATACAAAGAATTTTAATGTTCCATCCCCATAAAGAACTGGAATGGTATTATATTTTTTCCTAATTTTAACAACACCATAACCTTACACATATTTCCAAATGTTTAACATACTCACATACATCAAACAGTAACATAAAAACCTTGTATCATACCTACCTACCCAATCTGTCCCAAAATCCGAAGAAATCCCGCCCCGAAACTCGCGCTTTTAACCGTAAAGCGACATCTTAAAGTATGTTTATAGCCAGTTTCGAAGCTTCTAAAGATGGCGTAAAAGCAGTATTAGATACACTGTAAATAAATTCACTCTCACGGTAATAAAATGTTCGCATCGCACGGGATAAGTGTTGTTACAACACTGGAGGAACAGGTTTGTTTCCTGGGACGTAAAATTTTGAATGAGATTTTTATTGACGAAACAATAGTGGAATGCTATGAAGAATTTTAAGCGTGTTGTGAAATCCATCAAGATTTAGGTTACAAAGTTATTTATGTTTTTTTTTTATATATGGTATTATACAATTATATTTTTTTATATATTTAGTCTATAAAGGCGTAGTTGCAAGCTAGTCGATATATACAACCTGTAACAGAATAAACGCAATTCCTCTTAAGGGGTCATTGTACTCATCATTATGAACAACTTTCGCTATGGGACCAACACTGAAATCGCAAAAAAGAAATCGACTTCAATCAAAATGTATTATTTGTCACATTTTTCATCAATAGCGGCGGCGATTTGAGGAGATCTATGTCTGACTAAAACGTGTAACAGAATAAACGAAATATCTTTTAAGGGATCATCGTACTCAACATTATGAACATTTTTTACTATGGGTACAAAAAATAATTTTGTTGTTGTTGTTGTTGTTTGTGGGTGTTGTGTTGTTGTTTGTGGGTGTTGTGTTGTTGTTTGTGGGTGTTGTTTATGTCAGCACTCTTATTGTGATTTTATTTGCGTTTTTTTTTTTGCGTGATGTGTCTATCGCATCATATTGTGCACTATGCTTGTACTGTATTGCTTGTGTTACTAGAATAAAAAGTGTAACAATTGTAGATAGACCAATAAAAAAAAACAATAATACGTTTTTGAGCGCATATCTCGACAAAATGTACTGAACAGCTGATTTTTTTCGCGATTTCGGGATTGGTTCCATAGTGAAAGTAGTTCATAATGATGAGTACAATGACCCCTTAAGAGGTATTGTATTAATTCTGTTACACATTGTATATCGACTAGCCTGATTAGACTTCAGAGTTGAGTCTAGAGAGAATTTAAAAATGTATAATCATTTTACTTCTTCATGATTCTCGTATCCTGGTAGTTTGTAAGTCTTTACCAATCAGTCTGAGGAGCTCGTGGCTAAAGAATAACAGCCACACAGATCGATCTTCAAGGTTAAGCAACGCTTACCAAGGTTGGTCTGTGGATGGGTGACCATCTTAACATACCGATTTTCCTCCGTGCCTCGGAAAGCACGTTAAGTCGTTGGTCCCGGCTGTCATTTGTAGAACTTTGGCAGTCGTTACGGATTGTCAGAAGCCAGTAAATCTGACTCCAGTCTTGCCAAGAAATACCGTGTTACCCATTTCATGGGTTGTGGAGATCTGGTAGGCAGCCGCTTCACGTAAAATACTGGTATTCAGCTGAATCCGGTTTGACTGGAAGCCGACCCCAATATAGTTGGGAAAAGGCTAGGCAGATGATGATGACCAATCAGTCTCCAACCTTTTATTCCTTTCGCAGACCCTTGTCAGCCAGCTGTAATCCAAGTTTTAAACTATCTGTGTTATACTGGGAGTATGTTCCCATGGGATAACTTTCTTCTTTCACATGAGCGACGCCGCTAGCAGAAGCTAGTATTACATAAAACATTTCATCATGCTTGTATTCCCCGTTTATAATTTTTTCAAAATACATTTCTGGCATTCGAGAAGCTTTGTGGTATCTTCTCGTCCCACATACCACAGTGTCATAAGACGAAAGTCGATCACCATTGCGTGTTGCCAGTGATGACATATAGAACTGAAATATGGTCGCTCACAATGGGCCTCATTAGAAAGCTCAAAGTCACTCAAAGGGCAATTGAGAGGGCAATGCTTGGAGTTTCCTAGCGTGATCGAATCAGGAATGATGATATCCGCAAGAGAACAAAGGTTACCGAAGTAGCCCGAAGTATCGCCAAACTAAAGTGGCTGTGGCTCGCAGAACAGATAGTCGATGGGGCCTAAAGTTCCGGAGTGGCGACTGCGTACCGGAAGACGCAACGTTGGAAGCCTACAAGGTGGACCGGTGACCTGTACCCCTATTCTGTAACAACATTTTCATGTCTCGACAGTGGAATCCGAGGTGAGTATCAAATTACGTCAAACTTAATACCTTTATGTTGTGTGTAATAAAGCTCACTTTGTAAGGTTTATCACTCAGTGAAGCTCGATATCGAAATGGTTATTTACAGAATAGACTAGCTGGTGAAGGTCGCGGGTAGACGATGGATACGAGTCGGGCAGGACCGGTCGTTGTGACGACGCTTGGGGGAGGCCTACGTCCAGCAGTGGACGTCTTTCGGCTGATATGAAGATGATGAATGAAGAATCTTCATTCATCATCATCAGACTGCCATAGAAATAAAATTTTGATTTCAGATAATAGCCTTCTACATTGCAAGAGTCCTCTAATGTGTAACTGTCCTACATCGCTTAACCCCCTCACGTAGTCTATGAAGCGGAGTGGCCGCCGGTGTAAATATTGTGTGAAATAAGCTTTATATTCCTCTATCTTCATATGGTACGAGGTTTGCTGGCTAAAGTATGTCTTTGTTTTGGTTTTTACTGAGATTTAAAGAGTTTGAGAGAAGAATACTTTGAGTAACTATTAAAAACGAGGACAGTTCAAAAACTTTTTCAAATGAAAGATCATTAGTATCTTTTCCTGTCTTCATTGGGATGAAAATGAAATCAATTATTGTAAATGATGTAACCTAAGAACTGTATGATGCAATGGTCACTCCATTGGCTTTTAAATTAGTCACAAAAGGAGAAGGTAATTTGATGATTTTACATCTTCAACAAAAGTTTTCCACATTAGTACTTCCACTGAACAGAAATCTGTAATTCATGATGTTAGCCACACAACTCATAAGTACACATACCTACATATATTTACACACGCAATACACGTAATACACGCAAATATACGTAACACAAACGCAGTCATGCATACATATATGACTACATTCATCAAACATAGACTACATAACATAACAAATAAACAAAGCCATCAAAATAAAAACTCGTCTCATGCGCTACGAGTGCTACAAAATGCTATGGAGTGCTACGAAATGCTACGAAGTGCCACGATATCGTAGCCTCGTAGACAATTTGTAGACGCTGCTACGAGCATTTACTTTAAAGCTCCACTGAATATAACAAAGGCTTACCGATAAAGATATAAACTGATATGAAATAGGACTGCAGTCTGTACGACTGATGTTGACGACTTGCAGTATTTTTTAATTTGTTTTAAACACTCGTTTGGAAATGTCGTTTTGTTTTTATCGTTGAACAACGTTTAAGAACTGCAATTGTTATGTTTTGGTGTGCATAATTATTACGTTTTGAGCAAATGTGTAGCGTAAATAAAACGAACGATGCATGAGGCGACGGTCTTTGACATTATTAGCTATTTGTTTGACAAACAAGTCCTGTATAAATATCCTGAGGATTGTACGATTACTTCAAAACTTTGGTTAACTCACATATATTAGAATAAGTTAAAGTACTCTCACAATATTGATTTTTCTGAGAGCCATGTAAGCAATATCATCTTGCTTATTTTATACTGATGCATTTAAATGAACCACACTTAACAAGTTGGTATAAACCTGTTTTACACGACTGAACCAGAAAGAGGATTTTACTATATTTTTTGCATGAGGCATAGAAGTTCGGCAGCAGAAATTTTTGACTATAATGTGACTACTGTGTAATTATTACGTGGACACAAGTTACTCCTGGTAATAACCAGTTCAAAAAACACTCCATATTGACATATCAATAAGTTTTAATATCTCAAAGCATATCACCATATTAGATGCTATACCACGGTTCCCATAGGTCCGGTTATAAGCTGGTGCACCTACTTACATAGGTAGACCATAGGGTTGTAACAAAACATCGTCTTTGTCTCCTTAAGTGCGGAAGCGGAGTTGTAATGGAGGTCTACTAAGCGAACATTAAATTAAAAGAACCCTATACTAAGCCTCCATTGTCCGTCTATATGTAGGCTGTCACTTAAAAGGAAGGCAGAGGAAGGCAGTAGAAAGGATTTCCAATATTTTTGTATGGGAGCTGTCACAGCCCCCAGCCGCCATTTTTAGGGTTCCGTACCCGAAGGGTAACTAACGGAACACTATTACTAAGCCTCCGCTGTCCGTCCGTGCGTCCGTCCGTCTGTCTGTCAGCGGGCTGTATCTCTAGAACCGTAATAGATAGAGAGTTGAAATTTTCACAGATTGTGTACTTCTATTGCCGCTATAACAAAAAGTAATAAAAATTAAGGTTTATGGTATGGAACCCTTCGTGTGCGAGTCCGACTCGCACTTGGCCGGTTTATTTTTAATCGTGACAACGTGTCACTTTAGGGCACCATGTTCCAAACATTTTGTATTTGTTGAATTATTCTCTACCCATGATATATGCATGTTACATCGTGCGTCGCAGCTATAAAAAAATAAACACAAAGGTTCTATTCTCTATTGCACACAGTTTGTGGATGTGTATTAGTGCTAAAACAACGAATAAAAGGAAAATTTACGAAAATTATAAATATTTTATACTTTTAAGTTCAAGAATTAATTTTTGTCGACTTTTTGTCTCTTGCTCTTCACTATTTATCTTTCGCCTCTCACTAGGTCGTTGTTTTTTTTTTCGACTTCTGCCTCCGCTAAGTTAGTTCCTATATCAGTGGTACACCTCTAGTAGAGTAGTATCCAGTATACCATTGTAGGTGTCTATGTCTGTGTGTATATGTCGGATCGTAAGGCGGACTGCAAACATGTGTGTTTGCTAAGGTCTGTGTTAGCACTGTGGGACTACTTGGAGCTGTGTCTTTGTTCGCTATTATCTACCTATATTTCAATTTGTTTTGAAATCTGTGCAACTTATCGTCTTGCTCGAATGATCATTTCGTTGTGAATTTGTGTAAAAAAATTTGGAAGTGGCGAGAATCAGTGTGAAAAATAAAGTTGTTTTGGCACACTATTTCGATAGTATTATCAAACTATAGCGGTATTAATAGTGCAAAACTTTACATGTCCAATGTAGTCAGATGGCAACTTATTTACAATATCTTTATGTAAATAATAACAATTACAAAATATGTTGTCTATATAATTTGTAGAAGTGTAGCGGCATCAATGCTGCCACAAGATAAACCAAAGGAGCAAATCAACATCGCAACAAAAAGAACCGCTACGCCATCTATCCAACTAGCAGCGAACTACTACATTGAAATCCTGTATCGCGCAAGCAGAGTTTACCATGCGATTTGAACATATACATCAGTCCGAATATAAAGTATAGGGCAGGCACAACAACCACCTGGTTGGAGGATCCTTCCTTTTCGTCGGAGGTTTGCGGGACTTTACTCTACGTTTTGTATTACCTCCAAAAAAGAAGCGGTCACTCGGGTTGGTTCAATGGTATTAACATTGTCGTTATTTAACAAATAAAAAGGTTGGTTCTCTTCTCAGTCAATATAAATGTGGATGGATGGCGAGGGAGGACAAAAAATAGATGGATGGATTGTGTAAGGAGTGACATGAAAGAAAAGTGAGTTAGTGATAGCGTGATGGCTGATAGGACAGAATGGAAGAAAAAAACGCGTTGCTTCAACCCCAAGTAACGTAAGATAAGGACAGGAAGATGACGATGGTACTCTTCTCAGTTGAATTAGAAGAAAATGATCTGTAGTTTATTTTTAGCTCATGTTCTTGTACACAGACCGTCCCACATAATATCACGATCTCAAACAAAACTACAAACAAACAAATACGTCACCCCACCGTCCAAGGTCCCACCATACACCTCCATACCTAGGACGTCCCAACCCTTTTACCTCACCCTCGTCAAAACAAGCACACTGACGCGGACATGTCGCATCTTGTTCGCCGGCGAAATTGTAACAGGAAATAGAGTGGACCCGTTTTGTTACGCGAGCGTTCTACGACTTAAAAGGTTTGACTACCTTCAATTTTTTTAAGGTAGTCACACAAAGTAGAAAGGTATTTATTTTTGAATATTTTGTAAAGTAATATTAAATTGTAGGTTGTGTTTACTGACCACTGGTATTATCTTCATAAGACATAGATTGAGTATACGTAGGTACTTTGTTGTACTGAAAATTGGCGAGATGATTTGGGTGCGTACCATGAGAGCTGGTTCGAGACGGTGCGGGAGTATAATGTCCGAAAGGACTTGGGGGATGCCAGCCCCAATACACACATGCATGCATTCGTATTATTTTTTTTTAGAAAAACGAACTAAAAGAGTGTTACAACCTATTTTTTCTGCCAGTAAGACAGTAAGAATTGAAAAGAAGCAAGTAGAAATGAACCTAACACGTTTTTATTTTAAAGCTTATACTTAAACTTTTTGGCTCATTTTTATTAACAAAGTAATAAAAGTTTGTTCTTTTTAATATCAAAATGGGCGAGGGTCAGTCATAACATCCTACATATTTTATCGGTATTTTAAGACCAGTGTTTTAGATCCTTATAATTTTACACTAGTAAGCAATCGTGAAATATGTTAATAACGTGTGCCATGTTAACTCCGGATATGAGAGCAAAGAGCCTGCTATAAGAAGTGATGCATGAGAGAGAATTAATATTTAATACATAGTTGGAACAAACGGGCTGTCGCGGTATAACTAATTATAATATTAATCAAGTTTGTAATGCTGAGGGCTTGGAACTATGACGTCATGCTCAAGGTTAGGAAAATTATGACATCAACTTACTTAAAATTTAACTGCCTCCGTGGTTGAGTGGTCTAGGCGTTTGCCTTGTGACCCCGGTTGTCGTGGGTTCGATTCCCATTGTAAAGTTGTTTCCAGTCAGTTTGGCTAGGACATTGCAGGCTTGAATCACTTGTTTGTCTGATAAAAAGATAATTCCGTGCTTCGGAAGGCACGTATAAGCCGGTGGTCCCGGTCTCTAAATGGCGGTGGTCAAATAAACCATGTCAGATGCTCTTGAGGCGGTTTAGAAACTCTGACACTAGGGTATCTGGGGTCGTTAGACCTGCTCCTCCTCCACCTGCTCACACGATTAGAAGAAGAACTTAAAATGTTTAGTTGTGTAATGTAAGTTGTGTTTTTAGAAGGGATTAAGAAAATGGCAGAGATAGTTAATGATGAAATATTAATTACTTTTGTACGCGCAAAACCCATTTTCCCGTTAACGCAGGAATTTTGAGACGAATTATATACATAAAACTTCCTCTTGAATGACTCTGTTGATTACAACCACATTAAGATCCGTTGCGTAGTAAAAAAAAATATAAGCGTGGAGACGGAAAAAGTAACTTGGTTTTATTGTACAGATAAGTTAATCTTAATAATAAGCGTCATCGTGAAAGACCCAGACGAAGATAGCAATGGCCAGAGGCTCTAGACAAATGGCATTCTGTCAGCGGTAGCGTGGCGAAGGCGACTGTCAAAATGTCAAAACTGTATGAGATTGTCAAACGCTGTCAAAATTTCACGTAATCAATCCCCTATATTTTTGAACTAGTTGACCCGCGCAACTTCGTCTGCGTCACAATTTTCACTACTGCTTCGCTCCTATTGGTCGGATCGTGATGATATGTAGCCTATAGCCTTCCTCGATAAATGGGCTATCTAACACTGAAAGATTTTTTCAAATCGGATCCTGAGATTAGCGTTCAAGCAAACAAACAAACAAACAAACTCTTCAGCTTTATATATCAAGTATAGATTTCGATAGTCACATTCGTTAATAGAATGGTTAACTCTTTTTCGCCACCTGTGTCATTGTACGCTTAGATCTTTTAGACTAAGCAAAGGATTTTGATTCGATGTAAACTATCATTTAGAAAATTTGTTCCGGAGAATTGATTTATGTAAGGACCTATTTGACTTTTTGACTTTCACCAGTGTGAAGGGCGGGTCGTTAATTCAATTACAAAAAGTAATAATTCATATTACCCGCCCTTACAAGCAGGTACAGTCAACAGCAAAAGTAGATGATCAAAATCAGAAATTCAATACTAATGAACGGAGTTCGCGTCAGAACTGTGTGGCGTCGAAGTGATTCAAAAGTATGTGATTGTAAATTATACCAAACATTTACTACTAGTACAGCTGCCATATATTCGTGATCAGTTTTGACTCCACAAGTTATTAACTCAATTCGCATCAGAACTAAGGAGTGAAAAAAATTTACAAAACTAGTGAACAGTTAAAATCAAAAATTAAATGATGAAACTGAGGCCACGTTATCATGAGGCATATAATTCATCCATCCTTATTTTTTAATTAACCCAGTAATTTAATTTGTTATGTTTTACGGAAAATCTGCTGAATTGGATAAAAATTTGCATATTGAATGTATGCCAAATTTCATCCAATTAAACCCCTAAAAAAGCATATGTTCATTAAAAAAAACTTTTTTACAAAAAACACAAGCGACTTCCAAAAAAAACACGGTGTCTTTGGATCTATGTTTTAGTTTTTTGCCACCGATTTCCAAAATTAAAGTTATTTTTCACTTTGAAGTGTTTTTTTTGGAAGTCGGTTGTAATTTTTTGTAAAAAGTTTTTATTTTTCACATTCTAGTGGGTCAGTTTGTAATTTATCTAAGTTACAATAGCCCAATGTCAACTGCTCATCACCTTTTACAACATATTGCTTTTCCCGATGCAGGGACGTTAATTGTTGAGGAGTTCTCCTAGTAAGAACCAGGAGAACTGGAGTTCCATGGTGAAGGCATCATCATCACTATGAATTTTGACGAGCATAAATTACTTAGCAACCATATTAAAGTAATCGAATCGCAACCCGTGAAATACTTAGGTATAATTGAGTAGTTCCGATGCCCATCTGTGGTCTTCATCATCAGTTTCACTTCAGCAAATGGTGCTTTTCGAGAGCAAATGCACGAGTTACTATAAAAAATACCCAAATCACTATAGGTGTGCCTATAAAATTTGAGGGTTTCCCTCGATTTCCATGGGATCCCTTCATCAGATTCTGACTTGGTGACAATGGGACCACATCGAGAGTATACCCTTTCAAACAAAAAAAGAAGTATGAAGTAGTTATGCCTGAACATACGTAAAACAATATATTATATATATATATATATATATATATAAACATCCGAATTGATTACCTCCTCCTTTTTCAGAAGTCGGTTAAAATCATATAATAGAAAAAGTTTACTATTTTAATTGTGTTTTTTTTTGTAACATCTGTCAAATGTTTAAAAGTAGCTGATGTGATACAAAACGATAATTCAATAAATATTATTATCTTTGCATGTTTGTGATTTTTTGTCAATGTTCAAAAGTAGCTGATGCGATACAAAATTATAACTCAATGATTGTTTTTGCCCAGTCGGCTATAATATATTATTAAAACCGGAAGGTAGATTGATAGTTTTATCTTTAAGGCATTACCTACTTATATTGACTTGTTGCGCTTTTGTCGCACTTTTAGCGTTGAGTGGGTCTGTTGTCTATTGCATTGATTTATTATAGCCAAGAACTAATAGATTAAAAATATGACACACCATATAACAGAGCATGAACGACATAGAATTATATCATTGCATGAAGACGGATTTTTCATAGTTTAAAAACTATTATCTCTCTTTTAAACGTTAACATTCTCATTATATCACTAACAGAAAGTCAGAATCTGATGAAGGGATCCCATGGAAATCGAGGGAAACCCTCAAATTTTATAGGCACACCTATAGTGATTTGGGTATTTTTTATGCTCGTCAAAATGCATAGTGATGATGATGCCTTCACCATGGAGCTCCAGTTCTCCTGGTTCTTACTAGGAGAACTCCTAAACAATTAACGTCCCTGCATCGGGAAAAGCAATATGTTGTTAAAGGTGATGAGCAGTTGACATTGGGCTATTGTAACTTAGATAAATTACAAACTGACCCACTAGAAAGTGAAAAATAAAAACTTTTTACAAAAAAATACTGGGTTAATTAAAAAATAAGGATGGATAACGTGGCCTCAGTTTCATCATTTAATTTTTGATTTTAACTGTTCACTAGTTTTGTAAATTTTTTTCACTCCTTAGTTCTGGTGCGAATTGAGTTAATAACTTTTGGAGTCAAAACTGATAACGAATATATGGCAGCTGTACTAGTAGTAAATGTTTGGTATAATTTACAATCACATACTTTTGAATCACTTCGACGCCACACAGTTCTGACGCGAACTCCGTTCATTAGTATTGAATTTCTGATTTTGATCATCTACTTTTGCTGTTGACTGTACAACGAGTCTCGATCTTTAGACATACTGAAAATATTCCACCAGATCCTTATGCATAACGGTATGTAAAAGACAAAAGCGCCATCAGTCCGCGATGCCCTCATCGGACTCGGGGTATCGGCAGGTCAACGGGGTTAGGGGTCAATGACTAAGGTCGGAAAACCGCGGGGAACTTCATTCAAAGTGAACGAATGGGAATGAATTGCTTTTGTTTGAATTTGAAATAGTAATAAAACGAGTTAAAGTTTTGGTATCTTTGAGTGTTTTTTTTTTAATAACTAGTTCAAGATTTTTATACTTCTGTTTTACAGAAACTATAAAAAAACAGCCAAGTGTGAGTCAGACTCTCACATGAAGGGTTCCATACCATAAATCGAATAAAAACACGTTTCTTGGATGGGAGAACCCTTAATTTGATTCAATTTTTAAGGTTTCGTACCCTAAGGGTAACCAACGGAAACCTGGGCTATTGTAACTTAGATAACCGTCCGACTATGCGAGTTCGACTCGCATTTGGCCGGTGTTTTTGTCTGTTTTTGTTAAAGCGGCAATAGAAGTACACACTCTGTGAAAATTTCAACTGTCTACTTATTATGGTTCTAGAGATATAGTCCACTGACAGACAGACGAACGGACGGACAGTAAAAGCTTAGTAATAGGGGTCCGTTGATTTTGGCGAGTTTAGAATTACCTCTGTATTATTATTTAATTAAATCAAAAAAGACAGATGGACGGACAGACGTACGGAGGGATGGACGGACGGACGGTCGAAGCTTAGTAAAAAGCGTAACCCTTTGGGTAAGCATCCCAAATAAATCATAGTTATTAAATGCAAACGTAAGGTTGAGACTGTTTCATACTTTTGTGAACTAACTTTGAAATTTTGCTCATTCATGCTATTTTATATTGAAATTGTTACAATGAGAATTGGTGTAACTATTTCAACCAATATTGGTTCAATGTATCAATTGATGTCTAGGCAATGACTGACCATTCCAGGTTGTCTAGACGAGATCATGGAATGCAATAAGTACACAAAAGGTACATAATCTATCTATACCTACTAAACTTACTAATATTTAAACTGAAGGTTTTGTTGGTTTGTTTGCTTGAATGTGCTAATCTCAGGAACTACTGAACCGATTTGAAAAATTATTTCAGTGTTAGATAGCCCATTTATCGAAGAATGCTATAGATTATAATATATCATCACGCTAAAACTAATAGGAGCGGCGCAGACGAAGTTGCGCGGGTCAACTAGTAATTTTTAAATGTAATAGTAATTTGAATATGAATTTTAATTTAATTTATTTTTCTTTGTTTTTTTTTTATTTGTAATTGTAATCTGAATTAAATTGATTAATAATAATAATAAGGCTGTTGATTGTTTTAGTTTCTTTTTTCATGATTATTATGGTATGAATGAATATAAGCCTTTTATTCCATTGCGTATTGGCAGGTTGCAAGTTTACAAGTCATGTTTTGTGATAAGTTCGGACCAGTAGTTCCTGAGATTAGCGCGTTCAAGTAAACAAACAAACTCTTCAGCTTTATATATTAGTATATAAATATAGATGAATTTTTGTATCTTTCATTATCTCTTTGACTCCAGTATATCTTCCAGCCATTAGTAATTCTTCTTTTAACTTCTTTGCCCATCGGATAATCATGTGTTATTAGCTGTCCCAGGTTAATATATTCATTATGAAATATTATTCACTAGCGTCCCGCCCCGACTTTGCACGGGTGTATATATATAGAGTGGTTCTCGAGGAAGGTTATACCTTCCTCGAGAACCACTCTATCTATTAAAAAACCCACATCAAAATCCGTTGCGTAGTTTTGAAGATTTATGCATACACAAGGACAAACAAACAGCGAAAACGACTTTTTTTATACTATGTAATGATTATGATATAGATAAAGTATAAATTAACTGTGTCGCTTGTCATGAAAAAGTTATTTTCTGATGAAAACACGTTATTAGCTAAATAACTAATACCTTGGTTTAGCAGCGGCAATAGAAATACACAATCTGTGAAAATTTCAAATGCCTACCTATTATGGTTCTTGTGATACAACCCGCTGACAGACAGACGGACGGACGGAAGGACGGATGGACAGCGGAGGCTTAGTAGTAGGGTTCCGTTGGTTACATTTAGGTACGGAACCGTAAATTTCAATGTATACTCGTACTTTTCAATGAAACTTAGATACACACCATCGAGAGTCTAGTGTTAGTAACAATCTTCAAAACTGACTAATTTTGGAGAACATTTTTTCCTTTCAAATCTGGGACTAAGCCACAAGGCGTAAAACTACTTATTTACTTGTAATAGTGGTATTTATAAATCTTTAAGAGTTAGGTAGCGCGCTGTGTGCTCGTGCATTTGTCAGGAACAGTCCCCTGTCGCTTGGGGGTACGTCCGAGCAACTTAAATTAATAATGCGACTTCTATTTTCGGTTGCCTTACGTTTTTAGTTATGTATAAGTGAAATATTTAGCTATTTCTGGTTGTATATTTTAGAATTAAGTAGCATGAGTCAGCAGCTTCATTTGCAAGGTGGACCGATGACCTGGTAAGGTTTTCGCGGTAAGTCGATAGAAGTGAAACGCACAAGACCGGTTGTTTTGGCGACACTTGGGAGAGGCCTATGTCCAGCAATGGACGTGTTGCGGCTGATACGATTATGATGAACAACTTCGTTGGTGTGAATGGTCTCTTCACCTAAATTATAAGTAATTTTTTTTTAATTTAGGTGAAGAGAGCTTCCATTGATGCTTGATATTGACAAGCCTTCACCTAATTTCGACAGTAAAATTGTTATAGAATAGCACTACCAGTGAGGTGTCTTCCAAAATTCGAATCTGTTCGAACGGTGGTTAATTAAATTATCGATAAATAAACATCCCTACTTACTGATACTTATACTATTCTTAGAGTCAACCTTGTTCCTCCTATCAAATTATAAATGATATTTAATTAACATCATAAATAGGCTTATACACCGAGGGAAATTCCTCGGTATCTATTTTCCTTGAAATTATAACTTGGGGGTTCTATTAATAAATGCTACCACGTGGAAGCTAAAATTGTGTGGATATTATGTACAGCATTTGAATTAATCAATAATTTCCAAATATCCTTTTATCTTCTCGGTGAGCCCCTGGAAAAGTAATAACAGACGCACAGGTCGAGTTTCATCCGTGTCCGCGGATGGGTGACCATCAATTGCGTACCAATAGTTCACAGTGCCTCGGAAAGCAAGTTGTCAAAAAACAGTTCCTTGAGTTAATGTAAATGTAAGAGAATAAAAACTGATGACCTGGTGAGGGTCGCGGGTGAATGATGAATGCGAGACGCATAGGACCGGTTGTTGTGGCGACACTTGGGGGAGGCCTATGTCCGCCGGGCGGCTAAAATGATGACGCTACTAAAAAAAAAAAAATCTTTAATATCTTTTATATCATATAGTATGTATTAGTATGTTAATTATGTATTGTATGTTATATTTAATATGTATAGTTTTTATTTTAGCTACTGTTACACACTATGTCTACATCTCTTTTTACTCTACTCTCCTTTCGCAGGTATGCTGGAAGAGATTTCTTTTGAAATAAGCATCACCTTTGTACTTATTTTTCTGTTTCTTTCTTCTTATCTTATTAAATGTGTGTACATAAATTGTTAAATAAATAAATAATAAGTTCCAAAGAAAAGTGTAAGCAAACACACATATAAAATGCTAAATATTATTTTGTTTGAAGCCCTAACAGATTATGATGTGAATACACTGCAGTTCTTATATTCATCATTATCAGCCTAGCCTTTTCCCAACTATATTGAGGTCGGCTTCCAGTCAAACCGGATTCGACTGAAGACCTACACAACCCATTAGCCGACTTCCCGCAGTCAATGCGGTACCGCATTGTCCGAACCGAACATGTTGCTGCGTCCTGCTATTCCGTCGACGCAGCTGTAAGTGTCGCGGCTTTATCACACCACGAAGGTAGAGGAGGTCGTGGAATATTAAGGATGAAGACCAAATTCACCCTGAGAGTCTAGAGGTTGGAATCACGCCACAAGATTAACTTTAAATCTTTTGTGGTGCGGGTTCCGATTCACCATCTAGCGACTTTCATGAAGGAGGAATTTTGGGTGTCGTCTATCGGCGTTATCGCGGCCGGCTACATGACACCACGACTCAGCGCAGTACGTTGCCGACCCAACGTATTTAGATTAGATTACTTAGTATTTATGTTTTTTTTTTATAATAATATTAGTTTTTTTTTTTTTTTTTGGAAAATTATATTGTGTATTTTGTTTTTCTATGGGCCTTAGTTGCCTGCAATAAAACTTTATTATTATTAAATGGGTGACACGGTATTTCTTGGCAAGTCTGGAGTCAGATTTACTGGCTTCTGACAATCCGTAACGACTGCCAAAGTTATACAAATGACAGCCGGGACCAACACCTTTTTTTTTTAAGCTATTGCATAGCTTCTATCGCGGGCCTTGAGCGCGGGGACCGAACCCAGAAATTCCGTAACGAAAAAACCTCACGCTCCCCACTCCGACGGACACGGAGGTGTGGTTTGAAGGCCGTGCATCGTCTAACGTCGTTTCAGTTCGGCAGTCTTCGACACGGCGTTGTCAACACCGCGTTGTGTGCTTGCGATTAGACGTATTTTTTGTCTCACCTTGACCTTAGAGGTTAAGCAAAACTCACCAAGGTCGGGTTTTGGATGGGTGACCAAGTTAATGTTGTTTTTTTGTCTCACCTTGACCTTAGAGGTTAAGTAAATCTCACCAAGGTCGGGTTTTGGATGGGTAATCATGTTAATGTTGTTTTATATCTCACCTTGACCTTAGAGGTTAAGCAAAGCTCACCAAGGTCGGGTTTTGGATGGGTAACCATTTTAATGTTGTTTTTTTGTCTCATTTGGACCCTCTACTCACCTTGACCTTAGAGGTTAAGCAAACTCACCAAGGTCGGGTTTTGGATGGGTAACCATGTTAATGTTGTTTTTTTGTCTCATTTGGACCTTAGAGGTTAAGCAAAACTCACAAGGTCGGGTTTTGGATGGGTAACCACGTTAATGTTGTTTTTTGACTCACCTTGACCTTAGAGGTTAAGTAAAACTCACCAAGGTCGGGTTTTGCATGGGTTACCATGTTACTGTTGTTTTTTAAGCTATTGCATAGCTTCTATCGCGGGCCTTGAGCGTGGAGACCGAATCCAGAAATTCCGTAACGAAAAAAACCTAACACCCCCCACTCCGACCGGCACAGCGGTGATACTTTTTAGTTTTACTTTTTACTTTTTGTAAGCTCAAAGTGTAACTTGAATTAATATCAAAGAAAAAAAAACAAAGAAAAAAAAAAATACTGCATAAATAAAATAAATATATAATTATAATTGCATAAGTTTATATTTTTTTAGGATTGGAAATCATCAAATGACTCCTCCCGCTCCGCTCTGGGTACAGCAGGAGGGAGTGTCAGACTCTTACTGACTAAAACCCATCGGTGTTTGTTCCTCCTAGTGCCCTTTGCGTTCCAGGGTACGGTGCCTCTTTCGAACGAAGTCCGCAGCCCCAGCAGGCACTGGCCCTAGTGGGCCCCATCTTCCGTGCTTACATGTCCTTGAGGCGCGTTGGGATCGCAGCGCGCCGCCGACCCGGGCCTGGTTCTAATCAGACGGCGAGCCACCCAATGCTCGCCGTCCGCAGTCCCGCGCCGGAATCGTCCTGCGACTCCCTACGCCCGGGGCGTCTTCTTCTGTTTCGGCGGCTGGGGCGTGAGGTTTCCCTCTCTCTCACGCGTTCGGCTTCCTCTTTTTTGTTAGCATTACTGCTTCGCAGAAGGAGAAAACCGCTTCCCATGTCTCGTCGCTCCGAACCATGGCTTGAACCAGGGGCGGACGCGAGAGATCTCCGCCGCCGATCGCCTCGACGAGGACACGGCGGTGTTCCGCCCAAGCAGGGCAGACCTCCACCGTATGCTCCACTGTGTCCTCCGGGTGACCCTCGCAGTGTTTACACCCGGGTGTATCCTCCCGCCGTATTCGAAACAGGTACCTCCCGAAACAACCGTGTCCGGTGAGTACCTGCGGGGACGAACAGCTTAACGTAATTTCCGAGGCACGGAGGAAACTCGTTATTAAGATGGTTACCCATCCACAGACCAACCTTGGCAAGCGTTGCTTAACCTTGAAGATCAACCTGTGCGGCTATTATTCTTTAGTATTGCAGTTCTAATAATATTACTACATAAATACGTGTTGAATTGATTTTTAGAAGTTGTTTAAAAACAATGAGCATCTGATGTCAAAGACAAGTCAAAGTCAAAACATTTATTCCAATTAGGCCATTAAACGGCACTTTTGAACGTCATTCACATTTCAAATATATAAAAGTTCTGAAGTGACTCCATTCGGAAAGGTAGATTCTTATGGAGAAGAATGGACAAGAAACTCCATAGTTACTCTTTTCAAATAAATCTTTTACAATATTTGGTAAGTATACAATGGCATCAGCGCAGTATAATTTTTCCACTGCTGAGATACAATACAGGCCTTCTCTGTGAAACAGAGTAAAGAAATACAACCCACTTAAATAGACAATATTTCTACCAGCAGTCGTTTCCGGCCAGTAACATTATAATTCCAAGTTAAAATACTTGCACAAAAGTGTCTATGCCTTCAACATTTTGCGCTGATTGCGCACGTGACGCCGAGAAGTTCAAATGCTTTCATTGTAGAGACGTTTGGCCATCTGCCAAAAAGTCTTCTCAATTCAAAAGAGAGAAAATTATTCAGAATTCAAATTGTCAATTCCAATCATTGATGGTCTCTTTGTGGCCAGGATTGTAGGTCGTTTTATGAATAGGGTTAATTTTTTTCTTTTTTCCGTATTTAAGAATGAGTTTAATTGTTAAAAGTTGTCAGATCTAATTTTTAGGTAAGTGCATATACGTCTAAGATTGGGAACAATCATCTAAGGTTTTTGTTCTGACTACTCTGTTATCAAACGACGTGTCCGCTAAGGTTGCAAGGTTCATTTAGGGGCATAAGGTTTAAACTTAGATTATATAATGACGGTTTAAAGGGTATTTGCTTAGAGATTTGTTAAAGTAAGTACGAAAGTTTTGAATAGTAAACACACGTGTACACAATTACTAACTTTTCTCGCTTTTATCTCTTCGTAATAACTAGCTTATTTTACTCAGCTGCAATAGTGTAGCTTCCCATTAATGAAACTTATGGAATCGAATCAATTCTTCTTCGAGATAATCATTAATGAACAAAAATAGTTATCTCGTTGTAAAAAAATTAAGTACTTTTATTTAGAGATGAAAGACTTAATCATATACATCTTTTTAACGTCCCATAATCTAAGAATAAATATTATTACTAATATATAAAGCTGAAGAGTTTGTTTGTTTGTTTGTTTACTTGAACGCGCTAATCTCAGGAACTACTGGTCCGATTTGAAAAATTCTTTCAGTGTTAGATAGTCCATTTATCGAGGAAGGCTATAGGCTATATATCATCACGCTAAGACGCTAGACGAAGTTGCGTGGGTCAACTAGTCTAAGAATAAATATATGTGTCTAGTTCGAAGCAGAACACCCCTACAGTGTAACATAGTGACACCGTATTTTACAATACCACTCAATACACACCCTCATCAATGGTGTGAACAATGTTGCAAAATAAGAGGAACACCATAGTGTACACTGTACGTGTGTGGAATGTAAGAAGCAGTGTTGTGTTTTATTTTTGTCAAGTGTTGGAAGTTCATTTTGATGACAATGCAGCATAATGTATGCGGTGTGCCTTCCTTTATTTTTGTGAGAAAATAAGATGAATGAGAGTATGTGACCGTCGCGTCGCTGGCAATAAGTGATGTTGTTTTGTAAGGAAATGTGATTTTTGTGGAATAAGATTAATCCAAAATAATAAAAAATATTAGATTGGAGATTGGATTTGACTTGAACAAGGATATTTCTCAGTATTAAACACGCTGTTGCATGTTGTTTGTGTACCTATATTTTTTATTGGTTGATAGTAAGATAACCATCACGTATTACTATGACTGTATTTTCGCGCCTCTAATTTTTTTTTATTCTTCTGTTTTTTTAAACCTCGATTTAAGAGAGAGATTTAAGAGCGAATCTTTTTGTTTTTAGCAAATTCCGGCACCGTTTGAATATCCAAGGTGAACCCGTGTCGAGATTAACTATGTAAAATTAACTACACGAATTTTCAAATTATCACTTACAAATTCCACCAACTAAACCTACATGGTATCCCCAGCAACAAAACCTCTTGTTTTATTCCAGTCCTATCTTCAAAATCTGTAGCAAACAGCTTCCGAATTCAGGCGCTTGTTGCTCACTCGGGCCAAATAAATCCCTCTCTCCTGTAAGCCTCTATTCGTCACATAGACCCCTGTCATTTGTGCTGGTATCGCTTCACACTACAGCGGTACGTGAACGAAATATTGAAGCCGTTATCTCAATCGAGCACTTGATTATTGTATTTGTGTGTTGCGGGGTCAGTAAGGACGTAACTGGTATGAAGGTTTCGAACTGTTTTGTGGCGGGTTGAATGTGTTGCTGTGATGGGAAAAAAGCACATTCACACACAGAGTGTAATTCGGCACCGTAGGCGTGGGCCTGCGGACGGCGAGCATTGGGTGGCTCGCCGTCTGATCAGAACCAGGCCCAGGTCGACGGCGCGCTGTGTTCCACGCGCGTCTCAAAGATCTGTCAGCATTGAAGACGGAGCCCGCTACGGCCAGTGCCTGCTGGGGCTGCGGACTTTGTTCGAAAGAGTCACCGTGGCCCTGGAACGCAAAGGGCACTAGAAGGAACACGGATGGGTTATAGTCAGTAAGGAGTCATTTGATGATTTGACATCCTTAAAAAAGGTGTAATTTGGAGATAACTCGGTGCTCAAATGGATATCATGGATTCAAAATATGATTCTGGACCTCGAGCGTTGGAGTCCACGTATTAAAAAGCAATGTAAGTAACTGACAAAAAATAATAATGGGTCTAGAAACATCATTATACTGAATCCATGATATCAGTTTATACAGCGATGTTAATTTCTGTATGTCAGCTGGAAAACTATATTGGAATATAACAATGTTACTCAACTAAAAACTAACTAAGTTGGGGTTGGCTTGGCATGCAAATGTATACCAGCAATGCATGCAATGTTGCACCTGTAGTTAGAAAATGGGGTTTGGCTTTAATTCAATCCTCAGTTTAATTTAAATTAGAAATAATTTCTAATTTTAATATAACACTTTCATAATCTGTAGCACTTATAATTTACCTTAACAGCTGACGATAATCAATAAATAACAACACAAAAAGAATACGACTATACTTCAACTATTTATCTCAACACATGTACGAACAAATGTACAAATGTTTGCCCAATACGAGAGAGCAGCTGAGCAAACCTCGCAATAACGCAACTCAGGAAATAGAGCGTAATCAATTTGCCAGGGCACGGAATGTAAACGTCACAGGGTCAGTGGGCAAGGGTCACTATTTTTGGAACACGGGGAAAATAAAAGATGGCGGCATGCTGTCTATTGAGCTGTCAGTTTGGGTTTTAATATTTTTATCTTTTTTTTTGCGGTAGAATGGATTTTTATGGGATAAGAAAATATTTTGGTCAATCAAATGGAGTTATTTGTTCGAGTTTTTTGTTGATGGAGATATAATGTGACATAAAAAATAGAGCGTAATCAATTTGCCAGGATACGGAATGTAAACGTCACAGGGTCAGTGGGCAAGGGTTACTATTTTTGAGACCCGTGGAAAATAAGATGGTGGTATGCTGTCTATTGAACTAACACTTTCGGTCTTTCCTTTTTTTTATGTTAATTACATATCCCGTTATTTCCCGATCCCGTAGGGAATTTAACACTCCCGAAGGACCCTACATGCCAAACTTCAGCTTTCTATGACCAGTAGTTTAGGCAGTTCGTTGTCTGTCAGTAACCCGTAAAAATTTTAAATAGGTATATTGATTAGAAATTATTAGAAATTACATATTGGTGAAACAAACAGTGTTATTTGTTTAATTTTTCTGTTAATGAAATTTCATTAATGCGGTAACTTGATGGTAACCATAAAACCGTCACAAACATTAGACTACTATGGTTACTAGTGTAAGACTCAGAAGGGAAAAGGGCAAAAATCAAACATAGAACAGATTATAATCAGTATATTTATAAAGAAATAACAGAAACATCACTTACACTATTGCACGCTCGGCGATCGTCGACTGACTGAGCTCTTTGACACTTTGACATTGACATTCGGAACGAATGAATGAGTGTTGGGATCGATATGTTAATCGATACCAACTTGTTAGTCGATTAGAGCAATAAAATTATATCTCAAAGTATACTATGTGTTACAATCGGCCATCCTTCGCATAACGTGTCCTCACGTTAAATTGACATAGATATATTATATTATACTATATAAAAAAGAGAATACATAAACTCTGTAACTGAAACTTAAGATCTAGTTATTCAACTAACCCCTATTATGATGCTATGCAACAACTCCTGGGCGGCACAATGCTTGCCTCTCATGTCCGCTACACAACACACTCTAATACTACTATAGTGGTGCGGGGTGAGAGCTACTTCCTTCACTGTCAACCCGCTGCCACTGTGATGCCACGCAACAACTCCTGGGCGGCAAGTTCATATGCCTCTCATGCCCGCCACGTGACATCCGGGGTACTTATCAATAGTGGTGCGGGGCGAGAGTTACTTCCTTCACCATCACCACACAACCACTGCGATGCCACGCAACAACTCCTGGGCGGCAAGTTCATATGCCTCTCATGCCCGCTACGTGACATCCGAGGTACTTATCTATAGTGGTGCGGGGCGAGAGCTACTTCCTTCACCTTCACCACGCAACCACTGCGATGCCACGCAACAACTCCTGGGCGGCAAGTTCATATACCTCTCATGCCCGCTACGTGACATCCGAGGTACTTATCTATAGTGGTGCGGGGCGAGAGCTACTTCCTTCACCTTCGCCACGCAACCACTGCGATGCCACGCAACAACTCCTGGGCGGCAAGTTCATATGCCTCTCATGCCCGCTACGTGACATCCTCGCTTGTCACTTGGTAAGTTCACTTAATGTATTTCTCGCTCATTAATTATAATTCGCTATTTAATAACATATATACTCGTAATCATTTTGCACTTTCAATTGTTTTACTAATTTTTAAGATCTAAGTTATTACATGTGATGTTTTCACTGCTATAACGTTTGATTACATGGTAAATATTGTTTTTACATTCACTTCTAATCACATACATAATTTATATACCTTTATATATAACATTACATTATTGATTATTATTTCGCTGTTGTTTTATTTATTCAATCAGTATTTTCACTATCACTACATTCGCTACTTTCGTGTGAATGACAAGCGGTTTCACCAAAGCTCAATCATGGAAATATTTTGTCAACTGACATGACATTTTCATAACGTTGACCCTTTCTGGTCAACGGAGTATCCTCTACTAAATAGCGATCGTTTGGTAAAACCCTTTTAATCCTATAAGGCCCTTGGCATTTTGCCTCTAGCTTTTTGGATTGACCGGGGCCAGTCACGACTGCTCTTACTATACGCACTAGGTCGCCTTCCTTATATTTCCTACTATCCTTCCTACGTTTATCATACCTACTCTTATTGATTTGTTGATTCTTCCTTATACGTTCCCCTGCCTCAGAACGGATGTCATCTAATGTCTCGCTACTCGTACCTTCACCTATATCATCGACTATATCATTAAGCAAACCTTGTGCTGGGTTACTGACTTTCCTACCTAAAAGTAGCTCGGTCGGAGTTTTCTTAGTGACCTCGTGTATAGTGGTATTGATACCAAGTTGTACATCGGGCAATAGTTCGTCCCAAGTATTATTGCCTTTTCCATGAGCCATGGATCCTAAAGAGGCCAAAATCGTGCGGTTGTACCGCTCGACTTGGCCATTTGCCCGGGGAGTAGCCACAGAGTTCAGGATATGTTTAGTTCCGATTGAATTAACAAATGACTTAAACTTTTTACTGGTGAAGCTAGTGCCTCTATCCGTAATAATACGTGTAGGACTACCAAAGTAACTAAAGAGATTTTTAAATGCTTTAATAGTCTCTTTAGTTTTTGTGCTCTTGACGGGGGTCAAGCTCACGTATTTGGTATATGCATCAACGATGACTAATATATAAACGTTGCGTCGTTTGCTTCGTGGAAAGGGACCAAGATGATCCGCGTGTAGTGTGTGAAATGGGATCTCGATTTTGGGTATTGGATGGAGAAACCCTTCTTTAGCTCCTGACGGGAGTTTGTGATGGGCACACTCAAGACACGCGCTGACATATTTTTTAATGAATTTACGCATTTTGGGGAACCAAAAGAGCGACCTCACTCTTTGCAAGGTTTTATCAAATCCAAAATGCCCAATGTCATCATGATTTGTCTTGAGCACTTGCCATCTAACTCCACGAGGTACCAGCCATCTTAATGTACCATCACTGAGGATACGGAATACCCGACCATTTTTGATCTTGTATTCCTTGTAAACACCCGCAATCTTCGGGGTTTCAGGATCCTCTAGAATATCCTTAATTCGTCTTACTTCCTCATCGATGATAGATGACTGTACTGTAGCGATCCAATCTTCGGATCCCACCGACAGAATGTCAAGTGTATGTACGGCTTCAGCACATTCACCTTCTATAGGACTTCTGCTGAGAGCGTCTACATGGGACATTCTTTCTCCTGGTCGATATTCAATACTGCAGTCAAAGTCCAAGAATTGAATCCACCACCAAGATATCCGAGGAACTAAGTCTCTCTTTGTGAATGTAGAACGCAGAGCGTTGCAGTCCGTGACAATAGTAAACTTAATTCCGATGAGATAAATACGGAACTTATTAAGTGTACTAACGACAGTCAATGTCTCCAGTTCGAACGAATGGAGTTTCATTTCGTCTATGGTGGTCTGCCGACTGAAATACGCTATTGGGCGCCAAGGGTCATCTCCAGTTCTTTGCAGTAATATCCCAGCTACGCCAAATTTGCTGGCGTCAGTGTGTACCTGCGTTTGTGCGCTATGGTCATAAAGAGCTAGTACTGGTCTATTAACTAAACATCTTTTAAGGGTTTCAAAGGCATCAGACTCCGCCTTTTCCCATTTCCACTGTACATCCTTCCTTAAGAGATTTGTCAAGGGTCTCGCTATCATCGCAAATCCCTTGACAAACCGCCTAAAGAAACTGGCTAGTCCAATAAACCGCCTAACTTCGTGCTGATTACGTGGTTCAGGAAATTTAGCAACAGCCTCAACTTTTTGAATCCCTGGCCTAACACCGTTTCTATCTATTTGAAAGCCAAGGAACTCTATCTGTTCCTGAAAAAAACTACACTTTTCTATTTTTATAGTAAGTCCAGCTTGTTTAAGGAGGTCTAAAACTTCTTTAAGTCGTAATAAACCCTCTTCAAAGTTTTTGGAGGGGATTAAGATGTCATCCATATATATAATGACGTAACTAATCTTAGATTGACTTAAGATTTTATGAATTGTACGTTGAAAAACTGCAGGGGCATTCGCCAACCCAAAAGGCATACGAGTGTACTCGTACTGCCCATCAGGTGTAACGAATGCCGTTTTCTCACGAGACTGCTCCGCTATAGGTATCTGATGATACCCTGAAGCCAAATCTAAAGACGTGAACAATGATTGTCCTGATAATTGGTCTAGTAAATCCTCTATCCGAGGTAGCGGATAGTGGTCTCGTTTGTTGCGACTATTTAGGGCCCTATAGTCGACACAAAGACGTTTTTCCCCAGACTTCTTCTGTACCAGCACAATTGGGCTGGCATACGGAGAGCTTGATTCGCGAATGATGCTATGGGCCATCATCTCACTCACCATATCTCGGACTAATTTTTGCTCAGAGTATGGTAAGCGATAGGGTCTATAAACAACAGGGGTCATATCTTTAAGACATATTTCCATCTCTGTGACCGTTGTAAATCCCAAGTCGTGCATACCATTGGAAAAGCAAGCTTTATACTTGGTTATTAAATCGGTACATTGTTTTATTTGTATATCAGTCAACTGCTGGCCATATTTAATGGTCACATTTTCAAGAGAACTACCTTCCTCCGTGGAAACTCTATAAATAGACATATCAGACCCAAGATAGCGTGCTCTAGTGATAAGTGTATCTTTTGTGATCACTACAGGTTTACCACCTACATTCTGTAGTAGCAATGAGCAAGTGCCGTTAACTATGTGGTACTCCCCTGGCAAAAGATAATATTCGTTGCCAATACTGCCCCTAACTGTACCATCTACGTAAATGTTTCCACTCAGATTATCAAGAGATTTCGACAGGGATACACTTCATTTGGCCAATACCTATTTCTGTTTTTTTCTTTGGACAAAAGAAATAGTTTAATTGGTGTCACTGTTACACGTTCGAATTTTAGATCCGTATTTGTCTTAATGATTTGTAAATTTGGCCGTTCAGTAAAACTATGCCCGAGTAAAATGCTATAGCTAATCAATGTGTCATCTACTATAAATACCTCAATATCCTTTTCTATAATACCTTGAACTTCAATATCTACTTTAGTACGGCCTCTAGGTAAATATGGGATATTTCCTAACCCCCTTAAGAATGGACCGTCAACATATTCCCATTGCAAACCTATTTTTTTAGCGTCACTTTCACGCATAACTGTCGCTTCGCTACCTAAATCTACCAAGCAATCTATAGGATTCCCGTTGACCTTTATGATTAATTTATACTTGTTACTGGAATCGTTTTGAAGTGAAACCTTAAGGACACTTTTGTCTTTCTCACTTAAATGCTGTTCCTTAATTTTATTCGTACAATTAGAAGACGTGTGGCCCATAAGGTTGCACTTTGTACACTTTGTAATTGGTTTAGGACACTTAAAACTCGGGTGTCCTACCTCCCGACAGTTAAAACAAGTCATAGTTTTTGCCTTTTGATTGTTTCTGTTCGGTGCACTGTCACTGGAGGAATTGTTGGTGTTACTCGATAAGCGAGTATCACGACTATTGCGTCCTTTTGAATCAGACTGTTCTCGAGAAAAGGACTTAATAGTTTTGAAGAATTGATGTATTTCTTCAGGTTTTTCAAATTTAGCCGCCTGGGCCCCTACTCGAACACCCCTATCCTCGATCCCGTGAACCAAACAGTCCACTGCTTGTTTATCGAAAATCTTACAACGGTTGAGAAGGTTTATTTTTGCAAAATAATAGATTTCTAAGGACTCCCCGGTCGTACTCTTCTATTAAGCATTTCCATGAGTAAGTCCGCGTAATTCTCGGTTGCTGGGAAGGATTCTTTGAGCATGACTCTCCATTCGCTCCATGTATGCTTAATAGAAGGCAATCCCTGATACCATGTACGGGCGTGACCAGTGAGTTTAGGCAGGGCATAGTGAATTGTCTGTTTTTCATTCCAGCCATAGATTTCGGCGCATTCCTCAATCTTGTCGAGCCATGCGTTAATAGTTTGTTCCTTGGATAGTGGATCATACTCTGGCACGACATTATTGAGGCTGGAAAGGAACTCACGATCCCCTGACCTACCTTTCAAAACATTTAGGAATTCTTCAAAGAATTCTGAAGGTTCTAATCTAGGTTTCTTAGGGCTAGGTTCTTCGTCCATTTTCGGATGAGAAGAATCCAAACGAACATGCAATCCTGACGTACCTCGCTTGCCCTTTGAAGGACTCCGACGTAAATCACCCGACGCTTGTCGGCGGTGAACCTGGTCTTCCAACAACCTCAGTCGCTTCCTGGTTTCCGACAGTTCTCGTTCCGAGTCACGCAATCTGCGATCTGGCGTGCGATGACCTGCACGATGAGGCCTATCACGACGTGAGTTGCGACTTCGACTGCGAGTCTCTCGGCATCGAGAATGACGATGGGTATTTCGGCTGCAACAACGGCTGCGGCTGCGGCTACGCCTGCTACCGTGCCTGGTACGGCTGCGCGATACTCGACTACTTCGCATCTCGTGGTCCGAGTTGGGGCACGGTGTAGTCAGCCTCTTTGGTCTATTCGTATTCGCTCCACATTTGTCGCTCATTGTCTGAAACTTACAGGTTTTGATTTTAGGTTTTGATCAATGAATAACTAAATTTACCCGGATTGCAAAAATCTTTCAATTAGGTAGGCACTAAACGGGTAATTTATATAACAAGTAAAAGTACCTAAATAGATATGGGGCAAGGTCTTAATATAATCTGTTCAATTAATTTCACTATTTTGCATGAATACTAACGTTTGACAAAATAAAAGGTAAATGATGGTGGGTCTAAATAATATGGAAATGAAATCCGATTTCATCCGCAAAATCCATAGCTGTAATTCTAAATTGACGGTTTTAGGGTGTTCAGGGTCATGTGCTTTGTTAAATTAAGTTCATATTTCGATGAAATAAACTTGCAATACCTGTATATATTATTTTCAAAATGGCGGATTTCTAGGCTTTTAACTGAAGTTAAATCCAATTACATCCAAATAATCCTTTGTTACAGTTTGAAATTAACGATTAAAGAGAACCATGGCCCAGTATTTTGTTGATTTGGGTTCATATTTTGACAAAATAATAGGCTTGCAACCCGTTTTTGTAGTGACGGTTTTTTTTTTAACAATCAAATTTAAATTAAATCTATTCGCATCCATCTGATTCTTCCTCGAAAGTTAATAATCTACATTCCATTGGATATCTTGTTTAGTGTTACACTAGATTTTGACAATATTTAACGAACGGTTATGATCAAAATGGCCGCGCCGTTATGTTCTCACTAGTATGGCGCGTAGGTTATTTATGCAAAAACTATTCGTTTTCACACCGATCCCTCTTCTGAGATGTAAGACTCAGAAGGGAAAAGGGCAAAAATCAAACATAGAACAGATTATAATCAGTATATTTATAAAGAAATAACAGAAACATCACTTACACTATTGCACGCTCGGCGATCGTCGACTGACTGAGCTCTTTGAGTGTTGGGATCGATATGTTAATCGATACCAACTTGTTAGTCGATTAGAGCAATAAAATTATATCTCAAAGTATACTATGTGTTACACTAGATAGTAGTCATAGTAGTTTAATAAACTGTTACACTTTCGTATATACATTAATAAATAAAGTGCGATTGCATTTTGAAATACAATTTGGCCAACAATACGCTGCGTTTCCAGTATGACAACGCGTTTAGGGGTTTGTTGGGGCTTCTATGGCGATGCAGTGCCTCCGGCATATTTGCCGATCACTACACGGACGGCTTCCATGCTGTGCTTCCCAAAATAATGGCCTCACTGTGGTCCCGGGTAAAAGATAGCACCAACACGCTTCTGAGCGTAGTATCGAGCAGAGTGGACCGCCAAATCCAGAGAAGATAAATAATTACTTTAAAAAAATAATAATTAGGTATTTTAAGAAAATAATAATTATTTTAAGAAAATAATATCTAATTATTTTAAGAAAATAATTATCAAATTATTTTAAGAAAATAATAATTATTTTAAATTTTACTAACGTAGCTTTATAGTAGATACTTGTGTATATTATTATACTTACTAAAAACACTCCACAAGTCCACAACTCATAGTTGGTTATGTATGTGGAAAGGTTTTTTTAATTCTGTCTGTTACCGGTTTCTTGTTAGCTAATGCTCAATATTTGAGCACTCAATTTCGGGGAGAGTTTAGTTTTCACAATCAATTACGACCGCAGGCTTTTCATGAATTTTTGGGAGCTTGCGAGCATGGATGCAGTATTTTCAGCGTTGTTTAAGTGCAAGAGTAACATTTACTGTTTTGTTGAAACTGCATTTTAAAAACCATGTTCTTTTTAGGGTTTCGTGCCTCAAAAGGAAAAAACATCCATCCACCGTCCACCGTCCATCTGTCTGTCAAGACCCTTTATCTCGGCAACGCGTATCGAGTTGAAATTAAAACCATATAACTAAGGTCTACAATCTCTTGATGCTGTGAAAAAAAACAAACTTCTAAGTTAACAAAAAAAAGACATGGCCATGTCGCAAAAACGTGTATTTCGACACAATAAAGGAAATTAAAACTTAATAATAATTTATTTAATGAACTTGACAACAATGGTTTAAAGGGTCATCTTTTTTTTTCCGTTGACCTAGAACAAATTATAGGTCTTTACCTATGAAATTGCCGTTTTGTATGAAAAAATTTAAACGAATTTTTTTCATGTATTTTTTATTTATATTAATTGAAGTAATCACCCATGCAATCATTTACATATCTTTGCCAACGCAGTGGCAGTTTATTGATGCCCTTCTTAAAGAAATCAGCTGGACGGGAGGCAACAAATTCTTCAAAGGCATTTGGTACTGCCTCTCGGGTATTGAATTTTTTTCCCGCCAAGAAGTTATCCAAATTCTGGAAAAAGTAGTAGTCTGTAGGCGCAAGGTCTGGTGAGTAGGGCGGATGACGGAGAGCTTCCAACCCCAGTTCTTGCAACTTGGAGACCGTCTGCTGTGCAGTATGAGGTCGCGCGTTTTCGTGCAGGAGCAGCGGAGACGAGCGATTGACCAATGCTGGCTGAAGATGTGCCAGCTTCTCCATCATTGTGTTCAGTTCTTCACAGTACACATCTGCAGTAATGCTCACCCCATTTGGTAAGAAGCTGTGATGAATCACACCAGCGCTAGACCACCAAACAGTGACCATCACTTTTCTAGGGGTAAGTTTTCGTTTAGGGCATTGTTTAGGTGCTGAACCAGGATCCAACCAACTTGCTGAGCGCTTGCGGTTATCAAACAGAATCCATTTTTCATCGCAGGTAACAATGCGGTTCAAAATTCCTTCATTTGTGGGTCTGTTGAGTAGTACAAGGCACGTCTCGACGCGACCTTCGCGCTGGCGATCATTGAGTTCGTGGGGCACCCATTTGTCAAGCTTTTTTACCTTGCCAATTTGACGCAAATGGACCAATATTTATTTTGAAGCTAACGTCGAAAGCTGCTGCTAATTCAGCCGTAGATTGTGTATCATCAGCTTCCACAATCGCCTTTAATTCGTCATTGTCGACCTAAGTCTTCGGAAGACCGCGAGGTTCATTTTTCAGGTCGAAATTTCCAGAACGGAAGCGAGCAAACCAATAACAGCCCAACTAGCACCAAAGCGTTAAAAAAACCTATATAAGACTCGTATATCAGTTCCATTTGAGTATAAAAGTGTTAACGCATACCTGTGCAACTGAGTTAGAGCATGCTCTAACTCACTTATAACCACGAAAGAGGCCCACAGTTTTACAGGTAAACGTTATAGAAAGCCTATAGTACGGTGTCACAAAAGCGCTTACGATATTGAAGCTGCACAAGAGCGCTTATTCATCGTCAGCTACTACTTTAATCTGTATTACCGTTGTAAAATAGAGTTGGTAAACGCTACAGGTGCTATAAATCCTATAGTAAGGTGTCAAAAAGATCTTAAAGCTCCACAAGAGCGCTTATTCATCGTCAGCTACTACTTTAACCGGTATTACCGCGATAGTGAGCACTACAGGTGGTAAAAAGCGCACGTCAAGATAAAAAAGCCTGTAACCTTACTAAAATTAAATCTGTTCGTAATGGAAGTGTTATGTCATCCATTATTCAACACAGCAGAATAATATTATGGAATATTATGTTATTTAAGTATGTGAAGTGAAAAATGACTGCCCTTATGATTTCACAGTAAATGTATACCATGTTTCTCATCTCAATTTTAACGCGCCTAGGATTTATTATAGATTTAAAAGAAAAATTATGATAACAAAATAGGTACCTCAAGCTAAACATTACTATTCATTCCTGCTTCTTGAGCAGTGGTATGTAAAATTAAGTGGCATTCATGGAATGCTTCAAATAATGTAAGAAATTTTGTTTATTGTAGTCAAGTGTTGAATAACTCGAAATAATTTAATTGTTAGGTTACCAAAACAATGGCAAACTTTACAAAAGTGAGGTTAGTGTTAATAACGACCCATACTTGCGTTGTTTGACACCAATACCTTTAAAACGTCTGTAAAAGAGGACTGCCTAACATAATAAGCTTTAGTTAAACCCTTTATTACAGGTTAAACCTAGATAGAGGAGTTTTTTGACACCTTTAGTTTCTTGTGTTACTAAACTCTCGATAAACTCTATTTTATAGCTTATGACTGCAATAATAGTCAATATAGCACCTTAAGTGGTATAAAAGAGTTCATTGCAATAACTATACAACAATAAGTGTTAAGAGGTGTCGGCGAACACTTTTATAAAGACTTGGGTGTCACAAAAAGGTTAAAGCTATAACGTATTAAGAATACTTGCTGCTACTAGCGCCATTATAACTCTCAAAGCTGTATTACATCATCCATTAACGCTATAGTGCTGCGATTGGGGCTAAAACTTGTTTGTTAACTCCTCTATATCGTCTTTAGTAATAACTGATATAATTATAACCCTGTTATATTACTTAAAGTCATAAAAAAGCCTGTAACTGACACCAAAATGTTAGTTGGGAGGTGGTGCGTTGGTTTGTAGTGTTAGCTCCGTAAACGTCGTTGATGTTGCGTGCCGCTTGTGCCGCGTTGCTGCCACGACGGTATTCATATTCCATAATTACTCGAATTTTTAACGTATCCATGATGACGAAAAAGATTGAAATGCGATGAAAATGTATCACTAATCAATAAAAAAATGACTACTTTTGGAAAACCATGTTTTTAAAATAAAATTAATTTGAAATTAGAATTCTTAGCCAAACAAAAATTAATTTGATTTGAAATGGCCAGTACTGCAGAACGGCAATATCATAGGTAAAGACCTAATAAGGCAAGTAAATACCACTAAAACTCGCACTTGTCCGATTTCTTTTACTTTTTACATGTTAAGTTCCAATATTGATACAAAGATTTTAACAGCAATTAAGTAGGTAAATTGAAATTATTTTCCTATAAACAAATCGGCCAAGTTATTTTGATTGCATTAAGGAGGTAGATCGAGGGAATATTCTGGTGTATAATATTTTATAGGGCAGTTTTGCAAGTTGCAAGACAATGTCTAGTTTGATCTAAAAAAAATCATCGTTCGGAGATAACGTTAATATTGTGGCCAGTTCGAGTGTTCATCTCCAGTAAAAACATGGTTGCGAAAAGAAACCATTATAATGACGAATTAGTGATATTTATTTCGTAAAACACACTAGTAAATATTGCGTTGGAAGGCCTCGTACAAGGTGAGCCGATGACCTGGTGAGAATCGCGCGTAGCCGATGGATGCGAGATGCACGGTACCGTTTATTGTGGCGACACTTGGGAGAGGCCTATGTCCAGCAGTGGACGTCTTTCGGCTGATATGATAATGATGATGGTGACTATTAAATATTAGAAGCAACACTAGGCACTCGATACATTTTCCTTTGCAAAAGTAACAGTGTAATATTATATTACAACGACTTATAATCGTAGGTGTTTACAACAAATAAGTCGAAGAATGCAAGACAATGGAAGAAAGGAAGGTTCCGTTAAGGCCAGTGGCTACCGCCACCGCAACAGCAGAAGAATACGCCCCGGGCGTCGAGAGTCGCAGGGCTATTCCCGGCCACCGGAGGCGTGGCACTAGGAGGAACACGGATGGGTTTTAGTCAGTAAGAGTCTGACACTCCGTTCTGCTAGGCCCAGAGCTGGAGGAGTCATATGATGATTTCCCATCCATAAAAAAATTGAGGTAGCCTTCGCCCAGTAGACTTTAAATATGGGTTAGAAAACCACCAGATTGAGTTAAAATACCCACAAATTTATTTCACATCCATTCTATGGTCATTTAAAGCTTCCCTTTTGTTCGTACCATCTGTATTGTAGCTATATTTTAGCGGCAACGATTAAATTGTCATTACGATAAATATGTACTGTATTTCAACTAAACCTAACTACGCTAATTGTGCTAGTAAGTAATTAGCTAAATAGCATGCAATGCTGAAACAAACGCTTTCCAATTAGAATATAATATTGTATAGATCTATTCAAATAAATAAAAAATAAGTGTCTGTTTGTAATACAAAGATATCAACTTTTTCTTAACAAATTTTAAGAAAAAAATGTTTCTGTCTGTCGGTCTGTCGGTCTGTCGGTCTGACTGTCGGTCTGTCTGACGGTCTGTCTGTCGGTTTGTCTGTCGGTCTGTCTATCGGTCTGTCTTCTAGTCTGTCTATCGGTTTTTGGTTTGTCTGTCAGTCTGTCTTTGGTCTGTCTGCCTATCGATCGGTCTGCCTGTCGATCAATCAGTCGGTCTGACTGTCGCTCGGTCTGTCGGTCGTTCTGTCAGTCTGTCTTTCGGTATGTCTGTCTGTCAATCGATCTGTCGGTACGTCTGTTGGCCAGTCTGTCAGTCTGTATTTCGGTCTGCCTGTCGTTCCACCGTACAAATAAAAACCTACGAAAAGTTTTCACGCGGCCGAAGCCACGGGTTTGTATTATTATGTAATTAGATATTATAAAACGTATCTATTCTGTCCCTATTTTGCATGTAAAACGTATTTTGTTTGAAATTTAATTATCTTTGATATTCATGACAATGTTAGTGTTTGTTAATTATGATCATGTATATTTGAAACTTTGTACGGTGATCGTGCTTTAGCGCTAACGTAAAACGGGTTAATATTATTTTAAAGTACGGTATCACAATATTGTTACACAATAGGTAAACATAAACGTAGTCCACGCGTGACTCAAGCGGCGGCGTCCTCTCACGTCAGGCCTTGCTTCAATCCATGGACCTGAACGGAGGTATGGGAAGCAGTTACCTCTTTATACATTCGAAGCAGTTAAACTAGCGCTTGAGGAGGTGGACCGCGGTCCACCGCGTGAAGGAGAGGCAAACCTTATGCCCAATCTGCTAAAGAAGATGTCGCCCCGGGTATCGGGAGTCACAGAGCGATTCCCGGCCTGCGGGCCCGCTAGGGCTAGTGCCTGCCTAAATATTTTCGGAAGAGAATTAGAAGGAACACGGATAGGGTTAAGACAGTAAGAGTCTGACACTCCCTTCCGCTCTGAACAGGGCGAAAGGAGACATTTAATGATTCTCCATCCTTAAAGAAAAGACCACACGTGGTTCATGGGACTGTGAACCGGTTAAATAATTATGAATTAAGTTATTTTATTTTTTTCTATAGATATAACCTGACAAATAATCATACAGTTTTTTGAGACTATAACTTTATCAATTGACATAAACATGCGATAGAATTTCACTACAAATAAGTTTTTCACTGTGCCAAATTTTTTTCATAAATCAGTTCATTTTAACAAATTAAATTCTGCAGGCACTCAAATCCAGAATAAGGACGCAAATTTAATTAATTCCGTAGAAAATTGGAGCTCGGTGATCGATCCTAACAATATTTCATGTTTTAAAATAAAGTTCAATTAGGATCAAAATTCACAGCTAACAGTCAGTTTCATAAGTTATTCAACGTTATTGTAAAAAAAAGTCTATCGTTTATACAGATACGGGTTTAACTTCGTTTGTATGTATGTATGTAAATCGGGCTGGTTTCCGCAACTGCACAACTAAGCGCGTATTTTGCGTGCAGGTGGGACAAATGCGTCATTCGATCCACCCCAGCTCCCCAAGGAAGGCCAGCAACGCCTTGGTGTTACCAACTATCTCGCAGAGGGTACCTGGGTTTCCGAAGTACTTTGCCCTATAATCCGCGACTACCGGGCAGCTTAGAAGCAGGTGTACTGCTGTCTCATTCTCCTCCATGCAGGCTCTGTATAGCGGGCTGTCAGTGACTCCTATAGCATAGAGGTATTTATTAAAAGACCCGTGGCCAGTTGTTACGGCTGTGACTGAAAGCAACTGTTGTTTAGTCAGTCTTAGGGCTTGTTTTGTGAATCGGCCATCTATAGAGGGAAGTGCCTCGTTGGCCTGGCTACACTCACCATGGTCAACCCATAGCTTGTGATGTTTATCTCCGGTGCGTTTCCTTACCAGATTGCGTAAATACCCGAAAGGCAGCGGCACGATGGGTTCAAGTCCCATCGCTGACATACTCGACCCCCTTCGGGCGAGTTCATCCGCAGCGTCGTTGCCTCGGGATTCACTGTGTCCCTTGATCCATTGAATGGTTACTTTGTTGTGTCTACCAACCTGGTTGAGACGTTGGTGACACTCGAGAATCAACCCAGAGTTCACTGTGTGGCTGTTCAGAGCTTGCAGGATGGCCATGCTGTCCGAGAGTATTCGTATTTATGAACAACTTTTAAAATTCCCACTTTAAAAGTTAGGATTTTTTTTTTAATTATTCCACATCTCAAATCGCAAAGGAAAAAAAAAAGTTATTCAGTAGATTTTGTCGAGCAATGCAAACATAAATATATGGGGCGGTCGAAATTTTTCCAGGATTTTGAAGGTCGCTGCTGTTGCGTTATAGTTGCTGATAAATTGCTGATCAATAATATTCGCGTAAGTTTTACTATGCTTTCAGCGGGATAATTGCAAAACGCATCAATTTGACTGTTAACGCCGGCTGTCGTTCCCAACTTTCAGAAAGTTGTAATTTAGTTTATTTTTAATTTTTTAACCGACTTCTTCAATAAGGAGGAGGTTCTATGTTCGGCTGTATGTATTTTTTATTTTTTTTGTTATTTTTGTATGTATGTTCACCGATTTCTTCGCCAATTTTAGATCGATTTTATAAAAAATATTTTTTTATTCAAAAACCTATTCTCCTGAGGGGGTTCCATTGTCACCAAGTCAGAATCTGATGATGGGATCCCATGAAAATCGAGGGAAACCCTCAAATTTTATAGGCACACACAATGTTTTTCATAAACTTTGTATCGCAATTCAGATATTTGTGCCTGGTAATCATCATCTCATGTTGCTGAGCTGATGGTGAAAGGTATAAGTCAGGATCTGATGATAGGATCCCATGAAAATTGTTTGTTCAGCGATATTTTCGCCAATTGTTAACCGATTTGGATGATAATTTTTCGTTTGAAAGAGTATTTTCTCGTACTGATCCCATTTAAATTTGGTGAAGATCTGATGAAGAACTTCGGAGGTAGACAACGGAACTCATCAATAAATGATAGCAAAAGGATCGGGATTTCTGATATCGCATGTCTGTTGATTGTTTACACCAATCCATAACATAACATTACGCCGCTGGCCCGCTGTGTTTGTTGTTTTTTAGTGGTACGCAGGTACAACTAAATAGTGAAAAATAAAAAAAATATATTTAAAAAAAAAAATAACGGAAGTCGGTGTTTTTGGTTGTTCCGGTTTTGAACACCAACTTCCGAAATTAAAGTTATTTTTTACTTTGTGGTGTTTTGTTTTTGGAAGTCGTATTTTGGTATGCGTCATGCTTGGCGCAAATAATCTCTTTTTCTATCTTCAATTCACATAAACGATTCAAATCCCTTTTACTCGTATTTAGTCGACTCAACAGTATCGACGGAGGAAAGATTATTTAAGAAAATTTCAGGTACCTAAATGAAACAAATGGAAAATCTACGTATTGATTTTAAACAGTAAGTTTTACTCAAGGGATAGTCATTTCAAGTGAAAAAGATTCAACACTGAGGCCTTTTTCCTAGCTGAACTCTACCTTTTTAGTTTTCTCCATTCCAATTTCTTTCGCTGTTGACCTTTAAACTCGCGCTTGACTAGTTCAATACTTGCGATAGTGATTTTCTCAGGAATAGGTAAAAATGTGCTAGCTCATTTAGACTAGATGAATACGTATAAAAAGGTATTTCAAAAGCTAAAATGGTGATAGTCACTTTAAATTATATTGTTTACTCCAATATTGTTTCCTTTATGTTAATAATCTACATAGTAACTGCTGTGAAGAGCAAAATCTTTTTTTTTTTTTTTACTATTGATAGGCACGCGTTTGACCACTATCTCACCTGATGGTAAGCAAGGATGTGGTCGAAGATGGAGCACGCTTGCCTAGAAATAACCTATTCACTCTTGATTTAAAGACTCCCAGGTCTCCAGGTCAGGACTTTATTTAATATTGATACCTCTAAAAAATCTCTTACTGTTAAAAATAACTGATTAGCCCGAAAAAAAAACATAGTACAGGTTGAGTCAACCTTAATGACGTCTGTGAAGTAAAATTCTCGCCGCGCATAACCCCAACCCACGCTGGCATATGAATTCCGCCATTTGTTTTGATTCTACCTGTAACTGCAAACGAACTGAAGAGCCTTTAACATCTCTAAAACAGAAAGATGCAGTTAATAAATAGTGCACAGTTATCACAACACTAAACAACACGAACCATTTGAGAAGTACCGCTTATTTTAATTATTCATCATCATCATCTGCCTAGCCTTTTCCCAACTATATTGGAGTCGGCTTCCAGTCAAATCGGATTCAGCTGAATACCAGTGTTTTACGTGGAGCGGCTGCCTCCAGACTTCCACAACCCATGAAATGGGTAACACTGTATTTCTTGGCAAGACTGGAGTCAGATTTACTGGCTTCTGACAATCCATAACGACTGCCAAAATTCTACAAATGACAGCCGGGACCAACGGCTTAACGTGCTTTTCGAGGCAAGGAGGAAAATCGGTATGTTATGATGGTCACCCAGCCACAATCCAACCTTGGCAAGCGATCGATTTGTGCGGCTGTTATTCTTTAGCCACGAGCTCCTCCGCTTATTTTAATTATTGTTACAGCCTATTCCGCTCACCTCGTAAACTAACACAGTCATGAACATAAAACAACAATGGAATCACCGGAGAGGATTTTTGATCGCGCATAAAATATGTTAGAATCTGATAGAGTGGAATCTAAAAGTTATAAGGGTAATATATTGAATTCCTTTTAATATGGCCGCCTGTTACACCGCAGCCGTGAAAATAATTCGTTGTTGGATCCGGCTCATATACAAAATTTTAGTTTTAGGGTTCCGAACCCAAAGGTTACCCAACGGAACCCTATTGCTAAGACTCCAATGTCAGTCTGTCCGTTTATCCATCCGTCCGTCTGTCAGCGGGCTGTATCTCAAGAACCGTAATAAGTAAATACCTAGTTGAAATTTTCACAGAGTGTGTGTTTCTGTTACCGCTATCAACAAATGATAAGAAGTCGGTTAAAAATAAGATGGTACGTAACCCTTTATGCGCGAGTCCGGATCGTACTTGGCCAGTTTTTTAGTTGTTCCATGAGGTGGCTACATTAATAATAGCAGCATTGATGGCAGTCATTAAGTATCTCAAAGTGCGTTTGTATTTTAATTAGGAGAACTCCAACGTGTAGCTCATTATTTAAACAAGGGCACCACTCTCACATTGGGTACCTGACTGATTTATAAAAACCCACAGCAACCACCATCTCAGCCACCACCCACCATGATCAGCAACCACCCACCTGAGCGTGCAAGCTTGAGGACTTTCCTTATAGGCCACTCAGCTTGTCTTGCCGCAATATTACAAGTTCGATCAATACCTTTTGATATTACTGAAAAATATTACGATACACCATTATTAAACCAAAAACGCATTACCGAGTTTAGTCTCCAACAGCGTAACATTTTTTTTAAGGATGGAATATCACCAAATGACTCCCGTTCTGGGCGGAGATTCAGAGATTCCGCAACCCTGGCAGGAACCAGCATAACCTAGGTGTGAACCCTGCTTTTAACCATAACATAATTCCACGTACCTTTTGTTCCTCGTTACATATGTGACACAGAGCGGTGTAACAGTCACCCGACATTGTCTCCACGAGATTTAAAATCACTTTTGTTGAATTTCCTCATCTCACACGGCTATTCAGAGGACCATACGTAATAGTATTTGTAGTAAGAGTAATAAATTCTCTTTGTTGAACGTTGATCGTATTAGGTAGGATTGTAGAAATTGTTCGCTGATAGCTTCAGGATTCTTTTTACATTCTATTATTATTCCTTTTGTACTAAGCCTGCTTGTTTTATTGTACCTCGTATATGAATTTTTAATTTTTGTTTTGTACCTACTCTTAAATTCCAATGTCACTTCACGAACGCCAGAGGCCAACTGCCAAACTTCAGGCTGCTACCGAAAAATTTCAATGGAAACGCCATAAGTCACCCTGATCTGCTTGGAAAATGAAAGCCAGGATTCCAAGTCAAGCTTGTGAGGGAACAGGAAAGTGTAAGGGACTACTCACACATATTCAAGTCCATTTGCGTTTTGCTGAACAATTTTGGTCACAATTACACAATTTTGCTTCTATCAGCCACGTACAGCGTCGTATGTATGCGCGTATGAACGCGCCAGAATAGCGCTGAACTCAAAAGCACTCGCGTGATAATAACACATTTTTCCTCATTTTATACTTATTTGCTGCGAAAGCTGAATAGACCTGGAGAGTTGTACGGATGCGTACGTGTCTCCATACAAAATCTGAATAGAACTGAATAAGTTTGAGTAATCCCTAAGTCTTTACTTATACTTTCCTGTTACTGTGCTGCGCACTTGATCGCGCATCCCCAGTTCTTAAACTGTGGACGTGAGACAAAGTGCCTATATAATACTCTTGATTCAGACGTTGCCAGCAAGTGCCCTTCGTCCTGTGTAACTATGTCCTTCTCTTAAATTGCGTCACAATTGTTTCAAAACATCATACTAGAAGCATTTGTGAACAGTCTTATGGGTAAGCTCGCCCCATCGTCGACTTTGTATCTGTCATCTCCGCCCTAAACTAAAGTCAAGAGCAAACTTATCTCAAATATTAAAAACAAAACATTGTTGAAACGACATTCAACTTATAAACCCATCCAATTTTGATGTTTTGGACTTCAATTTCATGCTGTGTTTGATCCCAAAAGCATAATATTTTTCAGGCATATTTATGTGCATAATTCAGCACTCTTTATGGTGTTCCTCATGTTACGAAGGACCGTCCCACAGCCTCCCATGGGGGTCGTTGGCAACTAAATGATGGTAGAAGGGATGGCCAGTAGAAACTAGGTAATGCCATAGAATAAGGAATCAATCAGAAGTGACTCTACTGTAAATTCGTAGTGTGAAAAGGAACTCAACTTTGTACTGATATCATTCATATTCATACTTCCATACCCTGCATTAGTTTCATAAATCCGATAATAGCTTTTTATACTTTCTTGCCTGAACCGCTTAACTAATTTTAGTACTATTACCTTGAATCCATTGAATCTCGGAGACTCGGATACGTACACCTTATCTGAAGATAGTCCTTACTCAAGTGAAAGCTCCTTACGCCCTTTACCCTAGAAATTCGAATGCCTTTCATAAGGGAATGCCCGTTCTAAACATTCTTGTTCTATGTTAATGAGTTTATAGAGCCAAACTGGACCGTCAGTGATGTACGGCGTACCTGCCACACTGGTCTAAACTATTGGTCATTTGTTAACTTGATTGGACTATTGTGCATAGTAAATGCAGGTGGAATTCACAGGTAGGTTTCTAGGTTACTATTCATTGAATGGTAACAAACAGTAAGCTAATTATTACACATGGAATTTGAATGCCCCTGTAGACTTGCCGAAAATCTTCTGTCATCTTTTTAGCAATGAATTGTAACCTCTTATGCCTTTAAAACTTTGATTGAAGTAAAATGCTAAAGAAATAAAAAATAAAATCATCATTCCAAGAAACAACTAGTTCTTTTGACAGCATTCCTGACCTCTGTATATGAGAGTTAAACAACCGTCTCGACGTTCAAATCTGTGCGTAAAGGCTGCGGCACACAGGCACAATCAACGCGACGCGACGGAATTTCCTTGCGTGATCGAATCACGAATTATTCTACAAGAAAACCAAGGTCACCGACATAGCCCAAAGGGACTGTTTCGGTAACCTTGCTAAACTGAAGTGGCAGTGGGCAGTGGGCCGAGATATGTGAAAAGCTGAATGCCTGAATGTTTGTTAATGAAATACGCTTCAAAGGTTGAATGGATTTGGATGTTTGAAACACGGGTAGTTTTTTTTTCAGGAACCACAGACTCTGGCAGGGAATTCCACTCCTTTACTGTACGCATTATGAATGTGCTCCCAAAACGTTTTGTGCGTGTGGGTGGGATGTCCACCATGTACCGGTGGCGCATCGCCATTCGTCTTGTGGTCCGATGATGGAACGGGCTTGGCGGAATTAAATTATGCAATTCCGTCGCACATTCCCCAAAATGCACCCGGTAGAAAAGCGACAAGCTAGTAACTCGTGGTCGATGCTCAAGATTTGGAGCTTCGTCGCGACGAGCCTCTCGTTGCCGATGATCCTCTTGGCTCGTTTTTCAATTGACTCCAGGACATCAAGCTTGTATCTGGCAGGTCCGTCTCAAAGATGAGAGCAGTATTCCATACACGATCGAATTTGCGCTTGATAGAGTTTGAGCAGCTGTTCCGGCGTGAAGTACCGTCTCACCTTTGCTAGGATCCCCAACTTCCTTACAGCCACTTCAGCTTTTGCCTCTATGAAAGGGCCAAAATTAAGAGTATGTCAATTAAGACTAAGAATATTTTTATGCCGCTAGTATGTTCCCTTAGGATAATAAAACACTGCAATTGGTTCAAGCTGCGGTTCAAGTTTACGTTTTACAGAATATTTGTTTGGATAAATTAATAGGACCGACGCGCAAGACTGGTCGTTGTGGCGTCGCTTGGGTGAGGCCTATGTCCAGCAGTGGACGACTTTCGGCTGATATGATGATATTGTATTTTATTGTCCCGTCGAGTCTGACTACGGCAGCTTTTATATAAAACAACTCTACGAAAAGTCAAAAAGTACTTTTACAACAAAAGAATCGTATACGTTTCATTTCGCGTAGCTATTTGCAGTTTTGTGAAAGCCTTTGACCCAAAATGCGAATTTTAATATAAATGTATCGGGTTATTCGGTTTGAGAGCTGAAAATAAGGGTAAAGGTAGAGCGGGGTGATTATTATTGCATTATTCGATATATTCTTATTTAATGCTAAATCTATGTATCAAGTCTTGAGTGACTGGATAAATAAAACTTGGCTGTTGTCCATTTCAAGGCGTGTATACAGAGTTATTTATGAAACACCAACAACCTTTTAGGCAGTGAAAGTACACATGATTATAAACAACTTTTACTACGATAACAACCCTGTAAACTCGAAAAAAATATCAGCTCTTTCATACAAAATGCAATATTAAGCCAATGAAAATTTCCTGCGAAAAAAAGAACAAGTATCCAAAAATATCTATTTTGTTTTTTGAACGGATCTCCTTTGACCACAATCGCACTTGATCGAAAGTGGTGATGTGGTCGATTTACATAGAAGTAAAGGTATAGTGCGAGTTTTTTAACGTTCTCGATCGCGTCAGCGTAAACATCAATTTATATTGAAACTGAATAAGCGCCGTCTAGTGAAAATAACGAAACCTTTTTTTTTCTGTACAATTTGACATAAGTGCGTTAAAAAGTTACACTAAGCCCTCAGTTGGAAAAGTCACCATAAACAAGCTTTTTCATTCGATTGCCCTTCATTCGGGGCCATAAGCTTATCAATTCACCTGCATTACATTCAATCAGATAAGATCAGTGGAACTGTAAAAAACCGAGTAACCATTTTGCATCACATTGAGCCGATCAAACAATCCCAAATGTCATATCAGCCAAAAGACGTCAATTGCTAGACATAGGCCTCCCCTAAATGTCATTAAAACAACCTATCCTGTGCGTCTCGCATCTATCGGCTACCCGCGATCCTTACCAGGTCATCGGTCTACCTTGTAGGACACCTTTTAACGCTGCCTGTTCCGGTACGCGGTCACCACTCCAGAACTCACAAAACTATTAAAACAATATCTCACAGTGAATTTAAAAATAATATTTCAACTCTTTTTATAACACTTTTAATTCCCGAATAATAACTGGCTTACACTGTAAAGTGAACAATGAAAATTTAAAAAATCTGACTACCCTACTACCAGTATATTCATTCTGGCAGCTTTCCAAAAAGTTCTGGAGAGATAATCTTGAAAATTTAGCCGTTCGTGTTGGAGTTGCCGAATGGGCGTCACGTATGGGTGGCGTGACGTGCATTCCAGGTAGCCTGGGTGGGAGGCTACCCAAGTGTAGGATATCTAGGATTAGCTGGGGAATTGATTAAGTGTTGAGTCTAAGATTGGGTCTTGATTGCGAGGAAATGGGCTGTTTTCTTTGGTTAGCTTGTTCTTTGATTCGTTTTGTGTGTGTTACCTTTTTAGGTTTTGGATTATTTCTTTATTTTCCATGCCTTCGTGGGAAAAAGCGTGAGTTTACGTATGTGCCTTTTGTATTCGATCGGTGTTTTGTTTACTGAAAAATATTAAAAGATTGTGCAAGGGCCAATTATTGATGTACTTGGAAAACCTTCGAAATAAAATCGCAACACGATCACAGCGATAATGAATTTCAAAAACTTATCGAAATAAAAGGTTTTTTGTTAGTAGACGTCCATTTTTCTTGGTTCAGTAAAGTAATATTTCACGCACGCTTTCAAAATACACCCCTCAAAACATACGTAAAAATATCTCCACAACTCACATTTATCGATACAGCTGATCGGTCCGGTCCCGCCGCCATTTTAGGGTACCGCACATTAAAAAAATGTAACACAGGTAAATATTTGAAGTGGAGTCGATACGCAGAACCATATAATTTGGTTGATTGATAAAAATCGGGTTCAAGCCCAAATAATTGCTTGGATTTTTCGGTACAATTATTTTTGTATCGCATGTGGGTTTTGTTTTGTCGTATTTTTTGGTATGTTTGAAATAGATTATCAGTTGATTGCTTTTTCTATTGATACTGAATCAAATTTTTGGTTACATTCATTCGTGATTGAAATGGGAATTCGATAAGAATAATACTGTGGGTTTATTTACTGTTAAAGGTTTTATTCATGTATGTTTGAGGGTTGAGTAACTTTTTATACGACTACTTCCACTAAACGTTTGTCGTGAGTAGGTACCTACAGAAGTTACTGGCCCATTCTGCAAATATTATTTGATTTCATCTCAGGGTGTTTTCAGAAACTTTGATAATATGATAAATACCCTTTTTTTTAAGGATGGAAAATCAGCAAATGTCTCCTCCCGCTTTGGGTGAAGCAGAAGGGAGTGTCAGACTCTTACTGACTGAAACCCATCTGTGTTCCTCCTATTGCCCTTTGCGTTCCAGGGTACGGTGCCTCTTTCGAACAAATTCCGCAGCCCCAGCAGGCACTGGATGATAAATATCCTAGTGACAATTATTCTACAAATTTAGCAACGATCGCATTTGTATGTGTGTCGCAATCTTTCAAAAATGTATGGAAATTGAGTTATTTTTTTACAGATTACAACAGAGATGAAAATGCGAAAGTTGCTTAAAAAACAGTAGAATTGGCCCTCAGGTATACACTTATACACATGCCACGTCAACCGTCATGCAAACAGTTCAACATTTTCGGTTTCATTCCATTTCATTCATTTTAATTTTAAAACTTCATCGAATCTTATAATTTTCTTAAGAATTTGTGCGATTTGGATTTAGTTGTGAAACCATAGATATAAGATTTCTAAGTATGTGACCTTGCAGAAGCGGTAGCCTACGTATGAGAGCAAGCTTGACCTACAGCCGTCCATTCGATGTCCACACAGAATACAGCAACAGATTCTGAAGTCATTTGTACTCCATTGGTGTAATTGCTGCAAGGCCTTCCAATACGAGGATCGAACAACTTGCAATTAGTTCTCAGGATTTCCAATAATAAAGCACTCATTTCTGGTAACAGACATTTATTAAAGCATTGTCTGCCAGACAAATAGACACAATTGAAAATGTATTGTTTGTCGGTCACCGGTGACCGACGCGGCAGTGAATGTGTTAAGTTGATATAATTCGTATTTTATAACAGAAACTGACAGTTATTTTCACAAAAGATACTCCGAGCAATGATACTGGCACAAACTACATATTTCCCGAGCAAAAATACCCGAAAAACTACAAAAAACAAATCACAAAACCAGCCTTTTTCGCTCAGTGGCTCAGTGCAGTCGGCGAGTCAACGACGCATGACGACACGCAGTCATTTGGGAAACTAACGTTACGTCAGAAAAACTCATCCCAAAAATGTTTCCTACAGTACAGTTTACTACTGAGTTGTACATTCAGCGAAATAGTTTTGTTTTTTGGGACAAACAGCTGCAGCTTTTTACGTAACATGCTTTTTGGCAGAAAATTGCTATCATCATCATATCAGCCAATAGACGTCCACTGCTGGACATAGGCCTCCCCAAGTGCCTCTATAATAACCGTTCCTTTGTGTCTTGTTTTCATCGGCTCCAGGTCCAGGTACCAGGTCATCGATCCACCTTGCAGGCCTTCCAACGCTGTGTCGCGGTCGCCACTCCAGAATTTTTCAGCCCCATCGACCATCTGTTCTGTGAGCAATTAAAATTACTACAAAATTGTTATACTCAGTAATAGTCGGCAAGTAACCCATCAATTGATCAGTTTTCAACTTCTAGATAAACAATGTGTCAGCCTCGTTTTATAAAAGAATATCTTTACGGATTTTTATTTAAGAAAAAATAAATAGTGTCACTTTCTATTATTTTCAGTCGCCAGCGCTCATGCATTTTCAGTGCAAATTAAAGGATAAAATACTAAAGCTTACAACTAAGGTGATCAAAAACAAAGCCAATCCAATGGGAAAGTTGTTGTACTTAACAACCTGCACACTTTTTTCTTTTTCCAACTGTACACCCCGTATACGGGTCTCAAAAAAGGCACAGTTGCTCGAAAACTTTACCTTCAGTGTATCGCAAGCGGCGCGGCGTACGTTTGAGAACAAAATGCACTTCGGTTGTATCCTTTTTTCGATTTAGGCACGTAGAGTTCGGCATTTTGTAAGTTTGGGAGAAGAGGACTTTGTTGCAACGATGTTATGAAGTATGAAGTATGGAGTGTGTTTTGCTGTTTAAATTTTTGTGTGTCGCGTTGTGCGTTTTTTTTTGGAGCTGTCTGGAAATACATTATTTTTTGTTTTCTGTCAGTTGTCTCCTGATACGGTTGTTCCTTTTTGCTTGTATGAAGTTATTTGTTTCTATATTATTTCCTCCGAAGGGTGAATGATTGGGTTTTCTAGTGTTGCTTAGGCGATACAGCTCGAGGAATGTCAATGCCACTGCCTGCATATCTTTGCGTCCACAACGTATCAACTAGGAAACATTATCATCATCTGCCTAGTTCGTTCCCAACTATGTTGGGGTCGACTTCCAGTCAAACCAGATTCAGCTGAATACACGACATTCCTTGGCAAGATTGGTGTCAGATTTTCTGACTTATGACTGTCCGTAACGACTGCCAAAGGTGACAACCGGGACCAGTGCCGAGGCAAAGAGGAATCTCGGTATGTTAATGGTCACCCACCCACAGACCAACCTTGGCAAGCGTTGCTTAACCTTGGAGATCGACCCGTACGGCTGTTATTATTTAGCCACGAGCATCTTCATCATATCAGCCGAAAGACGTCCACTGCTGGACATAGGCTACTAGGTATCATAGCAATATTAAAAATCACAACTTTATTGAATCGGTAGCCGGGATAGTAACTGGTATAGTATTTAGTAGATACCCGGGTGTCGCTATTAACACTCGTGTCTCAAACTGATTCCAATACTTGAGACGCCCGTTGCCTGACACCGTACTGTTCAGACAGGCCTACATACTGAGGGGTTGTTCGACGAACCATTTTTCAATATTTAAGGTTCCAACATCCGTAAGAAACGGAACTCGGTCTGTCTGTTTGTCTGTGTGTCCATCTGTTACAGTCAGTTTTCTCCGGATCTACTGGACCGATTCTGTTGAAATTTTGTATGTTCACCCCATTGTTACTAACACCAATACTAACTAAATGTATGGACTGTATAGTCTGAAATAAAGTTTAATTTAATTTAATTTTAATTTATTTACTTTTGTGACCCAAACACGGACGCGTTACGTAAATAAATGCATTTTGGGATGGGTACGGAACCCTAAAAACTTACTTTATCTACCCAACAAGCTCATCAAACTCCAACCCAGTATCCCCCAACATATAAACTATAAGATACTATCAAAGTTCCCGATGCAGTTGACTCGGTAACTTAGGTAACTTGATAAATAACTGTATAATACTCAGTAGCGGAGCGTTTCAACTAACTTAGTGATGGTCAGTTTGTCTTACACTATTAGGCTCAAATAGGAACGTTCTGAGCTGTCTCATTTGTGTCAGAATATGTAACCTAATTTTTGGTGTGGTATATTGGCGTAAGTTTTTGCCATAATAACGTTCAAATTCGAAAAACAGACACTAGATTTGCCAAAAATAACGAGTTACCTGGATTGTGTAGGTTAGATAGGGAAACGATCCATATATGGTATAGATCTGGATTCGGTTGGACTTGAAGCCTAATAAAGTTGGAAAAAGGCAGATGAGAGAATTTTACGCGTTTCACCGTACGTCACACGCCCGAAATTCTGACTTTAAAATATGACTTTAAAAGATCGCTTTGAGCGATAAGGCCGCCCATTGTGTCACCCTATGTAATGTTTTCTTCAGCTATCTATTTTGTAACTTATGTGGTGTATTTATATAATAACGAGTATAGTTCTTTTACTCCGTTTGTACATTTGTAGGTCAGCAAAGGTACAACTCTACATGTAACATCAGCCAGAATATTGGAACTTCAGTGGGCGTACTATGGTAATTGCTTAAAGAAACACCGTTTGCTTTTAAATAAAATTATTATTCACACTCAAAGTCTCAGTAACAATATCCTCACACAATGGGTACACTGAACAAGTATTCCGAACACGCGGCAGTTTCTTGACGTGTGCACGTCTGTACTGTTCGACCGCCACCAGTAGACTGAGCTCAGCCTCTGTCGAGCACAACGTCCTAGACTCCACCGAACGCCACTAGGTGGCATTGGCGTCTCGATTTTTCAATTGACTGACTTATTACCGACATAATACGTATTTTCTACTAGCCCATAGAATTAGGGAATGTTAACTATTTTTGGTGTACTGTAACACAGTATATTCTATCTATCTAAGATGAAGAGTATAATATTATATTCTAACACAATAATTTAAACATCATTAGAACATTACGACACTATCTAAAAATGAGGCAGCACATTTTAAGCCATAAATCACATACTCTAGACGAAATCTACTCACATTAAGCGAGTAGGTACTAAAAGCAAATGACGTTGACCATAATCCCTTTGTATGTATGACAGATGTACGAGCATGGTTTTAGTGTAATGGCACGGCAAGAAGATTTAGTAATAGTGGTCGTTAGAAGAGATGGCGGTAATCTTTTGTTTTTCTAAGGGAAAATTATTTGGGGTGGTTATTTCCTGTCTAAGGATACTGAGTTGGTAATTATCTATAGCTCTGCTTTTCTGGGTTCTTTACCCGAAAGTTAATACGAAACCTTATTACTAAGCCTCCGCTGCTCATCCGTCCGTCTGTCTGTGGGCTGTATTACAAGAACCGTATTAGGCAGACAATTTAAATTTTCACAGAGTGTGTATTTCTATTGTCGCTATAACAAAAAAAAAATGAAAGCGGCCTTTTTTGGCTTATGACATGAAGAATTCTACGCAGAATCCGACTCGCCTTTGGCTGGTTTTTACAAACTCAGCAGGCTCATAAAACAGCTTTTGTTTGTCACCCATAAACAATGTTGAAAACCAAAAATGCTTTTCAAGAAATTAGTCATCTGTTCAACGAGAAACTACTTACTCACTTTTTTCTGGAAATCCCAAGTCATTAGTCCTTATTTTGGAACGCCTTCCAGAATAAGGACTAATGACTTGGGTAAGGATTGAAAGAAAAGAAAGAAAGAAAAGACGTTTATTTTCCCAAAAGCGACGCACAAAACACAAAATAATAAGGGAATAAATAAAAACTTAACTAAAAACTAAACTAAATAACCTCTTGTCACTAGGATTGCGTCTACTTATTGCGAGACACACAGTACCAGTCGATGTGGAGTCAAATATCAAGAGCAAAGGATGTCTTCCGGCTGAAAATCATAAGAAACTTGCAGACTCAGGCTTTTTTATACGAAATAACGAGATGGTTCAACAGGATAAAAAAATACAACCCAATTGAGAACCTCCTTCTTTTTTGAAGTCGGTTAATAAACAGTACCTACTAGTCAAACTCAAACAGCGTGTAATAGAATAAATGCAACAAAATAGTTCGACCAGTTTTAATCAAGCCTCAATATTTCAATTTAAGTACTCAATACTAAGATGGGTATTTCAGATTGACAGCAACCAGCAAAAGTCAAAGTGTCATCGAACCTCATCCATTCAAAGATAACCAACATTAATTAATTCATTCAACCAAACCAATCCATTCACTTCACGAGCCAATACCTCAAAAATAAACAAATTACGCTCATTTAAAGCACACCACATTCAAATTAATTTCAAACAATTCTGAACAAAACAATAAATTAAATGGCAGCGGACTTAAATGAGCTGACCGCAAACATTTAAATGCTTAGCTAACTTGTAGTAACGACCGTGTTGTTACCAATTGTCGTGATTGGAACGTTTTAGTTGTACTAAATGTAGGTACAGGTATTAGTTTAGGGTATATGGAATACGGTAAATGTAGAATACACTATTTAAATTATTTGCAAACTGAAAGTCCTATAATTAACAAATAAACTAAACCAGTACAAACTAAAACGCTTTAAATAATTTGCCCTCAATGCTGTCAGCTGGTAATGTGTCTAAGAGACTGGCGGCATTGCCACGTTTTAGGGTAATCAATGGTTAGCCTCTGGCCAAAGTAAAAGCCAGCCCTTGGGTTACGAGAAGTGTCAACCAGCCTTTTCAAAATTCGTTTCAAAAGGCTTTCTTTGAAAGGGGGCCACGGCCCGAAGGTTTCAACCCCAAAAATATGAGTAGTTCAGCTCATAAATGTAGTTTCCAATAAGGCTGCTTACTATTTTTACGCCGTTTGAGGGTTTTCCGCGCCAACACAACACGATGATCTAGGAAGAAGGGATGGTGCAAGAGTATTGGAACTCCGACGGTGACAAAAACGTAAACTGAGGTAATTGTAGATAAATATATTGAAAGGCGTCAGTAAGCGTTTATAAACTCAAACTGACACCTTTGCGCTTTGGTTGGGAATGTGTGGTGGGATTGCCCCAAAAAAAAAAAAATTACACCTTTGCGCAAAGCTCACTCATAGTCTACTTTTTCTCTGTCACCTCTGATCTAGACTAGAACCAAGAGCATACATCTCAAATAAATCACAAATAAAAAATTAAATTAAATGTAATGGCCATGAATCAATACAATATGCATTTATGTAAAAACACGTATTACAATATTTAATAAAATTGATTTGACAAAGCATTTTCAAAACTTTTTTCTAGCATCCCGTATTAGAACTTAGGACAAACAACTCAACTTATACCTTCTAGGACCATCGAGGCAGGGAATATTAACCGTTTAGTAATCTTATCGTCGTGCATTGCAATTTGCGATTGTCATAAGTTCATAACTTAAACAAAGTGAGCTCTAAATAAATAAGATTTCAAACAAATATTTAAATTCGTTGATTGACTCAACGTTTATTATGATTAATAATTGTAAGCAGACACGCTATGAACCATAACTGCTAACAACATAAAATAATCATCGAAGTCTGAATTGATGCAATCAGATAACTATACACATTGTATTAATCGTTCTCGATTGTAAAATTGGGGCTTCTGCATCACGCAGTTCGAGCGGCGCGAGAACAAGTGATGCAGAAACCCCAATTTCGGCCAAATCGGCCCCAAACACCTGGAGCCATACCATCATTTATTTATTTATTTATTTATTTAAACTTCATGTACAATAGTGGTACATAGGCGGACTTAATGCAACGAGGCATTCTCTACCAGTCAACCTTTGGGTTAAAAATAAACACACTGTGGTAGGTGTACAGCAAATAAATAAAATATAAAATAGAATATTTTTGGGAAAAAAGAAATATACAAAGAAATAACATATACTCGTATGACGGAGAAATAATCTCCATAGGGTTTTTAAAAAGTGTTGTTTTCGTGATGATCACTCATTTTCGGTCTCTCAAGAAAAACTTCAGTTACACTTTATAAACTTCGTTTATTCAACGGGCAGCGTAATGACGTCACAGAGAGGTCCGTACTGTACGGCGGTCCGAGTGCGACTGACTGAGCGAGTTTTTTTTTTTTTGTCGGTGGCCACTCGCAGTTTCAACCCTAGAGGGTTGTCAACTACTGAACCGGACTTGCCTGTGTGGGCCTCAAGAATTTAAGGCCCCCAGCCGAGGGGCACTCTGTGCGGCCGTATTTATAGTGTGGCGAGCACGTGTTCATAATTTCTAGGTTAACTATTGAAATTACAATGTTGACATTAATTTTACATCGTAATAAACTCAAAGTAATCAACTGATGATTTATACATAAACTAATTTTAGGACAATTCAAAATTCAAAATTCAAAGCATTTTATTTCAAATAAACCATTCACAGGCACTTTTGAAACGTCAAGGTCGGTCAGTCAAAAACATGGAAGCTATTTACACGTTCTAAAGCGTAGATCTCTATGGAGAAGAACGTGCAAGAAACTCCACGGACACTCTTTTAAATCATGTTCTGGTTTTACAAAATTTCAAGCCACATATACTTGTTGCTTCTGCATGTGAGGACAATGCAAAGGAAAAAAAAAAGGGCTTATTATAAGAATTTTAAACATAAAGATTAAAATAAGCCAATGGCAGTTAAGAGATGACCAGTCTCAACCGACGGCGCCCGTTCACGAACATGACGCGTGCATCGGCACCCTTCAGCTCAACCATTTCGAAGGGAACCGAATGATCAAACCCACGCGCCGCCATCAGCGAGACATTTGAGTGAGCATGACATGCTCTCAACCACCATGCTCGTTCATGTCCAACAAGTAAAACTATAACTACTCACATAAAATGTAAATGGTTTCATGGTACTCACATTTACAAAATTTTAAAAATATGCTTCTACTTTACACAAAACTATGGTTGTCAATGACCAAATAATGAAAAATAAATTAATAAAGAGAACGATTAAGTTCTTACATAAAAAGAATAAATAAGTAATTAATATAATAATATAATTTGTATGTATATAAGAATAAATAAACGAAATAATGTAAGAACCTCTAAAAGGAGCGAGCATCTCTTCCAAATATAAAAACATAAAAACCTAAAAAGTGGACCTAAGCAGCTGTGACTGTGGAGCAGGACCAGCATTTAGCCAAGCGTTTTTATCGAGGACAATAAAATGATTAAACTTGGTGTGGTTGCGCCGATACGGCCATACTGATAGGCGGTGCGCGCTCTGCACCAGCCTCGTTGCTTCTCGTAGATTTTTGTGGGTTCTCGTAGATCTGAAAGAATAGAAATAATTTCCTCTGAGTAGCGCATCTGTAAGCAACTGGCGTTGCTTTGTCTTTGAGCATATTAATGCTGTTAAGGTTATTAGGTTCTCGGAGATTTTATTGAAGTGTTCTCGGAGGTTCTCGTAGAGTTCTCGGAGGTTCTCGTAGAGTTCTCGGAGGTTCTCGTAGAGTTCTCGGAGGTTCTCATAGAGTTATCGGAGGTTCTCGTAGAGTTCTCGGAGGTTCTCGTAGAGTTCACGGAGGTTCTCGTAGAGTTCTCGAAAGTTAATTTAGAATCTTTGAATGGAGACACTTACTATTTATTCTGATGGGTCGTGGTTTGGCTGTACTTGCAGCTGTTCTCGTGAGGACGACGGGATGGGCTCGTTTGGTTCTGCAGCAGGATCTCGGTAAGTAGGCGATTCATTTCCGGCCGATACGGTCAACTGATCACCAGGTTGTGGAGCGCAGCGCAGCTGATCTTGGGCAACCTTGCGAGGTCGTCCTCTACCGATAACTTTCTTTACCAAACATCGGTAATTTTCCAGTATTCTACAGACTTCATACGGTTCGCTGAATTTAAGGTTAAGCGAGATTTGGTTGCGAGGATTATTCTTAACCAATACGTAATCTCCTCTTTTGGAAATGGTGGATTTTGGCCTTATGTAGGTTGAAGCGTTGTCTGTCTTGTTCGCTTGAACGAATCATTTTTTGTTGCACCTGTTGAGTAAGCGCTTCAATATCAACGGTTTCGTTGTCAATATCCACCAAGTTGAGAAGCTCAGGGGGTACACTGTGTTTTCGTTGTGTAATAAGTGTCAGTGGAGCAACACCGGTGATCCGATGGGTTGCGTTTGCGTTTTTGAGGGTTGCAATGACCCTTTCAACTTGGCCCTTCGCTCGGCTGACTCCTGTAGCGATAGCATGAATATTTATTCCGATGTTGTCACAGTACTCTTTGAATTCGCCAAGGAATTCTCTTCCTCCATCGACTATCATTTGGACCGTTGCGCCAAATAGATGCACCGCACGTTTTAGAGCAGCCAATGTACTGTGTGGGTTTTTATTGGTACTGAAGTACAGTAAAACGTACTTCGAGAAAGCGTCAATGGTGACTATGACGTACTGCTGATCATCTGGAGTGCCCAGCTTCCCTGTTATGTCCATATGAATAACTAGGAAGGCAGCTGTCGGTTTTTGTATAGGGTGTAATTGGGCTTGAATGGCCCCAGATCTTCCCTTGGATGTTTGGCATATAACGCAGTTATCCACAAATCTTTGAACAGTAGAACTCATTTTGTTGAACCAATAAGTTTCTCTGATCTTCTGTAGAGTCTTTTCTCAGTGTGAAAAGAGTTTATAATGCTCCATTGGAAGGACTTGGGAACGACGCGACGGTACTGAGCTGCTGACCGAAGACAGGATCATTGACGTTCTTCTTTAAGACATTGTCCTCCAATACATAGTCTTCTACTGGGTTATTGTCACTGAGGCTGTCCATTATTGGTCGCAGTTCATCGTCTCATCGCTGTTCAATTTTGAGCCAGTTCAAGTCTCTTGTCATAACATTGACTGCAAACTCAGCTGGGTTTCTACTGAAAAACATTGGTCCAATGTATCTACATCGGTGTATAATAGTATGGGTGCCTCTTCTTGGAATAATGTTAGTGCCGGAGCAGACGTTAGGCATTCGATGATTGTGTTACGAGTTTTTTTCGTGTTTTTCTGTCCATGCCCATTTTGCTCCTTGTTTCGTTAGTTCGTACAAAGGCACCATTACACGAGAAAAGTCGGGAATGTACTTTCTGAAGTATCCAGCCAGACCGTTGATCTGTCTGACTTGCTTGACAGTTTTAGGTACTGGGGCTTTGACGAGGGCCTCTACTTACGTTAACTATTGAAATTACAATGTTGACATTAATTTTACATCGTAATAAACTCAAAGTAATCAACTGATGATTTATAAACTAATTTTAGGACAATAAAATGATTAAACTTGGTGTGGTTGCGCCCATATATATATAATACAAGTAAATGGATAAACTAAATATATATTACCAATAAAATACACATATATTGGTAAAATAATAAACTAATAAACATGATAATTTATAGTTATCTTTCTGATTAAGAGAACTCATAATAATAATGACGAAGACCAAACTAAGAATCAGGCTTTCAAGTAGTGTTTTCGGATTTTACGTTTAAAGGAAAATTTAGATTCAGCCTTCTTGATGTCAAGGGGCAGCATATTCCAGAGTTTAATGGTGGTAATGACATAAGAATTAGACAAAAACCCGGTGCGGTGAGGAGGCCTTTTCGCAACTATATTGGGGTCGGCTTCCAGTCAAACTGGATTTACGGAGTATTTTACGAGGAGCGGCTGCCTACCAGACCTCCACTACCCATTAACTTGGTAACACGGTACTTCATGGCAAGACTGGAGTCAGATTTACTGACTTCTGACTCCGTCCGTAACGACTGCCAAATATGTACAAATGACAGCCGGGACCAACGGCTTAACGTGCTTTCCGAGGCACGGAGGAAACTCAGTATGTTAAGATGGTCATCCACAACCTTGGCAAGCGTTGCTTAACCTTGAAGATCGACCCGTGCGGCTGTTATTATCTAGCCACGAGCTCCTCACCTGAGGTTTTATGAGGTCATAAAGCTGTGATTCTGGTATGTGAGAGAGACGGAGCTAGAGCTCTTCGTAGCACTTTTATCTTTCGTAACCGAAATTTAAAAAAACAGAGGTATCTTTAGTATTTAAGAACAGCCTTTATAAACACGCGTCTCCAAAGACCAGTCTAAGAAAAGGCGAGATGAAGATTATATTCAATGTATTCTCAAAGAAACTTGAAAAACCCGTCTCTCTCAAGTCTTAAAACGATCCTGTAAGATATCGTACGTCTAGGTAATTAAAATTAAAACACTTTCTTGCTTCGAGACTTTAACAGAAACTTTAAGAACAGAAGACTAACTCAATACACCACAGTGTAGTCGTTTTAACCCAAAGGTTGACTGGTAGAGAAGTCCGCACATGTACCACTATTGTACATAAAGTTTAAATGAATAATATATTTTTCTCATATCTATTTATATAATATATGTATTTTAGTTCGCAAAATTCTATCCAAAGACTTACACACACTAATCACATTCACAAAAACATACAAGTACAAAACGTATACACTTACAGAACAAGATAACGAGACACTGCACCTCGACCGCGTCGAAAATTCTTACAAACAACTTTCATAAACTCATAATGTTAACACTAAACTTGTCGATACTCCTGGACATCAAAAATGTATTCCTAAATCTAGATAAGTTAATTATTTAAATTTCTGTTCAAGTGATTTGTAATCTTTAGAAATAAATGAATTCAAACCGTAAATACAACGAGCGACACACACACATAGATCTCAAACTAATGCCGGTCGCGAGTCCGCTTGCAATCACCGTGCGTGAAGCGTGTCTGTGTGAGTGCTTGTTCGTACGAACGACGATCACAAAAAAAGCCAGTCGTGAGTGCGCTTACATTCGCTATACGTGAAACGTGACTAAGTGTGCGTGCGGCGATCTCAAACAAACGCCGGTCGCAAGTGCGCTTGCACTCACTATACGTGAAGCGTGACTATGTGTGCGTGCGTTCTCGCTCGATGCATGGACCTTCTGTATACAGAGTTGATACGACAGAGGGGCATTAAATTAAACTACGTATACTATACGTGTACAGTATTAATTCGATACGGTACAAAAACAAAAAGCGCCATAAATGAGAAAATATTTTTTTCAAACAAACTAAATAGCTTGCAAATCCGAATAAAACGCAACCACCCTTTGTAAAAAAAAAAGACACTGACCTTAGGTACCGCTAGGTAACAAAGCGGCAACGTCGCGCGCGCGCCGGAGCGCGGTGTGCGGTATCTCGTGTGCTCGGTGGGGGCCGGGCCGGGGTGGCGGCCGGCGACTTAGGCCTCCGCTGGGCTCCGCTCGCACTGGCTTTTATGTTAGGTAACGTTTCGAAGTACGCGCACAAAAACAAACACACTAAATTTTTAAATTTTCGATGTGTCCTCCATTCACATTGATGCACAAATTATACCGACGGAGAATATTGTTATTTATTTTTCTAATTAGATCACTGTCCGTCGCTAAGCACTTTAATTTGTGAAATGCTAAAATAATCCAATTTTTTAACTCATCAATAATTTTATTTACCTCTGAGGCATACACTTCACCCTTAATGTAACCCCACAAAAAGAAATCCATGGGAGTGAGGTCCGGAGATACTAATACTAAATAATAATAATCCCAAGTTACGTGTCCTATCACCATAAAAAACAGTCAATCACAAAAAAAACACTAATACTAAATAATAATAATCCCAAGTTACGTGTCCTCTTACAATAACAAAATAAAATTACAATTGTTTGCGCGCGAAGTCCACAAACCGTACGTTCCGAAAAACAAGCGTCGGCGCACTGCTGAGGGACTTACCGATCGCAAAAAACAAGGATGCAACAAACTGACCTATCTCTATTTCTTTCGCTCGCTTTATGTTAGTCGCTGTCGTAGTGAAAGTGCAAGTGTGTGTGTATTGATTGCTTCCTTGTTTGCATTGCCAATTTTTAGTGAATGTCCTTCGACATGCGTCAGAGCGGCAACAACGCATCGTAGATTTATCGTTGTAAGGTGCATGACCTATGCTTAGACGATAATCAACTGTTAGAAAAGATACATCGTGTTCAAACCGTGCAAAAACTTTAAAAATCATTTGCGACTAAACTACTGCTCCTAATTAATTTATTTTTGGTACAGAGCTTGAAAATGGTACCTAGTATAGGCAGTTTAAAGGAAAGCCCCTCTGTCGTATCAACGTTGTATATCGCTTCTGTGGCTTCAGCGCTACAGAACACACGTAGTGCTGCTACGAAATTAAAGTCTCTTTGGCGTAGCACGCTTGTAGCGTTGAAATTAGTTTTAAATGTTACCTAAAACTTCAAGGTGTTTTTTGATGCAGAATTGGATGATGATTGGATGCACTTAAGATTTGTTGGTTTCTGCTCCAATTATCTCCAAGAGAGTCAGTGAGTTCTGAGCTGATGGTATTTGACTATCATTAATGTTTTGTGTTTCTCAAAAATGAAATAATAACCCAAACCTTTGGTAACCTGTGGTGTTACTGTACCTATACTTGAATTTGTCAATTCAGTATAATTTGAATCGATTCAAACTATCCCGAATCACCAAAACAAGTTCAGTGTCCACCGGAAAGACTGTTCCAAAACTAAAAGAAACAAGATGCAAGATATCCTCTCCTCAAGCTCCAGTGCATAAAATATTTAAAGACAGTACCCAAGTCACTTGACGACACACGTAAGTACATACAAGACTACTAGTAGGTAGGTAGGTACAGTCAGCATCGTAAATATCTTACAGCTTCCAGACACTCTCGCGGCATTTGAACGCAAATATTATAACGATTACAAATTAATTAAAAGAAGATCGTGTCAGAATATTTTAGTTTCGAAAATAATATGTTCGTAAAATACTGAAAATTCAAAGAAAAACAAGATTTTAAATTTTTCGTCATTAGATTATTATTGACTTTTCAGGTAAGAAATGTTGTTTTTTTTATATTTTTCAAATCCTAGAGAAACGAACGAACGCTATTTTTTTTTTAATCTCAAGCTATTACGCAGTTCTAGGCTATTTAAAATAAACACCGACTATTTTATTGCGTGTGATGTCACTCGCAAGTCACTACATATCTGCGTCATCCAGTACAAACGACGTTTTGAACTTCAAAACCGTGAAACTTGAAAAAAAAACCACTGATTTTATTTGATATGTAAACAACAGAACTTCTTTTAAATAAATATTTAATCGTGATTGTACATTTTTGATATTAATTATATAGATGTGTCACATATTGTTTATGCTGGTGACTGTACATACAGCGAGTATCTCATAATGGAGTATCTTGCTGGCGACTAGCTAAATTTCCTTTGCCTCGTTATGAATATTTTGCCTTAATGAATGTTACAGAAGCTGAACATTGTAAACAGCTGTTTATTCTTCTTTGTCAACGTTAATCCTTGTCTTTTATCAGTTTTTTTTTTATGCTTGAAGTGAAAGGGATGGGTGACGATATTAAACTTTATTTTTCGTAATATAAAAAGTGGCTTACTGAATGTACCTTCTTATTTTAACACTGGCAACGCCATCAATGTTTTTACTAAATAACGCTGTGCAGTGGCATTTTAGATTGTGTGACGCAACATGCGGGTGGGCAAACAATGATTCTACCTACTATTAAAGGTGCCTAAACATTTAGTATACGATTTCGTTTTGATAAAAAAAATATTTTGATTTTGGCCACCAGTTTGAAAGATATCAACATCCTATACAGTACCTTAAATTGTTCCAGAATTCACATGAAGTTGAGATAGTCGCTAAATATAATCTGCGTGTACCGAACCATCTCTTACGAAATAAAGTCAGTATTTGTATGATTTGCTATTTTTTCTCGAGCTATCATACATACACTATCACTATTCACTACAATAACTTCGACCACTCACAACTCCATCTGCCCTCCGTACAAGAAGTTAGAAATAAGAAAGTAATAACGACTCGTCGCGACGAGGCTCCAAAGTCTTGAGCATCGACGACGAGTTGCTAGCTTGTCGGTTTTCTACCGGTTGCATTTTGGGGAATGTGCGACGGAATTGCATAATTTAATTCCGCCAAGCCATCCATCATCGGACCACAAGACAAACGGCGATGCGCCATCGGTACAAGGTGGACATCCCACCCACATGCACAAAACGTTTTGGGAACACATTCATAGTGCGTACAGTAGGAATTCCCTGACGGAGTCTGTGTTTCCTGGGAATCTTTAAGTCAAGAGTGAATAGATTACTTCTAGATAGGCGAGCTATATCTTGGACCGCATCATCGCTTACCAACAGGTGTGATAGTGATAAAATGCGTGCCTATCAATAGTAAAAAAATAGCACTAATTTCATAGATATTAGGAGCAACTATCCCATTACGATGAGATGTGTGTGAGCGAGTGAATTTTTTAAACGTACAGAGGGCCAATTCTGCCAATTTTCAAATTTCGTTAGCATTCGAATGTTAGTCGCAATCTGTCAAAATTTTTTTTGGGTTTTATTCTTGCAGCACCAATTTTTAATTATGACAAAATTTCAACTCTTTATTTATATTCAATTTTACTTTATATTTATTTGCTTTTGTCCGCGTCTTCGTACGCGCTTAAGCCGATTTTTCCCGTTCACGTAGGTATTTTGGGAAATCCTCTCTTAGTGCTCCCTTACATTCCCCAAGGAACCTACATACTAAACTTCAGCTTCCTACGGCCAGTAGTTTTCGCTGTGTGTTGTCTGTCAGTCATTCAGTAACGGAATAATTTTATATATCGACACCTGCAAGGAATAACATCGTAACTCAACTTTAAGTAGTTTCAAGTTACAATCATATTCGTGCTGTATAAAAAAATAAGATTTTTTTTGCACTCACCCCAGTGTCTAAATTCCTTTGCGTTAAGATTTTTACAGAGTAAAAACATTGTAAGTGAGAAACAACTGCAGTTAATAAAAGGGTATATTTAGTTACACGTCATCGTAATCATTCTTTAAGCTCGCCATTATTAGTATAACATTGTAATACAAGATACAATTTTGTTTTTGGTAAAGTTTATTCCTTATTAAATAAGCTGTAACTCACTTTATGCGATTGTATGTCTGAGTTACAATTTACAATGTAATTTTATACAGTATACCTTGTGAAATATCATTGTAACTCATAGAAAGAAATTAAATATACATAGACATAATAATATAATCTTATGAAAGTGAAGCTATTCCTTCGTTTATTCAAATTTTCAAAGTTGGCTGACATTTTGACTTAACCGGAATCTGAGAGAATTTTTTGAATCTTTGACGCGCTCTCTTTGAAAGTTGCAAAATATGAGTTACAATGTTATTCCTTGCAGGTGTCGATATATTCATTATTGATGATGATGATTTATTATCTGAGAAGCTTGTGGCTAAATAATAACAATCTTAGTGGTCACTTACTAAGATTGTTAAAATTAAATTACAACTAAAAAATAAAATAAAATCTCTGTGCCTCGGATAGTTTAGCTGTTGGAATCGACTATTGACGACTATTTTCCGTTCTTGTTATTCTGGTGATCAATTGATAATGGCTTTGAGGAGTTTCAGTGATTGGAAATGGTGAAAGTGGCGGACTCGTCCCAAAATAAAGAAATAAAACCAGACTCCTTAATACAAAGAGAGCTGTATTTTTTTATAAACTCCTTGCATTACCAAAACACCTGGAATATTGCGACTGACGGACAAACAAATTAATTTTAATCGCCTACAACTTTGCTCACATAACAGAAAATTAGCAGATACAAATTGCAGCCATTCCTGCGCGGTCGAGAGGAACGCTGTGGTATCACATTGTAATGTGTGGTGGGGATGTATTTGTCAAGCAATATACGTCCTTGATATAATTATAGGTTTTATTGAAGTTATTGGGAATTGACCTCTATTAGTTGAGGGTTAAAGGTTATGAGAACGTACTTGGCTTGCTCTTCGGATAAAAATAGCGGATAATATTTTTGATACGAAAATAAAATCAATCAAAATAATGATCGAAAATCATTATAATATTGTTGTGTTTTCTGCTACATTAACTTAATATTTTAAATTTTCTTTCATAAGTGAAAATTTTAAGGGGATAGAGATATACTCTTGCCCGGGACTGCTTGCGCGCGGGTTTAGTATTGCAATTATTGAAGGAATCCCCATTTTTTTTCAAAAATTAGTTACTTATTAGTTATTTTAGGTTACTTCCTAAAAATGTAGCTTTCTAATGGTGAAAGAATTTTTAAAATCGATCAAGTAGTTTTTGAGTTTCGTTACAAACATACGTAAATACAATCGTCGTAACAGACCGCGTGCTTACAGCACGCCGACACCGAGTCGCCAGCAAAACAACGTACGCGGACTGCGAGTTTGCACCTCGCGGCAAGCGCGCGGTCGGCGCGCTGTAAGTACGCGGATGGCACGCTGTAAGCACGCGGATGGCGCGCTGTAAGCACGCGGATGGCGCGCTGTAAGCATGCTGGCGGCTAGCTGTAGCTGTGCCGTTGCGGTGTCGTTTTAATGTATTGTCAATCTCAGATAACTAGAAGACGTGGTGATGCTCGTTTCATTACTTTCATAAAAACATTGTAGCATGTACTTAATGGCAACCATCACTTTCACTAAAGCATTTTTTTTTCTATTCGATAAACTCCCTACATCTCTGCATTATTTACCTCACCAACATCACTCGTTATCCGCTTTAAGTAATGCCAGTGCAATGATTGTTAACACTTAACAAAAACCGAGCTACGTACAAATTGCACTCATTTGAGTGCGGTTAAGAGGAGCACCGTGCTATAACATTGTAATGGGGGGCGCGAACGAATTTTGTCGAACACGATTTCAAAATAAAACCTCTTGTTTTGAAGTCGGTAGAATTAACAAAATGTTTGGTTTATGTTTTTATTGGTGTTAATAGTAACTGCATTTAAAAATAGGCTGTGGTACCATCACAAACTAATTCAAGATAACTATAGGTACGCTCTCCAGATGAAAAAAAAACCGACCTAATACGAGTCAGACTCGCGGGTATGGGTATAGGGTTCCGATCAAATAATATTTTTGAACATGTTACTGTAATTCCACAGACTGCTTTTAAAGTTATAAACAGATATGAATGAAATACTTTTGAGACCCTTACATTTGATACGTTACAAGGTACAGTTGGCTGTGTCTTAATTTTCTAATATGAAGCCAAACAGTGAATCTATTTTCAAGATATATTTTTTTCGTATATATTTATGCCGTATGCTATCGACTGGTGCCGCATGGTAAAAGAATCATTTCAGACCAAATTCGTCCACTGCTGAACATAGGCCTCCAAAGGGGTTTGCCATAATCGCCACGCTACAGAGAACGCTGCTGCCCATTCTCTGGTGAGTCCCTTAGTCGCCTCTTACGACACCCACGGGAAGTGATGGGATGGTATTATTCTTTTACGGCACCATACGGTTCCGACCGACACCATACGACAAATGATCCTACTTTAGTGACCTTCAATGTGGCTTATTTATTTATTTTTTCAGCCTACCACCAGCCATTATTATTTCAGCCACTTAGATACAATTCCGCTCACCCCATTACCAAAAAGCAGCAACAAATTGCAATCACTGAAGTGCGGTTAAGAGCAGTGCTATATATAGAGGTAGCTGTTATAACGTTGTAATGTGCGGTGCGAACGCATTTGTCAAACACGATGAGCGGGGTTATCGCTGAGTGCCACAAAAATGGAACGTTACTTTATGTGTTTATGTATTCTTTTCGTGTGTTGAAAAGCAGGGTATTATAGAAATATATCGAACTAGCAGCCGCGTATGATTAGTACCCCCCCTTTATAAATTGAAGCCTATGTATTATTCTGATTTAGAAACTATATAATGCTACGGTCACACCACCGTCATCATCTGCCTAGCCTTTTCCCAACTATATTGGGTTCGGCTTCCAGTCAAGCCGGATTTAGCTGAATACCAGTATTTTACGAGGAGCGGCTGCCTACCAGACCTCCACAACCCATTAACTGAGTAACACGGTACTTCATGGCAAGACTGGAGTCAAATTTACTATCCGGCTTCTGACTATCCGTAACGACTGCCAAAGATCTACAAATGACAGCCGGGCCAACGGCTTAACGTGCTTTCCAAGGCACGAAGGAAACTCGGTATGTTAAGATGCTCTCCCATCCACAGACCAACCTTGGCAAGCATTGCTTAACCTTGAAGATCGACCCTTGCAGCTGTTATTATCTAGCCACGAGCTCGTCTACGGCCACACCACCGTAATATGGCAATAATTATGGACATAATTGATGTTGTTTCAATTGATTTTGTTTCAATTATGGCCATTTTTATTATGGATATATTACGGTAGTGTAGCCGTAGCATTACAGAGGTGCTAGCACGAATATTTTGACGTATAGTAACGTTAACGTAAGTGAATTTTGAATATGAAAAACTACAACCCCAAAATATTTTGATTTAATTTTATGGGACAGACACAATTTATATAATTCAAAAACATGAATAAAGGAACTAATTCAAATAAATATTATGTGCCAAACAAGTATTGTAGCTATGGTAACATTTTACGTTACGTTACTGAACGCACCGCGACAGCTGCAGCATAGTTCGGCTGCTATTCCAAATGCGTTCAGTGTAAGTCTGAAGATCTCACAAGGTCACTTCTTAGCGCTGACGATGTGCCGGTGCTTCTGGTGCGTGGTTCGAATGTATGTCGCTCTTAACGCCGACGCTGTGCTGCTGTTGCTGGCACCTGTAGCTATTGCATGTTCATGGTTGAACAGTAACTACACGTCAAAAAAATTCGTGCTGGACCTAGCAAGAATATTTCTATAGTGTCATCAGAATATGGTCGTCGTTCTGTTGTTTTATCGCGAACATTTGACAAACACCCATACCTTTTACGGTTCATGAGATACATCCCAAAAACACGGATAAACAGCGGAGACTTAGTAACAGGGTTCAATTGTTATCCTTTGAGTACTGAACCTTAAAAAGAATATGAGTAGTCCACATTTTTCAGCTTGTATGTAATTAGAAAGCTGTGTTTGAACCAAGAATAAAATTGCATCCGTATAATTTTACTACCGCGAGATAAACACGTCATAGCAATTAAAACAGTACAGCTGTGCAAAAAAACAATGCATAGAAGGAAAATATAATTACGTAAAAAGCACACGTATCTCAAAACACATGTTATTCTACACAAAGATTAGATGGCAAACCTTTATTTAAAATTAACGTACCGCTGTAAAATGTAAAATTTAATCCTCCAAGCTGGATTAAATTGTACATACGAAACAACAATGTCGAAATGGGCAAATCCGGAGATGTGAGAGCTAAATCTGGGCATAAAGTGTTCGGATTTAGCCGTAATTGGCAGGAAAGAATAAAAATGAACATTCTGATGACTGTGATCACCTGGTCGCAATAGCCGTTGCGACGCCATAACAATTGAATAGTTTTATTGTAAAAAAAATCGGCGACCACCATGTTTTTTGGTCGATCGGGGGCCATAGGGTTAGGGCTACGTTTAAAAAAAAAAAAAGTTTTAACTGCGTGATTTGGTATGGCATGTGGGATGCCATTAAACATCCATTTCCGTTGACGCCCAATGGCACACACGTGTACCCACGACGACTGAAAGGTTAAACTATGTATGTAAGGACTAGAAAGACAGAAAATACTGCACACCCCTTATGTGAGGCTTAAAACATGCCTCGTATCGTTTACAAAGTATCTAGTATCTTCTGTAGCAACATTCTCAATCACATGGTTATAATTATTGTCCTTTTTAAAACATCAATACTGTATGTAATACTCCCCATGTGTGAAAAAACGTTTCAGTTAATTCAATTGATATGAAAGAAACATGCGGGTCTAAAAAGGGTAATTTTGTAGAATCAGAAAGCATAGCAAGCTACCAAGAACTGTAAAATTTTCCCAATTAATCTTAAACCTAATATTTTAGCGATAAAGATGAAAATGAAATTTGACAGATTGTTGTATCATCTATACTCTATACTAATATATAAAGCTGAAGAGTTTGTTTGTTTGCTTGAACGCGCTAATCTCAGGAATTACTGGACCGATTTACAAAATTCTTTCAATGTTAGATAACCCATTTATCGAGGAAGGCTATAGGCTATAAATCATCAAGCTAAGACCAGTAGGAGCGGAGCAGACGAAGTTGCGTGGGTCAACTAGTTAATAATATAATCCTAATATGATTCTACTAAAGTGGCCTTTTTAAACCCGGTAAAATGTCAATTTAGAAAACGCTATATTTGAAAATAAAACGCAAACGATTCCGTAGTAAAAAAACAAATAAACACGACAAACTACAAATCCATTACTGCATTCAACATAAACTGTCCCCTCTGCTCACTCAACAGCCGACAAACACAAAATACCACGACATTTGCATCTGAAATGAGTTTTCCTCAATACTTAACTCCAACAAGACCCATACACTTACTTCCTCAATCAAATCTGATAGCCTTTTACATACTATTCACAGATTACCCAATCGCATTCACTCAAGTTAGGGATGGTCAACCTTTGGTAAGATTATCATAAAGTAAATACAATATAGAAAATTATACACGATATTTTTTTTTTTGCTGTTGATAGGCACGCGTTTGACTCCTTACTCACCTGATGTTAAGCGATGATATGATCGAAGATGGAGCACGCTTGCCTAGAAGTAACCCATTCACTTTTGACTTCTTCTTTTCTTGATAGAAGAGTTCGTGGATATATAACTGCAGCACGGGTCGATCTCCAATGCTGAATCCAAGGTTAAGCAATATTTGCTGAGGTTGGCCTATGGATGGGTTACCATCTTAATATACCAAAATTCTTCCACGCCACGGAAAGCACGTCATGCCTATGATTGGTTTGAATTAATTGATCCCTTTCAAACAAAACAATACAATTATTATTAAGCCTCTAACAAATGACTGAATAAAATCGAATTCAGATCTAAACTATTAGAGTTATACTAGTTGACCCGCGCAACTTTGTCTGCTCCGCTCCTATTAGTCTTAACGTGATGATATATATAACCTATAGCCTTCCTCGATAAATGGGCTATCTAACACTGAAATAATGTTTCAAATCGGACCAGGACTTCCTAAGATTAGCGCGTATCAAGTAATAATAATACAGTATAAGGTATAGATTTACGTATTCAGCAAAACCCGGTTTGACTGGAAGCCGACCCCAATATGGTTGGGAAAAGGCTAGGCAGATGATGATAAGGTATAGATTTAATCTAAAACATGTTTACAAAATAAAGTGCTATACGTTCCTAAATCCTATTCATCAGCGGTCTAGCCTTTTCCCCATTAATTTGGGGTCGGCTTCAGTCAAACCGGGTGCAACTGAATACTGTATTGACGTGAAGCGACCGCCTACCTGACCTCCACCATCAAGTAACTGAGTGACTCGACACTTCTTGGTAAGACTGGAGTCAGATTTACTGGCTTCTGGCTATCCGTAACTACTGCTAAAGATCTACAAATTACAGCCGAGACCAACGCCTTAACGGGGAGCGGAGAGCCACAGTTTGTTTAGATGGCAACGAGGTCCTCCACAACATCACCAGAAACACCCCTTACATACAAAATTAAAAAAAGTTTCACTACCCCTGCAAGACGTTAGGTATACAAACAAAAAAAATCTCCTATAATAATACTCCTAAGAGAAATTGGGTCAATGCTCACATTTGGTCAGACACACGCGATTCCCTACTAATGCTGACATTATGCTGATTGCCTGCTCTTTCTACGTTGAATAAAAACTTAGTATTTCTAAAGGAATCTTTTTTATTTTGAGGTAAAAAGGATCGGTTTTTGTAACAGATGTTGCCTCAGGACTGTTCTGGGTTCTGTGTATTATTAGGTTCGTTTTAGGTCATACATACTCTTTATTAGACCTTTTATTTTTTGACTTAATATTGTAGAAAGTATGTCATGTTAGTCTCTTGCATAGCAACCGCCTTTTTTAGGGTTCCATACCCAAAAATTCCATTGGTTACCATTGGGTAACCAATGGAACCCTATTACTAAGCCTCCGCTGTCCGTCCGTCCGTCCGTCTGACTGTCAGCGGGCTCTATCTCAAGAACCGTAATAGGTAGACAGTTGAAATTTTCACAGATTGTGTGTTTCTATTGCCGCTATAGCAATAAATAATAAAAATAAGGTTTATGGTACGCAACCCTTTGTGTGCGAGTCCGACTCGCACTTGGTCGCTTTTTAAGGATTTAAAATCATCAAATTACTCCTTTCACTCCAGTCTGACACTCCCCTCCACCCCGGTGGGGAGTGTCAGACTCTTACTAACTAAAATTCAATCGTGTTCCTCCTAATGTCTTTTGCGTTCCAAGGCCATGCAAGGCACTGGCTCCAGCGGGCCCCATCCATTATGCTGCCATTTACCCGGACTTGGTTCTGATTGGACGGCGGACTACGGTGACGAGGAATCACCCTGCGACCCCCGATGCCCGGGGCGTCTTCTGCTGCGGTAGCTGGGGCGTGAGGTTTGCCTGTCCGTCACGCAGCCCACCTCCTCTTTCAGTAGCATTCGCGGAAGGTGCACAGCAAGCGCTGGTTTTCCACATAGTGGGTGCCTGAAGCACGACCCAGAGGTGGAAAGATGACCAGGATACGTCTCACAAGCTCTGGTTTAAGATATAATAAGATAAATTATGTTACTAATGTAAGTTGGATAAAACTAACACTTTTAGAAGTCAGAATTTCTTGCTAATTGTAACAAGATGATGCTGGTGTTCCTTATTTGACTATCATGAGAAAAAAACATCGAAAGTAAGTCAGAGGTATCTTTTGAAGTTTAATCCGTAATGACGAAATCATATGAAAACCATGAGGTGGGTTTTTTGAGAAAAGTACCACACAGATTTAAGTGGACCTGTCTAGGCAGTTCAAGCATTTGTCAGTTATCGTTTAGCTCAACTCAGAACTATAAGGAGCTCAACAACAAGGAAAATAACAACTTGAAAAAACTTGAGGTCAGTCGTTGCCTAGACAAGGAAAATCTAAGGTCGATTAAGATGGTGCAAGGTTTAAATAAATTTATAATTATTAAAAAAAAAAAATGAGCAATGATATGAGGAAAACAGTCATTGAAGCATCAAGACGAAATAGAGTTTATGAATGATCAATTGCTGAAAATATATTGCTCCAATCGCATGCCTTTTAATTTCGCTACTCTGCTACCAGCCACACCTAAATATCGTGTTTACCATGTATTATGCCTACAAATTAATTAGTAATAGGAACACACATAATTAAGCTGCTAATCCATTGACGCGGCGCGAGCAGCGGAGCGGAGAAACGAAGTTTTATTAACCAATGGAATTCCGCTTCGTGTCAGTGACTGACATATAAAAAAAAATCCATTGGTTAATATTTCTCCGTTTCTCCGATCCGCTGCCTCGCTCCGCGTCTATGGACAGGCAACCTCACCTACATGATACTGTAGGACTACGATATCATTAGAACATAACTTGTTTTTCAAATAACGACCCAAACTCGCCTACACAAAAAAAGTAATCAAAGTTGATTACTTAACCAATATACCAAATCACCTATCAATACCAGACGTAATGGACACACAATAATAATATTACTTTTGAAGAAGTAACGAGAGTAAAATATTTATATTTTAACGTACTTTGGGTGTTTTTCCTTTTCTTGTGACAATAGGTATCGCCCATTGGCAATGGCAACTTTATTTTTTTGTTTTATCAAATTACTAATTTATTTAAATACACAAAACACTTACAATTTATGCGTACGCACTGTAAGCGCTACACGTTGAGCTCCTTTTGTAATTATTATAGCTACTTTAAACTCAAACCCGAAGCATGTTTAGGGTTCCGTACCCGAAGGGTAACCAACGGAAACCTATTACTAAGCCTCCGCTGTCCGTCCGTCCGTCCGTCCGTCTGTCTGTCAGCGAGCTGTATCTCAAGAACCGTGATAGGTACACAGTTGAAATTTTCACAGATTATGTATTTCTATTGCTGCTATAACAACAAATAATAAAAATTAAGATGTATGTTACGGAACCCATCGTGTGCTTTTTATAATGATAACTAGTTGACCCACGCAACTTTGTCTGCGTCACAATTTACATTACTGCTCTGCTCCTACTGGTCTTAGCATGATGATATATAGACTATAGCTTTCCCCGATAAATGGGCTATGTAACTTAATAACTTAATACTTACTAACTTAATACTTAATATTGAAAGAATTTTTCAAATCGGATCAGTTCCTGAGATTAGCGCGTTCAAGTAAACAAACAAAATCTTTAGCTTTATATATTCGTATAGATGATACCTTTAGGCTCAAGTCACACCGAGATGGCAGCGAAGCGGCGAGCAGGTTCAGTGTCATATAATTTAAAACTTAATCCTTATTACAGTAACACATAGTATCGCTTGATCGCTTGAGAAACTAGAAAAGATCACGCGGCCGCCCACGGCGCCGCGAGCATTCCGACGACTCCCGCGATAATATGTGTTATAGTAATGAAGATAAAGTTTAAAATTATACGACACTGAAACTGCTCGCCGCTTCGCTGCCATCTCGGTGTGACTTGACCCTTATAAGATGCAGGACGTATTCAGTGGCCAGATTGCTGTTTGCAGATCGTTAATGAAATTCACTCAAGCCGAGTGTAATAAAATTGCATTGGAACGTCTACGTTTGAAATGATAATAATAATAATAATAATAATAATAATATTCCACACAACTATCACACAACGCCATCTAGTCCCAAGCTAAGCAGAGCTTGTGTTATGGGTACTAGACAACTGATAAACATACTTATATATTTCTAAATACATACATATTATAGATAACTACACCCTAAATAAAGATATGTGAGCTTCTTGTCAAAGGGTAGTCCGGTTTACCTGGATAATGTTGTGTATTCCACTGCTATGAAATAATGTGTTTTGTATTTAAGTTTGATAAGAGAAACCGTCCGTCAAATTATAGCCCAACTCATATTTTCTACTTTGACCATGGCAAGCCTTTTTATTTTTGAAATATATTTGTTTGGTTATTATGTGTTTGGGTCACAGAAGTTAGCAATTCAACCAAATTTCAACAGAATCAGTCCTGTAGATTCGGAGAAAATTAGCTGTGACTGACGGACAGACAGACACCCGAGTGATCCCATAAGGGTTCCGTTTTACGGAAGTTTGGGTACCACCCTACAAGAACAATAAAACTAAAATATATAATCGAAAATTCCTTCAACTCTCAAGAAAATATTATCAAGAACATAACCTTAGATGTTTCTGCGCCATCGATATTAAATATCACTGATCAAAGCGTTGATAAGTGCTCGTTAAATGTAGATTGTAATTAATTAGCGTTACATCACCTTCCTCTGTGAACACTTTGGATATCTCTGAGGGGGCCGCTGTTTGATCAAGAGAGATTGTGCGATGTGTCGAGTGCTTGGAGGTGGTTTTGCATGCCTTGTTGTGTTCTGTTACAGGTAATCAATTTGAAGAATTGTGCAAAGCCTAGTTAAAAATAAAGTTGTTATAATGATTATTATTAACCTATAATACGAGTATATCTGTGGTACGAGATCTTTGGCAGTCGTAACAGATAGTCAGAACCCAGTTATTGGGATGTGAAGGTCTGGTGGGCAGCCGCTCCACATAAAATACTGGTATTCAGCTAAATCCGGTTTGATTGGAAGCCGACCCCAATATTAAGTAGTTAGAAACAGGCTAGGCAGATGATGATGATACCTGTAGCACGAGGTTGTGCCATTGGGCGTCAACTGAAGTTGACGGCAGAGATGTATAATTTACCCGCCGCTGAGTTTGTGGCCGTGGCCTCATGGCATCCCCGCATGCCATCCATACCAAATCACGTGGTTTAAACTTCTTTTATTTAAAAAAAACGCAGTGTTTCATATCCTGTGGCCCCCGAGTGTGTCAACAATCTCGGAGGATGTGATTTTCTGTCAATTAAACTATTCAATTGTTGTTGTATCGCGACGGCTATTGCGCCTGTTTAATCACAGGAATGGGCGGAATGTGGAAGTACTGTAAGCACACCTCTGCCTTCGATGTACAATAAGATACAGACAAATTTCTAGTTTGGGGGCCATAGGCTGATGTTTATGATTGTACATTTTTTAACAATTAACTAGTAACTTTTTAATGTATTTTTCACGTGATTCCGCCGCTAAGATCGTGTTTAGAGAAACATTTTCACTAAAACGTTTTTCATTACAATATATTGCCAGGGCTGGTCGGCATTTTAACCGGAAGTGGTGATACATTCAGTGCCTTAGAAAACACTTCTCCAAATTATAAATTTACTAGTTGACCCGCGCGACTTCGTGTGCGTCACAATTTTCGTTACTGCTCCGCTCCTATTGGTCTTAACGTGATGGTTAGCGCGATTAGCGCGTTCAAGCAAACAAAAAAACAAACTCTTCAGCTTTATATATTAGTATATATAAGATAAGAGGGTAATGCAGGAGATTGACTGCTCATATTATATCTTACCTAGCGACAAAATTTTATTTTCCGATGTACACGCGAACGAAGTCGCGGGCAACAGTCATTATTGCTTATTGAATATTAATTTTAGATGCATTGTTTCCATTATGTTAATACAGTAGTAGTGTCATATCCGTATTTTATAAAAAACCTTACTTTTTTAGGGTTCCGTACCCAAAGGGTATCCAACGGAACCCTATACTAAGCCTCCACTGTCCGTCCGTCCGTCTGTCTGTCAGCGGGCTGTATCTCAAGAACCGTAATAGGTAGACAGTTGAAATTTTCACAGATTTTTTATTTTTATTGCCACTGTAACAACAAATAATAAAAATAAAGGGTGCGTCCATCAGACATATTATCTCTGGTTGTTCTCGTCTGGCTAACGGCGAGTACTTGCACAGGCACAACCAAATATTACGGAACCCTTCGTGTGCGAGTCCGACTCGCATTTGGCCGGTTTTTACTATTCATAGGCATGCGTTTGACCACAATCTCACCTGATAGTAACCTAACTGTAATTCTATCGAATAAAATTATCAAGAACTAGCGCTCTAATTATTTTTTTTATTAATGGAGAAATCAATGGTACCTATGCGGGGTGGTTATTTCAATATCTCCTAAGCCACCGTTGCAATCTATGAGTGCTCTTCAGCGCTAGGCTGGAAGTGGGTATTGGAAAAAATATTTAAATCATTTTAATTGTAAGCTGTATTCATTCGCAGGGCTTACCGTTTTATCTTTTTACTGTACTGCCTGTCTGTCTTTTAACTTTTCACTTTTTAACGGCTGAATGAATTTCGATGAAACTTAGCAAATGGGTAGACATGTCCTGGATAGGGTATAGGACTTTTTGGGTTCCGTACCCAATGGTTAACAAACGGAACACTATTATTAAGCCTACGCTGACTGTCCGTCCGTCCGTCTGTCTCAAGAACAGTAATAGGAAGACAGTTGAAATGTTCATAGAGATTGTGATTATGTTGCCGTTATAACAACAAATAATAAAATGTAAAAAATAACCATGTGGTTTTGGTACGGTACCTTTATGTGAGAGTACGACTCGCACTTGGCTGGTTTTTTTAGGTGGGATAAATAAAATAATTACGACTTTCATGCAGGCGCAGCCACTGTTAGAAGCTAGTAGATTATTTCTATTCTATTTAAACGAACCTCTATTTTCTTACAAATTTTCTATCCTTTTCAGAAAACATTCTCGGAACTCCTCTCAATCATAATTGCGCTGAAAATATTCAAACTTGAAGCTGAAAATGTTGGCGGTAAGTGATCGCATGTACCAGGCGAACATAAATAGCTGGTAGCAAGCGTTTCGTCGCTCTAAATGCCTGAAGGCCGCACTATGTTAGCACCATACCAACTTTGTTACACAGAAGTGAAAGCGAGTTACAGTCATACATTTTTACATTTTCGATAGGCGTACTCGCTGATACTAATATTATAAGGAGGAAAGATTTGTTTGTTTGTTTAAATTGAATGGGCACCATAAGAATCCTATATTATCCCTGATAAACATAATGATATAATTATCATATTTTCAAGCAACGTTAGGGATCCGTAAGAAAACTTCGATAATATGTGTACTTCGTGAAAAAAATACCAAAACAAAAAATATATCGCGTACGCTGCGGAGACTATTGACAATAGAGCAAAGTGATCTACTACATTTTTATAGAAGACACCAATATTCAAAAAAGCCGCGAGGGTACATATCTAAATATCATGGTTAAGTCACAATAACCGCTTTTTTAACCGACTTCAAAAACGATCGAAGAAGGTTCTCAATACGGTTGTATTTTTTTATGTTTGTTACCTCATAACTCCGTCATTTATGAACCGATTTGAAAAATTCTTGTTTCATCTGTAAGAATATACTTCCCGATTGGTCCCATTGTCACCAAGTCAGAATCTGATGATGGGATCTCATAATAACGAGGGCAACCCTCTTATTTCCCGGTATTTTGGTAATCATCATCTCATGTTACTGAGCTTATGATGGAAGGTTTCGATGATGAGATCCCATGAAAAATGTTTGTACAGCGATATTTTCGCCAATTGTCAGCCGATTTGGATGATTCTTTTTTTGTACGGAAGAGATTTTTCCTGGACTAGTCCCGTTTCAATTTGATGAAGATAGCAAATGGATCGGGATTGCTGAAATCGCATGTTTTTTTAGTGTTTACACCAGTTCTTGATGTTCAAATTATTCGATCAAAACCAGGATGGAATGGAACAGTGGTTGGTGATTTTGGTACTCGTATCATGATTTTAATCCTTATCCATTTAAATGGTTCGGTAATTTAGATTAGTTATGTACACGTAAATTACACATTAAATTACGCAAATCGGACCTTTCGTTTAAAAGTTACAACGGGTATATATAATACTGTAAGTAAGAAAAATGACTCAGTTTGAGTGAACTGCCCTGCGTCTAGTCTATTAGCCTTTATACAGGGAGGGCTTATAGGGTACCTACTAAACCCGCGCGAACGAAGTCGTGGGCGAAGTGCTAGTGTTTTATATTTTTGTTCCAAATTGAGTTGCTCAAACTGGTCTACATACAGCTACAAAATTAAAATTCCTGCCACAATACTGCATGTAACCGTCCACCACAGTTAGTGTACTGGTCCTTCCGGTACGCTGTGAAAGCATTTCATTCATTGCTATCTTTTGATGAACACCATTCCGTACAACGTCACTTGTCTGTCCTATCGCACAATAGTTTACTAGTTTAGTTTTAAATATGACACAGATACACAGTTTTTAATAGTAGTTGGAAAGCTGGAATGTTTTGTGTTTGGTGTGCTGGTAGTTTGTATGGAATATTTTTTGTGGAACATTTTTAGTTGTGTCAGTTTGTTTTTGTATGAAAGTTTCTATCACATGTTTTTGTTAGATATTTTCTGGATGTCAAAAAGGAATAACAATATCGTCGATTGTATGAGAAGTATAAATATCAAACAAAACAAATTAATAATACGCTACATTATCACGTAAAAAAATATATCTATACTATTTTAGAAACATCTTTCAAATACGTACTATTCATGTAGATTTTGGTAGCAGTCAAATCCTTATTATTTTGTAAATCATCATCAGCCTAGCCTTTTTCCCAACTGTATTGGGGTCGGCTTCCAGTCAAAACGGATTCAGCTGAATACCAGTGTTTTACGTGGAGTGGCTGCCTACCAGACCTCTACAACCCATTAACTGGGTAACACGGTACTTCTTGGCTAGACTGGAGTCAGATTTACTGGATTCTGACAATCCGTAACGACTGCCAAAGATCTACAAATGACAGCCGGGACCAACGGCTTAACGTGATTTCCGAGGCTCGGAGGGAACTCGGTATGTTAAGATGGTCACCCATCCACAGACCAACCTTGGCAAGCATTGCTTAACCTTAAAGATCGACCCGTGCGGCTGTTATTATTTAGCCACGAGCTCCTCCCTTATTATTTTGTAAATACCTTACATCAAATACGTGTGTATACCACAGTACATTGACACCAACGATTTGAGTCACATCACATCATCAATAAACGCTTTCCAATATCACTAAAAGCTTTGGTTTTAGCGTTAATACGTGGTTTACAAAATAATATTTATTTAAAGCTAGCACTGTTACACCACGGTGTAAATGAGGCCAAACATTGTTGCCTTCTCACGTCAAAATTTGGAAATTTCAGATCTTCCTTCGTCGGCAACGGAAGAAAAATGTGGCTTCGACGTGTTTTGCATAGTGGAAGAAAGAGAATGGCAGAAGTGGCATTTTTTATTGGTTTTCCATACACTTGCAGATTTTTTTGAAACAGTCATCGCGGCCCATATTTTTGTGATCTTTAAATTGCCTATTATAGAAAAAAGTATTCATAATCTAACTTTTGAGTACCTGCGAAGAGATATAATAGAAAATTCAATGTACTTTATTGCAAAATTTGGCATTTAATATAGTACTGACTTTCTTGAAACATTATAATAAATTCACTCAGCCATAATATCACCATTAAATCCAGCCAACAACGGGTCTAAAAAGGTCACTTCAGTAGAATCAATATTAGGATAATTTGTAAATAATACAACACAACAATATGAGGAGCTCGTGGCTAAAGAATAACAGCCGCACAGATCGATCTTCAAGGTTAAGCAACGCTTGCCAAGGTTGGTCTGTGGGTGGGTGACCATCTTAACATACCGAGTTTCCTCCGTGCCTCGAAAAGCACGCTAAGCTGTTGGTCCCGGCTGTCATTTGTAGAACTTTGGCAGTCGTTACGGATAGTCAGATGCCAGTAAATCTGACTCCAGTCTTGCCAAGAAATACCATGTAACACATTTCATGGGTTGTGGAGGTCTGGTAGGCAGCCGCTTCATGTAAAATACTGGTATTCAGGGTTCAAGGTTGATTGGGAAAATCTAACAGTTTCGGGAAGTTTCACGTGCTAGCTAATTCTACTAAAGTGGCATTTTTAGACGCGCAGTCTTCGAAATTAAATCCATCTTTGAAATCCTTTCATACTTATGTTGATTGACAAATTGTAAATCACTTTCACTTATCTGAAATTCTGAGACGAAATGTGGAGTCTTGACAAACGCTTCTAATTGGTTCAATCAAACGCCTGACGACTGAGATCTTGAGCTGTCGAACAATTTTTGGTTCAATAATTTTGGTCTGAATTTGGATAATAGTTCAATTATGCAGTTTATTGAATTAATTTTGACTGAGTGGCTGGTTACAACCGTGATTTTGACATGTGTAATTATGGGAAGACCTATGAATGACATTATGTTGGAATCGAAAGCATTTCAATGAAATGTTTTTTTTCTCACTCATTCACGCATTAGTATTAAAATTTTAGACTGAAATCAGATGAGAGAGAGAGGTACATAATACATCATCATCTGCCTAGCCTTTTCCCAACTATATTGGGGTCGGATTCCAGTCAAACCGGTTTTAGCTGAATACCAGTATTTTCGTGGAGCGGCTGCCAACCAGACCTTTACAAGCCATTAACTGGGTAACACGGTACTTCATGGCAAGACTGGAGTCAGATTAACTCGCTTCTGACTATCCGTAACGACTGCCAAAGATCTACAAATTACAGCCGGGACCAACAGCTTAACGTGCTTTCCGAGGCACGGAGAAAACTCGGTACGTTAACGACTGCCAAAGATCTACAAATGACAGCCGGGACCAAAGGCTTAACGTGCTTTCCGAGGCACGGAGGAAACTCGTGTCAATAATGGTCACCCATCCACAGACCAACCTTGGCAAGCGTTGCTTAACCTTGAAGATCGATCCGTGCGGCTGTTATTATCTAGCCACGAGCTCCTCGACTCGGCTACGAAATACATAAAACAACTAAATCACCCTATATTGCTGCATATTAATTTTAGCATACTACATTACTGTAACAATCCAAAAATTAAGAGTAAAAATAGGTGTTCTTTTTTCTTCCTTTCATCAGCTTTACCCATTTAATGTGTCAATGTTGCCAGTATTCTAGGCACTGGACACTGTTTGGCAGTTATACTTTTTATCTTGTGGGCAGTAAGGTCTAACAAGCTCACACACCCTCGTGTCCACCTCAAGGGCCTCTGACATGGTTTATTTGGTAGTTATGTGGATGATTTTATTTTATGCCAAAATTTGAGATTTTTTGTTTTGTAACGAGTTTGTTTATATTCCTTATTATCAGTTAGCATAAATACTGAGATATTTATAAATCCTGTGATTTATATTCTATTTAGATATATTCTGTTGCAATTTTGACCCAAAAAGCTGACTCAAGGAACTTAGAGAACTAAAACTGGAATTTTATTAAATCATTCATGTGGAACAAAGCGGTTTAATCCTTTAATCTAATATTAATGAAAGTACTATTGAATACCGGGAATATTTCCACTCTCATTTGTGTAATATAATTTCGATACGAGTAGATTTCCAATGAAAAGGGATTTACATGGTATAATAGCTATTGGTAGTTCGTTAAATTGTTCGTGGTCATTTTAAACTGTTTCAGAAAACGCTAAACCGTTTTAGTATAATATTAATATTGATACTGTGTTGGATTTCAGAGCTTTGATTGAGGAGCTCGTGGCAAAATAATAACAGCCGCACGAGTCAATCTTCAAGGTTAAGCAACGCTTGCCGAGGTTGGTCTGTGGATGGGTGACCATATTAACGTAACGAGTTTCCTCCGTGCCTCGGAAAGCACGTTAAGCCGTTGGTCCCGGCTGTCATTTGTAGATCTTTGGCAGTCGTTACGGATTGTCAGAAGCCAGTAAATCTGACTCCAGTCTTGCCAAGAGGTACTGTGTTACCCAGTTAATGGGTTATGGAGGTCTGATAGGCCGCCGCTTCACGTAAAACACTGTTATTCAGCTGAATCCGGTTTGACTGGCAGCCAACCCCAATATAGTTGGGAAAAGGCTAGGCAGATGATGACTGTGTTGGATTTCAGAAAAAATAGGTAAGTATATTTTTTCAGTTATAGCGAAAAGCAAATAATATTTAGATGAGTTCCTGAATATGGTTCTAAATTAGACACATGTCAGATCTAATATAGGATCTATCTGCAAATACAAAACATTTCATTATCATTATAAAACAAAGTTTTCCACCGCGTTTGTTTACCTGTTTGTTCGCGATAAACTCAATAACTACCAATGGATATAGTGGTTTTCGAGGAAGGTTTTAGTATATGATTTATCTAGAAAAAAATTAGGGATCCTTAAGAAAATTGCAGCGTGGACAAAGTCGCGGGCAAATACACATATCTGGATTGTATGAAATTCACTCCAACAGGCTTTTTTTCGTGTTTTTCCCATAGCCAAGTTGGCCATCCCATTATACTTCCAAACTTCTCAGACTTATAAAATGCTCAGATCGTATACCGATTGATATTGTATCAGTCGAACACGGTACGTATGAATCTGATTGACTTGACGCAAATCAATCAGATTTATTTAAAATTTATTTATTTTAAACACTTTCAGCACAAAAATGTACAGAGGCGGACTTAATGCCATAGGCATTCTCTACCAGTCAACCTTTAGGTAATGCAGAGAATAGTCGTAGGTGCAATAAAGAAAATTCACTTGAAACAATCTTGATGTGTCTTTATAATCTTTTTTGTTTGAAAACTCAGTTAATACATAAAATGCAACTAAAAAACAATGTAAATATATCGATTATTAAATCAATTGAACCATTTGTTTAAACAGTAGGTTATTTGTTTAATATGTTTTTTTGTAAAGTCACATCAATATTGTTTACCCTTACTTAACTACATAAACCTTTCCAGTATAGATCTAACTTTCCTTTCACTCTTGAAATTATTTCGCAGCATTCTTAACAATGCCATTAAACAGCTTAGTAAAGCCTATTTCAGATTCTTGAATAATTAGTGTCCCCAGACAGAACTAAGACCAATACAATTTTGTCCAATGTCCTTTAAGATCAATATAGCACACACACGCAGAAATAGGTATAAGCACGTGCCAGACAAAGGTCAAGGTCAGACCAAGCTTAAAATATAATGTGGCATGTTAATCCAAATCTAGACGAGACCCTACTCTTAACTTGTAGCCAATAAGTAATTGGCCTGGTCGAATAGCCGATACGTAGAATATTAGAGAACTTATACATTGGAGATTAAAGTTCAATGGGAAAAGAAAATAGTTTAAAAAATCTAAGGAGCAGAATTCCCTGCCGGAGTCTGTGTTTCCCGATAGCTACGACCTGGGAGTCTTTAAGTCAAGAGTACTTCTGGGTAAGCGTGCTCCATCTTCGACCACATCATCGCTTACCATCAGGTGAGATGGTGATCAAGCGCGTGCCTATCAATAGTAAAAAAAAAAGCGGTCAAGTGCGAGTCGGACTGTCACACGAAGGATTCCGTGCCATAAACCGGAAAAAAAAACACGTTGTTTGTATCGGAGCCCCCTTTTACTTAAAATTTTATTTAATTTCTATTATTTGTTGTTAAAGCGACAACAGAAATACACACTTTGTGAAAATTTTAACTGTCTTAGTACCTTTTACGATTCTTGAGTTACAGCCCGCTGACAGAGAGACTGACGGACGGATGGACGGACGGACCAACGGACAGTGGAGGCTTAGTAATAAGGTTCCATTGGTTACCCTTTGGGTACGGAACCCTAAAAATTCCACATTTACAGGTACAGGAATCTGCTGAACGGGACACAAACAGGACGGATGGTAGGACGTCTTTCGGCTGAACTGATGATAATGCTGACGTGTGATGTGTGTGGTTAGGTAAGCATTTTTACAAAGGGTCGTTCCTGTGCCTTACATGGCCGAAAATCTCTGGAGTGGTGATCACGTACCGGAAGACACAGCGTTGGAAGGCCTCCCACAAGGTGGACCGATCACATGGTGAGGGTCGCGGGTAGCCGATGGTTGCGAGACGCACAGGACCGGTTATTGTGGTGACACGACACTTGGAGGAGGCTTATCTTCAGCAGTGGACGCCTTTCGGCTGATATGATGATGACCTCGAAAAGGTTGACGGAAGTCTTAGGTTTGGTTCCATTATTACTTCGGGGGCTACCATCGCTATTTTAAATTTCAACATGAATATAAATAAGTATAGTTATCAATAAAATATCTAAAATTATTCACTTTACTATAAAACTGAAAAAAAAAGCTAGTACATTTAATTGCAGCCTCGGACGGCTATAAATTCTTTGTGTCGGGGGTTTTAAAATTATTTTATCCTTTTTCAATGGCGTTTTAATCGTCGTGGGTTTTTCAAAATTTTTAATTTAACTATTTTAACTTGCTATACTGTGAAGTAAAAATCACCAGACAGCAGACGAAACAAATAATTTGTACTACAGGTAAACAGTAAAATTTAATTGGCAACCCCAGTCGATCGGACGAGAAAACCTTCCAGTGTATAGTACCTCTTACACCAACATGAACTAAGTAAATATCAGAACCATTTGAGAAGTGCTTGAATTCGATGTGTAACAAGAAAACTTCGTAACTACATCCTCGGTCCTTATAAATATTTTTTTCTTGGAGATCTTGGGACACAAATATCATGGAAATGTGAAGATAGGAAGTACTGCCATCGAAATAGCCACGAGTATCAATTTTGGGATTTTTTTGATGCTATAGTTTAGGATGTAGTTAGTTTAGTTTTTTAGGGTTCCGTACTCAAAGGGTTACCAACGGAACCCTATTGCTAAGCTTCTGCTGTCCGTCCGTACCTACGTCCGTCTGTCTGTCAGCGAGCTGTATCTCAATAACCGTAATAGGTAGACAGTTGAAATTTTCACATGTTGTTTATTTCTATTGACGCAATAACAACAATAATAAAAATTTAGGTATAGGTTACGGAACCCTTCGTTTGCGAGTCCGACTCGCACTTGGCCGGTTTATTAATTAATTAATAGTACTTCGATTGAAATAAATATACCTTATTTTGCGAAATACTCTTCTCAGTTTGGTAGGAAACTTATATGGTTTCATTTTGACAACAAACGAAAAGTATTTCATTGTACGTCTTCTTTATGATCTTTCAACTATTCGAATCAGCATTTCTATTAAAAAAACCGGTCAAGTGCGAGTCGGACTCGCACACGAAGGGTTCCGTACCATAAACCTTGATTTTTTCTCTGTCTACCTATTAAGGTTCTTGAGATACAGCCCGCTGACAGACAGACGGACGGACGGAAAGCGGAGGCTTAGCAATAAGGTTCCGTTGGATACCCTTTGGATACTAAAAACGCAATAGATACCTTATACAATATTTCTGGTTCATTACAAAATAAATTGAAAATAATTACTAATGATCAAAAATTATAATTATACGCACATCGCGTTAACTTGTATATTCTTACAAACTATTCATGATATTGCACGTTTTATATTTACGATATCACCAAAGACTTTTATGACATTCTTCTAATGTCATCTAACTAAAATCTATTAACATAAGCACTTTCCCATTAACTTATTCGCCTTAATTGTTTTAGTATTTTGTTTGAATATTTATCTGGTTGATTTGTATATTTATTATATATTTATATTGTATGTATGGTTTATATTTGTATATTGTTCATTATTGTATTTGAATCGCTTTAAATTTTCTTTATTGCACCTACGACTATTCTCTGCATTACCCAAAGGTTGACTGGTAGAGAATGCCTATGGCATTAAGTCCGCCTCTGTAAATTTTTGTGCTGAAAGTGTTTATTAAAATAAATAAATAAACATTAGCACTTATAAACAATCTTGCCACCCAAAACAAGAAGTTCAATTAACTTCTACAACCAACCAACAAATCATTAATAATTACCAATAACGCTGACTATAAACCAGTGTAAAAAGATCCCTTGTATCGCCTTACCAATTACGAAGAGGAAAACTGTCTCAAAAATAATAACAAGTGAAGAAGACTCGGATATACGACACTCGCCAAAAGGAAGATATTAAAACGGGACCCTTGGCCCTTTATTGTCACATGTAAGGAGATAAGGGTGGTTACAGGCGAACGATTGTGACAAGAGCTTCAAGATAAAGTGACGTTCTATCAATCAATATAAATATAGAATTCTTCCGCTACTGACTGATTGAGTGAGTGACTGACAGACAACGCACAGCCGAAACTACTGGTCGTAGAAAGGTGAAATTTGGCATGTAGTTTCCTTGCGGTTTTTTGGGGAGCACTAAGGAGGGTTTCCACAAACTCCGAAGAGAACGGGAATAACGGGATTTACGCGTGTGAATACGCGGGAAAAACCTAGTCAGATACAAAACACGACTCAACCTACCAACATCATCTGCCTAGCCTTTTCCCAACTATATTGGGGGCGGCTTCCAGTCAAACCGGATTCAGCTGAATACCAGTATTTTACGAGGAGCGGCTGCCTACCAGACCTTCACAACTCATTAACTGGGTAACACGGTACTTCATGATTTACTGACTTCTGACTATCCGTAACGACTGCCAAAGATCTACAAATGACAGCCGGGACCAACGGCTTAACGTGCTTTCCGAGGCACGGAGGAAACTCGATATGTTAAGATGGTCACCCATCCACAGACCAGCCTTGGCAAGCGTTGCTTAACCTTGAAGATCACTCAACCTAACAACATCCCGCTTAAAAAACACTCAACAAGCCCTCTGGTCATGTCAATAAAAATATACAACATGCTGCCGAAATCAATAAGAAATGAAAAACAAACTGCAGATATTCACGAATAAGTTAAAAAAAAACTTTTACTAAGGAAATGTTATTACAGCGTAAACGAATACTTAAACGATAAGTCTTTGAAACTTGCATAGAATAGACAAAAATCAGTTTAAAATAAGTTAAATTTTAAGTCCTCATGATTGTTACTTTTAATATGTTTACCACCTTAGCCTTCATTGTGGAATGCAATAAAGTATTGAGTATTGAGATATTTTGATTGTTGAAAACCAAGAAGCAATGGCAGCATGTATGTGACTTTTAGTTGCATATACATTTTTGACTTTAAAAAAATAACTAACCCTGATAACAGTCGTACAGTTAATTTCTATCTCCTATAGGCATTTTTTTGTATGTTCTGTAAAAATCCTTGGTTGGGCGTCGGTTGGTGCCCCATCCTCTTTGAAATATATAACGGTGCCTCTGCAAGTTGGCTTCACGCCTATCAAACGTCCGGATTTTGAAATTGTTTTACATGGCTCATGAGGGTGTTTGAATTGGTGCAAGACTACGCAACTTCCTGACCATGTTGTGTCAATGAATATGTTCACAAACGTTTTGGGAATAAAATCGTTATGCGTATAGCTAATAAGTGGAATCCCCTGCTAGAGTCTGTGTTTCCTGATGCTACAAGCTGGGAGTCTTTAAGTCAAGAGTAAATAGGTTACTAAGCGTGCTCCATTAGGTAAGATAGCGGTCAAAGGTGTTAAAAAAATAAGAAAAATTGTGTAATATTAAGTTCTTGTCTCTGGTCAGATGATTAAGCTCCTCGTTTGTCTCACACACAGGTCCTCGGATGTTACTGCCCATGCGGGTTTTCGAATGTATTTAGGTCCTCGCATTGTTCATAGGTACAAATACCAAAAAAAAAAAATAGATAGCGTTATAAAAAAGGGCTCATCAACCTAAATTTTCCTTTCTTTTCTTTCTGTCTTCTAAATAAAGTCGAAAGTTGCCGTTCACCTAGTTTTCTAGAACGTCCTCGGATGGTGACTTACGGCTGGAGCCCTCGTATGGGTGTCTGTACAAGTAATGGTGGCCAAATGTGTCATCATCTGCCTAGCCTTTTCCCAACTACACTGGGGTCGGCTTCCAGTCAAGCCGGATTCAGCTGAATACCAATGTTTTACGTGGAGCGGCTGCCTACCAGACCTCCACAACCCATTAACTGGGTAACACGGTACTTCTTGGCAAGACTGGAATCAGATTTACTGGCTTCTGACATTCCGTAACGACTGCCAAAGATCTACAAATGACAGCCGGGACCAACGGCTTAACGTGCTTTCCGAGGCACGGAGGAAACTCGGAATATTAAGATGGTCAACCATCCACAGGCCAACCTTGGCAAGCGTTGCTTAACCTTAAAGATCGACCCGTGCGGCTGTTTTTATTTAGCCACGAGCTCCTCAGGTGGCCAAACGTGTGCCTATCAATAATAAAAAAATGTCGCTCGAGTGTAAGCGCCCTAACAGAAGGGTACTCTTCAATCCTTGTACAGTTTTTGGGCGTGTGAAAGAACACGGACGGTTTCTTTTAATATCTGACGGGTTGATCCGGGGATGGGATTATTGTAGATGTTGTGACATGAACGGTATTGTATGGGTTGAACTTGACAATAGCTGTTTTCACCATTCAAAGACTTATTTAACGATGAAAATATTGACTTGTTGTTTGTGATTTTTGATACCTGGTGGTTATTCAATGGTCTTTAAAAACCGATGTTTCGGTGTGTCTTTCTATTATGAAGGTCGTGAGTACTTTTTCGGTTATATGAGTTGTATGAGCGTATTTATATCAAAGTAATATATTACGTACATATACTCGCAGGTTTTTATTTTTATATTTTAATTGATGTTTTAAAAAGTAATATTTTATTACAGTTTTTTATTTTTAAGAAATACTTCTTTAGCAGAGTTGTGTATATTTTTGAGTTGGGAAAAAATGTTAAACTCGCGTCAGGACACGTGACCCTGATCGAAAATTCGTAACACGGAGGGAAAAAAGCACGTATTCAAGTTTTCACTTCTGCCAGCACTCCCAGAGTGCAACCTGTTGTTTTTGAAGTGAAAACATCTTTGGCGCCGTTGTGCACTTTTTTTTAGGTACCTAAGCTATAGGTAAGCGTTAAAACAGATCCAAAACAAAAAAATGCTATGAAAAAAAATAATAACACACATCACTATAACATGACATCCCAACCGCCACTTAAACGCTGATAATACCCCAACCGGTCACTACGGCCAACCTAAAAAAACCCCACTTCAAATTTATACGCATATAAATATGAATATGTCCTTTAAAACATGACACCAATAACTCTGAGTTAGCCACATCGAATCTTTGCCGTAAATCTGCCAAACTGATGGCATGCGGTTATGCGGTTACTCTTAAATTATGACTGCGGTCCACGGCGGATTAATTTTACGTTTTAAAATTAGATCCTTGGTTTGAAAGGTTCAGCTTTCCTGTTTGTTTAGTTTTTGGGTGATATAGAAAGTTTATTATGGTTTTTTTTTTTAAGATTCCTTGATTATTGTTCGAAATGGGTCGTTTAATCTATATGGAGTCTTGCCAAAGGAAGGGTGTTACCGTGACGGGTTTCTGATGATAGCTACGTAATCACACTATATGAAATACTGGGAAATGAACTCGTTACTAGCATTTTAGAAGTTAATAAGACATGCTGTACCATGAGGTTAAACTGGAAGTCGTTGAATCTGAATCAAAAACAGATGATGATGAGGAAAACTCAAGCTCAAATTTCGAATTTTCAAAGTCAGTTAATCAAAAATTAAAAAAAAAATACTAAAACAAACAAAATAATAAAACTATAGTCACACGTTCTAATGCATATACGAGTATCTCTATGGAAAAAAAAGAAATTACGCATAAACTCTTTTAAATCAGTAAATGGAAAAAAGCTAAGAATTCCAAACTTTTAAGCAGTCTGGTGCAGTTGGCGGCATCAAAATAATCTGTGGTAATTAGTTACGGATAGTCAGAAGCCAGTAAATCTGACTCCAGTCTTGCCATGAAGTACCGTGTTACCCAGTTACTGGGTTGTGGAGGTCGGTAGGCAGCCGCTCCGCGTAAAGTACTGGTATTCAGCTAAATCCGGTTTGACTGGAAGCCGACCCCAATATAGTTGGGAAAAGGCTAGGCAGATGATGAGTTATAGATGTTAGTATAAGTTAGGATAAGCGCATTTATCGCATTGGGTTAAGCCTGTAATGATAGATGTACGAAGAAATAAATAAATAAAAAATTTGTTTTGCTAAATTAAGCTCACCCTATGTATGTAGTCACGGTCGGTTATCAACATAATATAACTTCCAGTTGAAGGGTTACTCCTCTTTTTACGGGACCCACGGTCACCATAAAAGTGAAGGATTTACGAACTGTGAAGCCATAGGCACAAAATGATGGTATAAGTGGGTGGCAGAATACTTGGGAGCGTCATACACCATGTTCGATTAGGCGTTATGTTAAAGAAATTATGTACCTACTTTTGTTTTCTGGGCTGCGTTTTGAAAATCGAAAATGAAATACAAAAGAGTGCGACATGGTGTAGAGAAGACATAGAAACAAAAGAAGATCGAATATTTATTCAATAAGTGAAGCTCCTTATTTATTAAGGATTCCATACTCTAAGCCTCAGCTGCCCGTCCGTCTATCAGCGGGCTGTATCTCAAGAACCGTAATAAGTTGACAGTCTTCCATACAAGAAACACGTTTTTTTTCGGTTTATGATACCGAACCCTTCGTGTGAGAGTCCGATTTGCACTTTTTTTTAATGAGGTAAGGATGTGAGATTTTTTGTCGATCTGAATAAATTAACATTCTATTAACGAAAAACGCAACGCATGGGATTGAATTCGCTAACAAAATTTCATGAAATCATAATCATACTCAACTCTATTGCTGATAGAATCTTACTTTGTCTATATATATTTCCAGGGTATGTCATATAACATCACTAGAATTTACAGCAGTTATAAATAAGAGTGGTTCCGTATAGTTCTCAACAAAGCCGTCCCATCCCGTCTCGACTAATGGTCGTCTAAAGCATTATTCAGACAAGCAAATTACTGTAAGCACAAGTTCCTTCGCGTTGTTATTCAACGCGATGTATGGAAGACTCATTTACAACAATGAACGACTTAAAGCAGAAATGTATTGAAGAACTTCAAGCAATCCCAAGATTGTTTCACAATACAATGACAATACCGTCCTTGAATTTATTTAAAACGAGACAAAACGCTCGTAATTCGTCCGAAAATCGACTTTAAGCCAACCACTTAAGATCGTTATCTCATATTATTTAGAGGATATCCCGAAATTCCGCGCATAGTACTTGATCCAGATAATTCTCAAAACTTATCCGAAGTCAGATTAAGGGAGGCGAGAATTCGGAATTCTTAGTGTGGTTGCAGAACAAGGCTTGGGCGTATTTCACACTAGAGAAAAGCGAGCTGAGCGAAAACGAGACTCATTCGCCTCTCATTCGATTTCAAACCCTATTTTTGAAAACGTAGCTTCTTTAATTGAATGCAAGTCATTTCTGTTTTATAGGATATTGAAGTAGACGCTAGATACCACGAGTTCGGCCGCGGATTTTAATTTGGAACAGTATTTAAACTTGGAAGGAGTTATGATTTTTAAGCTGGTGTTTGAAAATGAGTGCGCGGACTTACAGTGCAATTTAAAATGAATTTTATTCACTAAGCTTTATGCATGTTTCCAAACTAGCTATTGTGATGAAAAGAGCGTCGAATTTCACTATTGGCATTTAAAAATGTTTTTTTTATCGTTAATGATCATTTTAAACCCTATATCTATGGTTTGAAAATCCTGTGTAATAATTACTTACATAGCTTCTGCAACATATTTATTTCACAGGAATTTTGGAGAAACCACAATATCTAAAAAAATATACTCAAAATTACGCGAACATGTGTGAGTGCGGTGCTCCCATCCAAAATATAGCCCATTTGTTGGAGTCCCAAGTGCCGTTACACCTTTTTTTTTAAGGATGGGAAATCATCAAATGACTCCTCCGGCTCTGGGTGAAGCAGAAGCAGGAGGGAGTGACAGACTCTTACTGACTAAAACCCATCCGTGTTCCTCCTAGAGTCCTTTGCTTTCCAGGGCTACGGTACCTATTTCGAACAAAGTTCGCAGCCCCAGCAAAGTGCCGTTACACCTGCACCATTGAGGACCTGATGAACGATACTGATGCCGCTGCGAACGTGGCCACCTACTGGGTACAAAATATCTAAGGCTGAACACTACACAGCTTGGCTCATGGCCGCAAGATTGCCTGCTTGACGGTGTTCTACAGATTGTACTTCGGTGAGTGTGCCCAAGAACTTAACAACCTCATCCCATCGGCCCCTTCTACCTTGCTGCTATTCCACCAGTTCACACTTAGCGTTTCCGAACGTCTTTCATAATGCGCACAGCAAATGAGTAGAATACTCTGCCTGCGTGTGTGTTTCCAAACACTTACAACCCTTATCTCTTCAAAGATTGAGTGAACAGGCTCATTCTGGGTAAGCTCGCTCCATCGTAGCTTTGTCTCTGTCATCTCTGACTTAGACTAGAGTCAAGAGCAAACCCATCACAAATAAAAGTAATAATAAAATTTACTTATCAAGGACTATCGTGTTATCCAGTAATAGCCTAGGCAGACGATGATAGTTTGGTCTCTTACCAACCACCAACCAGTCTGGACCTGTATAAATCACTATTTTTGTTCCTTTTCAGTGTTTTACCCTATTTTAAGCCTTCGCCGTCCAACCGTCCGTCCGTCTGTCTATCAGCGGGATGTATCTCAAATAAAGTAATAGATAGACAGTAGGCGCGGTCGGCGAGCAGTGGGTGCCTCGCCGTCTGATCGGAACTAGGCCCGGGTCGGCCGAGGCGCGCTGCGATCCCAGCGCGCCTCATAGAGATATGAGGACGCCTCATAGAGATATGAGAGCATGGAGGACGGGGCCCGCTAGGGCAGGTGCCTGCCGGGGCTGCGGAATCTGTTCGAAAGGGGTGCCGTAGCCTTGGAACACAAAAGGCACCAGGAGGAACACGGATGGGTTTTAGTCAGCAAGAGTCTGACACTCCCTCTTGCTTTACCCAGAGCGGGAGGAGTCATTTGATGATTTCCCATCCTCAAAAAAAAAAAAAAAATGGTAGACAGTAGGCAGTTGAAATTTTGACAGAGTATGTTTTTCTATTACCGCTGTAACAAAAACTAATAAAAATTAATTAAATTAAAAATTGTAAGGGGCTCACATACAAGAAATGCGTTTCTTTTTGGTTTATGATACGGAACCCTTCGGGTGAGAGTCCGGCTTGAATTTGGCTAGTTTTTATGGTGTGAGTCATATTTGGTGCATACTGTAAACACTTTTTCTTTTATATTTTTTTCCAAAAAAAGAAAAACTATTTGTTTTTATTTCTCCGCTTCGCTCTCACTGTTGTACAACCCACCTAAAACTCCCAGCCGTCTGAAAACTATTAAGGTTTGTTACCGAATCAAGTTTTTGAAAGTTTTCAAACTAGTACGTGTGAAGTAGGACGGTTTGCAGAAATACCGCGATAAGCGTCAGTTAAGTGAGGCGAAAATAGGATGGGAAGAGATGAGAGGAATTTAAGGTAGGTACGAATTTGGTTTTAGTATCAATTAAAATGGTAGGGTAAAGGGGAAAGGTGGTTACATCCTGTGTATTTTTTCTGTTGGCACGTCATAATTATGATTTTTCCCTGATCATTTTGATCAACGTAACCCCACCCTTGGGAAATAATGTAATATTAACTTCTGGTTTTTTATTTTATCAATTTTATTAATCATACCCCAAATGACGAAAACTATTTAGACAGTAAGTTAGATTGGTAAAAGATATTGGAACTTTTTTTTTTGTCAGGAATGAACACGATAAAGAGCGCGTGAAGATCGCCTTGAGACACTTTTCACCGAGACGTGACGTCACAAACTCCCAATTCCGAATTATATTAAAAAAAGGTTTTTTTTTTATAATATAACTGACGGACTAAATAAAATTATATTTTTTACTCGAGAATCATCTCTAGTCTCAAACTGAATCGACTTTATTTTTTAAGCGCCATTTTAGACGATCTTATACGAGCGTCTTTGCTGCTTCAAAACAACGTCAACTAACATACGTAAGATTTTGATCGTTTTTACTTTTTCTTCTTAAAATTTCAGAGTTTTAAACCGCCTCAAGGGCCTCTGACAAGGTTTATTTGATGACCTCCATTTTGCGGCCGGGACCGGCACCGGCTTATGAGTGCCTTCCAAAGCACAGAATCATCTTTTTATCAGACTTACTTTCACTGTTCCAGAATATTTTCCACACAAATAGAATACTTACAAAACACTGAAAAAAAAAACCGGATAAAGCCCACCCATTCCGGATTAAACATAACCCATTACTCGTTACTTACACAAAACTGGAACGCGGAATCCCTATACACGGTGGACCTATCAATTTTACGGTTGTACGTAAACGGTAGCGCGCACTTTACGATTCACGTCCCGACTTACGTATACGTACAGTCGTAAACAAAGATGAATGTCACCTGCTTTGTTAAGAGACGGGAGGAGGAAATTAAGTGGGGATTGGTTCAGGGGTTTAAAATTTTATGCAGGAGAATATTTTATGCAGGAGAATAGTTACCTTTTTGAGTTACACGACGCGACGTCGCGAGTGTACTTCCTAAAGTTGGTGGAGTATACCGTTTAGTGCACACAGACACTATTTATTTTTTAATCTCTTATTTATTTTCCTACCAAATACCTAGTATTCTCAAAATGGACCGATTTAAAAAAATAAAAACAGAAAAATTTGCAACGCAAAGAAGATAAATAAAGTGAATTTATTTCCTGAGGCATTCTCCTCCAGACCAACAAGGTTTGTAGTTATCGGGATATAATATAGCAGGAACATAATTAAAAAAAAAAATCTTTTTGTATATCGACTTAACTGACGAAGTAAGCTTACGCTAATTCTCTATAGTTATTCCTAATACATAAAAACTCTTCCGTTACTGAGTGACTGATAAACATCGCTCACCCGAAACTATTGGTTGTAAAAGCAGAATTTGACATGTAGGAGCACTAGGCTCTAGACAGACGGACCGCATTTCAACTGCAATCCAACTGCAAATTGCAGTTCAAGTGCAGTTTGAATGCAGTTGACACGACTGCAATAGAACTGCAAACCAACCGTGCAGTTCGATTGCAGTCGGTGTGCAGTTCACACGATTGCACGCCGACTGCAATTGAACTGCAATCGGACTGCACGTTTTATATAATAGAACTGCAAACCAACCGTGCAGTTCGATTGCAGTCGGTGTGCAGTCCACACTATTGCACGCCGACTGCAATTGAACTGCAATCGGACTGCACGTTTTATATAATAGAACTGCAAACCAACCGTGCAGTTCGATTGCAGTCGGTGTGCAGTTCACACAATTGCACGCCGACTGCAATTGAACTGCAATCGGACTGCACGTTTGGTTTGGTTTTTCTATTGCAGTCGTGTCAACTGCATTCAAACTGCATCCGAACTGCATTTTGCGGTTGGATTGCAGTTGAAATGCGGTCCGTCTGTCTAGAGCCTAAGTGAGAAGTTCTCGAAATACCTACGAGAACTGGATCAGCTACGGGTTAATCTAGTCTATTATAATGGGGTATTTTACTAAAAAAGTCCGAAGACACGCGTGACATCATATGGCTTGGTAAAAATGTACCAAATTTACCAAGCCTAATGACGTCACGCGTGTCTTCAACTCGCTGTATCTCCTTTATTTTTTGTTTACGTGAAAAAAGAAAAAATACGTGTCGAATATTTTTTGAAAATCTATCAGATGGACTAATTAGATTTTTTTAGTAAAATACCCTATTGTTTAAGTTCTAAGATAAACTTCATAAGATAAGATCGGATTGACTAAGCATACGGTATTGTTGATATCACACTTCTTCTTCTTCTGCTTATCGTGTGGGCAGTAAGATCTAATGACCCCACACACCCCACTGTCAGAGTTTCTAAACCGTTTCTAGGGCCTCTGTTTGGTTCACTTTTCTCGAGGTTTTCTCGCTTCCTCGAGAGATTCTCGCGAGAGCATGTAGCGCGCTTAAGACAAAAGCCGCCGTCCCGCATGTGGGGCAGTCGGGCCTGCCGGGATTCAATTGTTTTCTAATAACATTATCACCTAAAATTATCGTCCGTAAACCGACTACCAATAAAATAGACACGAACATGCATGCGTACGTACTCTCAAACAACAACACGACCCTCCTTCTGGAGTAATCAAGTAAAATGAGTTATATTATGAATTCAACCAAAGAAGAAAAACTGACAATCATTTGCAGAATATTGCCACAAAATTATTCTCGGTAAACATACACGATATTTTACTCTCCGAATGGGCATGAAAAATAACACCAGTTGGTACCTACGTGCTCTTTATAGTAGGCATGTAGATGTAGGCATATGGCACTATAGCACAATGTAGCAAGTAGAGCAATAAAAAACTTTTATTTACAGACGCCATATTGTGCCAAATAAAACACGACGAGGAAAGTCGTGGCAGTAAAATAAATTTTGTGAAAGTATTTTTACTGAATGGAAAATATTATGCGTTATTTTTTTTTTTGCAATGAATATCGGAATTATTGACGTTATAGAATCGATGGCAGATTTTGCATCAGATTTTTTATTGCGTTTAAAATTCTTTCTTCTAAAGACACTCCAATTCTTAGAGTCAAAGATTTTTATGAAATCAAACTCTTATTGACCAAGCAGAAAAATCAGTCACGAGACTTTTTATGAACAATAAATTGTTATAGATGTGAGAAGAATTTCAATTTCCTCTTCATTTTGATATCAGTTTGGCAAACTCACAATACCCCATAGAATTCTACAGTGAGAAATCACGACACCAAATTCTGCTTGGATTAAATTATTCACCCAGCAAAGCAGACGTGGTGACTGACGATCGAGACGAGAGAGGTTGTGAGCTCAAACCTCCTTTGAGCTGAGTGGCGAACCTCCATACGAACGTATTGAGCTTAAAAGGGGCAAAGAACGGGAGGAACAGAAGGTTGGTTCCATACAACGAGCGAATACAGGCGCACGCACACAGACGCGTACGTACAGCATGCTCAAACAAATGCAGGTCGCGTTGCGAGTGCGTTTGCACTCGCTGTACGGGAATTTTTTCTATGTGTGCGTGCGTTTGTTTCTTTTATTTATCTAAACTATATTTTTCTAAACAAAGAAATTTATTACAAACATACATATATTGGCAGTCTGGTAAAATAGAAGAATGAAAGAGGTTGTATGGAGATGAACTTCTGGGGACCCATCCATTTTGTGGTAGGGGTTAACAGGAATATTATTCATGTGCAGAACACTGGAAATACTGTGAATTCGGTTCTGGATAGTGTTGAATCAATTGTGGTTTTGTATTGGCACTTAGAACTGCATATAAAACTTTATCGCATTCTAAAGGATCATCCCTACCTTGTAGCTATTCTACCAATTCGCACTAAGCGTTTTCAAACGTCTTTTAAAATGCGCACAGCAAAGGAGTGGAACTCTCTGCCTGCGTCTGTGTTTCCAAAAGCATACAACCCTAATCTCTTCAAAGTTAGAGTGAACAGGCTTCTTCTGGGTAGGCTTGCTCCATCGTAGACTTTGTCTCTGTCATCTCTGACATAGACTAGAGTCAAGAGCAAACCCATTACAAATAAAAAAAAAAAATGTGAACTGATATAATAAAAAAATCATTATACATTTTCTAGTAATTGGTATTTCGCATGTTGATCCACAACAGTACCTGATGGCATATAATCTGTTAATGTGTTTACTAATCTACACAGACATTTGCTGTAGCAGGTTCTCCTTTTCCGGTAGTCAGGTATAATACCTATCTTTTTTTAAACCGTGGTATTTGTTGGTGAATTTCTCAGCTACACCTAACGTTCGGTAAGGTTATATGAGAATATTTCACCGTTACTCTGTTAGAACAACGGTGAAGACTTCGCCCGCTTCTTTCCATTTTACTCCTGTGAAGTCCTGTGAGAAACATTTGCTGGATAGCCGGTAATCTGTTATAGATTTTTCATTATTTCTTTTCTAGACTTGAATTACAAGTTGTGTATCGTTTATTTAAGGTAAAACATAAAAATCCTAAAATCGATTCAATTGAAGCTTCATCTTCTTATCTTGAGGGTAGTAAGGTCTAACGACCCACCCTGAGTTTCTAAACCGCCTCAAGGGTTTATTTGACGACTGCCATTTGGCAGCCAGGACCACCGGCTTATACGTGCTTTCCGAAGCACGGCATCATCTTTTTATCAGACAATCAGTTGATGGAAGCCTGCAATGTCCTAGTCAAACTGGAAACAACTTTACAAAGTATGCTTCTCGTGGGAATCGAACTCACGACCAACGGGTCACAAGGCAAACGCCTAAACCACTCGACCATGGAGGCAGTGAATTGAAATTGAAGCAAAATTATTTTTTTTTGGATTTTTGTATAGTTTTAAGAAACCCCTGAAAATATTGAGAAATTTTGTTTTAATTGCTAAGCCAAATACATGCGCCGTATGGTGTTGGCCGGTACCGTATGATGCCGTAAAAGACTAATACCATCCCACCACTTTTTGTGGGTGTTTTAAGAGGCGGCTAAGGGACTCACCAGAGAATGAGATGATGCCCTTCAGTCAATTGAGAAACAAGCCAAAAGGATCATCGGCAATGATAGGCTCGTTGCGACGAGGCTCCAAAGTCTTAAGTATCAACGACGAGTTGCTAGCCTGTCGGTTTTCTACCGGTTGCATTTTGGGGAATGTGCGACGGAATTGCATAATTTAATTCCACCGTGCCCGTTCCATTATCGGACCGCAAGACGAAACGCGATGCGCCACCAGTACATGCGCACAAAACATTTTGGGAACACATTCATAATGCTTACAGCTAAGGAGTGGAATTCCCTGCCGGAGTCTGTGTTTCCTAATAGCTATAACCTGGAAGTCTTTAAGTCAAGAGTGAATAGACTACTTCTAGGCAGGCGTGCTACATCTTCGATCACTTCATCACTTACCAACAGGTGAGATAGTGGTCAAACGCGTGCCTATCAATAGTAAAAAAAGAATGTGCAGCAGCGTTCTCTGTAAAACGCAACACCGAACACTGCGATCGCCAATCCGCCTGCTAAGCGTGGCAATTATGGCAAACCCTTTGGGGGAGGCCTATGTCCAGGAGTGAATATTTTGCGGCTGTTATGTTAACCTAAATATACCAAAACACAATTCTAATTCTCATGCAAAAGTAGGTAAGTGCCAATCCCAACTAAGTACGAACTATAAATAGTTCTTCACCTACCCTAATCCTTAGGTAAACTGAACTCGGTCACCAAGTAAACATGTACTCGGTAATGAAGTAATTACTCGCAAACCAGTCGGTTAACAAACTTATAACGAGAACCGAACTATGAACTACAACTTTTAGAGTTTGCAACATCGATTAAAGTTAGCCGCCTTGTTCAGGAAATATTTTCTCAGGCGTGAAAACTTGCTTAAAGATTGTTTTGTTGGGACTTTTCTTGAGGGCTCTTAATGGTGGTTATTAACGGGTTGTTATGAAATTGAGTTAGTTTAATAGTCAAAGGTTTGTCAATGGTTTTGTTACAGTAATTACTGATGGTATTGAAAGATAAGAAGCGTGAAATAAAGTGCCTTTCTACATATTAGCGAATGCCATTGTCGAAACGCCGAGGTACAATGATTTGTCACGTGACATTTAAAAAGTTTGCAATTGATTTCGGTAACTAATCGAAGAGTGTTTTTAGAGAATTGGAATGGATTTATGTCTGCCTCAACTATTGGAAAAACTATTAAATGTAATACTACAAGTGTACAAAGTTCTGATCAGATTGCGAATTTCTTTTACACTGATTGAAAAATACATCTGATTGCATTTAAAAAAAAATATAACCAAAACTGAAAATTCAATATTCCCTAACAAACCAATCAAAATTTCTAATCCAAGATTCAAAAGCAACATAAAAAGGGAAAAACCGAACAGAAATGTCATAACACCAACATTTTATGTAAACCAAGATACAGAGGGGAAACTTGTAGCGGTGTCGTTAAAAAGTTGTAGCAACAGTTCCGTCCCGAGAGAAATAAAAGTAATATACGTTGCGTTTCTAACTCCTAACTGTTCGGTTAAGCTAGAGTTTGGATTGTTACAGAGCTATTTCTAGGATAAATGAAAAGTCTATTAGAGGACGCATTTGAGAGGTGTGAAAGAGTGTGTTTTGAAGATTGGAAAGGCTTTGGTGCGATACATGTTCGCCTTCCATCAGGTGATTTAGATCAAACTCAAACCTATCAAAAATAAAAAGATCAGGTTTATTTGGTTTCTGTACAAATCTAAAAAAAAATTTACAGATGTGCGAGTCATTTAATCTAGACTTTAAAAGTGAGAGGCTTCTGACAAATACAAAAGAACTGAGAAACTGTTTTGCTAAATTTTATTTCTTCACCTATCGACAGTCATCATGATCATCATTAACAGCCTATAAGAGTCTAATGCTGGACATAGGCCTTTCCAAGTGCACGCCATTTGGCTTAATTTTTGGCAACTCTCATCCAGCTGCCACCAGCCTTGCGAAGATCGTCGCTCCACCTAGCCTGAGGGCGTCCTACTTTACGATTGCCGATTCGCGGTCTTTACTCAAGAACTCTTCTTCCCCAACAGTCATCGGTTCCACGTTCCACGGCTAATATGGCCAGCACATTGCCACATTAGATATCAACATTAGTATCACTCTTTTAGTGCTATACACTTAACGCCTCGCCATTACATACCCACCAAACTGAGACAAACGTTTTAGTTAAAATTTTTCTGACATTGGCGCAAGTTTCAAACTTCTTCCTAATATCAAGTTTAGTGTGTGTTTAAGCAGTTACCATCACATTGGTCTGGAGTGATGGCCGGTTGTTGTGGTGACACTCGGAGGAGGCCAATGTCCAGCAGTGGACGTCTTTCGGCTTATAAACTTGAATTTTTTTTTTAGTATTCTTTTCTTACATGATGACGACTCGCTGATGGCCTGGTTTGTCCATTGCTTTTTTTCATGACCCTCAATTCCAGACATGACACAAATGATTCCCAGGTGTGTTCAGCAATGCATTTTGGCAATCATATTTCCTGTATTTTCTTTTTGCAACTGCAGATTGTTATAACTTGAATATTCTCCTTAGAGTCGTGCAAGCGAGGCATCGTTACATTACGAGTTACCCTCTGCTTATTGAATTGCTCTTCATAGAACTTCAGCATCGTTTCCTCTCGTTTGGTTGACGTCGTTTTGTAACGTCTGGGTTTTATGCTGTTTTTTTACCCTTTTATTAAATTTATTTGCTTCAGCTCTTGCTTTTTAATGCGACCAGAAATTTGTTTGGAATTTTGAAACATTTATATATTGAATAGCAAACTATCAAATAGTTGCCTTAAGGTGGATGCTCCAGGGTAGCCCGCGAAATTCAAATATTTTTATGTTTTTTGCAATTTGCCGGTCAGTGTGAAGCTGTATGTGGACCAAATGCGATCTGCGACCGTAACGCGTATTTACCTAAAGAATTATAACCATTTTAATCATCAATATAGCCGTCTAAGTTCATGTAGTTCGAAAGAATGATTATTTCTGAAATATTCATTTGCTCCACATACAGCTTCACACTGACCAGCAAATTGCAAAAAACATAAAATATTTGAATTTCGCGGGCTACCCTGGAGCATTCACCTTAATTTAATATTTCTGGAATTAAGATATTTGTTTTCTAATTTAATAACACTTTTTACTTTGTTTTCTGGTAAATATACAAAACAACTAGGTATGCGACAGCAATGTTTCAACGCTTTTTCTTAGAAATCGTGGAGCACATTTATCAATAAATTCCATCGTCGAGTTATTCCATCGCTGCAAAGAGCCTTTTATAAAGTATTCACGTTGCAGATTGTCAATACGACGGAATCCTTACTAATATTATAAATGCGAAATTTTTGTTCGATGGATGGATGTTCGGTCCTCATTCACGCTGGAACACCTGAACGGATCTGAATGACATTTGTAACTGAGATAGATTATAGTCTGTACCCCACATGGGCTATATGTCCCAAGAGTATGTTCACTAGGGATAATTTTACGCGGGCAAAGCCGCTTTCAGAAGCTAGTCTATAATAATTTTGAGGTTATTACGTTTAACGTTTTCGTAACGACCACAAAAGACCTTTTGAAAACAAATAACAGAAGAATGGTAGTTAACGTTTCTTTTATTGAAGTGACCATTGCCATAATGAGAAAGCGACAATGGTGTGTAAAATATGCTCCTTTAAACGATGATTTCTTTTCGAATTCGTTCAATTTATAATTGTTACAAAAATCTTTATTAGTCCAAATAAATAAAAAAATGTTGTAGTCGACTCTGAGGTCCTCACATAGAAAACATCAGGGGTCGATCACGAATATTTTTAACGTACCTATAGTACGTAAAATTTTACCATACGAGTAGCTACAATACTCGTTTCACACATAAGATTTATTTGAATTAGATGCTAGTCACGTGAAGTAAATGTGCGCACTTGAAATATCTCAAAAACAGTTTGTATTTATTGAATTTCATGTTGTTGGTTTGGGGCCAAGTGTACGCAAATGCAAGTCGAGTAAGTATGCACTTGTGCACACTTACCCCTCATCGCTTATATTTATCTTCGGCTTTATATTTATTATGCAATTCATTGTTACAGAGTATAACTACACAGAAAAAATGCCTCGAGATTATATGAGAAAGGGGTCAGATAGAAGTGTTGTTACAGAGAAACAGCTAGAAATCGCCAAACAATTCATTTCAAAGAGAGCTAATAAACGAAGTGCATCTCAAGTTGGATTGAAGAAGAGTACACTGCGTAAACGGTTGAAGGTTGGATTGACTGCGACAAGTATGGGAAGATTTAATTAGACATTTCCAAAGGCACAAGAAGATGAAATCTATAAGTATGTAAAACCAAATGACGATATTTTTTTGGCATGACTATGGTAAGCTAATTGATGAGTTTTCTGATTGGAATGATTCTTGAATGTCACCGATTTATAATATTAGGTTAAGGATATTGATATTCTAGTTTATTGTATGAGCGTGACCCAAAATTTTTGTATGTTATATGTTGCGTACACTTAGCCGCACCACTGCGCAGAGTTAGCCCTATACTTGGGTAAGTGTACGCATTTGAACTGTTTTGATTTTGTTTATTTTCAAAGAATTTGTGCCATCGAAAGTTATTTTTTGTCTTTAAGTTATTGATTATTAAATGTTGTAACAAATTATTCTTGTTTTGTTTTATTCAATTTCACAGTTTTTATTATATGACCCTTTAAACCTTAAGTGCGCAAACTTGTCCCACGTGACTATTCATATTTTTGAAATAGAGTTTTTTAAATTATAAATTCATTAAGTTAACGTTTCTATACGTCAAAATATTCGTGCTAGGCCCTCAAAATGATACTACTATCATTAGTTTTACTTGGTACATACCATCTACCTAATATAAGGAAGAAAGCATTATGCATGGTTCTAAATCCCTAGTAAACCTAAACACAACAAGCAAGCTCCAACAGGGCTGGTAATCCAAAGGTTATGAGAGCAGTATTACAGCATATGTAGACACAGGGAATCCGCAATTTGCAAGCCGATGCAGCCGACATCCCTATTCAGTGACCAAGAATTTACATAGCGTTTGTGAAGCTTAGGGATGTGCCTGATTCTTTTTGTGGAAAAACGTCCGTTTTAGAGGTAGGCATCCACCACAAACAGAATCAGGTAGTCGGTTCTTTTTGTTTTGGTTGAATTTTGATGGTGGGGTACAAGCATTTTCAGATTCTAGTCGTTACAAACAGTATGACTGTTGCATATCAATTTCGGTTTGTAATTTTGCTACTTTTTCTGCAACAAATGGTCTCTGGTTTTACTTGTCTATGACTGCTGAACAATTTTTGAGCACTCGTATTGCTTCATGGTTTCAGTGCTATTCTGTTAGTAGTCATTATTTTTAAAAATATGTTAAAGATTCTGGGTTACAGAAAATACAGTGTATAGTGTTTGGACTTATTTAATGTTAAGACTCACTAAAATGTTCGATATTGTTTGTGCTTGTATCCTTTATTTTTAGGATGGGAAACCATCAAATGACTCCTCCCACTCTGGGTAAAGCAGGAGGGAGTGTCAGATTCTAACTGACTAAAACCAATCCGTAATCCTTCTAGCGTCCTTTGCGTTCTAGGGCTACGGTGCGTTTTTCGAACAAAGTCCGCAGCTCCAGCAGGCAATGTCCCTAGCGGGCCCCGTCTTCTATGCTGACAGCTCTTTGAGGCGCGCGTGGAACACAGCGCGCCGTCGATCCGAGTCTGTTTCTGATCAGTAGTGCTATTCTGTAACAATATTTTCATGTCTCGACAGCGGAATCCGAGGTGAGTATCAAATTACGTCAAACGTAAGACCTTTATGTTGTGTGCAACAAAGCTCACTTTGTGAGATTTGTCACTCAGGTGAAGCTCGATATCGAAATGGTTATTTACAGAATAGACTAGCAGATGGCGAGCCACCCAATGCTCGCCGTCCGCAGGCTCGCGCCTACGGTGCCCGAGAATTGCCCTGCGACTCCCGACGTCCGGGGCGCCTTATTCTGTTGCGGCGGCTAGGGCGTGAGGTTAACCTCTCTCTCACGTGTTCGGCCTCCTCCTTTGCTAGCATTACTACTTTGCAGAAGGAGGTGTAACGTAGGTGAGGTACGCTTCCCATGACTCCTCGTTGCGGACCATGGCTTGGACCAGAGCCGGACGCAAGAGATCGCCGCCGCCGATCGCCTCAACGAGGATACGGCGGTAGTCCGCCCAAGCAGGGCAGACTCCCACCGTATGCTCCACCGTATCCTCCGGGCGATGCTTGTATCCTGGAGAATGATCTAATAGTCAGCAAGATCACATCAAACGGAATCAGCTTAAAAATATTGTTAGCTTCCTAATTCCCAACCAACTCTTATGAAAGCACAATAAACCTAACGACATATCCTATCTGAATTCCGTTTATTATTCAATACACGTCATATTTATGGAGCATTAAAATTGTTACTGATCATTTAAAAAAAAGGATTATGTATTCGCCTTTTTTTGTCTTTTTTAAGGATGGGAAATCATCAAATGACTCCTTCCGCTCTGGGCGGAGCGGAAGAGAGTGTCAGACTCTTACTGACTAAAACCCATCCGTGTTCCTCCCAGCGCCCTTTGCGTTCCAGAGACGCGGCGTCTCTTTCGAACGGATTCCGCACCATTATGGTTTCCCCTGCCTCAGCATGTTGCGACTAGGAATTGAAAATTATTATGACTTTCTCAGGAAAATCTACTGGAAGAATATTTTTGATAGATTTGTTTGCTAAATTGTTAGCAAAAGCTACAGACTGTGCATTAGAGATGATTCCTGAGTAAAGAAAATATGATTCTAAATTATTTTAATATTATTATTAAGTCCGTCAGTTAGATTATCGACAGCTATTGGACACGTATTTTTTTGTTTTTTCAAATCAATAAAAATGTACGAAAATAAAACGCATCAAAGATTAGGAGTGGGGGACTTTTGACGTAACTATTCTGTACAAAATGTTCTTACATGTGATGATACACATAGATCGTCACAAGAGTTTTCAATGCAATGTTTGGGCTTATTTTTTTTGTTTACGTTAAAAAGAAAAATTACATTGTCCAATATTTTTTGGAAATCCATCTGACGGACTAATTGGTTTTTTTTTTTAGTAATTTACCCTATTCTGTAACTTTAAATTAAAATTTTTGTAACAATCTCACCGTGAAATGAGCTTGCTGTGAGCTGTGTTTTGAAACTGATACAATTGCAATATTTCTCACTTCATGCCCAATTTACCAAACTTATGATGATTTGATCATTTTCCAGAATCAACCGGCTTCTAATCGTGGGGTTCTAAGCAAGATTCTCGAGTACAAGCGGAGAAACGGAGAAATTTTAACCAATGAAATTGTACAAATGTCATTGACTCACGTGGAGATTTTGTGCAATTCCATTGGCTAAAATTTCACCGTTTCTCCGCTCCACTTCCTCACTCTTGAACCCTTCATGTCAATATTAACTAATAATACCAGTGACTCACGTCGTGCGGCGATTTTATGTAATTCCATTGGTTGTTATTTGTCCGTTTCTCCTCTTCGCTGCCTCGCTCCGCTGTAATGGACAGGCACCCTAATGCTTCCTTCCGCTCCACCCAGAGCGGAAAGAGTCATTTGATGATTTCACATTTAAAAAAACGGAACATAGCAAGCAAGAAAATATCCAACTATTGATTTTCACAATTTAAATCATAAATTGAACTTGAAAGTTTATTTCCTTCCTGCACAACTAAACAGCCTAGAATTCATTCATCTAAGTTTTTTTTTTCTTTTGAATAAGTTCCATCGGTTCCGAGACAATTTAGCATTTCTTGTAACTTTTCGTTGAGTTATTATTCAATGTTTATTGGTCACCAGGAAGATGTTGAATTATTTATGTATTGCGGCTCGATTATGGAAATGATTGATGTAAAATAATCCATCTAACCAAAGTACGTACATAATGTTATGAGGTTCTCTGTTTTATTAATGAGTCGACTGTTAAAGTTGATATAGAGAGAGATAGTAGATAGTCTGGGGAGCTTGAAGACCTTGGTTTGATGGTGAGGTTAATCAAATATTTTTGGGTTTTTGTACTTTTCGTTTGGAATTTTCCGTTGCAGCTCACTCAGGTCATCACGATAAAAAAAATGATTTAAAAATATATGGTCATAATCGATTACATTACGACACAAATTTCATCGATGCAACATCTGCCTAGCCTTTTCGCAACTATATTGAGGCCGGCTTCCAGTCAAACTGGATTCAGCTGAATACCAGTATTTTAATAAATAAAAATCATATAAAAACATATCTTCTCAAATAATAATTATGATTATCATCTGCCTAGCCTTTTCCCAACCATATTGGGGTCGGCTTAATGTCAAGCTGGATTTAGATGAATACCAGTATTTTACGAGGAGCGGCTGCCTACCAGACCTCCATAACCCATTAACTCGGTAACACGGTATTCCATAGCAAGACTGAAGACAGATTTACTGGCTTCTGACTATCAGTAACGACTGCCAAAGATCTACAAATGACAGCCGGGACCAACGGCTTAACGTGCTTTCCGAGGCACGGAGGAATCTCTGTATGTTAAGGTGGTCACCCATCCACAGACCAACCTTTGCAAGCGTTGCTTAACCTTGAAGATCGACCCATGCGCTGTTATAATCTAGCCACGAGCTTCTCAAGCAGCTCACTCAGGTATTATTTCTAATAACACAGTTCAGGCGGAGATACCTTAAAGTCACGTCTAAACGGTTAATGGTATTTATTTGGAAAAAAAATGTTTGTTACATTTGACTATTTTTTTAATAATTTGATTTATGAAAATTTTGAGTTTTATTTATTCAACATAGTGTAATAAATTTGTAAAGATATGTCTAACACGGACATAGAAACGACAATGGACCAAAATGAAATGTACAATATCTCAAAGACAATTTAATTATCACCATTTTGATATACGGCTATTTCTTTCAAAGACTTTTTCGGTAATCCGTGGAAAAGGCTAGACAAACCGTACTGAACTACAGAACCAATAATGTGCTTGGCCACAGGGCGACACAGAATAATAAGTTAAGTACAAAAACAACTGAATATTTGGGTCGCGCAGGTATTAAACGAGTGCGCGTTTTCGTACCTCAAGGTCGCTGGAGTATGTCGTCGCTTTAAAAATAGATGCTTTCTTACGATCACAAACAAAAATAGCTAGCTAGCTAAAAATAGCTCTCAACCCACACAGTTTGCAAAGATTTTTGCTAAAGTAATAATTATTTCACTTTCCCGGTAATCCGTGGAAAAGGCTAGACAAACCGTACTGAACTATGGAACCAATAATATGCTTGGCCACAGGGTGACACAGAAAAACTTGGCAAGTCACATTCCGCAGGTTGAGTGAGACACTGAGTAAGTATAAAACCAATAAATTAATTTGCAAAATAAATGACTTACTTACTTAATTTTCTGTGCTATTCTACGGAGCCAGGGCAAGCGAACCGCGAGCGACGAGTAGCTCAACGTCCGATAAGGACCAAGCCCAGGACGACAGCGCGTTGTGTTTCACGCGCACCTCAAAGAGATGTCATCACCATGGACGGTTGAAGGAGCTACCGCGGCCTTGGAACGTAAAGGGTATTTGGAGGAACACAGGTGGGTTTTAGTTATTAAGAATCTGACACTCTCCTCCGCTCCGCTCAGAGCGGGAGGAGTCCAAAAAAAGATGCTAGAAGGCCACAAAGAAAATTTAAGCGAACCACGTACAGGTTGAGTATTGCTGGACTAAAGGCATAATGGCACAGCGTCAGTTTAAACGTTGCTACTCCAACGCTAGCAGCTAGAGGCTATCATTATCATTCATCATGACTACAGTACACATAATTCCCTTGCGGCCGAATGGAGATAAGCGATCAATTGGATTAGATAATGGTATGGCGTCTGTACGTATAATGTTTGAATGGGGTGATACAGTGGCGCAGTGTTTGCTAAATTGGTTGGGGCAATAAGGCAAAATGGGCGGTGATGTGGTTTAGTATATTATCAATGTTAAAATAAACACTTTCATTGATTATCCTATGAGTTTGGATTTAAGTTTCAGTAGCCTAAGAAAATCAGTGATAGTGGAACTTTCTGCGAATTAATGTTTTTTAAATTCCGTATCCGAAAGGTAAACAACTCATCATCATCATCATCTGCCTAGCCTTTTCCCAACTACATTGGGGTCGGCTTCCAGTCAAACCGGATTTAGCTGAATACCAGTGTTTTATATCGAGCGGCTGCCTACCAGACCTCCACATCCCATTAACTGGGTAACACGGTAAATCTTGGTAAGACTGGAGTCAGATTTACTGGCTTCTGACAATCCGTAACGACTGCCAAAGATCTATAAATGACAGCCGGGACCAACGGCTTAACGTGCTTTCCGAGGCACGGAGGAAACTCGTTATGTTAAGATGGTCACCCATCCACAGACCAACCTTGGCAAGCGTTGCTTTACCTTCAAGATCGACCCGTGCGGCTGTTATTATTTAGCCACGAGCTCCTCCGAAATTTAAACAACTGGGGGACTAAAAAGGCCACTTTAGAAGAATCACAATACTGATCACACAACAATCTGTCAAATTTAATTTACATATTTATTGCTGACGCATTAGGTTCAAGATTGTTTGAGAAAATTTGACCCACAGAACCTATTACTGAGCTTCTGCTGTCCGGCCGTCCGCCTGTCTGTCAGCTGGATATATCTCAAGGAATTTTATAGGTAACAGTTGAAATTTTCACGGATTGTGTGGTTCTATTGCTGCTATAACAAAAAATAAAAGTAATTAAATTAAATTAAAAATGAAAGCCGACCAACCACAACACTGCACACGCTGGCGGCCGATGAGCTGGCCACGAGGGGATCTGGTACGGTGGAAGTTGGACCCGAACCCACAGTATTAATTAATTTCACTCAGTTGCGCACTTGGTTACAAAAATACAGCCACACAAGCTGAACGCTGGTGGGCCACGGCACCAGGCTGTAGGCAGTCCAAGGAGACTATGCCATCCCAAGACAGAAAATTGACTTAGGTGCTTTCTGCGATTGGATAGCCATTTCTAAAACTAAAAGGACAAATGACTACTTACACTTATTCTCCATTTGCGTTTCGCTGAACGACTTTGGTCACAATTATACAGTTCTGCTTCTATCAACCACGTAGAGCGTTCTTAGGATGAGAAGCTGGCAGCGGTAGAGCAACGCTGAACTCTATCTATAGCACTCGCATAATAATAAAATATTTATACTTGTTTTCCGCGTAAGCTCAATAGACGCGGAAACTGAACGGATGCGTGTGCGTCTCTATACAAAATCGTTGTTTTCTGTGGGCATAAGCTGAATAGAGCTGAATATGTGTGAGTAGTCCCTTAGGGCTTTATTTTTTATCGTCCGCAGGTATAACAAATCCATTATTTGGTTCGGAATCTTACAAATAAACAAAATATTTTGGTAATAAAATAAAACACTTATAGTAACAGGCAACTACTGAATTTGAGATGGCTTCCAGGAATCACTTCAGAACCACTATATAAAAAGATTTTATTTCTGTCATCGCCCATCCAATTTATTTTATGTCTCAGATTTAGTAGGTTTAATGCCTAATGGAGGAAAATTTTCAAATTTTCTTATTTAAGAGTTTGTAATATAGTGTTATCTTTTTATTTTGCTGTTGAATTCGCATAACCGTAAAATATTTCCTTTTTTTACTGTTGATAGGCACGCGTTTGACCACTATCTCACCTGTTGGCAAGCTATGATTTGTGTTCGTAGATGTAGCACGCCTGCCTGGAAGTAACCTATTCAATTAATTATTATTTGTCCTTTCTTGGTGGATCGCCACTACAGGGTCAAGGGAGGATCAAGGTTTTAAAATGCGCTATGTCTGAAGACGGTACCTATTGTTACGTCTTTTGACTGATATTGTGTAGGTATATTATATTTTTTTTTTTATCTTCATCATCCTCATCAGTCTAGCCTTTTCCGAACTGTATTGGGCTTGGCTTCCATTCAAACCGGATTCAACTGAATACCTGTGTTTTACGTGGAGCAGCTACCTACCAGACCTAACCCATTAACAGGGTAACACGGTACTTTTTGGCAAGACTGGAGTCAGATTTACTAGCTTCTGACAATCCGTAATGACTGCCAAAGATCTACAAATGACAGCCGGGACCAACGGCTTAACGTGCTTTCCAAGGCACGGAGGAACCTATATACATTAACATAATAATAATCTTTATTGACATAAATTACTCATACATTTTTATGAATTCCCTAGCTCCTGCGCTAGTGTACACTGTATTACAGGAGCTAGTGTCTTCCCCTAACAATGTTACATGGTCACCCATCCACAGATCAACCTTGGCAAGCCTTCAAGATCGACCCATGCGGTTGTTATGCCACGAGCTCCTCATATATATTTTTCTATATAAAAGTATAATTTGTAACATTTTTTTTTTTGCAATGGACAAAATATTTTTTTTTTACATTTTATATATTTCGTGCGTTATTTTTTCTACCCTAACCTACAGACCTATTTTTCAGCACCATAAATTCAGTACAATCACGTACTACGTATCGGGCGTCAAAATTCTTTGATACGCAGTCTCAAACGGCCCTCTGTATTAACATTAGAAACGTGACCTACCCGACGATGAATAAATCAGACCTGTGCTATGGTAATTTGCACTCTACTGTGGTTTAAGATATTATGGGCAAAGAGAGTTTAGGAAACGGAGGTGTACCTATAGATGTAGGTACAAGTGAGGATGATATAGAGGATGTTACGATAATGTGGTAGACGTTTAAATTGCTTTCTACTCCTAGTTTGGCAAGTTCATTATTTCCAAGGAATCAGGAGCTCGTGGCTAAAGAATAACAGCACAGGTCGATCTTCAAGGTTAAGCAACGCTTGCCAAGGTTGGTCTGTGGATGGGTGACCATCTTAACATACCGAGTTTCCTCCGTGCCTCGGAAAGCACGTTAAGCCGTTGGTCCCGGCTGTCATTTGTGGAACTTTGGCAGTTGTTACGGATTGACAGAAGCCAGTAAATCTGACTCCAGTCTTGCCAACAAATACAGTGTTACCCAATCTAATGGGTTGTGGAGGTATGATAGGCAGCCGCTCCACGTAAAATACTGATATTCAGCGGAATCCGGTTTGACTGGAAGCCGACCCCAATATAGTTGGGAAAAGGCTAGGCAGATGATGACTATTTCCAAGGAATAAAGATCGTTCCTATTTGAAGTATATGTAGTTTGAAGGTAAAATGTTCGTACCAATGTTCGACATCACGGCAGACCAAGGTATAGTAGCCGGCACGAGTCTTGAGCATAGATGAATGCAGCAGGGTGATCGCGTCAATGTGCAGTGGGCGAACGAAACTTGATAACCCAATTTCGACGAGTATTGACTGACGAACCAATAACGTGAAGCGTAAGAGCTGTCATCGTAAAACTAGCCAATGGAGGGTGTGTTGATGACTCGTGCCGGTTATTATAAAAATGGTGTGATGAACTCGACTCACACCTAATGAGTGGTCCGTACTAGCAAAATACTGAGTTGAGAGAAAAAAAAAGTTCCCAGAAGTGAGACAAAATAGGCTACCGATATAGAATTTGGTAATGGGCATCTCTAGGAGAAATGATTTGACTAAGAAATTCTTTCAATGATCATGAAAATAAAATAAGCTACACTATCTATTTAGGCGTTTACCTTATGACTTGGTGGTCGTAAGTTCAATTGCCACGGAAAGAGCATAATTGTAAAGTTTTTTTTTCCAGTTTTGACATTGCAGGCTTGAATCACTCGATTTTCTCATAAAAAGATGATTCCGTGCTTTGGAAAGCACGTATAAGCCGGTAGTCCCGGCCACCAAATGGCGGTCTTCAAATAAACCATGTCAGAGGCCCTTGAGGCGGTTTAGAAAATCTGACACTAGGGTGTGTGGGGTCGTTAGACCTTACTGCCCACACGATAAAGATCCTTAGTAAGTAGTCATGGGTTACAATTGTAATAGGAAAAGTTATTTATTCACAAGAGATAAGCTGTTTGTAAAACTATTTAATATCTGTCAAGTTTATGTTCATGTTTGATCTAGCTAATAAGCAAACATAACAGACATCAAAGTGGTGAAACATAATTAGAGATATTAACAGAAATACTACAGTGCATAAAATGACAAGTGGTATTAGAATCGCTTCCAATTCATAGAGCATATTATTATACGAGTATAATACCTGGTAAAAAGTGCCCATCGACTATACTGAACTAGTTGACCCGCGCAACTTCGTCTGCGTCACAATTTTCATTACTGCTTCGCTCCTATTGGTCTTAGCTTGATGATATACAACGTTGATACGACAGAGGGGCTTTCCTTTAAACTGCCTATACTAGGTACCATTTTCAAGCTCTGTACCAAAAATAAATTAATTAGGAGCAGTAGTTTAGTCGCAAATGATTTTTTAAGTTTTTGCACGGTTTGAACACGATGTATCTTTTCTAACAGCTGATTATCGTCTAAGCATAGATCATGCACCTTACAACGATGAATCTACGATGCGTTGTTGCCGCTCTGACGCATGTCGAAGGACATTCACTAAAAATTGGCAATGCAAACAAGGAAGCAATGAATACACACACACTTGCACTTTCACTACGAAAGCGACTAACGTAAAGCGAGCGAAAGAAATAGAGATAGGTCAGTTTGTTGCATCCTTGTTTTTTGCGATCGGTAAGTCCCTCAGTGCGCCGACGCTTGTTTTTCGGAACGTACCTACGGTTTGTGGAATTCGCGCGCAAAAAGTTGTAATTTTATTTTGTTATTGTGAGAGGACACGTAACTTGGGATTATTATTATTTAGTATTAGTGTTTTTTTTTTGTGATTGACTGTTTTTTATGGTAATAGGACACGTAACTTGGGATTATTATTATTTAGTATTAGTATCTCCGGACCTCACTCCCATGGATTTCTTTTTGTGGGGTTACATTAAGGGTGAAGTGTATGCCTCAGAGGTAAATACAATTGATGAGTTAAAAAATAGGATTATTTTAGCATTTCACAAATTAAAGTGCTTAGCGACGGACAGTGATCTAATTAGAAAAATAAATAACAATATTCTCCGTCGGTATAATTTGTGCATCAATGTGAATGGAGGACACATCGAAAATTTAAAAATTTAGTGTGTTTGTTTTTGTGCGCGTACTTCGAAACGTTACCTAACATAAAAGCCAGTGCGAGCGGAGGCCTAAGTCGCCGGCGGCCACCCCGGCCCGGCCCCCGTCGAGCACACGAGATACCGCACAACGCTCTCCAAGGCGCGCGCGACGTTGCCGCTTTGTTGCCTAGCGGTATCTAAGGTCAGTGTCATTTTTTTACAAAGGGTGGTTGCGTTTTATTCGGATTTGCAAGCTATTTAGTTTGTTTGAAAACATTTTTTTTTTCATTTATGGCGCTTTTTGTTTTTGTACCGTATCGAATTAATACTGAACACGTATAGTATACGTAGTTTAATTAAATGCCCCTCTGTCGTATCAACTCTGTATATAGCCTATAGCCTTCCTCGACAAACGGGCTTTTTAGATAGCCCGTAGCGTTGTAGTTATTTTAAATTCTTTCAGTGTTAGCACTGAAAGAATTTTTCAAATCGGACCAGTAGTTCCTGATATTAGCGCGTTCAAGTAAACAAACTAACAAACAAACTCTTCAGCTCTACATATTTGTATAGATATAGATATAGATATAGATATAGATATAGATATAGATATAGATATAGATATAGATATAGATATAGATATAGATATAGATATAGATATAGATATAGATATAGATATAGATATAGATATAGATATAGATATAGACATAGATATAGATATAGATATAGATATAGATATAGGTCCAATAATAAGCTGCTTTAAGGAAATCGAAAAAAATATTGATTTACTCTTGCAAAACAACACTTGCATCCAACGGCACACACCTCTAACACGGTATCAGCCGCGTGATAAAGTTACTATGTATTTCTAGTATCTAACACCAAAATATTATGTGTATTTTCCTCAAAATGCAGCATTAAATTAGATACACGCGACGCTGTTCACTTACTCGTTAGTCTGATCAAATCAAGGGTATCCCCTTGACAGGATTCAAAGTGATCACTGCCTTGAAAAGAGCCGAAGACAGAATGGCTTGGAAGCAGCTTAACAGTGAAACAGTCAAAGCTTTCCAGAGCGGGCACTAGCTTCAGCAATGAAGAACAGAGAAAAAGAGTTAAGAAGAAGAAATAAGGTGTTTATCTTGTATTGAGCCCCGAAAACCGAAGTAATAAACACACATTACATTATTCGTATCACATACGAAACTGATTCGCCGTGGGCCCGTTACTCGCATGATTTGTATCGGGATGCAGTAGACATTCATTTGCATACCAAATACCGCTTGGATAGGGAATTTCATTGGGTTAGAATTTCAATGTCTATGGTTTTTGTTGGATATCTTGACTCTTGTTATTAGAGGCTGTGTTTTGAGGTGTGATAGGATTCTGTGACGTACAGTTTTTTCCTACCTAACCTTACCTGTTAATTAGACTTCTATTTAGATATATGTTCCTTTAATTTATTACAACCACTGCATCGAAAGTCGAGAAAGAAATACAGGAGAAACGATTGAATGTCAAGGATCTCAAAACGAAATTAATCAAGTAAAATCGAAAAAAACATGTTTCTCTTTATTTTTATTACTAGTTGACCCGCGCAACTTCATCTGCTCCACTCCTATTGGTTTTAGCGTAATGATATATACCCCATAGCCTTCCTCGATAAATGGGCTATCCAACACTGAAATAATTTTTCAAATCGGACCAGCAGTTCTTGGGATTAGCGCATTCAAGCAAACAAACAAACTCTTCAGCTTTATGATTAGTATTAGTACCTATATACGAGTAGATTTGTTGTTATAGCGGCAACAGCGGCATACTGAAAATTACGTTTATCTATTACGATTCTTGAGATACAGCTCGCTGACGAACGGACGGACGGACGGATAGACGGACGGACTGACGGACAGCGAACATTCGTTCATGCAATTTAGTCCCTCCATCATTAGCAAAGTAAACAAAATTTATAGGCCCACTTTTAATAACATTCGCTCAAATAAACAGCATCTATACAGCCTCCTTATTTTACGTCATTACTCTGACATTTTACTTATTTTTAGATTTCGGCATTTACGCAATGTGACAAGCGACTAATACGCTAAAAAAATATGAAACATTTTCACTCCAAAGTAACTCAGTTTCATCACAAAATGAGTGAGACGTCGAAAAATTTAGGCACACTTTTATTTATTAAGAATCTTCATGTGTTCTTGTATGAGGAAAACATGATTTTATTTTGTATTCATGTCTTCAAGCTACGTTTAATTATGTCCCAATCTAAACGTCGAGGGCTCTGCAATGGAATGTAATGAAACAATTTTATTATTTCAAGAACGGCTGTCTCTTGCAGTCGTTGCTGTGTATTGATATGGAAGAATTACATAATTTGTTGCGTTAACGTTCTTGAGTATTTCGTCAATTAAATAGAGACCAAGTTTTTAAAGTGGTTTTAAATTTCATAAACAGAAATCCATTGGCTGAAAGAGCCTAAATCACGTATTAGAGTTTCTATTTTTTTAGGAAACGTTCGATTTTTTTTTTTATTTGTAATGGGTTTGCTCTTGACTCTAGTCTATGTCAGAGATGATAGAGACAAAGTCTACGATGGAGCGAGCTTACCCATAAGGAACCTGTTCACTCTAACTTTGAAGAGATTAGGGTTGTAAGCTTTTGGAAACACAGATGCAGGCAGAGAGTTCCACTCCTTTGCTGTGCGCATTATAAAACACTTTTGAAAACGCTTAGTGCGAATAGGTGGAATAGCTACAAGTATTTGCAATTTGTCGGAAATTATGGATTGAACAGAAATACACATTCTGTGAAAATTTCAACTGTTTACCTATTATGGTTCATGGGTTACAGCCCACTGATAGCGGAGGCTTAGTAATAAGGTTCCGTTGGTTACCCTTTGGGTACGAACATTTTTACTTTCCATAGAGGTTATGGAATTTAGACTTGACCTTATGATATCATTCGGTGCAATGATGCCTTTCTGCGTCAAGCCTTTGACGTCATGTAGACAGGCGTACTAATGAATAGATTATTTTTTCGCTTTCTGCCTTACTTCTCATCGCCAGTGACTTAAACCCTCTCTTCACAGCTTGTAACCTAAATACTTTTCAGAAAATATAGCCTACATACACAAAAACGAGTGAACTAGATCCCATAAAGCATAACTGCGTCGTGAGAGCGTTGCACACGTCATTGAGTCGTGCGCTGCTTGTATGTTGCGAGTAATGCGGAACGTGCCCCACGCGTAACTGCGACGTAGACTGAGGGATGGGAAAATGATAGAAATGTGTCGATAGAAATCGAATTTATATACAAACAGTATCAATATTAGTTCTTACTCAACTATTTCGGGGGCGGCTTAGAGTCGGCCATGTATTGATATTTTTGCCATTAGCCGGTATTTTGCAAAAAATATACGTTTTCCAAAAATATTAAAATTAAATTTGGAAAATAAGAAATATAGCAAGTATAGCAACTCAGTTTTTCTTAACATGAACAAAGGATCGAATATTTGTGGGTATTTGTTTATTGAGACGTTTTTTTTACTTACTCAAAAAAAAGCTCTCTTGATAAAAAAAATGAGATTTAAAAATATATGGTCATAATCGATTACATTACGACACAAATGTCATCGATACAACTTCTCCCAGCCTTTTCGCAACTATATTGAGGCCGGCTTCCAGTCAAACTGGATTCAGCTAAATACCAGTCTGATAATAAATAAAAATCATATGAAAACATATTATCTTCTCAAATAATAATTATGATCATCATCTGCCAACCATATTAGGGTCGGCTTCCAGTCAAGCCGGATTTAGCTGAATACCAGTGTTCTACGAGGAGCGGCTGCCAACTAGACCTCCACAACCCATTAACAGGGTAACACGGTACTTCATGGCAAAACTGGAGTCAGATTAACTGGCTTCTGACAATCCGTAACGACTGCCAAAGATCTACAAATGACAGCCGGGACCAACGGCTTAACGTGCTTTCCGAGGCACGGAGGAAACTAGCTATGTTAAAAAAGGTCACCCATCCACAGAACAACCTTGGCAAGCGTTGCTTAACCTTGAAGATTGACCCGTGCGGCTGTTATTATCTAGCCACGGGCTCCTCCTCCTCCTAAAATAATAATTTTGATTGATAATTTAAACTAAATATATCGATATTTTGATTTATTTTGACCATGCCTATGCCGACTGCTCAGCGCTCATTGTCAAATAGCTGCACACACGCACCGCCATTGTCAAAGCATGTGGACTGCGTGTCACCACGGGAACATCGCTAAAGGGACTTTGATGCTGCATTTTTATGGAACAATCTACAAAGTGTAGCAGAAATGCAAACCTGAAAAAAATCATTTTACTCATGATTATGAGCAACTTTTATTATCAGCTATTCAGAACATTTAGATAACAGTACAGTAATTGTGCAAAAGTAAACGTATAGTATAATGTAATAACTCATAGTTATAGTTTTTTTTATATGAACTGCTTATAAATGTTTTTATTTTATTTTGTAAATAATTTGGTTATTATAAACTAGATGGGGTCAGTTTTTTTTAGCTGTCTACTTTGAGAAGAAAACACCAAAACAAACTCCGGGGCTAAAGTCTCTTTTAAAATCTAAACAATCTGTACTGTTCAAATCATATGAGAATCAAGAAGGTTAATTTCTAAGGTGGTCTTTTGAGGTAAGTCATCATCATCATCATCTGCCTAGCCTTTTCCCAACTATATTGGGGTCGGCTTCCAGTCAAACCGTATTCAGCTGAATACCAGTATTTTACGCGGAGCGGCTGCCTACCAGACCTCCACAACCTAGTAACTGGGTAACACGGTACTTCATGGCTAAACTGGAGTCAGATTAACTGGCTTCTGACAATCCGTAACGACTGCCAAAGATCTACAAACGACAGCCGGGACCAACGGCTAAACGTGCTTTCCGAGACACGGAGGAAACTCGTTATGTTAAAAATGGTCACCCATCTTCAGATCAACCTTGGCAAGCGTTGCTTAACCTTGAAGATCGACCCGTGCGGCTGTTATTATCTAGCCACGAGCTCCTTTCGAGTCTTTTGAGGTAAGCACCTTACAGATTTGATTAGACCTGTCCAGAAAGTGCAAGCATTTGTCAGTTATCGTGTAGCTCAAACTTTAAGTTTTAAGGAGCTCAACGATGTCGAGAACCATAAAACCTTTTTAGTTTTTGCGTTTTTTCTGTTGCATCCTGCACAAGGTGGTAAACAAATATGCGAGCCATCACCTATACCAGAGGCCAGGCCCACGAGGCGCCTCCCAAGCAGGACAGACCTCCACCGTGTTCACTGGGATCTTCAATATGACCCGTAATTACATAGAAAAACAAATAGGGAAGTTTACTTACTTCTTTATTTGTACAAATATCAACCCAATTCAATATGATCAACGTCTTAGTATCCGATTCCGGAATGTTTCAACAGATGGAATAAACAGAAAGAAATCAACTTCAATAAAATAAATAAAAATTTTGTTCAAGTTTCTCTTATAATAAATTTTGTCTTTTATTCTGCAATGTATATTTGACTTTTACAAAACCTGTTTTACGTTTTTGTGATTGAATAATTTAAATACTCGAATTTGCCAAAACGTTTCTTTGAAAAATAATTTCTTAATGAATAGCTTATTCAGGGTGACCGGTAATTAAGTACGTTCCTGAAAATAGTGCATCCAAGAGCTAATTTTGACCTGATAACATGAGATCTATATTGGGTTGTTCTCGATCCAAGTTTTCACGTCCAAAAACTGCAAAAAGCCAGAAATATCCCCTTTACCCTGGATAGTCTGTACTGACAATAATTTAGATTGAGAAATAATTCAATATTTTTTTTACACCATATATGTATAAAACTACTCATGCATTGCTTTCCAAAACATTGTCCTCTCAAACTAACACTACAAAATCTATCCTTTACTACAAAAATAAACAAAAATCAACACCAAAAAGCAGCCAACCAACGCGACGGCCTATTTACACACACCAAGCGATACCATTGTGAAAGTTGTACGGATCTCCACAATCGTGAAGTTTCAACAAAAGAGAACAAGGAGAACAGGCGAAGGACAGAATAAACTTGTCCGTTCAACTAAAAGCGCGAATCCTTCTAAAAGTTGTGCATTATCATAATGTCGGGGGATGTTAACTACAGGGTGGGTTTGGTTGCTCGGCTGGGTTTTAACTGTGGTTTGATGTTGTGTGGCAGGTTTTGTAGCCGATTAAGGCTGCCTGTACGCTGGCGCGGAGCGAAGCAGCGGAGCGCAGAAACGGAGAAATATTAACCAATGATGTCAGTCAAAATATCTGTGACTCACGTGGTGCGGAGATTTTATGCAATTGCATTGGTTAAAATGTCTCCGTTTCTCCGCTCCGCTGCTTCGCTTCGCTGTAATGGACCGGCACCCTAAATGTGGCTACTGATCTGTGTTACAGGCCGTGATGTATCGTTCGCAGCGAGCATGATACGTTACACCCATGTCCTAAAATCCTTGTAACATGCTCGTTTTGAAGTCTGGCTCATTGCGTAACACTCAAAAGGATTCACCAAAAAACCGACAGCGGGCGGAGCGACTCGAAACGAGCAACGACTGGCTCGTTGCTCGCGTGTTCATGCTCGTTTTCACGTACTTACTGACCAAGTAAATGCTCGCTTTGTAACATGTTACATTACGCGCCATTATGTGAATTACACCATTTAGTGATATTCCGAATAGAAAGTACAGAATATTTTTTTTTTTCTAAACAGACAAAATACAAGGGACAGAAATACAAAGTAGAAGCAATAATAGTAAAGAATGAAATGGCCACTGCCCATTATCGGAGTGTCACTACTAGAAGTCGCATTTGAAAGCTGAGTAGAGAGGGATAGAATCTTCTATCGCTTTACCACTAATTATTGTGAAAGAGATTTCTTTTCATGTCTCTTTCATAATTACTGGTCAAGCAATTTTATATACTGTTGTCAAATCCAACTTTTTAAATTGTCACGAATATTCAGCTGTTACCCCGTAGTGACATACCGATGACGGTAGATAATAGAGATACTTTTCTAAATATTTATATTTTAAGTGTGTTTACAATTATTGTTGATTTTTTTTTCTTTTTGCTGACAATTTTTTTATTTTTTTCAGGATATTTATCCAAAAACTGTTAAAAATTGTGTTCTAGCTTCGGGCTGTTCATAAAAATGATCACGTACAAAGGCTTTTATGCAGCAAATATTTTGAATTTATGTTTCTGTAGGGGGCAGCAGTCATGTAATTTTCATGAAAAATGAAAATATTACCTATATGAAGGTCCAGACATTGCTCGCAGAACAGACGGTCGATGGGGCCGAAATGTTCTTGAGTGGCGGTGACTACTGGAAGACGCAGCGTTGGAAGGCTTCCTTCAGGGTGGACCGATGATCTAGTGAAGGTCGCGGGTAGTCGATGGATGCGAGACACACAGGACTGGTTGTTGTGGAGACATTTGTTGGAGGTCTATGTCCAGCAGTGGACGTCTTTCGACTGATAAGTTAGTGATGATAATGAAGGTCCATTGCGATTTAATTGTATGTCGATTATCTCAATCTTAATTGAGTTTTCAAGACACCCTGTATCATAACCGGAAGCCTACTGAGCTTTGTAAGATTCTTGATGACGTAATCAACTTTATTGTTCTAAAATTATTTATAACTTATTATTTTCTATAGAACCTCTTTACAGAGAACTTGTTAAAAGTTTAAGGGGCTTAAGATCAAGGAAATTTGCTTTGTATTTCTAAAAATAGACAATGTAACGAAGAAATATAAGAAGTTATTTTTTGCTGGAGGCTTTGGCCACGTGTAAAGCTACCCACTCGAAAGTACTTGATGTGGGTATGTCAGTGCCACGCTTTACTTCAGCTCCGCGCATTTTAATCCTTTAAGTTATTTGAAACGCATTATGACAACGGACTAACAGAATAAAATTATCACAATAGCCCAACGAACGTGCACAAGTGTTAGGAGTTAGGAGTGATATCCTAAGAATAAGTGTAAAAGCTAAACAAAGTTCTTGGTGGACCCCTAAGTGAACTGATAAAATAGTGAGTACGGACACATCCTTCAGTTATTTACGAACATATTGAATTTCGGCAAACTTAGGCACACAGGAATTGTCACTACCTAGTTGTGCGCGAAAACGTGCTATTACTGTGAGAAATTTACGCTTTTACTTTCAAAGCCAGTTAATTTTTCGAACAATTAATGTAAACAAACAGCAGCTGAATCAGGTCAAGTAAATCCACCAATCATATTCAACTTCTGACACATATATTTTCGTTCGGAAACGCAGCGGTGTTTTATCATAGTTTTGGTCACTGGGCTTTTGGGAAAGTCATAAATACTAAAAATCTACTAAAATTATAATCGATTTTTTTTTAATTCCAAATTTAACCGAGTGTTTGCATACCGGGATAAGTGCACAACTTAATAAAATGTCACGACAAGCGCGTACCTCGCCTAAAGAATCCGGTGGGAGTGACATAACTCAGGCATCTTCGGAACCTAACATACCTGCTGTCAGTACACCTGAATTATCGAATGTATGTATTAGGCAAAAACGTCCGCGCATTGACGGCTTACCTGATCCGGAATTTTAATGCTCAAAAAGTGAAGTGATCGACTGTATTCGTCAAGAAATACGGAGTGTTCTGTCATTGGAAATATCAGCCAACATCAAAAAAAGTTTCGGTAATGAACTGGGTGATACAAAGTCATTATTCCGTGAACTTAAGCAGTCAGTCGACTTTATGAGTGAAGAGTTTGATCGAATGAAAGCCGAACTTGAGACCTGTAGGAACGGCAATAAAATCCTTCACAAGGAGAATGATTCTCTCAAGCACACAGTCTCTGAACTTTCATCAAGAGTAAACTTGATTGAGCAGCATGCACGTCAACAGAATTTAGAAATCAACGGCATACCAGAAAGCAAAGCAGAAAATCTGGTTAAGACTGTTCAGCAAATTGGAAATGTAGTCTCTTGTTCCGTCAAAGAAGACGACATCCTGTCTGTAGTACGGGTAAGGAAACTGGACCCAGAAAGTAATAACCCCAGAGCTGTAGTTGTCAAGCTGCGTAGCATGCTGCTGAGGGATACCATTCTAACTTCAGTGATGAAATATAACAGAGCGCACACCGACAAAAAACTTAACTCGCAACACCTTGGGCACGGTAACTTAGCTAAGCCTGTCATCGTATCGGAGCACCTGTCACCCCTAAACAAAAAAATTCATGCGGCTGCCAGAAAAGTCGCGAAAGAAAAAGGTTACAAATATGTTTGGGTTCGAGATGGCAAAATCTTGGTAAGGAAGGAAGATGGACAACAAGCTAAGCAAATAAAAAGCCTGGAGGCTGTCTCTTTACTATAAAGGGATCAAAGACGCATAAAGACCGTGATCCGTGACTGTCAGAATTCAACATCTATTATCAGAACTTCAGAGGTCTTAAGACCAAATTGTGTAATCTCAGGCTAGCCGCACAGCTTAATAACTATGATGTGATAATTGGAACAGAGACATGGCTTGATGACAGCGTAAATGATGGCGAACTATTAGACTCCCGATATGTCATTTATCGTAGAGGCAGAGCTTCTACTCTTCTTGGCAGCAAAAAAGGCGGAGGTGTACTGATCGCTGTTTCTAAGGCGTTAGACTCAACCCGTGTAACAAAATGGGAATCAGATGCCGAGGATTTGTGGGTCAAGCTCAAAACCAATAACAGAAGGGGCAACCTATACATCTGTGCGGCCTATTTGCCACCACCTGTGCAACATGCCCCACTTAACTCAATCCTGGACAACGTGGATGCAGTGATTGAATCAACGGGAGGAGATGTATTAATTGCTGGGGACTTCAATCTTGGGTTCATCGACTGGAGCACGGACAATACTCTCCCCAGCTCACCGTGTACAACTGCTGGGAACTTTGCAAACAGGTCGGGCTACTCACTGGTTGATTTTATGTCATCAAATAGCATTAAGCAAATTAACACTGTTAGGAACTGTTACAACAGAACTTTGGACCTTATTTTGTGTAACTTCCGCGGTGTATCTGTCTGTGAATGTAAGAATCCGATGTCGCTGGTCGATGTTCATCACCCTCCTTTTGACATCACCATCAAGAATATTTCACCCACAATATTAAAAGGTAAGAGTTCTCTCAAATATATTTTCTGGAAAGCCAACTATGCACTCGTAAATGAGAGGTTGAAGAACATCGATTGGGCGCGTTTGTTTTCGGATCTGGCGGATGTGGACTTAATGGTAGACACGTTTTATGCACAATTGAATCAAATGGTGGGTGAATGTGTTCCTAGATATACCACACGCAATAACAAATTTCCTATATGGTTTTCAAAATGTTTGATCAGACTCCTCAACGAAAAGGAAAAATTAAGACTTCGTTTTAAGAAATACAAAAATCCCAGGGACAAATATGAATACCGTATATTGGAGGAACGTTCTAGAAGCCAGATCAAAAAGTGTTACAGCACACACGTCAATAACACTGAAGATAACATCAGACTGAATCCGAAGGCATTTTGGTCATTTGTTAAGGCTAAAAAAGCCAAGTTTATTGATATTCCATCTGAGTTGTATTGGAACGGGATAGTGACAACTTCTGGAGAAGAAGTGAGTAAACTGTTTGCCTCACACTTTTCTGCTACCTTTGCATCTCCGGCTGGTACACTCGCGGTACAAACAAAGTCAAAAGAGTACCCTCAGCTTGCGCTAGGAAGCCATTATTTCACAGAGCGAGACGTACTCAAAGAACTAAAAAAACTAAATATCTGCAAAGGTCCAAGGCCTGACGGCCTACCTCCGCATTTCATAAGGCAATTTGCCAAGTATTTATCATTACCGCTTAAACTTATTTTTAATAAGTCCCTTATGTCTTCTAAGTTTCCCACGCAGTGGAAAATCGCACACGTAGTTCCAATATTTAAAAAAGGGGAGCCGAATGATGTTAAAAATTATCGACCCATATCTCTTCTTTCAATTTTCTCGAAAATGTTGGAATCATTGGTTTGTCCTGTATTAACTTCACTCATTAAAATTCAATTGGCTGCACAACAGCACGGTTTCTGTACCAATAAATCCACTACCACCAACTTAGTTCACTACATTAATGATATCAGCAAATCCTTAGACTTCGGTGTGCAAGTGGACTCAATTTACACTGACTTCAGTAGCGCGTTTGACAAAGTTAATCATGTGCTTCTACTTCAAAAACTTGAAAACTATGGTATGCATGGTCAATTGCTGCGCTGGTTTGAATCATATCTTTCGGGACGACAACAGAGAGTTATTGTAAAGGGTTATCAGTCGCCACTTTATTACTCAACCTCTGGGGTGCCACAGGGATCGCATCTTGGTCCTGTTCTTTTCCTGGTATTTGTGAACGACATCATACACTCCATTAAAAACTCAAAATGCTCTATGTTTGCGGATGATCTAAAACTATACAGGGAAATTGAATCAACTACCGACATTGCTTTGCTTCAGAAGGACTTGGACGCAATTCATGAGTGGTGTCATAGTAACATGATGACTCTCAATGCCGTAAAGTGTTATCTCATAACATTTACACGGAAAAAGTTGATTAAGCCTTCAGTATATCACTTAAACGGCATAACTCTTCAGAAAGTCGATACCATTCGTGATTTGGGAGTCCAACTTGATAGTCAACTATCCTTTAAAAATCACTTTGACACTATTGTCGTCAAAGCAAATAAAATGTCCGGATTTGTAATAAGAACTTGCAAGGAATTCCGGTCAAGTGACACCCTTAAGGTTATCTATAACTCTCTAGTGAGGAGTATACTGGAATATGCATCTCCTGTATGGAATCCAACGTATCGAGTCCACATCGACAGAATAGAGCGCATCCAAAAAAAGTTTACGAGGTACCTGCGCTACAGATAGCAGACTTGTAATCGCGAAGCTGATTATTCTCAAAGGCTCCGTCATTTCAGGATGAGCTCCTTGGAGCAACGAAGAGATTGCTCAGATTTAATTTTCCTCTTTAAGACCCTTCATAATTTGGTGAATGTACCGGAGTTGGTTTCGGAGATCAGTCTAAATGTGCCCCGCCGTACCTTATACAGATCCAGTTTTAAAACAGAAAGATTTCGAATGCCTAAAAATAGAACTAATCTCGGTCGTTCCGCTCCTTTATACCGGTTTTTGTCTAGCTACAATAAGCTGAGCACGCGTTCTAACAACTTGGACATATTTTCGAACAGATTGAATGAATTCAGACGACATGTCCTCAGTTCTTGATTGTTATATCTGTTTCAAGGAGTTGTTTATTTATATCTGTTTCAATGTATTTAATATTGTACAATTTAATTAAATTTTTGAGCTTAAATCTATTATATTCTTTTAATTTTAATCAATGTAACGTGTCCTAATTTATTTGTTATTTTTATAGTTTTAATTTATAATTTGTTATTTTCAATGTTTTAATTTTATTTTGAATTTTCTAATTATACTTTAATTAGATTGATCTGCTTGACATTTTAAATTCAATGTGTTCTTTTTTTATTTTAAATATGTTATTATCATTTAATTTTCGTAATTGATTATAATTATGTACAAGTGCTGTGCACACCTATAAGTGACAAATTCACTGCTAAACTATTACTATAATATGTCAATTGTAACGATTTAGTGAATAAGTCGTTGGTGTGTCAATAAAATAAATAAAGTACTATGGCGTCACATATTTATGTGTGTGCATAATTATGTGAACTCACCTTAGATATAGGATTTTATGTGTTAATATTTAAGGGAAGAACACACCCTTGTTAAGTGGCAACACAAAAGACTATTCGGGGCGCTATCCTTAGCGTACCTTGCTTTCCAGTCAACCGCTACGCGACTCGGAGTACGTTCGTCCATTCAATCTTGTACAATTATTTAAAAGTTAGATATACATAGTTACTAGTATTCTTAACTTCAACTGTTTTATAATATACATACCTAGGTATTATATAACTGCAATTTGGAATTTTACTTCGTCTCAGATTTTCAACCTCATTGTAAGACGCAACAGGAGGACAGATAGAATACGTTCCATCTGCGTCCCCAACGTACTAACTAGATGAAAAGAATCCTATATTCTATTCTTGGCTATGAAAGACAGGTAGAGCTTCAAGTGTTACATCCGTTCAGCCATAGAGGTGTGATTGATCTGGAAACAACCAAACATACAGACTGACGACATATTTACGTTACTAGCGGCTCACCCCAGCGTTTCACGGGTGCAAATTATGTTGACAAGCCTTGCTCGTTCATTGCTGTTTTTAAGTCATAAGTAATTTATTTCTAAACAATATACATTGCGTAAAAAAAAAATATAATAGTAACAAATAAAAAAAAACCTTCAATAAAAAAATTTGTCAAAAATAAAAATAAGCAAATAAGTAGCAAGTCAATAATGTTGCTTAATAAAAATAATCAAAATTCCATTTCATAACCATTTTAGTCAGATAAAAATTATATTATGTCAAAAATTAAATTCAATATTTTATTTGTGAAAACCATATCAAAGTCCACTGCTAGGTTAAGGAGAAGCAATAGGAGATACAGACAGGGGCCCACAGTGGTTTTGTTTTATACTATTTGAGATTATAAAATAGGTACATCAATGGGATGGGATTTTTGTGTTTGAGGATCTTTTTTAGGGTTCCGTACCTCGAAAATACGGAACCTTTATAAGATCACTTTGTTGTCCGTCCGTCCGTCTGTCTGCCAATACCTTTATCTCGGAAACGGGTGGAGGTATCGAGTTAAAATTAAAACCATATATTCATGTCTACAGTTACTTGAAGTTGTGAAAAAAATCAAACTTCTAAGTTAACGTGAAAAAAGATACGGCCGTTTTAGCCGCAAAAAACGTATATTTCGACACTCTTAAGGAAATTTAAATATATATAGGGTATTTTCCTTTGACCTAGAACTATGAAATTTGGCAAGTAATACCGTCTTATACTACAAATAAAGGGAAAGGTCTACAATACATTTGTAATTAAATTATTAAAAAAAACATAGTCTTTATGTAATTATGTACCTACAAGGTACGGAATTCTCGGTGGGCGAGTCCGACTCGCACTTGGCCGGTTTTTTTTACTATTGATAGACACGCGTTTGACTACCATCTCACCTGCTGGTAAGTGATGATGTGTGGTCGAAGATGGAACACGCTTGCCTAGAAGTACCTACTCATTCTTAAAGACTCATTGCCATTTACTGTATTTGTGATTACAGATGTAAATACCTCTGATTGCCTGTAACTACGTATAGGTAACTGAACACTTCTGATATATGACACAGATTGAATGAATTCAGACGACATGTCCTCAGTTCTTGATTATTATATCTGTTTCAATGAGTTGTTTATTTGTAGCGGCATCAAGGCCGCCACAAGAAAAACCTACGGAGCAAATCCACATCGCAACAAAAAGAACCGCGACGCCATCTATCCGACTAGCAGCGAACTACAACGTTGAAATCCTGCATCGCGCAAGCAGAGTTTACCGTGCGATTTGAACATATACATCAGCCCGAATATCAACTATCGGGCAGTAGCCCGCCAGGCACAACAGCCGCCTGGTTGGAGGATCCTCCTTTTCAAATGAGGTATGCGGGACTTTACTCTCTGTACCGCATACCTCCCAAACTGGTGACCCTCGACATTGAACGTCAGCGCAGCCTTCGTGCAACTACTTCAGCGTGACGTCATCATCACTTCTCCTCATCGTGACCTCAAGCTCTCGAGCAGCGAGTCATACAGCCAGCCAGTACCCACGGCTTCTACGGATATCCTGACCACCAGCAAGCAGCAGCCGCGCATTCCTGTTCAGTATCCTCAGCCTCAATCATCACCCCGACTCACTGGGGCATCGCATACAGTTCCGACTCACTGTGAACTCTGCGACTACCGGTTCCGACTCACTGGAGCCAGCAACAGCACCACTCCGACTCACTGGAGCCTGCAGCATCATCCCGACTCACTGGGATCCCATCACCCCGGCTCACTGGGGCATCGCATATAGTTCCGACTCACCGTGAACTCTGCGACATCCGGTTCCGACTCACTGGAGCCTGCAGCATCATCCCGACTCACTGGGATATCTCATCACCCCGACTCACTGGGGCACCGCATATAGTTCCGACTCACCGAGAACTCTGCGACTTCCGATTCCGACTCACTGGAATCAACCTTCAACTGGCTTGGCAAGCATCCCAAGATGCATGGACGACTCATCCACTATCGACCTCCGGTCTCCGGAGGGGAGTGATGTAGCGGCATCAAGACCGCCACAAGAAAAACCTACGGAGCAAATCCACATCGCAACAAAAAGAACCGCGACGCCATCTATCCGACTAGCAGCGAACTACAACGTTGAAATCCTGCATCGCGCAAGCAGAGTTTACCGTGCGATTTGAACATATACATCAGCCCAAATATCAACTATCGGGCAGTAGCCCGCCAGGCACAACAGCCGCCTGGTTGGAGGATCCTCCTTTTCAAATGAGGTATGCGGGACTTTACTCTCTGTTCCGCTACCTCTAAATATTTATATCTGTTTCAATGTATTTTATATTGTACAATTTAATTAAATTTTTGAGCTTAAATCTATTATATTCTTTTAATTTTAATCAATGTAACGTGTCCTAATTTATTTGTTATTTTTATAGTTTTAATTTATAATTTGTTATTTTCAATGTTTTAATTTTATTTTGAATTTTCTAATTATACTTTAATTAGATTGATCTGCTTGACATTTTAAATTCAATGTGTTCTTTTTTTATTTTAAATATGTTATTATCATTTAATTTTCGTAATTGATTATAATTATGTACAAGTGCTGTGCACACCTATAAGTGACAAATTCACTGCTAAACTATTACTATAATATGTCAATTGTAACGATTTAGTGAATAAGTCGTTGGTGTGTCAATAAAATAAATAAAGTACTATGGCGTCACATATTTATGTGTGTGCATAATTATGTGAACTCACCTTAGATATAGGATTTTATGTGTTAATATTTAAGGGAAGAACACACCCTTGTTAAGTGGCAACACAAAAGACTATTCGGGGCGCTATCCTTAGCGTACCTTGCTTTCCAGTCAACCGCTATGCGACTCGGAGTACGTTCGTCCATTCAATCTTGTACAATTATTTAAAAGTTAGATATACATAGTTACTAGTATTCTTAACTTCAACTGTTTTACAATATACATAGGTATTATATTATTAACTGCAATTTGGAATTTTACTTCGTCTCAGATTTTCAACCTCATCGTAAGACGCAACAGGAGGACAGATAGAATACGTTCCATCTGCGTCCCCAAAGTACTAACGAGATAAAAATAATCCTATATTCTAATCTTAAGACAGGTAGACCTTCAAGTGTTACATCCGTTCAGCCATAGAGGTGTGATTGATCTTAAAACAACCAAACATACAGACTGACGACATAATTATTTACATTACTAGCGACTCACCCCAGCGTTTCACGGGTGCAAATTATGTTGACAAGCTTTGCTCGTTCATTGCTGTTTTTAAGTCATAAGTAATTTATTTCTAAACAATATACATTGCGTAAAAAAAAAAATATAATAGTAACAAATAAAAAAAAAACCTTCAATAAAAAAATTTATGTCAAAAATAAAAATAAGCAGCAAGTCAATAATGTTGCTTAATAAAAATAATCAAAATCCCATTTCATAACCATTCTAGTCAGATAAAAAAGCTTGAGAGGTGTCAAGGGACACCCGGATGGAACGAAGTTCCTACGCCGCATGGCTTACAACTATAGCAAAAAGTGTCGTTACAACTTTTGGTCTTAATGTGTCGTTACAACTTTTGGTCTTAATTTTTTCCGTCTAGCCCCCTTTTTCAACGCGCGAATTGTAATAAAACTAGAAACATAACTGTGTTTTACGATTTTATCCTTTTCCCTAAGATGGTATCGTATCGTTGGCAAATAATGACCCACTGTTTCTCATCTCAATCAGTCCCTATTGAGATGAGAAATTCTATTCCATTCCATTCCATTCCATTCCATTCCATTCGCACAGCTTACAAATTCCATGCCATTCCACTCCATTCCATTCCATTCCATGCCATTCCACTCCATTCCATTCCATTCCATTCCATGCCATTCCACTCCATTCCATTCCATTCCATTCCATTCCATTCTATTCCATTCCATTCCATTCCATTCGCACAGCTTACAATAGCTTACTATAGCAAAAAGTGTCGTGACAACTTTTCGTAAGAATTTTTTCCGTCTAGCCCCCACTTCGTTCCAAAAATTATACTATATGTATTATGTCAAAAATAAAGTTCAATATTTTATTTGTGAAAACCATATCAAAGTCCACTGCTAGGTTAAGAAGAAGCAGTAGGAGATACAGACAGGGGCACACAGTGGTTTTGTTTTATACTACTTAGAGATTATAAAATAGGTACACCAATGGGATGGGATTTTTGTGTTCGAGGAACTTATTTAGGGTTCCGTACCTCGAAAAATCGGAACCTTTATAAGATTACTTTGTTGTCCGTCCGTCCGTCTGCCAATACTTTTATCTCGGAAACGGGTGGAGGTATCGAGTTAAAATTAAAACCATATATTCATGTCTACAGTTACTTGAAGTTGTGAAAAAAATCAAACTTCTAAGTTAACGTGAAAAAAGATACGGCCGCTTTAGCCGCAAAAAACGTATATTTCGACACTCTTAAAGAAATTTAAATGTATAGGGTATTTTCCTTTGACCTAGAACTATGAAATTTGGCAAGTAATACCGTCTTATACTACAAATAAAGGGAAAGGTCTACAATACATTTGTAATTAAATTATTAAAAAAAAACATAGTCTTTATGTAATTATGTACCTTCAAAGTACGGAATTCTCGGTGGGCGAGTCCGACTCGCACTTGGCCGGTTTTTTTACTATTGATAGACACGCGTTTGACTACCATCTCACCTGCTGGTAAGAGATGATGTGTGGTCGAAGATGGAACACGCTTGCCTAGAAGTACCTACTCATTCTTAAAGACTCATTGCCATTTACTGTATTTGTGATTACAGATGTAAATACCTCTGATTGCCTGTAACTACGTATAGGTAACTGAACACTTCTGCCTTCCACTTCGGAGAATATAGTCGTGATAATATAATGTGTGTTCGATTCTAAAGTGACTGAACTGGTTCTTCCGTCTCAATTTTGTGACGGAATATATATTCTCAAAATAGTGTTATGATTCTGTTAGAAAATACTTTCCTGTGTTTGCGAATACAATTTACTAACATGACGATCTATTTTCTTCCAAGAAGACACAAGAGGTGTACAGAAGTGTTAAGTTTATCATTAGGTTGTCTTGAAAAGATCGCTTTTACGATAAGGCCGCCCGTTGTGTCACCCTATGTAATATTTTCCTCATGTTTCTTTTCTGTAACTTATATAGTATACATAATAAAGAGTATTCTATAATATTTTATATAATATTATGAATTAGTGCTAATTACCATGTTTTTAATTGGAATTGAGTATATTTTCATCAACACCACAACCTCACAATTGCAGATTCAGTTTAAAATCAGCGTCAGACACTAGTTGACTGGCATTATTATGCTGAACTAGAGCTATTTTGTACAACCGCAAGGCACATTCCCTTTGGCGTTTTAAAACAGAATGTATGTAACCTATGTATTATTTTTATTAATCTACTTTTTTTTGTTTTATTTGTCATATAAACGTGTTGTGCTAAATAAATGTAGGTATTTAATTTATTTTTAAATATTTTCAAAACGGCACAAATTCCGAGTTCGAGCCGCAACAAAAAATAATCGTCTTACGCTTTGCCAGACAAAACAGAACTTACAATTTAATTTCACTTCGATTTTTACTATAAAAATCCGAAAACTAAACAACTTTCAAACGACTAAAATAATTCGATATTCTGACCACAAAAATAAAACTAAAAACTAGCGACCCTCAGACGATATAATATTTTATTAATATCGAACATATTCGATAAGACGTAGTGGGTACACAATTTTTAGGGGACCATATTGCAAGAAACTACACATCAAATAATCGTAAAATGAAATCAGACGGAATAAATAACTTTTGATCAGATATTTTTACGACAATATTTTACTATTATGGCATAGTTTTGTACTGCGTGTGTACACGATATATATAAAATGTTGGGGTCTAGCTTCTATTTTACTTCTATTACAGGACAAGCAAAAAAGGAAAGATGATATCATGCTTCGGAAGGCACGTATAAGCCGGTGGTTTCGGCCGCCAAATGGCGGTCGTCAAATAAACCATGTCAGAGGCCTTTGAGGCAGTTACGAAAATCTGACACCAGGGTGTGTGGGGTGCCCGGAGGACACGGTGGAGCATACGGTGGAGGTCTGCCCTGCCTGGGCGGAGAACTGCCGGGTCCTCGTTGAGGCGATCGGCGGCGGCGACCTCTCGCGACCGGCCCTGATTCAATCTATGGTCCGGAGCGAAGAGGCATGGGAAGCGGTCACCTCCTTCTGCGAAACAGTAATGCTAGCGAAGGAGGATGCCGAACGTGTGAGAGAGAGGGAAGCCTCACGTCCCAGCCGCCGCAACAGAAGAAGACGCCCTAGGCGTCGGGAGTCGCAGGGCGATTTCCGGCCAACGTACGCGCGGGCCTGCGGACGGCGAGCATTGGGTGGCTCGCCGTCCGATCAGAACCAGGCCCGGGTCGGCAGCGCGCTGTGTTCCACGCGCACCTCAAGGAGCTGTCAGCATGGGAGACGGGGCCCGCTAGGGCCAGTGCCTGCCGGGGTGCGGAATCCGTTCGAAAGAGACGCCGCAGCCCTGGAACGCAAAGGGCATTAGGAGGAGCACGGAAGGGTCAGTAAGAGTCTGACACTCGATTCCGCCTCGCCCAGAGCGGAAGGAGTCATTTGATGATTTCCCATCCTTAAAAAAAAAAGGTGTGTGGTGTCGCTTGACCTTACTGCCTATTGTTACCGATCGCCTACCGATCGAAATTCCCACTGAAATTCCTACTGTTCAAAAACGAAATAACCAAAAACACCGACTTCCGAAATTAAAGTTATTTTTTACTTTGTAGTGTTTTGTTTTTGGAAGTCGCTTTTATTTTATCAACTTTATTGATTTTATGAACTTTTTTAGCTTTATTTATGGCGATAGAAATACACTCTGTGAATATTTTAAGATCTGTCTATAAAATTATACATGCCAGCCCATCGCCAGACCGACGGACGGACAGGGGAGGCTTAGTAATAAGGTTCCAATGGTTAAACCTTTCAGGTACAGAACCCTAAAAACTGCAAACTTCCACAATATGTGTGGCAAAACAATGATATCACATAGTTTGAAAATACGTCCTAAAATCATCATCTGTCTAGCTTTTTTCCAACTATATTGGGGTCGGTTTGCAGTCAAACCGGATTTAGCTGCCTACCAGACCTCCACAACCCATTAACTGGGTAACACGGTACTTCATGGCAAGACTGGAGTCAGATCAACTGGCTTCTGACTTAATAATAATAATAATTTTTATCCGCAAGGCAGTTTTGTGGCGAACTGTTGGGCACTGGCGACCCCACGGACCTGATCTCCAGGGAGAATTCTTGTTCCTCATTTCCGGCTTGCCTTTATTGGCTGGCCGGGGTGAAAACTGACGAGGAACAGAGCTCCCACCTCTTTCTTGCCTTAATCGGCCGGTCTGAGAGGAGATTCGTAAAAGCAAACGTGCTCGGGAGAAGGATGTATAATCCAGTAAGGTGCTGGTAGGGATCTTGACCGTACTTCCGGGATTGTCCTGATAGCCGTGGTATACCTCTCCACTCCTCTAGCACCTCAGGATATGTTGCCCCCTTGGCGCTACGTTACTTTGTGCTAGCGACCCTTTTCGGGGGGGGGGGGGGGGGGGGGCATTTATTGAGTGTGCAAGTCACCCCCTGCCATTTTAAAGCCGTTTTAATTGTCAATGGTCAGGCAGGGGCCAATAGTTCTTCCATAGTAAACGATTATTATTCCACTAAACCAGCCAAACCCATAGCGTTTCATCTTTTGTTTCCATATTCTGCAATAGTCCTGCTCCAACCGGGGATTGTCCTTGGGTATACTTTCACAGTGCATACAGGGATAATCGTCGGTTGGTGTCTCATTCCATTTGAAATGTCTAAAAAGGCCTCTGCGAGTTGGCTTCGGCCCCTCGTACGCCTACCTAAGGACCGGGTCTCTAGGAAGAGGGACCCGAGAAAGTAAAAAACATAATAATAATCTTTATTTAAAACAAAATGCTTCTTAAACAATGAATTGTGTTTGGAGCCTCCTTTTAGGCAAACAATGCATGTGTTAGGAGACTCCGCTCTTCCATATCTAGATAAGTATTACATAATAATATATTACAGCATGTTGCTACTATTTAATTTTCACCGTATGTATCGTGTGGTAAGAAGCGTTGTGTGCTTTACTTAGGTGTGGTGTGTGTGTAAGATGTAGTGTGGTTTGACGTGATATGATGTGCAGTGTGGTGTGTGGTGTGGTGAGGTGTGGTGTGATGTGTGGTGTGGTGTGGGGAGTAGTGTGGTGTGGTGTGGTGTGGTGTGGTGTGGTTTGAAGTGATGTGCAGTGCGGTGTGTAGTGGTGTGAAGTATGGTGTGGCGTGATGTGTGGTGTGGTGTGGTGTGGTGAGATGTGATGTGGTGTGGTGTGGTTTGATGTGATGTGCAGTGTGGTGTGGTGTGTGGAGTGATGAGGCTTGGTGTGGTGTGGTGCAGAGTAGTGTAGAGTGTGGTGTGTAAATATCACTCATAATAAACCAGAAGGGCTTCCGTATCCTCATAAGTAAGATATTTAATCCAATTTGTTATCATTTTTTTACAGTCATAATTGTTTTTATTGTAAACATATATGTTTTTATTAATCCTATTGTATATTTGAGCTGAGAGATGGTAAAATTGTCTGCTACTAAATCTGGTCTTACATTGGGGAACCACTGCAATTATATCTTTCTCCTTTTATGTGTCTTATTCACATGATAATGGAGGACTTTATGTTTATTTAGAACCGTTTAGGTTATGTACAGTTTCCTGACAGAGAGTAAGTTACTGATTTCGTATAGGTTTTTAGTAGAGTATCTTTTATTTTTAAAATACATAACTTTTATAAGTGCTCGTTGTGCACGTTCCACGTCTATACATCTAGATTTAGCTGTGCCACCCCAAATGGGGATACAATACAGAAGGACGGACTGTGCTAGAGCAATATAGATTTCATTAAGGAGGTTTCTAGGTCGCTTATCACACCTCAACATCTTAGTAGGGGCCACGTGTCTTAGTGTTTTGAAGATCCAAGTAAGCTTTCTAACCCTGGCAGTCACCTGCTCAAGGTGTGGGTACCAGGTCAGAAACTGGTCAACCATCACGCCCAAGTATTTCGTCTTAGAGACTCTATTTATGCATGAACACTTTACCTTCAAGTTGAGGTCTTCATTTGGCTGTGTCCGAGAACTAACACTAAAACATAAGTAGTTGGTCTTGGTGGTATTTAATGTTAGTAAGTACTTTTTCAGTCATTCAGCTATGTGGGCAATCCCCACCTCTGCACTCAGTTTAACATCTTGCCAAGACTATCCTTAACGACTGCAAAAAGATTTACAAATGACAGTCGGGACCAACAATTTAACGTGTTTTCCGAGGCACAGAGGAAACTCGCTAAAATACGTCCTAAAATGTGTGTCACATTTCTCTTTGATTCCTAAACTACGAACATAAAGCAAGAAATTCTAAACAGCACTTACGTTAACGTGGAGAATTCTGTCACCATTTAGCTTTTACAACTAAAATTGGTAAGCATATTATATAATGAGAACAGCATAAAATAATAATGCGTTATATTCCTGATGTAGTTGTTATGTCCTTGGGCTCTAGACAAGCAAAGGCGATTGTCAAAATGTCAAGAATGTATGGGATTTATAAATGTTGTCGAAATGTCCCGCGATCATTCCCTTATATTTTGGCAATTCGATAATCACGCTTGTTGATAGAAAGGCTCATTGTCTCATCAGCCTAGCCTTTTCCCAACTAATTGGGGTCGGCTTCCAGTCAAACCGGATTCAGCTGAATACCAGTGTTTTACGTGAAGCGGCTGCCTACCAGATCTCCACAACCCATTAACTGGGTAACACGGTACTTCATGGCAAGACTGGAGTCAGATTTACTGGCTCCTGACTCCGTCCGTAACGACTGCCCAAGATCTACAAATGACAGCCGGGACCAAGGGTTTAGCGTGCTTTCCGAGGCACGGAGTAAACTGGGTATGTTAAGATGGTCACACATCCACAGACCAACGTTGGCAAGCGTTGCTTAACCTTAAAAGGCTCTTTGTCTAGACCCTCTTATTTACTTAAAATAGATTATGTGATATTGAATAGATAGGACAGTTGAGGTATCTTTTAAATCTATATAGTATATATACTTCTATACTAATACTCGTTGACCCGCGCATCTTCGTCTGATCTCCTTCTATTGGTCTTAGCGTGATAATACATAACCTCTCATATTCTCGATAAATGGGCTATCTAACACTGAAATAATTTTTCAAATCAGACCAGGAGTTCCCGAGATAAACGAGTTCAAGCAAGCAAACAAACAAACTCTTCAGCTTTATAATATATTAGTATAGATTATTTTGTTACAGATTGACTGACTGATTGATTGAGTGAAATTCCTACGGAAAGAACGGTATAAGCGGGTAGGAAGTTGCGGGAAAAGGCTAGTATTACCTAGGTATATTCATCATCTGCCTAGCCTTTTCCCAACTATATTGGGGTCGGCTTCCAGTCAAGCCGGATTTAGCTGAATACCAGTATTTTACGAGGAGCGGCTGCCTACCAGACCTCCACAACCCATTAACTGGGTAACACGGTACTGCATGGCAAGACTGGAGTCAGATTTTACTGGCTTCTGACTATCCGTAACGACTGCCAAAGATCTACAAATGACAGCCGGGACCAACGGCTTAACGTGCTTTCCGAGGCACGGAGGAAACTCGGTATGTTAAGATGGTCACCCATCCACAGACCAACCTTGGCAAGCGTTGCTTAACCTTATTACCTAGGTATATTGAGATTATTTAATTATGATTATCACGAGGCCTGTATCTCAGCAGTGAGAACAATATAGGCTGATTATGTATTTCATAGATATCGGCTCAATCGTACTAGCAGTAGATTGAAGTGTTCCTGTTGTACGCTTTTTAGGGTTCCGTACCCGAAGGGTAACCAACGAAACCCTACTACTAAGCCTCCGCTGTCCATCCGTCCGTCCGTCCGTCTGTCTGTCAGCGGGCTGTATCTCAAGAACCGTAATAGGTAGAGAGTTGAAATTTTCACAAGTTGTGTATTTCTATTGTCTCAATAATAACAAAATAATAATAATAATAAATAAAAATTAAGGTTTATGGTACGGAACCTTTCGTATGCGAGTCCAACTCACATTTTGCTGGTTTTTTTTTTAAGATAGGTAATGTTAGTTACGTGCATAAACTGAAGGAAATAAACGTCACTTCTACTCGTAAATGTAAATCTATGTTCACACCTTCGTTAGATTATATCTGAGGTATCGCCACTCGCTATGATTCCTTTCACATTTCTCCGTTGGCGTGTGTCCAGCAATTTGCATTTAGCTGATTTCATAGTGCTACGACGACTTAAATCAAAACAAGAATTTCAAATTACGACCTGTCCTGATTTTTTACAATGGTTTGAACTTCACCAGTATCTATCTAGCAAGTAAAAACCGGCCAAGCGAGAGTCGAGCTCGCGTGCAAGGGTTCCGAACGAATCATATTTTTTTTTACATGTTATTTTAAAATCATAGACTCATAGATGGGTATGGTATAGTTTTCCTGTCATTTATAGGTAACAGTTTTAATATCTGTATAGATAACGAACAAAATAACTCTCTTACTTTATAAAAAATTAAGTTAGGATATCATCGATTTAATTTCTCCATTTTTCCCTGAGATATCAAAGAACCGTCGCCCCTCTCAATTAATCTATGTCAGTACCTCCGTTAGAATATCTGACGAATGGTTCCACAACTGTGATTGCGGTCACAAATTCTCTTTTGGCATCTGTCCAGTGTTCTAAGACAGCCATATTCGTTTGATTGCTGGGCTCATATCCGATTACTGATAACTTGTATGCACGTTCGTTTATATTTCGGAGTCAGCAGTAGTATAAATCATTGTTTACAGGAATAGTATTGCTTCTTGAGACAAGAAGCTTTGTTGGTCTATACAAAGTATAACAAATTAAATATAGCCTGAAAAAAGTGCCCCATACATTTTGTATAATTATATATAATACTAAACAGCACATTTTTTTTCCGTGAATCCATTGTGAGTCCGACATAGCCCGAAGGATCGCCAAACAATTGTTATATGAATAAATAAATGAAATGAATGAACTAAAAGTGGCAGAGAGCAGGGCACATTTGGTTGAGAGTTCATCAACAGATAGTCGATGGGGCCGAAAAGTTCTTAAGTGGCGACCGCGTACCGGAAGACGCAGCTTTGGAAGGCCTCCTACAAGGTGGACCGGTTACCAAGTGTAGGCCGCTGGTAGCCGATGGATGCGAGACGCACAGGACCGGTTGTTGTGGTGACACTTGGGGGAGGCCTATATCCAGCAGTGGCTGGAGGCCTATGTTCAGCAGTGGAGACGTCTTTCGTCTGATATGATAACAATGATGACTGTGAGTCTCATCGTAAAACTTGATCTAAATCATTGATGAGTACAATGATCCCCTTTCAGGTTTTGCGTTCATTCCGTTACACCTTGTATAAATCTACGTGCAGCTTTAACCTTCGGTATGCCTGGTGGCAAAAAGTTACGCGGTATGCCTGGTGGGTCTGTCAGACCCGACTTTAAAGTGACTATTTTTCGTACTAGTTGTGGTAACTAGTGTATCTAAACATACTTTCATATATACTAGGGGCATATAGTAGAGGGAAAAATGAAGAAAACAAATCCACCATATCAACTAAATAAATCAAAAAATCATAATAAATGTTATGTTTTTAACAATAACAGGCCTTTTTTACACTTATGTGTAAGAAAAGAAATCTCAACTAAACTTTAGCAAAAAAATAGGAGGCACAAGACAAAGACTATGCATAGATAATGCTATAATAATCAGTTCTTGTCACTACCATCAACGGGTGTAGGCAGAGGTGTAAGGTATAACCTCTGAATTTGACACCGGCGCTCGGGTTTTTTGTGTTTTTTCACCATCCTAGCTGATTCCGGACTAAACTAGATAATAAAGTCAGAAGTGTGATATTTGCGGAACTTTTAAAATAGCCAACATTCCAGACAAGATGCAAGAGAGCAGAATGAGATTGAACGGACACGTGATGCATAGAGATGGAGATCACATGACAAAGATAGTTCTTCATATTAAGGGCGAAGGGGCAGAGGCTGTCCTCCCACGAATTGGGCCAGTACTATCACGAAAGACTTGAAGACTATGGGTGTAACACCTGATATGGTACATAATAGAGTAGAATGGTGCAATGAGATACAAAAAGCCGACCCAAAATGACACGGGATTATGGCTATGACTGATGACTAATGGTGATGAATTTCATGCAACCAGTACTTCACTGTATTACACAATAGGTTATCCGACAATTACAGCCTTGACTGTGGTTAAACTGACTGCAAAACCTACCGTATAATGGACACCAATAAGTCATCTCTATACCTATGGCATTTAGGTGCTGCTTCCACGAACGAGAGAATCGCTGCGAGTTGACGCTTTCCTCGTCAACGTCACTCATTGAATCGGCGCGATTATATCGCCGTATGGATGAGACACGTTCATAGAGTTATTATACAATGAAGTGGCAGAACGATTTTATTGCTGCGAATCGCTCGAGGCCATACAGGTACGACAATTCAGAGAATTTGGATTTCTGATATGCCTCAAAATATGGCCACAAATCAGTCTGAAATATTCGTCGAGACAAACTTCCGATACAGACATACCGTAATCCAAATCATCATGAGTAGTATACACTATATTTTATAACCCCCAAAATATTCTATATCCATGATACAATCAATTTTTTCCGACGTATCGAAACTAGGGTATCATTCGCAGTTCTCTTTTGGCAAGAACCCAACGTTTTTAGATCCCCATACTTGTTTGATTGCTTAGCTCATTTTCGATTAAGGATAACTTCTCAGTTTCTGCCAAGGAAGCACAACTTCAAATTCTGTGAAGGAAGTTGGTACCGTAATCAATGTTTACACTGAATTTAAGAGTTCCGTTGGCTAACTTTATGATCGTGGGCAGAAGTCTATTGACCTACTTACATCTTTAAGTTTATGTTGTGTTGTGGAAATATTTATTGGCTCTTTTATCTATTATCACGGTATAAAAAACCTAAAAATACATCGTTTCTTCATTATCAGTGACAAAATCGATTACAATTAAGTTTTTACTTGGCGCCTTTAGATAGCCAACTTTTTAAATTCGGTTTTCTTTCCGATCATTCTCTCAAAATTATACATAACTGTTACAAAATGAAATATACTATTAGATAGGCTGTTCACCGACAGAATTGTTAGGCAATTATTCAACGAATTTTCCTTGCTCAATCTTTACTAATATACAAAGCTGACGAGGTTTGTTAGTTTGTTTGCTTGAACGCGCTAATCTCAGTAACTACTGGTCGGTGGGGATTTAAAACTTATTTCAGTGTTAGATAGCCTATTTATCGAGGAAGGCTATAAGGCTACTATTTAATTTTCACCGTATGTATCGTGTGGTAAGAAGCGTTGTGTGCTTTACTTAGGTGTGGTGTGTGTGTAAGATGTAGTGTGGTTTGACGTGATATGATGTGCAGTGTGGTGTGTGGTGTGGTGAGGTGTGGTGTGATGTGTGGTGTGGTGTGGGGAGTAGTGTGGTGTGGTGTGGTGTGGTGTGGTGTGGTGTGGTTTGAAGTGATGTGCAGTGCGGTGTGTGGTGGTGTGAAGTGTGGTGTGGCGTGATGTGTGGTGTGGTGTGGTGTGGTGAGATGTGATGTGGTGTGGTGTGGTTTGATGTGATGTGCAGTGTGGTGTGGTGTGTGGAGTGATGAGGCTTGGTGTGGTGTGGTGCAGAGTAGTGTAGAGTGTGGTGTGTAAATATCACTCATAATAAACCAGAAGGGCTTCCGTATCCTCATAAGTAAGAGATTTAATCCAATTTGTTATCATTTTTTTACAGTCATAATTGTTTTTATTGTAAACATATATGTTTTTATTAATCCTATTGTATGTTTGAGCTGAGAGATGGTAAAATTGTCTGCTACTAAATCTGGTCTTACATTGGGGAACCACTGCAATTATATCTTTTCTCCTTTTATGTGTCTTATTCACATGATAATGGAGGACTTTATGTTTATTTAGAACCGTTTAGGTTATGTACAGTTTCCTGACAGAGAGTAAGTTACTGATTTCGTATAGGTTTTTAGTAGAGTATCTTTTATTTTTAAAATACATAACTTTTATAAGTGCTCGTTGTGCACGTTCCACGTCTATACGTCTAGATTTAGCTGTGCCACCCCAAATGGGGATACAATACAGAAGGACGGACTGTGCTAGAGCAATATAGATTTCATTAAGGAGGTTTCTAGGTCGCTTATCGCACCTCAACATCTTAGTAGGGGCCACGTGTCTTAGTGTTTTGAAGATCCAAGTAAGCTTTCTAACCCTGGCAGTCACCTGCTCAAGGTGTGGGTACCAGGTCAGAAACTGGTCAACCATCACGCCCAAGTATTTCGTCTTAGAGACTCTATTTATGCATGAACACTTTACCTTCAAGTTGAGGTCTTTATTTGGCTGTGTCCGAGAACTAACACTAAAACATAAGTAGTTGGTCTTGGTGGTATTTAATGTTAGTAAGTACTTTTTCAGTCATTCAGCTATGTGGGCAATCCCCACCTCTGCACTCAGTTTAACATCTTGCCAAGACTATCCTTAACGACTGCAAAAAGATTTACAAATGACAGTCGGGACCAACAATTTAACGTGTTTTCCGAGGCACAGAGGAAACTCGCTAAAATACGTCCTAAAATGTGTGTCACATTTCTCTTTGATTCCTAAACTACGAACATAAAGCAAAAAATTCTAAACAGCACTTACATTCTTCCACCTGGCGTTAACCCCGGCTATTGCCAGGGTCCGCCTTCCTATTTAGCTTCCTCCACTTTGCCCGATCTTCAACATCCTTCTCAGTCAGGCCATTGGCTCTCATGTCGGACTTGACGACGTCCAGCCAGCGCTTGCGAGGGCGACCACGGGGCCTAGCCCCAAGAACAGCCATATTCATGCATCTCCGACCAACGTACTCCATAGGGCGGCGCATGATGTGGCCATACCATCGCAGATGACACTCTTGCAGTTTTTCCCCCACGTCACGGACACCAAGACTACCTCGGATGTAAGAGTTGCGCATGCGATCGGATCGCGTTACGCCACTCATCCACCTCAGCATCTTCATCTCCGTGACGCGAAGCTCCTGGGTGTGTCTGCTTAGTGCTGGCCAACACTCGCCCCCGTACAGTAGGACAGGCCGCACACATTAACGTGAAACATTAACACATTAACGTCTAAACAGCACTTACATTAACGTGGAGAATTCTGTCACCATTTAGCTTTTACAACTAAAATTGGTAAGCATATTATATAATGAGAACAGCATAAAATAATAATGCGTTATATTCCTGATGTAGTTGTTATGTCCTTGGGCTCTAGACAAGCAAAGGCGATGGTCAAAATGTCAAGAATGTATGGGATTGATAAATTTTGTCGAAATGTCCCGCGATCAATCCCTTATATTTTAGCAATTCGATAATCATGCTCGTTGATAGAAAAGCTCTTTGTCTCATAAGCCAACCAAACCCCAACCTATGCATTTTCCCAACTATATTGGGGTCGGCTTCCAGTCAAACCGGATTCAGCTGAATACCAGTGTTTTACGTGAAGCGGCTGCCTACCAGATCTCCACAACCCATTAACTGGGTAACACGGTACTTCATGGCAAGACTGGAGTCAGATTTACTGGCTTCTGACTCCGTCCGTAACGACTGCCCAAGATCTACAAATGACAGCCGGGACCAACGGTTTAGCGTGCTTTCCGAGGCACGGAGTAAACTGGGTATGTTAAGATGGTCACCCATCCACAGACCAACGTTGGCAAGCGTTGCTTAACCTTAAAAGAAAGGCTCTTTGCCTAGACCCTCTTATTTACTTAAAATAGATTATGTGATATTGAATAGATAGGACAGTTGAGGTATCTTTTAAATCTATATATATACTTCTATACTAATACTCGTTGACCCGCGCATCTTCGTCTGATCTCCTTCTATTGGTATTAGCGTGATAATACATAACCTATAGCCTTTCTCGATAAATGGGCTATCTAACACTGAAATAATTTTTCAAATCAGACCAGGAGTTCCCGAGATAAACGAGTTCAAGCAAGCAAACAAACAAACTCTTCAGCTTTATAATATATTAGTATAGATTATTTTGTTACAGATTGACTGACTGATTGATTGAGTGAAATTCCTACGGAAAGAACGGGATAAGCGGGTACGAAGTTGCGGGCAAAGACTAGTATTACCTAGGTAGGTATTTTGAGATTATTTAATTATGATTATCACGAGGCCTGTATCTCAGCAGTGAGAACAATATAGGCTGATTATGTATTTCATAGATATCGGCTCAATCGTACTAGCAGTAGATTGAGGTGTTCCTGTTGTACGCTTCTTAGGGTTCCGTACCCGAAGGGTAACCAACGAAACCCTATTACTAAGCCTCCGCTGTCCATCCGTCCGTCCGTCCGTCTGTCTGTCAGCGGGCTGTATCTCAAGAACCGTAATAGGTAGAGAGTTGAAATTTTCACAAATTGTGTATTTCTATTGTCTCAATAATAACAAATAATGAAAATTAAGGTTTATGGTACCTTTCGTATGCGAGTCGTCCGACTCACATTTTGCTGGTTTTTTTTAAGATAGGTAATGTTAGTTACGTGCATAAACTGAAGGAAATAAACGTCACTTCTACTCGTAAATATAAATCTATGTTCACACCTTCGTTAGATTATATCTGAGGTATTGCCACTCGCTATGATTGCAATCGTTTCACATTTCTCCGTTGGCGTGTGTCCAGCAATTTGCATTTGCTGATTTTATAGTGTTTTTGCTACGACGAATTATATCAAAACAAGAATTTCAAATTACGACCTGTCCTGATGTTTTACAATGGTTTGAACTTCACCACCATCTAGCAAGTAAAAACCGGCCAAGCGAGAGTCGAGCTCGCGTGCAAGGGTTCCGAACGAATCATATTTTTTTTTACATGTTATTTTAAAATCATAGACTCATAGATGGGTACTTATGGTATAGTTTTCTTGCCATTTATAGGTAACAGTTTTAATATCTGTATAGATAACGAACAAAATAACTCTCTTACTTTATAAAAATTTAAATTAGGATATCATCGATTTAATTTCTCCATTTTTCCCTATCCCTGAGATATCAAAGAACCGTCGCCCCTCTCAATTAATCTATGTCAGTACCTCCGTTAGAATATCTGACGAATGGTTCCACAACTGTGATTGCGTTCACAAATTCTCTTTTGGCATCTGTCCAGTGTTCTAAGACAGCCATATTCGTTTGATTGTTGGGCTCATATCCGATTACTGATAACTTGTATACACGTTCGTTTATATTTCGGAGTTAGCAGTAGTATAAATCATTGTTTACAGGAATAATATTGCTTCTTGAGACAAGAAGCTTTGTTGGTCTATACAAAGTATAACAAATTAAATAAAGCCTGAAAAAAGTGCCCCATACAGTTTGTATAATTATACATAATACTAAACAGCACATTTTTTTTTCCGTGAAACTATTGTGAGTCCGAAATAGCCCGAAGGATCGCCAAACAATTGTTATATGAATAAATAAATGAAATGAATGAACTAAAAGTGGCAGAGAGCAGGGCACATTTGGTTGAGAGTTCATCAACAGATAGTCGATGGGGCCGAAAAGTTCTTGAGTGGCGACCGCGAACCGGAAGACGCAGCTTTGGAAGGCCTCCTACAAAGTGGACCGGTGACCAAGTGTAGGCCGCTGGTAGCCGATGGATGCGAGACGCACAAGACCGGTTGTTGTGGTGACACTTGGGGGAGGCCTATATCCAGCAGTGGATGGAGGCCTATGTTCAGCAGTGGAGACGTCTTTCGTCTGATATGATAACAATGATGACTGTGAGTCTCATCGTAAAACTTGATCTAAATCATTGATGAGTAAAATGATCCCCTTTCAGGTTTTGCGTTCATTCCGTTACACCTTGTATAAATCTACGTGCAGCTTTAACCTTCGGTATGCCTGGTGGCAAAAAGTTACGCGGTATGCCTGGTGGGTCTGTCAGACCCGACTTTAAAGTGACTATTTTTCGTACTAGTTGTGGTAACTAGTGTATCTTAACATACTTTCATATATACTAGGGGTATATAGTAGAGGGAAAAATGAAGAAAACAAATCCACCATATCAACTAAATAAATTAAAAAATCATAATAAATGTTATGTTTTTAACAAAAAACAGGCCTTTTTTACACTTATGTGTAAGAAAAGAAATCTCAACTAAACTTTAGAAAATAGGAGGCACAAGACAAAGACTATGCATAGATAATGCTATAATAATCAGTTCTTGTCACTACCATCAACGCGTGTAGGCAGAGGTGTAAGGTATAACCTCTGAATTTGACACCGGCGCTCGGGTTTTTTGTGTTTTTTCACCATCCTAGCTGACTCCGGACTAAACTAGATAATAAAGTCAGAAGTGTGATATTCGCGGAACTTTTAAAATAGCCAACATTCCAGACAAGATGCAAGAGAGCAGAATGAGATTGAACGGACACGTGATGCATAGAGACGGAGATCACATGACAAAGATGGTTCTTCATATTAAGGTCGAAGGGGCAAAGGCCGTCCTCCCACGAATTGGGCCAGTACTAGTAAAGACTTGAAGACGATGGGTGTAACCCCTGATATGGTACATAATAGAGTAGAATGGTGCAAAAAGTCACAAAAGCCGACCCAAAATGACACGGGATTATGGCTATGACTGATGACTAATGGTGATGAATTTCATGCAACCAGTCACTGTATTACACAATAGGTTATCCGACAATTACAGCCTTGACTGTGGTTAAACTGACAGCAAAACCAACCGTATAATAGACACCAATAAGTCATCTTAATACCTGTGGCATTTAGGTGCTGCTTCCACGAACGAGAGAATCGCTGCGAGTTGACGCTTTGCTCGTCAACGTCACTCATTGAATCGGCGCGATTATATCGCCGTATGGAGACACGTTCATAGAGCTATTATACAATGAAGTGGCAGAACGATTTTATTGCTGCGTATCGCTCGAGGCCATACAGGTACGACAATTCAGAGAATTTGGATTTCTGATATGCCTCAAAATATGGCCACAATCCAGTCTGAAATATTCGTCGAGACAAACTTCTGATACAGACATACCGTAATCCAAATAATCATGAGTAGTATATGTACCATATTTTATGACCCCCAAAATATTCCATATCCATGATACAATCAATTTTTTCCGACGTATCGAAACTAGGGTATCATTCGCAGTTCTCTTTTGGCAAGAACCCAACGTTTTTAGATCCCCATATTTGTTTGATTGCTTAGCTCATTTTCGATTAAGGATAACTTCTCAGTTTCTGCCAAGGAAGCACAACTTAAAATTCTGTGAAGGAAGTTGATACCGTAATCAATGTTTACACTGAATTTAAGAGTTCCGTTGGCTAACTTTATGATCGTGGGCAGAAGTCTATTGACCTACTTACATCTTTAAGTTTATGTTGTGTTGTGGAAATATTTATTGGCTCTTTTATCTATTATCACGGTATAAAAACCTAAAAATACATCGTTTCTTCATTATCAGTGACAAAATCGATTACAATTAAGTTTTTACTTGGCGCCTTTAGATAGCCAGCTTTTTAAATTCGGTTTTCTTTCCGATCATTCTCTCAAAATTATACATAACTGTTACAAAATGAAATATACTATTAGATAGGCTGTTCACCGACAGAATTGTTAGGCAATTATTCAACGAATTTTCCTTGCTCAATCTTTACTAATATACAAAGCTGACGAGTTTGTTAGTTTGTTTGCTTGAACGCGCTAATCTCAGTAACTACTGGTCGGTGGGGATTTAAAAATTATTTCAGTTTTAGATAGCCTATTTATCGAGGAAGGCTATAGGCTATATATCATCACGCTAAGACTAACAGGACCGGAGCAGTATTGAAAATTGTGACGTAAACAAAGTTGCACGGGTCAACTAGTATTTAAATAAGAATACTGGATTCAATTTCGTCATGAAATCTATCATAAAAGCTAAAGAGTTTCTAAACTGAAAAGATTCAAACAAGATTTTGTTACTAAGTCAATATAACAGCTATATTTGCACTTGCTTGGAGTTCAGTTTTTTTTAACTGTGATTTCAAAAAGCCTGATCGCAAATTCGATTTTCGGGTCAAGTCGAGTCAACAGAAAAATTAATTAGTAACAGTTCTGATGAAAATGGGCTAAAGGTTTGACCCTGACATATCAGTACCTGAAATACCCGGATTAATGAAACATTTTATTTGAATTTTCTGGCTCTCTTTTGTTTTATTATTTTAAACTTAAATTATTTTACTAATTAATCCGTTTCATTTCGTGGAACCTGACCCTGGCGTGGGTTTTGCAACGAGTGATTTTGGATTTCAAAAGGATTCGTGGTATTCTGGTATTACATTCAAATATACTTTACAGGTATTAAATTGTAACATGTATGTAAAAACTAACTACACAAAAATATGATGAATCATATTTTTGTGTAGTTAGTTTTTAAATTAATCAAGTGAAACATTGATTTGAAGCAGTAGATTATTTCTTTGAAATTTGTCTGTGTAAAGAGTCACATCGAGATTGTTTACCATTGTTTGGCTGCTATAGTTATGTAATTAACTATGAATGAGGCAGGCGCGGCCAGTCTGGCATGCGCGCGCGGCTTGTTGTTGTTGTGGGCCTTTTGGCTTGTGTGGCCGATCTCGGGCGGCCGTCGCGGCGTCTCGCTCGCGCTGCGTAGCTATCTCGCAGTGGAGGGGTGCGGTGGCGGTCAGAACGATTGGGTTGTGTGCATGCGTTGCCAGCCTGATGGGCAAGACCTGTCTCATACCCCTTTTTATTATTTATTAAGTATTTTTTGTTCAAAGTAAAGTAGTAGTAGTAAGTATAAAATAGTGGATAAGTATCTAGGGTATCTATCTAAGTAGGGTTACAAATCTGTACCTATCCACGAGAACACTGCCAACAAACTGTACAGCAGTTTGGCAGAAATTATGTGTATTTTTATCTAGGTTACTTTTCTGGAATTAATAAATAAAAAAATTACAGTACAATAATTGTCAGTTGCCATCCGAGGAGCTTAATCAATTGTAATATGTATAAATTTATTTATAGGGGTTTTTGGGACAAGCCCGCTATACATTCCAAACCACTGCAACTCCTGAAAGCCAGAATCAACAGTGGCGACCACCAAAAAACGCCGAACCATTGAAGCCCGACGAGTCCCGGAGAAACGATTCAAAGTCTTTGATCCAGCAACGAAATTAATCAGAATAGTACAGCGGAGGAGTAGGAAAAAAAAGTAATTTCTACTTCCCTCCTTATCAAGCAGGAGACAGAATAGAGCTAGGCAAATAGGCACCAAGGGACATAAAGCCCTGAGGCCAAGGACCACGGATTATATACAACACTTAAAGTAATGGGTCCTAAATTCTGAGTTACTTTTGATTACAGTACTAGGTATGGCAAAATCGCTTGAACGCATGGGTTCTGGTTTCTACAAGGTCCGTATAGTAAACTATACGGATTGTTTAATGTTTATAAATTTTGTTTAATGGGGCCTAGTTTCAAAAAGGATTAAATCAAAATAATTTGCTTAGCCGTTTCCCAACCATATTGGGGTCGGTTTCTAGTCTAATCGGGTGTTGCTGAATACCAGTATTTTACACGGAATGAACTTCCCATCTGACCTCCACAACCCAGAAACTGGGTAATACGATACCCCTAGCCACGAGGGGCTCGTTGCTAAATAATAACAGGTGCATGGTTCGACCGGAAAAAAAACCGTCTCTAAGGCGCGAATCCACCGCAGTGCACGCCATCCACGGCAACGGGTCGCATATTAGCTCTGCGTGGGTTCATTTATTTGACGACGTGCGTTTCCACTGCAATACACGTTACATGCTCACGACTATGTACAATTACTGTAGCGTGGCCCACCGTGGCACGCGGAGAGTCTACGCACGTTTTTTTGCAAGAATGTATATGGTTTTGACATAGTCGTGGGTTAATATTCGTGTATAGCGTGTACCGCGTGCACAGCGTGCATGGCTTTGACAACGTTGAGCTACGTGGGCGCCAGATTTGAGCAAACCACGCGTATGCCAATGACGTCATTTGATGTGTAACGTATCCGTGGGATGCAGTGGAAACAATCTTATACATGTTCATGCAAAGCGTAGCCTCACACACGTGCGTAGTCTCTCAGTGCGTCGCGGTGGGTTTCCACATTTACTATAATCCAAAACAAAATATAACTTATCTTCATAATGTGTAGATATGATTAGCTAAAAGCAAAATTGTTGGGAACTCGATCCGATTAGTTCAATCCAAGTTGTCAAGTACCAACTTCTACATTAGATCTTTCCGCATTAATGTATCTAACTTTAGCGGGGGAATCTTAGAGAACATTAATGTATTTTGGTTTTATGATTTGTTTTTATTTTTGTTTACTTGTTCTGATTTTAATTAAGAGTTTTTTTGAGGTGCTCGTGGCTAAAAAATAACAGCCTTCTTTTTTAATGGATGGGAAATCATCAAATAACTCCTCCCACTCTGGGCCCAGAAGGGAGTGTCAGACTCTTACTAACTAAAACCCATCCATGTTCCTTCTAATGCACTTTATTTGCGTTACAGGGCCGCGGTGACTCTTTCGAACAAATTGCGCATTGCATGGCAGAAAGAAAAACAGCCATACGGGGCGATCTTCAATGTCAAGCAACGCTAGCCGATGTCGGTCTGTGGATGGGTGTATGTCAGAGATGCCAGAGACAAACTCTACGATGGAGCGAGCTTACCCAGAAGGAGCCTTTTCACTCTAACTTTGAAGAGATTAGGGTCATAAGCTTTTGAAAACACAGACGCAGGCAGAGAGTTTCACTCTTTTGCTGTGCGCATTATAAAAGACGTTTAGAAACGCTTAGTAGCTGGCTAACGCAGTAGCTGGAGGTAAAGATAAACCGTTTATTAAAAATTGCCGTAAATTATCTTCTTGATTTTGACCCAACAACGAACATCAAATCAAGAAATAATCGAAAAAGAATCATAACAAAACCGTTTAAAAACAGTGCCTGCAAATACGGCATCACTATTATTCCCCAAGGGATTCGAAAAGAAGACTAAAATAATCGGAATACGCTCACTCAAGTTTTTACATAGCTAAAAGGCTTTTAAACAATATATCTGTCCATTAGTCTCCGACTGCCGTGAAAGCGGAATAAGAGAGAAAAAAAAATTGAAAAATAAAAACTCGTTTTTCCGTTCAGCCAGAGTGTTGCAATCGATTCGTGAGTTCGTACAAAAATGTACTGGGTTTTCAGTCACTGTGCTGTTGCGTTTTATCTGCTAGATGTGTTTTGTATGAGTGTGTGTGTGATTGAGTATGTGACTGGAGCACTTTAAAATTGTAGATACAGGAAAACGGTCTTAGATGACTGTTCTCAGCATTTTAAGCATTATAAAACCGCGTTCTTCATGTTATCCATAATCTTTAGGAAACGCTTCTATAGTTTTAACAAATAGAACAAAAAAAACAAAGGAAGTAGTACTTAAAAAGGCTTTCGATACAAAGATTATTGTAATATCATTTAGTTGAGCTATGCAGTATGAAAGGGTCTTAGTGAGTTACGTCAACCATATCAAGTCATTATGCATCATCCATGCAAGTAAACAATATCAAAGTATTACTCATCAATTAGAGCACGAAATAAGTGAAATTGAACACTATGATAAGTTACTTAAATATCAAAGTTCGAAGAGGCTTAAACACGGCCTAGTAAACGGCGTGGGTTATATTGCCAACTCGTTATTCGGTGTACTAGAGGAAAGGTTTGCTGAAAAGTATATGGATGACATCGAGCAGATCAGCTATAATGAAGAACACCTACAGAAACTTATAAAAAATCAAACAAGCATCTTAGAATCAGAGTTCAACATCGTACGCCGTAACGAGGACATCATGAATAAACAATTAATTACATTAAAATGAAAAATCTATCAATCGCTATTTGAATTTCATTTGTTTTTCGTTGGCAATTCGGATAAAGAGGCATGCATATCGGATAATTTACGTCAAAGTTTTTAGTTTGTATGAAAATTAACAAAAATAAGAATTTATTAACGTATCCATAATAAATAATGCTTTTTTCCATGTTCTGAACATCCGGTGGAAGTTTATGTATAATGATCGTCCGGAACACGGTGTATATAGACTTCAAAAGAGTCATTTGAATTTGTTTAGGTGTTCCCTCTCAGGGTAGTCAGCTTAGAAACACCGGCCTCATCTAAGTTAATATGACCAAAAACTATTGACTTGTAAAAAACTTACTTGTTACAGTTGTAACCTATTTGCAAAAACAAATATCATTTACTAGTTGAACTCCGCTCCGCTCCTATTGGTCTTAGCGTGATGATATATAGCCTATAGCCTTCCTCGATAAATGGGCTATCTAGTTTCTGAGATAAGCGAATTCGAGCAAACAAACAAACTCTTCAGCTTTATACTCGTTGACCCACGCAACTTCGTCTGCGTCACAGTTTTCATTACTGCTCCGCTCCAATTGGTCTTAGCGTGATAATATATATCCTTCCTCGATAAATGGGCTATCTAACACTGAAAGAATTTTTCAAATCGGACCAGAGGTTCCTGAGATCAGCGCGTTCAAGTAAACAAACAAACTCTTCAGCTTTATATATTAATTAGTATAGATGTGTTCAAAGATTTTAGAGAAAATGTTCAGTCATGAAGAGAATGGGCATTCACAAAAAAAACTCTTATCGATCCAGTATCTTATAAAGATCATATAAATCTTTAGATACATCTGTGGTAAGAGTACTGATGTAGCCACATACTGTCAAAAACTTTTCTCATAACTCAAAAAAATAATGTAGATAAATAACCTACAAAACCAACTAGATGAACTGGAACATCCAAAAATAACGGAACATTATTATCTCTCTACTACTAAACCTACCACCAACATATTTTTAACTCATCATTAACAATTCTACGTAAAACCAGCGAAAAGCTAATACTTCTCCCGAACACAGCCAACTTCACATGACCTCGCATTTAAATTCATGCAAATAATGATACCGACCATATCATAGATGAAAAAAATAATACTTCGTGCAGATACGACAATCCTACCTTAGGCACTTGTCGCACCGCCGGCGACCAGCGAGTAGCGAGTAAAGTTTAAAACTCGAAACGAGTAGCGAGTGAAAAGTCTCGATAGTTTTGACGCTCGGCTTTCAGCGAGTGCTTTTGTGCGACGGGCTTTTACTCGCAATACTCGCTCCAGCCCGTACTATAGTTAGAAATTGCCGTTGTTTGGTGAGTTCTGACCGCTAAGCAAGCATCGCCGAGTGAGTATCGCTGAGCGAGTACAATCTTTGATAGCTCTTGTCGCTGCGATCAACTAGAGGTAAGAACCACTCGCCGGCAGTGTGAACAGCCAGCTATCGACTATGAATGTATGTGTCTCTTTTACTCTCACGAGATCTATATCTCTTGTCCCATTCCTCAGCGAGCAAATAGTCGATAGCTACTCGTTTCCTCGCCAGCGGAGAGACGAGTAGTATAGTTACTCTTTTGAAACTTCTTTAGGCAAACCGAAGTCGAAATATCGTGTTCTGTGGCCCTATTGCGAGTCTTTTAATGTTCTCAACACTCGTACTAACGCGTAAACATCAATTTGTACTAAAGCGCCGTCTAGTGATAATAACGAGAATCCTTTTTTCTCTATGAATATACTTGCAGCCCCGAGAAGAGCTATTCTGTAAACATTGACTGGCCTGTTGGTCTAGTGGTTAGTGATCCTGACTGCTATGCCAGAGGTTGTGGGTTCGATTCCCACCCAGGACAAATGTTTGTGTGATGAGCATGATCATTTGTTCTGTGTCTGGGTGTAGTTTATCTATAATATGTATGTATTTAGAAATATATAAGTATGTTTATCAGTTGTCTAGTACCCATAACACAAGCTCTGCTTAGCTTGGGACTAGATGGCGTTGTGTGATAATTGTGTGGAATATAATTATTATTATTATTATATTATTATTATTTGATCGTGAAAACTTGAGTAAAAGGAAGTAGAAGTAGGCGGTCATTTTACGCTGATGCTATTGATTTGTAGTCGCATCAATGCAGCCACAAGAAAAACCGACGGAAAAAATCTACATCGCAACAAAAAGAACCATGATGCCATCTATCCAACTAGAAGCGAATTACTACCTCGAAACCCTGCATTGCGCAATCAGAGTTTACCGTGCAATTTGAACATTTATACATCAGCCCGCATATCAACCATTGGGCAGTAGCCCGTCAGGCACAACAACCACCTGGTTGGAGGATCTTCCCTTTTCAATGAAGGTTTGCGGGACTTTACTCTCAGTACCGCTATCTCCTTTGATTTATTTTTTTAAAGAATACATAGGCTGGAGACGCTCAAACAGTAGTTTTATTCTTTACTCTTCGAAATCACTCTTCGTAGATAGCAAACATAATCTAAAGATTAGTAATTGGCAAGTTGCGTCCAAAATTCCATGTCGGAGCAAGCCTATATCAGATATAACACGGTGACCTCTCGCATCCGGTCCTGGTTCAATCCACGGTTCGAAGCGAGGAGGAATGGGAAGTAATCATCTCCTTCTGCGAAACAGTAATGCTAGAAAAGAAGGAGGTAGGCCGCGTAAGGAAGAGGAAAAGCTCACGCCCCAGCCGCCAAATAAGCCTATTATATACCAGACCAGACAGGTTTTCACCGTCTACTATACGGTTTTCATTAACGATATTTCTTTTGCTTATATCAACAGGTTGTGGCGAAAAAATAAAGAAAAATGTTGGAGCATTAAAGGCTGGTAGTAACTGACTGGTGAGCGATTATTTCAGCGGGATAGATCTTGCGCTAGGGGTGGAGCTCCCACCCATATTCACATGAGTGTACACCTATTATAGCAAGGAGGTCTTTAAGTCAAGAGACATAAGGTTACTTCTAGGAAAGCGTGCTCCCATCGTTACATCATCGCTTACCATAAGGTGAGTTTGTGGTCAAACGCGCAAAGATTACAATTACAAAAAACAAAAAAAAAGCAAAAGTATAATCGCGCTTCTGTAAGTTTTTGTTACTCTATGATCGCAGCAACAGAACCGAATCAAAAATGTTATGTTCATTTGATAATAATTATGATGAAACTGGAGACTTTGCACGGCTTGCGGTAACCGTAATGAACTTTATACAAAAATGGTTTTAGGAAAAAATGAATTTTATGGCGAGAGTTTGAAAGAAAAGAATGAGAAACTGTCTAATGGTAGCATCAAAATATTGTTGCTTTTTAATGAATAGGGGTTCGGTCATACTGATGAGTACGACGTTAAGAACCTATGCACACGGCTTATTTTTAACGCACCGACTATGCACGTTTTACAAAAATGCGCGCGTAGATGACCAACAACAAGCCTTTGGCGCGTTAAAAAACGCCGTTTATAAAGGCCCTTACTTTTTACAATACGTAGTTGAAGTCATTATTGTCTGTTGTAGATTCGGATTTTTTGTGGATGTTCTTCACTATAGGTAAAAGTCTGTGAATCACAATGCAGGTCAGTACTTGGTGCTACATAATAAAAAAATATTGTTAAATCACTGCAACAAATTTCAGCGGTTTAAGGAAATGCAACTACAGCAAAAAAAAAATTTCGAATAAATGTAAACACAAATGTATCCAGGGTTGCGAAATTTGTCCTTTGCGTTTTGTTTGAAACGCAAAGGGCATTAATAGGAATATGGATGGGTTTTAGTCAGTAAAAGTGGTATGTCGGTGCGAAACGAATTAAACAACTGTCTTGCTTCAAAGCTAGTTTATTACTGGCGAAAATACCCTCACTAACTTACATGTTAATAATTACGTTAGTACCTACTTATACTACGTACATACAGTTCATCTCCCTCCAACATTAATTTGGAAACCTGTAACAATAGCAATTAACATTCTTACTAACAAGATACAACACTTATTACTTAATGTTATTTTATATACTAACCTACTTAAAATATTTCTTATAACAGACATATTCCCTGGGCCTCTTAGAACGTCCGACCGGGGTAGTGTTTATCACAAGATGCAAATGAAAGTTCTAATATGTTCATATCCTTTTTGATGTCTGTTATAAATAAATTCACAAGAATTGTTAGAGTCCCTAGAAGAAAAAGAAATATAAAGCCCTGGATTACTCCAGGACTCCTACGATGTATTACACATAGAGATAGACTTCACAAAAAAACTATCTAGGAACTCTAACGATCTTATCCTCAAGCTAACTTATACCCAGTATCGCAATTATTGTAATCGCCTTCTGGGAACGCTAAAGAGCGACGAAAAAAGGCAAATTGAGACAGCAGGAAGTAATCCTAAAGCTCTATGGAATGCTATCAAAGATATAACCCATACTAGAAAAACTAAAACGTCGCCTTCAGAACTACTTAATATTCAAAACGATCCCAATTTAGCCGTTAATCATGTATGCTCATTTTTGACAAATGTTGGTCGTAACTAAGCAAATAAAATAATCACTGCGAACCAAAATAGACAACCGGAACCATATCAGGACAAATCATCTTCCTCTGTTAATTCGTTTGTTCTCATGGAGACAGATGACACTGAGGTAGAATCAGTCATACTACAGTTGCGTAGCAACTGTGCAACGGGTTGAGATAAAATCTCTTCCGATCTGCTAAAACAGTGTAGAAACACTCTGATATTGACATTACACATATAGTTAACCGATCTATAAATATGGGTGTTTTCCCTCAAGCACTTAAGAAACCTCTGATACACCCAATACACAAAGGAGGGGACAGAGCCTGTGTCAATAACTATAGGCCAATATCGGTGTTGTACGCACTATCCAAGATACTTGAAACAATCCTAAACTCCAGACTAAACGGATTTTTGGAGAGGCACAACATTATTGCGGAAAATCAGTATGGCTTCCGAAGTGGCATTTTTACTGAGGATGCCGTACTAGATCTGACGCGATTCATTGCAAGACAACTGGATAGTAAAAACAAATGTCTTGGCATCTCCCTAGATATGGCAAAAGCCTTTGACATGGTCTCTGTTCCCATCCTACTGGCCAAACTTGACTCAATAGGTGTCAGGGGAAAACCTCTTCAGGTGTTTGAGGACTATTTGAGTAATAGGACACAACAAGTACAAATAGGATCCTATCTTAGTGGCGAACAAGTTGTCAATGTTGGTGCGCCACAAGGCAGTGTTTTAGGCCCAACGCTTTTTAAAATTTATATTAATGACCTTTGTAAAATGTCCATACCAAATGCAAAAATTTATACACACGCAGATGACACTGCCATTGTGGTGCATGGTTCTAGTTGGGCTATCGTAAAGCAAATGGCGGAAGATTGCCTTGAGAGAATAATGCGCTGGCTTAACTAAAACTTACTAACACTTAATTTAGACAAAACTTATTATGTAGCCTTTAAAATAGGAAAAAGAACAATCCACCTGAGGAGGTCAATATAATTGCACACACTTGTTTAGATAAAACACAAAGCTGTCATTGTAAAATCACTACACCCGCCAGTGTTGCGTCCAAATCGACGAGTATCTAAGATGGGATCAATTACTTAAAAAAGTAATGACGAGATTGAGAAACATGATCTTTTTGTTAAAACTCTCAGAAAATCTGCATCACAAGAGCTTCTCATAAAAATATACATTGCCTTGTGTCAATCGATCATAAACTACTGCATTCCTGTGAAGGGCCGAGCCACAAAGACGAAGTTTCTAGTTCTGGAGCGAGCCCAAAGAGCTGTTCTGAAAGTTATAAAAAGGAAGCCTTTTAGATATCCAACTAGACAGCTGTACTCTGAATGCCAGGTGCTAACTATTCGACAGCTTTTTGTGTTCGCATCAATTCTTAGAAAACGTCGAACAGTTTTTTCACTTGCTGTTACTGGTAGACGCAGAAATCCAGCGGCAAAACGGCAAAATTATGTTTTAGGTTCTATACTATACAACAAATTTAATGAAAAAAACAAATATAATGAGATTTGGCAGTCATGAAGTGAAGATTAAGGTAAAAATGTACTTACTACAATTGAACTATGATGATACTGAAAACCTTATGACCTTATTTTTTTTATTTTTTTTTAAGGTTGGGAAATCATCAAATGACCATGCTTTGGGTGAAGCAGAAGAGAGTGTCAGACTCTTACTCACTAAAACCCATCCGCGTTTCTCCCAGTGCCCTTTGCGTTCCAGGGTACGGTGCCTCTTTCGAACGAAGTCCGCAGCCCCAGCAGGCACTGGCCCTAGCTGGCCCCGTCTTTTTTGCTGACAGCTCTTTGAGGCACGCGTGAAACACAGCGCGCCGTCCACCCGGGCCTGGTTCTGATTAGACGGCGAGCCACCCAATGCTCGCCGTCCGCAGGCTCGCGCTTACGGTGGCCGAAAATCGCCCTGCGACTCCAGACGCCCGGGGCGTCTTCTTCTGTTGCGGCGGCTGGGGCGTGAAGTTTCCCTTTTTCTCACACGTTCGGCTTCCTCCTTTGCTAGCATTACAGCTTCGCAGAAGGAGGTGACCGCTTCCCATGTCTCCTCGCTTCGGACCATAGCTTGAACCAGGGCCGGACGCGAGAGATCGCCGCCGCCGATCGCCTCGGCGAGGACACGGCGGTGCTCCGCCCAAGCAGGGCAGACCTCAACCGTATGCTCCACCGTGTCCTCCGGGCGATCCTCGCAGTGTTGACACCCGGGCGTATCCTCCCGCCGTATTCGAAACAGGTACCTCCCAAAACAACCGTTTCCGGTGAGTACCTGCGTCAAGCGGAAAGTAAGGACGCCGTGGCGCCGCTCTAGCCACTTCTCAAAGAGGGGACTTATCGCCGCAATTGTGGCGTGATCAGCGCTGGGTTGGGACAGTCTTTGTCTCCATACTGCCATGAGATCCTGCCGGAGCTCCGTCTGCCGTACTGCGATTTGCCGCGGTAGAGGAGTCTCGCCCCGGCGTAGCACTTCCAGGCGCCATTCGTAAATGAGTGCGAGGGCTCTCGCCTCTAGATCTCATGGCGGCAGTCCGGCAAGGAGGTTCGCCGCCTCGCCAGAGACCGTGCGGTATCCCCGGGCAAGCCGGATGGCCATAACCCTCTGGGACGAGTTGAGGTAACGGGCAGGTCGCTTCCTCAAAGTAGGCGCCCACACCGGCGCCCCATAAAGGGCCATGGACCGCATGATCCCCGCGTAAAACCTTCGGCAGGAGGCGCTTGGACCCCCTAGATTGGGCAAAAGCCGCTTGAAGGCAGCCCCGGCTTGCTCCAGTCTAAGAGCCAAACGTCGGAAATGCTCAACGAAGTTCCACCGGCTGTCAATAACGAGACCCAAGTACGTCATCATCGATCCGACGCCGATTTGAACCCCTCCTACCGTTATTTGGGATCCCGACGGTGGTCTGTTCCGAGATCCATGAAAGCACATGGCTTCGGACTTGTGTAGGGCCACCTCGAGACCCAGCTGCCGGATCCTCTCAACGACTATCGCAACCCCGCGTGTCATAGCGTCAGCCGCCGCTTGGTGCGATCCCCCTTGCGCCAGTAACAGCGTGTCGTCGGCATAGCACAAAACGCTAACGCCACTAGGGAGGAAACCTTATGACCCTGCAAGTATATATTTTTTTTTTCAATTTTTTTTATCTGTCACGGAACACATGCACTTTCCTCACTCACTACACCACACACACACACACACACACACACACACACACAGACACACACACAATTCCACATCACTCATCCACTCTTATTCACTTACATGCATCCCTCTGATTTACACCTCATATCTTAACCTCACCAACAAAACCTCACACTTTTAATGGTACTTTATTTGTATGGTAATGACGCACAAACGTCATAAGTTTCGTCGGCATAGCACAAAACGCTAATGCCACTAGGGAGGAAACCTTATGACCCTGCAAGTATATTTTTTTTTTTATTTTTTTTTTATCTGTCACGGAACACATGCACTTTCCTCACTCACTACACCACACACACACACACACACACACAGACACACACACAATTCCACATCACTCATCCACTCTTATTCACTTACATGCATCCCTCTGATTCACACCTCATATCTTAACCTCACCAACAAAACCTCACACTTTTAATGGTACTTTATTTGTATGGTAATGACGCACAAACGTCATAAGTTTAATCAAAATGTAAATTACTGAACACTACCCAACTAACATTTTGGTGTCAGTTACAGGCTTTTTTATGACTTTAAGTAATATAACAGGGTTATAATTATCTCAGTTATTACTAAAGACGATATAGAGGAGTTAACAAACAAGTTTTAGCCCCAATCGCAGCACTATAGCGTTAATGGATGATGTAATACAGCTTTGAGAGTTATAATGGCGCTAGTAGCAGCAAGTATACTTAATAAGTTATAGCTTTAACCTTTTTGTGACACCCAAGTCTTTATAAAAGTGTTCGCCGACACCTCTTAACACTTATTGTTGTATAGTTATTGCAATGAACTCTTTTATACCACTTAAGGTGCTATATTGACTATTATTGCAGTCATAAGCTATAAAATAGAGTTTATCGAGAGTTTAGTAACACGAGAAACTAAAGGTGTCAAACAACTCCTCTATCTAGGTTTAACCTGTAATAAAGGGTTTAACTAAAGCTTATTGTGTTAGGCAGTCCTCTTTTACAGACGTTCTAAAGGTATTGGTGTCAAACAACGCAAGTATGGGTCGTTATTAACACTAACCTCACTTTTGTAAAGTTCGCCATTGTTTTGGTAACCTAACAATTAATATTATTTCGAGTTATTCAACATTTGACTACAATAAACAAAATTTCTTACATTATTTGAAGCATTCCATGAATGCCACTTAATTTTACATACCACTGCTCAAGAAGCAAGAATGAATAGTAATGTTTAGCTTGAGGTACCTATTTTGTTATCATAATTTTTCTTTTAAATCTTTAATAAATCCTAGGCGCGTTATAATTGAGATGAGAAACATGGTATACATTTACTGTGAAATCATAAGGGCAGTCATTTTTCACTTCACATACTTAAATAACATAATATTCCATAATATTATTCTGCTGTGTTGAATAATGGATGACATAACACTTCCATTACGAACGGATTTAATTTTAGTAAGGTTACAGGCTTTTTTATCTTGACGTGCGCTTTTTACCACCTGTAGTGCTCACTATCGCGGTAATACCGGTTAAAGTAGAAGCTGACGATGAATAAGCGCTCTTGTGGAGCTTTAAGATCTTTTTGACACCTTACTATAGGATTTATAGCACCTGTAGCGTTTGCCAACTCTATTTTACAACGGTAATACAGATTAAAGTAGTAGCTGACGATGAATAAGCGCTCTTGTGCAGCTTTAATATCTTTGTGACACCGTACTATAGGCTTTCTATAACTTTTACCTGTAAAACTGTGGGCCTCTTTCGTGGTTATAAGTGAGTTAGAGCATGCTCTAACTCAGTTGCACAGGTATGCGTTAGCACTTTTATACTCAAATGGAACTGATATACGAGTCTTATATAGGTTTTTTTAACGCTTTGGTGCTAGTTGGGTATCCCCTGAGATACAGGTTTCCGCCTAGTTCAGCGGGTAGGGTCAATGCTCTGTGTACCTCATTTTAACCACCGCAGAAAAATAAAAAACAACAATTGTTAAAGCTTGTTATGTACCTAATAAGTTGTAATGTTTATAATGGTGAGAATTAAACAATTTATTTATTTATATACTAACCTACTTAAAATATTTCTTATAATAGACATATTCCCTGGGCCTCTTAGAACGTCCGACCGGGGTAGTGTTTACATTAGGGTTATTAACCTCATTTGGATCGACACTGTTTATCCGGATGGATCCAATCCTCATCGTCCGAACCCCTCTGTTCCCTCACACTATCAGCGCTAATCGCTACGCTACACCTATCACGGTCAGCCGTAGCCTATACCTCCCTCTCTTCCACGGTGCTAGCTGATGGAGCTGGAGGCGCTGGTGACGGCAAGGTTGCGGTAGATCTCTCATTAGATAGCGATTCGGGGGTTGGAGAAAGCGGTGGCGATGATGATGGAGCGGCCGGCGCCGACACTGGCAGTGGATTGCAGTCCGGTACATTGTGCACACCGAGCGCCCCCTCTGATGACGGACTAACAGCTGCTACATCACTATTATTCAAAGTAGTATATTTTCTAATCTGAACCACACCCTGGAACGCAAAGGGCACTAGGAGGAACACGGGTGGGTTTTAATCAGTTTAAAACCCAAAGTTTGACAATCCTTTCTCTGCCCAAAGCAGGTGCCAAGCCATTAGATGATTCCCATCCTTAAAAAAAAAACTTAAATGTTATTTGCCCCATCGTTAAAGCTGATCATCACTATAGGGTTAGTAAAAGTGGTTCATCATGATGAGAACAATGACCCTTATTCAGGTTTTGCGTGTATTTTAATATAAGTTGTTAATAGGTAAGTCAAAAGTCGATTGAAGCTCCTATATAACTCACACAAGACTCGCAACAAACTCTTGTGTACTTTGTAAAACATAACTCACACGAACACGAAGTTAGCAACAAAATTAATTTCCTCTCGTACATTTTCATACACAAGTTAATCTTTCTCTGTGATGTAACTCAATTAATTATTAAATTAGGACTTTTTTCAGTGATGTACGAAATTGCAAATTATTTCATGTTTGAAGGGGATTCCGCCCATCTGTTTCACGGAAGTCGTGTTAAAATTAGGGGAATTAAAATGCCGTTGCTAATCTTGTAAGGGGAGTGGAAAGAGCGAGAAATTAATTCTGGCATACCTGCTTATATGTCAGAATTGTATAGCTATACAGTAAAGAAAAAAAACAACTAGCTTCTGCCAGCGTCTTCGCCCGCGTGGTCCCTGGGGACATACTCCTGTGATAAAAAGTAGCCTATGTCCTTTCTCAGGTTCTAGACTATCTGTGTACCAAATTTCATTTAAATCGGTTTAGTAGTTTTAGGCGTGAAAGCGCGACAGACAGACAGAGTTACTTTCGCATTTATAATATTAATATAGTAAGGATAAAACCGGCAAAGTGCGAGTTGGACTCGCACTACCCAAGTGCCACAAAGGTTCCGTACTATAAACCCCTTAATTTTTATTATTTGTTTTTATAGCGGCAATAGAAACACACAATCTGTGACACAAAAACTTCAACTGACTACCAATTACGGTTCTTGAGATACAGCCCGCTGACAGACAGACGGAAGAACGGACGGACTGCGGAGGCTTAGTAATAGGGTTCAGTTGGTTATCTTTTGGGTACGAAACCCTAAAAAGTGACATATTCTACTTGTTTATCTTCTGCTAAAAGATGACAGATAACGATAGTTTAACCAAGTACATCTTGTGAAATATTGCTGAACCTAGTCAAGAATATTAATCAAATTCAGTCCCTGTTGTGTTAGCTAATTTCGACCATAAAGCAGGACCCTCTTACCCTATAGCCAAACATTCCGCAAACTACACCGAACCTAATGTAGTAGCCCTTCCCATAAGCCAGCCTTACTCCACCAATAACATAAGTTCTAGTTTTACACCTCCTGTTTATGTTACCTTAGTAATCACGGAAATACTTTACCAGCGCCTATAAGCCAAATAAACCCTGGACCAAATGCCACAACAAAAAGTTACAACTTCATTTACAAATCCAGGTAAACGCGGACAGTAGAGTTGTGACGGGACCTCGGCTGCACCTCCGCGAATGCGAAACTCTGTTCGCCTTTGCAAGTTTTTAAGGCTGCACTCTCAAAAAAACTTAAAAATAGCGTGCAGATGAAGCTGTTTGTCGTCGGCATTTACTGAGAAATTACATTTGAAAAAAATAGGTAGTAATCTACATGATATGATACGTATTTTGGTTTGCCCGAAATTTATGTATCGGTATCAAATAATAAGAAAAAAAACACCAAATCACCTCAATTCCTTGAGATGAAACCATTTTACTCCTTAATTTTTTCTCAAAAGAGTATAAAAAATATATGTACTGCTTTACAATACAAATGAAAATAATTTAGTTTCGTTAACACGGGTAGTGGAGTGGTGCGTAGATGTGTAATTAGCTCCGTTTGTATGCACAAGTTCATTGGCATGTATACAAGTCTTAACGGAGTTGGACGAGTAATGGATTGGCTCGCAATAAGTGAAGAGATTCAACAGAGATATGCGTATTAAGTGAACCTGTTTTATTTTTAGAATCACTTAGATATAGTATCAAGGTGACAAAGCCGCAATTCAACTGTTTATCTGTTTTTGTTATACTGCCGGTCCATTCTAATTACGTCTCATCATGTTAACTTTGGTGGAGGGAACCTGAAGTAAACTGCCATTCCATCTTGTTTGTATGGATTGATAGCTCATTCAGACGTAAGACACTGCTGAACATAGGCCTTCCCCAAGCGTCGTCGCTATAGCGACCGGTCCTGTGCGTCTCGCATCCATCGGCTACCCACGACCTTCACCAGGTCATCGATCCACCTTTTGAGACCCCTTCGAACGTTGTATCTTTCGGTACGCGGTCGCCACTTCCTGAATTTTTCGGCCTGCTGTCACTTTAGTTTGGTGATCCTTTGCGCTATTAGAGCTATGAGTATGTGTACACATACTTATAGCCATTCCATCTTGTTTGCATGGATGGATAGTACACTTCTTGTTCACATTGATTTCAGTTTTACAGTGATCATCTGACTAGCCTTTTCCCAACTATATTGGGGTCGGCTTCTGATCGCTCCTTTTTTTTTAGAGGTACTTACATTATTTCGTTCATTTATTCTTATTTACATACAAATTATATTATTATTATAATTACTTATTTATTCTTTTTGATGTAAGAACTTAATCTTTGTCTTTATTAATTTTTTTTTTCATTATTTGGTCATTGACAACCGTAGTTTTGTGTAAAGTAGAAGCATATTTTTAAAATTTTGTAAATGTGAGTACCATGAAACCATTTACATTTTATGTGAGTAGTTATAGTTTTACTTTTGGACATGAACGAGCATGGTGGTTGAGAGCATGTCATGCTCACTCAAATGTCTCGCTGATGGCGGCGCGTGGGTTTGATCATTCGGTTCCCTTCGAAATGGTTGAGCTGAAGGGTGCCGATACACGCGTCATGTTCGTGAACAGGCGCCGTCGGTTGAGACTGGTCATCTCTTAACTGCCATCGGCTTATTTTAATCTTTATATTTTAAATTCTTATAATAAGCCCTTTTTTTTTCATTTTGAGGACAATGCATGTCCTCACATGCAGAAGCAATAAGTATATGTAGCTTGGAATTTTGTAAAACAGAACATGATTTAAAAGAGTGTCCGTGGAGTTTCTTGCACGTTATTCTCCATAGAGATCTACGCTTTGGAACGTGCAAATAGCTTCTATGTTTTTGATTGACCGACCTTGACGTTTCAAAAGTGCCTGTGAATGGTTTATTTGAAATAAAATGCTTTGAATTTGAATTTGAAAAGTCAAGCCGGATTTAGCTGAATACCAGTATTTTACGTGGAGCGGCTGCCTACCAGACCTCCATAACCCATTAACTGGGTAACACGGTATTCATGGCAAGACTGGAGACAGATTTACTGGCTTCTGACTATCCGTAACGACTGCCAAAGATCTACAAATGACAGCCGGGACCAACGGCTTAACGTGCTATCCGAGGCACGGAGGAAACTCGGTATGTTAAGATGGTCACCCATCCACAAACCAACCTTGGCAAGCGTTGCTTAACCTTGAAGATCGAACCGTGCGGCTGTAATTATCTAGCCACGAGCTCCTCCATTTAAGTTTGATACGGTGATTTTTTTACAGAAACGCACTTCTGTTGTTCAGACATACATCCCTAGTGGACAGGACCAAATCGTTCTATTCACTGTTCGCAAATAAAAAATACGGGCCATTCAAGGTGTTACGGGGTACTAAAACTCCTGGCTCCAATTTCTTGTTTTATCACTTGTTACGCTATATTCGCGGTTTTGGCTTCCGGGATTTGATTAACATTTTTTTCGGAATGAAATGCGAGCGGGGCTACTTTCCCTCACATGATCCTTAAGTTCACCTGCTTTCACATTCCATAGGATAATGGAAGTCAGACAGGCAGACACTTCATGTAAAATGTTTATGTTTGTTTTAGGTATTTATTTCTCCTCTCAAAAACAGACCCTACATCTTAATGACAATGGTACTTATTTCTATTTTAATACAGGTATGTGGATAGTCTAGAATATGTGAGTAGGCATGAAAATGCCTGTATTTCAAATCACCAGGTCCCCGCCCACGAAAGGAAAAAAACCAGTTACACTCAATACTCAATATTTTATTGCATTCCATATTATGTAATATAGGTGGTATAAATATTGTCAAGATCAATATGGACCCTGTCGGGCACAGCAAAGTTAGGAGAGAGGACGAAGACTAAGTAACAATAAATGGAATTAATTAATTATTATTACAGGTAATTAGATGGTTGAAATGTTAATAGGTTTTTTTTTTTTGATGTTAATAGCACTTTTAGATATAAGGAGCGGTTATATAATATTACAGTAGGAGAAACATGAGTAGGTAGTTAAATTATAGCTTTTTAACCAAGCATAAAAACTAAAACAATCGCCTCAGTATGTGTGTAGTATTTACAACACACCATATGTGTTGTGAATTGTGATGTATTCTGTCAAGGGTTTTTTGTGTTTGTGTGAATGCGTGTAACGTATGTTTGTGTGAGTGTAGTTTACCTATGTTTTTTTTTTGTTGATATAACTTTAGATTCAAAGAACTTTATTCCTTATTAAGACAATCGTCACTTTCATAAGAACAATATTATATTTTTATTAATTTTGTTACAAAAGTTGAAAAGCTGTAGAAGAAAAAATATAATTACAAAATCTATAGGTGGCCAGATACCTATGTATGTTTCTTAAATATTTATTTTTTCGCGAAAATAAAAATATTTTAATCTGAATCTTAAATTAATTAGATATTACTCAAAAGCTTATATTTTTATCTCGCACAGCTTAGGTATACTGTCTTTATATTACAAGCGCTCATGTACAAGGTCTTTAACCTCAGCTTAATTTTACCCACGGTCTGAGAAAATTTTATTAATGAAACGGTCAGAATGAATTTTACACACAGTTACTGAACTCTGTGAATATTATTCGTACACCTTAAGAAATGAGAAGATTAGAACCGTCATTTTAATTTTGCATTTTCAAAAATGCAAAATTAAAATGAGAAAAGAAATATATTATGGGATTAGAAATATGTACAGTCAGCTGCGCGTCTGTGGTAACACTTTCACGTGAACCTGGCTTGTCGAAAATAAAAATAAAAGCGGCCAAGTGCGAGTCGGACTCTCGCACGGAGATTTACCTACCATAAACCGAAAAAAAAACACGTTTCTTATTCTCTGTGAAAATTTTAACTGTATAGGTACCTATTACGGTTTTTGACATACAGCCCACTGACAGACAAACGGATGGACGGACGGACAGCGGAGGTTCAATAATAGGGTTCCGTTGGTTACCCTTTGGGTACGGAACCCTATAAATCACATTACGGCTCAAACTTATAAAAATCATCATCTTTATTCATAATTTCAGCCGAAAGACGTCCGCTGCTGGATATAGGCCTGCCCCAAGTGTTGCCATTCTCGCATTCAGCAGATTCGCCAGGCTTTCACCACATCATCAACCTTGTGGCCTTCCAAGGGCCTCCCAAAGTGACCCCATTTTCATAATTTCAATATTTACGTTACACATCCTCGATAAATTTATTTTAATAACAAACTACATTTATATTTAAAATAGATAATAAAATTCTTAAATATAGTATGGCGTCAAAAAATCTGTCGACTGAAAGTGAGCCCAAAAAACTGGCGCCATTACCACTTTGTATGGCAATGCTTATCCTCTGTCTGAGGTAAAAGCCAGTCCTTGTTTGCGACACAGAAGTTCATACGAGAACCAAATTACATCTTCATGAATTTAGTACATTAGTAGCAAAGTGATACATGGATGCATGGACAAACAGATAAACTCTCGATTGATCCTTTTCCTAAGGGTTCCGTTTTAATTTTTTTTTTTTTTTTTTAATGGGTTTGCTCTTGACTCTAGTCTATGTCAGCGATGACAGAGACAAAGTCAACGATAGAGCGAGCCTACCCAGAAGAAGCCTGTTCACTCTAACTTTGAAGAGATTGGGGTTGTAAGCTTTTGGAAACACAGACGCAGGCAGAGAGTTCCACTCCTTTGCTGTGTGCATTATAAAAGACGTTTGAAAACGGTTAATGCGAATTGGTGGAATAGCAACAAGGTAGGGATGGTAAGATGCAGTGCGTCTGGATGTCCGATGGTAGAAGGGGGCCGGTGGGATGAGGTCGTGGAGTTCTTGGGCACACTCACCGAAGTACAATCTGTAGAAGACCGACAAGCAGGCAACCTTACGGCGATGAGCAAAGCTATGTAGCTTGGCATCTACCAGTTTTAAGTCGCCGATGACCCCACTGGGAGACAACGCTTAAGGTCAAATTTGTCCGCTCTACCATGGCCTCTCTCAAGAAACAAACTTCAACCCCACTGGTTGTTGCGCTTGACCAGTATCTCTCTGAAACCGTACTGTCATCTGCGTACCCAACACAAACAACATAATTCAAACATAAAGAACCCTAAAACAATAAAAGTATCACTGTTTGCGTAAAGGTTTGCATGCAGACTTATTCCACTGCCTTAATATCCTTCATATTATAGTGTATGTTCATATACATTATTAAACGAGATGTTGAACAGCGTAGTTAATATTTATATGGTCCCCGATGCTTCAGTAAGTTACAGTCCTGAATAAATATATTACACCTGTTATGCATAAAGTTTAAAATTACCTGTTTTATTTTTGCCTCATAATTGAGTTGGCCAAGCTACAATGTTGCTTATATTATTTCTTTTTGGGTTCCTATAGGATGCAATTTTATTAAATTTTTTCGTTTTAATTTTGTTTTATTTGGGTTTCACGCAATATGTATTTTCATAAGTTTTACAGGTATTGCATTTTTAGGTATATCACCGTTCACTTTGGTTAATCTTTCTACTTCCAGACCAGCCAGGGGACTAATCGCTGACAACGTTCTTTTTATAGTGATAGGCGTCGAGTCGAAGTTCCTAAGTCTTGACCATCGACGCCAAATTGCTGGCCTGTCGGTTTCCTATCGGTTGCACTTTGGTGAGGGTGCGACGATTGTATACTTTAATTCTGCCAAGCCCGTTCCAGATGGACGCACAGAACTGGTTGTTGTGATGACGCTTAGGGGAGGTCTATGTTCAGCAGTGGACGTCTTTCGGCTGATGTATATGACGAAGCCCATTTCATCATACAAAACGTACGGCGATGCGCCACCGGTACGTTAACTAAGGAGTGGAATTCCCTACCAGAGTATCTGATAAGGAATTAAGTCAAGAGTGAATAGGTTACTTCTAGGAATGCGTGCTCCATCTTCGACCCCATCATCGCTTACCATCAGGTGAGAAAGTGGTAAAACGTATGCCTGACAATAGTAAAAAAAGTTATGAATTAGATGTCTTAATTAACTAGAAATCAATAGAGTAATAAAATAGTTACAGTCATAGGCCTCCCCAAGCGTCGCCGGTCCTGCGTGTCCCGCATCCATCGGCTACCCGCGATCTTCACCAGGTCGCAGCCCACCTTGTGGGAGGCCTTCCAACGTTGCGTCTTCCGGTACGCTGTCGCCACTCCAGAACTTGTTGGCCCCATCGACTATCTGTTCTGCGAGAATGTGCCCTGCCCACTGCCACTTTAGTTTGGCGATCCTTCAGGCTATGTCGGTAACCTTGGTTCAATTGCGGATATCATCATTCCTGATTCAATCACGCAAGGAAACTCCAAGCATTGCCCCCCCCATTGCCCTTTGAGTGACTTTGAGCCTTCTAATGAGGCCTATTGTGAGCGATTACGTTTCAGTTCCATATGCCATTACTGGCAACACGCACTGATCATAGACTTTTGTCTTGATACACTGTTATATGTAGGACGAGAAGATACCACGCAATTTCCCAAACGCTGCAAAACCATTGCGGCCGTGAAAAGTTTCGGAGAAATGACGTCGAACACACCCCGCTGCAGGAGGATAGGTTTTGAGGTCTGATCCTGAAGTCGGACTGTATCTTATAGGATCACTCGGGTGTCTGTCTGTCCGTCTGTCACAGCCAGTTTTTTCCGGATCCACTGGTTGCAATTAGATACACTTATGGACTTCTGTGACCCAAACACCGAAGCGTTACGTAAATCATTAAATTTTTAGTATGATAGTATCATACTAAAAAAAAATGATTTTTGAACAATATCGTGTAACATATCAAATGAAAGGGCTTTAATTTGGGGTTTTAATTATATTTTTTTCATAATTTTAAAATAAATGGTTTTAAAATTATGAAAGAAATTAGACGAAAAATTACCATTCCCCCCTTATCTCCAAAAACAACTGAGCTTAAAATTTTGAAAAAAATGTAGATAAGAGATCTTTACCTATAGCTTACAGGAAAATGTATAAAATTCTCTTCGGTCTTCTGTATAACCTGACGGAGCGTATGTATGTGGTCTACGGTGCTGAAGCCTTTTCGGAATCCGGCTTGTTCGGGAGGCTGGAAGTCATCAAACCTGCGTGCGAGACGGTTCGTGATGACTCTGGAAAACAGCTAGTAGAAAACAGTTACAGTGGCAAACAAAAAAGTAATTATGACGCAAGAAACCACAATACCAGTTTTCAGCTTCCGAAGAAATGATTTAAGCGAAATGATATTAAATAGTCAGAAGTGCCATTACACTACATTCTCCTCCCAACTTGACCCAATAGAATCGAGCCTATTTCCACGAAATTCTCTAAAAATAAAATTCTACGAGTACGTTTCGTTTTCAAGTCTCTAATTAGCCTGCTACTTAAGCTGTACTTTCTTTCATTGGCAAACAGTCTCCACCACAGAGCTCGGAACTGTCGCTTCGGCAGCAACTTGAAATGCCTTCACTCATATTTCTGCCAGCGCAATATGCGCTAAGAAAAAGCTTTAGGCTGTCATATACACAAAGAAACCAGGTAGTAAGCGCCGACCTACCAGCGCTTATGAGTACTTGTCCGTAAAGGTTACCGCTACATAAGGAAGCGGGTCGAAGAAGAGGCTGGCTGTCTCAATTGTGTGCAAAATGTGGAGCTCATCAGATCCCTTGCAAACACAGCAACAAATGATGGCCTACCAGGGCTGATCGGAGCAGGTCAGAACTTGCCGGCGACATTCGGAGCTTGTTGGTGAAATTCAGAGCTTGTCGAAGCTGATTCGTCTCATAGTATAGAGAAAACCTGCGCTGATCAGCACACAAGGGCTCGCAGATCGGCGCCGGCAACCCACTGTCTACGTGTATACACACAGCCATATTTAGGGTATTTTCCTCCTCCTTGCGTCGTTTGTACCCAATGCTTTGGGTCGCGAATTGCACGAATGGTTTTCTCGTAGGCTATATTTTGCTATATTGACCTATCTTCGGAGCTATGGATAGCATTGCAGACTGTGATTTCTAAACTGGAGGGTACTTGATCGAATCAACTATATAATGGGTTCTAGCTTCTGTGTTATCCCCCTCTATCTATCTACTATTCCCTTCACTAATATTTTTTTAAGATTTATCGCCTCTCTATGTGGGCAAAGTATTCGAAGAGGATTTTTTTTCAAAATTATCATGGGTCATAACATTCTATGAGGAAATGTAACACTCACACACGGGTTTGTATGGAGAGTTTTGACAATATCATGAAAAAAATCCTTGGAGCTGTAGCTACCGAAGCCTATCTATACTCTGTGGTCTCGACGAAAAATGTTCCCGAGATTCAGCCTTCGAGGTACACAAAAAATATCTTGTCATGCTGCGCAAGTTTTAAGAGTTCCTAAGAGAAAACTGAGCGTTGTGATGTCGGAAAGTTTTTGAGACGTTTTATTAGTAAAATACTGTGTTGAAGGATGAATCTTTATGTTTGTTTTACTCATTTGATGTTCTAATAAACTGCTTAAGATATGACTGTTTGAGCCTGATTGTATGGAATTACTTTTATGTTATTGCTTGCACATGTCATGTTGCTTTAACATTACATTTTTTCTTCACCAGTCACTTAAAGACGGAAATGAGTAGGTTGACTAGGCAAATTGGAACAAGCTGAATTATCACAGATTTTGTCGTTGCAATTGTATGGTATTTTTTTTACTAGGTATAATTTTTTACAAGTTTTCTTTACAGCCAACGAAATCAAAGATTATCTAGACAGTAGGTAAAATTCTGTTTAGATTTTATTTCAACACGTCAACTCACCGTCACTACAAAGCGCATGTACAATAGAAATGCGCAGGTTTGATGATAATTAAATTGTTTTACTAATTTGAAAGAAGAAGCACGCCTACATAGTTTAGACACAGATTCAAAGTCGGAATCGATTTTTCATAGTTGCTACATTAAAAAATATGTACCCATCACTAAAGGTGCACTAAGTTGCCAATAGGGAAGATGCATGAGATTTTTTGTTTGCAAAATTAAATACTTATTAGCTAGTAAACAATCAAAAATTATTTTTAAATACCGTGAAGTTAAAAATATTTTTTTTTTTAATTTTTGCGATGAAGTTGATGAGGAGCTTGTGACTAAATAATAACAACCGCACGGGTTGATCTTGAAGGTTAAGCAACGCTTGCCAAGGTTGGTCAGTGGATGGGTGACCAACTTAACATAACGAGTTTCCTCCGTGCCTCGGAAAGCACGTTAAACCGTTGGTCCCGGCTGTCATTTGTAGATCTTTGGCAGTCGTTACGGATTGTCAAAAGCCAGTAAATCTGACTCCAGTCTTGCCAAGATGTACCGTGTTACCCAGTTAATGGTTTGTGGAGGTCTGGTAGACAGCCGCTCCACGTAAAACACTGGTATTCAGCTGAATCCGGTTTGACTGGAAGCCGACCTCAATTTAGTTGGGAAAAGGCTAGGCAGATGATGATCAGCGATGAAGTTATAAAGCTTCAAAGATTACAATTAGAAAGACAAGTCCGATGTTAATTTTGACGTCATCGTCTATGACGCCTATACAGCTGCCATAGAAAAAAGTGTTTTCGCGAGAAGCCACAGATATATTTGTTTAAAATAATTATATCTCCTTCGTTTTGCGAGTAATTTTGATTCTACTTTCACTGTTAGAATAATATTTTTGTATATTTTTAGATAAACTGTATAGATGATAAATATGTTTTTCATGCATATTCCCTATTTTACATCTTTATTTAATAAACATAATTTTATTATGTAGTTGTAACGGGAAACTTTAAACAATAAATAAATGAAATTTTGATTTGAGTATACTTCTGTAGTGTTGAAACTCCCAAAACTCAATTATCTTTCACCAAACATAGTCTTATGCTATGCGTGAATTACACAACTACCTGTCTCTCTTCATTCATCAGCAAACACCAAACCACCGGCACAAATGTATGATAATGTCGGGCGACTCGGTAATATCGTGCGGACAAGTCGCTAATATCGTACGTGAGCCGTGCCTGTGACGAATACCCGACACACGTTAGACACGTTAAGTGCTGAAATGACTCTTGTAGCCGCTTTCATATTTTTAGGGGTGGCGCGTTGGAGTAATAGCGTTTTTTTATACTTGGGTTTTGAACCTATCTGAATGTTGGAAAGGGTTTGATAACGAAAAATTAAACAGGGTCATTTCGAGAATTCCTTTAATTTACTTGTCTTACCAAGTCTCGATTTCAAAACTTAGTCAAGTATAAATTTGATGCAATTGATAAATATGCTTTCCAAGTAAATTTTGATGTCCTGGACTGTGTAGTCAGTCGATCCGAAAAGGAGAAGTTACGATTTGGAAATTTCGCTGGTGCTTGATACTTTTTATAGCATTTATACTGGCAAAGTAGCATCGATAATTGCTTGGTGTTAGGTGGCGCTGAAAAGTTCTAGAGTGTCGACAGCGTTCCAGAAACCGTGGCTATGTAAGGTCGAAGGCCTAGTATGGGCCGTGAAATTCCGCTGGATGCGAGAAGCACAAAAACGCGTGTTACAGGCATACACAAACTAATTTAGAGATGCAAACAAAGATGAAGAAGTCTTAGGTCTTGAATGATAAAGGATTAACAATTTTACATGATTACAAAATTTTTGGTTAAAAGTTCTATCTTAAAGTACTTTTACAAATCTTCGCGGTTCTACGTGTTCCCAATCCACCTAATAATCCCTTCACACCGTCTGCGAAACCGGGTTCACATAAATAATAACAACATAATTGCTTTTATATGATAATACTGTTGGTTTATTACTTCCTTCCCGTTGACGGCTATAACAGAGGCAATTATAGCAAGCCGCCAACATGTCTGCGAGCCATCTTATTACGATTTGTCTGTATAAGCGATATTCGGTTCATTTGCAGGGGTAATATCATTTTTTCGGAGTAAGGTGCTCTTTTGTTTACCGTTTAGAGGGGAGGGAAATAGAGGAATAGTGACCAGGGGCCCAAGAGAAAATGATACTGTATCGGCGTCAGAGATTGTCGAAATGCCAAAGTGTTCAGGATTAATCATGTGATATTTCATCAGCGTTTGAAAATCCCATACATTTTCGACGTTAAGACAACCTCCGCAACGCCACCGCTGACAGAATGTCACTCGTCTAGAGCCTCAGTTATGTTATGTAGGGTCTAAAAAACTCATGGGGCATTAAACTTATCATCGACATTGCTGTCAATATTAATAGTAGCCAGAACACGTGTGGTATTAATCCCTTTACTTTTTCATCATATTATTCACTTTCACGATGAACTTGATGCCCTTGAGTCAATTGAGAAACGAGCCAAGAGGATCATCGGCAATGAAAGGCTTGTCGCGACGAAGCTCCAAAGTCTTGAACATTGACGACGAGTTGCTAGCCTGTCGGTTTTTACCGGTTGCATTTTGGGGAATGTGCGACGGAATTGCATAATTTAATTCGCCAAGCCCGTTCCATCATCGGACCACAAGACGAACGGAGATGCGCCACCGGTACACGGTGGATATCCCACTCATACGCACAAAACGTTTTGGTAACACATTCATAATGCGTACAGCTAAGGAGTGGAATTCCCTGCCGGAGTCTGTGTTTCCTGATAGCTACAACCTGGGAGTCTTTAAGTCAAGAGTGAATGCGTGCTCCATCTTCGACCACATCATCGCTTACCATCAGGTGAGATAGTGGTCAAACGCGTGTCTAACTATAGTAAAAAAAAAAAAACCTGAGCCATAAATTAAGTCCACCTGTGAACTATTGAGTCTGTAAAGTATAAAACAAATATAGAGTGGCAGCATTACCCGTGAACAGTAATGCTGATAATGTGGCCGAAGAAATGACCAGCCTTCTAGTCACGTGTAAAATCAATTAGCTGTTTGGATCTGAACTTGGTACTGGATGGGAACTGTTTTGAATTCTCAGAACTGGTCGTTAGAGACGATAGTGTTCGCTGAACCGTGTTATTGAATGATGGTTATTGGTTACAGACTTAAGGTGAGATTCAATGACGATGACTAAATGGAGATTGCATCACAGATTTGTTATGTGTAGTTCTTTTGATGAAAACTTCCTCCAAGCAAGTCAATCGCCGTAAAAGTGGAAACAAAACCCTCGTTTGATGTCAAAAAATATCAGGCGGCTGAGTGTATTGGATCGAGAAGAGGAAATGACTTAATATAAAAGGGTAAAATCAAAATCGTATCGAAACAAAAGTTCTGATTATGATTATCAAGACATACGAGGATTATCTTGAAATGTTATTTCATATTTCATCGTTTCTAGGAAAACAGGTACGTTGATATGTGTACCATTCAGAATTTTTCCACGGAAACTAAATTCACCTTCAATACTTATTTATTGGCACTCTTATCCCACATTTTTCACTTCTTCTCAGCTACTTGCATAACCCGAGCGCACCATTCCGTCCTTGGCCAGCCCTACCGATGTTGCATACACTCTGGCGATGCTGAGAGCCCTTCAGTCCGCCCGAGGGCTCCGTAATTTGGGTCAGCGGACGCAAAAGTTTCTGTCTAGCAAAATTTTTAATTTGATTAGTCTTCATTTCTGGCGTTTTGACTTCGTTTCGTGCTTATTCGGGAGCTGTTATTCTAGCTATGGTTTGATGAGTTCGGTTGAGATTTTGGGTTTTGTGGAGTGAAGGTGGCTTTATTTTTCTAGTATTATTTATTATGCCAATAGTAACGTCTTTGTCACAGAAAATAATTAGGTTTAAGAAACTATAAGACATAATTTATTAATGTCCACCTCCACGCATTCTTGGGAATACTTTCTTTGTGCGTACAACTTCGTGCAGTTTCAGTTCCTGATAGTTACTAACTCCATTATACGTAATATCGATATCGACAGTAATATCGATTTCATGATTGAGGTCAGTAAAAAAATTTGCATTCCCTTACAAAAAAACCTATTACCTACACGTGGAAAAGGGCACATTAATCTCTAATACTTCTAATATCTTGGACAATAACGAAGAATTTTTCGTTCTACATGTGCATAAGAAAATTATAAACACTATTTATTGCGTTTCACCCATCCAGATGTTGTCCGTAAGAAAATTCCCTGTGCAACCAAGACCAAGAACGTGCATTGTGCACTTGTTCTAGCAAACAAATGTTTCTTGTGAGGTTATTATGAGATGTAAACCGGAGTTTTTAATAAATAAATAAAAAGAATAGAAATCCCCCAACGCAAAAAAGAAAATTCGGCCAAGTACGAGTTGGACTCGCACACAAAGGGTTCCGTACCGTAAACCTTAAGTTTTATTATGTATTGTTATAGCGGCAATAGAAATACATAATCTGTGAATATTTCAACTGTATACCTATAATTACGGTTCTTGAGATATAGCCCGCTGACAGACAGACGGACGGACGGACAGCGGAGGCTTAGTAATAGGGTTCCGTTGTTTACCCTTTGGGTACGGAACCCCAAAAACGAACATTTAAAAGTCAATAATAATGACGACCATTGAGAACAGACAGAAGCAAGTGCAGAAGGAAAAGGAATAGATAAAATTCTTTCTCTTGAATTTGATAGAATTTTCTAAGAACCACCGCTAGAAAACCTGCTTTCAAATAAAAAAACTGCATCCAAATCGGTTCACCCGTTTAAGAGCTACGGTGCCACAGACAGACAAATAGCGGTCAAACTTATAAGACCCCTCTTTTTGCGTCAGGGTTAATAAATGAAGACGTTTACCACCATTTTGTAAATCATAGTGCTAAACATAAAAGTAATAAAGATAAGTTTGAAAATCATAACTCTTTATAAATGGCGGTGGTTTACTAGCCTATCACTTTACGGCTATAACCCATTTTCTTTGAAGCTATCCCACATAGCAGATTAATATCGGTCATTAAAATCTTCAATGTGCCTTTCTATGGGTAACACTGTGTGCTTGAGGAGATAGTGTGAAGAGATTTTGTATTTATCCTCGTTTCCTACGTTGCAAAATTTCCAGTTTACAATAAAATGTTATTATGCAAAATCAAGTATAACTATTTTAGATATTAATATCTAAAATAGATATCTTATATTTGATTTGGCATGCTCCTCAAATGTTTGAATTGACCATAAAATGAGACGTCAGTTTAAAAAAAGTTTATTTTTATTTTTAGGGTTTTGTAATCAAAGGTCACTAACGGAACACTATTAATAAATCGTCTTAGTGAAGTCTATGAAGAGATACTTTAAAACTAGACTTTACAGGCTAATAATGACGACAGCCCATTATAACCTGCCACGTAGGACTCTTCAACTTGAGTATCTCGACAGGCAGGCTCGGCGACCTAAATGTATCATCAGATAAATCTCTCATGTGCTGCCTTACCTCACAGCGTCACAAAATAAGTCGGTATGACCTAAATTTCTCTCATCAACAAAATGTACAGGCCCTTTTCGCGTCGTCATGCAAAAAATTAACACCACATCTCACATTTACGTTATAAAAATAAAAAGGAGAAAATGAAGCTGCCATATTTTACACTCCTAAAACCATAGTAGGTACAGTCGAGGCGTTTAAAGCTTCGTCAGTTTTCACATTATTTTCGCTATCATGTCAGAATTCTTAATACCTACTAAACTTACTACTGAATTGAAAACTGTATGTTGGAAACTTGAAAACCAATAACAAATTAGCACAAACTTATTACCTACATATGTTTCGATATTAAATTAAAACTAAAACCTTTGTAACGAACTGGTCATTTGTGAAAATAAAATCATATCTGGTTTATTTCATTATTATCAGTGTCATATTTTTCATTAGCAGCTAAGTTTTATTCCGCTACAAGGGTACAAAACAATACTGAATCTGTAAAGTGGGTAATTGACATATTGCCGGGGTTACGGAATCTGTTCGAAAAAGTCACCGCGGTCCTGGAACACAAAAGGTATTAGGAGGAACACGGATGGGTTTTAGTCAGTAAGAGTCTGACACTCCCTTCAAAAAGGTACTTGAATATGCGCGTATGAAATCGCGCGCAAAAATCGCTAGTCACACTATACATATAGTAATGGAACAACCGAAAATAGACCTTAAGATGACAACCCTATTTTGACCGTTACTGTACATAGTAGGCAGGTAACGTTATGTGAACCATGAAAAAGATGACACGAGATAACTTCGTCAAAGGTGACTCTTTATGTAGATACGTAGGTATCCTTTGCAGCTAAAAAGCATCCGAGTGCCTTTCAAAGAAAATGGCTATTCGCTTTTAGTCGTGCCTCTTGGCGACCTTTTACGCTCATTTTTACAACAGTTAGTAAAGGTTCTAACTAATGTTTTTGGGCTTTTTCGAAGTGCTTTCCAGTTTGTTGGATTATGCTTTATTGTTGCTGGTAGTTTGGGGTAAGCAGTAACCATGTGTTGGTTTATAATTTAAATAAGCAATTTTATTTTTGTATTCTTCTCACATTATTAATGTTATCCACCACTAAGTCCTGATTTAAATGGCAAAGTAATGTTAACAGTCGTTGCGACATCACTCATCATCATCATCATCTGCCTAGCCTTTTCCCAACTATATTGGGGTCGGCTTCCAGTCAAACCGGATTTAGCTGAATACCAGTATTGCGACATCACTAGATACCATTTTCTAATTATGCTCCATTCCTATTTTTTTCAGAATCGAGAACTGTCAGTAGAGGTCCAAAACTAGGCTGAAAACATCTTTATCATTAGGTACTTCCAACGTATATTTTGATTATCAATTGAACAAGAATTATCAAGTTAGAGACCTGCAGTGCAATGCTGTAAGCATATTACGTGAATGTTTGGGTACAAGGAGTGGAATCCCTTGCCAGAGTCTTTGTTTCCTGATAGCTAAAACCTGGGAGTCTTTAAGTCAAGAGTTAGAGAGGTTATTTCTGGGCAAGCGTGCTCTATCTTCGACCACATCGTCGCTTACCATCAGGTAAGATGGGGGTCAAACGCGTGCTTATCAATTAGTAAAAAAAAGCTTAGATGAAGTAAACATAGAGCGAGCGGTCAATCCAAACAAGATGGAATGATAAGTCACTTCATTCTCACTCCACCTACATTTAAACGGTGAGATATAAACAGAATAGACCGGCATAGTAGATTAATGCCCAGATGAAAGCAAGAGACACCTGTCAATCAACTTAACCTGTGGTTTGTCGTAGGCACGCGTGTGCACCATTGGGAGTCAACGGAAATGGACGCTTAATGACATCCCACATGCCATACCAAATCACGCAGTTTAACCTGTCAGTTGTCGTGGGCACACGTGTATGCCATTGGTAGTCAACGGAAATTGACGCTTAATGGTATCCCACATGCAATACCAAATCACGTAGTTTAAACTTCATTTTTTTTTTAAACGTAGTGTCTAATATCCTACGGCCCCCAATCGACCAATAAACATGGCGACCGCCGATTTTTTCACAATAAATCTATACAATTGTTGTGGCGTCACGACGGCTATTGCGTCCATATGATCACAGGGTAAACGTTATTCGCGAAAGGGGTTCGGGCATTTTGGTCCTTATGATCAATGGGCTTGAGTCGTACATCGATAGATGGGTCTTTTCAAGAGGAAATAAAAGGTATTATTGTGTTACATTTGGACTTGTCCGATTTGAGATATCAGCTGTACTAGGCTAGGTTAGGCCCTTTTCCTTCGAACATATTAATTTCAGAATGTTGTTAAGTATGTAAACATATTTTTAAGACGGTTAGTTTTACTTTACTTTTATGTGTTTTGAGCAAGTCCCAAATAAACATTTTTCTCTCTTTTTTTTTCTTTCTTTCCTTCTTTAAATCTTATTTTTTTTGTAACATAGGAAATCTTCAAATGGCTTCTTCCGCTCTGGGCGGAACAAAAGGGAGTGTCAGACTCTTACTGAATGTAACCCACGTTCCACCAAATGCCCTTTACGTTTCAGGGCTGCGGTGACTCTTTCGAACAACTTTTGCAACCCTGGCAGGCACTGGCCTTGCAGGCGTGAAGTTTTACACTTGAGTTTTAATGATATTGCTATTCAATACATTTTATCTAGTTATGCGCGCATCCCTTCGATTGCAATTACGGTGTTGGTCCCATGGTCATCTGCCTTGCCTTTCCCCAACAATATTGGGGTCGGTTTCCAGTGAAGCCGAATTTAGCTAAATACCAGTATTTTGCATAGATTGGCTGCCCACTCGATGTCCACAACCCATTAATTGGACAACACGGTACTTCATGGCAAGACTGGAGTCACATTTACTGGCTTCTGACTATCCGTAACGACTGCCAAAGATCTACAAATGACAGCCGGGATCAACAGCTTAACGTGCTTTCCGAAGCACGGAGAAAACACGGTATGATAAGATGGTCACCCATCCACAGATCCACCTCGGCAAGTGTTGCTTAACCTGGTGCTGTTGGCCCGATAGTATAAGTTGTTTATGATAACGATGAGTACAACGACCCCTGTACAGGTACTGCATTTATTTCTGTTGCACATTGGACTATGAATTTTCATTTCATCTAAAAATACATTATTTTCATCTAGATACGTATGTTGATATTATTATTCACTTCAATATGCATAGAGCACATCTAGCCGGAGCATCGTAAACATATCAACTGGAAAATGCACTACATACCACATCCAATCTAAACTTATCAACCTAGCATGTTTATGTATATTTTGCTGAAAACTATCAAACTTAAACTAGACTTTCACTTATATTTCGAGACTGGCATCTGTGACGGTGTTACCATAATCGACTTTTAAGCTCGTAAAGTTGTACCTAAACTTTCTACTCTGTAGTCAGATTTTTGGGTCTAAATAAGAACAATACTGTGCGCGACTGGGAGTTATCTACTAAGTTAAACCCCTTAGGTGGTATTGTGTTAAACAAAAAGTAAGCAGGTACAAAGAATAATCACAGCTGGAACCAATATGGCTAGCTTAAAAACTTTTTGGTCTTTGGTCTCAAAAACCAAAAAGGTTTTTGTTTCTTTGTTTTTTTAACACCGACTTCCGAAATTATGGTTATTTTATACTATGTAGTGTTTGGTCTGGAAGTCGGTATTTTTTATTATTCACTTTTAAGTGGTGTGATACTTAGACGACGTCTTTGTCTATGGAGAAATTGAAAGAAGCAAAAAAGCTCATAAAATAAAAACTACAAAACCAAACTAAATCAAGATTTTACGGGACTAAATGTCAAGTACACCGCATCGAACTAAAAATGAATGACAGAAATCGGATCAGCAACCTCGGAGTAATCGGTGTAAACTCCTCCAGTTATGGAAGTCGTTTAAAAATCTCATCCGCAGGGTTCAAATAGGTACTTTTGGTATAAAACTATTTTGAATAATTCAGTAACGAACAGGTATATGTGGCATTTTTAGTCGATTAGAAAATAAATTAATTCTATGTGTTTGAATTTTGCTTGAAAAAGTTCAGTTAGATTGACTTTAATATAAAAGCATTTGGATGTTATAAGTTTGGATGTTATTAGGATTGGAACGAAAATTCCGTCTGATCCATTTAAACCTACAAAAATACAATCATAATCACGATAACATAATCACGAATCTCATCAATGCTTTGCTGCAAAGCCAGAACATACTTTTTCCATTACCATTCAGCCTAATTTAGTATTGAAATTATATATAAAGGTGCGTTAACCAGGGTAATTTTTTGAGCAATTATTGCTCGGCTTCAGAATAGTACGGTTTAATCTGGGAACATTAAGGTGCCTGTCCATTACAGCGGAGCGAGGCCGCGGAACGTAGAAACGGAGAAATTTTAACCCATGGAATTGCATAAAATCTCAGCAACACGTGAGTCACAGACATTTTGAGTGACTTGATTGGTTAATATTTCTCTTTGTCCGCTCCGCTGTAAGTCTGCTGTAAGTGCCTGTCCATTGCGAGCAAGCAAGGCAGCGGAGCAGAGAAGCGGAGGAATTTTAACCACTGAAATTGCATAAGATCTCCGCACCACGTGAGTCACTAACATTTCGATTGGCTTATATTGTTGTGGTGCTCCGTATATTCCACGTTGCTCTCTTTGTATTTTGTTTTTATTTTTTCATCTTAATTACGGGTGTTTGAAAGTATTGCCGAATTCCCTAGAGTATCTCCATATCGTTTGTTTGCTTGTTTATTCGGCTGAACGCGCTAATCTCATGAACAACTTGTTTGAATTGAAAAAATCTTGTTTTGGTGCCATTTATCAAGAAAGGGTATAATATAACATCATGCTACGTACCATAGGAGCGTAGCATTAATGAAAAATATGACGTAAGTAACTGAATGAATAACTCTTTGTGATATTTTGTGACGTCACATTCGACAAGTATTGCTTATGATTGATCAATTTCCATTGCCCATGTAAACGCACCTTAAAACAAATGAACGCCATATTTTTATGAGTTTGAGCGCGAACCGAAGCGGGTTCACGGTCGGTCAATGATCGATCGAGCGTGATGCGGTCAAAGGTTCTGTTATGTTTTTCATACATTACTGGGTTTGTTACATTTTGTTTGAACGTCGGTCTGTTAGGAGCAGACATCTAAGGCATTTTATACGTAATTTTCGTTTCCGAGAAGAAATTAATCACGGCTGGAATTGAGACGTACTTGATGCAGCAATTATTCAGCATTTGTTTTTAGCTTATACCAATGAACATATTTTGACGTCCTAACTCAGATGGTTCTACGTCTACTAGTATTATACAGAATGTCCCATACCAGGACATAATCTACTTGAGTGGTAAGTTTCAACCAAATCCGTTAAGTATTTTAGCCGTGAAGAGGTAATAAACAAACGGACAGAGTAACTTTGGTGCTTATTTGATGTTCAATACTAAGTAGGATTGTAACGTATGGATAACGTAAACAAATCAGCATAATCTATGATTATAAAAAATATTGTTTTATAATCATAAATTATGGTAATTTGTTTACGTACTGTATTACGTTTTATATAAAAGCTTATTGTTCTCATTGATCGAGGCTTAACGTGACAATAATGTTTTGTCCGATTCTGTCTGATACAATTGAGTTATTAGGGGATTTGGGACGCTCTATTTATATCTGAGTACAAAGTTTTCAAAATACAACTTATTTGTATAACTTTGAGTAATTGGGAATGACGCAGTTGTAGTCATGACAAAAATATTTGGTACTAGCACTTCGCCCGCGACTTCGTCCGCGCTGTAATTTTCGTAAGGATATTTTTTATATAAATTGTAGCCTATGTTAATTTAGCTTTCTATTGCCGAAAAATAGTTAAATTGATTCAGTAGTTTCAGAGCTACTTCGGTGCTAACAAACTATAAATGCTTTTGAATTTTGTTTAATTTTTTTTAATCTTTCCACTTTATAATATTGGTATAGATGGAATTATGAAATAATTTAAGGATAGCACCTGTAGCAGATTCATCTGGTGGGATAGGTTGAATGAATGGTGGGGAAGGTATGAATCTTGAAAAAAATGCTGGAGATTACTGGACAAAGAAAGGAAAGCCAAGAACAACCTAGAAACTGTAGGAGGAGGCCTATACCCGCCAGAAGCCTTAACTAAATAACAGTACTAGTAAAAGTAAAAATATAAATAAATGAAAAGCTGTGCTTAGAATAGAATAGAGGCCTTGGGATGAAAAAAACTTAGAGGAAGATAACACTACTCAAAATAATCACTACTTAAAAACCTGTCATTCTTTGTTTGGTCTAGTCATAATTTTTGAGTTCGCTTATTCAGAAAGATTATTATAAATATTATGTATTTTATTAGTATTATATATATATTATTTGTATATTCTACCCGAAACAAAAGTTTACTTTAAATTTGATTTATTAGTTGTACACCTACCAGAGCGTAGCCTTTTTAACCCAAGTGTTTGGTAGAGAATGCCTTGTTGCATTAAGTCCACCCATGTACCACAATTGTACATAATGTTTAAATAAATAAATAACATATACACTGAAAGATGACGTACTAAACAGTTGAGAATGACTGAAAATAAAAAGAAGAGCTACATTAGATTGATATCATCGGAAGTTGATTACTGTGATATAGACAACTAGTGTTCATTGTTCAGCCGTAAACGTTACCTGTAATGTCTGCGATGCTTTGTAGATCATCTCTAGGCGGTGCTTAGATAATGCACGTGGTATATATCATTATCACCACCACAAAGTGAAGACGTATCCCCATCATTTTCTCACACTTCAAATTGCAACCCAACAATGCTCCTTGGCGGATTTAAGCTGACTTTTGTAAGTCAGCAACTGTTCAGAATGTTCTGTAGATACGGTACTGTCCAGGTCAAAAGTGCAGTCACAGGCACTTAAAATTATAGTGGATTTTTGGGGTTCGGTATCAAACAAGGAGTTACAGTTTCACCTTGTCCGTCTTACTGTCTATCCGCGGTTTAGCTCAAAGACGCTTTGTACTAGAAAATTGGAATTTGGTATTACGCCAACAAAGTTGTAAAACAAAATCTTGAAAAGCAGATTTAGTACTCCACGATTGCATTTGGGAACCATAGCATTTCTTCTACTATAATTTTTTGGCGCTTTAGCTTTGTGTGATTGTGACTGCACTTTTGTCCATTATTGTACTTACATAGGCAAAGACTTAGGGCGCCTTCAAATTAGTCACTAAGTGCCGCGCGGCTGCAGCGCGTCGGCAGCGCGGCTGCCACGCGTTTGTTATTTGTAGCGACTAATTTAAAATTGAAGGCGCCCTAAGTCTTTGCCTATGTAAGTACAATAATAGAAAATTAAAGAAAGATTTATTGTGAAACCATAAACCTGTGTAGAGATTACAAAATAAAACTATATCAAGAAGGTTTTCTCACGAATTTTATTCTGTCTTATTTTTTTAAATGTTGATACTTGTCATAAGATTTCATAGTAACGGTTAGATAACTTGTTATCTTATAAATTTCGAACATATTATGATAATTACCAAGTTAATAATTATAATATGATCTTTACACAAACAATCGAGGAAAACATTCGATACAAAACTATCGTTAACAGAAAATGCGACATTGAAACTTTGCTCATTACGATGTAGTTTCTGAACTTAGCAGAACATAAGCGATGATTTATTTACATTAAACCTGATAGAAAACAGGAAATGTACAACATACGTATACTGAAGACCAAATCAACATCACTAATGGCGGTTTCATCAACTTACCAAAACTAAACTTCAAAAATATTTACATCATACAAAATATTGATAATTTCACTTCGTAATAGGCAAAGAGCTAGTGTCACACAACACAAACCGTATGATATTATAGTACAACAGTAATACATCATAAAAAATACATCAATATAAAAATGTACGGAACACGAGTTAAAACAACACGACCATATTGAGAACCTGTGACACAGATTTATCTAAATATTTTTCAGATAAAATGTAACGGCGGGCATGTTATTGGGAACATTTTAGGAACAAAACATCCACCTATTTTTAGGTATTTTTTGGTATCAATGGAGGGTTTGATAAAATTGCGGGTAAGGTAGGTATTTTGTAACACTGTGTAGTTTTAATGGTTGAAAAACAGTTTTCATTTCACAAACCGTTCCATATTTTTTACCCATTTTCTGGTTTTGAACATTGTATTGTTGGAGTCTGCACTCATCCTACTATTCAAGACGCTACAACCTGGGAGTCTTTAAATCTTGAGTGAATAGGTTATTTCTAGGCAATCGTGCTCCATCTTCGACCACATCATCACTTACCATTAGGTGAGATAGTGGTCAAACGCGTGCCTATGCTTAGTAAAAAAAAAAAAAACGACTAGCTTTTTTCCGCGACTTCCTTTCTTAGTTCACCTCTATGAAGTGCAGGAAAGCTACATGCCAAATTTCAGCTTTCTACGACCAGTAGTTTCGGCTGTGCGAAATATAATTATAAAACAAATCAACAGCTCAACTCATTTCTGAGTTAAGCTCGAATTTGTACATGAACTTTCATTACTGTGTTTTGAATAAGCTGTTTTGGTGTACAATAAATAATTAAAGAACAAAGTCCCTTCTGCTCCGCCCAGAGCACTTTTTTTTAAAGATGGAATATCATCAAAGGACTCCAATTTGATGATATTCCAGTAGGTCAACTGTTGCGACGCCGTGAGACGGCGTCGTGAGGCGATGTGTTAAGACCCCGCGTCGCCACAGGACGCCACGTAATGGCGCCTTCAGTGTAGACGTTATTTTCATATGTTAACTATTTCTATCTTGCTCAAACTTGCACAAAGTCGGCGAGATAGCATTTTTTCTCGTGTCTATGGCTAAAGCCCCAGAAGCTTTCGTTGCGATCAGTTTTTACGTAATTAGTTTTAATTTTTTGTTTGCTATCTCGTTCTCACTTGCAGAGAGTCTAAGAGAGAAAGAGATATTTTTACACACTTTAGAATTACTATTTTTTATTTAATCCGTGTTATAATGTTATTAAATCCATATAATCCTATTTGCCAATTAAATCACGATTTCGATTTAATTTACGTAACATAGGTAACGTGCGTAACATACGTGATATTATCGTCGTTGTAGCATAACCAGAAACCAGACAAATTTGGCCCCACAGATCCGCGATAACGCGCAATATGGCCGTCAACAGCTGAGCGGGAAAAAAAGGGGAGCACTAATAGAGGGTTTCCCGAAAATCTTACGGAAACGGGGAAAACTGCGATACGGGAAAAACCACACGAAGTCTCGGGATAAAGCTTGTTTGATATACATTAAGGAAATAATTTGTTGACAAGCGTGCTGCACTATTGGATTTTTGTTCTATTATCAGATTAAGTCATTCGAAATAGACGCGACAACAGCAATCTTTGCATTCCTAGATCCAAGACAGCCCTATTGCGAAAAAGTATATTCTGTATGGCGCCAATTCTATGTAATGAGTTGCCAAAATGTTGAAGGCAATACACAACGGAAAAATTAAGAAGCAGGTAAAAAAACATTATTTTAGAAAAAGCCTACTACAGCACTGACGAATTTTTGAATGATAATTTAATCTAATTTCTGTGGTTTTAATTACTTTGATATTTAATTGACTTGAATTAAATTAATAAATTGAATTATTAAGTACTTTGATTATTTATTCATTTAATTGAATTATTACTTTGAATCGACTTGAATTAAATTAATTGAATTAAATTATTACTGCTTGAATTATTTTAATTTTGCTAACTAGCTGTTCTGTTGTATTTGGATTGTTTAATGTTTATAATAGTGGACAAATTTGTAATTATGTCATGTTTATGTAATAAGTATAACCTACTTACATTCGTACGCCGTTAAGGCAAAACATAACTGATATATTATGTAAATTAATTGTAACATCTTGCATGCCACGTGTATGTATACTCATGTTTTGGACAAATAAATGATCTTATCTTATCATAACTTGAGTTTTTTTGAAACCGGAAAGATTCTAAAAAGTTTTGTCAACAGATCACCTTTGTAGAAGTAGATAAATAATGTTTAATGTTAATTATGTTATTTATCCGGATGTTTGGTGATGAAACATTTTACCTAAACACATATTTTATAGTCTATCTAGTCTCCACTAGTTTTCCCCAGCGTAATTTCAGTTTACATGCTCTGAGAAATTAAACAGGGATTTTACTCTACCGAACACGGTACCAAGTAGGTATTGCTTTAGCGTTTAACGAGTTTTGATTTTCTATTCACTTTGGATGGAAAATCAAAGCCATGTTGCAATAATACTGGAGTAATCGAATATGGTTTCCAACAGTTGTAGTTTATTTCACAAGAAACAGTGTACCTTTATCCTCAGTACGTTTGAAATTAATGCTTTTTGAATAGGAAATACACTCACGCAGAAAACAGAATTTGTAAGGAACATAGCTGATATTGACGCTAGAGGAGCTTGTGGCTAAATAATAACAGCCGCACGGGTTGATCTTGAAGGTTAAGCAACGCTTGCCAAGGTTGGTCTGTGGATGGGTGACCATCTTAACATAACGAGTTTCCTCCGTGCCTTGCAAAGCACGTTAAGCCGCTGGTCCCGGCTGTCATTTGTAGATCTTTGGCAGTCATTACGGATTGTCAGAAGCCAGTAAATCTGATTACAGTCTTGCCAAGATGTACCGTGTTACCCTGTTACTGGGTTGTGGAGGTCTGGTAGGCAGCCGCTCCACGTAAAACACTGGTATTCAGCTGAATCCGGTTTGACTGGAAGCCGACCCCAATGTAGTTGGGAAAAGGCTAGGCAGATGATAGCTGATAGTGAAGCAATCCAGACTCGTAGTAGTCTACACTGCGTCACTATTTACTCATTGATCAAAATGCGTGAGTTAATATCGTGAAAGTATTTTCTATACGCCTCGTTATAAAACACGACCATTTAACAAAAGCCGAACTAAAAAACGTTTATTACAAAACCACATTTTACAACTATGACAAAACAATAATTCAACCAAAAATTGGTCATGCGTGAGCCCTAAATCGACCCGATATATGTAACATGGAGAGTCGACGTCGGTACCTCGCCCCCGCAGCCATTCACCAAACCCCTGCTAGTTTATAGCTAGATTTCCTGACCTCATAAACTCAGCGTGTTGATATTAAAGCCTCTCTGATTCGCAGCGCGAAATATTTCGCTCTTTTTTTCATATATACATTTTTTCACATACACTTTTTTCACTGATCCCGCTGTATATGAAAATGTGCGCTGTTTTTGATAAAAATACCGGCTTGCTAATATTCGTGTTAAGCCTGCGTGCTCTAATTTGGTCGTGATAGGAAATTGGACGCAGTTTTTATAAAGAGTTAAATTACTTTTGGCTTGGTGTTATAAGCAGCGCTGTTTTTGGCTGTACACTTATTTTCCATGATTCATGAAGTCAGGTTGATTTTAGCCAACTTTTTCACCAGGTGTATAATACTTTTTAAAATCGACCGGAGTAAATATTAAGCTGTCAGTTTTATTATTAGTTATATACTTATTTCAAACAAGCAAAGAAGGATGAAACATTCAGAAGATGAAGATACGCTGAGTTTACTTTCAAACGAATTTCAGTTGAACTTAAGGCGCTGTACTCAGTCAAAATAGGCTTCACAAAACAGTTTTTTAGCCAAATGTATACATTTTAGAGCAGCTAAAAAAATATATGTTAATCTTGATCATATTTATGGGTGGACCATTGTGTTCAAAACACGTTTTCGATAAATTTTCTCGATCGTTTTTTTTTTTAAAATTACCATTTAAATTGAAATTGTAGCAATTGTAACTGTATTATTTATAAACTAATCTTGATAAAAATAATAACAGTGATGTAATATATAATAATAAAGGGAACTGTTGTTTTTATTTATCGATTGGAATAAGATATTTGTAAGGATTAATGTATTTAATGATAAATAACTCGAACGAGTCGAACGAAACGCCGCGCCATCGCGGCGTCCTTTTGCTTCGTCTATTCACCGCGCCTTAAGCTAGTACTTTCTCGACAGTGATCAATCACACGGAAGAAAAACACTCGCACTTTAAAATCGCTAAGCGATCCTGCGCTCGTGACCCTAATCCAAACGATTCAAAAACGTAATCCCTAGCACGCACCCAGAATCCGAAACACAGAAAATTTCAATACACAAAAGCCCATTACAATTTCGTCGGCCGCTGCACACGGCAGAAACAAAATGGCTACCAGCTCAAAAACGCGCCATGAACACGATTCTATTGATGACAATACTGATTGTTTTTCGTTTTATAAATTTTCTTTTTTCATATAAATACGTTTTGAGGACATTTTAATCATGTATTGTTCGAGTTTTTTAAAGAGGATTCGGTAAAAGTGCTCGCATCTATAAATCTCGATTGTACCCTTTGTGTTCACGATAAGTTGAAACAGTTTATTTATGCATGAAAGGTAAAAGTGTATTGTTCATTTTAGACTTTGCTTTGTCTGATTGGCTTTGAGGGTTCGAATGTTTTGTAACAGTAAAATGGAAGGCAAGTTTACAAAAGTAATTTATGTTCCATTTAATATTGATGTAGATGGGTTGTTTTAGTGCTTTTGTGTGTAATCAGGTTTTTGAAAGTTCTGACCTAGATTGTATTTCGTAATTTTGTCTGCTTCATGTTTAATAAAACAAGGTAATGCTGCCAGCTGACTTTGAATTAGTACCTATTAAAACTTATTTGCATTGGTAATTAAGTTCAAAATCATTAAAAAAAAACAATTTAAAGAAATTCTTCCGTCATTGGTGACTGACTGAGTGTATCAAAAGTAAAACAAAAGATTTCCAGAGATATTCTAATATGAAATAGATTTTTCAACATTCAAAGCTTTTCCAGATAAATAAAAACGTTATTAAGCCCATTCCTAGAATTTATATTATTTTACGTTTCTCGTTTTCCAGGTACTCAATTTAATACTCGGTTAGGTCCTCCGTGAAAATGAAACAAATTACTTTTTGTTCTAGAAACTTCCAAGCACGTACTTAGACGGAAAAATAAAGATAATTCGCCGTCTTAAAAACTTCCTAATGCCAACACTTTAGCATTCCAAAGTAATTCTTTGCCACAATGAAGTTAATGATCTGTGTCACATGGTTCTTTGAACTGAAAATATCTTATTTTAAGTATACAGTCTTTAAGTATCTAATTTATTTACAAATAGTAGTCATTTTCAATGACAGTACTAAGTGAAGTAACAATATGTTTATATGTTCTGCTGCATGATTCAATTGACTCGTGAGACAATTCATTCGAGTTATTTTCAGAATGTACACTGGTTATAATGACGTTGCCAAGTTTATTTCTATCAAATGACCTCTTTTTGTCATCCATTTTGAATGGCAATGATATTACAATAATAATATTTACACGATCAACGAAAACTTCAAAATGTACAGATTTATTTGTTACATTTCTGAAAAATTGGATTATCGTTTTAAAAAATGTCAATTTATTCAGAAACCTATATTATTACAATTACACCTATGAATACTTAAAACGTTACCTGTATTACATATTACATTAATTTAACATCGTATATACACTGCGTTAGTCCGATATTTACAACCATGGCTTGTCCCGTGACACTCACTGAATGTTTTCACCGTCACTTTACACATAATTGTAAATATCTTCCATGTCTCATACGTTCATCTCCGACATTGCTGCTTGAGGGACCCTAGACTGTGAGAAGTGCTGGGAGGGGGGCGATGAAGGAGGGGGCAGGACGGATCCATTCCCCGGCCCTTGAGACTGCCCCGTCTGAGCTTGCACGTCAGGCAAATTCCCCGCACTACTCATAAAAGTCGCGTTCTTCGGTAGCGTCATACAATTCGACGCATTACATATCTGATTCTGTTGATAACTGAACCCCACTTTTCTCGGCAAAGTCGTACATTGTCCCCTATTTGTTGGCGGACTCGATTTCTGCGACAAATTCGACATTTGTATCCCCGTGTGACAAACGTTCGGGCAGTTCGCTGTAGTGAAGTGGGGAACTCGATTTGTCATTGCGATTATCGCGTTTTTGTCCTGATGATCGATGTCGACAATCGTACTCGAGCTTTGCGAGTGTCCAACGAAGTAATGGGGATGCTTCGACGATACGCTATCGAACGTTGAGTTATGGTTCCTTTTCTGTTGCTGCTGGAGAGCTTTTACTTGAAGTCTAGTTTTATCTCTTTGGTAATAAACCCCGGCGAATATAAGAACGTTAAGAATTAGCAAAGAGCATCCTATAGCTATAGTTACACTGAGGGCTGTGGAGTAGGCAGTGTAACCTGCTACTTCTAAATTGGACACGTCCTGTGTGTGCGTGTTGTTTGGAACTTGGCTCTGTGTGACGGCGGACCCTGGTCGGGCGGACATCACACTAATACACGTCGTAACGTAGGTGTCCATCGTAGTGGAGGGTATGTCTAATGTGAGATTGTAGGTCGGTTTGCGGTACAGCTCCATCGTGGGATCGAAATAGTTAGCGCGTGTAAGAGGGTCCGGTCTCACCAGTCCGTCGTACAACTCTGGGTCATTGTGGTTTCTAAAAAGGTTGTGTTTCGCAACCACGTCTTTCATCCCTGCGCGGTGGATTTCCGGGATCAGCCGCAGCCACACGGACAGCTGATGTGCTCGATAATGGTTTTTCATCCGCGGTTTCATGCCTGCAATGGAACTTTTATTGTGTAACGCGTAAAAGAATTTTTAGGGAGAAAATTGAGGCGCGAATAAATGAAAAGTCGGCGTAATTAACTTTCAGAATTGATATTACCGGTGATGGTGAGGTGAGCGAGATTAAATTTTATCTTTTGTGGATTAATGTGAGGATAACGTTCTGTTATTAGATTTTTAGATAAAAACGTTCATTGGGATATTGACTTGTTAGAAAATGGCCTCGTTGAGTATTAACGAAAATTAGATTTCAGGTGTTCAAAAAATCGTAATATCTTTTTGTAATATGCAAAGCTGTAGATATTTTAATTAACTTATGGTGATTTTATTTAATATAATGACAAATTAATTCCACAACTCCAGTAACGTACGATTTTATTTGAACATTTGTGAAAAGTAGAAGGTTTTGTGTTTTGCTTACCAATTTCTAAATACTTTTGGTACAATGTATCGTACTCGTCCCACAGTATGCTCTTGTATTTATTCCTTTCTCTTGATATTGGCAGTACAGACTCCTGACGATGGACTTCATTTGGATTCCTAAATGAACAAAAGAAAATCGTTTTAATATATTTTTGTTTCATAAACGGAAATAAAGACGCAAAGCGGTCTTATGCCTATTAACATAATTTATCGCATTGGTCTTTGGAAAAAAAAAATCAAAACTGTTTGAAATAAAATTAAAAACCAATATTGTCAGTTAATTTTCAAACGGATCAACTTAATGAAACGGTAAACATAAAGACTGTTAGAGAGTATTTCAAAATGACAGCGAATTTTCAGAGCTATCTCACTAAACAGCCTTTATAATGAAAATTCAACGTTCAATAACCGTTAACCTTGACGTTATTCACAACGACTAGATAATCCTAGCTACAATATCTGCTAACTTCACGATAAATTAATTCATTGCTCAAAAATAAACTTTAAGCGGAGCGTGTAAGTTTTAAAATTGAAACAACTCAACGTCTGTCTGGAAATAGTCATGAAACAATACAATTATTTCAAACTTTTGTTGACGAGTAGTTGTGAAATATTCTAGTTATTTCAATTAAATTGGAAACAAACAAATGGTACTGACTGAAAAGTTTGTTGGTTGGAAAACGGTCGGGAAAACGCCGGAATATACTCAGCGAGCCTTACGATAGAGTTCTCGTTTTAAACCATTTATAATTTTGGCTAGGTTATTTGAACAATCTGTTCGCTTACTTTTTAACACACTTCAAAGATCAGAGTCTGTATTTGTTTTTAAAATCTTTATGTGTTCGTTTATATACATATATACACCATCATTATTTTTTTTTTCATTTTTTGCCGTCCACTGCTAAATACATTCAGTCAAAAAAGTATCGGGAATGGATGATTTGTTTATGGTTCCAAATTCAAATTTTTGTTTTTTTGTAGTTGTTAGATTGGCACAACTGTTTTCCATTTTGGCGCGGAGTTTGAGTTGCATCTGTTATTTATATTAAATACAGTGCTGGTTTTAGTAATATCATATATAGTGTGTATTGCGAATTTCATAATGGACAAAAATATCGAACAAAGAGTTTGTCTTAAATTTTGCATCGCCAATGGAATTTCGTGTTCGGAGTCACTGAAAATGTTACAGAAGGCTTACGGTGAATCGACTTTATCAAAAACTCGTGCTTATGAGTGGTTCAAAGCGTTCAAAAGCGGTCGAGATGTGATGGAAGATTTGCCTCGCTCTGGTAGGCCGTCAACGTCTGCAACTGAAGTTAACATCGCAAAAGTGAAGGAAATAGTGACTGAAAATTCCCATTCAACTCTGAGAGAGATAGCCGCCGAACTTTCTGTATCTCACGAGTCGATCCGTACCATTTTAACTAATCATTTGGGTATGAAACATGTTGCTGCTCGGCTAGTCCCAAAAGATCTGAATTTTCTCCAAAAACTCAATCGCATGAAAGTCGCTGAGGACATGCTAGAACGAGTCAGTTCGGACCCAACATTCATGAAACGCATTGTTACTGGTGACGAGACGTGGGTTTACGAGTTTGACATGCAAACTAGTCAACAAGCTGTGTGTGTGGCACCCGTTTTCAATCGATAGAAGACATAAAGGAGAATTCGCGGCGAGAACTGAACTCAATTCCGGAAGCAGCGTTTAAAAAATGTTTTGATGAATGGATTATTCGTTGGCGCAAGTGTATCGTTTCTAAAGGAGCATACTTTGAAGGTGATAAAATAAATTTTGATGAATAACAGACATTTTGTGTATTATTGATCTTTTCCCGGTACTTTCTTGACAGAGTAGTATAAGCCTCCCCCAAAGAGCGCCAACCATGGCATGGCATGGCAGTGAAGCAGCAATTTGAAGAAGGAAGCTGCACCTTCTTCAAATCATCGATCCAACGTGCTGCTGGGCGTCCCACACTACGTTTTCCCATACGCGGTCTCTACTCTAACAAATGTCTCCTTCATTGACCGTCTTTCCGTCTATAGACATGGCCAGCCCACTTCCACTTTAGCATGCTGGTGTTTAAATAGTGTACGTACAGCCATAACTTCGTTGTTCATGAACCGATTATGACTATTGTATTGGAAATGTTTCCAAGTTGGCCCTTTTAAATTTGTCGAAGATTTGAGAATTCGTGTTGGAGCTTAAAAGGAAACTCCGCAACCAATAGAAGTAATTGGGCCGTGTATAACATAATAATTTTTGTTGATAATACTTTTGCCAAATTTACGTAGGCGTACACGTGCTAAGTATAATTAATTGTATCCAAGTGGGTATACACACCAAAAAATGTATAGATATTATAGTCTTCTATTTATAACACTTACACGAGCCTTAAATTGAATTACCATGCTTTAGAAATACACTTTCACAACACAAATCTATGATAGCGACAATGCTTAACAAAACTGGACTTATTCTTGGTATATCGTTTGAGCCCTTGCCGCCTGTGATAAAGTACTCTCCTAGTACAGGCATCAAACATTTTCTACCTATATTATAATTTGAGATTTATAATTTTATTGTACCAATTCGAATTTTTTAACAAAGATTTATTATTTATCATTATTTTTAATGTCCCATTTTTACTACTGGATATTGTGTTAAAGTACAAGTTTAAAAATTTATGCACCTAGCTCATAGAAGACGTCTCCTATTACATTAATGGAATGTAAAACTTCCCCGCCGAGGATCAAAAAGAGACTCACACAAGATGGCACCAGCGACTCGGTAACGTTAGTTATTGTCTCTAAAACTTGCTAAGGCATTATTTATGCCATATCAACTGCCTAGCCTTTTCCCAACTATATTGGGGTCGGCTTCCAGTCAAACCGGATTTTAAATGAATACCAGTATTTTACGCGGAGCAGCTGCCTACTAGACCTACACAACCCAATAACTGGGTAACATGGTACTCCATGGCAAGACTGGTGTCCGATTAACTGGCTTCTGACTATCCGTAACAACTGCCAAAGACAGCCGGGACCAATGGCTTAACTCGGTATGTAAAGATGGTCACCCACCCACAGACCAACCTTGGCAATCGTCGCTTAACTTTGAAGATCGACCCTTACGGCTATTATTATTTAGCTACGAGCACCTCGCATTATATATGCCATAAATATACTAAAATACACGTGAAAGAGCTCGTTGCTAAATAATAACAGCTGCAGCCTTGTCGATCTGTGGATGGGTACCTGTCTTAACATATCGAGACACCCTCGTGCCACAGAAAGCACGTCAAGCCGTTGGTGCCGGCTGCCATTTGTAGATCTTTGGTAGTCTGTTTGGATTGTCAGAAGCCAGAAAATATGACAACAGTTTTGCCAAAAGGTAACGCGTTACCCAATTACTGTGTTGTGGAGGTCAGGTAGGCAATCGCTCTACCTAAAATACTGGCATTCAGTTGAATCCAGCTTAAATGGAACCCAATTCCTATATAGTTGGGAAAAGGCTAGGCTATATGATGACTGTACTTAATACACGTCAAAATTACGGATATATTTACACCATCGTCATCATCTTATCATCCGCAAGACGTCCACTGCTGGGCATAGGCCTCCCCCAAGCGCCGCCACAACCACCGGTCCTGTGTGTCTCGCATTCATCGGCTACCCACGACTCTCAACAGCTCATCGGTCTACCTTGTGGGAGGCTTCCATCGTTGCGTTTTCCGGTACGCGTTCGCCACTCCAAAACTTTTCAGCCCCATCGACCTGTTCTGCGAGCAATGTGCCCTGCCCACTGCCACTTTGGACCACTTAGGTATAATCATATCCGTATTTCCGTACCACAGGAAAGTATTAGTTAGTCTCCTTTTTACTGAACTAGAGAAAATAATTAGACAGTGTTTTGTTTTATTTTCCTTGATTTATATTATGTCGTGAGAAATAATGTTCACGCTTAAGTGGTGCGACGGATATGAATTTGTTTCACACGCAATGCTGATTTAGCTTGCGTTCACTAGAGGTGTTTATTGATTTTATTTTCTATATACTAATATATAAAGCTGAAGAGTTTGTTTGTTTGTTTACTTGAACGCGCTAATCTTAGGAACTACTGGTCCGATTTGAAAAATTCTTTCAGTGTTAGATAGCCCATTTATCGAGGAAGTCTGTATATTATCACGCTAAGACCAATAGGAGCGGAGCAGTAATGAAAATTGTGACGCAGACGAAGTTGCGCGTGTCAACTAGTAGTTAAGATTAGTGGAAGTGGGTCTTTAGTTTTCACTTTTTACGTGTGAAAATTAACCTTGGAACTACAATCATAGTTCATATTTCTTTAAACATTATTTTACCATGTCCTTAAATTCGATTATTTAGTAAAGAGACGATAATTATCGCCACAATTTTTTTTTAATAACGCCGTTTCAGCGATGCATTTTTTTTATTTTGTACAGGGAAATACAGCAAAACATCAATTGAATACTACAAAATATCATTGGAACTAAACCCTAAACTGTTACATTGTGGTTGCATCAACTACTAAGCAGTAACGGCTGTGACTGACAGTCGATTAACTGAATACCTACTAAGTACCTACTCAGTTTATTACGTAGCTAGACAAGCAGGAGATTAATCAAGTATCTTCTAATTACCTAAGTTTCGTTAGTAGGTAAACTCATACCTAATTATTATACCTTACCGTAGTAATAATTATTGAATTTATTATAAATAATGCTTCGGAAATTTTCTTAAGCGTTTTAATCATAGAGGTTGAACACATATTAATCTACACTTGAATTTATAATTCGTGATAATTTGAATCTTTCGCAAACAATTCAAGTATCGACGATTAAGTTTATTTTAAGTGACCACTTTTAAAAGGTTGTTACTACACCAAACGACCGATCGTCGAACGATGGCATCGATCAACATCATTCGACGTCGACCGATTGATTTGTTGCTTTGGCTAAGCAAGGGATACCGGGCAATAAACAAATCGATGACCGCCGATCGATGACATCAATTGACTTTGATTGATTGGTGATCGAAGAAAGAAGTAGAAACTATCGATCGACCGCATCTAATTCATTCTACCATCGACCGATGGTGTCAATCACGATCCTGCTTGATACGGAGAGAAGTGGAAATTATATACTACTCCTCCGCTGTACTTTTCTGATTAATTTCGTTGCAGGATCCAAGACAGTTGAATCGTTTCTCCGGGACTCGTCGGGTTTCATTGGCTCGGCGTTTTTCTGGTGGTCGCCACTGTTGATTTTGGCTTTCAGGAGTTGCAGTGGTTGGGAATGTGTGGCGGGCTTGTCCCAACAAATAATAATCGATCGATCAGTATTACCCTAAAATGTCCCTTAAACGAGAAAATTCAAACACAATTCGCCAAACTCACCCGGTTCTCGCAAAGTTAGCCATATAAAGTATGAATGCTTCCGACAACGCCACTTCAGACTTCGTATAGTTTCGGGGGAAATGGCCGAGCCCCTCGACCAATGGGGCTCCGAATAAGTACGGGAGCTCTTCTCCGTGGACTGACCCCATCCGCTGCAATAGAAGGAGGTATTAGTACTACAATTTATTGGGGTGATCGAAGATCTATATTTGGAATTAAAAAGTTCAAATCATTATGATTTGAATTGGTGAGAATATGTGCACTATTTATTTAATAGATATGGCACTATTATGCCAATAATACACAGATGCATACACTTATGCTTTTTTGCACTATTTGCTGTTAGTGCACTTTTGATAACTTTTAGTTTGATCAATAACATAATTCAATGAATGATTTGGTTTATGGAATGAACCTTTGAGTATAGCTATAAATATAATTAAGTTAAATTCATAGGATTTGAAATGAATAAGCATTCGTTTTATGTTTCGCCCGTTTTTGAACTGGGCGACTCAGAATTATTATTTGCTATAATGAAATGCATTTGAAAGTTTATCATGCTTTATTTCACCGTCTATTTTCAAAATTTTTCATTACGAAGAAATTTTTGAGGAAGAGGGCAAAAGGAAGGAAGAGGTTACACAAAAGAACTATTATACACTATATCCATATCTTTTTAAAATTGTGTAGTCCATAGCTCTTTGCAAGGTTATCTTTTTCATCCAGTAAGAATGTTGATTTCGTATTTCAGACGTAAACTGAGTAATGGAATTTGAAGTGTTTAAAAAATTCAGAGTTTATGTCATCATGAAAAATAATTAATCATCCATTTCATTGTTATCATGAATCCCCAAATTATACTTGCGTTTTAATGGAAATCAATCACTGATTGAATTTTAAGCGTTCAATTTGCGATTGATTTAATTAAGCTAATGCGGTTCATTATTTCATTTATTCTCAAAAATTTATAAATGGTGAAACAGTTTAAAAGTGACATATGTCATCTGCCTAGCTTTTTCCCAACTATATTGGGGTCGGCTTCCAGTCAAACCGGATTCGCCTGAATACCAGTATTTTATGCGGAACGGCTGCCTACCAGACCTCCACAACCCATTAACTGGGTAACACGGTACTTTATGGCAAGACTGGAGTCAGATTTACTGGCTTCTGACTGTCCGTAACGACTGCCAAAGATCCACAAATGACAGCCGGTTCCAACGGCTTAACGTGCTTTCCGAGGCACGGAGAAAACTCGGTATGTTAAGATGGTCACCCATCCACAGACCAACCTTGGCAAGCGTTGCTTAACCTTAAAGATCGACCCATGTGGCTGTTATTATTTAGCCACGAGCTCATCTTAAAAGTGACATATGTATCGTCATGTAAATACATGAGTATCTATTAAAGGAGTATGGAATAACTTATGTAGTAAATGGATATAGCACTCTGAAATGTTCAAAGCGATTTTTAGTTCAATCGTTGAAAAATTTTACAATCATTTTGACAAAAGAAATGTCAAATGACTTCATTACATTTAATCAATACCTTATTTTGTTTTAATACAGGTCGTTATAGGTACAAACTTACACCATAAATATGCACATCCAAGAATCACTTAAGTGTTTTTCAGAAATCGATTTTCAAGTTCAACTTTTTAGCAGTTGACTATGTACACGAAAATATGACAAGATCCGTTCGGCAATCGCCTCATTCTTCATCTAATTCATAAGGTATTTCAAAACTTAGGTGAAAGTTTGAGGCGAATGCGGAATAAACCTTAAACAAAGAAAAAAATTGGACGCAAAAAAAGTTATAAAAATATTCTAACCCTCACCTGAGGATAATCCCCATCCTTAGTCTGGTAATCGAACACGTAGAAGAAGGTTCTAGGTGAGGTGTCAGGGGAACTGAGGAAGTCCCCGGTCTGGACCAGTGGCGCCACGTATTGGGCATCGGAGAGAGCCAGTACTGCTGCGTCTCGCGTGTTAATTGGATGCTAGAACAAAAGAGTTTCAATTAAAGAGTATTTTATTCTAAAGAGCTAAATATTATTTAATGCGTATGGGTAAACGTAATGTGGGACACCCTGTGTCACAATGGATCGATGATCTAAAGAAGGTGGCTGGCAACGGATAGATGGGGACTGCTCAAGACTGGGATGGTTGGCGCTCGTTCAGCAGTGGACGGCAATTGGCTGAAATGATGATGATGATGATTTTTAATGGGTTGATGAAGATAGAAGTCGCAGCGAGGCGGCCCAAGAAGAGGCGGTGAGATGCCTTTTATACGTACCATAAGAGTTGTTACCTACAAAAATACCTACCTAAAGAAAGATAAAATAATATGAGGTAGTTGTCCCATTTCTGTTCTGAAAATGATGATTATATTGATCTAAGTGTTTTCACTGTTACTTGTGATCTTGACCAGTGAACATACTGTCAGAAAATTATATCTACCCAAAAGATGAACAGTAGTAGATGCTCTAAAACCAAAACAATGACCTCACATACATGAATTCTATAATTTCACTAAATTCTCTTTGTTTTGTCTCCGTTAACAAGTTTCCTTCAGTAAAATGGCTGCGTAGACAATCCTTTAAACAAGATTAGCCTTTCCAACAAAGCTTTCTAAGAACAAACGCTAACGAAACATGAACATTCCTCACAAACGTGATGTGTGTCAGCAAGTGTGTCTGGAATTACATTCACCCGAGTAATTTTGTACTAAACTATGGGCAAAGTGTAAGCCGTTTCATTGGCTACCTAAATCTTAACCACTCCTTTAAGTTCGGAGTTAAAATCAATATTAACGAGACTCTTTATTAAAATTCCTTTGAAATTCTCAAGTTAAATGTTTGTAAGTCCATCTCAATCGTTAACAGGGTTGAGTTTGAACCGGTGACCTTTCAATTGGCGGCCAACACTCCATCGCTTGTTCTATATTTATAACTCATTCACTCGTTATAACTTACCAACGTTGGATCTGTTCCGGTCATATGTATATTTCTGAGTAGGACGAAAACTGGTTGGACAAAAGGAAGTCTAATAAAGGAGGTTAAAATATAAACTATTCTACATAGGTAGGGGTTTGTTTACTTGATACTTCACTTTGGTAATTATTTTAGATACAGAAAAAAAATAATCATACATTGGAGCTGAAACTGAATGACAATATGGATTGGAGAATTCAAATCAGAATTATATTGCTGGTAAAACTGATACTCTGGTTATTCTGAACATAACGGTAATAGTAATAAACAATGCAGTAATCAAAGAACATGAAACCAAACAAAACGCTTAATTCAAACATGCAAATAAAAATTCAATAACACGAACAGAAGAATTCCAACGAACAATAACAGACAAAAATTATAATGAAAATGAAACACCATAAATCGTGTGAATTCAGCAAACTATTCAAAACTTATCCTATAAAATATATCCGGGACACTCAATACGGAGTTGGTTGAACTGGGAAACAGTGAGAATTTGGCAGTGGTAGGACTTTAGCGGCAAGTGCCAAATGCTCCTTTTGGTGGCACTGCCAAGTCATCATAAACGTGTGGCACCTAAACCTGTGGATGTGGGTCAAGTTGATTCTACTTTGGGTAATGTTTCATGGAGTTCGATAACTTTGGACGAAAATAAAGGAGGAGAGTTCGTGTTATGTGAATTTGATGTTTTGACATTGAATTCATCATTCTTATCTTTGCGAAATTGTTTGTTGGGATTTATTTTGAGTATTTTTAAGGCCACGTCTCAACCTGCCACTAGTTTTTATGCTTGTTGTATTCCATTGCCGGCTACAGAAGTATAATGACATCAATTACTCGATCGTACCCGGCAATGTACGAGTAGCTAAAGTTGGAAAGTTGATTGATGACTTTTTATGTTTTTAATAATTCTTAAAAGTTGGTCGATGGGGTTGGAAAGTTCTGGAGTGGCGACCGCGTACCGGAAGACGCAGCGTTGGAAGTCTTCCCACAATGTGGACCAATGACCTAGTGAGGGTCGCGGGTAGCCAATGGATGCTCACATCCATCGCACATGATCTTTTGTTGTGGCGGCACTAGGGGGAGGTCTATATCCAGCAGTGGACGTCTTTTGGCAGATATGATGAGTCTTGAAAATCCACATTTGATGTTCAATCTTATTTAATTTCTCTCAGATAGTAGGTATTCAATTGGTCATAAAATTCATATGGTCTACCGTTTTATCATAGTATGTGAACGTGGTATCTACAGCAGTTCCCATTCACAATTAATTGACCAATAATGAGAATGAACAAGTAATAAAGTCCGTGGTGAATAAATTATTGAACCAATAAATAATTATAATTACCTGAACAGTCCTCTCCCAGTCTGTGTACTCGTTCACGATTGTGAAGAATATTTCACTCAAATGATATGTGTATGCATTTCTTACGTAGGTCCTGGAAAAATAATCGTGTTTAGTAATCGAAAAAGTACGGTAGCAATAAGTATCTTGGCAAGTAAGCTTAACTTCTTGGTTTGGATACCGTTTATGTCTTTTTGTGCTTGTAAATAGATTTATGTGATAGATACATAATCATACTAACATAAAAAACCGGTCAAGTGCGAGTCGGACTCGCGCAAGAAGTTGCGTACCAGCTTTTTTATAATTTGTTGTTATAACGGCATTAGAAATACACACCCTGTGGAAATTGGAACTGCCTACCTGTTATGGTTCATGAGATATAGCCCGCTTACAGACAGACGGACGGACGGGCGGATGGACGGACAGCGGAGGCTTAGTAATAGGGTTCCGTTGGTTACCCTTCGGATACGGAACCCTAAAATGAATGTCAGATTCTATGGACGTTTAAATATTTTGATGTCAACCAAGCCTCAACGGATGAGCGTATTTGAATAAAAAATCGAACACATTTTCTGGTAAAACAAGGTCTGGATATGATACGTTTCATCCCGGCAGAACACACACACAGAGGTTTGGGCCGTACAGGGCTGGTAAAAACTAAAAAAAAAAAGAAAACATCGGTCCGACTTGTTCACACACGTCCAACGGATACGAGCCGGATATGTGTGGATTAACCTTAAGACGTTCTTGTGTTCCGTTTCCACTTGCATGCAGCCACTAGCAAAAGCTAATGCCTATTTTTATACCATAATATTATTCTAACAAGGCTAATACCAATTCTTATAAAATAAAAATAACCTGAAAGGAGCTTACTCAGAAAAAGGCTTGCGTAATTCTGTGGAACCTACGTAAACACTTCTAATGAATTTTCCGCCTCCTTAGTTACTTCCAACGAACCTAGAGTAAAACCTAAACGATCTATAAATACCGAGAATCTGGGAAAGGAAAAATAAAATCTTTTTCAAGTACTTGTTATTCGTACCAGTTATTGACTGAACAAAATACCTGGAGTAAATACCTAATACTTACTTATAAATGATTGGCTGAAATGGTTGTACTTGTGGGCATTTGGAGGTAATGGTCCAATAACCTGTCACGGTTCATTCTTATTACTGACCCTAACACGAATATTGTCGAGCTGTTCGGTATTTTAGTGAAATATTTTGAATTAGAATTGTAGATATTGATATCGTTAACTTTTATTAGGTATTTACAAGAAATTGACGTTTTATTATACGGGCCGATGACATATTGTTATAACTATGGCAATGTTACAAAAAAAACACCAATGAAACAAATGAATAGCTGACCTCGAAAAAGGAATAACATGTTCGAAATGTTAAGTTAGAATGTTAAGATATCATAGTTATTAAAGTGGCTCGATAGAAAACGGCAATTTTATTGGTAAAGACACAACATACTCGTAACAAGACCAATTTAAAAAGTTTATCTATATCAACAAAAACGGAGGAGCTCGTGGCTAAATAATAACAGCCGCACGGGTCGATCTTTAAGGTTAAGCAACGCTTGCCAAGGTTGGTCTGTGGATGGGTGACCATCTTAACATAACGAGTTTCCTCCGTGCCTCGGAAAGCACGTTAAGCCGTTGGTCTCGTCTGTCATTTGTAGATCTTTGGCAGTCGTTACGGGTTGTCAGAAGCCAGTAAATCTGATTCCAGTCTTGCCAAGAAGTACCGTGTTACCCAGTAAATGGGTTGTGGAGGTCTGGTAGGCAGCCGTTCCGCGTAAAACACTGGTATTCAGCTGAATCTGGTTTAACTGGAAGCCGACCCCAATATAGTTTGGAAAAGGCTAGGCAGATGATGATGATCAATATCAACAAAAACGATTTCAATAAATTATTAAAAAAAAAAACGAATGAACGAACGAATTTTACCCCTCAAATAAAAACGAACAAACAAAAAATGAAAACGAAACATCATAATGTTTTCGAAATAATTTAACTCATCATGCAGACAAGTTACACGAGTTCACATCAAAAGACTGTTTTTTTTTTTTAATAAAAACCTCTTTTAGGCCTTTGCATTGAATAAGCCTATAATTGGTGTCTGAAAAAAAATGCAAAGAGCTTGTATGGCGTGACATGCACATTAAAATGAGGATTTATAATGCTCGTATATTTTTTTTTTAATAAAGCTCGGCTGCGGCGAATGGTTCGGGAAATAATTTATTCGATTCCGATATTCTGTTTCGTTAGAGGAGTTCTTATTATGAGTATTTTATTGGATTAAATGGTTATAAACTAACTTTGAATCATTTAATTGTGTTCGTGGTCTTTTATTTCTAGTACCCATTATTGCTTCGTAAATATTGGATAACGGTTACTTTAAAAACTAAGTTTATTCTAAGTTTTATTTCATTATTAGAATTTAATGAGTAATTTGAAAGTTACCCTTTCAGAATTTTAGCTCTAATTCTATACTCCTCCTTCCCACTACTGACTGAATAATTTTCTTAACACTCGGCTTGAACACCGCTATAGGCCCTATTTAAACAAATTCTTGAGAACAAGTCCGACACACAAAAATACCTAGATGTAACAAAATATAGTATTCTATTCTATGAAAAAAATATTTCACCTTCAATATCCAATACGTTTGATTACAGCCATTCAAGGAGACGCCCCATGACCGCAGTTCAAACACAAATTTGTTGAATAAACATCGACCTCACCTTATTATTCTATCCCTTCGTTCGCCCTCGAACCCATTTTGTATATCCTGAGCCGAAAATTTCCAGAGAGCTTCACTGGTGACAACTCCGAAGAGAAGATCGTACTTGTTTTGTCCACCCCTTATCCCAAACATTCTTTCTCCGTTTCTTTTATCAGCTTTTAGGTTGTTTACTCCTGACACGCTTGAGAAACCTTGAAGGTCATTTGGTATGAAGAACGTTAGCAGTTCTTTTGCATAGTCTGTTTTGACCACTACTCCATCAACCGACGGGCCAAATGCTGTCAAGTAACTGGGTGTACTGATCTCTGCAGACATCAGTTCATCTAGTGGTACCTCTCTGAGGCAGTCTACTATGAGCTCATGGTCTTTGACAATGTCTTCTGGAAGCGTACAGTTAGCCTGTTTTGCTAGTTGGACGGAAAAGCTGACGGGGTCTTCGACTAATGCCCAGGAGCTTAATGCTGATCCTGATAGGAGGATCGAGCGGTGGAAAAGACCTGTAACAAATTCATAAATTAATATTTTATTTGTTTTTTTTTTTGTTTGGGACAAGCACGCCACAGATACCTGCACTAACCACTGCGGCTCCTCAAAACCAGAATCAACAGTGGCGACCACCAGAAAAACGTCGAGTCAGTGAAGCTTTTCGAGTCAAGGGGAAACAGTCAACTATCTTGAATCCCGCAAAAAAAGCAAAGAAACTAAAAGTACAGAGGAGGATCAGGAAAATAAAAATTGGAATGCATCAACGCTGTTTAAAGGCACCTTTCTGACTTAAAACATAGTTTTCTGTTTAAAACTGCAAATTGATGCTCGCAGTATGTTAGGTAGGTGTGAATACAATTATGAATTTTACATACACGAATAAGTTTCCAATGCATTTGCAAAGAGAGCTGCAATCAAGTCGTTATCTACAAACTTATTTCTCTCATCTTCATGTTACCAAGTTCCGTAATAATATAACTTCAGTTGTAAGATGAAGTCTCAAGAATATTAAAAAGGCTGTGAGAGCTACGTTTTAACTACCTGGAGATTTAATTAGAACATCGTTTAGTTTACGTTTACCTGCTTTTTATGTAGAAGTCTACAGTTTTATTACAAGAATGAGGGTAAACGCTGAAGTCTATTGTTATATCCCCGTATTTTTATTAAAACTTTTTTAATCCCGGCACGTTTTCAGTCCCTTTTCTATCCCTATCGTAAATATTCTACTCAAAGTCCTTTCCTGCATTTCAAAAATAGCAATATTGATCCAAATAGGCAATTCCATTGAAAATTCTAGTTTGCACGTCGGAATAAATTTGAAATCCCGAAAGAGCTCTAATTGCAAAAGTGGGGGAATAAATTTCTGGTCCAATTTTTCCTAATTGGCACACGGTAAAGCGACTAGTGATCACTACGGCACTCAAAATATCCACTTTACACTACATTTGTATGAACTAAATCAACTAGCAATTTGGAATCAAAAACGATATTTGACTATTCGAAACGAATTTCTGCCATCATTGTTGCTGGAAGAATTAGATAACTTTTTTTTCATGAGGACTGAAACCGTTGAATGTGAGTAATTGAGAGCTTTTGATACAAATAATATCTTCATTAGTATTTTAGTTATTTTTATTCAAAGCGTAGAAAAATAAACGCAATATAGGAATTTTATTTGCATAGCGTTTGATATTGGTATGCTATTTCAATTTTTCGGTTTGCAAAATACTGGATACGTCCTCTGTTCTACTCGTATTTCTATTTTGTAGGCTTCAATTTTCAGTTATAAATTCCTAACCAACGTTTTGGATTTTGTGCCTAGTTAAAGCCTACGCGACGAGGTGGCTATTTGAAACATGCACACAACTAAAACCGTGGAATATCGCAACTATACCCGTAACTAAAATAAAAACGGTTAAAGGCCAGAAAGGGAAAATAAATAAGCATCAAATTCGGGAAGGCGACACCCTAGAAAAGCATACACCGATCTTATCTTATGTCCTTCAAAAAGGTTAGGCACACATACCCGGTGCTTGTGTATGAAATAAGATATGTACGTATCTTGTGAAGGTCGCAGCTATATAGCGCTTTGTTGGTCCCTTCAGCGAACATTCAAAAAAGGAATGAATTTAAGTACGCATGTAAAACTTTGATAAGACATTTATGTGAAGGTTATATAGGCATAGAGCTGGTCGATGTGGCGATGTTTGTGGGAGATCTATTTCTAGCACAGGAAACCTTTTGGATATTATAATAATTTGATAATTACATGAAATTTGATAACTGTGGTGCCAATCTGTAATAATCTCACCGTGAACGCTTATTAACTGCCGGTCGATGCTGTAATCATGTCGAAGTGGAGGCGTGGGTGAAGTGATCACGAAGTGATCTGTCATTCCATCTTGATAACACGGATTGGCAGCTCACTTCGTGATCACTTCATTCAACACGTTTACAGAATCGACTGGCAGAACATGCAGTGAGCAATCAATATATCCAATCAAGATGGAATCATAGTTCACTTCAATTTCACTCCACCTAACTTTCCACCGTAAGTTGTTTACAGAATGACCAATTGCTTTGCTATTCTATTTTATTCTTTTGAAAAGCGTTAGCAAAGATATTTTGTCTATACGCAATTGAAAATTTACTATGTTATACGCTAGATAAATTTGCAATAAAGTACATTGACCTTTGCATAAAATCCCTTCATAGATACCTGAACAATAAATTACGAACCATTTTCATCGAGAAAACGTAAAGGATCACGATAGAAGTCGATTCAGAAGCAGCTTTATGTCTTTATTTGATATTTAGAAAGTCAATAAATGTATGTGGGTCAGTGACCATACCATATATTATTATTATTCCTTTATTTCAGGCAACGGTGGCCCATACAAATACAATACACAACAAAACATTAAAATAAAAATAAACTAATACATATAAAATATATACACGAAGTGACGGATATGGTAGAACACATGTATGTTAGCAGCTTTATGTTTTAAAATAGCCAAAGTTTACTTACCAGGCATTACAGTAGGCGAAATCATGAGGAAATTAATACAGGCTGCTCCGGAACCATGGCCTAACATGGTAACGTTACCAGCATCACCACCGAACAGGGCGATGTTCTGTTGCACCCAATGTAAGGCCGCTATCTGGTCCATCAGCCCGTAGTTTGCAACGCGGGCTTTTAGATGCGGTATTGGGTTAGCGTTCAGAAAACCTGTTGGAGAAAACATGGGAATTAGAACTTAAGATTGGAAATGGATTTTCGTATGTTTGCTTTTGTGAACATAAATAATTTAGATGTATATAGAAATAGAGTAGTAGTTATGTAATTGTTAAGGGATTAAAAATAATAAAATATTGGTAATTTAATAAAAAGCGTACCTAAACATTTTTGATGGACGGAGAGATTTTTCAATTCGATTTTATTTTTTATTTTTTAATAAGCAACAAAAGTTAGGACATATTTTTTACAACAAATAAAATTAATTGAATCAAAATCGTATAGAAGCAGAAACCATAGGTTTAGTTGATTGAAAGATTAATCTGAAGTGTACCATTCGCGAAACATTTAATCTCTTTCATAATCATTATTCATGAATAAAAACCTAATTATCTTTGATTCCCAAGTTACAGAAAGTACTAGACGGATCAAATAGACGTTAATATTTGTTTCGCTAGATTTTCTCTTCGTGAACTCTAATTCAAGGCTTTGTTCATTAACTATGAGAACTAGATAAAGACTAAGTCGGTCAGTAATAAAGCAATAATAGGATGCTCTTTGATTATAACTTCAAATCAGAAGTTATTTAAGTAGGGCTGGATTGTATTAAAACTTATCCTTATCTTCAGTTTGTGTTCTGCCATTTACTCTGTCTTTAAAAATCATCATCATCATTTTTCGCAACATGCCAGGCGACTTTCTTCCATCACTTCTGATTGTGGAAGGTTTAGGAGTCACCATATTTCTAGCCTTCTTTTTTAAATTATTTCAAAGAATCATGTTCAAATTGCAGTCTTCAGAGTGGTAAGAAATAAATATATTTAAAGTACATCCGTCTCAATGTTATGTCAAAATATAAATAATCAAAGTCCGATCGTTGAAACTCGTAATCAAATTCACGAACTAGAGCAAGTAAATAATAAATATAAAAGCATTGAAAACTCTGAATTTAACCAAAATAATTAATTTGCTCTCCCTCCCACATAGACCAAAAATCATTCATACAACATCAGTAATAAAGTTCATAATTCAATAACGCAATTAGTTTGGGTAATGTTTAATTAGGAAAAGTGGAACGTGACGAAAGTAAGACTTCGGAGCTAGTCATATAATTAGATTGTATGAAAACAGAACTAGTTAATGGCTTCGGGGAAATACAGTTAGTTTTAGATGAAATAGAACCAGTAAATGAGAGTAAGTTAATTCTGAGAATGTTAGACAATTCAGAGTCGTTAGTTCAGGAATTCTTTATGAGAGGGCTTGGTATGAATAAAATATAAGTGTAAACCGATTTAATTATATTTTGTAAAATTAAACTTCAAAGTAGAATTTGGTTTCGGTATGAATAATTTCCTTTAGCAAGAAGTGATGAGTAATAAAATTTCTACAAATATAACGCATATCTAGTCTGCACCGTGATTATCAGGATAATAAATAAAAATCAAAAAAGTCATGCCAAGAGTTATAATACGCATTTTTGAAAAAAAATGCAGAGAAATTCGTCAATTCTATATCAAGAGGAGCCTAGCCTTATAGATGTATAGAATAGACATAGATAATTTAAGTTACAAAAAAATAGAAGAAAAATAAATTTCATAGGGTGACATCATGGTCGACTTTATCACTAAAAGCGATATTTTAAAGACAACCTTAAATAACAGAACAGATATTAACAGTGAATGTTTTAAAGAACATCTTACCCAAAATCCCAAGCCTATAGTTGATAGTGATGACAACCATGCCACCATAGCTAGCCAGGACAGAGCCGTCGTACACATTCCCGGAGTTCCACTCAAAGGATTCACCGTGGATGAAGATCACTACAGGATATTTTGCTTGTAGTGTAGGTCCGACTGTAACAAAAGTTTGGATTAGAAAATAATTCGGAATTGTACACTGTCCCCAAATCCCAATTTTTATAATTAAGTTTTATTTAATTTTCTATTTTATTTTTTTGGTATGCGTCATGCTTGGCGCAAATAAACGCTTTTTCGTTCTTTCTTTTCTTTTCTTTCTGTCACCTTATTTTTAATTTTCTGTTGTCTATATTTGTTTCTGTGTCAGGTATTTGTTTAAGAATTTGATTGAATAAGTTCTTTAATAGAATATAATTTCTCTTTATTAAAGAACCATGATTCAAACAATGTTAGTAAAACCTACGACTATGTCATTGTCAGTACACACTGATAAAAAAACAAACAACACAGCAAATAAAGGTGGATCGCTGCTGCGACAAACCATGAGTGATTGCACAACAACGACCCACATAAACACAGTCCAGGTGACTTGCAATCATGCTTAAAATACTGTCGGTGCTGCCTCATACCCTGTGCACCATGACCGCATCTTTTACACACTGTTGTGTAAAAGCATTTTACGAGCATCCCCGATGCACTACAGAATCGGGGTAGCTCCACCAGCATCCTAAATGCGTTATTATACTGAACGCGGAGAGCACTGTACGATCTTTGCACACATCTAGCCCACAGGACCACAGACATTTTTGAGACGATAGTTAATATCTTAGATAGTTTATTGCCGTATCAGTGGCATTTCGTTATAAGGCTTAACCGCAATGGAATATTCTTCATTATCATCATGTATTGTATCCAACAGTTTATTTTCCTTTAACTTTATCATCAATCCTTGTTTTGTGTTACCTACCATATTAAGTACGACCAACGCTTCTCTTTCCTCTTCTTAGTTACAAAATTATAGTACACGAACTCATTTCCTTTGTGGACCACGATATACAATTTGACTATAACTTCCGCAACATGACAATTAACTACTCCTAGTTTCCCTTATTTTTCCTTCTTTCTTCTTAACTTCTGGCCACAGGTTATCTTCGACTATATTTATTAATATTATTAGCTTGGTATACTATAGTTGTTTAAAATATTTTGTTTCATAACGATATGATATTGATTTAAAATGTAAAAGTGTCCGTGAAGTATCTTTCACGATTTTTTCCAAATATAACTACAATTTGAACGTGCAACTAGCTTTTTTATTTTTCACTTAGATTTGATGTTGATTTTGATCAACAAAATTCTAAGTATAAGGCAAACTTACAAAGAAACAATAAGTTCTCAACTTCCAACAACAAAGGTGTTTCAAATAAAATAATCAACAACAGTTAAATGATTGGAAACTGTTACTAACAAAACGATAATAAATCAATCAAACACCAACCACCATGGAAGGAAGGGAACAAAATTCAAACCGTTTCTCAAAAGCCGATCGTTCGACTTTTCCGCTACTTTTGTTTATGTTATCAAGTTCTCGCATGACGGGCTATTGTGTACGGTAGATAAAGTCGGAACATTGGATATGTGCCAACGGATATGAATAACATTTTTATCATTGAATAACAATGAATATCTATGCATGTTGTTTTCCGGATAAATGATTTTTTATGGTTGCTGTTGATAAATTGATGCATTTTGTACCTAATTTAGGTTTTACATTATAGAAGTGAAAACTGCTTTAGGCGTGTTGAGCACTTTTTGGGTGAACAAAAATCATGAAACTCGCGTCATCGTCACCGAACGCTTTCCACGAGCTCAATGCAAATTAACAAATTACTTAGTTTCCACTCTTATTGACAGTCCCCATAATCTGCCCCGTGTGTGTTTTTTTTATTAATAATAAAAAAAAAAACATTTATTGCAGAATAATAAGTAAATAAATAATAAGTATCTAATATGTACTAATATTGTTACTTTATTACAATATCTAAATGAAAAAGTGACTCTGTCTTCTTCAAATATATTTTGTTTTATTACGGAATGAGCTTGCTCTTGACCACAATAACGCCTGATTGAAAGCTATGGATGAGGTCTACAATGGAGCGGGCGTGCCCAGAAGATGCCTGTTTACTACTTTGAAGGCAGATGAGTTATATGTGGAAGAGAACATAGACGCTGGCAGAAAGTTCCACACTTTGGCTGTTTGTTACCCGTTTATGTATTAACGGATTTGGATGAAACTTAATCAATGATCTACCATGCCCTGGAGTATTTTTGTTAAGAGTAATTTTCGCCATTTACACTAATTAAACTGCTGGCAAAGGCTCCGGCTTGTAAAAATATTTGAAGCGAAAAAAAAAAATCATCATCACATCAGCCGAAAGACGTCCACTGCTGGACTTAGGCCTCCCCAAAGTGTCGCTATAACAACCGGTCCTGTGCATCTCGCATCCATCGGCTACCTGCAACCCTCATCATAAAATTATAAGACTAAAAAAAACTCAAGTCTTCCAACATTACCTTCAGCTCAAAAAACAAGAACACAAAACTCTTTTATATGTCATGACTATCCGAATGGTTTAACGAAAATAGAATACCATCTAACCTCCCACCCTTTAAGGAAACAAATTATCATAACATGAATAGAAATACGTTGCATTATTCATTATTGCATAACTTTGCTATTCTATCCACAAATCGAGGCTAAACATTCACCCATTCCGCTAAGAGAATTCAGTCTGGTAAATTAAACAACCACTGAGAAATCAGCATTATACAAAATATCGATTAAATACTTCATCTGCCTAGCCTACTCTCAATTTTTTATAGTGGAGCGGCTGCCTACTAGACCACAACCCATTAACTGGGTAATACGGTACTCCTTGGCAAGAGTGGTGTCAAATATCTGGCTTCTGACAATCCCTTATTACCAATCCAACCAAACTGCCAAAGATCTCCACCACGGATCGGAGCCAAATGACAGACGGCAACAACAGCTTTGCGTGCTTTTCAAGGCATGAAGGAATCTTGGTATGTTAAGATGGTCACCTATCTACAGACCGACCTCGGCAAGCGTTGCTTAACCTTGAACATCGACCCATGCGGCTGGTAAAGTTTAGCCACGGGCTCCTCCTTATATAGATAAAATATAAAATGCTACAACCTCCCTTCCCTCACATCGTTTTAAAACTGCAGCTCTAAATTTGAACGAATCACAAATCGCAATGTATTTCCAACTCTAGTAATATTATACTGAGGTACGGTATCAATTCAAGTCTCTCCCAGAAATATCTCGTGTTGGATTCTCGAATAACTAGTATTTTCGTATCGAATTCACAAGTCACTGGAGTAATAACATCGATAACGTTTCGCTGTAACGGTCGTGCCACGGCTGCGGATTTACAAGGTACGGAATTTATTTTATCGTGTTTAGTATTAATAAAATTGAGGAATGAAATGCGGATTGCTGGTAATTTGAGGGTAGTGGGGGATCGGGAATCGATAGTGGTTTTGATTGGCGAATTTTCTGGTGACAATGAAGATGCATCATATATACATACAGCATGATAATTTATAAATAGAAATTGGAGTCGAAAATGGTGTAAAACAACAATAGCATGGAAACAAAAATCGTAACACAACTAGCAAAATCTTATTCACTTGCCTTAAGACAGATTCTCAGAAACACCTAATTATTTGAAACACTGTCGATAGCCATCCGCTTGTTAAGTTAGGCAAATTAGCAATGAAATACCTACCTAATGTAGCTAAGGATAAAGTAAGTAATTAAAGTCAACAAAAGCCTTTTGAAATGTAGCCAGATCAATCAAGTTATCCTTACCCACTATAAACGAATTTGAAAATGGTTGACAAAATAGTGTTCTAAGAAATCACTGAGGAAAGTTGTTGTTTAGAAAGTAAGTAATTGTAAATTAAGAAATGATCGGAAATACAAAATTAAACCATTTTCTTCGTAGCCCTTGGAATATTAAAGCTTGGATACTGAGAAATGTCTGTTCCTTAGACGATAAACAATTCTTCAGAAGTTTGTAAATTAGCTACGTTAATTTGAATCTGGATTTACTTCAAGTTCCCTTCACACTGAAAGGGAAGTATTGTTGCTACTACATCACTCAATAATGATAAATTCATTTGGTATTTAAAATAAAAAACTAACTCGAATCAAAACTATTCAATTCCTTACTAACATTATATACACTATCGTCACTGGCACAATTGAAATATACAACCTAACAGCTTTCATTTCTTAAAAACGAATGCACGAGACTAAAACGTATTCAACACGGAATTCCTTTACTTTCACCAATTTTAATGGCACAAATTCTTTCGTCCTCCACCCAAAATATTACATCTCCAGGAAACAAGCCAATGGTGCTATTTATTTCAAGATTCCCATTCAAACCTTACCCTCGAATACCTGCCTTTTAAATAAAGGCAATCGTGAATATAGAGCGCTCGGGTAAAAATATTCCAGTTTAAAATAACATTATGCTCGTTCTACCCACTCCAAAGGTTATGGAATGCATTCAATTCTGGAATACATTAGTATAAGGTATTCAGTCTACATGTTCAATGGAAAGAATTTGCATTTTGCTTCCATATATGTCGGTCACATTGCTTCAATGTGCTGAACAAATATTTATTTTTGAATTGGCTTTGAACTCAAGAGGGGAGCTTTGAATTACATTAATGAGATGTGTCAAAGGTAATTTTATAATCTAGGAATACTGTTAAAATATATATTGCTGGGTGACTTTTAAAACTTAAGGCACGATTGGATTATACGAGTATTTAAACTTAATTGACGGAGCAGATTTTCCTTGATCTTTTTTCAATCTGTTTTTTATGAGTTCGATGTAATCAGAATTCAGTGTATCAATCTGACTTTACACAAATTTAAGAGAGTCACCATAGATAACTTAATGTTAAGTTACACTTTAAAATACTTTTGCGCAGTCTTCTTGAAAATTTCCAAATATAGTATGTTTGGCATTTGCCTTTATATTAATTTGCCACCTTATATTTCATCCAGTGATCTTAATACCCTGCTAAAATGAACCATGAAAATATGGTCACATTTTAAATCCAAATACACCAACGTTGTCGTATCTTTGTCAGTCAATTTGCATTTACCAATGCGCCTTACCAACCGAAAACAAATTGTCATCCCCAATCCCTGCTTCTACATTGGAAACACAAACCAATGAAAAGTATTTGCGTGGCAGTGTTTTGTACATCCGCATCGCCTTGTCTTCCAAGAAATATATTGTGCAAATATTTGTTCTGCATCCACCGAAGCGACGTCAGAGCTCTTTGAAAGACGGTGTAATAAATTTTTCAAACATGGTGGGTATGTACGTTCCTTATTTTGCTTATAAGAAGAGCAGTAAATCACATGATAATGTAATAATGGCGTATGTAATAAAATGCAAAATGGATTTAAAAAAAATCTAGACAAGTGCGAGTCAGACTCGCTCACCGAGAGTTCCGTACAAATTTGTAGGTACTACTTTAAATAAAGACTATATTTCTAATGATTTGTACTGAACTAGATTTCAAATTTATAATTTCCAGACTTTTCCCTATATTTGTAGTATAAGAAGATACTATTTGCCAAATTACATAGTTCTAGGTCAACGGAAAGTACCCTATACATTTTGATTCCCTTGAGAGTGTCGAAATATTCGTTTTTTTGCGGCATGAGCGACCGTATCTTTTTAAAAGCTTTTTTTTACATCAACTTAGAAGTTTAATTTTTCTCAGCTTCAAGAGATTGTAGATCTGAGTACGTATACGGTAGATACTGGCACGCGTTCCCAAGATAAAGGGTCTTGACAGACAGACGGACGGGCGGACAACAAAGTGATCCTATAAGGGTTCCGTTTTTTCCTTTTAAGTTACGGAACCAAAAAAAGATCTGGGTTAGGGGGTAGGATAGGCCCATGTAAAATACTGGTACTTATTCAGTTGCATACGATACGGTTAGACTGTAAACTTACCATAACATGGTTAGGAAAAGGCTAGACAGATTGAAAAAAAAAAGAATGAAATAAAACTAGTTTATTTGGCACACACAGACACATACAATATACGTACAAATAAAAAGGATAAGGAATAAGTTCAGTTCAGAAAATGCCGGACAACTAGGAGTTATCTTATTGATGTACTAGTTGACTCGCGCATCACAATTTTCATTACTGCTCCGCTCCTATTGGTCTTAGCGTGATAATATATAGCCTTCCTCGATAAATGGGCTAACCAACACAGAAATAATTTTTCAAATCGGACCAGTAGTTCCTGAGATTAGCGTGTTCAAGCAAAAGTAAAAGTTGCTCCCAGACATCAGTCAGGTTTTAGTAATCTAGTGATCATAGCACGGTCGCGTTGCGTTAAGAACTCTGGGTTCTTTCTAGCGTAGTAGTACATTGCAGCACGCCGCTGCACATCAGATCCTTGACAAGATCTGATACACGTTGTGAATTACAGAGTACTAGCTTTTGGCCGCGGCATTCGCGAGGAGCTCGTTTAGCAACGCTTGCTAAAGTTGGTCTGTGGATGGGTGACCATCTTAATATACCGAGTTTCCTACCTGCCTCGGAAAGCACGTTAAGCCGTTGGTCCCGGCTGTCATTTGTAGATCTTTAGCAGTCGTTACGCATCGTCAGAAGCCAGTAAATCTGACTCCAGTCTTGCCAAGAAGTACCGTGTTACCCAATTAATGGGTTGTGGAGATCTGGTAGGCAGCCGCTCCACGTAAAACAATGGTATTCAGCTGAATCCGGTTTGTCTGGAAGCCGACCCCAATATACTTGGGAAAAGGCTAGGCAGATGAGCTTTTGCCCGCAACTTTGGACGCTATTAGTGCTCCCTTATGCTCCCCAAGGAACCTGCAGGCCAAATTGCAGCTACCTACGATCAGTAGTTTCAGCTGTGCGTTGTCTCTATCTATCACTCACTCAGTAACGAAGAATTTTATATTTTACGATAATACGATATACAAGCAAGATTATACTGTTTCATTGACCGACTTCGGTTCTTTTGCTTGCATGTAATGAGGTCATCCATATAAAATCCAGTGGTTACTTTCTAATAAAATATCTAAGATTTAAGAACTTGAATACATAAAATATTACTTTCTTACCATTTTAATATCCAAGCAATATTTCACAAAGTTTAAAACTGAATTTAAGATAAGTTTTCGAAATTAATTTGAATATCAACATTTGATGGGAGCACAACGACTGCTCATAACCATAAAGTTAAACAATTTGTTATTTAACTGGCAGATAGCGGAAGATAATGAACGTTTGAGACAGTCTGGTATTAAATTGCTGAGCATTACCTTTAAGTTTGAAGTAATGGACTTAATAAATGAATAGGCACTTTCTAACTATCTGTTTTAACAGGAAAATATCTTTGAATATTACAGTCAAGTACTGAGCAAGTGAAATTCTTGAAATCGAACCTGGAAAGATTTGTTTTTTACTGTTGATAGGCACGCGTTTGACCACTATCTCACCTGTTGGTAAGCGATGATGCGGTCGAAGATGTAGCACGCCTACCTAGAAGTAACCTCTTCAATGTTTCAAACACATTCCGAGAAATATGCTGATAGAAATCTACATAGAACAAGAAGAAATTTAAACGAGTAAACTAGCAGTGAACTAGTTAGACCAGTGTTTCCCAAACGCGTCGCGTTGCTTTCTCAGACGCGTCACTACCGCCACGGAAATGAAACGCAAATGCTGCAATTGATAAATAAAACGGGAGCATCTTGCTTTGAAAGCCTTACTGAATGCAAAATCTGTTGAAGATGTGATCATCCAAGTTTGCAATAAATTTATGTTGGTCCCTTATCGACTTTAAGCACACAGTTTATAAATATTTTTCAGTGAGCCGTAATTGAAAAAGCAAATTCAAAAAATCAAATTCAAACGTCACATTGATTGTATGTACCTAATAGTTCCCGTAGTCTGGTTTCATATAAAACCGCTATCTAATTTCTTAGACGTGCATTTAAACTTTATATTATACAATAACAATTTAGAGTATCGTTTAAAACTTCCACGTTCATAAAGTGCATGAAGAGATAGAAGTTCTTAACTCCAGCGGATAAAAGATAGCTTGTTTCGTCGGCACACTTTACAAAAGGTGTATTATCCTCTTTATTTTATGAAAACTAAAAGTTAGAATAGCGGTATATTGTACTATCTTTGGTATTATAATAGTTGAAAATGAATTCTTCTTTGGTTTGTTATTGTTTGGGTTTCCATTTCGCTATTTCAGTGAGTTTTAAGAGTATAATGCTCGTACTTTAACTGGATTTTTTTACATGAAGTCCATTTCTTTTGTTTTCATTTTGGAAGTGATTGTCTTTTTATTAATTTAGATCACTGGCATTTTTTTGAAAATGGAATGTAGTTTTTGTCTTCTAACAATCAAATGACTCGTCAATCAGCTACACTAGAATATCAGCTTTTGCTTCTACATGTATAATGTCATTTTTATGGTGCATTCCATTTTCAAACTCTATCCTTATCTGAGACAAAAGATGGATTGTATTGTAGCGTATATTGTAGTCAACAGTGAAAGCTTGTTGTTTTATAGACAGTATCAGTTGCAAGTTGCAAATGTCAGACGAGTGAAATAGGTTAGTTCGCAGAAGTTGTATGTTGTACAACTTCTGCGAAAATGTCCTGAAATTGAGTTTTGCTAACTCATTATATTATTGTTTTAATCTATTATCCAAAATAAGAACATTTTCACTTTTGTATTTTGGGTATGTTGTATTCCTATGAAATTCACTAACAAGATTATACGCTTCTCGCATTTGGAAGATACAAAATTATACTCAATTTTATTGCCTCTGTATATTCTTGAGTGTTATAAGGAAAACGGAACACAGAGATATAATAAAAAGAAAACAAACGTGCCAAACACGATGATATGAACACAAAGGAAAGTGATTGAAGAAATGAGAAAAGAGATAACGATATAAATATTAAAGTAGGAAGAAATATTCCAAAAATAAAACAAAATATAATAACACAAAAACCGGCAAAGTGCGTGTCAGACTCTCACACGAAGGGTTCCGTACCATAAACTGAAAAACACCCTACTTGTTTAATTTTATTTAACATAGCGCACTCTTTATTACTTTGATAAACCAATGTTATACAAATTAATAAAATACTTAGACTTTAATTTAGTTATTATTATTTTTTTTAGTAGCGGCAATAGAAATAAAAACTGAAAGTTGTCTGACTGAAACTGTCTACCTATTACGGTTTTCTAGATACAACCCGCTCACCGCTGACAGATAGACACACAGACGGGCGGACGGACGGAGGAACGGAAGGACGGACAGTGGGTACGAACCCCTAAAAACGAGTCGATGTTGATAAAGCTATATTGAAGTTAAAATATTAAGCAATTTTAACCAAGAAAAATAAATACTAATGTGTGGAAAATAAAATAGAATCTTAAATTACACACTAAACATTTTTACGACTAGAGATAGTACAAACCAGAACCGTTTACAGCGTTTTATCATACCCCACAAGTTGTAAATATTAACTGTGGGGAAACGTGGCCTGTGGCGGTCGTAAACGATGGGCCAGAAACCCTTTCACTACAAATAAGTATACATACACAGCAATCTAATATATTGGGTAGAATATCAAATGCAAACAAGCCTAGTAGTTAATAAGTTTGCTTGATTTATATTTTTTTTGAGCCCAAAGGATATTTTTTTGTTTTACTATTGACAGGCATATGTATGACCACTATCTCACCTGAAAGTAAGTGATGATGCGGTCGAAGATCGAGCACGTTTGCCTAGAAGTGACCTATTCACTCTCCCAGGTTGTAGCTATCAGGAAACACAGGTTCTGGCGAGGGATTCCACACCATAGCTGTACGCACTATGAATGTGTTCCCAATACCTATTGTGATATATGAACAATTTCATCAATTCAAATGAAACCAAAAACCAATTTTATAAACGCGAAAGTGAGATGTTTGCAAAAACAATTTTTCTTTCTTTTTTTGTTTGTTTGTTGTGCTTTCACGCTTAAATCACCGAACCAGTTTTATAGATAGGACCCTCCCCTTTTTGGCGACAATAAAACACGAACGCGGGTAAAGCCGTGGGTAGAGTATAGTTTCAAATAAAGCAATTACATGCACTTTTTATTTTCAAGGTCGGTCAGTCTAAAATATGAAGCAGATAAAGCTAGTTGCAATGTGATTCCTGGGAATCACATTGCAACTAGCTTTATCTAACTTAACTTAAACATCATCATTAACTGACTGGCCTGTTGGTCTAGTGGTTAGTAACCCTGACTGCTATGCCAGAGGTTGTGGGTTTGATTCCCACCCAGGACAAATGTTTGTGTGATGAGCATGATCATTTGTTCTGTGTCTGGGTGTAGTTTATCTATAATATGTGTATTTAGAAATATATAAGTATGTTTATCAGTTGTCTAGTACCCATAACACAAGCTCTGCTTAGCTTGGGACTAGATGGCGTTGTGTGATAGTTGTGTGGAATATTATTATATTATTATCATCATCATCGACCTAGGCTTTTCCCAACTATGTTGGGGTCGGCTTCCAGTCAAACCGGACACAGCTGAATACCAGTACTTTATATGAAGCGGCTGCCTACCAGACCTCCATAACCCAGTAACTGGATAACACGGTACTTCTTAGCAACAATGGAGGCATGGATTCTGATAATCCATAACGACTGCCAAATAATTACAAATGACAGGTGGGACCAACGATTTAACGTGCTTTCCGAGGCACGGATGAGTCTCGGTATGTTAAGATGGTCAACCTTCCGCAGACCGACCTCGGCAATCGTTGCTTCACCTTGAAGATTGCAGCTGTTATTCTTAGCCACAAGCGGTTTTACTTAAACCACCATTATCATGACCATTATTAATATGAGATCAAAAATGTACATTGCTGAGCATTGGCCTCAATCATAAACCACTGCAATTAACGATTTTGGTAGGATACTGGTATAATTAATGCGCATGACCGCGTACAACAATATAATTCGATTGATTATTATCAATTTATTAACAATTGGGTGGTGTATTTCAATCTTAAAATGTTTCCCTTATTATTGGTGTTACAACTACAACTAAACAAGAAATGTAGATTAATAAACGGCTTCTTATTCGCCTTCGCCGGAACGCCCACATACTTTCTCCACTTTGTAATGTGCTTTTTAATCCTTCTACTGATTTTTATCTTAAAGAACGCTTTCAGTTTCTCTGTGACACACATGCTATGTCCTTGATATCTTCGGAAAATCTAAAGTTAAGTATTCGTATGCATTCCACATCCTTCTTTGACAAATCTTCCACTATTCAAGCAGCTCGTTTGTGGAATGATCCATTGAAGAGAGAACCCATTGAAGTGAGGCGCGCTCAAACGTTACCAACTTTTAAAAATTGGTGAAGGAACATTACCTCTCACTGTAACTTTTTGTCTCCTTTCCCCATTATGTATTTGATATTTATTAGTATATTATATAGTATTGTATGTATTTGTTTTATATTATTTATGATGTTTGTACACTGACCGCCCTAAATCTAATTTCTTTAGTTCAGTCCATCCAAAGGTTATCTGTAAGACATTGCCCAGTGCGATAAGACCGCCCATTGTACACTAGTTTTTATAAGCGTTTTTCCTGTGCTTGTTATGAGGTGTACAATAAAGTATATTAATAAAGAAATAAATAAATGACTGGATAAAATCTACACTTATAATAAAGCTGATAAGTTTTTTTGTTTATTTGATTTAACATGCTTATCTCAGGAACTACTGGATTGAATTGATGAATAATTTTAGTGTTGGGTAGCCCATTTATTGAGGAAGGCTACGCGCCATATAAAATCACGCTACGACGCAGACGAAGTCTAAAAGTGACTTCGATGACTGAAAAAGTGTGTGTTACTCTGTTGTTATCAAATGAACATGTGATGACAAGGAATGAAGAAACTATCATAAGGATAGATTTGAGCATTAATTTGGATGGTTTGAAGAAGAGAAGAGAAACATGAAGAAAACCAAAGAAACAGATGAAGTAATACACTGACAAAAGACGTGACTATTCAGTTGATATACATATAGCGTATACGGAATATGACATGCTGAGCTGAGGCCAAAATAATTGGAATATGGAAATTAGCATCATATTTTAGCGTATTGATGGCAAGATTTAAATCTTATGTTTGTTTGTTATGTTTGGCCCAGTATTCAGCAACGGCAACACCATTCACTGACGCAGCCATAAGGTCCTCAAAATGTACAAGTGACAGGGCATGAGGCGCAAGACGAGAGATGGATCATGGATGACGGAGATGGCGGAGAGACGCCACACAAACATTGAAGATTGGAGTCATCCGAGAACCCCCACATGAGGAGGTTATCTTTACTGCGGTTGACCTGATTATACAGTTTATTAAGAGTTTTCTAGTCGATCACGGCAAGACGTGACAGGGTGAAAGGTTCGCCGAAGGTAAACTGAAATGGTGAGGGTTTTTTTTTTTTATTTTAGTTTTTACTATTGATATGCATACGTTTGACCACTATCTCACCTGATGGTACGCTTACTAGCGTGCTCCATCTTCGACCGCAACATCGCTATGTTGCGGTTGAAGATGGAGCACGCTTGCCTAGAAATAACCTATTTACTCTTGCCTTAAAGACTCCCAGGTTGTAGCAACTCTTGCTGTAACAATCTTCTTTTCACCAAAAAGCAATAAAATTCTATCACTATCATTTCCTTACTTCCACTTTCTTCTTTATTACATTCCTCCAGTCTCAACCTCCATATTTGTACCGAATCTTTTATCAATATCCACAAAAGCACAATCCGGTCTGACGTTAATAATTTCTTCACAAATACTTCGCGCACAATCTTTCGCGTTTCACGTGACTATTGTTAGTAGCGAACAAAGGGCTATGGTAACAAAACTATCCAGATGAAAGAGGGGACAAACCATTGCAAACTGTGATTAAAATGTTCGAGTAAAACTTGAGCTCCCGTTTCGTTGAGGACGTATAATGCAAAATGATCTTTTGAGGCATGGATGGTCTATTTTTGGATGTTTTTGAATTAAAAGTAAGACAGTAGGTGCAGTGTTTTAAGAATTCGGTACCTTTTTATTTGAAGACTAAAATTAGGTTATAGTTAGTTTGTATAACAAAATATGAATAGTTGAGTGTTTAAATTTTCATGCTATTGGTTTTGCAGTCATGTGTTTGAATTTTCATGGTATTGGTTTTGCAGTCACTACGGCAAACAAAGATTATTATTTAAGTATTCTGATGTTTAATTACTATCTTAGTCAGATAGTAAAGAAACATCCGACACTCATTTGTCCTGTTTAAAATTGTATAGATACATTGTAGTATAAAAGCGAAAAGTTCTGGAGTAGCGACTGCGTTGGAAGAAGCAACGTTGGAAGGCCTCCCACAAGGTGGACCGATGATCTGGTGAGGGTCATGGGTGGATGACGTTGATAATGGATGCAAGACGCACAGGGCGGGTTGTTGTGGCGACACTTAGGGGAGGCCTATATTCAGCAATCATGGACGTCTTTCGACTAATATGATGATGATGATGATTGAAGTATAAAGTATGAATTTCTCCAACAATATCAAAAAGCGTTCGAGCAAAGAAATTGTGTCCATAATTCAATTTCAAATAACTGGTGAGTCACATTACAAAGTCATTAAATGTAATAACAAAGTAAACTCTTTCAACATGCCGCGAATGCACTTTCCGAATAAATTGCATGAAAATATGAAGTCAAAAATTTTCTTTTAAAACGTAACTCTGTGTTATTGCATTTTCGTCTGGCATACCGGCAAATTTCGGGAAATCAAACAGTATTTGAATGCTTGCTTTTGAAGAGATCTGTATTCACAGAACGACTTTTATTTAATAACGTTGATTTGCATATTTTACCAGTAGTGTTTAATAATTCCTATTGTGTTTCTGATTTGTGTCTTCGCCATTATTCAGTTTGATTGTATCGGGGACTTTAAATCATTTATGTCTGAATTCGTTAATCTGATTGAAACCGTGGTTAGATTGTTTGCCTTTTACGTGAAATATTTTACTAATAGAAGGAATATAATGTTTCTAGTCGTTTGTTGGGTTTTTATGAGTTATTATTTAAATACGAACCCTAGACAATACTCATGATTTCCAGTGGTACTTCCCGATCCCAAGATATAATATCGTAGGGCTGGTAATCTCCCAATATGAGCATAATTCACTCAGACTATATGCGAGATAGGATGTCAGAACCATCATAAAAGCACACTCACATACACGCACACATTCATACTCTTTACCTTTTCATTAGTTTTGTCATTGTTTTTGATTAAATTGTTTGGAAAAAGAATAACTTTATAAAATAGTTTTGTTGTCTAGTTATAAACCTAAAAATATTTATAATGACGCTATGGAAGAGCAGAACCATCCAATACAAGCATTACTAAATGCTTCCTGGGTCGTTCTAACCACTAAATGAAACTGTTGGATATGTTAAAGAAATAAACTATTTTTTTTTATTATTCAAAACCAACGTATTCCAGGATATTATTATTATACTAACAACAATATAGGAAATACGTTAATAGTATTATTATTGCAGTAATCTGCAGAGAAAGCATTACAATTCTTCGAATATCTACTTATGAATTGCCATTGGTCGACTGATGCGCCATGTTGGCAGTAAGACACATTTGTTCGATACACACTACACAGATATTTAAATATTATTTTTAACTGTATTAGTTTTTATACTTATTACTGTATTTAAATGCGATTTATTTTTATTTTAGAATATTTAATTAAGTATTATGTTTATTGTATTTATCTTCGTCCGTGTGTCACTGCGGGGTGCCAACTGAAAAGCAGCGCTGGGTGTCTGACGCCCAGCAAATGCTAAGATGGTTATCCTTTCGGCATGGGCACGCTCATCGCAATTTGTGTACCTGCTACTTATTACTTCTGTTTTCTTTTTCGCTGTGCGTTTGTGTTTGCGCTGAATAAATACTTTTCTATTCTATTCTATTTTAAATGTTGGCAGTCGATAATTTCGAAACATCGCTTCAAAACATATCGGTTCCATCATTGACCCACAAGACGTACGGCGATATGCCACCGGTACACGGTGAACATTCCACCCACACGCGCAAAACGTTTTGGGAACACATTCATTGTGCGTACAGCAAAGGAGTGGAATTCCCTGCCAGAGTCTGTGTTTCCTAATAGTTACAAGTAGTTACAACCTGGGAGTCTTTAAGTAAAGGGTAATTAGGTTACTTCTAATAGTAAAAATGTATTAACTACCATTGTTTATCGTGTTAAAAAAGTTTGTTGATGAGAAATGCGTTAAATCTAATTTTCAGTAGCAGCAAACATCACTATACGAAAGCTTTTTCATAACAGAACCATTTTGGCTTCTGGCGAAAAATTTCCGATTACGTCACAGTCTTACCAAAGCTGAAATATATATTCCCATATACAAAACCATTAATATAAGCTTCGACTATGGTGACAAAGGCGGGCGGGCGCGGGAGCGATTTTTTAGAGAAACTAGACAAGGGAAAGTTGTATCAGCGAGAATAACTGTCTCCGTGGTTGAGTGGTTTAGGCGTTTGTTTTGTGACCTGGTGGTCGTGGATTCGATTCCCACGGGAAAGCATACTTTGTAAAGTTATTTTCCAGTTTGGCTAGGATATTGCAGGTTTAAATCACCTAATTGTCTGATAAAAAAGATGATTCCGTGCTTTGAAAGGCCAATAAGCCAGTGGTCCGGCGGCAATTGGCGATCGTCAAATAAACCACGTCAGAGGCCCTTGAGGCAGTTTAGAAATTCTGACACTAGAGTGTGTGGGGTAATCGTAATAGCTGATATTATCTTCGATAAGAAGCGAAAACCGGCCAAGTGCGAGTTGGACTCTCACACAAAGGGTTTCGTACCGTAAACCGAAAAAAAAGCGTATCCGGTATGGGAGCCCCTTTAAATTAAAATAAATTATTTCCTATAGTGGCAATAGAAATACACACTCTGAGAAAATTTTATTGGATGGGACGGACAGCGGAGACTTAGTAATATAGTTCCGTTGGTTACCCCTTAGGTTCGATATCCTAAAAACTAGGTACAGCATAATAAGATAAAATAAGAAACAGCTGTTGGTGATTTCAGGGTTGGTCCTATAGCAAAACTTGTCGTATTGACATGTGAAATAAAATGATCCATTACAGGCACCATTTTCTCGTACCCGCCTTAGCACCCGCGTAATCTTACCACCCTGAACAAGACCATAGAGGTTTGTATCTGGGCAACTATGCGTAAGGATCAGGCGGCTTACATTTGGGTGCAATGAACCGATATGGATGGGTGCATTGCGCGGAAACTGATTTATGGCCCTTCCTATATTCGTGATTAGTTTCGCTGGGTAATCCGGAAGATCAGATTTTGGAAGATGGACGGTTTATGGTATCTTAAAGGATTTTGATTATATTGAGTTTGAACATGAGATATTGTAAACTGGTAGAGTAAGAGGAGGAAAAACTATTACACCCGGGACCGTCTAGTATTATTTACGGTCTATTTTTCTAGATCAAAACTTTGACTAAGGTTAGATCAAGACCTTGATTTAAACTAAGTGATAAAGGCAGCAAAATATTCTGTATGCAGATGAATGCTTATTATTATGAATGCTTATAATTTGGCTTTAAATTTATTACTAACTATCTTCTGCCAGCGGCTTCGCCCGCGTGGTCCCTAGGGAACATACTCCCGAGATAAAAAGTAGTCTATGTCCTTTCTCAGGCTCAAGACTATCTCTGTACCAAATTTCATTGAAATCGGTTCAATAGTTTTGGCGTGAAAGCGCGACAGACAGACAGAGTTACTTTCACATTTATAATATTAGTAAGGATTAATAATTTTTATAATAATATTTTTTTAAGTCAAAAAATATATGTTTATAATTTATGTGCAAGAATAAATATATGTATATATATATAAGTTTCCTTTAGGGAAATAACACAAAAAACCCTAACTGATCATACAGATTTAAATGAAATAATAACAACAAAAAACTAAAACATTTTATTTTTAAAACACTACATTTAATTGTTATTGAACTAGTGATTTAGAGTAGCAATGAGCTCGATAACTAATTACAAATATTGATGATATTTCAATCAGCGTTGCGTTAGATTTTCATTAATTTCGGTTATGCTTTTAAGTGGTTTTGTGAATGAAACTGACGATGTTAAACCTAACTAATGAAAATAAGATTTTGAAATAATATGGGGAACAAAATTTACATTTCCATAATTATTTACATATTTTCATGGGATTAGTACCTAACTGTTATTTTTTTTGTTGCCTATTCGACGTCAAACTACATCCATGTGTGAAGCTTTATTCAAATGCTTACAGCTTGTAGGTGCAGCATGTAGGTTCCTTTGGAAGTGTAGGGGAGCACTAAAAGAGAATTTTCCGAAATTCTTACGGAAACGTCGGGGGCAAAAGCTAATTTTTCATAAGTAAGATCTACATACTCGTACATCCAACTACATTACCCTACGATATTAGGATGACAACCAAAAGAGTGTCACTGAGGCAAATCCCAAAATTCGATAGTAGGTACTTTTAAAGAAAGAGCTGTCAGCACTAAAGACGGGGCCCGCTAGGGCTAGTGCCTGCTGGGGCTGCGGACTTCGTTCGAAAGAGGCACCGTACTCTGGAACGCAAAGGGCACTAAGAGGAACACGGATGGGTTTTAGTCAGTAAGAGTCTGGCACTCTACCCAAAGCATTGGGTAAAGCAGAAGAGTGTCAGAGTCATTTGATGATTTTCCATCCTAAAAAAATGGTTCTTTTAAAGGCATCAAAGCTGGACACAGAAGTAATTCTCTAGTTACTAATGCTAAAATCAAGTAAAATTATGTGAAAGTCTCAAGTAAAATCCGCCAACACAATTTACCTTCATTGCCCACATAAAAATGTCTACCATCAAATACCCATCTTAAATTATCTCAGACGAAAAAAAGGCTTTTGTCAACAGAATTACATAAGCAATAAAGGGAAAATTGGGTCAAAACAGGGACGAACGTGATCTGAGTACTAAACATCCTGCTTTTGGTCACATTTCTATGCCCACACAAAGATGATAAAGCATTAGCACTGATGCAAGCTGAATCATAATCAAAGGAAATTAGAACTTATGAATGGGCCTTGAAAGACCATAATGGTGAATACTGAAGATAAATTTTACTGTCGGAATTGCGTGGGAGATAGTTTGATGTGATATTTCCTTGTTACGTCAACTTTTTCCTTCCGTCTGAAAGAAATTGGAGCTTTGTGTGAAATAAGACTTCTCGTTGACTTAACTTTTCACGTCGACATTTTGTGTTTCTTAAAAATAAAAGATCTACTGGTTCGACTTGAAAAACTATAGGCTATATAACAACACCGTACGACCAGTAAGAGCGGAATATTAATGGAGCATGGGACACAGACGTAGCTGCGCGGGTCAGCTGGTAAATAATAAAGATCATCATCTGCCTAGCCTTTTCCCAACTGTATTGGGGTCGGCTTCCAGTCAAACCAGATTCAGCTGAATACCAGTGTTTTACGTGGAGCGGCTGCCTACCAGACCTCCGCAACCCATTAACTGGGTAACACGGTACTTCTTGGCAAGACTGGAGTCAGATTTACTGGCTTCTGACAACTCGTAACGACTGCCAAAGATCTACAAAAGACAGCCGGGACCAACGGCTTAACGTGCTTTCCGAGGCACGGAGGAAACTCGTTATGTTAAGATGGTCACCCATCAACAGACCAACCTTGGCAAGCTTTGCTTAACCTTAAAGATCGACCTGTGCGGCTGTTATTATTTAGCCACGAGCTCCTGGTAAATAATAAAGATATAACTCATTTATATCTCCTGCTTTCGAAGATAAAGCACGCTTGCCTAGAAGCAACCTGTTCACACTTGACTTAAATACTTCCAGGTTGTAGCTATCAGGAAACACAAACTCAAGCAGAGAATTCCACTTCTTAGCTGTACGTATAATGAATGTGTTTTCAAAACGTGTATCGGTCTCTTACTGACTAAAACCAATCCGGATTTCTCTTCCCTTTCCGTACAATGGCCGCGGTGACTCTTTCGAACAAATTCTGCAAAGACTGCAGCCTGTTGCTAAGAATTTTTTGACGGAAAAACATTATGACACTTTGCTCAATCCGGTAATCAATCCCTGGGTACAAAACTGCCCAGGGTTCTACAAAAAATAATTAAGCGTAAAGACAGTACTTCTAAGAAAATGCTCGAGGAAATTCAAAAACAAATTCCCACAAGGATGCAAGAGTGAAACTATGGATGTGACGAATTGCCCGCTCATCATGAAGCTACCACGTAAAAGTGTTATTTCACTACAAATTCTTAGAAGTGCCCCACTTTAATCTAGAGATGGGGCGAAACAGCGCATATCAACCACTTACCTTCTTGTGCAATTTATTAAAGTCAACGTTGAGGTAATAATGCTGTTCTCTTTGAGAAAGTACGAGCATTTCGTCAGGTGGCCACTTGCGCTATTTGGAACTCTATTAGGTTCCAATTGTAATGCAGAAGGAAGGTCACGACCCTCAGCACTGAGGAATACGACGCAAGGAGGAGGAAGATTCCAATTGTAATTAGATTGCCCGGTCAAACATCAGTACTACAGTAAGGCTCCCACAGACAAGAGCGACGAGACATTACGACAGTAGAAACGCTTTGCAACGGAACTCCATCAGCGTCCGTTTGTCTTTCAGCGATATCACCAGAACCGTATTAGTTGGACGGTTTAAATTTTCACAGAGTGTGTATTTCATGTAAGTGAATTTGTATGTAAGTGTGTAATAAAGATTAAATTAAATTAAAAATTATAGGGGGCCTCCCATACAGAAACGTGTTTTATTCGGTTTGTGGTACGGAATCCTTCGCGTGAGAGTACGACTCGCACTTGGCCAGTTTTTCATAGAAATTGTTTTATTAGATGCAAAATGAAGGAGCAATTTCTGAAGAGTTTTTGTGAACCGTGGAGTAGTATCGCTGTCGTATTGTCTCGTCGCACCTGTCTTTGAGAGCCGTCAAGCGAAACGTGTGGGTAGAAGAAAAGAAAAAAGGTTCTATTTGTAATACAAGATTCTTATTAGCAATATTTTTCTTCTTTAAAGATAAACCCAGACGGAACATCGGCATCGCCCAGAAACAGAAATTCAATATTTACATTCGATCTGTAAAGACTTTCTAGCAACCGAGTTTAAGCCATTTCCAACTGTAAGAACTAGAAATGCAACCGACAAAGAAAATATTACTTTTCCTTCCAAAGACTTCCTTTACGAAGTTAGTTCTACATTTTGCGATGCCGAACGATTGACGACAAATACGACTCGGAACCAGCAATGGATATTTTCTATCAGTCTTTGCTAGTAGCGTCAGAATAAAAGGTGTTCTATCTCCTTATGCACGCCGAGCTCAACCAGTGATCCTCGATCTTTTTTCTATGGAAGCTTGCATAGCCCCTCGCCGCCATAATGTTTTTTTTTTTTCAAAATTGCAGCGTACGGTCTAACATGCATAATTGCACATATGAGTTTAAGATTTACTAAACAAATAATATAAAATATTAGCAACATGGTGAAAATCAGAAACCAGTAAATCTGGCTCCAGTCTTGACTTGAAGTAGGGTCTGTGATCAAAGTTATCTGACCCACTTGACTATTAGCAAATAATAGTCAAGTGGGTTAGATAATGTTGGTCACGACTGTACCATGTTACCCAGTTGATGGGTTGTGGAGGTCTGGTAGGCAGCCGCTCTTCGTAAAATACTGGTATTCAGCGAAATCCGGCTTGACTGGAAGCCGACCCTGATATACATAGATAGGAAAAGGCTAGGCAGATGATGATGGTGGTACCGTAAAGTTTCACGTTGCCGAGATTTTCGAAGGTAAAGTCGCCATTTTAGAATAATGAAAATAATTTAAAATGAATTTATCACGCGCTATTAAGTAGATTGTATTCTAATAATTTATAGTTCTCCGCTAAAGTCCATTTATATAAATTTAAAACTATTATTTTGTAAAGTTCTTTTTTCTTTTTTTTTGGGGGGCTTTTGTCTAAACAGATATGCCAGCCCCTTGTAAAGTTCTTAATAACGTGGTTTTCAAATGTTTTTATTTTTACTTTATTTCTATAATGATAAAGTTAAGCTGGGCACTATTTTATGAATTAGGGAATATGCATGAGATTTTTTTATTTTCAAAATGCTCTAATAAACAATCGTGAAAGTATTTTTTAAATACCTTCACATTGTTCAAAGATTACAATTAGAAAGAGAAGTCCGATGAAAACTTTGACGTCATCATCTATGACGCCTATACAGCTGCCATAGAAAACAGCGTTTTCGCGAGAGGGACAGATATATTTGTTTAAAATAATTATATCTCCTTTGTTTTTCGAGTAATTTTGATTCTGTTTTCGCTGTTAGTATTATATTTTTGTAAATTTTTAGATAAATTAATAAATTTTAATAATTTTAATTTTTTTTTTGATAATAAATTTTTATGTTTTTCATGCATATTCCCTATTTAAGTGATTTTTAATGATAAGCATGATTGTCACAAATGGTGACTTTATCTCGAAATACCTCAGCAATGTGACAATTTGGGGCACGACGCATCAACATTTTTTGTTTATTGAAGTGTCCTCTATCCATACTGTGTATGTTAGGTCGTGCGCCGGGTGTGGGCTATGCCACAACAGGGGGGCTTAAAAGGCCACTTTAGCAGAATCAGAAAGCAGCAGCTGAGGAGCTCGTGGCTAGATAATAACAGCCGCACGGGTCGATCTTCAAGGTTAAGCAACGCTTGCCAAGGTTGGTCTGTGGATGGGTGACCATCTTAACATACCGAGTTTCCGTGCCTCGGAAAGCACGTTAAGCCATTGGTCCCGGCTGTCATTTGTAGATCTTTGGCAGTCGTTACGGATAGTCAGAAGCCAGTAAAAATCTGACTCCACTCTTGCCAAGAAGTACCGTGTTACCCTGTTAATGGGTTGTGGAGGTCTGGTAGGCAGCCGCTCCTCGTAAAATACTGGTATTCAGCTAAATCCGGTTTGACTGGAAGCCGACCACAATATAGTTGGGAAAAGGTTAGGCAGATGATGATGATGAGCAGAATCAGAAAGCAACCGTCATTGTCAAATTTTTCCAATCAACCTTGAACCTAATGTGTGAGTGCAAAAAAGGTGCAAATTAAATTTGACAAATTGTGTGATTAATATTATTATTCTGATTTGATTCTCCTAAACTGGCCTTTTAGCCCCCTGTTTTATGGCTCTTTCATCCAGATTAGTTAATAAGCCTTTGAAGCGTGACTGATTAATCAACATCCAAACATGCATGTTATGTATGCTTTTGGATCAGTAGGATGATTTTCTAACAAAAAATATTTCCGTATCTAGCCTCAAGGGACCCAGCTCCCGATGTTGTAATGCGATGCCGTAAACCAGGATAAAATTGGGAAAAATAAGCAAAATGAAACAGGCTCTGGACGTGTAGGTAGATTATTACCTTCGGTTCGGTTGTCTGAGAAAATGTTAACCTTTGGGTTCAGTAAGCTTCTAAAGGTTACTAGATGGAGGATTTTGATAATATAAAGATAACTCAGAAAGCGTCGTTGGTAATTAAATTTTGGGAAAGTAAGTATTTGAATTGGGAGGCTGTTTTCTAATACTTGTTGCTATGATATCCAGAAATAGCTTTAATTTTAAGATCAAAGATTACTAGAAATTACTGTTGGTTTTAGTCTAGATAATATCAATATAGCTTCTCTGTAATTTATCATCTCCTTCATTGTAAAATTCATATCCGTTTATAAAATGTTTTAATGAAAACTCTCGGGAAAATTGATGCTATCGTCTTCTTTTAAAACGTAACTTTGACACCTCAACGTTTTGACAGGTGTCTGGACCTGATGCCTCAGTTCTGCCACCTGTTGTTAATTATTTCAAAAACACTAATTTTCTGATTTTACATTGACTGGTGAAAAATACAAATAGAAATACACAATCTGTGAAAATTTCAACTGTCTACCCATTACGGTTCCTGGAACAGTTAGACGGATGAACGAATAATGGAGGCTCAGTGATAGGGTCCCGTTGTTTACCCTTGGCTACGGAACCCTAAAAATGGGTGTTCAAGAATTAAGTTGGCACTTTGAGCTGTAAACAACACGTATAGTTGACATATTGGATGGTCCCTCAAACAGACAGACGCTGACAGTGGAGTTTGAGTAATAAGGTTACACTGAACGGAAAAGCAAAATATTCAAAGGTTTTAAAGAAAGACCTTCGTGGATCCATTTAATTTTTAACATGGTATTTAACCCATAGATATAATTTACTTTTATACACAGGGTGTAGCATGGAAAGGAATAATAAAGACCAAGAATTACTGTTATATTCAAAGCAATTATCCTACCTTTTGTGTCAGGGCTCTGATCGTTTAAACCTTACTTATGATCAAAAAGCACACAATGTTTTTACTTATTTGAAGGTATTGTACGTTTAAGAACGTATTTTTGTAAACCATGAAAAGAGAATGGAATTAGTATTTTAATAAGAAAAAATATGAGATTTTACATCGCACTGTTCTATGAGTTAAGATTAAAATAAAATAAAAAACCTTCTGATGATTTTAACCGTTTAAAACTTGTTAGCTGCCAACAAGGCATCATGTTCTTGTTTAATGAAGCCTTGTAGCGATCTCATAGCAATTCAATTTTAATAAGTGGGCCGATTCTCCTAATTTTTAAACAACATTCGCATGTTAGTCGTAAACTGTCAAAGAAACCGGCCAAGTGCAAGTCGGACTCACACACAAAGGGTTCCGTACCATAAACCGAAATAAAACTGCGTATTATGCATATTTGCCCATATAGCGGCAATAGAAATACGCACTTTGACGGGCGGACAGCGGAGGCTTAATAATAGGGTTCCGTTGGTTACCCTTTGAGTACGGAACTCTAAAATGACTCAATTTCCCAACAGTTTGGACAGATAGCGACATGGATGCAAAGGCGAACGTGGTTTAAAAATTAGTGGAATGGGGTATTTTACTAAAAAAAAAATCTAATTAGTCCGTCTGATAGATTTTCAAAAAATATTGGGCACGTATTTTTTTTTTCACGTAAACAAAAAATAAAGAGGATACAGCGAGTTGAAGACACGCGTGACGTCATTTAGCTTGGTAAATTTAATTTAAGTACATTTTTACGAAGCCAGATGACGTCACGCGTTTCTTCAACTCGCTGTATTCTCTTTATTTTTTGTTTAAGTGAAAAAAGAAAAAATACGTGTCCAATATTTTTTGAAAATCTATCAGACGGACATCGGACGGACTAATTAGAATTTTTTTGTAAATTACCCTATTGGCACCAAGGTCGCTATACAGTAGCGATGCTGTCGCTTGTCGTGGTGCAGCATGAAAGTGACATGACGGAGCATCGATAGAGTCGAGAATTGTAGTGATTATCTACGAGCTCCTGTTGACACTGTTGTTTGCATCGATACAGTTTCGTGCTAGTTGTGATTCAGAATCAATACTGCCGCTCGTTACAAAGCAACAAACGACCAAAAAGAGCGATGCTTGGCTGCCTGTCCATAGAGGCAGAGTGAGGCAGCGGATTAGAATTGCCAAAAATATCAGTCACAGAAATTTTGTGAAATTTGATTGGTTAATATTTCTACGTTTCTCGGCTCCGCTGCCACGCTCCACGTCAAGGGACAGGCAGCCTAATACATAAACAAAATATGTTCTAGCAACCTAGGTTCAAGATTAACTAACCTTGCACAGGAGTATAGATGTTCATATAAAGACAGTCTTCACTCTGATTCTTGAGCCGTGGCAGCAATCTCCTCAAGTACTCCAGCCTGCCCTTGGGCATCCTCTCCAAAGCCAGGGTCTCGTTTGAGATGTCAGGCAGTCTTTGTGGACAGACTGGACCCATTTGATCCACAGTCTTCACGTCGTCCCATGGAGCTGGTGCTCGTGTTGGTGCAAACCTACAGACAAACATTGGGTCAAATATTGGTACACATAAAAGGGAGTCAAATATTGGATCAAATGTTGGTTTACCGGTTTCACTAACTCGTTTGCGATGAAAACTTTTTGAATTTATTATATTTATATACTACAGATTTATTGGAACATTTTCGAGAGGGCAAAAGCGTTAAATTATAGTAAATATGAAAAGTTTTTGAGTTAATTTATGTACATAAATTAATACGCCACAACGCCGAATTCATAATTACTCAATTCATAAAATTATATTGTCCCCAAAGTTTCACATAATAAAGGGTGCTGCCTATTTGATGTCATATTAACAAATAAATTTATAATGGAGATAAAATATGAACAATTTATTTAACAAAATTAAGTATTATATTTATATTGCCCACGGTTTGCTCGTTTAAAAATTGCAGGCTTATCTTGATAAATCCTGACAATGAACAGGGCTTTAATGCAGTTTTATGGTTTGAAAACACTTATACAAGCCAACGAAATGAATGATAGGTGATATTTAGCTATTTTGTAATAAGGTTAAAATTACACTCTTTCGCGTAAATCTTTTAAAGGGAATTTGAAATAGATAAGGCCGGTGTTTCCTAGCTGGCTGCCGAAAAAGACCAAAACACAGAAAAGAACTCATAGGTAGGTACTTTTTAACGTCCATACCATTACCGTAATGGTCCAATCATATTTATTAGGAACACCAAGATTTGAGTGATCTGTCCCGAGAGGGCAGCATTTGTCTGTTATCGTGTAGCTCAACACTAACACTTTGAGTAGTATAGCAAAGCGGTTGGTTTACTATAAGTAATTTGTGTCATACATCTTACAGTACTTAAGTTATGCCGTCAACCATATTTTAATGAAAAATCTATATTAAGTAACGAGCTGACCCGCGCTATTTCCTCTGCGTCACATTTTTTATTAATTTTCTGGTCCTATTGTTCGTAGCGTGATGTTATCTAGCTTTTCTCAATAAATTGGCTTTTCAACACTAAAATAATTTTTCAACAAACCAGTTGTTCCTGAGATCAGCGCGTTCAAACAAACAAACTTAGTATAGATAAACGCAAAATACGTACAGTGCCATCTCTCCTACAAAACAAAAACGCGTTTATAGTCAATTTATTACCATTATTAGTGCGACAATCAATGCGACGGTAAAGTTTAATGTTCATTTTTAAAAACTCATTAAGTATGAGTGTATTTTACCTTCAGTTTTACATGACATTTTCATATTAAATGGAATTCATAATGATATAAAAGATGATATTAATGCAATGTCATTTAAATGATAATATCTCACTTCCGTTGCGATGTTAATAATAAAATTGACCTGATACCCACTGAATGTACGGTAGCTCGTAAAAATATTTAAGTACGAATAGTTGGTCGTAAAAGTTCGTAGAAAAATATTAAGATTTCATCATCATCATCATCATTTCAGCCGAAAGTAGTCCTTTGCTAGATATAGGCCTCCGCCAAGTGTCGCTACAATAACAGGTCCTATACGTCTTGCATCCGTCGGCTACCCGCGATCCTCATAAGGTCATTGGTCCACCTTGTGGGAGGCCTTCCAACGCTGTATCTTCCGGTACACGGTCGCCACTCTAAAATTTTCCAGCCCCATCGACCAACAAAAAAAAAATGTTTTTTTTTGGATTTGATTTGTCTGTTCTGCAACCAATGTGCCCTGCTCACTGCCACTTTAGTTTGGCGATCGTTCGGGCCATGTTGGTAACCTTAGTTCTCTTGCGAATGTAATGGTTTAAATAAAAACAAATAATAAGAAAAAACAAGCACTCAATCAGAAACTGATTGCCATACCATAATAAAGTTGCCCAACCTATTTAAACTGAAAAGTCAGTAACAATATTCCAAAAAAGGCTTAAACTGTACTTAATCCAAAAATGTTTCTACTAAGTAAAATAAAATTTAGAGTAATTTAACTTAGAATAACGATTTTCTCTCATGTGGCGATCTGTCCAATACAATAAAGCAATCTGTAGTATTTCTTACAGATAATTAAAAAATAAACGCTCAAAAGAATTCAACAAGTTTTTGGAATAAAGAATCAGTAAAAATAAGTAAGAGTTTTTCATGTGTGTTTACCACTAACGAACTAGAAAGAAGACACATCAAGTGTCAGAAATCCTACAAGCTTATCTAGCCTAGTTTTCTGCTTGTTAAGTTGATAAAAGAGTCCGCCATAATAAATCGTGCAGTCGCCAATCAGTCACAAAACTCGACAAAAACAGGGTATTATGGAAAGGTAATAATATTTTTGAAACTGCTTCTTGCTATGTACTTAGTTGAACAGTTAGTTGTTCATCAAGGTTTCATCTACAGATATTTTTCAATGACGTTATTTTCAGTTTCCAAAAAAAAGAGATTTTCCACAAAAAAGTTATTATGAGAAGTACAATTTTATTATTTTGTATTGTCTATGACTTCCATGAAGAAAGTTTGTAGAGGCATCAATGCCACCACAAGAAAAACCATCGTAGCAAAATCTACATCGCAACAAAAACAGCCACAACGCCATCTATCCAACAACCAAAGCAAAGCGGTATCAAAGTTCTCCGTGCGATTTGAACATACACAATAGTCCGAATATCAACTATTGGGCAGTTGCCTGCCAGACACAACAATCGTCTGGCCGAAGGATCCTCCCTTTTTAATGGAGGTTTGTGGGACTTAGTTCTCAATTCCGCTACCCTCCAAAAGTTTGTCATCTACAGTTTTTAAAATATGACTACACCTTTCCGTAACAACCATTTTAGAGGATTTTGGTTCCCCACACCTTGACGCTCAATCACAATTTGTCATCGCCTCATTATTTCTTTAAATGAATCAAGACGTACCTATAACATTTACCATCACTATGCAAAAAACCACAACACGTTTTTGTTTTGAAAGTTATTTTAAAGTCTCAGCACAGTCTCACTTCGTTAATGAGTTCTCTGTTTTGACTTTATCCCCGAAAGCTGCAACTGAAAGTAGAAACTGTTTCGTCAAATTAATTTTCACTAATTGGACGTTCACAGTGTTATTTGAAGTTGCTGTGATGTTATGAAGTAGGCTCCTACATTTTCAACAGAAATACCTAAAAAAATGTAGGTACCACATGATAAAATAAATTTTAGATATTGATAATATTAAGACGTAAAATTATTTGTTGGTCTGTTAGCTGCAACCTTTAAGTCAAGAGTGAATAGGTTACATATAGGCAAGCGTGCAAGCGCGCAAGCCTATCTAGTTATCTACACTAATATTATAAAGAGGAAAGATTTGTTTTTTTTGAATTGAATAGGCTCCGAAACTACTGCACCGATTTGAAAAATTCTTTCACTATTGGAATCCTACAGTATCTCTGATGAACATGGGCTATAGAATATTTAAAAAAAATTAGGGATCTGTATGTAAACTTCGATAATGTAACCCGAGGTGTGAAAGAAATACCAAAAAAGATCCTTATATCGCGTACGCTGTGGAAACTATTGACATTAGAGCAAAGTGATGTACTACAGTTTTATAGAGGACATTAATATCTACATAAAAGTCTCGAGGGGTATGTTTTTAACTATTATATTTAAGTCACAATGACCGGTTTTTGTTCAAACCTTTCGTTTAAAAGTTACGACGGTTTCAAAAATACTCTAACTGACAAAAATCTGCGAGTGAACGAGCTGCCCTACGTATAGTTTATTAATAAGTGATTTTCATATCTACACTAATATGGAACACACTAAAAGGAAAGATTTGTTTGTTGGTTTGAATTGAATAGGCTCCGAAACTACAAGACCGATTTGAAAAATTCTATCACCTTTGGAATCCTACAGTATCCCTGATGAACATGGGCTATAGAATATTTAAAAAAAATAGGGATCTGTATGACAACTTCGATAATGTAAACCAAGGTGTGAAATAAAAATTAAAAAAGATCCTTATATCGCGTACGCTGTAGAAACTATTGACAATAGAGCAAAGTGATGTACTACAGTTCACCCTCCAGTGGATCATGGGAAACTGTAGATCCCCAGGCAATGATGCCTGTACTATCCTTCAATATTGTCGGCTCTTAGCCGCGCGTGCCCTCTCACTCACACCGCTCACAGCCGACTGAGCTGTGTACGCTCGCACGTGCGCCAGAGATGACATAATGCTTCCCTCTCTTTCACTCACATACACTACATCCCTTCCTTGTTTTATTTTTTTTTTCAAAACAAGAAAGAAACAATTAAAAACAATTGATCAAATTAATGATTCATCGTTTTATTATACTCGTAACTATTGATTACATTATTGAAAATCAACCTTTATCATCTCAAATTACTTTTAATTTTAGTATTCTTAACGATAGTCCTAATCGTCACCAATATTCTCGTCTGAACTCTCTTCTTCTACAATTTCTGAATGTTGTCCTTCCGTTTCTTTATTCATAGATGTCCATTCTCCTTCCACTTTCTTTAAATGGAGTATGTTTCTTCTTAATTGTTGTCCAGTTTCGTCGTTCTGTACTTCCACATCTCCTCCTATTTTAGATGTTACAGTATGAGTAGCTGTATCAAAATTAAGACTCAATTTATTAGATTTATTGTTATTCTTTACATACACCTTATCTCCCACTTGTATATCAGTTTCGCGTGCTCTTCGTCTTTTATCTGTATATTCTCTCCCTTTTTCTTTTTGTTGTTTATCTTTGTCTCTTACATCCAAATCCTCAAAATTTTGTTCCGCATAATCTATCATGGGAATCTTGTCCCTAAATTTCCTTTGAAAAAATAATTCTGCCGGAGTTTTTCCAGTCACACTATGGGGTGTGCTATTGTACATAGTCAGATATTCTATCAATGCTTCTTTCCAGCTTTTTCTCTCTACTTGGCATATTTTGAGTCGTTTAAGAATGTCTCGGTTCTGTCGCTCCACTTCACCGTTCTGCTGTGGCCAGTAGGGTATTGAATTAAACAGTTTTATATCATTTTCACGACAATAGGTTTTGAACTCTGCGCTTATGAATTGTTTTCCATTATCGGAAGTTATGGAAACCGGATGTCCTAGACGGCTAAAAATCTCTTTTAGTAGGCGAATCATTTCCTTGCTGCTTATGTCTCGACAAGTTTTGATTTCCTTGTACCTTGAATAGTAATCGATCACTACTAAAAGGTGATCGCCACTTGGTAATGGGCCTAAAAGATCTATTGCAATATCGACCCATGATTGAATAGGTAATTCTCTTCTTTTGAGTGGGTGTGGTGGGTTTGGTGCTGATACCAGAGTACATCCCTTACAGGACCGTACTAATCTTTCCACGTCCTTATCATACTTAGGCCACCAAACTTTCGCTCTAAGTCTTAACTTCATTGCGACCATTCCAGGGTGGCCCTCGTGGGCAGCATCCAAAACAAAACGTCTCAGTTGTGTTGGTATAACTATTCTTGTGCCTCTTAGTAATATGTCTCCAAAGAAACACAACTCGTTCTCAAATAGTTTGTAACCTTTTACTGAATCATCCCACTTTCTGCTAAATATGCCATGTTTTACTTTTTGTATGTCAGTGTCGGTCTTTGAATGTTCTTCGATGTCTTTTAGTGATACGGCTATTGGTCTAGCGTGATCAATGATATCCTGAACGTAATCTTTTTGCTGAGTCTCATCATGTTTAAATGTACATAATCTAGACAAGGGATCAGCTATGTTATTTTTTCCTGGACGGTATATGACATTATATTTATAAGATTGAAGTCTCAATATCCAACGTTCTATACGAGCACACGGTTTGGACTTCGGTCCGAATATGACCTCAAGAGGTTTATGGTCAGTTATCAAGTCAAATTCCTTGCCGTACAAGAACATGTGGAAGTGTTCCACAGCCCACACCAATGCCAAAGCCTCTTTCTCAGTTTGGCAGTATCTACGTTCGCAATCACTGAGGGTCTTATTCCCAAACGCAATTATGCGTGGGCCTCTTTCATTTGTCTGCACTAAAATTGCTCCGAGTCCGACCGGACTAGCATCTGCAAATACCATGGTTTTATCGTCTACGTTGTAGAACCCCAAATTTGGTATATCACTCAAAGCAGCCTTTAAAGCACAAAAGGCTGTTTGTTGACTTTTTCCCCAAGAATCCCTAATATCGGCATTTCTGGCTGATCCTTGGCGAAGCAACTGCTTCAATGGTTCTGTGAGGGTCGCCATGTTGGGAATCCACTTACCAATATAGTTTATGAGCCCTAAAAAGCTTTGTAGCTCCGAAATATTGATTGGGGTTCTGAAATCTTTTATGGCCGATAAATATTTGTCTAATGGTCGAATCCCTTCGTCAGATAACTCGTGTCCTAGAAATTGAACTTTAGTTGTACCGTAAATACATTTATCATCTCTTAACAGGATGTCATTCGCCTTTAATGTCTCTATCACTTTTTGTAACCGTCTGTCATGTTCTTGCTTGTCTTTTCCGTAAACTAAAATATCATCAATGAAATTAACTACACCTTCGCATTCTATTAATACTCTTTCGAGTGTTTTTTGAAACATTTCTGGCGCACAGGTTATTCCGAACATTAACCTTTTAAAACGATATAATCCTTTACCAGAAATGAATGTAGTAATGTGTCTTGATTCGGGCAGAAGCTCCAGTTGATGAAAGGCATCCTTTATATCTAATTTGCTAAACATTTTAGCATTTTGGATCTTCGGTAGTAGCTGTTCCATCGTGGGCAGTGGATGATTCTCCCGCTTAATTGCCAAATTTGCGCGTCTCATATCGATACAGAGACGAACATCACCATCTGCTTTCAAAATCGGTACTACCGGAGATATCCATTCAGACGGTCCTTCTACCTTTTCTATTATGTCCTTTTGAAGTAGTTCGTCTATTTTGGAATTAATTTTTTCTTCTAAGGGAATCGGTACTCGTCTGTAAGGTTGTGCGACTGGTTTTACGTCCTTATTTATTACTATTTGTATCTGAATGTTTTTAAATTTGGGAAAGGGTGTCATCTCGACTTGATTTATGTCTAATCCTAGTTTAAGTACGCCTAATGCAATTGCAGTTACTTTACCTAGTAAATTACGTGTCCCTTTGTCTATAACATAAAAGTTGGCGTTTTGTGTTTTTGTTCCAACACGAATATCCGTTGTAAAGGACGTCACTAATTTGAGAGGAACTTCACTTCCATATGCTACAAATGTTTTTCCTGGATTCTTTAGTACTTTTCCTGTCTTTAAAACTTTTTCTCTTATTTCTTCCCAAGTTTTATCTGTTATTAAGTTATGTTGACATCCGGAATCAATGAGCATCTCTACTTGGGTTCCTCCTACTAAACAATTGAGTGTATCGTTAGGTAGGATATTAAAAACATAATCAATCTTATCTTCGATCGCATTGGCCTGCTTCATATTTTCAACTCTTTGATTTGGCTTCTTTCTTTTCGCATCTATACCCCTTTCCGATTTGCTATCATCATAGTTCCGTTTTTGACCTGTTCCTCTGCACTGAGCCTGGAAGTGCCCCACCTTTTTGCATTTGTTACAAATTTTTCCTTTGGCTGGACACTTCGCATCATACGCTAGATGATTCCAGCTACCACATCGATAACACGCCCTTTTATTGTTCTTTAATGTCCTTTCTTTCTCTTGTGTCTCAATTTTGCTTACAGTGTGTTCTTTTCCTTTCTGACTAAAATCAACTAATTGACGTTCCACTACCTCTAAAGTATTAGCTTCAGTTATCACTTCTGTTAAAGTAATTTTTTCTCCTGCGCGAAGTACTTTCTTTCTCAGTTCTTCCGACGAACATTTCTCAATTATCTGATCAATTATATTATCATCTACATCTGTAAATTGGCATTTCAACGCTTGTTGCCTTAGGCGAACTAAATATTTTTCAAATTTCTCGTTTTCTTCTTGTTTCATTTGCCTAAATAGATGTCTTTCATACCGTTTATTTTGCTTGGGTGCGAAGTATTCATCTAACTTTTTTATTGCTACTTCAAATACATCTATGTCTTGATCATCTTCAACCGACGTGACGTAACCACCGGGTATGTTAAACAATATTTCTTGAAGTTCTTGTCCTCCCCAATGTAACAAATTTGCGCGTTTTTTAGAGCTATTATTAATATCTGCAGCTTCCAGGTAGATATTTAAACTCCTCTTCCAGCGTTCCCATCTTGCTCCCACAGAACCTGCTTCACCCTCGCACTCAAATTTTTCTAATGTAAAACTTGACATTATTTAATCTGTGAACAAGGAAACAAATAAGGAATGTCTCATTTAGGTTATCAAATGGGCATTATCCTTTCAACAACCTGATACATTCATTATTTATTCCTATCAACCTGTCCTTCACACAAATTGTTGATAAGTTCAGTAAACGGGCGTTACCCGTATAAATATTTCAATTACGAGCATTGCCCGTATCACTTCGCATTACAGGCAGCACCCGTACCAACATTACGTTGCAGGTAACCCATAAAGGCATCACCCATCGGTATTTAATTACGTTACGAAGTCCTCACAGGCATCACCTGTTGATGGACTACCAGGCATCATCTGGTAACATCACAGCATCTCTAATATACCTTCACTACATCGCACCACACCTACAGGCATCACCCATAGGTATTTAATTACGTTACGAAGTCCTCACAGGCATCACCTGTTGATGGACTACCAGGCATCATCTGGTAACATCACAGCATCTCTAATATACCTTCACTACATCGCACCACACCTACAGGCATCACCCATAGGTATTTAATTACGTTACGAAGTCCTCACAGGCATCACCTGTTGATGGACTACCAACGACACTCTTTAATATTGTAGTTAAAAGAGACAAAATTCGAAAATAATATATTTACCTGATAAAATAATAGACAATCAGACATAGATAGTAAACGAAGTTTAAAACGGAATCATGCAACTTAACAGTATTTTAAAGATGTTCAATGCTAATCGGACCTGGAATCGAACCCGGCCCCGTAGTCCAGGGACAAGTTTTTCATTATTATATTTACACATCTGTTAATCTAGCAAAAGCAAAATTTCGCGTGTGCGTGTGTATGTTTGTCACTTTGTGTACAGCCGCCGGGAATGTACTACTTAAAACACATAAAACTTTTCCATAATAGAAAAGCAATCCACATAAATCGTACCGGTAGTTTCTAAAACCAGCCTACTCAAATGAATATATGAATGCGCCAAGGAACAAAAGCGTTTGTAATCTAATTAATAATAAAAGACTATACATATAAACGATCTCATAAGTATGTCAGTACAAAAGTAACAAATGTAAACAAACGTTGAACGTCGCTTTTGATTCACTATCTAAGGTAATAACTAATACCCTCCGAAAGCGCTGACGAAAAAAATAAGGAGCGGTTGCCTCGTCCCGCATGGTAACTACCTATTTAGATGTAATGAAAATAAAATGAATACTTGCTTGTATCTGCATTAATTCGTACTGGTAACTTTGTTTACTGCATTTCATTGCTTATAAAAATACTACACTGCCACACACATACACTGTTTTTTTTTTTTTTCTTTCTCCTTTATTTTTTATTTTTATTTATTATTACTCACAATAATTGATCCTCGTCGCCAAAATGTACTATCCTTCAATATTGTCGGCTCTTAGCCGCGCGTGCCCTCTCACTCACACCGCTCACAGCCGACTGAGCTGTGTACGCTCGCACGTGCGCCAGAGATGACATAATGCTTCCCTCTCTTTCACTCACATACACTACAATGCCAGAGACGAACTTTGCGAAGAGAGTTTCCGAGATGGTACTGTTGGACCTACTACTGGTCCTGTACCCACTTCTCCTCTTACCTTTCTTACTGATTCGTACATGAATTTGCCAGAGATTAAATGAACTTCAAGACAACAGATGGACACCGTCTACAAATTACAGTGCAGCCTATACATGCGACTAACTAAGCGACTTCTCAACCCAAGTAGAAATACCCTCCGAATAATAATAGGTATAATAACGGGTCATTTTCCCGAAAAAAAATGTCTTTTCAACATAGGCACTGCGGCACGATGGATCGATGATTTAAAAAAGGTGGCTGGCAGTGGATGGACGTGGACTGCACAAGACCGGGATGGTTGGCGCTTTGTGGGAAGCTTACATTTAACAGTGGACGGCAGTTGGCTGAAATGATGATGATGATGATAGTCGCCAGTAGACAGCTCAATGTACAGAGGTTGCTTCGATACCGAGAAATCAGTAGCCCACTTCATTCTGGAAATGAGGCCTTTGCTACTCGACGTGCAAAAATCTTCGGAAAGATGAGGACACTCAGCGAAACCTATATGCGTAGCTTCGCTGGCTAACCTTGCCAGGACTCCTAAGCACAATGGCGCGGATGGAAGTCTAAGTGCGGATAACGGAATCTCAACTGTACTCTCTCCGTTGCGAGGGTAGTCTTTCCTTCTGGATAGAGTTTTCCATTTCAACTTTATGTAGCTCTACCCCAGCAACTTTTTTCAAATTAAAACGTTTCTCATTACGAAAAATTACTAAGGTTGGTCGGCGTTTTGAATAGAAGAGGTGATACAGCATTTCCCTTACATTCTAAGGGGGTCAAGCTAGAAGTTGACTGTTCGTGTATCTTATGCCACAATAGTTGATGGTCGCTCACAATGGGCCTCATCAGAAGGCTTAAAGTCACTTAAAGGGCAATGGATAGGACAATGCTTGGAGTTTCCTTGCGTGATCGAATCAGGAATGATAATATTCGTAGAGAACCAAGGTTACCGTCATAGCCCGAAGCATCGCCGAACTAAAGTGGCAGTGGGCAAGGCATATTGCTCGCAGAACAGACGGTCGATGGGGCTGAAAAATTCTGGAGTGATTATTGACAATAGAGCAAAGTGATGTACTACAGTTCACCCTCCTGTGGATCATGGGCAACTGTAGATCCCCAGGCAATGATGCCAGAGACGAACTTTGCGAAGAGAGTTTCCGAGATGGTACTGTTGGACCCACTACTGATCCTGTACCCACTTCTCCTCTTCTTATGTAGATATTAATGTCCTCTATAAAACTGTAGTACATCACTTTGCTCTATTGTCAATAGTTTCCACAGCGTACGCGATATAAGGATCTTTTTTGGTATTTTTTTCACACCTTGGGTTACATTATCGAAGTTTTCATACAGATCCCTAATTTTTTTTAAATATTCTATAGCCCATGTTCATCAGAGATACTGTAGGATTCCAATAGTGAAAGAATTTTTCATCCCGGTGCAGTAGTTTCGGAGCCTATTCAATTCAAACAAACAAACAAACAAATCTTTCCTCTTTATAATATTAGTATAGAAGTATAGATTTTTGTGTTAATTTGTATGGCAAAACAACGTTTGCCGGGTCAGCTAGTCAATTATAAAAAAATACCTTTGGAGTGATGATCTGATTATAATCATGAAATTCACACTATCACTTTCATACTGCTTATTTATCATACCCATACATGATGCATGATCTTATAGGTCACGTCAGCGTAGCCGCAGGAATAAGCTAGCGAAAATAAAACACGTAGCTAAAATAATATCAAGAGATGTTACAAAAAAAAACACGTTATTAGTCAATTTTGTCTGAACATTTTTGTTGCTCATTAAATAATGATTCGTAAAAGTTCTCTTCGGGTAAAACCTTCGTTCATTTTTATTATACTAACATTAAAGTTTGCTTTTACTGATAATTTGTGTTTGCCTTGCCTAGGGCTCGAGTTTTATGTAACTTGGTTATCTGATACTGTAATTTCATTAATATTACTACTTTCTACATTTTCTTTACGTATATCTATGCACAGAGCTATGTGAATATTACAGTGTTGCTAATTTATTCCTACTAGTCAGTAAAATTGTTACAAACAACTCAAAAACTTCTTTTTATGTTCACATGACACACATTGTAAAGTTATCTACCACACAACACAACGAAATTGCAATAACATTTCTCTACGAACTGTGATGATTATAAAGCGACACTATAACTTCAACTATTCTAACTTTAGCTACAACTGAAATAATATTCTAAACTTGTCTCGTTTCCACGTATTTGCTATTATGGTCCTAACTCTCACGTCTCCTCAAATAAATTCGTTCTCAAAAAACGATTCGTATATTCGACATTTCCACTTTTGCGTCACTTCGGAACCTAGCCAAGCGTTTAATACGATGTAGTTGACCGACCATAAAATAGAGTACATACCTGTTTGACCCCGTTGGTGGTGTAGCATAGGGAACCCCGAGGTACGCCTCGACAGGCTTCAAGTACTTGTGTTGATCCATTGGTAATATCACGCCTTGGAGCTTTCCGTATCGAGTTCCGATCACCCTGGTTCTTAGCATAGAATTCCTGCCACCGAATCCGTTGCAATCTGAATTCTCTGTCATTAATAAGATGAGCAATATCACTAGTTTTAACCTCTCTTGCAGTCCCAATTTGAATGCCAACCTCTTTTTCTGTTCTATTATCTTTCTGTAGTGTATCTTTACAATTCTTGAAACTATTTCTATGTTTACCATATACTGTTTTATTGAATTGCAAATGTGTAGTGGCAGTTTATGGGTGTCCATTTTCTGTGAATATCACCTTTGTACACCCATTTCTTTATTATGTTTCCCTTTTATTTTCTTGTGAATTCATTTGATTTGTTGTTATGACATCCTTGGTCAGGGTTTATTTCGTTGGCACAGTATTACCGCACCCATTTTGGAATCTGAAACAAAGGAGAATTTTTGTTATTCACTGTATTCACAACAATTTTCTCCGTGAAGGTTTCTACTCGTTCTAGAGAAGGTAGACTAATATTATTTCGATAGTGATGGGTGGCTCGGTGGTACAGATTTAATTAAAGCAGATTTAATAAATATTTCAGAACCTAGAAAAAAATTATTAAATAAATTTACGTTGAGGTATTTTTCGGATGAAACGAATCTGATCGATGAAAATTGAATGCAAATATTTTCACAGTAAAACGATCGTTTGTTTTCTATATCGGTTTTTAAAGCGTTGTGCTTTCACACAGAATAGCCGAAAATGTATCTCCGTGTGTTCAAAACTCTTTGAATGTCATATATCTTGTAAATTTTTTTGTAAGCTTCTAGAATCAAATTACCTAGGTACTGTAATGAACCCCAACACTCAAACATAAAGACTTGGCAGAAAATCTTGGACATATTTCGCCTAGACCTAATAGCACATAACTTGATTATTCTTATGAAAGTATTCAGACTTGTAGGCGGAGAAGTACCAAAAGAAAATATTTTCATAACGAAAACTTAGTTTTATTCAATTTAATTTGTATTCATTAGTAAGTATTTTTCTTCGCTGTTTAAATTTTGAGATACTGAGAATTTTCTAGCTAGAGCCTTGTTAAACATGTCGAGAGATTCTCGTCAAGTATATACCAAGATTATTATATTATTAATATAATCCAAATATTTGTTTCAAAACAAAATCTCATTAATCTCAAAATTATTTTATTATAAATAAAATAGGCCGTGACTGCGCCATAATGATTAAGAATTTCTTAAAAATAATAAATATTACGTGTAAACTGAGCACAATTAATTAAAAAAAAAAACAGAAAACCATACAAATAATAAAGTTAATTAGTTTATCCGGGATGAAATACCCAGTATCAAAAAGAGGCAGATTAAATTTCTCAGCGTGATTTTATAACAAGTAAAAAATACCAATTTTGTTTTGTCGTTACAGGGTGATGATATTTGACCGTTTTCATCCGCGTGGAGTCAGATAACCTTTGCCCGTACGACTCGTTAATATGAATTAATAATACCGTCCGGGCAAAAACGTACCTTTCAACTATACGTAGGCAGATACTGGACACGGAAAAAGGTCCGATTTTTTTCGGGTTACCGGAAGATTCCTCACAGTACATTTGTTTGGAAAACATAATTCATTAATGTTTTTTTTTTGTCTGTTACAGGGTGGGAATTAATTTTTCAACTGTGAAAAATGTGTTTAGTACCTTTCATGTGTAATGGGTGGACAAAATGTTTTGTTTGTGTATAATTGGGGTGATGTCAGAAAGCGGACTTTGTATGAGAAGAACAGTCAAGGGACATGTGTAGATTTTTCTTTGTGGATGAATTATTATCATGCTGTGTGTAGAATTATGTAAATTATTCCTCCTTTTTAGGTTGAAATTATGGTATTTCGTGTGGTGTTTTCACTAATTTGTGAAACGCCGTTGAAGAAATCTTTACTGAAAGAAACATAAAAATTTAACAAGTCTTAGAGAATAATATCTCTAAAAGGAATATTTACATTATGAACATACTTTAACTTAGTTATATCGTATTTAAAAAAAATCCAACAAATAGTTTTTAGGAACCTTTAAATAACAAAAACCCAGAAGCAACATTCAATTTACTCCATTCTATATCCAATATTCTAGATCACTTTACAGATATTCCACCATAAAGTTACACCGCTCCCGATTTACTATTCACGTCAAGCTGAACCGTTAACAAACAATTTTCACGCTTCCCACTCCAGGCCAGTTTCACAAAAAACTAAAAAACACCGGTGCCCAAGCATCGTTTGACAAAAACGATAGTTTCAGTATCAATATCAAAAGCACTTAAGCGCTCAAAACTGGCTCCCACAAAGCTGAATAACAAAGTACTGCAGATACCCTACATTCTATCGTAAAGCGATTCAGCGCTTTAACGCTCGTACTTGATTAGACGTCTTTATTTTCCCATCAGTATTCATCACCTTTAATGGTACACTTTTATTGATTTATTGCGAGCGTTCGCGACGAATATAGAAATAGTCATTTGTCATCTTTTTAATGTCTCCAGAGGTTGAAATCGATTCGATGCTGCAGTTCGTATGTAGATTTTTTCGTATCTGGGCCATATCCCGGTTTTTTTGCAATGGATTTATGAGATCTGGGCTAGAATAGGAAGAGCCAATTAGCTTTGCGTTTGGGATTTGTTGCGATTGGAGAGTTAGCTTTTGACCCTTTGGATGATATAAGTTTTCCTCTTGCAACATGTTCATTAAGATAGAATGGCTTTATAAACCTAAACTCTTGCTCAGTTCGTTTTCATTTTCGTGTTTGCGAATTTGAACAACATTTCGTTGTTCAATATTGCTACATTTTCGTGACTGAGTAATTTCAATGTTGTTAGTGGATCTCCATTTGACATTAAATATGTCTTAAAGTCCACTTTCTCTTTCACATAATCTTCTCATGTTAAACCAAATTCGCTTACTACATTCCATCCCATATTGATTCATACATCAACATTTTATTTATTCAAACAATCTATATCAGTATTTGAAAAATAAGGTCTTCAAAGGCCCGTGACGTCATCGTGATCATAAAATATTAACCCAAGGGTATAGGCCCGATGAAAAGTAGCGTTATCCATCATATAAATATTTTAGTTATCTTGAAATTGTGGCACGTACGGATTTTGAATGTAATTTAGTCTTATCGTAGAATAAAGATTTAACCGAATGTTTCGAATTTTCTTTGGGTGAATGACGGCTGTAGTAGCCTCAACAAAATTTTGGGCTCCGTATAATAATTGTACATAAATAATGAACGGGGTTGTGGCATCGGTTATGGGTAATGTAATGACCCACTTCTTGTGGTCCCTTGTTACGTATGTTGAATTACAAGTGGCTGGCTTCAATGTTATAGAATTTTCTTTTTAATTTTGCAGTTTCTTGAGTTAATGCATTATTTTATTTATCGAATGTTATTTCCGTTAAAAAACTACGCAATTATTGGCATTTAGCATGGTTAACATATGCAAATTCCAATAATTGCGTAATATTCTATATACCACTTCCACTGGGATATTATATTTTTTTTAAATTTAAACCTATTTTATCCCACAGCTGAGCAAAGGCTTTCCCAACTCCTTCCAGATATATCTGTCTCGAGTCACCGCAAACCATCTCTTGCAGTAGGTATCTAGGTCATTTCGCCTCCTCGTAAACGAACTCGTCCATCCTGATCTATATACTATACTTTCAACTAAAGTAAACATTGCCATCATTAAGTATTTCTCAAAACATAGGTGTACTTATACTCCTTATGGTTCCTACACAAAAAAGACACAAGACTAGACAGCTAAATCACGGTCCTTGAAAAAGAATACATAATAATTATGGTCTTAGAGAAAAGCTTCGAGCAACTACTTCAAAAACCAAAATAGCGCCTTAACTGTTTAGCTTGGTAGAAGCATGGAATTATTAAGTACTGTTAGCAAAAGTATAATAACCACAGAGTATAATATGAAAGGAGCATTTACATATCTATCAGTTTTGCATACAAAATACTGGCAGCGAAGTGAATGCAGAATGGATCACGTTTTGCTCATAAATCTATAGAGGCAAGTTGTATCCAGCTTACGAACTATTGGAGACTAAGTTTTGTACGTTGCTTTGCTTACTGTTTTCAAGTTTGTGTGTTCGTAAGTAACGTTCTATGTAGTTAGAAGACGTTTGTGAGGTAAAACTATGTTCATTTACTGCATTTAAGTTTTGCAGGGTGTAAAAGTTGTCTGTGAGTTTTATTTGATTGTCGTGAGCATTGATGAAAGACAATAATGTATATTTGGATTTTGGAACTTTGCTAAAGGAATTTGGTAATACCCTGGGTAAGAAAGTATTTGAATAATTGACTCGATACTTCCACATGTAAAATAGGTACTTATAATTGAGTTGAGGATAATTATTTTCATGTTACGGATTTTTTTCGAAAGGGTCACCGCTGCCTTGGAACGCAGAGGGTATTAGAAGGAACACGGATGGGTTTTAGTCAATAAGAGTCTGACACTCCCTTCTGCTCCACCTAGAGCGGGAGGAGTTATTATTTTGATGATTTCACATCCTCAAAAAAAGGCTTCTTTCATACAAAACAACAGATCATCCGTCATACAGAACTAACATAGATACCTAACGAAACAAATAACAGAATGCTACTATTTTTATCGACAGCAAAAGCTCGTTTCAGTAAAATTGCTTTCAAATTCAATTCGACACGAGTTTTTTACATTTTTATGCACGGGTGCTACGCAGAAAATGTTGACTCATGCAATATCTAGATGAAACGTTGAGGGCCAATTCGCCAAATAAACTTACTATAAAGTAAATTGACAATTCCCTAATATCCCTCCATATATACCCGAACAATAAATGTATGGACCGTTTTCCATTACTAGAGAACGTAAAGGATCTAGAGAGAAGTCGACTCAGGATAGCTTTGTGTTTTAATATCTGTTTTTGATATTAAGAAAGTCAATCAATACAAATAAATATAATACATGTGAACGCGAACGTTGAGAAATGAGGAGCTCGTGGCTAAATAATAACAGCCACATGGGTCAATCTTAAAGGTTAAGCAACACTTGCCAAGGTTGGTCTGTGGATGGGTGACCGTCTTAACATAACGAGTTTCCTCCGTGCCTCGGAAAGCACGTTAAGCCGTTGGTCCCGGCTGTCATTTGTAGATCTTTGGCAGTCGTTACGGATTGTCAGAAGCCAGTAAATCTGACTCGTCTTGCCAAGATGTACCGTGTTATCCAGTTAAGGAGTTGTGGAGGTCTGGTAGGTGGTCCGCTTCACGTTAAAACACTGGTATTCACTGAATCCGGTTTGACCTGAAGCCGCCCCCAACGTAGTTGGGAAAAGGCTAGGCAGATGTGAATGCGAACGTTGCTTGAAAATTGTTAAAATTGGCACTCAGATGTAAAAGCCTAAACCTCATTGAGTCATCACTAAAGTTCCTGAACTTTTCGTACAAAGTTGTACGTACTTTTCTTTTAGCTTAGTCGTCTAAAAGGATTTCTCAAAATTCTACCTTCCGAGATTGAAGTTTGTTTAGTAAAACTTCTGTACCTACAAATAGTACCAATATAACTTAAATAAGACTGAAACACTTGAATTAGGTTTACCAAATAATTTAGTTTCGGTACCATTTACCAAAACATTTACCTATTTGTAGGAAACTAATGTTGTATTGAACTATATAGAATAGTGCAAGGATATTTTTCTAATTTTTAACAGAAATCTTATTAAGAACTTCTATACACGGTGTCATTAAATGTACCCGACATAAACAGGCACCATTAATTTTAAAATAAATCATCAAGATAATAGATAAAATAAACATAATTAATACATTAAAATTATGAAACACCCTGTTAATAACGTGTACGTATCAAAACAATGTCGCCGTCCGCGCCGTCTTTAGAACGCAAGGCTCGGATTACGTTTGCTCCTGGACGTTTCAAACTATGCCATGCGTCATGAATTCGTGATTATGAATAATATTTTAATTTTTTCAATAAATAAAATTTCCATGATTGTCATTTTTTAAATGAATGTGTAGTAGTTATCGGATAGATGAAGTGGGCTGCCCTTGTAAGATGACCAAAATGACACCATGTATATCGTATAGAAGCAAAATCAACTCTTGATTTAATATTCCCCGTAACCTCTATGAACTGGGGAATTGGCTTGAAATCTATGCGATGTGTTAAATTAATTACTGACTTCACAATCCATTGATTTTGCACATATTCGACAACACCACAACTTGAATTTCAAACCACAATACGTAGGTACGAATGAACAGTATTGCTTATTCGATTGAAATAATTTCGAAATTTCATTTGGATGGGCACCCTGGAAATTTCATCTGGACCGGTTAGGATTGTTTGCTTATGTCATGAAATTGGATTTCTCTGATCCGGATGGGTGGTTGCGAGGGCCTGTGGTCAATTAGCTGGCTCAGAGATTGACAGAGATAGTAATCCCGGTCCATCGATCTGTGAGTTTATGCCCAGTTTTGTTGCCGTCAGCTTTAATTCGACCTCACGTTACATTGTTACTAGGTTAACATCAAGGTAGTGAAGGATGTACATAAATTCTTGGTTGTAATAATAATTAAGTTGCGGTGGTTGGTTCTCCGTGTGAGTTGGAATATTCCCCTTTATTGACCTTTTTAATAAGGAAGGAAAGTTTCATTAATATCTGTTTAACTTTAAGACGTGATGAGGTAAAAAACAGATGGGTAGAGTTACTTTCACATTTTACTACAAGCTTCTGCACGCACCTTTGCTCGCGTGAAAAGTTGAATAAAAGTAGGTTATGTTACTTCCTGATAATTTAGTTTACTTGGTGAAAAAAAAATTAAAATCGGTCTAGTGTTTTCAGAGCCTATTCGGTACAAACAAAAAAATATTTTCAATGACACAAAAATTAGCTTATAAGTACTTAACTCTGTTGTAAGTTGAACAAATTGAAAAAACTACCAATCGAATTTAATTTTAAAGTAATAACTTTAAGGTAAGCGGTCAGTGTGTGAGCGATTGGGGCTGCGCCGCGTGTCACGGATTCAATTCCCGAACAGAACAAATGTTTGTATGGCCTTCAGATAGTTGTTCCGGGTCTGGCTGCTTTTGTATGTGACTTCGTATGTTTGTATAGATTAGTATAGATTTGAACCTGTCAGTTGTCGTTGGCACACGTGTGTGCCTTTGGGCGTCAACGGAAATGGACGCTTAATGGCATACCACATGCCATACTAAATTACGCAGTTTAAAATTCTTTTTTAGAAAAAAAAACGTAGTTTTTAATATCCTATGGCCCCCGATCGACCAAAAAACATGGTGGCCGCCGATTTTTTTAAAAATAAAACTATTGTTGTGTCGTCGCGACGGCTATTTTAACCGAGTAACCACAGGCATCCTAATCTAAAAATCATTAGGTAGAGAATGCCTTCTTGCATTAAGTCCACCCATGTACCACGATTGGAAGTAAAGTTTAATTACATAAATCAATGTAATCGTCTTTTAAAGATCTTTCTTAACGCTTAGTTGACACTTTGCGTGACCCAAGGGCTGGTTTTCATTTCGGACAGAGTATAAGCATTGCTATACAACGTGGCAATGCCGGACGTTTTTTGGGCTCGCTTCCAGTGGACAGCGATGCGGACGAATTTTTTGGCGCCTTATTTTAGTTAAGGTTTTTTTTTTATTTTTAAGTTTATTTTATTTTTATGTAAGAGAGATGTAGAAATCATCTTAAAAAAGGTGAATGGTATCTTTTTTTTTTTACTTGAAGATTTTCAAAGGTTTTCTTGGAGAACAAAGTATGCTTCTCTTTTTTCTTTCCTAACTACAGAACAAGAACGTTCACTAACTAAAATAACTTACCTGCTCCGGTACATTTGCCGCAAAATTGTAGAACTTTCGAATTTGAAATAAAGTTCGTAATAAGAAAGAATATTACAAATGAACGATTTATTACAGCAGGAGAGTAAATTAATGTTATTTTAAAACTAAGTTATTCAAGTAGATAAAAAAGTCTACATAAAGAAATGGAAACATGGCCGTGATAACCTAATGATTCTTTTATTAAAATTAATATCGATAGGCTTTTGTTTAACTTACTGTTTCACCTGATGGTAATCGAAGATGAAGCACGCTTGTCTAGCAAAGCGTGCTTCATCTTCGATCACGTTGAGCATAGCAACCCATTTAAAGTTGAGGTATAAACTATTTTTTTTACTTACAATACTGTTTAACGCTACTGCAAATGCTCAACGTACAATGTCCTCATTATCATATCAGCCGAAAGACGTTTACTGCTGGACATAGGCCTCCCCCAAGTGTCGCCACAACAACCGGTTCTATGCGTCTCGCATCCAACGGCTACCCGGCTTGTTCTGTACGGTGTCGGACGTAAAAGAATAGCACTATCCAATTACTTCTCGTGGGTTTCGTAAGAGGCAACTAAGGGACTAACCAGAGAATAACCAGCAGCATTATCTGCGATATACCGCGATCGCCAACCCGCCTGCCAAACATGGTGATTATGGCAAACCTAGGGGGAATTGGCTATAATCGCCATGTCCTCCCCCAATTTGATGAACACAACGAAAATATGACCTTTACATATGATGTATTTTTATAACGATTTATTTTTGGTGATACTGGCAGGAAACGACGTTTCTTGTGGGACTGACTTTTGTGGGGCTTAGTTTATAAATTATGTTAGCCATATGTGAAGATAAATAAATAAATAGTAATAATAATATGCCTCTTTGTCGACAATCACACGGACTATATTTTGATTAGTCAATAAAAACATTTGCGAATCGCAAATAAACCACATATTCGGGTGCTAGTTTTCAACCGCAATCTATTTTACGTGAATACTAAACTAGAAACTTTCTATGTTGTTACTTTGTTGTTAAAATTGACCATTGTTTAGCTCGCATTCTTTTACTTAGTAACAAATAGTTGAAGGCCTATCTATACTAATATATAAAGCTGAATAGTTTGTTTGATTGTTTGCTTGCTTCAACCGCTAATCTCAGAAACTGCTGGTCCGATTTGAAAAATTATTTCAGTGTTAGATAGCTCATTTATCGAGGAAGGCTTATAGGCTATATATCATCACGCTAAGACCAATAGGAGCGGAGCAGTAATGAAAATTGTGACGCAGACGAAGTTGCGCGGGTCAACTACTTTGAAAATAAAATGGTGGTTTGAAGAATACTTAATAACTAACCTTTTGATTTCAAACTTATATTTTAAAAGTTCAAAAGTGTTCGTTTGTTTCTATGACCCCATTACCTCATCTCTAGAATGGCTGATCCGATTTCGAATAATCTTTCACTTATAAAAAGCTACACTAGCGTTGTGTAGGTACCTGTGCTACTGTTAATATCGAAAAAATAAACGGTTTCTTTTAGATATATGTCGGGAGCAAAGCCAGGAGAATCAACACGATTCAATAAATTAGATTTCCATCGAACCTTATTTTCTACCATGATAAATCTACAGTATTTTCATCATTCTAAAACAAACTAAATCTATGCCAAATCTGAATAATTTGGAGATGAAAGCGAGCCAAAAATATAAAAACCAATTATTAAAATAATAGTACCAACCGAGATTGGATTTTATTAAAGAGAAATTCTCAGAACCTTTTACATCAGGACGAGTATATAAATGTATGTAATATTAATTTGAGATCTAGTTGTCTCTAGGTAATTACACTCGACGCTACAGAATCAATTAGTAACAATGATATTATTGCTAATATAATTAAACTAAAATCAGAGTCTCGAAACTTTAAACAATATTCCAAGTATTCCTCTTAATTAAATCACTGCTAAACAAATTACTTACTCTGAATACATTTTTCACTTCAAAACTAATTAGGATTTAAGCTAATAACTAAATCTTAAGACGATTGCAGAAAACGCGTTCTTGACGAGCTGTAGAAGCGCGTTTTCGCAACAAAAACGCGCTGCAAATATAACATTGGGTTACGTTAACATAACCTAAAATATCATACATTTAAGTTAGCATCTAATGTTACGTTTTCAACCGAAAGCAAAAACCATGGATAATAACTATATATCAGTATACTCATCTCACATAACTCCAGACATAAAATTAAAAATAAGATCTTCTTCCGTTCATCCGTATATACGTCACAATCAGGTTTGGCATCCAATGAACGTATCGTTTTTATCACAGCTTTACAATCGCGCTTAGCGATAAAGACTCGCGTCATCGTGTGAACTGCGTTGTGTTTTGTTTACCGTTTGCATCGGCAAACGCACTGCCATAGTTGAACATTTGAACACACTGTTTTGAAGTAACATACTTTTTTGACTGAATAGTATCATCGACGCAAGCAGTAAGCACGTAGCAGTGTGTTAGTTCAAAACAGTGTGTTCAAATGTTCAACTATGGCAGTGCGTTTGCTGATGCAAACGGTAAACAAAACACAACGCAGTTCACGCGATGACGCGAGTCTTTATCGCTAAGCGCGATTGTATCGATACTGCCAGCTAAGAACTAGAAGTAGCAGATTACTCATTCGATGTTCAGCTTTTCAGAGTTACTGATAGCTACAATAATATCCTAATATATGAAATTCTGTTACTGAATGACTAACAGACAACGCACTGCCGAAACTACTGGTCTTAGAAAGCTGACATTTGGCATATAGGTTCCTTGAAAAGTGTAAGGAAGCACCAAAAGGATTTTCTGAAAATCCTGCGAGAACGGGAAAAAACGAGACATGCGAGTATGAAGTCGCAGGCAAAAGCTAATTAAAAATGGCAGTAAAGACAACGCGCGTATCATGAAAAGCGCGTCCTTGTGTAGATGACATTGTCTGACGAGGTGACCTTTGCGCACTCTATTCATAATAGTCAAAACTAAACGCTAACTAATGGATCGATGTAATACGTCTTAATCGAATCGCTAGCTAATGTTCAACTGACGTTTGTATTAATGGTAGCTGTAATTGAGGCTGTAGAAGTGAGAATGTGTTTTATGCTTTGAAAGGATATTTGTCTGAGCGTTAAGTCTGTTGAAAGGCAGTTTGAAATAGTTGTTGTTAGCTGTCTAAGTCAAGTTAGTAACTGATGGATGATTATGTAAGATACGATAAAGTGAAAATTTTACATTTATCCGATATCTGTACTTATATTTAAAGCTGAAGAGTTTGTTTGTTTGTTTGCTTGAACGCGCTAATCTCAGGGACTACTTACTGGTCTGATTTGAAAAAAAATTTCAGTGTTAGATATGATGAGGATGGAAATAACATCACGCTAAGACCAATAGGAGCGGATCAGACGAAGTTGCGCAACTTGGGACAACTAGTAATTCATATTTTTAAGAGCTATTTATGTGGATAAAATTCTGACCTGTTTTAAAAATTGAGCTATGTACAGCGTTCTCGAATGATTAATTTAGCAGATCTAAGTACTCGGACGAAAATCTAGACGAGATTTTTTCACATCAGAAAATACGACCATTTCTGTATTAAAAATTAATTCCTGTTTTAAATAAGCTTTTTCCAATAAAGATTTCTAATAAACTTGACGAAGGTAAGGCCCGACGCTCTAAAAACCTGAAAAAGTCAGGTGCGAAGTAAACCCAGTAAGGACCTTTTTATTTGGGACGGAAAGAGTGTGAGGAATCTTAATTGCTGAAGAAATATGTGTTTTTTGACCTTTTGGTGTCGTTTGGGTTCCACTCTAAATTCCCCTCTTTACTTTTATCTAGATTACCTATTAGAAATACAGAAGGGAAGATTATTTAAAAACTTTATTTTGCAAGACGTTTTTGTCTTCGGCTACGTGCGTACACAATGCTTTGCAATTTCGCGTGACGTCTTTACGTATACGTAAAAAATACCTAAATTTTACATAGAACTGAAGTAACAAGCCCGCAATCGTGATTTGGTGCGTTTTATTATATTCGTCAACTTTGATGGGTTTCTTACAGCATAAATATGTGTTCAAATATTTTTTGATTATCTAATCAACGATTATAAAAATTTGAAACTATTTGAATTACCTATTTCTTAACTAACGAAGCTTCAGGTAAAAACTTTTCAGGTGCAATAGTAATTTTTATTTAACTTAATTTCATATAGGTATATTTTTTGCCACTCAATATAGATAAGTAATGGGGGATTAAAAAAAAAGCGACTTTCTATTTACCTTATATCCAAAATGAAAAGGATTTACGTGCGCTATAGAAATCAATTGTGATCAATCCTATCGACTTGTTTCTAATATGATTGAGAAACTAGCAACCCTCCCGGGCTTTGCAATTTTATTTTTACTGAAAAACCTTTCTTGTCTATCGATCTATCTATTAGTGAAAACTGTATCAAAACCCGTAGCATGTTTTAGTAAGCTGAGAAACAGACAAAGACTGACAGCGACAATGTTTTGTACTATTTAGACACAAAAGTGGTTCAATTTTCTACATCATTACGTATTGTCGCTTCTCCATTAGATGTTACACCGTTATGTATGCGCTGTCAACAAACTCCCTAGTGATGGGAACACATTGCATAATGTAGAGCCTCGACATTATACTAGTTTATTCTAGACCTCCTAGCTCGACGGTCACTACATCCTTAATAATTTCTAGATGCGGCGTACTTTGTAAGGCTGTTGTAGGTGCGATATTTTTTTTGAATAATTCCTTAAGATAATAGATACAACAAAAATAAATAATGCATTATACCTATGAAATACCCTGTTAATAATGTTTATGTATCAAAACAATGTCGCCATTTCAATCCGCGCCGTCTTTGAAACATAAGGCTCGGATTGCGCTCGCTCCTGTATATTTCAAACTACGTTATGCGTCACGTTCATAAATATATATATATTTTTTAATAAATGTGTAGTACGCATTGGATAGATGAAGTGGGTTGTAAGACGACTTAAAAAAAGATATTATTAACTAAATCATTGTAGTCGCTTCTCCCTTCGATGTTAATTTCACCACTTGACTAAACTTTTTTTAGGCGCTGACACCGTAATTACTACGCTGTCAACCAACTCCCTAGTGATGGGAACACATTGCGTAATGTATGGCCTCGACATGACACAACGAGTAGTTTATTCTAGTCCTTCTAGCTCGACGGTCACTACATCGTTAATTATTTCTAGATGCGGCCTACTATGTAGGGCTGGTGTATTATTAACTATCTGTAATCCATACTATGGTATGCGCTAGATAAACTTACAATAAAGTACATTGACCTTTCTCTAATATACCTTCATAGATACCCGAACAATAAATTATGAACCGTTTTTTTCACTACTAGAGAACGTAAATGATTTCGATGGAAGTCGATTCAGAACAGTATTTATATATTTGTTACCGTTTTTGATATTAAGAAAGTAAATAAATAATTTTGGTGAAATCTGACATAGGTTAGGTACTGAGATTAAAGCTGACATAATTAGTTGACTTTTTTTCTCGAATAATTCGACACTTACGTGGGTGAAGTCGCTGGCAGAAGCTAGTTTTTAGGATTCCAAACATTCGTAAGAAACAGAACCCAGGATCTGTCTGTCTGTTCAGCTGTCACACCCAATTTGCTCCAAATCTACTGAACAGATTCTGTTAAGATTTGGTACACATATGAACTTCATTCATACACATAGACGCGTTTCGAAAATAAACAAAATTTATTTATACAACAGCAACAAATACAACTGAACAAAAAAATGTTTTTTGAACTGTACCGTGTGACATATTTCATTGGATAAGCTCTTATTGTGGGGGTTTTAAAAATATTGTTTTTTTTATAATTTTAAAGAAGTAGATTTCAAGTTATTCAAGAAATTAGATGAAAAATGATCAGTCCCCCCTAAAAATTTCTAAAAAAGTGCAGATAATCGTTTTTTACCCTTAGATTACAGGAAAACTTATAAGTAATACAAAATTTCGTATTTTTATTTGATCAAACCGTTTGAACCAGCTCATTTGATCAAGTTACTTAAACGGATGGCCCGCATTAAAATTGAGTCACTTACTTATTCATTAAAAACCAAATATTTTATAAGCCTTCATAAGCATTAACTAACATCATTAAAAATTCCCCACGTTTTCACCCCATCTGCTCATCAAAAATAATAATGAACCGGAAAAAAACTCAAGTACCAACCAACGTGACTCCAAAGTACAGGTGAAATAAATTAGAAGCGATATTTTTCCCGGTATTTTACTCGGGGAAAGAAACACCAAAAGGACGAGGTTGTGGCAATCAATTGTTTTGAAGTTTTTAATTTTCCCCCGTTTTTCCTTGACACTTTCTTACGTTACCCTCCCCTGGCATTTCTAGGTTTGTCACGTTTTAATCTACTTGAAAGAAAATTTTAAAAGTAAAAGTGTACCTTGGTAAGTGTTTAATTAAGCTTCTTTTACTTTTTTGTGTCCTGTTCTAAAGTGCCGATACTCATAGGGTTCTGGAAAAAAACTTGGGCTAAGTATGATGTTGTTAATTGAAAACGTAATGGAATGACAACAAAATTAAAAGCTTCTTTAAATATAACGACCTGAAAAACGGGTCACGTTTAACATTTTTAAAGCAAGTTTCTTTCGTTCATCATTATTGTTATTTTGCTAGTAGGGTCTATGACCATTAGCGAATAATAGTCAAATGGGTTAGATAATGTTGGTCATAGACTGTACATCAGAAATGATAATGAGACATGATCATTACAGTTCTCACTATAACTTCATCCCGATTGTTCTCTAATGATTAATTCCTAGGCTCACAATACTTGTCAAAATTCAGCTTCCAAAACTAAGTAACGGCAAATGAAATAGAACGCGCAATAACAAAAGAAAACAATGGCCTGACAGGAGCAGACAAAAAACCTATCAGCCCATATTTTGATATCCAAAGAGAATAAAAAATATCCTCGCACCAACCCATGTTCCATACCTTCAAGATATATGGGTAATTGAATCGATGCACGCCACCATTAAGGTGGTGTTATGGAAGAAAATGAGCGACGAATGAATGAGGTTAGCTTTGAAGATGACGTAACGTGATGACATTTCATTGTCATAATATTATATTAGAATATACTGACAAAGATTCAGAAACATAAATAAAATTAAGCCCACACCGGTTGCTGTATATATTTTTTTACTATAGGTAGGCACGCGTTTGACCACTATCTCACCTGATGGTAAGCGATTATGTGATCGAAGATGGAGTACGCTTGCCTAGAAGCAAAATATTCACTCTTGACTTTAAGACTCCCAGGTTGTAGCTATCAGGAAACAAAGACTCTGGCAGGGTATTCCACTCCTTAGCTGTACGCAGTATAAATGTGTTTCCAAAACGATTAATGCGTGTGGGTCCACCATGTACCGGTGGCACATCGCCGTTCTATATGATGTCATTCGAGTGAATTTAGATAGTGCATAAGCACATAACAATGAAGAATTGCTACCAAAACGATGTCAATATCAGACTCTACGACCACTTTAAGTTCATTTTCTCGTAAGTGGACATTAATCTTACTTATCTGCCGTAATTTATACCTCGTTTGGCTGCAGTCCCGCTCTCGCTTAGCGACCGCTGTGTCCTCACCCGAACCTCGATGATGTATGGAAGCAATTCTGTTTAAACGCCTTTTGTGAGCCTCGCAGCGTAAGATATGAGAATTGTTGTGAAATTACCGAATAATTTGTTTATGGAATTTAGATGGGGATAGAAATTTAATTTGTCAGTGTTCAAACGGCTGTGTTAGACGATGTTAGAAATTTTGATGAAGGCAATGTGTAAACATGTATCACATCTAAGGGTAAAGACATTGTTTATGATATTGCCTCAAGATATGGCCGACTTGAGAATACTGTAGACTCTATACATTTTATGTTTGAGGATGTAAGACCTAACTGAGACCCTCGTATTCCCTGAAGTGATCTCCGGTATCTTGTCATCTTACAGTTTCATGAAGGACGGTACAACGGCCCTATTTCAGAGGGCGAGTTTAAATTTGAATAAGGTCCTTTAGAACAAATAGAAAACTAAGCTTAGATAATAATATTAAAATAGAAGCCAATATCTAGTTATCAAAACAAAATTGGAAAATAACGACTGAACAGATCACTTAATTAACACAACCATTCCTTGATTACATATTGAAATTAGAGAACAAACTCACCGCGTTCAAATATTACCAGCGTCAGAAACCAACATAACAGCGAATTACGCTTACAACACAGGTAAACAGCCAGGGGAAATTATACAACATCACGCATTTCGAAATTCATTGCGCCACAAACATAAAACAAAACAACGACACTAAAGCCAAAACCGGCATTTGTAAGAAAAACAAATTCACCCTATAGAGCGTAACCTTCAAATTTCGCATACACTAAAATATTACACGGTATCACGGTATAACGCACACATGGAATAAAGCCCGCTGATTGGTTCGCTCACGAGGTAGTTGCTACTAAAATATTCAAACACATACAAAGCATTTTAAACTGCAATGTTCCCCGAGGGACGGGCCTTAATTTGAGGTTTGGAGTGTAGTGTTGAAAGCGGTCAAGTGCGTGTCGTTATGAGGGCCACATTTAAAATGTAATTGGTGATATTTTTATTGCGGGCACGGAAGAGTGTTACCGTATGAATGTTAAGCGTGTATGATTTGTAATTACTGTTTTAATCATCTTTATGACCCAAAGTGAGAGTGAAAGGTCATAAAAACATTAATTGGAAAATCTGTTGTGGATTTTGATTGAGAAACTCAAAAAGAGTTTTGATGCCATCTACATTAAATTGACTCTACTATAACTCAAACATTTAAAAAAAAAACCTAGTTGCAAGACATCATAGATCTATGGGAATTACGGCAAAATCAGGAACCCCAAAGGCACTAACACAAACAATTTATTACACAAAACAGGCCAGTAATAAAATGAAAACTATTTTATAATCCGGTCTAATTGAATATTAAACACTAAATAAAACGCGAAATAAGCCTCGATAAGCTGTTTTATCAATTCACAATGAGTATCAATTCTAAAAGCATAAAGGATATCGTTAGATTAATTTTATGCAAATGTATATTGCAAATGGAAATTACACAATGTTTTGGTTAATCTAAATTTCATTGAAAATTAATGATTAGTCGAAATATCATTAGGATAAGTGTTAGGCGCCACATTGACGAGCGAGGCAATTGCTGAGAGCCCACTCAAAGGGGCCGTCTCCACGAACGAGAGAATCGCCGCGTGTTGACGTTTTTCCACTCGTGGAATTGCCGCGATGATCTCGCCGTGTGGAGACACGTGCATAGAGTTGTTATAGAAATACGTATCACGGACGATAATATCGCCGCGATTCTCTCGCTCGTGGAGACGGTATCTAAGGCTCTAGACAAGTGACATTCCGTTAGCGGTAGCGTGACAGGCGATTAGTAAAACGTCAAAAATGTATGGTCGCAAACAAACGGTGGTGTTCAAACGCTGTCGAAATGTTACGTGATCAATTCCTTATATTTTGAGTTTTTTCTTTACATTTTGAAATATGAGCAATCGTATTCACTGATAGGATGAGACTTGGTCTAGAGCTTGCTATCGCCAGGTAATCTCCATAAGACGACTATTCCTCCGCCTCGCAATGACTCGTCGTTTGTCTTGCGACGGTTTTCGCATATCCACAAGAAATTGCTGCTCATTTATTTTGTTGGAACTGTTTTGAGGCGAGTGCACTTTGAGAGATTGAGTCTCATGGCGAACTCGCAGCGTGACATTGTAGTTTTATTTGATAGTACCAGTTATCGAATCATCGTGATAATATCGGCGTGTGAAGACACGGTTATAGAGTGTTATGGAATAAAGTGGCAGGACGATTATATCGCCGCAAGACAGTCGCTGGTAAAGGTGGCGCCTTAGGATGGCGACAACTCGGCAGTTGGAAAGCGGTTATTCTGAAAAGATTGATCGTTGGTCACAGAACATGAACTAGAAACGCCATCTTATCCTATCCAATCCTATCTTACTAATTTTTGAATATTATAAATGTGAATTCTGGTTGTTTGTTTATCAATCATGTGTCAACCGCTAAACGGATTTGATAAACTTGGCAAACGGAAAGCCTTTGGCAAGACTTGCACTAAGACATGTGAGTCTCTCAGTCGCAATTTGTCAACAAAACCTCATTTTTCACACATTTTTAACAGGTATTGCGACTGAGATGCGATTGCAAACAATGCTTGATTAACTGAACTTTTTATTCCGGTTGGAACTTTGCAGAATCGAATTAGTATATCTCTGTTTTAGTCTTTTACGCCAGTATCAGTTACTGTCCTTTTCTCGAGCCGACTATCTCTGTCACAGATTTAATTTTTTGTTATGTCACTAGTTAGTTTTGTTTGAAAGTATCGACGCCATTGCCACTTAAATGTAATTTTATTTGTGGAAAAGTATTGATTTTCAACACCATTTTTTCTTGCTGTCCTGAGGGCCTATTCTACTCTTTGTTAAGCAACGGTCACATTCGCATTTCAGTTGCAAACTGACTGACCGCCGAAAATGTTTTTTTTATTTTTTTTTATTTAGGTTTGCTCTTGACTCTAGTCTAGGTCAGAGATGACAGAGACAAAGTCTACAATGGAGAGAGCTGTCCCAGAAGGAGCCTGTTTACTCTAACTTTGAAGAGATTAAGGTTGGAAATTAAGTTTTTTTTGTCAGGTTGCGACAGATAAAGTTTGCTTAAAAAATAGTAGAATTCGTGAATACCTACCAATTCTACTATTTTGTTTTAATGGTTTTGTTCAGTTTTTCAATAAAGTTAATTGTGTTATCCGTAATGAAAATTCCCTGTAATATGTTCGGATTAAAATTGTTGTTAATGATAATACCGGACGTACCTTAATTGTTAAACTGTGACCCTTAAGCGAATTTCCCGTCGATTTGTTTTCACAGGCGTCAATTTTATGTTATCACCGTTTTTTATACACATTTTATGATAATGGATTAACTCCAATAAAAATGTTTGAGTTTAAGTAGGCTTATCGTATGTGTTCATGATCAACTCTTATGGTAATAACATTTAAACAAGGCTTCGGTGGCTTGTTCTATAAAGCATAATTTTAAGCAAAAATTTATTTTTCCGGGGCATAAAATAGCCTATGTTATTCAGATGTACCTTGTCGCTTTCTCTCTAATAGTGATTAAGAGTTTTTCCGAATTAGCGTAAATAAATTGATTTATACAGGGAGTCCCACGGCTATGCCACATGGAAAGAAAGTACCTAGAATATTGTAGATGGAACATTTTACTAAAAAAAGACTTTAATTTAATAAAAAAAAAAACAATTTTAACTGCATTAATATATTTTTTTTTATAATTACATGGTTAAACCGGGAATCGAACCCGCTACACGAGAAAAAAAAATACCCTGTAGCTTTACCATACTGATCGAAAGGCTTCATCATAAGATATATACATTTTATCAAATACAATTCAAGTGGTCTATAAAAAACAATGCAGTCAGTAAATATTGAGAATTCCAAAACTAACAAAACGCTCACCTGAACCCCGCCTAAGCAATTATAGTACAATACTTTTATCCAAAAAAAAAGAATTGAGAAACGGTCACGCAGGTTAAGTTTTCTTTACATTTCATTGCTTTTTGTGCCCTTAATTGTTTGTATGAATGTTAAAGGTTTACGCGCTATACGAAGGTCAAAGGAAATGGTAAATAAATTGAACGATAGTGAGGTTTATTAGAAAGATTATAAGCTAGCATTCAATCAAATTAATTTCAACACACTTACAAAACTAGTTTCTATTCCCTCCGCTAGGCATGCAATAGTTAATTAAAACCGGCCAAGTGCAAGTCGGACTCGCACATGAAGGGTTCTGTACCAAAAACCTTAATTTTCATTATTTGTTGTTATAGCGGCAATAGAAATACACAATCTTTGAAAATTTCAGCTCTCTACCTATTACGGTTATTCAGATACAGCCCGCTGACAGACAGACGGACGGACGGACGAACGGACGGACGGACGGACAGCGGAGGCTTAGTAATACGGGTACAGAACCCTAAAAAACGCGCTGGCAGACCTATTCAGTTTATAGTTTACATTTAGTTATCAAGATGTGCGCCCGTTTCTTCCCGTTCCCGTAGGAACTTCGGGAAATCCTCTTAGTGCTCCTTGACACTCCCGAAAGAACCTACTTGCCAAATCCCAGCTTTCTACGGCCAGTAGTTTCGGCTGCGCGTTGTCTGTTAGTCACTCGCGCAGTCAGTCAGCAACGGAACATTGTTATACTATACAATGTTATCTTCAAGATGATGATTGATAATAGTACTCAGTTCAGAAAGGATTTTTGATAATTCCTCATTTAAAGGGGTAAATGGAAATAATGTTTCAATGGAAGTTGTCAGTTTTACTAACGGGATGTTCCTTTTTTTCGTTTTTTTTTTATATTTTCCATACCTACACTCAAAAACCGACTTTGAACCGGATATTCTTTTGATATTGAAACCCTCTTTCAAACAATTTGCCCCTAAAACACTTACGCTACATCAAACGAATGACAGATTGTAACCTTCCAACGAAAATAGGGTCATTATTGCGGCCCCATGTGGTAGTTTTATTAGTACTTCTCTCCCATTACTCGTAAGGGTGTCGACAAACGTGCGTTTCTCACGTCGCGTTTCCTTATTCGGTGATAAAAACTAGGGTTGTGTCCCCGACATGTGTGACTCACGACTGTTCTGAGGATATCGATTTGAGCTACAGTTTTGGCCTTGTTTGAAGAGGTTTTCGTCGAGATTTGGGTGTTAATGTTTGCTGAAGGTAGTTTTAGAGGTAAATATGGATGTTTGTGGTAATATCACTAAGGTTTGTTTGTTTTACCTTTTTGAAGTATCGTCTTGAGCGTATTGTGTACCTACAGCTAAACAGCTGTCGTACTTCTTAAGGTTTCTAACAATGTTTTTTTTTTTTGTTACTGGTTTTTTTTTTAAGTAGAAAACCAGTAACTGTAGTGTGAATTAGTATATCTTAGTAAGTGAGTGCACTTGCAGTTAGAATGTTTGTTCATACAGAGCCCCCAATTTAATAATTATCCAAAATTCACAAAAGTTAATAAACTTTGGTTTACTAAATACAAAACTCTTCCGTTGAGTGATTGAGTGACAAACAACGAACAGCTGAAACTACTGGTCGTAGATAGCTGAAATGGCAGGTAGGTTTTCTTTTGAGTGTAGAGCAGCACTAAGAGATTTATTTTTTTTACTATTGATAGGCACGCGTTTGACCGCTATCTCACCTGATGGTAAGCGATGATGTGGTGGATGGATTTGAGGAAACGGAGGAAAAACCAGGATATCGCGTACGAAGTCACGGACAAAAACTAGTATTATTATAACATTTTTTATACCATACCTTCCAGGCCTGTACAAGACTCATTTAGAAACACTCGACTTTTCCGTCAATTTCCCAACAACTTAATTAAACCCCAAAAGTCATGTAAATAAACCAACTTATCAATATATTCACGAAGCTCAATCTTTGTGTCTGTTTAATAGCTGTCACGCTCAAAGCAGCCTATCAGTCAAACGCTAGGTATAAAGGCAGTGCATTAATAACGAGAGGCCTTTCAGACCTTTCCTCAAACGTTGCTAGGTAGGGTTCCTTCACGAACTAACACATTTAGGAACACTAAATCATTATTTGCTAAATAGGCAGCGCTTTTCGGCTGAAAGGTGAGAAGTGGTTGCGTGTCTAATTAGGGAATGTTTTAGTGGCAATTATTTGTGTTAAATACTAACTGTGAAAAAGTATGTGATTTTTTTCTACTTAATTGTGTAAAAAATAATTTTGGTAGTTCTGCAAAAGCACCTTCATAGAGTTGGCCGGAAAAAATAATACCATCTCTCCTAAAACCGACTTCTTCAAAAAGGAGGAGGTTCTTTGTTCGGCTGTGTGTATTTTTTTTATGTATGTTCACCGATTTCTTCGCCAATTGTGGACCGATTTTCAAAATTCTTTCTTTATTCGAAAGCCTACACTGGAAGTGGTCCCATTGTCACCAAATCAGAATCTGATGATAGGATCCCATAAAAATCGAGGGAAACCCTCAAATTTTATAGGCACACACAGTGTTTTTCATGACATTTCTAATGCAATTCAGATATGTGTGTCTGGTAATCATCATCTCATGTTGCTGAGCTGATGATGGAAGGTATAAGTCAGGATCTGATGATGGAATCCCATGAAAAATGTTTGTTCAGGGATATATTCGCCAATTGTTAACCGATTTGGATGATTCTTTTTTTTTTGGAAGAGTATTTTTTTACTGTTGTAACCTATTTGAATAACAAAGCTTAATTAAAAAACTAAAACAATATATTAAGCAACAATCCTCTCAAACTTTTAAATATTTATCTCTTTTTGCTGAATTTCCTACCTAAATTAGTTTTTGCTTCCAAGACTAGTTTTCTAACAATATCTTACAAAATTAAAAACTATTGTCACCTTATCGGTGACTCGACTAAAGGTTGAACTTTAATATCTGGAGAGAAAAACTGGCTCGCAATTGTCAAACTGCAAAAATCTGCCAAGTAATGCCCCCCTCTCTCCCTCCCTCCCCTCCTTGTCGACTAGAAGCAGGTCAAGATGTAGGTGGTGACGGGAGGGCCGGGTGATTGCTGTATTGAAGGGAACCTAGTTTTGTGTCTGAGACTCAAAGGTATGAGGATTAACTCCGCCCGTAAGACGACCCACTAACCAAATGCTCAGGTGTAAGTTGTCTTCCGTTAAAAAGAATGTCATGGTACTAAATCGGTCAACTTATTTACCTACATACGTTACGCGGGGCACACAAGGTTCCCTTTTTATTTGTACCTACTTTGTGTTAATCTGTGTGCGCCAAATAAACTATTTTCCTTTAAGATTTCAACGACAGACAGACAGCAGACGCTTAACAACAAATAATAAAAATTAAGGTTTATGGTACGGAACCCTTCGTGTGCGAATCCGACTAGCACACAGAGTTCCGTTTGTTTTTAAATAAAATTCTAACAAAAAATGCTAAGTTTTATTTTTATAGAATAATCATAATTATTTTGTTTGGACGGTGGCCCCCTAACTAGGAACTTTTTAAGTAGAATCTCAGTTACATTAAAATAATAAATTCACTCCTTATGTGAACATTAGTACTGGTTAAATGTTTATCGCCTTTTAATAGCACTATCATAAGTTAGTAAATAAGTCCAAATCCTGAAAACACATTTACTATGCTAACTGGTTCATAACAAAGCTATTATTGGATCGGTTGAGCGTTATGGAGCTTATGGCTAAACTTGTAACCTACTTCAGCTATAAAATATTGCTACATTTTCATACTCTTGCAAACAACCCTATAACTTTTGCTTAAACCATATGATTGGTGTATACATATGATTGGTGTACACACGTCGAGTGCTCAGAATGTACTTGTACCTTTTCGCAACTTTATTGATTTAAAAAAATCCTGATCTCATTATTTAAGTAAGATTAGCATAATAAGACATGATGATATCCGCTGATGAACCAAAGTAACAGACCAACAGACATAACCCGAAGAATCGCCAAACTTAAGTGAAAATGAGCACACTGGCCAGGGCACATGGTCAATGGGACCGTAAGGTTCGGGATGTGTTGCTGGGTAGTTTGTTGCGATCTTCTCCACAGCTAAAACACTAGGAAGTAGTGACGAGCGGGCGTTTTGTGGGACTGTCTTTTGTAAAACTTGATGTTCATAAAGTGCTGGCTCTCAGCCTAATGTGAACTTTTGAATTTTAAATTTTGGGAGTGACGATCGCGTACCGGAAGACTCAGCGTTGAAAGGCCTCCCATAAAGAGGACCGAAGACCTGATAAAGGATGGTTTTTATCAAGTCTTCCGTCCAACGTATCCAGCGGATTCCTCCATGGGAATACGCTTACACAATTGGGAGAGTCTTATGTTGAGCTGACTCTTGTAGCTCTAACACATCATCTGCTTTACTCTGACATTGGACGACCTGGATTATGGGAGACATTCCAAAGCTGCGTTTATCAATACACGGTCGCCACTCTTAAACTTTCCAGCAGAAATATTTTTATTTTAAAGTTATATTAATATTTAGTGCGTACAGCTAAGGAGTGTAAATCCCTGCCACATTCTGTGTTTCCTAATAGCTACAACCTAGGACTCTTTAAATCAAGAGTGAATACGTTACTTCGAGGCGAACGTGCTCCATCTTCGACCGCATCATTGCTTACCATCAGGTGAGATAGGGGTCAAACGTATGCCTATCAAAAGTATTAAATAATAATATCTATTCTGCAAAATTAAAAACCAAAAAACAGTAAGTACAGGCAAAATAATAATTCAGATGACACCCTTACTTAGATTAAAGCACTATCCAGACACCTGATCTAATCTCCTTCTTGCTTCACCGTACAATTACTTAAGCAAGATTTAATTAACACAAACTTGGAAGTTTAATAAAACATTCAGTGTCGGAATACTGAAACAACTGGTGAGAATCGAAATTCCCCAAGTTTGCGTAGTACCGTAACGCTATGATTACAGTTGAGAACACAGAAAATCCATCATGGATATGTGCTATGTAACGAGCTCTCCATACAAAGATGGGTCGATACGCAATATTATTATTGTTTTTATAACTCCTTTATTTCAAGAAACTGATGCCTATAAAACAGTGTACATATATAAGCATAAAAAAACTAAAAGTAAAGTTATACATAAATTAATACAAAAACTTAAAAACTACTGCACACGACGTAGCCGACCGCGGAAACGCCAATACTCCACCAACCACTTACACCTTTAGCCAAAACTCTTCCTTGAGAAAGGTCACCAAATGATGACTCGGAACGCGCACCACGAACAAATTGAAATTAGGCACGAGAACCTTTTAAAATTGGCTACATAAAAAAAAATGGATGTGAATAGATGTGACATTTTGGAACTGTATAAACAGAATTGTATACCTCAGGTTTAAGAAAAATATGTTTTATTTACTCGTATTGTCAATCAGTCTTTCGTTACAAACAGTATTCATTTGGATTACCTTCCCATAATAAAAGAAAAACATTCATAATAATTAATTATTAATATAATTAATTATATTAGAACAACAAAAGTATACAAGAAATATTCGCGAAAATATAACTCAAGTTTGCTTATTTTTAAGTGCTTACAACCCAGAGCTGGCAGGCCTTTTTAGGGTTTCGTACCCAAAGGTTAACGGAACCCGATTACTAAGCTTCCGCTGTCCGTCCTTCCGTCCGTCTGTCTGGCAGCGGGCTGTATCTCAAGAACCGTAATAGGTAGACACTTGGAATTTTCCCAGATTGTGTATTTCTATTGCCGCTATAACAACAATTAGTAAAAATTAAGGTTCACCGACTCGCAGTTGGCGGGTTTTTTTGTTTAGGATGGGAAATCATCAAATGACTCAGACTCTTACTGACTGAAACCTGTCCGTGTTCCTCCAACTGCCATTCATGTTTCAGGGCCGCGGTGACTCTTGCTAACAAATTCCGCAGTCCTGAAGCTGCTAAGCCCTACGGAATAGTTAAAACTGTTACTGCAATACGATGATCAATATTTTATCATATTCGTTTGCCACCACCAGAATCACAATAGAATACTTTATTGTGATTCTTCTGTACCTACGATATGAACCATTTTATGATAATTATGAAAATGTATTTATTTATTTATTATATACTTTACTAGTTGACCCACGCAACTTTGTCTGCGTCACAATTTTCATTATTGCTCCGCTCCTATTTATTTTAGCGTGATGATATATAGCCTTCCTCGATAAATGGGCTATTTAACACTGAAATAATTTTTCAAATCGGACCAGTTCCTGAGATTAGCGCGTTCAAGTAAACAAACAAGCTCTTCAGCTTTATATATTAAGTATAGATTGTACACCTCATACCAAGCACAGTAAAAATGCTTATAAAAACTAGTATAAAATGGGCGGTCTTATCGCACAGGGCAATCTCTTACAGACAACCTTTAGATGGACTGAACTAAAGAAGTTAGATTTAGGGCGGTCAATGTAAAAACATCATAAATAATATTAATAGAGAGATATACACAATAATATAAAACAAATACATACAATATACATTTGTAGATCTTTGGCAGTCGTTACGGATTGTCAGAAGCCAGTAAATCTGACTCCAGTCTTGCCAAGAAGTACCGTGTTACCCAGTTAATGGGTTGCGGAGGTCTGGTAGGCAGCCGCTCCACGTAAAACACTGGTATTCAGCTGAATCCGGTTTGACTGGAAGCCGACCCCAATATAGTTGGGACAAGGCTAGGCAGATGATGAAATACATACAATATTAAGTAATATACTAATAAATATCAAATATATAACAGGGAAAGGAGACAAAAAGTTATAGTGAGAGGTAATGTTCCTTCACCAACTTTGTATGTAGAGATAATGGAAATTCAAGAACATCACGCACATATTTTAATACGCTGCTGTTTCAAAAACAGCGTATTAAAATATCTGTGTACAAGGCAAAGTTTTCTTTGTAACATACTGAATAATATGTTTATTAGAATTCTTGTTACGTAGTTCAGTCTGGTTGTCGAGATTCAGATTAACTTTTGGCCTTGATCTTTCTTTTTTCATATTTTTCGTTTCAGAATTTAAGTCACGAATTTTATTGAAACGCGTGAAAATTTCGCCACAAGTTTTGTTATATAAGTCAATTATTACAATGATGCATTTTTTTACCATTAGACAATAAGTACTCTGACTTTGTATTATTTTTGATATCATTGACATTTCTTTTTTTTTCCTGTATTCATTTCAAAACTTTATTATTTACGCATGCATAATCTAATGACACCTAATGGGTCACTTAAAAATTTGTATGTCATAATTATGACAAAACATAGCGCAACCTCTATTTATGTAAACACCTATGTAAACACCTATGTTTAACAAATAAATGGATTGATTGATTGATTGATTGATTGAAGTCATCACGTTTACTGTTAGATTATTTTAATAGTCTATATTTATAATAATACTAGCTGTGCCCGCGACTTCGTACGCGTATATCCCGATTTATCCCGTTCCCGAAGGAATTTCGGAAAATCCTCCCTTTTCAATGGAGGTGTGCGGGACTTTACTCTCTTTACCGCATCCCTCTGAAAAGACATGAACACACAAACACATGTCTCTGAACAGTAACAAGACACGTGCAACACAAACACCAGCATTATGCAGTGTAAAGTATGTTCCATTAAACAGACAGCTATCATATTACTGAGAGTCCATTAGAGAACAAAGAACGTCTTTCATACTCTATGGAAAAGCGATTTTAATTATATATCGTGTTAACAATGGGTGTGCGTTGTGTTTTGTTTTATGGACCTGTGTGTATAATGGTTTACAGGATATGGTGTATATGGTTAGGATGTAAGATGAATGAACCCATCCTGTAGGTAAGGAAACAAAAGAAGAAAAGTATGATTGTCACGCTAGCTTTTTCCCGCGGATTTCCTTCTCTGGTTTATTCTAAAGTAACCAAGCATTTATTTTTTGGAAAAAAAAACGCAGATTATTGTGTTGCTTTTTATGAGTGACGGATATTGGATTTTTTTTGAGGAGCTCGTGGCTAAAGAATAACAGCCGCACATATCGATCTTCAAGGTTAAGCAACGCTTGCCAAGGTTGGTTTGTGGATGGGTGACCATCTTAACATACCGAGTTTCCTCCGTGCCTCGGAAAGCACGTTAAGCCGTTGGTCCCGGCTGTCATTTGTAGAACTTTGGCAGTCGTTACGGATTGTCAGAAGCCAGTAAATCTGACTCCAGTCTTGCCAAGAAATACCGTCTTACCTATTTAATGGGTTGTGGAGGTCTGGTAGGCAGCCGCTTCACGTAAAATACTGGTATTCAGCTAAATCCAGTTTGACTAGAAGCTAACCCCAATATAGTTGGGAAAAGGCTAGGCAGATGATGATTTATATTGGATTTTTTTTGATGTGCTAACGTTGATAATATTATAATTATGGCATTGAATTATAAGCGTCAATGTATCAGCTATATTACTGTACAGTTTTACCAAAATCCGTTCAGCAGTTTTAGCGTGAAACAGTAACATACATCCATCTATTAGCCTTCACAAACTTTTGCCTTTTGAAAAAGTTGTGGCATTAAGGCAAAATGTTTCAATATTCAGATCATTTTTAACCAAGGAATAAATTTTCTTCACGAAACTGTGAAAGCGTAAATTTTGACCTCAGTTAAAAATAGGCTGAACTTTGAAAAATCTGCCCTAAATAGAAAGAAAGACTTATGTTTTAAAACTTTTTACATTTAAATAACATTAAATATAAATTCTAGTCATTCAAAGCGGCACACAATCACACAGAAACATTCAATCACACGTTTAATACCTGACACAAAGCTACCAAACGAAACTGCCTCGATGCCGAAGCACCCCTTATATCAATCATCATTACACATTTCGTCACGAACGGCCTCAAATACTTGCCAACAAAAACCTTTAATTTCGGCGTGCCTTCACAGAACCTCGTAAAGAAAACGCGACGACATTCAACGATTCTATCTTGACAGTAAAAAAAGTCTTTTTGCACGTAAAGCGGTGCAGATCTATATCGGTTGTTCTCTTTTAACCGAATTGTTCTTGTTCAGGAATACTCAACCGCGGGCTGTATGTGGCCGCCAAGCTTTTCGTTGTGGCCCTGTAACCTGTAGAATCAGCATGCTGAGGTGAAAGTGGGCCAGCCATGTCTGCAGACGGACAGACGGTTGATGGAACAAACATGTTAGAGTGTAGACCGCGTATAGGCAACCGTAGTGTGGGACGCCTTGCGGCACGATGGATCGCTGATTTAAAGAAAGTGGCTTCTTCTTCTTATCGTGTGGACAGTATGTCTAACGAACCCACACACCCTAGTGTCAGAGGTCCTAAACCGCCTCAACGGCCTCTGACATGGTTTCTTTCTGGTTTGGAGAAGAAGGTGGCTGGCAGCGGATGGATGCGGACTGCTCAAGACTGGGATGTTTGACGTTCTTTGGGGGAGGCTTACGTTCAGCAGTGGACGGATATTGGCTTAGATTTTGATGATGAACCTGGCATATTAATATTGGTGCTACATTTATCCAGTGTCTCAGTAGCAGTTTTATTAAGTAGGTACTTAGTTAAGTTATATTTTATCTAAAGGGTTGCGGAATTGTTAGAAAAAGTTACCGCGGCCCAAACGCGGCGCGGATGCAAAAGGCATTTGACGTAACGTGGGTTTTAACTAACGATTCATTTACTCCCTCCCGCTCCGTCCAGAGCAGGAGGAGTTATTTGATAATTTTTATATACTATATCAATACTGGTACAGCTGGTTGTTTCTGTAAACATGTCCAAATGAAAGCTTGGGTAAAGTGATCTCGAAGTGAGCTCTTATTCCATCTTGAGTACTTGGATTACAGAATCAAACTGCAGGTCTCTACAGAGGCTTAATGATTCTTTAGCATATAGAAATTTTAGCGAAAACTGTAAATTTGTCACAATTTGAAAAATCCCAGTCATGTATACACTATTATATGTATAGTCTTATTTTTCTGCGAGCTCATCATGATAATAGTAGAAGCAAGCACTATGTGGCTCAGGAAGAAAAAAAGTTTGAGCATGGCTGTTCCAGTTGATTGAGTTAAATTCAACTTTACTAAGACGCTGCTCATAAAGCTTGGTTGTTTAGCAGAATTTGTGGCTTTAAAAGCAGAAGGAATTTATTAGGCTTTAATGGCACGGTTTTGCCAACTTACGCAAAAAAGTTTTCGGGAAAATTGTTATTAATTATGGCTTCTTTTTCTTTATGGGCTGGATGCAGAAGAGTTTTTTTTCGTATTGGTTTATTTACGCGTCATCAATATACTGGCACTTGCACTTGGAATTTGGGTTGGATTAAAAGATTCGTTTATTGAAGTAAAAAGGTATCTGGTAAAGTTCAAAAGTAACAAAAAAATTAAATTTCTGGAGTCTAGGTTGCTGTTTTGTCTGATTTTTTAAGATAATAATTGTTAATAACAGAAAAAGCACCAGTAATATCAAAAACTATTCAACATAAAGAGAGATTTTTCTTACGCTACTTTGTACCAAAAGTATAATATCTTCATCTAGTCATAACTATTACAATAAAATTTTCGCGAAGGGAATAAACCCTTACCATCATTATCATAAGCTTTATTAATTGGAAATGTCAATATATTATTATTTCAAGAACGAACTTAAGGAGATACGAGGAAAAACCATTTAGCCACAGACCTAAGTAAACAAGAAAAAATATCAAGAGCTGGCAAAACCTATAACGATATTATATTTTATCAAAAACTTTACTAAAAGATGGGGATGAAACATGAAATATTTTTGGCCTCGAAAGGAAAGTTTCATCCCGGTAAAATTTTCACACAACCCGAAAAATATTACTCAAAAATGTTGCTGCCGAGAATTCCCCGCAAGGTAAAAACTAGGGCTATAATACACGTAGATTATTTCACATAACAAAGAATCCAGCGAAGAATTTTGGCGAGAACAAATTCTTATCTACCACATCATTCTTTAGCGAAGGTCGACGAAGTAAATGTCCCATTTATATTTTTGCACAACCCTTAAAATGAGCCCTACTATGTGACGTCATCTCACAAATTTGTCGCCTGTGTTTTATGACAGCAAAAAGGATATTTAGTCTAGAGGAAGGACCAGTTTTTCCCCTTTGAAAGTAATGAAATGTAAGTAAGAAGGGGTTGGATAAGGTATTTTGGGCTTAATTATACGGGACTTGACCTTAATTACTGAGTTAATTTAAATGTCCGAAAAGGAATGTAGCAAAAAGGGTATAAATATGTTATACTGGGAGATGGTTATACGATACTTAATGGGCGGTGGAAGAAATAATAAAACCTTGTTTTATCAATGTTAAGTTTCGTTCACGCTTCATCTTTCAATTGCTCGTTATTTAATGTTCCTACTATTATAGGGTACGTATCAAAATCCCGAATTTTAATAGAATGAATTTTAAAATACCGATAGACTAAATCCCGATAATTGAAACGCCGAATGGTTGTTTGGTCGAAAGTTTTAAATCCCGAAAGTTCATTTGCCCGAAAGTTTAAAATCCCGAGGTACAAAATCCCGAGGTACAAAATCCCGAAATTGCCACCGTATTATAACAATAATAACTTGTAACAATAGAGGGAATGTGGCGCTCGGCGGCCGCTCCCGCGGCACGCTCGCTTCGCTCGCTCGCCTTCGCGCGTTTATTTACACTGTTCTAACCTAACCTAGGACATTCGATAAACTGATTCAGGATTTCATCCATCGGTATTTCGTTCATTCGGGATTTCGTCCATTCGGGATTTCGTCCTTTCGGGCATTTGAACATCGGTATTTTGTGTTTCGATATAACGACTATCAACATTTAAAACTTTCGGTATTTTGAATTTCGGTGTTTTGGACGTCGGTATTTCAACCATAGGTATTATGAACTTTCGGGATTTTGATACGTACCCATTTTAGACGTATTTTTTTGTTAAATTCAGTAAATGATTTTGATTAACTGATTACTGTAATAAGAAGAAGCTCTAGATAAAATATCATACACTCACAAGTGGTCGTTCTTTTTTTAATTCGCTTATAAAATATCAGTTTTTCAGTGACATCCTGTCGGCGGTTACGTGGCGAAGGCGATTTACAAAAAATGTATAGGATTGACAATCGCTGTCGAAATGTCACGTAGTCAATCATATATATTTTGGCTTTTAGATAAGTGCGTTCGCTGATAGAAGGGCATTTAGTCTAGAGCCCAAGTACCTAGTCTCCAATTTGTCGTCACCCTTACCAACAAAATTTCAAGTGCCTGACGTTCCAAGAAGGTTTACTACTACTAAACTTTTAGACAGAGCCTCAAATAAACTTTGCATCATTCCTCAAAATTATTGCCACTCGTAAAAATAAAGCAAAGCCTACGAAAACAGCACGAAATTCAAAATGGCGTCGTAAATTCGAGTACCTATAGTAAATACTAAAACGTTAGACATCCATTTTCTTTAAGCAACACAACTGAACCGAGGCAATTTTGAATGAAAAACCACCGCCGCCCATACATACTTTAATTTATTGCTTAATTTATCAGAACAACGACCTTTGGGTAAACAGGGGAATCTGAAGTATACGTTGCTAATCAGACCATTTAAGGAGAGGAAAAAATTAGCTGAGTTAGTAAAGGCAATTCAAAGAATAACTTTATAATATTTTTTTAGTCTATTAAATAGTCTCAGTCTATAAAAACTATATAGCACGAACGAAACTGAAGGCAAAAAGTGAGTTCGATATAGTATAGAGAATCTTTCACTGCTTGATATCTTTCTCAGTATTAAAACCTCAGTCTACACAATGACAGTTTTGTACATCATTAAACATTGTTCATTCAGAGTTAGGGTCACGATACATTAAGTACATTTTTTCCAAACAATGTACATTTTTTTAAATCATTGAATCATCATTATCATCATCTGCCTAGCCTTTTCCTAACTATATCGGGGTCGGCTTCCAGTCAAACCGGATTCAGCTGAATACCAGTGTTTTACGTGGAGCGGCTGTCTACCAGGCCTCCACAACCCATTAATTGGGTAACACGGTATTTCTTGGCAAGACTGGAGTCAGATTTAGTGGCTTCTGAAAATCCGTAACGACTGCCAAAGATCTAAAAATGACAGCCGGGACCAACGGCTTAACATGTTTTCCGAAGCACGGAGGAAACTCGGTATGTTAAGATGGTCACCCATTTTAAATCATTGAAACGTTTGGCCGCAATTTCATCTGATGGAAGGCAATGATGTTGTCGACCATAGAATACGCTTGCCCAGAAAGTAACCCACCCCAAAAGTAAGTAGTAGTAGTGCATTGAACCTTATTTTTGATGGATGCAAAAACATCAAATGATTCCTTCCGCTTTGGGCGAAGCAGAAGGGAGTGTCAGATTCTTACTGACTAAAACCCATCCGTGTTCCTCCTGATGCTGTTTGCGTTCCAGGGCTGCGGTGAGTCTTTCAAACAAATTTCACAACCCTGGCAGGCACTGGCCCTAGCGGACCCCGTCTTCTATGCTGACATCTCTAGGAGGCGCGCGTGGATCACAACGCGCTATCAACCCGGGCCTGGTTCTGATCGGACAGCGAGCCACCCAGCGCTGCCGAACGCAGGCCCGTGCCTACGGTGGCTGGGAATCGCCCAGCGACTCCCGATACTTGGGTCGTCTTCTTCTGTTGCGGCGGCTGGGGCGCGAGGTTTCTGTCTCTCACACACGTTTGGCCTCCTCCTTCGCTAGCATTACTGTTTCGCAGAAGGAGGTGTCCGCTTCCCATGTTTCCTCACTCCTGACCATACATTGAACCAGGACCGGCCGCAAGAGGTCGCTGCCGCTGATCGCCTCGACGAGTTTATTGACCCCCATTTCTATTCTAATGTACCTTAATCCTTGGCTATAGCGTTTCACTTTACACAAACATTTTCAATCTACCTATTCACGTGCAAAGTTTTCCCAATTATTTAACCAACTACACGCTAAAATTACTTTATACGACCCGTTATAGATACCGCTTATTATTTCCTCCACGTGGAGGTCAAAGTAACCACGACAGGTACCTAAAGTAAGTATTTCCTCATACTTTAAAAACTATTTCCCCTCATATTAAAGCTTGCGTGCGACGTGGGTCGCGTCTAGATAATAATATTTGTTCCTTATGGTGTTCATTTTTGTATCACGAACAGGGACGGTTTATGGGGAATCGATATGGTGTATGGAAAGATTGTTTGTTTTTTTATATGTGTGTTAAGGTATTTTTTGTTGAAATTAGGCTTTGGAAGTTTGGAAGAATTAGGAAACTAATTGAGAATGTAATACAGACATAGATCTAAAAAAAATATGTTGGACGCAGCAAAGCGACATTTATCAAAGGCGACTTTGATAAATGTCGCTTTGCTGCATCGTTCTTGATGGATGTTGTCAAATTGAGACAATTTAGTTTTTTATTGAGACGTGAAAAAGAAAGTAATCTTATATTTGTGCTTAGAACATAGTAGATTCAGAAACTGAAACTTCAAAATTTGGGCATGGCAACATCGACGAAAGAAAAAAAAAACATGTTAAGTTTTATCAAAATTAATTATGACATTGAAAGTAAATTGTTGTGTAAACTTTATTTAACAGGTAATATCGTGGAGAAAAAAGATTACCGTATGTTCAAATAATACCTAGCTCATTTACTGTGGTACTAGATAGATATCTCTATTGTGATTAATTTCAACTTGATGAGAGGCCAGCTAACGTTGGTTTTGTTACCAGTTACGCACGGCCTGTACGTACTTGTACCACTCATATTAGTCTCGTAGCACAGTCGTAGCGGTTTCGTAGCACACTGCTACAAATGTTCTACGAAAGTGCTACGAAACTAACCAAGTAGCTGACAGGTAGACTCGTTAATAAAATTACCAGCATCAATAATATCAGTGGTGGCTTAGTGATAACAGTCGCGACTTACAAGTTGTAGGTTGAAAAATTAGTATCACTTTGTGTATTTGTTTTCATCACCACTGTTTTTGAGATGCTGAAGAAAACCAATATGACCTAGAACCTAAAATAAGAAGTCTTGTGATATCCAATGCTTTGTGAGATCCGGCCCAATACCTCTCACAGATAGGAGGCGTGTATCCAAGCAGTCAGAACATTATAGGCAGATTAATATTTGTGTTATAAACTCGTCAAAAATAAAATTTCTACACATCAATATTTTCTGTCAAGATGTCGAAATAATGAGGAAGTATAAGTTTTATCAAAGAGGCTCTAGTTTCGGCTTTCGATATGATTTGTACTTTTTTCTTTCACATCTCTAGTTCATCCTTCACGAAATTCCCTTTTATCCCATGTACTGTTACGTCTTTATGGAACACTGTGGGTGGATGGTTAACATCCTCATTTCCTAGTAGCGGCGATAAAGTTTCTTTGTTACGAAGGGAGGTATTTTTGTGACACATTTGTTTTATATATACTGAAAATTGTTATAGAGATATGATGTAAGTTCATTTGGAAAAATAAACGTCGTAAAAAGTAGTCTTTTTTAGTTTTCATTTAAAGTTTACTTTCTGACAACATAAAAGGAAACCGATGGCTAAGTTTAACAATTTTCCTAATAAATTTATTTATTACTATTGATACGTTAGGCATACGTTTGATGCTATCTCTCTTGATGGTAAGCGATGATGCGGTCGAAGATTTCAAGAAGACTTTTCTTGATAATTCTGTCTAAAAGTCTAGCTTTTGCCCACGATTTCATACGCGCATATCGCGTTTTTCCCATACCCGTCACATTTTCGGGAAATCCTCTCTAAGTGCTTCCCTACAATTCCAAAAAAACTTTCTTGTCTAGCTTTCTACAATCAATAGATTTATCTGTGCGTTGTCTGTCAGTAACGGAATAATTGTATTTATTAGGATGTTGTACTGCGCCATTTCGTTCCAGTTTAATTATTAAATAAAACTTCAAAAACCGACTTAAAAAGCACTTTCCCAATTTCATAATAAACAATAAAACATTTCGACAATCTTTCTCAATTTTCCTTCCCTTCGTCCAAAAATTATCACAGGATTGTTTTATCAGAAAATCCTTAACAAAAGCATCCATCATGAATTCTAAGATTAAAGGATTAAAAGCACAGAAAAGTGGAATCACAGACTATAAAGCAAAGTGAGGAAAAAAATCTTAATTTTACGATAAAAATCGACAGTGAAAATTTAAGAGAATTCTCGGAACTGAAGGAAAAAAGGGCCTGAAGGGGAGAGACGGGGAGAATGCCTAATGGCTTCTGGATGAGTAATTGTTTTGATGCTTATTGTGAGCTAAAAATAAAATGGTATGAAAATATTACATAAATCATGATTCTAAGATGGCGTAGATTAGCAGGGTTGGGGGCTAAAAGGGCGTAACCGGGAACAAATTTTGTTGCTCAAAAATTAATTCAATGCATAGCTAAATGGGCTGATTTTTGCCGGGTTTATTAATTGAGTAAAGTGGTTCCAAGTGTGATATTTGATGAGTATTTATTTAACATTCAAGAACAAAGCCGGACTAAATGTTTTAGGTTACGTATTTTCTTGCAGTCAACCAAGGGCGGTGAAGATGTAACGTGGCAGATGTATTATATGATCAGTTGGTAAAAAATTATATCATAATTTAAAAATCTAGCATAAGAATATCTCGTCACTAAACAATAACAGCAACACAGGTCGATTTACGAGGTTAAGCAACGATTGTGGAGGTTGGTCTATGGATGGATGACTATTTTAACATACCAAGACTTCTCCGAGCCTCGGAGAGAAAGACTACAAGGCGCTCTTTCTTTCTTATCGTGTGGGCATTAAGGTCTAGCGACCCCACACACCCTAGAGTCAGAGTTTTTAAACCGCCTCAAGGGCCTATGACATGGTTTATTTGACGACCGTCATTTGACGGCCGGGACGACTGGCTTATACGTTCCTTGCAAAGCACGGAATCATCTCTTTATCGGACAATCAGGTGATTCAAGCCTGCAATGTCCTAGCCAAACTGGAAACAACTTTGAAAAGTATGCTTCCCGTGGGAATCGAACCCACGACCACCGGGTCATAAGGCAAACGCCTAAACCACTCGACCACGGAGGTAGTTACAAGGCGCTGACTAAATAAAAATATACACCCATTTCCGCCTTTAGTCAGACTAATAAAGAAGTTTGAAATGGTTAAAAGAACATTAAGCAAAGAATTATGGTTTTTCCTTTTCTAGTAGGCTAAAATAAGGTCTTTGGTTTGTAGGATATAGGATCAAAAATATTTAAATCGCTTAAAAATAAATAAGTATTTCAAATCTACAAATAGGCACAAATTCCGGATAATGTTAAGCGTTTACCAACGCTTACTTTTACATTTAACAAAACGACAATACCTATAGAAAAACATAACCAACCAAATAGTTTGTGTTAGCGGCCACAACCGCCCGAGTCCTTGGAACACAAGTACTTGTAGATCGCATCAGTTGGACCCCTGCCAAGTGGGGCTACCAACCCTTGGAACTACTTCCCTGATGTTTAGGATTGACCCCTGACTGTGCCTATCCGATACTGAGGGGTGCTAGGATAACGAGGGTAGTAACAAATTTATGAAAATAATGTCAAAGATTTGAGAGAATAAAATATTTTTTTTAATTTTGTTTACTATTGATAAGCATACGTTTGATCACTATCTTACCTGATGGTAAACGATGATGCGGTCAAAGATGAAGCATGCTTGCCTAGAAGTAACCTACTTATTCTTGACTTCAAGTCTCCCAGTTTGTAGCTAACAGGAAACACAGACTCTGGCAGGGAATGTGTTCCCAAAACGTTTTGTGTAGATAAACAACAGTTTTGGCAACTCATAATTTACCGTTAATTGTAATAGAATAGAAAGAATAAAAACGTTTATTTACTAAAAAATATTACAGTGTTTTTACATTGTCCCCAAACTAGGCAATCCTGTATCTTGGGTACCAATATAGAGGGTTTACCACCAAAAATTATGCTTAAGTAAACATGTTCGGTACTGTAACTAAAATAAAATAATCAAACTAAAATAATCAATGTACAATAACAAAAACAAAAATTTAAATAATCAAAACACAATAATAAAAAAAATAATAACAATAAAATAATCCAAATTCGATAATCAAAAATAAAATAATCCAGATACATAATCAAAAACATCATCACTAGCCATCACTTTTATGAACAGGAATAAAAAGAGAAAAGCTGTACAGCGGCAACACGTCCTTTCGCATAAAGTGCACCTCTCTAATATACGAGGTCTGCACTCAAATCTCGCCGCAGTCCATCACCACCTTGAGACCGAGAAACCAGCGCTCTTGTTCCTGTCGGAGACGCAGATCGGATGTCCGTCGGACGTGTCATACCTGTCTTACCCAGGGTTTACCCTGGAGCACCACTTCAGACCCCGCGCGGGCGTATGCATGTACGCCCGGGACGACATCTGCTATCGGCGTCTCCGCTACCTTGAAGACTCCAGGTTCTAAACGCTGTGGGCTATAGTGTACACAGGTCTAGACAAAATGGTCTACGCATGCGTCTACCGTTCGCACAGCGGTGATTTGGAGACAACTGGGCTTACACAGCACCTGAGTGAGGCGGCGGATGCGGCTCAGCAGCGGTACCCTTCTGCCTAATTGGTGTTACTGGGGGACTTCAATGCCCACCATCTGGAGTGGCTCTTCCCATACCAGTGCACAGAACATGCTAGACGAGAGACGCGAAAGCTAGCGCTTGCGTTAAATCTTACCCAGCTGGTGCAGGGGCAACGAGTGAGGGTGCCGGATGTTGATTCGCACACTGCCAATTGCTTGGACGTTTTGCTGACAACAGATCCAGACCGCTATACGGTGTCGATTTCATCGCCACTGGGTAGTTCCGACCACTGTCTGGTGAAGTCTGTGTCTGTCTACTCTCCGCCCGATCCTAGCCCAAGAGGCACCCGGCGGGTATGGCGATACAATTCAGCAGATTGGGATGGCATGCGATCTTTCTTCGCATGTTACTCTTGGTAGCCTACTTGCTTTTCTTCCACTGATGCTACGTCATGCGCAGACGCCGTGACGGATGTGTTGCGGAGGGGAATGGAGTACTACATTCTGTTCTCTAACATAGCAATATCTGGCGAAGCTCGTCCTTGGTTTGGTGCGTACCTAGCATGGGTCGACGCTCGTACGCGCAAAGCAAATGACGTGAGTCAGAAGAAGAGAGCCTTCAACAGGGCTGCTAAGTCCTGCAAGAAGGTGTTGCGGAGGGCACGGTTTGACCACATTAGCCGAATAGGGAACAAACTTGCTTCATACCCAGCAGGTAGTAAGGCTTTTTGGTCCCTGGCTAAGTCGGTCGAATCGAAATTCTGCCGCCCCTCACTACCACCACTGCTGAGACCCGACGGGACGCTGGCCCACTCCGCTGAGGAGAAAGCAAACTTGTTTGCTTCTTTGTTTGCGGAATCTTCACGTATGGATCCTGGTGGCGCGACGCCCTCCGCCTCTCCTGGTGAATGCGAGTCGAGTATGTCGAACATTCGCATTCATCAGAAGGACGTCCGTAGGGTACTGCGTAACCTAGACGTGAACAAGGCTAGTGGTCCCGACGGGATACCGGCAATTGTTCTGAAGACTTGTGCGCCTGAGCTGTCTCCGATCTTGACACGCCTATTTCGCCTTTCGTTCGAGACTGGAAAAGTGCCGAAGGCTTGGAAGCAAGCTAACGTGCAGCCCGTGCCCAACAGTCGAGCTGACCCGTCGAATTATAGACCCATCTCGGTAACGTCCATACTCTGTAAGACTATGGAACGCGTGCTGAATCATAAGCTCCAGGCGTACCTAGAAGCAAATGATATCCTTAGTGACCGACAATACGGGTTTCGCCGAAGTCGGTCAACTGAGGATCTTCTAGCGTATGCCATTCACATCTGGAGTGAGGCCATAGAGAAGCACGGGGAGGCACTGGCGGTCTCCCTTGACATCTCGAAGGCCTTCGACAGGGTCTGGCACGATAGCCTTATCAGTAAGCTTCCTTCCTTCGGTCTGCCCGCCGGTTTGTGTGATTGGATCGCAGATTTCCTGAGGGATCGGTCTATCCGAGTGGTCATAGATGGCTGCTCGTCTGGACTGCTGGATATTAATGCCGGGGTTCCTCAGGGGTCAGTGCTTTCGGCAACACTGTTCTTGCTGCATATTTATGATCTGCTTAAACCCGGTACCTTCGGGTATGCAGACGACAGCACTGTTGCTGAGAGATACGTGTCCGACGCACGAGCTGGTGGGTCGCAGATCCGTTCTCTCCGGGAGGCAATGGTTGAGCGCTTGAACGTGTCCTTACAGGCTGTCTCTGAATGGGGCGATGCCAATCTGGTCAACTTCAATGCTGCTAAGACCCAAGCGTGTCTATTTTCCGCCAAAAGGAGCCAATTCCGCCCAGCTCCATCTTTCCGCGGTGAAACCGTGCCGATAACCGACCATCTTGAGTTTCTGGGGGTTACATTCATAACATCTACTCTCAATTTTGGTCCGTAACCAGAGGCAAAAGCTCAAGTGGTTGCAAAGAAGTTAGGGATTCTGGCTAAGGTGAGACGGTACTTCACGCCGGAACAGCTGCTCAAATTCTATCAAGCGCAAGTTCGATCGTGTGTGGAATACTGCTCTCATCTTTGGGATGGATCTGCCAGATACCAGCTTGATGCCCTTGAGCCAATTGAGAAACGAGCCAAGAGGATCATCGGCAATGAGAAGCTCGTCGCGTCGAAGCTCCAAAGTCTTGAACATCGACGACGAGTTGCTAGTCTGTCGGTTTTTTTTCGGTTGCATTTTGGGGAATGTGCGACGGAATTGCATAATTTAATTCCGCCAAGCCCGTTCCATCATCGAACTACAAGACGAACGGCGATGCGCCACCGGTACATGGTGGACATCCCACCCATACGCACAAAACGTTTTGGGAACACATTCATGGTGCGTACAGCTAAGGAGTGAAATTCCCTGCCGGAGTCTGTGTTTCCTGATAGCTACAACCTGGGAGTCTTTAAATCAAGAGTGAATAGGTTATTTCTAGGCAAGCGTGCTCCATCTTCGACCACATCCTCGTTTACCATCAGGTGAGATAGTGGTCAAACGCGTGCCTAACAATAGTAAAAAAATTACTAAAAATTGAGACATTACAAGTCAAAATTATACAATTAGTAATAAAAAACAAAAAACTTGTTTAAAAAATAAGAACTTGAATAAAACGCTATTTGTGAGTATAGTGAGGCGAGTATGTGGTTGAGAGAATGTGAAGAGTGTGTATGTTAGTGAGTGTGAGTGGCAGAGTCCAGCTTTTCATTTTACTACTTTAGCTACCATTTTAGCTTCGTCGTATAATATGTTTAGCAGCCAGGAAGTCAGTCTATCTTTGATTTGTTTCCTAGTGAGATTTATTATATTGCACTTCTTGATCACGTTATTATATATATGTGGATGTAGATAAAGCGGGAGTCTTTGTGCATAAGTGGATTTAACTGCCGGAGTAGGAATCCTGAACTTACGTTTTGTCAGTAAAATTATTAAATCACCCTCAAAATCTTTTTAACGTTGAAATTTGAGTCTTTAATGTTACGTACAGTATATACAATTTTCTTACGCTGAGCATAATTATTTTATGGTTTTTGCTATTTTTCTAATCAGAATGTCAATTCTACTTATTTTTAAGCAACAAAATGCATGGGAATTGAGGCTTCTTTGACAGATTTCGACTGAAATGCTAATGGGAACGTTGCTTAAAAATTTGAGAATTGGCCGTTTGTAGTTTACTCACATTCGTTTCTACCTATGAGACGAATGTGAGTAAACTACAAATGGCCAATTCAAACGGTTTGCCAACCGTACTATACTATATAGTACTCTACTATATTTCAGGTCTGCTTATTATTTATTTATCACAACACTTCTACCATTACAAGATATTATTATCCCAAAGCGATAGGGTGGTCTTTAACTACTTTACAAATTGTAACATAAATGGTATGCAGTCAATAATATATCATCATCATCATCATCATTTCATCCGAAAGACGTCTACTACTGGACATAGGCCTCCCCATATATAAGAAATATATGGTACGCAAAAATACTATATTTTCTACTATGTCCTCCTCCACCACCACACGATAGAAAACGACTCTTTCTCCGGTCCGACTAGTGAATCCGAAGGTATCTGTCTTACTGTTTATTGCGTTTCGAACTTGTCAATGTCAAAAGAATGTTTGGTCATTGGTCTGCTTTATTTTTCTGATAAAGATGATACTTTTATTTTAGACAAAAATTTGTTAAAAATGCACGAAGTGCAAACAAATTATAGTTGTCGCTGGATGTCCTCCGCGTCCAATATAATGTTGCTTTCAGGATGTTGTTGAGGCTACCTCGTTACTGTAGCGCGTCGGAAATGTTTGCGCAAGCCCGTACCGACGGGTTCTTTGCAATTATACGCAAAAAATCTGCGTCGCTACTGAAGAGAGTGAGAGATAGTCGGAACAGCATCCTGAAAACTGTAGCCGAGAGCTTCGGCTCTTCAATTGTACAGCAGCTTGTGCGGAGGTTAATTTTTACTAACACTAGACAATAAGTGCTGTTATTTTTGTATGTTTTACTAACACAATATGGATTTTTGGTCCGAATTAAAGATATTATTATTATTATTATATCAATAAATAAAAAAATAAGTTTTTAAGATTTGTTGATTTTTAACTTTTTCCATAAAATACTATAATATTTTTAAGGAGCTCGTGGCTACATAATAACATCCACACGGGTCGATCTTCAAGGTTAAGCAACGCTTGCCAAGGTTGGTCTGTGGATGGGTGACCATCTTAACATACCGAGTTTCCTCCGTGCCTCGGAAAGCACGTTAAGCTGTTGGTCCCGGCTGTCATTTGTAGAACTTTGGCAGTCGTTATGGATTGTCAGAAGCCAGTAAATCTGACTCCAGTCTTGCCAAAAAATACCGTGTTACCCATTTCATGGGTTGTGGAGGTCTGGAGGCAGCCGCTTCACGTAAAATACTGGTATTCAGCTGAATCCGGTTCGACTGGAAGCCGACCCCAATATAGTTGGGAAAAGGCTAGGCAGATGATGATGATGACTATAATATTTTTAAGTGTACTATATTTTTATAGCTAATTTTGAGCAATACAATATTTCTTTGAAGAAATGTTGGCAACACTACTCATAGCAAAGTAATAGCGGTTTCGTAGCACACTGCTACGAAAACTGTACGAAAGTGCTACGAAGCTAACCGAATAAGTAATATCTTCAATACTTTAAGACTTGTTCTTATCATAAACAGCAGCAATAATATCAATCGACAGAGAAATGTATTCCGCATTTTAACCTCTCACCACTAAAATTTCATGTTTGTGTTTGTGTCGCGTATCGCGGGCGTCCGCTTATCGCAAACTTAATATGATCCGCTGCACAAAAAACGTTCTCTCCAGTCACAAAGCAGCTATTCACACACTTGAAACTGCTATGTGTTCTTAAATAAACACGATAATGATATTGTAGAATATACTCTTTGGAAGGTGCAACCTCAAATAAGCCTTGAAAGATTTAAGAAGAAAGAGATTAAGTTGGAATTCAAATGTAGTGACAGAAGAATGTGTTGGTTTTTTCGATGGGATTCTGTTAATGGCCTTTTCAATGAGAAGACGTAATATAATAATGCTTAAAAGTTTCCACGATTTTTATTTTTAAAGTAGCTCCTGCTACGCACCGAACTTCGATCCCTTACAATATACAATGTTAACATAAATCTTATAACAACTCGAAATATAAACATTTTGGATTGATACGAGAGAACTAGCTGAAAGCAGTTTTGTTGTTGTATTATGTTGATTTGTGACAAAACTGTTGGATCAATTTACATGAAATTTTGGGATTTAAGTAATAAAAAGACAAGTAATCTATTGATAATGTTCGTTTTACGAGATCTATAATCGATTTCTGCAATATTCAAGCTCAATTTTCATAGTACGCGGTGCCGTCATTTTGATTTACGTAGTGCATATTTTAGTTAACAATTATCAGTAACATTCCAATAAGATACCAATATGAAATGTTTCTAGATTACTAGCCATATTATTCATCAACTCATTTTTAACTGTATATAGTTACAATATGCCACTATAAATCTGAAATATCAAATTACTTACGTACGGGGAAATACCAGAGAGACTAAAACTAGAAAAGCCATCAAGATTTTATCCCATGTTCTTCCCGCAAAAATACTGAACAAACCATTCGCGAACAACGGAACCTGCCAAAAGCCGCTAACTCTCATAACATCAGGAAGTTACTCCGAAAATACAGAGCACGTATTCAGTTACAGATTGAATGTAATTACATACTTCTCTCATTTACTGTCGGGATATTGAATAAGGTAATCCTGACCATTCGGTTTTGGTTTTATTAGACGAGATGGTATTGGTAAGACAATACGAGAATTTTATTGCCTTGGATTAGGGAACCGAATAGGTCAAGACAATTTAGGTGGTCAGATACTGAGTTGGGGTCATTGAATGTTTTAATATACTTGTGGGCTAAGAGAGTCTAGATTTTAAAAAAAAGTCGGTGTTTTTGGTTTTGAGTTTTAACACCGACTTCCGAAATTAAGGTTATTTTATACTTGAAGAGTTTTGTTTGGAAATCGGTAATATTTTTTTGTAATTTTTTAATTTTATTTTTCACTCTTAAGTGGTCATACTTGGACGATGTATTTGTCTATGCAGAAATAAGGAAAAATGCTCAGAAAATAAAAACTTCTGAGCCAAAATAACTAACTAAATTATATTTTTATGGGACCTGATGGCAAGTATGCCACATTGAACTAAAAAAGAATCATAGAAATCGGATCAGAAACCTCAGTCAGTCTATTTGGGAACATTGTTTTCGAAAACTCCAAAATGTACCTGAAAAATGGACGAAGATTGTTAAAAAGTTCATAATACGACGCTCTTTGCTATTTCAGCCGAGAGTCCTCTGCATTTCACATCCAGCAGGTTCACGTTTTGGGAGGCCTTCTAACGCAGCTCGTCTCTTATAACGCCCTACAGCGGAAAGAAAGACAATGTTCGACGCTCTAATTTTGCGTGATTGAAGAACATTATAAATATAGTTTTTAGATATACGAAATTGCGGGCAAAAGCACTACCTTTTGCCCGCGATTTGAGTACGCGCTTATCCCATTTTTCCATTCCTGAAACGGGAAAAGGGCTCTTCGTACTCCCTTACACTTCCCAAGGAACCTATTTGCCGAATTTTAGCTTTCTACAATCATTAGTAACTATTAATGTGTTGTCAGACAGCCATTGATCAGTAACAGAAGAACTTTATATACTAGGATTGGTTTATTTTGGAAAAAGGTTAAAAATAACACGTCTTTCACGAACACGACCATAACGTGAGAACACGCCTAAATCTAGAAGAGATAAGCAACATTTTAGTGCAACCAACTTTCATCAGTTAGGGAACAGGGAACAGGTTTATTGCTTTATACCGAGATAAAGCAATAAACCTGTTCCCCAATCCAATCATTACGCTGCTGCTGAAGAATTCCTAACTCAATAACAATTTGGCCGGTTCAATGATCAAACTTAAGTTCTCAGGCTGTGGAACTACACAATACCCAACTATTACGTAGGCTATTAGGTAGCCAGTTGAATTTTTAACAGGATATGTATTTCTGTTGCTGCTATACCAACAAATAAAAAGTGCAATGGTACGGAACCCTTCATGCGCGATTCGGACTCGTACGTGGTCGGTTTTTGGTTACATAGTTACGTAAAAATCGCTGAACCGATTTTGATTTATTTTGATACAGAAATAGATATGAACCTGGAGACGGTTATAGTAGTCTAATTTTACTGACGCGAGCGAAGCCAGTGACAAAACAAAAAAAAACAAAAATGGACTAGTTCTGAAATTAAATGATTTATTATTATCTCCTTTATTCATATTCTTTACATATTTAAACAATTTAAATATTTTATACAATATAAAGATAAAAAAAACATTTAAAAATATAAAAACTAGTAGCCCACCGATATCGGGAACAAGGTCCAAGCTACCGGTGGTCAGGGCTCCAGAGAAAGGAACCTCCTGACAATGCGAGCCGTGTCCAGAAGTACCGCTTTCTGAATCAAGCCCTTAATCCAGCTGCCCAACGAGAGCAATTATTATTATTATTATTATTATAAATCAAATACCTGATCTTTCACTTTTATCATTCACTGACACTAATCTACTTACTTACCATTAACACCTAAACGACTATTAATTCCAATAATAATTTCCTCTTAATCCTCGCAATAATTCACCGAGCTATACAAGTATACATATAAATACTAAGGCAGCATATACATTTGCGGTTAGTCCGCACGTTACCTCGTGGCGTACCGCGGCGCGCCCCGCAGCTCGCCGACCTAAACGTTATACGTTTAATAGAACAGACCTTGTTATATTGTGAATTGTGATCGTATCAGTGTCGAGCTGTTTGATGTTAAATTAAAGTAAAAGCTCGTTTATTGAGCCTTTGAAATTGTTGCTTGGAAACAAAATGATGCCAAGATCAGTCAATGCCAAGCATGTGAATTGACACGCACTTGAACTAGGAACAAAAACAGCTCTTACTGCTACGAGATAAAGGTTCTGTTAATATCGAATTAGGAGTAATCAGGGATACCTTAGGAAACTCTTGGACTGTTGTAGAGGAATAATTTGGTTAGATGTGATCTGAGTTTATATGATGACTCACCACTCACCGTAAAAGATCACTTCCCGTGGGTGTTGTAAGAGGCGGCTAAGGGACTCGCCAGAGAATGGGCAGCAGCGTTCTCTGTAAAACTCAACGCCATACACTGCGATCGCCCACACGCCTGCCAAGCGTGGCGTTTATGGCCAACCTGGCTCTTTGGGGGAGGCCTATATCCAGCAGTGGTTGTCTTTCGACTAGTATGATGATGATAACGACTCACCCCAAAATGCCACATTTTAAAAATATGCGGAAGACGCGTGACACGGACTTCTCATAGAGAGATTTTTTTGTGTAGGCTTAAACCTGAATACATGAACTTTTAGAGTGGTCTGCGGAAAAGCTCATCAGCCTATTAGTTTGCTATATCATTCGTACATAAATCACCCATTTTTAGAATACTCGCTATGAGGACAAGCTAACAATAGAAAAAGACTGGCCAAGTGCAAGTCGGACTCGCGTACAAAGGGTTCCGAACAAATTTCTTTATTTATTTATTTATTTATTTAACAATTTATGTACACACATTTTATAGGATAAGAAGAAAGAAACAGAAAAATAAGTACAAAGGTGATGCTTATTTCAAAAGAAATCTCTTCCAGCATACCTGCGAAAGGAGAGTAGAGTAAAAAGAGATGTAGACATAGTGTGTAACAGTAAGAAGCTAAAATAAAAACTATACATATTAAATATAACATACAATACATAATTAACATACTAAAACATACTATATGATATAAAAGATAAATAATAATACATACCTATTTGCAACTATGACGAGAAGGAAAGATAGTGATCTTTCACACTTCTTTTGAAAACTGCAAGAGTTTGGCAAGCCCTAATGTCAGGCGGTAGTAAATTCCACAACCGTACCGCATGTGCAGTAAAGGAGTAGGAGTAAAAATCGGTAGAGTGGGGAGGGGATTTAAGAAGATTTCTAAGATGCGACCTGCAAGGCGCATCCGAAGGACGGGAATAGGAGAAACGTTCTCGCAGGTAGGAAGGCGTTTTAGGATTGGATTTTAGGATTCTTTTTTTTTTAAGTTATTTTAACACAACAGACTTGTCATAGGTTTTCCTGTAATCAATATTTTATAAAATTCTTGAAAATGACTGATACTCAATCATTTACAGAAGAATTTTATACTGAGTGACGCACAACCGAAACTACGGGTCTAAAGAGCTGAAATTTGGCATATAAGTTCCTTGAAGAGTGTAGGGAGCACTTAAAAAGGATTTCCCGAAATTCCTACGGGAACGGGAAAAACGGGATATGCGCGTACAAAGTTGCGGGCAAAAGCTAATCTTTAGGTATAAAACTATTCATCTGCATTTTTTTTTTTCAAAATGTAATTTAAACCCTCACAGCAAGCCCTTTCATTTGATGACACAAAAATATATTTTTTTTAATTATCTAGTTTTACCCCCAGAAGTGACTCAAAATACATTCATTTACGTAAAGCGTCCGTGCTTGGGTCACAGAAATCTATAAATATATCAAATTTCAGTAAAATCGGTCTAGTAGATCCGGAGAAAACTGGCGGTGACAGACAGACAGACACCCGAGTGATCCTATCAGGGTTCCAAAAATACTAAAAGTCACCAATTTTCACCCTTAACCCTTTAGAAATAAGACACTTCTTCTAACAAGTAACGTTAACGTCAGAAGAGATTCTTTAATGTCCTTCTCGCATGAAATTTAGGCGGAGTTAGATTTCAAAGCCAAAACTTTTGGAGAACAAGGGAACCTTTGGACGTCTGAAATGTAGGGAACGTCAAAAACTAATGTATTACAATTTAGTCCCGCTAGATTCTAGGAGATTATTACTCAACGTGTAGAACATTTCAGTTTCTAACTGAAAGGTATGTTAGGTTCGCCTTTTTATTATTAGCATTGACTTCCAATTGGGGTTGTATTTGCCTAACTTTTAGGGGACGACGTTATGCATACAACGGGATAGTGCTATGCGTGTTGTATAGCTTTGAAGTCTTGATGATTCTAAGACATTATAGTAGGGTCGCAGTGGGTGGGTGGGTCCCGTTGTCTGTTGGCCAATTTGTTCTTTGGGTTAAAATTGAATGGTCAAAACATTCTGTTGGTTAAGCATTCAATGACAAAGATTTATGTGGGCGAAAAGTTCTTGTAAATGGGTTAAAGATAATGTTGAACAACGGTTCATGGGCCAATCGACTGTTGGTGAAACGTTTCAGTTTCCTTTAGTTAATAACCTAGCACAAATTCAGACTCCGGGATGCTAGAAAATCGCTGTTCTATCCAGGAATCAAATATAAGACCTCAATCTAAGGAGCTGTGCTATCGACCACAGGACTGATGTAGGTACGTTATGTTTCGTGGAACTTGTTAATCATAATGGGAATAGGTAGCTAACTTAAAGTAGGTACAGTCTGTAACCAACATTATCTAACTCTTAGACTGTTCATCATCTGCCTAGCCTTTTCCCAACTATATTGGGGTAGGCTTCTAGTCAAGCCGGATTTAGCTGAATACCAGTATTTTACGAAGGGTGGCTGCCTACCAGACCTCCATATCCCATTAACTGGGTAACGCGGTACTTCATGGCAAGACTGGAGTAAGATTTACTGGCTTCTGACAATCCGTAACGACTGCCAAAGATCTACATGTGACAGCCGGGACCAACGGCTTAACGTGCTTTCCGAGGCAAGGAGGAAACTCGACATGTTAAGATGGTGACCCGTCCACAGACCAACCTTGGCAAGCGTTACTTAACCTTGAAGATCGACCCGTGCGGCTGTTATTATCTAGCATAATTCCGTTAGATATGATTTGATTTTATATGATGCCTCAAAAATGATTATTATTAGTCACATTTTAAGAGTATGCGAAAGACATATGTGTGACACGGACTTATTTTGTAATACTATTCGCTAATAGTCAAGTGGGTTAGATAATGTTGGTCACAGACTGTACCTACTTAAGCTTTTGGACACACTTCGTCTGTAACATACGTGCCATGTGTATTTTCGTGTCAAAATTATTTTGTTAATATTTTTTGTCCACAATTTTCCGCATGTTGGGGTTTATTAAAAATCGTGACGCACGAAAGCGTGTTGTCGTCACGTGAGCTGGGGAAATCCATTACCAGCAAATGCGGTATGGGTTGTTGGCCTAATGTACAAGCGGTAGTGGTATTGAAATTGTATGAAAGATCTTGAAAACGGATTGTTTATCCAAATTTCGGTTAAGAAACGGTTATTTCGCAAATTTTCAAGGGTAAACATTGAAAATTTAATTCAATAAGGATTCTTTTTAAATTATAAATTTTGCAATGATCTATTATAAACCCAACGAAACGATTAGTTTTGTTCCACTCTTAAATTAATATTTTCAAAAGGCCGTTAGAAGACAAAAGTTTTAGTGAAGTTTTTGTGTCCTTGAAATATAGCTTATGCATATTAAATCCTGTATAATATTTTCCGATTTTCTTATAATTACTTGATTAAAAATTACTGAGATAGGATAATCATCAAAGTAAACCGATCAATATCATCATAGCAGAAATAAATAGGAGTAAATGGCCTAGATAAATAATTAATTCTATCGTTTTTTCTACTAGTCACATTGCCATCGCTTTGCTATTACTTATAAATCAATGTCTCAGTCAATAAACCCGAAAAAAATTGAATCGAAGTCCCAAACTTCATTAGACAATACACGCTACCTCTCATGAATTATAACACCATTTAACACGCCGAACACGGATTGAAACTAGTAACGAAATTCACCCGGAGACTGAGAGCATCACCTAACTTAAAGTACGTACGAAGTTAAACCTATGTAATAGTTTCTACATTTTATCTTCTAAAAGTTTTCTGTTAGGAAATGGTCGTGTTTTTAGTTTGTTACCGAACATTTTTATTGCTGAATCTAGCCGCAAAAACATGTTAGGCAATGTTGTAGGTTTTTTTTTTGCTTAACGCCAATGTTTTAACTTGTTCGAAGTTAGAACATCGAACCGACAGTGGCTTATGTTGGATGGATTTGATTTATTTTGGCAATTTTTTTTGGAGTTGATGTATCAGCAACGTTGTTTGACACATAGAACTATTCCACAAATTCGTACTAAACGTTTTCAAACGTCTTTTTATAATGCGCACAGCAAAGGAGTGGAACTCTCTGTCTGCGTCTGTGTTTCCAAAAGCTTACAAACCTAATCTCTTCAAAGTTAGAGTGAACAGGCTCCTTCTGGGTAGGCTCGCTCCATCGTAGACTTTGTCTCTGTCATCTCTGACATAGACTAGAGTCAAGAGCAAACCCATTACAAAAAAAAAAAAATAGAAGAAATATAAGGCCAATTTATTTCTCAGAAAATATACTTTGCTATTTAATGACCTAAAAAAATAAAGTCATTTGGTCTAAAGTACATAGGCACTTATAGGTAAAGTACATAATTATATTAATTTATTTTTCACCAACAGTGACAGTTTATGATGGTTTAATTGAGGCCTTCCACAAGATGGACCGATAACCTGGTGAAAACCCCAGGAATGCGAATCGCTGGATGCGAGACGTACAAAACGGATCACGACACTTGACTGAAGCTTATGTCCAGTCCAGCAGTGGACGCCTTTCGGCTAAATTGATAGTGATGAATGATTTGATCAATGTCGCCAAAATTTACACCACACCACAGTGTATTTCTTTTTAACCAAAAGGTTGACTGGTAGAGAATGCCCCGTTGCATTAAGTCCGCCTATGTACCACTATTGTACATGCAGTTTAAATAAATAAATAAAACGGAAATAGACACTAAAAATTATTTGTTTTATTTAAATATGTAAAAGTATATAAAAGAAAACATAAAACATGTTTTTTATTATTTATTTGTGATGTATTTGCTCTTGATTCTACCCTAGGTCAAGTATTATTTCGAATAATATATTTTTTTAATTTTTTTCTTTTACTGAATTTAACTAAGGACCTCTCGACGAGTATAGGCCTCCTCCATCTCACTCCCCTTTCTCCTATCATGGTCTGTTCTCATCCAGTCGTTCCCATCTTTCCAGGTGGAGAGACAGTAAGTAATCATCATCTGCCTACTAGCCTTTTCCCAACTATATTGGAGTCGGCTCCCAGTCAAACCGGATTCATCTGAATACCAGTATTTTACGTGGAACGGCTGCCTATCAGACCTCCACAACCCATTAGCTGGGTAACACGGTACATCTTGGCAAGACTGAAGTCAGATTTACTGGCTTCTGACAAACGACTGCCAAAGATAATATAATAATAATAATAATAATAATAATAAAATCATTTATTGCTAAAAAAAAGATCTACAAATGACAGCCGGGACCAACGGCTTAACGTGCTTTCCGAGGCACGGAGAAAACTCGTTATGTTAAGACGGTCACCAATCCACAGACCAACCTTGGCAAGCGTTGCTTAACCTTCAGACAAGACAGTAAGTAATACACGCGTCTAAATTACTTTTTCCGTCGATATATAATATACTAGGATACCATAGCCATTGGTAGCCAGCATGTTACCAACTGAACTGTGGGCACGCATAGCCAACTCAATCATTGATGCACAAAGCAATTATCCGCCTTGGTAAACACATTAAAGAGTCATGTGTAGCTTCCACTATGTTACATTGTATTGATATAGGTTTAGGAAGCAATCAGTAATGAGTAAAGAAATACTGCTAAATGTTTTCGGAATAAATAAATACTAGCTACATTTTTAAATTAAGAAACAGGTCGAAAGAAAACATGTATCTTCGGCAGATCTACACACAGATACACACACAATAGATTATCATGATACAAATAGACACAGTCGGTCTGAAAAAAATAAAATATTAAAAAAAAACCTTGCTATGAAATTATTCGTTTCTAATGAGACTGACAACGCCATCTAAAGGATTAAGTTTGTGACCATTTCCAGCATCCAGGTAATCTGGATTTTTGTTTATAAGTTTTCCTGTAAAACTCTACACTAAAAAATCCAAATATGTTTGCGTTAAGGTCGACCAGCGAATGCGTAAAGCAAGTGACGTGAGTCCTAATTTAAGAATAGAGCTTTCAACAAAGCAGTCAAGTTGTGTAAGAACTTGACAGTTACAACATTAGCACATTGTACTTAACTTGAAGGTTAAAATATACAGTGTACTAAAGTGATTGGTAAGAGAATAGTCATTCTATAGCTCAACAGTAACTGGTAACTCGTTTGACTACCGAATGACCTACCTATCATACATACTAAACCTAAAAAAATGCCTATAGTATAATAAACTGCTAAAACATTGTTATCACACTTTGACACACGGCTATTTCACGTGTCAAAATGTGACATTTATTTTGCTGTCAGTCAATTTTGCTCAAAAAAATAATTCTTGTTATCAGGCAAGATATTACACGTTGACAAAATACAACGGTACAGATAGGTACGAGAACAGCTTTATAATTCAATCTTTAGCACAATGAGATTTAATCAACGTTTAATATTTGGCGCTGACAGACAATCCAAGATGAGATTCGTCGCTCAACACAAAGCCATGTTCTACAATATTCTGCAATATCTGGTTTCAAACATAATAATTGCGTTATTGAAAATTTGATTTAAATTTTTCGCATATTGAGGATAACCAAGATTTTCTTGAGTATGAGTTTTCCTATTTCATTTATATCATACGTCTTATTGTTATGACGAAGGTTAGTGACGAGGATAATTTATTTTCAACTTATTTCTTCAAACAAAAACAAGTTTTATTTCTTGTAAAAATAATTAATTAATTCTAAAGGTAAATTAAAAGTACCCATTATAAAAATACAGAAATCTCAGAACAAAATTGGACTATCCTTTATACAAGATTCTAGAAACTTACTCTTTGAGTTTAGCCATTTTCCGAATCGTTTCAAAAAATGTTTTTCAAAGTAATTGAAGACACACAAAATATTAAAATAGAATACTAGAAAAATAAGGTCAAATTGCCGACGGCAATTTTTCAGACATCTTTTAGAAATATTTTTTTAGTCAGTCTTTAGAAATACTTAAATATGGGTATAATTTAGACGGTCACCAAAAATAATATTTTTAAGACTCTAAGCCTAGGCACCAAAATGGATCAACGGTCACCAAATTCTATCCAACTCAACTGTGATTGCCATAAAATGTAGGCTTGGGGTTACAAACTGGATAAAATAGGTTAGGTTAGGTTAGAATTGTGACCAACCGCGCGCGAGCCGAGCGAGCGAAGCGAGCGGTGCCGCGGCAGCGGCCGGCGAGCGCTACTTCTCGAATATTATTTGGTGACCATTTATCTGTTTTGGTAACCGTTTAGAACTTTTTTGGTAGTAAAATAGGTACTTTTTGGGCGGTGTTTAAACACAAGCCCTTAAATATGTAAGAAATAAAATTAAAAACAAGTAAAGACTACCAACCCACTAATAATCTGGAATTGACAAGTCTTGGTTCAACTCATAAAATTAAAAAAAGACATATCTTTGGTTAAATCACAATTTTTAAAATACTGCTGGTCTGTTTTATTTGAACCGAAATTAAAATACCACACTTCAACACAACCCTTTGAATTAAATTCAGCCATCTATGAAATTAAAACTCACAACATATAGAAGGAATAACAAAACGCAAGGCGGGGGAGAGGGCAGGGGATCGTCATTACCCTGTCTCCTGTCATTACCCTGGCACAGTAAATTAACTTTATAATGGACTATTTAGACAACTGTAATAAAAGGTCAATTCAGTTCGAGGACGGCTGTGAAAGTCTTTTGATGTTTGCCATTAATGTTTTCAGGTACCTTCCGGCATTCTGTGAATACTCTTAGGTTAAATAAAGCGAATTCGGAGAAACTGTTTAAATACTTTCAGTTAAGTAAATGGCAATTTAATGTCCTTATTTAAAGAAAATATGTATGTGGAAGTACATAAATTTCCTTTAGAATTTACCTGAAAATGACGAAGGGTTATATATGTTTATGTATCGAGACAGCTGTGTATCCCTTGTCAAACACATAAAAGGCCTACGTATTATCTTTTCAGTATAAAAGAAGATTTCAAAGGTATGATTATTCTGGTAAATGACACATGACATGGTCTATTATTAGCTATTGATACACATTGGAAAAAAGACGCGAGTTTATGCGTTTAGTTATGTCATCTGCCTAGCCTTTTCCCAACTATATTGGGGTCGGCTTCCAGTCAAACCGGTTTCAGCTGAATACCAGTATTTTACGTGAAGCGGCGGCCTACCAGACCTACACAACCCATTAAATGTTAACACGGTATTTCTTGGCAAGACTGGAGTCAGATTTACTGGCTTCTGACAATTCATAACGACTGCCAAAGATCTACAAATGACAGCCGGGACCAAGAACCACCGTGTTACCCAGTTAATGGGTTGTGGAGGTCTGGTAAGCAGCCGCTATACGTAAAACACTGGTATTCAGCTGAATCCGGTTTGACTGGAAGCCGACCCCAATATAGTTGGGAAAAGGCTAGGCAGATGATGAGTTCCAGAGTTTATCACGTTCAAATATACCAACAAAACTCTTTAGCTTCATAATTAGTATAGATAGAAAATATGAACCGATTATTATCTTTACTTTTGGATCTGTCTGTTACCTAAGTTTATTTTTTTTATTTATATGTCCAGGGTAGCCAGATAGCTAGGAAACACCGGCATCATATAATGTAGGTTATTAACTGACCCGCGCAACTTCGTTTGCGTCACAATTTTCATTAATGCTCCGTTCTTATTGGTCGTAGCGTCATGTTACATAGCCTTCCTCGATAAATGGGCTATCCAACACTAAAGTAATTGTTCAATTGGAACCCGTAGTCCCTGAGATTAGCGCGTTCAACCAAACAATCAAACTCTTCAGCTTTATAGTATTAGTTAGAATAGATTTGACGAAAAGCCGACGTTTAAGACAGTTATTAGTAATCTGTTTGTAACATAAATATCATTTGACTAGTTGACCCGTGTAACTTCGTCTGCTCCGCTCCTATTGGTTTTAGCGTGATTATATATAGCCTTCCTCAAAAAGTGATCTATCTAATACTGAAATAATTTTTCAAATCGGAAAGTAGAACCTGAGATTAGCGCGTTCAAGCAAACAGACAAATAAACTCTTCAGCTTCAAATACTAATAAGTATAGATTTAACATTTTCTAAAAAAAACACTTTAAAAACGAACAACACGCTTCATAATAATAAAGTTACACTGGTAAGGCAGTTTTGTGGCGAACTGTTGGGCACTAGCGACCCCACGGACCTGATCTCCAGGGAGAATTCTTGTTCCTCATCTCCGGCTTGCCTTTATTGGCTGGCCGGAGTGAACACTGACGACGAACAGAGCTCCCACCTCTTCCTAGCCTTAATCGGCCGGTCTGAGTGGAGATTTGCAAGAGCAAACGTGCTCGGGAGAAGGACGTATAATCCAGTAAGGTGCTGGTAGGGATCTTGACCGTACTTCCGGGATTGTCCTGATAGCCGTGGTATACCTCTCCACTCCTCTAGCACCTCAGGATATGTTGCCCCCTTGGCGCTACATCACTTTGTGCTAGCGACCCTTTTCGGGGGGCCCATTTATTGAGTGTGCAAGTCACCCCCTGCTATTTTAAAGCCGTTTTAATTGTCAATGGTCAGGCAGGGGCCAATAGTTCTTCCATAGTAGTAGTTATTAGTCCACTAAACCAGCCAAACCCATAGCGTTTCATCTTTTGTTTCCATATTTTGCATTAGTTTTGCTCCAACCGGGGATTGTCCTTGGGTATACTTTCACAGTACATACAGGGATAATCGTCGGTTGGTGTCCCATTCCATTTGAAATGTCTAAAGAGGCCTCTGCGAGTTGGCATCGGCCCCTCGTACGCCTACCAAAGGACCGGGTCTCTAGGGAGCCGAGAATGACAAAAAAAAAAAAAAGTTACACTGTACATTTTCTAGTATCACGCCAAACAAAAATCACGACATGACAGAGGAAACCCAAACCCATAAAAAACCCATCGTTATATTTTACTTCCACTAAATCACAGCATAAATACATCAAAGCCGAAAGCCATCAGCAACTAAATCATCTACATTAAAAGTTCCCCTATCTCTATATTAAGCTTACACGTACTACCGAAAACTTTTTCTATACTTGGCCAACATATTTTCTTGGTCACGACATATGCCAAATATTGCTTCATAGCAACCGTTTTCCTCGAAACTTCTCGACGGGAAACGGAAAAAAAGATCGTTGTTATAAAAGATTTGTGTATGTTTTTTGCCTCGGATTAATGTTTTGGGTCAGAGATAACTTTTGTGACCTTTGATAGTTTGTCATAATTATTGTTGTTCACAGAAACGTTCTCGGAAATCACACTTTTGTGGCTACAAATGCCAATTGTCATTATACTTGTGCGTCACAAGGCAGAAGTGTCGAAAACAGAATTTGGTTACGTCGACATCTTTTCTCAAAATTTGTGGAATTTGTTCGAAAAAGTCTCTGGAACGCAAAGGGCATTAGGAGGAACACGCCAAAAAATCGAAACCCAACGCTCGCTGCAGTATGTCACATCACATTTGATGATTTCTCATCTTTCAAAAAGGTAAGTCAGTTATGTGCTATTTGAAAAATTTTACAAAAAGCGTTTGAAAGACTACTAGACTCAATTGCAACGTCAACGAAAAGAAATCTCAAAGCAAGGAAATGATTAACTGCTAGTTTTTTCCTGCGACATTTTACGCGCAAATCCTCTCTTAGTGCTCCCTTGCACTTCCTAAGGAACCTACGACTAGTACTTTCTGCGGTGCGTTTTCTGACAGTCACTCAGTAACGGAAACATGTTATAAATATTGATCTTAGATGTGATTTTTCTGGCTCAACCGAGAGGGAAAAATTTCTTAGAAATTGTGTGTCAGACTTTTGATGGATAGTAAGATTCACGAATCGTCTACCATCTGACTTTCACAAGTTCATAGGGATCACATTCTCACGGATTAACTAGGACAATACAAAAAGAGAGAAGCTTTAAGAGCCTCTCACGTCCAAACACAGTTAAATATTTTTATCCGATAAAAAAGCTAACATTGAAAAATCTAGACACGTATTCGCGTGTTAAATTTGCGAAGTCTGTTAGATAGTGTGTGAATAGGTGCGTTTCAGACTGAAATAGAGCACGTGATCACCAACTTTTTAAAAACCAAAAATAAATCAAGGTTATTGTAGGTTTTTTTATTGTTCTTATGTACAAGTAACGTAAAGTAGGTAACTACTAAAATATTATTAACCCATGAGGAATTGAGCACGCACGACAATTGAAAGACAATACCAGTTGGCCCCAATCGGGGCTAACGGTCCTTGAGAGGACACTGTATAAATACATTCGCGAAATTATTTAGAAACGCGTATGAAAACCTTGGGCATCATGGCCTCAATGGCATCAATGACATCAATGGCATCAATGGCATCAATGGCATCAATGGCATCAATGGCATTAATGGCATCAATGGCATCAATGGCATCAATGACATTAATGGCATCAATGGCATCAATGACATTAATGGCATCAATGGCATCAATGGCATCAATGACATTAATGGCATCAATGGCATCAATGGCATCAATGGCATCAATGGCATCAATGACATCAATGGCATCAATGGCATCAATGGCATCAATGGCATCAATGACATTAATGGCATCAATGGCATCAATGGCATCAATGGCATCAATGACATTAATGGCATCAATGGCATCAATGGCATCAATGACATTAATGGCATCAATGGCATCAATGGCATCAATGGCATCAATGGCATCAATGGCATCAATGGCATCAATGGCATCAATGGCATCAATGACATTAATGGCATCAATGGCATCAATGGCATCAATGGCATCAATGACATTAATGGCATCAATGGCATCAATGGCATCAATGACATTAATGGCATCAATGGCATCAATGGCATCAATGGCATCAGTGGCATCAATGACATTAATGGCATCAATGGCATCAATGGCATCAATGGCATCAATGGCATCAATGGCATCAATGACATTAATGGCATCAATGGCATCAATGGCATCAATGACATCAATGACATCAATGACATCAATGGCATCAATGACATCAATGACATCAATGGCATCAATGCCATTAATGGCATCAATGGCATTAATGGCATCAATGGCATCAATGGCCTCAATGGCATCAATGACATCAATGGCATCAATGGCATTAATGGCATCAATGGCATTAATGGCATCAATGGCATCAATGGCATCAATGGCATCAATGACATTAATGGCATCAATGGCATCAATGGCATCAATGGCATCAATGGCATCAATGACATTAATGGCATCAATGGCATCAATGGCATCAATGGCATCAATGGCATCAATGGCAAAAGTAGCCAGAACACTGGCAGCATTGCCGCGTTGAATTGCAGTATTTTATTCTTTGGCCGAATAAAAGTCCTGCCTTGTTTGCTGATGTCCTGAAAGACTCGATGAACACACAGACCCCATGGGCCTAATGTTTCAGCTCCAAACGGCTCAAATATATAACTCCCAATATTGTTGTTAATTTGCGCCGATATCATATTCTTATGTTATTTTGGGGAAAACATATTTTTTGACGAATAAACAGAGTGTAACGAAAAGATAAAATGCAAAACCTTAAAATCATAATTATAAACAACATTCACTATGGCACCATTACTAAAATCGCGAGAAAAAAAAAGAACCACCCCATTTATTTTTTGTGCATAACTTCAGAAAATGAACTGAACAGCTGTTTTGTATATAAAAAACATTGTACTCGATAAGCATATAATAAGACAATTATTTATTACGAAATAGGTACATATAAAATGTAAAATATTTATTGAACGTAGACCACAGGAAAAAAAAAACGCAGAGTTCATTTTTAAATCAAAATTAGGTCGGCAATAAAAATAAAAGGTTGACAGATATTATCAGAAGGTTAAAAGATTACATTGCACCAAAACTTATGAAACTTTTTTGTTTCAAACAACAGTAAACTATCGGAAATAATTTCCTTCCACCCAGGCTGTTTCAAAATTGATAAGGATCGACTTTCAATGTATCCAGATGCGCCTGAATATCAATATTTTAACATAGAGCTGACGTCTGACCTCGACAACTCAATTACTGGGCATACCACTATTCTATGTTGGCCCAACTATAGGTAGTATTTTTTTTGTTTTAAAAAGACCTGAATATGTTTCATCTTTTTTTTTTATATACATACTTATTTACAAAATAGATATTATCGACAAAGGATAAGACGCTTTAAAAATCATAGTTAAAAATTTCAGAAAGATTTAATAGCGTTTTAAAATCAGCACTAATAACGTGTACTTTCATACGCAAGTAATGCCATAGTGGCTTCACTTAATGACGTGAAGCCACTATGTTATTACTTGCGTTTGCGCTGAATGCAAAAACGATTCACCCTGAAGAATTTCTTGGAATCCTTTTGGATTTGTGTCAGCAGTAATATGTTCTAGTGTTTCCAGAATGTGTTTTGACAGAATTCCTCTAAGTATGGCCATTTGGAGCAGTAATTAAATTCAAGGGATTCCATTTGTTCTACTGGTTTTCACTATTGGTTTTATTAATTGGACACAAAGCTCATTAGTGATGCCTAATAGTCATTGAAAATTTTATCCATGAATAGAAGTTCCAATTTCAAGGATAGTTTTATCTCTCCAAAAACTCCTGAGTAAGTACAAATCCAAAATGGTCGCCAATTTCGTCAGTGAAGCGACACGAGGAAAAACCAAAATGGCGCCCAGCGAACCGAATGTTACATTAACTTTTCTTGCGAAATTGATGACATCCTGAGATTTAGGGTCATCAGCTGTTACGCTACATTGACCCGGGACCACAAATTAATTTACCGACTTGGAAAATACAGCGCTTTTGTTCCAACTGTAAGAGATATCGAGCGAATGGGAGAAGATTTTTTTCAGCTTAAGTAATAGACGGAAAAATTGTTTGGGCGGTCTCTGAATAGAAGCCCTGTTTCTTTCATTTCGAGAATATTCCGTTGAACAAGAATATTTGGCCTTATTTCTTTCGTTTCAAAGATTTCATATTTAACAAGAATATTTTTTGTGAGGATTCTTTTTTTCCACTCGACCCTGGTAACAGATAGGAACGTAGATTATTATTTACTTTGAAAATTATATTATTATGACTAAAAAATTATACACCAATTTATGAAAAAACATTTATTACGCAACTCGATCCACCATAGTTCTTTTTTCCTTCTCTGTCAACTCCATCCAAAGTTGGTCGGTAAGACATTGCTTAGGTTGCATTCACACAAGATCTGACATTGACTATTTGTTAAAAGATATAATACGTCATGACGGATAGATCTTCATATTTCTTTCATTTATTCGTCAAAATATCCGGAGTAACAACGGAGGATAACAACGCGGCTCTACGGTCATATGACCGTAGAGCCGCGTTGTTCGTCTGGTCTAAACAATAAACAGGTTTTTGATGCGCGTTTCAGCATCATGTAGACAGTTTATTTCAGAGGATTTATATGTATACGTATACTTCATATATATTTAAGTTTCATAGGTGTACTCAATGACGTATATATCATTGGGTGTACTATAAAGGTGCAATTTTACATAATCCTTAGGCGAATATACCCATGATATTATGTTATGTGTTACATTCATATAAACGTTACATAAAAGAAAAACAAAAAACCGAAATCTCGATATTTTGTCAAAACATAAAAACCATGGGAGGCAAGACAAATTGCTAGCTACCTATCCCATAAAAATACCTCCATGAAAATTAAACTCAATTTAACTGCAATATACATTGCCGTCGTCGCCAGTAATTAAAATATCTATTGTTTTAAAACCATCGTTGGTTAACGCGCTTTGTGCCTGCTAATGGCTTTCGTGACGTCATCGCGAGATTGGTTCGTTTTTAGCGATATCGCTAATGAAGCGGTGTATTGGTGGTTTTATTTTGGGTAGTACTAGTCTAGATAGACGAGGTCAGTGACCAGTAGAACATTGACATCAAACCTGTGTTTCCCTCAGGAGCAAGTAATTCTACCTACCTGAGGGTCAATACTACAAATTTTTAAACAACGTTCAAACTTGCATTTGAGAGGAGCTCATGGCAAAATACTCGTAAAAACAGCCGCACGTGTCGATCATTAAGGTTAAGCAACGCTTGCCAAGGTTTTTCTGTGGATGAGTGACCATCTTAACATACCGAGTTGCCTCTATGCCTCGACGTTAAGCCGTTGGTCCCGGCGACGCTCGACCCACGAAACTTCTATAATTTTAGTAATATCTTTTTAGATCAATGTAATTAAGAAAGATGATAAATTATTAATATAGTTGATTTCATTATTGTATTTTTTACGACACTAGTTGTCTCGACTTACCGAAAACAATAACAAAAATGGCCATTTTGGACAACGTCCAAGCTTTTACTGTGAAATGTTATTATGCTCATAATAAAATACAAACGTATACAACAATATTATTACTCTACTGGTCAGAGGATCCCAGACAGGCGGTCGCTCTATGTAATAATACCTCATCATAATCATCATCAGCTAAAAGACGTCTACTGCTGGACATAGGCCTCCCCCCAGCGTCGCCACAACGATCGGTCCTACGCGTCTCATATCCATCATGCTACATCCCAGCTATACGCACAAAACGTTTAGAGAACACATTCACTGTGCAAACAACTAAGGAGTGGAATTTCCTGCCAGAGCCTGTGCTTCCTGATAGCTAAAACCAGGAATTCTTTAAGTCAAGAGTGAATAGGTTACTTCTTTCTAGGCAAGCGTACTCTATCTTCGACCGCATCACCGCTTACCATCAGATGAGATAGTGAACAAACGAGTGCCTATCAATAGTGAAAAAAAGTTGGTTTAAGGCTAGGCAGATAGATTTTGGTAAAAGGAACCGTTTGATATGAACCAACGGATTATGTAAAAGAATTTAAGAATTTAATATTGTAGTAGATAATAAGAGCGATCCAAAGTGCAATAGGGAATTTGCATGAAAAACATATTTATAATCTATACAGTTTGTCTAAAAATATACAAAAAAAAAAAAATTCAGCGAATGCAATGGTCGAAATTCCAAATCCAAAATATAAGGGGTTGATCACGTGGCATTCCGTATTCAGGGTTATTTGTAAAATGCTAATAACTTCTAAGAGAGTGACAGTACACATGATTATGAACAACTTTAACTTTGAGATCAACCGTGAAAATTCGAAATAAATATCATCGGTTAAATATTGCATTTTGTATGTTGGTACCTTTTTACGTTGTAACAAAGAATGTCATGTGTCTAGAGCCGGACGCCTTTTTATTGGAGTTTGACCTCTTTTTAACTGACTTCTTTAAAAAACCGATTTCTCCGCCAATTCTGGACCGATTTTAAAGCCTATACTCCTGAGGTGGTCCCATTGTCACCAAGTTAGAAATTGAGGATGGGATACCATGAAAATCGAGGGAAACCCTCGAAACTTTAAAAGCACACACTGTTTCTCATTAACTTTCTTACGCAATTCAGATATTTGTGCCTGGTAATCATTATCTCATGTTGCTGAGCTGATGATGGAAGTCAGGATCTCATGATGGGATCCTTTGAAAAATGATTGTTCAGCGATATTTTCGCCAATTGTTAACCGATTCGGATGATTCTTTTTTGTTTGGAAGAGTATTTTCTCGGACTGGTTCCATTTAAATTTGGTGAAGATCTGATGAAGAATTTCGGAGGTAGACAACGGAACTCTTCAATAAATGATAGCAAATGGGTCGGAATTTCTGAAATCGCATGTCTGTAGATTGTTTACACCAGTTCATAACATAACACCATGCTGTATTTGTAAAATAAAAATAAACATTTTAACAATAAAATAAAACCGGCTTCCAAATATAAAACACTACAAAGTAAAAAATAAACTTTAGTTTCGGAAGTCCGTGTTCAAAAACAAAATAACCAAAAATACCGACTTCCGAAATTAAAATTATTATTTTTTTCAGTTAGAAAAAAAAATTAGGTTACTGCTGCCTCAACCAATGATTAGTGATTCAAAGAAAAGTAAGCCAGTTGTAGCCTAACTTATCCGAAAAGCTCGGCAGACCCCTTCGACTCATGTGGTACCCGTAAACTACCTGATAAAATAGCCCCCAATGATATCACAGTCAAATGTTGTTTAGACACTACGTATAAATAAATATATTAAAAGATTTGTCATTGAATTCATACCGACCCAAAAAAATTAAAGTCAAAGAATATATGTTTGTGTCTAGTATTTTTCCAATTGCCTAGATATTGAAGCAGTAAATTAACCATCATTATCATCTGCCTAGCCTTTTCCCAACTATATTGGGGTCGGCTTCCAGTCAAACCGGATTTAGCTGAATACCAGTATTTTACGCGGAACGGCTGCCTACCAGACCTCCACAACCCAGTAACAGGGAAACATGGTACATCATGGCAAGACTGGAGTCAGGTTTACTGGCTTCTGACAATCCGTAACGACTGCCAAAGATCTACAAATGACAGCCGGGACCAACGGCTTAACGTGCTTTCCGAGGCACGGAGGAAACTCGGTATGTTAAGATGGTCACCCATCCACAGACCAACCTTGGCAAGCGTTGCTTAACCTTGAAGATCGACCCGTGCGGCTGTTCTTATTTAGCCACGAGTTCCACAATTATTATTCGACTCATGTGGTACCCGTAAACTACCTGATAAAATAGCCCCCAATGATACCACAGTCAAATGTTGTTTAGACACGTATAAATAAATATATTAAAAGATCTGTCATTAAATTCATACCGACCCAAAAAAAAAATAAAGTAATAGAATCTACGTTTGTGTCGAGTAATTTTCCAATTGCCCAGACATTGAAGCAGCAAATTAACCCACCAATGATCACGAAATTCGTACCTACATCAAAGGGCAAATCCTATCCACCACTAGCTAATAGAATTTCTACGTACAAATATCAATATCAGGTTTAAATAAGTTTCTATTTCAATTAATAAGTTGCCGTAGTAACAAATAACGAATAACTTTAGCACCGCACAGTTATAAGTTTTGAGGAGTAATGTTACTGAGGTGAAGCTTTGAAATATTTATGTACGTATTAATTTTATTTGTAGGTGTGTATGGTGTGTTTATATTTAATCTAAAGTAACTAAAGCTGTTGAGTTAATTATGTGAAAGTAATCTCTGAACCTTATTACATAGAAGCCAGTCGTATTCAAGGACCTAAAGGTGGAATATGGAGGTCTTGATGACCCCAAAACACGCAGATTGTGAAAAATTACGAGAAGAGCCGCCCAAACAAAAGGCTAAGGCTAGGTGAAGAAGAGAGATAGATAAATTAAAGAAAGAAAGCAAAAATACCAGCCAAGTGCGAGTCGCACTCTCACACGAAGGGTTTCGTACCATAAGACTGACAAAACTTATTTCTTGTATGGGAACCCCTTTTAATTTTCAATTTAATTTATATTATTGTTGTTATAGCAACAATAGAAATACACACTGAAAATTTCAACTGTCCACTTATTACGGTTCTTGAGATACAGCTCGCTGCCAGCCAGATGGACTGACGGACAGACGGATGGACGGATGGACGGACAGCGGAGGCTAAGTAATAGGGTTAAGACGGTGACCCTTCGGGTATGGAACTCTAAAATCTAGCAGATAATAAAAAGTTATATCTGGAAGTGTCGATTGATCTGATTACGAATATAAAATTTTACTAATAGAAAGCGGCATAATTGCTGAATGGCATCATCATCATCATCATCTGCCTAGCCTGATTTAGCTGAATACCAGTATTTTACAAGGAGCGGCTGCCTATCAGACCTCCGCAACCCATTATCTGGGTAACACGGTATTTCAGGGCAAGACTGGAGTCAGATTTACTGGCTTCTGACTATCCGTGACGACTACCAAAGATCTTCAAATGATAGCCGGGACCAACGGCTTAACGTGCTTTCCGAGTCACGGAGGAAACTCGTTATGTTAAGATGGTCACCCATCCACAGACCAACCTTGGCAAGCGTTGCTTAACCTTATAGATCGACCCGTGCGGCTGTTAGTATCTAGCCACGAGCTCCTGCTGAATGGCATGAGCTACATTTTAGTCCGGTAATATAATAATAATATAATAATATTCCACACAAATGGTCGGATTATGTGGATTAAGACGACGGTGTTAGAGCAAAAGGACGGTTTCTACTGAAATGTATTGATAGTTTGAAAGCATGCTGTCATTCGGTTTTAAAGTCAAAGAACGTCTTCTACTGGGTACATTAGCAAGCTATGTCAGTGACTCCAGCTCTTATCCGGATAATAATGTTGAATCTTACTGTTCAAAGAAACTTTTTGTAAAACTTGCTAAATGTCTTTTTGCGCGACTTTTTTGTGAAAAAACCAGACTGCTTATGTAAGCGTCTCAACGGCAAACATTATGAATTAACTGCAATGTAGCATTTTCTAAGAGAGAGAAATAAAGAGACGGCTGTCTTTTTCTCTCTCTCTCAGAATCTACGGAAAGTTAAGCAAGGCAAGCTGCAGCGGTATCAATGTGATGTAGCAGCATCAATACAGCCACAAGAAAAACCAACGGAGCAAATTTACATCGCAACAAAAAAGAACCGCAACGCCATCTACCCAACTAGCAGCGAACTACTACGTCGAAATCCTGCATCGTGCAATCAGAGTTTACCGTGTGATTTGAACATATACATATATCAGCCCGAATATCAACTATATCGCAGTTTCCCACACCAGACACAAAAACCGTCAGTTCGGAGGATCCTCCCTTTTCAATGAAGGTTTGCGGGACTCTCTGTACCGCTTACCTCTATAAAACTTTCAAAATGTCAAATAAGACATTGGTAGGTTCGCGTTTTACCAAAATTTCACCTGACGGATAGCAGCAATGAAGTTGGTGGTTGAAGATGACGTGGTTTAGTTGAAAACCAGTGTCAGACAAAAGTTGTCTAGCATTTATACTGAAGGACCTGCGGGTCTAAAAAGGCCATTTTAGGAGAATTATACTAGAATCATAATAATATTAATCACACAACAATTTGTCAAAAATTTTCATCTTTATCGCTGACGCATTAGGTTCAAGGTTGATTGGGAAAATTTGACAATGACGGGTAGCGTGATGTGCTTTCTGATTCTGCTTACGTGGCCATTTAAGACCCGCTGTTTGGTGCAGTTGAGAAAATGCAAAAAGGTTTTTACCGTTTTATTTTTGTTAAGTCTCTTCGAAAAGCCTTTAAGTTCTTTCATAACACAATGATGAAAAATCTTTATAAATTCAGCCAAAAACAAACTGATTATAATTCCACAGGATCGACTAACGTCTGACCTAATTCCTACGTTGAAGTACGTGTGCCTCAAAGTTACCTGCACGACATAACTCACGATGCCAGGTTTTACACCAGAATAAATTTTGGAGAACTTCCACCAGATTGTACTTTGTCTTCGCTTAATAATTTACGAATATATTTTCTTTTTCTTTAAGAAGTTTCTTCTTTGGAGGAGCTCGTGGCTAAAGTATGACAGCCGCACGTGGATTTTCAAGGTTAAACAACGCTTGCCGAGGTCGGTCTACGGATGGGTGACCATCTTAACATATCAAGACTCCTACGTGCCTTGGAAATTACGTTAAGTCGTTTGTCCTGGCTGTGATTTGTAGATCTTTAGCAGTTGGTACGGATTGTCGGAAGTCAGAAAATCTGACTCGCCTTGCCAAAGAGTACCGTTTTACCCTAGTTTATGGGTTGTTAAAGTCTGGTAGGCAGCCACTCCACGTAAAATACTGATAATCAGCTGAATCCGGTTTTACAATATAGTTGGGGGAAATGGCTAGGCAGACGATGGCACTTTATTTTTCTTGGTTGGTATAAAATTATTCATACAACATAAAAAAAATATAGTTAATTTAAGTTTAGTCAATATTTTGACTGGAAATAGACGCCTACGACGTTTAAAATATTCATGATTGATTGTACATCGGCATCGTGACATTTTGGGGAAATTGTTGACAATTCAGATTATGATTTGAGTAGGGACGTTTCCAAAGTTAAATTCGATGAAATAGGTGATATTTTTGTATCTTTTTCTAAAAACCGATCAAGTGCGAATCGGAGTTGCACACGAAGGATTTCGTACCATAGTCCTTAAACTATGATTGACGAGGCGCAATAGCCGTCGCGACGCAACAACAATTGAATGGATTTATTGTTAAAAAACGGCCGCCATGTTTTGTTTTTTGGACGATCGGGGGCCATAGGATATTAAACTCTGCGTTTTTTTAAAAAAGAAGTTTTATTCTACTGATAAATTTTTATTATTTGTTCTTAAAGTAAAAAAAAAAAAATACATTCTGAGACAATCTCAACTGCCCGCTGACAGACAGACGGACGGATGGACGGACGGACGGACAGCGGAGGATTAGTAATAATGTTCCGTTGGTTATCCTTTGGGTACAGAACCCTAAAAACAAATCTACATGTGCTGCATATGTATTCTCGAAATTGAGGATAAACAAATTCGATGTAACTTGTGGTGTTTTTTTAAAAAAACGACCACAAAAATGTTAAATCATAATAATATAACATGTATTGTATCTCTTCTTTTCTGCATTAAATTAATAGTATATATATATTACACTTTGGTATAATATCTAAAACAAACCTGTCTGTGCTGATAACATATTTTCGAAATTGAGATTAAACATTACCAGGAACGTTAATTCAACTAGCATCGCCAGGGGAGGACAGACACCCATACACGTTTAATTAGTTTATTATTTATAAGTCATCACTATCATCTGCCTAGCCTTTTCCCAACTGCATTGGGGTTGGCTTCCAGTCAAACCGGATTTAGCTGAATACCAGTGTTTTACGTGGAGCAGCTGCCTACCAGACCTCCGCAACCCATTAACTGGGTAACATGGTACATCTTGGCAAGACTGGAGTCAGATTTACTGGCTTCTAACTATCCGTAACGACTGCCAAATATCTACAAATGACAGCCGGGACCAACGGCTTAACGTGCTTTCCGTGGCACGGAGGAAACTAGTTATGTTAAGACGGTCACCCATCCACAGACCAACCTTGGCAAGCGTTGCTTAACCTTCAAGATAGACCCGTGCGGCTGTTATTATTTAGCCACGAGCTCCTCTATGTCATTTATAAGTCTTCTTATTATAATGGGTGAGTAGATATCAAGAATAAAAGAAAAGTAGTTTACCAAGGTAGATATTTGTCTAACTCTGTGTTTTCAGCAAAAAAAAATAAAAAAACATAATGTGTATAAAAACAACTTGTACTTCATATACATAAAGTAGCGGGCGCAAGGGTCGGTCTTCGAGATTAAGGTGACCTTAATCTCTAAGATCGACCATTACGGCTACCCCAAAAGTAAATGATAGCTCGAAAGTACAGACTTCAACGCCCGCACCACGCGTTCTCCGCATGCTTCCACGCGGAAAGTTTGAAATATCGAAATAGTGACTCGTGTCTCGAGAAGTACGTTCAGTCGTTGGTCCTGGCTGTCATTTGTAGATCTTTGAAAGTCGTTACGGGTAGCCATAAGTCAGGAAATCTGTTACCAGTCTAGCTATGCATAGCCTGAATGGAGGAATATGTGACTGCACCGCACCTGCTTGTAAGCTGCCCAGGAAACTCAGGTACCCTCTGTGAGATAGTAGGTAACACCAAGGCGTTGCTAGCCTTCCTTAGAGGCTGCGGAATCTGTTCGAAAGGGGTACCGTAGCCTTGGAACACAAAGGGCACCAGGAGGAACACGGATGGGTTTTAGTCAGTAAGAGTCTGACACGCCCTCTTGCTTTACCCAGAGCGGGAGGAGTCATTTGATGATTTCCCATCCTTAAAAAAAAAGCCTTCCTTAGAGAACTGGGATGGATAAAATAACACATTTTTCCCACCTGCACGCAAAATACGCGCTTAGTCATGGAGTTGCGGAAACCAGCCCGATTTACATACATATACCAGTCTAGCTAGAGGGTAACGTAACATTGGGTTGTGTACGTCAGCTGCTACCGGTTAGCCTGCTCCAATATGAAAAGGCTAGGCACATTAATAAGTCGGAGGTAGCCGGAAAGCTGACAGTTAGGCATGGAAAAAAAAAACGTATTGCACTCAACCCAAGTGACAAGGACTAATGGAAAGAAAATTGTATTAATTAGACTTAGTAAAAAACCCACTCAGTAAAAGAGTCAAAAACTTTGTAAAAAACTCATTAAGTAAAAAATCCTTTAAGAGTCACACCCATTCTACGAGTACATACCGATAGCGTTACAAATAAGAACATTATTGCTGCACAACATGTGATTACAAGCGTGAGGGATGCACATTAAACGTTGTACACTGTACAGTCATGGACATAAATAAAAGTACATAAATTGTGGAATGAACTTCTTTTTTTCCTAAATTTTTGATTATTGAGCTGTGGTGGATTTTAAAGTAAGTACCCTAGCGAAAATAGAACAGTCAACAATAATGAGTTTCCCAAGTACCAAGAACACGTGTAATTTTGAAAATCTAGTAGACACTGATGCAGTTATATGACGTGATCAGATACTAGGCTCAAGAATTTTTTAAAGTGCCATTGACATGAAAATAAAATAAAAATAAAGCGAAAATCATCATCATGATTGCAACGGAAATATCACCACTATTGATCGAAGACCTTCCCATTTATCCAAAGTGTCATTTGTGTAAAAAAAAACAAAATTAATATTGTTGCAAAACTGTCTCCTGAACTTTGCTCCGTGAACACAACATCTGCCCATAGCTGTACATTTCAACCCTGCACCGCTGCCGAGGTCTTTAAGACCGTGCGTGCCTCTAATTATGTGCGTGCCTCTAACTAGTTATAACTACCCTCGCGGAAAGGGTTATGTACTATAATTTCAAGTAAGTAGCGTTATTGTTTAATAATAGTATTAAATTGGATAATTATTATTGTTATACGAAGTTGAATAAATTTGTTTTGTCGAAAGATGTTATTAGGGAAATGGTGTGTATAGTTGTTAATTATTATTGAAACCCTTGAGGCGGCTAAGAAACTCTGACACTAGGGTCTGAGAAACATAATTATTATTATTATTGGACGCTATACAGATCACTTTGGCAATGTTTTGACGTATAGGAAACGCGAAAATTCTAAAAATATATGTGATTGATGAAATTAGCACAGTTTTACTTCTGACTGTTGCCCAACCGCATTATTAAATTATATAAAACTAGTTGACCCACGCAACTTCGTCTGCGTCAAACACTGAAAGAATTTTTCAAATTGGACCAGTAGTTCCTGAGATTAGCGCGTTCAAGCAAACAAACAAACTCTTCAGCTTTATATATTAGTATAGATAGTATATAGATGTGGTAATCTTGGCAAAAGTGCTAAATCATCGCTTGCCATCAAGTTAGATACTGATGTAACAAGAGCCTGTAACTGAAAACAAATAATCAACACTAAAGAAATTCTAACGAAACTTAAAGATGTTTAAAAACAATACTAAGTATAGATTGAGACCTTACAAAATTGAAAAGAAAAATTCGTAAAACAAATGAACGAAAACAAAAGAAATAACAAAAACGACATCTAATTAAAAATAAACAATAACAGAAGAGAAGCAATAAGTCTTGTTAAGAACGGGCCGTAAAAAGAAGTCTAGCCAATTAGGAGCTCCATTGATGAAGTATCTACAAAAAGCGCCTAGCGTTAAAAGGTAGATACAATTCCATTTGAGTGAATGAGGACAAATTACGGGCGGAATGTCTGAGAATCGAAGTTTCTAGAATAAAACATGAAGCTTGGTACAGTACAAGAAAACTATAAATGAAAAGTAGACTATGCTCCTCAGGATTTAAGGTGTCGTTGCTTTGGCTAGCTTGAATCCCTCGCAGCAGAGTCTTGTATTAACTCCCTTATTACGCTCGGGAGTTAACTCTCAAATCGTTCATTACGTTTGGGACTCAATATGACGCCCATGATATTCAACACTGCTTTATCCCCTCGGTGCATAATCTACTATTGTAACGGACTACCAACGCCATCTAGTGCTGCATGCGTGTCACTACCCGTCGTCAGCGACAGCGAGCACAGCCGCGTGGAACGGCGCCGCTCGTGAATCTTCGCATCACAACCACACGAATATGTGTAGATATTGTGCACACATACAAGCCTTGGCTGACTTTATAAGGAACGACGCCTTGGAACATTTTATCATCTGACTAACGAGAGGAACAGAGTTCCGTAGACACTCAGCCAATTCTGAGCCTAAGTAAGACTAGTTCCTGTTCGATAGCCTAGCGGTCTTCAGGAATTAGCCAGCTAGGGAGGTTTGAAGAGCGATAGCCAGGCAGTCCCTTTCACACCTTACTTAGGGTTGCCATTTTATTAATTATCTGAAACTGTACCATACTTGCCAGTATTAATAAATATATGACTAAACGTCAACGGAGCCTTCTATTCCACTAGCAACCCTACACTATTTATTATAGTTCTGTGGATCAGTTCCTCTTTGAATGCACCAACAAACATTTAACCTGCAATATGTTTTCATCCCAAAATATTTAATGTCTCTTTTTTAAAGTGAGTTGACCTGCGCAACTTCTTCTGCGTAACAATTTTCATTACTGCTCCGCTTCTATTGGTCTTAGCGTGTAAATGGGCTATCTAACACTGCAAGAATTGTGTTTTTTTGTTTTTCTTTGTCGCTGTGCGTTTGTGTCTGTGCTGAATAAAGGTTCCTCGGGAGTGTAGAGGAGGCCTAAGAGAGGTTTTGCCGAAATTCTTACGGGAACGAGAAAAAACGGGATATGCGCGTACGAAATCGCGGGCAAAAGCTGGTTTGTTGTTGTTGGTTTGGTTTGTTTGCTGGTTTGGTTTGCTTGGCCGACTACAATGGATAGTTAACGCAACTATACATGTATATATAACGAAAATATTTTTATCACATGGAACCACTCACCCAGACATATTTTATGAAGCTTAAAAAAATAAAAGGTAGTTATTGAACAAAATTTTGTGTCCAATGTAGTGGATCCATTATATTTTGCGTCGAACCTAAAAATAATATTTGATGACACTCTTTTGTTTACTTTAGTAAATGGTACTAAAGTGAGGATAAAATATTTTATAGAGTGGGTTTAGGGACATGGATATAAAAAGTCCACGTATTGGTTAATCCATCACTATTAAATTTGAAACGGGCTGTCAACTCAACTATTTATATTTGTATTTTGGAGTTCAGAGAATCATATTAAAACATATTGAACGTTACGTAGGATTGACATGTGTATTGAATTTAACTGACATTTTGATGTATTTTAATGCATAATATTTTTTGCACTTTCATGATTTTACTAAAGTTAAATATTGAAATGAAATATTAATCCGATGTTATTGTGTAAAGCTTAATTTTGATTTCGGTGCCTTTTAATTTTTTTTATTTTATTTAAATATCATAGAATAGGTACAGAGTCTTTTAATAAACCATGTCATACGACTGACAACAAAGAATGACGATTTTAATTTGAATTAAGAAACATCCTAATATATAAAATGTTTCCTGTATTGATAGACAATGCACAGCCGAAATTACTGGTCGTGTAAAATTGAAATTTGGCTTGTAGGTTTCTTCGGGAGTGTAGAGGAGCAGCAGCACTAAGAGAGGATTTCCTGCAATTCTAACGGGAACGGGAAAAGACCGGGATATGAGCATACGAAGTCGCGAGCAATAGCGAGTTATTTTAATAAGTTAGGCTTACATTTGACTAACATTATTTGATCGATGTTCAGTGAATTGTTACTTAATTAATTTGCCATCAAAAATCTAGTGGCCTATTCTGTTCGAATAATAGGATCTTTAGTTTCTTAAATTCTACACGTCATTGTTTTTTTTTTTTTTTTTTTTTTATTTGTTTGGGTTTTGTTTGGGTTTAAAACAGAATTGGTACTATCATGAAATATAAGTATTAAAACTATAGTTTACGATCATTATCTGCCTAGCCTTTTCCCGACTATATTCCGGCTTCCAGTCAAACCAGATTCTTATTTTTTATTTTTTTTTATTTGTAATGGGTTTGCTCTTGACTCTAGTCTAGTCTGAATACCAGTATTTTACGTGGAGCGGCTGCCTACCAGACCTCCACAACCCATTAACTGGGCAACACGGTACTTCATGGCAAGACTGGAGTCAGATTTACTGGCTTCTGACTATTCGTAACGACTGCCAAAGATCTACAAATGAAAGCCAGGACCAACGGCTTAACGTGCTTTCCGAGGCACAGAGGAAATTTGGTATGTTAAGATGGTCACCCATCCACAGACCAACCGTTGCTTAACCTTGAAGATTGACCCGTGCGGTTATTATTATCTAGCCACGAGCTCCTCAGTTTATGATATTGATACTAAATAAATATTCGTAAGAGGTAGCCGATGGATGCGAGTCACACAGGATCGGTTGTTCTGGCGACACTTGGGAGAGGCCTATGTCCAGCAGCGGACGACTTTCAGCTAATATGATTATGATATTCATAGTATCCAATGTAATTATTAAAAGGTACCCCTCATGCACTATTCAGTTTTGATTCGTACAAATATAATCCTTGTATAAAGAAACAATAGAAAACTGGTTTATTTTGATCCGTCGAAATAGATAGGAACTTCAAATTTACTGAGCAGCTGATATCTCCAAAGTGGAGCTAGCAACTTTGCATACTGATTCGAGAATAAAGGAAAACACTGGATCAATCCCTTATCGTCTCGCGCAATTTGTTGGAGTCAACTGAGCGAAAACGGTTTCGTATATCTACTATCGTACTTGTGAGCGAGAATTGCGTCTTCGCCGAGATTAAAATTTGGATTGTCGAAGGAAATAAACATTTGCCAATTCGATATACAGAAAAATATTATAGAAAAATAATACACTGTGAAATGTTAATGGCTGTTTTCCCGCGGAAGAACGATTAACCATCAGTAGTACTATCGATACATACGACAATAACTTACAATAGTTAAACAATAGTTGTTCACTAGCAACGTACTCGTAGGCAGGTAACTTCTCAAAAGGCACACGCTACCGATAAGTGAATAGCAATTCATAAAATGTTCAGAGCAAAATAAGCTCTCACGCACGCATCTTAATTTTTTTTAGTAACGATTGTACTACCAAGACAGAATAATTTCGCGGGAAAACAACCATTAGAAAAATAATTTATTGGCGCCAAGCATGACGCATATCAAAATGAATAAAAAGAAACAAAATTGTATTATAATTTTATAAAAGATGGGAAGACATGCGTCACATTCGCGCAAAACGGCCATTGGTCAGCATAATGCTGGGACTCATGTGCGAGACAGAGCCACAGCGCTAGTTTCCGGCGACAACCGGTTAAAATTTTACTGTGTATAGGTATATAGAGGGAAAATTCTTGTAGGTACTTTTAAAGAATAAAAAATTCAAGATGTAATATCATCTTAGCAACGGTTAATATCAAAACATTGGCAAAATTAAGAGAAAATTGAGGTTTTTCTGACAGTTTGCGACAGTGATGCGAATACCACGACCCTTAAAAAATTGAGAACTCTTTTATCTTGTTTGAATCTATGTAGTAAGTGTCGTACAGATTCGCGGTATTTGTTCGAAAGAGCCACTGCGTTCCAGGGCATCCGTTTTATTTAGTCAGTAAGACTCTGACACTCCTTTTTAAGAAGCTCGTGGCTAGATAATAACAGCCGCACGGGTCGATCTTCAAGGTTAAGCAACGCTTGCCAAAGTTGGTCTGTGGATGGGTGACCATCTTAACATACCGAGTTTCCTCCGTGCCTCGGAAAGCATGTTTAGCCGTTGGTCCCTGTTGTCATTTGTAGATCTTTGGCAGTTTTACGGATTTTCAGAAGCCAGTAAATCTGACTCCAGTCTTGCCATGAATTACCGTGTTACCCAGTTAATGGCTTGTGGAGGTCTGGTAGGCAGTCGTTCCTCGTAAAATACTGGTATTTAGCTAAATTCGGATTGACTGGAAGCCGACCCCAATATAGTTGGGAAAAGGCTAGGCAGATGATGAGTCTGACACTCCTTTCCGAGCGCAAGGAGCACATATAGATGATTTCCCATTTGTGTAAAACACCGTACAAATCCTCTTTCATCTGGACCTCTTCAGAGGTTTGGAAACTTTATGGCGCATTATGGAAAAAAAATAAGTCATACACCCTGATAGTTCACTGTTATTGAGAGACGTCAAGGCAACGGCGTTTATGTGAAAATTATGTAAAGGTAATTCAATGAGTCTATAAAAAGGATAATTAGCGCGTCGAGATTACGCGCTAATTATCTTTTTATTAATTCTGACATAGTTTTACGATAAACACAGAAAAGTTAATTTAAAAAATGAATTTTATTTTTTCTTGTCCACAAATACGGAAAACTTTAACCAGGAATATCAACTCCCATAAATTTATGAAATTCTCATTTTATTTCCTTTACGTTGTTAATGTGATATGGGTTTAATTAAAAACGTACTATCTCCAGGACAGTTGGAATTTTGAAGTTTATACTGCGGAAATTTTGGAGTCGAACCAATATTGAACCTTCATGGGTTAACGACCGGTGCTTGTCTAACCGATGGTTATAGTAAAAAGATATAGTGGCAATGATTCGGAAAAAAATGTTGGAAAAAGTGTTTTGAACTACTGAACCAATTACAAAAATGTTTTCAGCGACATAAAACTCAATAATTGCTGTGTCAAATGCTATCTATTTTATACCTTGATAAAATATATGGTTCCTGGACGCTACACCTAGTAGAGATATAGCTACTCCTTACTTCTAATTATAACGTATATATTTAAATGTACAGTGAGGAGAAAAATACTAAAGTTCAATCGTGAAGTATTCATTCCATTTCAATGAACCAGCTCCAAGAATCTATAAATAAAAACGTACCATTTGACTCTTTTAATTACAGTTAAAGAGGTGTTGTTGTTCAAAATTCAAAATTTTGTATTATCTAAGAACAAAAAAAACATAACATGTTATGGTAAAATCGTTAGTAGCAAAATACAAAACTATTACATTTCCATTGTTATCAATTTGCAATTAAACCACAGTACCGATACTGACATCCAATAACATAAACATATTAAAATCACACTTGAATCCGATGTAACTATTGTTTTTGGGCTGTTCTCGAATGGTCCGACAAAGGGTCATCTGACCCAATTAGAGACTTCTACTATTACAAAACTGCGATCGTTGTGACAAATAATAGATAGCTGAACAGGAAGTTAACCCATACATTCAGTCAAAAAAGTATCGGGAATGGATGATTTGTTTATGGTTCCAAATTCAAATTTTTGTTTTTTTGTAGTTGTTAGATTGGCACAACTGTTTTCCATTTTGGCGCGGAGTTTGAGTTGCATCTGTTATTTATATTAAATACAGTGCTGGTTTTAGTAATATCATATATAGTGTGTATTGCGAATTTCATAATGGACAAAAATATCGAACAAAGAGTTTGTCTTAAATTTTGCATCGCCAATGGAATTTCGTGTTCGGAGTCACTGAAAATGTTACAGAAGGCTTACGGTGAATCGACTTTATCAAAAACTCGTGCTTATGAGTGGTTCAAAGCGTTCAAAAGCGATCGAGATGTGATGGAAGATTTGCCTCGCTGTGGTAGGCCGTCAACGTCTGCAACTGAAGTTAACATCGCAAAAGTGAAGGAAATAGTGACTGAAAATCCCCATTCAACTCTGAGAGAGATAGCCGCCGAACTTTCTGTATCTCACGAGTCGATCCGTACCATTTTAACTAATCATTTGGGTATGAAACATGTTGCTGCTCGGCTAGTCCCAAAAGATCTGAAAGAAAATTCTTGGATTTTGCACCACGACAATGCGCCTTCGCACAAGGCTATCAATCATTGTGAACGAATTTTTAACCAAACACTCAACAAATACCATCCAGCAACCACCATATTCACCAGATATGGCTCCTGCTGACTTTTTTCTTTTTCCCAAACTCAAATTACCACTTCGTGGCACCCATTTTCAATCGTTGAAGACATAAAGGAGAATTCGCGGCGAGAACTGAACTCAATTCCGGAAGCAGCGTTTAAAAAATGTTTTGATGAATGGATTATTCGTTGGCGCAAGTGTATCGTTTCTAAAGGAGCATACTTTGAAGGTGATAAAATAAATTTGGATGAATAACAGACATTTTGTGTATTATTGATCTTTTCCCGGTACTTTCTTGACAGAGTAGTATAACTAAAGAAAACAGGCACAGGCATTCTTAAGATCCGGTTTCTGGAAGAAAAATATGCCAATCAAATTATGCCTAGCCTTTTCCCTACTATATCCAGTCAAACCGGATTCAGCTGGATTCCAGTTTTTTACGTAGAGCTACAGTACTATTCTGCAACTAACTATTTCGATATCGAGCTTCACCTGAGTGACAAAGCTCACGGTGATCTTTATTACAAACAATATAAGTCTTAAATTAATACGTATTTGATACCTCACCTCGAATTCCGCTCTTAAGACAAGAAAATGTTATTACAGAATAACACCCCCAACTCATTAACTGGGTAACACGATACTTCTTGGCAAGACTGATGTCAAATTTTCTGGCTTCTAACAATCCGTAACGTCTGCAAAAAATTTACATCAAATGACAACCGAACCAACGACTTACGTACGTGACGTGACGTCAGTCTCGAATTTTAGGACGGGATGGAACCTATGATCTAGAAAATTATCCAATCTCTTCTTTCTTGTCCCTCCTGCTGTACCCAGAGTGGGAGGAGTCATTTGATGATTTCCCATCCAAAAAAAAAAACAAAAAAGAAGAAGTTAAGGTGAAGTGAACATGAAGTTAGCTTGTCAATTCATACGAACAAGATGGGATGACAACTACACTTCATGCTTTTCTCAGAATGTAAATTTAGGTGGAGTAAGTTGACATAGTGAGAAGTTGTGAGAATAAACCGGTTGTTAACAAACATTTGTAAAAAAAATAAAAACCTAAATCTTCAAATCATAATTTTAGATCGTTTGTTACTTAAAAGCTCAAAATTATAAGTGATAAAACCAGCAAACGTATATAAGAAGCGGTTTCTGATAGTATGAACTCATTTCCATTTAACATCGAACGAGTTTGCTACCAGAATCGAAAAGTTCAGGGTACTACTTCGAATTTCTAAGTAGAAAAATAAAAAGGAACTTTTGTTTTAAAAACAAATCAACTTCGTACGTTCTTCTTTACATGCTGTTTAGAGCGAATTTAACTTGTCCATACTACTATACAATATTTACATTCCATTCTAATATTATAAATGCGAAAATAATTACTCTACATGTCTGTTTTTTTTATTGGGACAAGTCCGCGACACATTCTCAACCAATGCAACTCGTAAAAGCCAGAATCAACAGTGGTGACCTCTAGAAAAACGCCGAGTCAATGAAACTCGACAAGTCCTGCCTGTGGGTTTGTCCTTTTCACGTCTTGACGGCTGAATGGACTTGGCACACTGGTAGACCATGTCCATCCACACATGGATTTGTCTTAACATAGGATACTTTTTACCAATGAAATGAAATTCACCCTTACGATTCCAAATTCAAATTGCCACATTTTATATTTTAGTTTGCTCCACCTCGATAGATGGTGTTTTACAATTTTGACTTGGGTTTTTGAGATTTTCCACGAATTCTTGAGCCTCAAGTAAATACTAAAAAATCTCTCTCGTTCTAAGTTTGACGTTTTCTTTGGTACTAACCATATATTATTATGCTTTGAAGGCTTCTAAACCATTTTTGGGAATTCGTACAGCTTTTAATCCATCAGTGCAAAAATGTACCAAATGGTTATCTTTTTTAAACATGTTTACGTCTTAGAGAAAACATTAATGTTCTTAGTATAGAAAAATACTTTACCGAAAAATATAAAAAAATATTTACAAAATCTCTAACCGAATAATAAAGAATTCTCGCATTTCTTGCGAAATAAATATTATACACTTTCAAAGGGCTAATATGTCTTTAATAAAATATTATATTTGTATGTCTGTATTCAAAGATTTATATATTAAAAGTAATATTACATGAAGACTCTGAAACGTAGTTCTAAGAGATTCGTCTCGTAATAAAACCAAATTATTTTCCACTGGAGATATTATTTTGTTACCATACAAAATTATATTGGTTGTTATCATTTTTTTTTAATGTGTTGTAACTAAAAAGTACTTGGTAGGTACACAATTCGTACTTAATATTATAAACTAGTTGATCCGCAACTTTGTCTGCGTCATAATTTTCGTTACTGCTCCGCACCTTTTGGTCTTAGCGTGATGATATACAGGGTTATTTTTAAAACACCAGCAACCTCTTAGGCAGTGAAAGTACATATTATTATAAGCAACTTTTACTTTGAGAAAACCCCGAAATCACGAGTGTTTCATACATTTCATTGGCTAAATATTGCATTTTGTATGAAACAGCTGATATTTTCCTCGACATTTCGGGGTTTTCCGACAGCAAAAGTTGCTTATAATCATGTGTACTTTCACCGCCTAAGAGGTTGCTGGTGTTTTACAAATAACCCTGAATATGCCCTGTAGCCTTCCTCAATAAATGGACTATCTAACACAGAAATGATTTTTCAAATCTGACCAGTAGTTCCTGAGATTAGCGCGTTCAAGCAAACAAACAAAAACACAAACAAATAAACTCTACAGCTTTATATATTAGTATAGATGTGAAAGTAAAATTCCGGCATAACTGATGGCAGAGAAAACGAAAGCTTCTCGGGCTTTAGCCATAGACACAGGAAAAAATGCAGTCTCCCGACTCTGTGCAAGTTTGAGCAAGATAGAAATGGTTAAAATTTGATAATACGTCAAAACTGAAGGAGCCATTACGTGGCGTCGCCACGGACGTGGGGAATTGAAACAGCGCCGTCTGATGGCGTTACAACAGTTGACCGGTTAGCTCTGACTTCACGTCTTAACGGCTGAACGGGTTGGGAAGAAACTTGTCACTCGAGTAGACCATCTCCTTGAACATAGGAAATATTTAATCCCAGAAATATGTGATAAAGAGTAAATAAATAAGCGACTTTTATAACGCGCACAGCAAAGGAATAAAACTCTCTGCCTGCATATGTTTTCGAACGCTTACAACCCAAATATCTTCAATGTTAGAGTAAACAGGCTACATCTGGGTAAGCTCGCTCCATCGTATACTTTGTCTCTGTCATGTCTGGCTGAAAGACTCAAGAGTAAACCCATCACAAATTAAAAAAAAACAACTGAAATAAATTAGCAATTCTAAGTATAACATCTAAGTATACTAAGTATAACATCTAAGTATACTAAGTATAACATCTTATCTTCCTCTCAATATGGTTTTAGAAGGGGAATATCGGCCCAGGATGCTACGGAGGAACTTGCTACTGTGATAACCAAGGAAGTAGACAAGGGGAACAAATGCCTAGTGGCCTTTCTTGACCTCAAGAAGGCCTTTGATACCGTCTCTATCTCTAAACTTATACACAGGCTGGAGAACTTAGGATTTTGAGGTTCTGCTCTCTCTCTTCTCAGCAGTTACCTTCAAAACAGAAAACAGGGGGTAAAAATTGAAAACCATGTCAGTGACGAAGAGAACGTGACGTTTGGCGTCCCGCAGGGCAGTGTCCTCGGCCCGACGCTCTTTTTGATTTATATTAATGAACTCTGTAAGCTTCTTATCAACGGTGCGAGGATACTGTCCTACGCGGATGACACCGCTATTATCTTTTCTGCTAATACCTGGGACAAAGTTAGACTGGAGGCTGAGAGGGGTCTGGCTAGAGTTAGTGATTGGCTATGTGAAAATCTACTGACGCTAAATATTCTAAAAACCAACTACGTCTGCTTCACTAAATACGCAAACTCTCAGCCTGCGTCTGACTTAAATATTAGAATACATTCTTGTCGTACCCCAACCCAATCTACCTGTAGTTGCCCTGTTATTCATAAGGTTAATTCCGTCAAGTACCTTGGTATTTTAGTAGATCAAAGGTTAAGCTGGTACCCACACCTCGAACTAACTATAGGGAGGGTAAGAAAACTCATATGGGTTTTCAAATCTCTGAGACATGTTATGAGTTCAGAACTACAGAATAAAATTTATATCGCACTGGCCCAATCCGTAATCATATATTGTATCTCTGTGTGGGGAGGAGCAGCTAAGTCGTATTTTATAGATCTAGAGAGGGCACAGAGATCCTTGATTAAGGTCATGTACTGTAAGCCCTACAGGTTCCCTACTGAAACTCTATACGCAAGCTCTAAGCTGCTCTCCGTTAGAAAACTCTACATACTACACATGGTGCTAAGATATCACAAAATTCTACCCTTTAGCCATGCCAAACTTAAAAAAAGACGGTGTGATATAGTAGCCCCTACATACTCAGCACGTTCAATTTTTGCCAGTCGCCAAAATGTAACTCAAGGCCCACGCGTTTATAATAGAGTAAATCGCATACTTAACATCTACCCTATGCAGCTGTATAGGTGTAAGAAGACATTGACGGAATGGCTCTTCACACTTGATTATGATGCCGTGGAGGACATTTTGGTGACTCTGGGTTGAACTTCATGCACACAAACACACATACACACACTCTCCAACACACACACACACACACACCCTCACACACACTCACACACACACACACACACCCTCACACACACACACACACACACACACACACAACACACTTTCCAGCGCACCTCTACACTCATTCACACATACACACGCCCACTCACAAACACATCCACTCATACACACAAAATATACATTCTCACACTGATAAACACACATTAATACAAACACACTCTAGTTTTTCACACACTGCCATAAACATGATTTTTACTTCTCTTTTATTGGTTTTATAAAAAAAAAAAAAAAATGTGTAACTTATACCAAATTAGCACAACGAATCAATTTGTAAATTAATCGAGGAAGAGCGAGGTCTATCCCATCACAAGTATCTTCGGATTACTTTCTGGGAAGCCCCGGCAACTGAATTGTATTGATTTAAGATAATAAACACATTTTATTTTTTTATTTTTTTATTTAATTCTGAGGATGCGTAGCGAGGTAACAATAGAATCGCTTCGTTTACCGAGCTAGGTTAACAGAGCTATTATATTTATTCTTAACCAACACACCGCTCGCTACGCATACGCATCCTTGCACATCTCTATTGGAAATACTGCCTTACGCTGCCAAAGCCGCTGGCATAAGATACTGAGTTTAATAGCTAATTTTTAAAATACCCAGACCCTACTCAAATCGGGTTTCTCTGGTGTAAGTATAGAATTTGCAACGAAGTCATTTGCCAGAGAACTAAAGTCACCGACATTGCGCGTAAAATCAGCATACTGGAGTGGAAGTGGATTGGCCATGTCTGTAGATGGACGGACAGTCGATAGAGCAGACATGTGTTAGAGCGGAGATCGCGTATGGGCAAACGTAGTGTGGGACACCCTTTTTTTATGGATGGGAAATCATCAAATGAGTCCTTCTGCTTTGGGTAAAGTAGAAGGGAGTGTCAGACTCTTACTGACTAAAAACCCATCCGTGTTCCTCCTAGTGCTCTTTGCGTTCCAGAGTACGGTGCCTCTTTTGAACGAAGTCCGCAGCCCCAGCAGGCACTGGCCCTAGTTGGCCCCGTCTTTTGTGCTGACAGCTCTTTGAGGAGCGCATGGAACACAGCGCACCAAAGCCACCCAAAGCGCGCCGTCCGCAGGCCCGCGCCTACGGTGGCCGAGAATTGCAGTGCGACTCGCCACGCCCGGGGCGTCTTCTTCTGTTGCAGCGGCTGGGGCGTGAGGTTTCCCTCTCTCTCACACGTTCGGTTTCCTCCTTTGCTAATACTAAGAAGGAGGATATTACTAAGAAGGAGGTGACCGCTTCCCATGTAGTGTGGGACACCCTGCGGTACGGGGGATCGATGATTTAAAGAAGGTGGCTGGCAGTAGACAGATGCGGACTGCTCAAGACCGGCCAATTGCCGTCCACTACTGATCGTAAATTGGCTGATATGATGGTGGTTCTCATAGAATTTTGTAACTATTTAGGTTCCTTAAAATGACTTCCACAATATTTTGTGTTAGCAGTCTATCTTTGGACGAAACACGATCAATTATATCCAAATCGTATTGCTATTTTTGTCTTCAACGCCTTAATTTACCGACGGCGACGCCAAAAATAGGCCGAACAAAATACGAGAACCTCGAAAGAAAAGAAATAAAAACACTCTTTCACTTGTCTTTTCGACTTAAACTTATTTTTAGGTTGTTAATCCAGAATAAGTACCTAAATTAAGTTATCCTTCGTTTCTGCTACCGAATCGTATCTTTTTTATGGTTCCGTATCCAAAGGTAACCTAAGTCTCAATTCGATCCGTCCGTCTGTCAGCGGGCTGTATCTCAAGAACAGACCATAGGCATCGGATCATAGGCAGACCGTTGAAATTTTTACGGAGTGCGTATTTCTATTGCCGCTAAACCAATAAATATAAAGTAAAGAGACAACACACAAGAAACGTGTATTCTTTCGGGTTTATGGTACGGAACCCTTCTTGTGAGAGTTCGACTCGCACTTGGCGTGTTTTTTTGTGTTTGGATGGGAAATCATCAACCTACTCGTATCTATTATTATTTATTTATTTATTATATATTCCATCATCGGACCACAAGACGAACGGCGATGCGCCACCGGTACATGGTGGACATCCCACCCATACCTACGCACAAAACGTTTTGCGAACACATTTATAGTGCGTACAGCTAAGGAGTGGAATTCCCTGCCGGAGTCTGTGTTTCCTGATAGCTACAACCTGGGAGTCTTTAAATCAAGAATAAATAGGTTACTTCTAGGCAAGCGTGCTCCATCTTCGACCACATCCTCGCATACCATCAGGTGAGATAGTGGTCAAACGCGTGCCTATCAATAGTAAAAAAAAAAAAAAAATACTTTATTGTACACCGATAAAAACGACGATCGTACGATCTAATGCGTATTTAAGGCAACGTAAGAATACATCATCTTACGTTGCTTAATGATTTAAAACAATTTTAGGGGTTACATATTCTGAGTTTGTTCTTTGCCATGTTTTTTCACTACAATTCTATTAAATACAATTCCAGCGTTATAAGTAATATACTGTCAATTAATGCATTGTTTGTGAAATTATTATAATCAACACTTTCAATATTTTTGTTAAAACATCAATCTTTCATCTTTTATTTAATTAAATGAATAAATCGCCCATTTTGAATAATGTCGAACAAATGTTTCTAAACTCAAATTTTGCGTTTACATTAAGTCCTCCATTTAATAGACTTCTTTATTTTGAGGTTCCTGCTTGGTCCCATTCCTCTAAGTTTTTATGACCGTTTTATATAGGTTTTTGATTGCTTCTGGGCCTGCGTTAATTTATTCTTTATTGCGCCACTTTGAATTTTCGTTTTAAGGGCGAAATTAAAATATTTTCTGTAATGACACGTGCCGGATGGGGTTCGTTAAACTCCGTTGGCATTTTCTCGCATAAAAATAACAAACTTTATCTTTTTGTTCCTTCAGGCCACGAAAACTCATTAAGCTGTCGGAATTTTGGTATGTAGTACATCGAAAAGACTTACTAGGTCTCTTGTTATTTATAAAGAAACATTCTTGTACATTTTCTTGACGTCAGAAGCGAAGACGTCCTTATGCCTATATTTCAGGAACATCTCGTAAAGAAAAATGTCTGATTCTTCGTTATGATCTCATTAAACAACCTCTACCTCTTTAGTCTTAGCATCATCACCTACCAAACTTTCTTGGTAAAACATCTTCAAAAAAGACCACAATACCATCAATAGCACTTAAAACTTCGAAACCAATAAGACAAAGGACATAATTTCGCACATAACACAAAGCCTACAGCCTTACTTCGCAAATCCGAGACATTTATCATGACAGGCCTAGAGCAAGGAATTCTATTATCCCCAAAGACATACGTTCATTTGATTACGCCCAATTGAAAATCGGAGGAACGCACGTTTCAATTTCCGATGGAAGAAATCATCGGCAAACAGTCGATGTGAAGATTATATGTGAAAAAAGAAAGAAAGGAAAAAGTACGCTCATCTTTAAAGAAGAACGATTTGGGAGAGACATCAGTATGTCTCTAACAGTCAGTACTGTTAAGGACGAAGAATTCGAATCTAAAGAGATCTTTAATGAAGATGATAATGTATTAGAGAACACTGAAATATATAGGGTGACTGGAAATTAGTGACCGATACTTATGCACGTGATTGTACTCATAATAACAAGCAACTTTTACTTTAGGACCAAACATGAAATCGCGAAAAAAACCTGCTGTTCAGTACATTTATGTTCGTTTACTAACTGGTCAAAATGTACTGTTCTGCCTATTTTTTTTTTTCGCGATTTCAGGTTTGGTCAGTTGGTTATCATGAGTACAATCACGTGTTAAAGTATCGGTCACTAATTACCAGTCACCAAGGTTCTTATTGAAAGCGCTGCAATTAAAATTGGATTTGACAATAAAATGGATCTGCACGATTGTGAAGTAGTAAAAACGAATTATTTCAGAAACATTAAATTTAGAGCAAAACTTTACTTAAAATTAAATTGCTAGCTTAAGAAAAGATCTCCAAAGTTCAGAGGAGGTCCTATCTGATTCAGAATTTAAACATTGCAGCTGCTATGCATTCTGCAGATAAGGGTTTTTTTAGTGCTAATGATATTATGAAAGCCTTAACAGAGTGAGTTACCTCAAATGTTGCAGATAAATTACAGAAACGAAGCAGCCTCAACATCATTTTAAGCATACACAATTTACAGTATACAACAAAGAAAATTATAGCAGATATGAAAGAATTGAGTCGATTTCTTCAAGCAGAACAATGTTAATAGTACAAGACAAGTCTACACTGCTGATAATGGCTCCGTTATACAAAGCCCAGCTTAAGACATCTCAAGGGAAATTTACAGAATTCTTAATAGCCGTGAACGCATGGCAGGTTTTCGAGGTATAACGTATAACGTACAAATTTTCCTTAATCGCTTGTTTCTAACAATAAATTCTGGACGTAGACCCAAGCTTAGCAAGGGATATCCCTCTTTATCCGCTGGTGTCATAAGAAACAAGTTAGGGATTACTTGAAGCGGATTGGTCGAAGATATAAACACGGTTTTAGTTACTGGTGTTACTAAGCAATACTGTTATAGATACGTAGATGTAACATTCTTCACTGAAAATCATAACTTACTATTTATATTACCTACATATATTATACATGACTGTATTAACTAGTTTAGCCACTAGATCTTTAAATGTAGATATTTCAACTGATCAGCTTTTAAATACATGCAATACGCCAACCGAAGCGCCGCTGGTTTTTAAAATTGATCTTTCGAAAAAGATTGACGATTAAAATTTCTTTAAAATCACTGCCAAACTCACTGCACATCTCGTTAAAGTGGCTGAAGCTGTGGCGAAGGATCTTTTAGGACGATAGCAGGTTCAATGTGCTCGCCAATATTTAGAAGCATATTCTATTTTACCTCCCTCTGGGGCTGGGAATTGGAAACGCCTACACATCCATCGTATATCCTAAAGGCAAGCTCTACAGAAACGAAAGTAAATTCTGAAATACGCCCACGCCTTTCAACGCCATACACTTACCTATTTGTTTTAAAATAGCTAACGTAATCTTTAAACAGTTGAGCCTTCAAGGGGATTATATCGATACCATACACTTGTATGATTCAAAGGGCAATGGACAGGGCAATGCTTCGAGTTTCCCGGCGTGATGATATCCACAAGAGAACCAAAGCTGCAGTAGGCAGGGCACATTGCTCGCAGAACAGATGTTCGATGGGGCCGACAAGTTCTGGAGTGGCGACCGCGTACAGAAAGACGCAACGTTGGAAGGCCTCCCACAAGGTGGACCAATTGACCTGGTGAAGATCGCGGGTAGCCGATGGATGCGAGACACGCAGGACTGGTGATTGTGGTGACGCTTGGGGGAGGCCTATGTGCAGCAGTGGACGATTTTCGGCTGATATGATGATGATAACGATGATGATGTTTGACCACCCAGGTTTAGCAAGCTTGGCTGTAACTTATACATTTTCAGTTATTACGTAGTTAGAAGCCAAAAAATCTGACAGCTGTCTTACTAAGGAATGGGCTCAGGTGGTGAGATAAACAGAGTTGTTCCATGTAATATATCGGTACTCAGTTGGATTTGTTTAGACTAGAAGCCGTATTCGATTAAGTTGGGGAAGGGTTGTATTATGCAATTCTGTAAACATGTAGAAGTGATGGCTTGGGTGAAGTGATCACGAAATGAGCTGACAATTAATATATTCAAGATGGAATAACAGCTCACTTAGTGATCTTCTTCACCCTAGCCTTCAATTCGACATGAACACAGAATCGACCGATCTTTATTAATATAAATAAATCGGGCATCAAAAAATCATCACATCGCTGAAAAAAATGGAAAAATGCCGAAAACATGCCCATCTCTCTGGTGACGTGAACAATCGACTAGGCAGAATAAAGTAATATTTATAAAATTATTGTGTTGTTAAGTAACTGACAGAGAACGCAAAGGTGAAACTACTGATCGTAGAAAGCTTGGGGAATGATCCTTGGAGAGTGTGTAGGGGAGCACTAAGAGAGGACTTGCTGAAATTCCTACGGGAGCGGAAAAAAAGGATATGCGCGTACGAAGTCGCGAGCAGCCGCTAGTATTCATGAAAAAATATCGATAAGTATTATAATATAATATAATATTCCACACAACTATCACACAACGCCATCTAGTCCGAAGCTAAGCAAAGCTTGTGTTATGGTTACTAGACAACTGATAAACATACTTATATATTTCTAAATACATACATATTATAGATAAACTACACCCAGACACAGAACAAATGATCATGCTCATCACACAAACATTTGTCCTGGGTGGGAATCGAACCCACAACCTCTGGCATAGCAGTCAGGGTCACAAACCACTAGACCAACAGGCCAGTCAAGTTACTTACTGTTTCGGTATTTATCGAGTGCGTGCCACCAAAACATCGCGTTTTACCATACACCTAAAACCTATCACGGCTCCGAAAAACTGACATTAACTTTTATAGCTGTTTTATAGTTCTGCTTTTATTTTACCAACTTTTCTGGTCACGGTTCGACTGTAAACGGTACAATACTGCAAAAGGCTCAAGGGAAAATAAAACTGGAAGACTTTCAAGAAATCTTAAATTAGATTTGTTTCTTTAGGTGGTGTTAAAGGGTATCTGGCTCTTTGCTTTAGTAGTGCAATTGAGAATGATAAAGTTGCTAGCGGTAGTATAGGATGGGGTAGAAAAGAGTCGTGTTAAGGAAAATGGATCTTCTGAAGAATGATAAGTTCATTCTTATCTTCTGCAGAAATATTTATTTAACACTAGTAAAAATAATGTAAAAAAGCGGACTTGTAATATCTTATGATATTTCTACCAGTCGACCTTAGGGTAGTGCAGAGACAACATGGCAGTTGCAACTTAAAGGAAAGACAAACAAAAAAAAAAGTATATAAATAAATACATAGAATATACATACATACACATAATCATTAACAAGAATGTATAGACAAAACAAAACAAAAGATTTAATGGTGTGATGGTTCTAGAAATCTAGTAACTTCATGCGAATGTGCTCTTGAAATATGAAGATAAATTTTGTTTCTGAAGAAAATATCAAACCCTTTCGAGTCTGTAAAGAAAATGTTCATCTTTAATAATCGTGAAATAAGTGCTGTAGGTATACTTACAACTATCAATCAAGATATTCTTGACGTGAAGACCTTTGTTTCAGGTACGCAAACAGGCTTCTATGAATATGAAACGCTTATAAGGAACAGGTTAAGACAATGTCTAGGCCTCCCAAAGGACATCCTTTGGGAGGCCTAGACATTGTCTTAACCTGTTGTCTTGACATCTGAGATACGAAAAAGGCTTCCATGAATATGCAAAGCTTAGGAAGAACAGGTTAAGACAGTGTCTAGGCCTCCCAAAGGACATCCTTTGGGAGGCCTAGACATTGTCTTAACCTGTTGTCTTGACATCTGAGATACGAAAAAGGCTTCCATGAATATGCAAAGCTTAGGATGAACAGGTTAAGACAGTGTCTAGGCCTCCCAAAGGATTGTCTTGTTATTATGATGAACAGAAAGAACTATTTTTTTTTTACTTGAGCCATCTCAAGTAAAAAAAAAATAGTTCTTTCTGTTCACTCTTGACTCTAAGACTAGAAAAGTGACAAAGATAACGTCAACGATGGAGTGAGCTTAACCAGAAGAAGCCTGTTCACTCTTACTTTGAAGAGATTAGGGTTGAATTTTTGTTTCTATTATACTTGTTTTATTTTACAAAGAACTTATTTTTTTGTAACATGAACATAGTTTGGGGGGGGAGGTTAATCCCTGTTACAGGATTTCCTATTTCAAAGGACTATTGTATCTATTTATTAGGATGATATTAATTTGTAAGGCACCTCTGTGGAAGTAAAAATAAATGTTTTTGTAAATAAATGTTTTTGTTAATTACCATGTTAGTTTTAAAACTGTATTTCGAATCTGTTTATCATAATTTAAACTAATCACGTGGTATTATCTACAAGCCTGTTATAAATTATTTTGACAACGAACGAGTAGCTTTATTTAAAGAGTGTTGAAGTCACAAACGCTGTTACTGAGTAAGCTCTTCGGTCAAGCTCGGCATGATCGAGTGCTTCTCCCATTGAAACAGATAATTACTGCGAACTATTTTCTGAGCGATGATTTATCCTGTTAATGTTAGGCTAAATAACTGAAAAATCTGACGGTTTTACACGAATTCAGAGTCATCTTCAAAATATTTTTGAACATTTTCTTAGTCAATGATGTGTGACGCACATTTACGTTCGAGCATGTATACGCCACTAATTTCCTTCCTTCTTTAATGGTACCGATGGGTATCATCTCGATTGATTAAATCATCATCATCATCACATCAGCCGACAAACGAAACGTCTACAGGCCTCCCCCAAGTGTCGCCACAACAACCAGTCCTGTGCGCCTCGCATTGATCGGCTGCATGCGACCCTCACCTGATCTTCGGTCCACCTTGTGTATAGGTCATGCTTGGCGTATAATGACTCTTTTGCTTTCTTTCTTCCTTTCATTCATCGAATATGAAACACGTCCGCTGGATGCGAGACAAACTAGACCGATCAATTCGGTAACGTTTAAACATCCACTGCTGAACTGCCTCCAGTCTATATATTTCACAGTGGATATATTTTAGCTAAAGTGAATATGTGGAAATCGAATTCAACTATGTAACGGGCGGCCCTTGTGTGCAATAGTCATACGACAGTTGGTCACATGCCTTACAGGGAACAACTGTAGTTCAGTGGGATCCACACATGGTACAACAACATAATTTGTGTGCGTTCGACTCATGGCTGATTTTCGAATACATTTTTAACTAAAGTATTAATATGGTTATTGACACATTTTAAATCATCTGTGCAAACGCTGTCAAACTGACATTTCTCAAGAAAAGTTATCTTACTACTGAAAACAGGCCTTTAATTTTCCTAGACATTCCTTAGAGCCATTTTCTTACTATGTCGTATCGGTATCCACTCATTTAGAATGCAGCTGAATACCAGTATTTTATAATTATGGAGTATGATTTGCCGTATGGTGTCGGCCGGTGCCGTATGGTGCCTTAAAAGAATAATACCAACCCATCACTTCCCGTGGGAGTCATCAGAGAATGGGCAGCAGCGTTCTCTATAAAACACAACACCATACATTGCGATCGCCAACCCGCCTGCCAAGCGTGAAGATTATGGCAACCCCCTTTATCCACCAGGCCTATATCCTGCAGTAGATTTCTTTTGGCTCACATCATCATCATGATATCAGTATGATGATGACATGGAGCAACTGTTTCCTTGAGTTCCACTATTCAATTGTTGCTTACCATTAGTGCCAAAAAATATTGAAATTCTGGATTCAACTGCATTTGGGTAGACTGGACACCTAGGTTACGGCAATTATGGTGTTAGGAGTTTGGGACACCTTGCTAGAGTATATACTCGAAACCCCCCTTACAAAGTTATAGTGTTAGAACTCCTTGGTGAAGTATGAAGTTCCCTATAACAAGACGACCAGAGAATCTCCAAGATGCGGGTAGGTAAATAGGTTACGTCCAGGCAAGCGTACATTCGTTGGATGCATCATCGCGCACAGGTGGGATAGTAGGCGAATGTGAGCCAATATACGATACGCTACGATATTTTTTAATATTTTATCATTAAATATTGTTTATGGATATTCAGCCAGAACTTGAGAAAGATTACGAATAAATTAGGTTTATTTTTTATTTTCATCAAATTGTGAGCATTTTCATTATTATATTTTTAATATCGCGACCGTGATGTTATTATAAAGGTGGTGCACTGATACTAGTACACTTTTATAAAAATTATCATTTCTAAACGATTCAAGAAAAATATAGGTTACAAGATTATGACGATAAAGTGGTGGCTCTAAACTGTCAAATATTTAAACTCTATTTTTAATTATAAGATGTTTTTTTTACATGCATGTGCATATTTTTTTTATTATTAATCCTTGCAGTCGGAAACACATGCAACGTTTTGAACGAATTGAATAAAACCCTCGAACACGATAGGTTTAAAAACTTACTTAAAAAGCTCCGTGCAAACTATACACATTTTATTTTTAGTTAAAAAGCTTTGAGTTATACGGTATTTTGCCATTGTGCACAAATTTATTAGGTTTCTATTCACCACTAAATGGTTCAACATTTACTTTCATCGTGCAAAGATATTTGCATTCACTGGAGCATATGTTAACTTTGTATTACTATAGATTTCATTAAAACGTCATCTCATTTTGCAAAAAAAAAAAAAAACATTTGACATTTACGACCAAATCTGTCAACATTTCTGCAAATACGGCAACAAAATTTGACTTCGAACGTTACAGAATCTACGTAAGATTTCATTATGATGTTCTAATTCATTAAGCCACCAAAACTCTCTTTCAAACGTAAAAATCATGAAATTACTCACATTCACCGTGTCTCGTACTCTCGCGGGAACGAACAAATCACTCCAACACACTATTGACACAACACACCAGTTTAAACACACTGAATCAATTGGAAAACACTGCACTGGACTGCACTCCGTCCGCCCGTCAACATACGATCACCGAGTCTATATTTTGGCTATTTTTTCCTTACGCACGTGTTTCGTTAAGGATTGCGCCGAACCGAGGCTTGCAAACGTTCGTGGTACACTGAAACGTGCGGGCCGGGCCGGGCGCTCAGTTACGTCTATCTCTTTCTACCGCGTCAGTTTGGAGGTTGCTTTCGTGTTTCCTCTCGCTCACACGCCCTGAAAGTGTACGGAGAGTACTCGTAATACGTATAGGTCAATATGAAAGCTCCTCGGGTGCTGGAAGCTGCAGTTAGGGTGGCTATGTTAAGGGATTTTGTTGGGATATGTCAAGTTATGTCATAGAACGCGTTGAGTTTTTGGGATTTGATTAGAAGTCGTGTGTTGTCGTTCCGTACAGTATTTTTTGTGTGTTTTTGTTTGATTTTAATTTAGTTTTCTTTTTGTGGTGGTTAAATAAGTTATGGATTGAATAACTGAATGTAATACTTAAAGTCATTTTAAAAGATATCAATTTTTTTTATTATGAAATTAATATATACCTGCTTATATCAAAGTCAAATCAACCGCCATTTATTAAATTCACAACCCTCCTTTTTACATCGCCGTAGTTGGAAAAAATATTTGAGTGAGAGCTAGCACTTTTTGATCGTCAAACTGATTATGGTCTTGAAGATCATAGATTACTTTATCATTTTCTTGATCTTATCTTTAGAAAAAGAAATATTAATAATCCATATATTTTATGTTGCGAAAAAAAAAAACTATTTCTTTTACCTACTAATTTTATGAAACACGAAAATGTTCCTCCTGTTTTCTCAATAACTTTAAACTCCAATATTCCGCCAGACCCGAACACATTGTCCCACAAACACAGCTCAACGCAACCACCCTACTCAATCCGGCTCGTATCAGCGACTTCACGCAGGCGCAATACAAACGTCGCCTCGAAGGTTCGTCACACACCCCTGAAAATTAATTATTCTTAACACTAAACTGTTACTGTTTTACTGATACATTTTTATTTATAGACTTTGATGGTTATGGACCATTTTTTTTTTTATTTGAGATAACATCACGACCTTACCTCGGATAGGATTAGCAGAAGTGTATCAGCTCAGCCATTATTGGTCAGTTGTAAGTTCGCGCATTTTTTAAGTTTCGTATGGGTTTCTAGCAGAGCACACTACGTTAAGGAGAAATCTAATAAAATATTGCCCAACCTGCGTATCGAACATTGAACGCTTTACGCAAGTTGGCTGCAATTAGAGTGCGCTTTGACTACTTATTATAAAGCTAAATTCCCATATTGATCTCGTGGTCACAGACAGTGTGAACTGCCGAGTGTAGAGTCCTGGATTCGATTCCCCAGTCAGGCAAAAAGCGTCATCATCTTCCTGCCCTCATCCCATCTTACTTGAGGTCGGTGCAACATGTTTTTTCTTCCAATCTCTCCTATCAGCCGTTCAGCCACACAATCCATCCATCTTTTCTCCGGCCTTCCTCTCCCTCTTCATCCATCAGGCAAAAAGCGTAATTGGGTTTTTCTGTCGAAAAATTTTAAGTAGCAGCCCGGAATTCTTAAGTTGGTGGTCTGACACCCCGTGCCTAGGAAAGCACGTTAAGCCATTGGTCTTGCGCCAGATCTATCTCCGTCTGTATCGGATTGCCGTTCCATTGGCTATAATAGTGATGATCTAGGTTTGCGCGCATACTTGTGCACTTTAATATGCCCCTTGCCGGTAGCTAAGCTCCGTTGAGATTGGCCACTATGGCTGAAATCGCTGAGAAGGAATATAAACAGCTAAGGACTGACCACCATGCTTGCTTGCTTCAATTATTTTTTTTGCTGTCTTACCTGATGGTAAGCGATGATGTGGTTGAAGATGGAGCACGCTTGCCTAGAAGCAACATAATCACTCTTGACTTATAGAGTCCCAGGTTGTAGCTATCAGGAAACACAGACTCAGGGAATTCCACCCCTTAGCTGTACGTATTATGAATGTGTTCCCAAAACGTTTTGTGCGTATGGGTGGGATGTCCACCATGTACCGGTGGCGCATCGCCGTTCATCTTGTGGTCCGATGATGGAACAAAAAAAAAAAAAAAACGAAATATGTTTTTCAGCTATTTTGGTCGGTCAAGTCTGCTCTTGAGTTGCTGGTTTATGCTGTAAAGCGTAAACCATTGGGCTCATAAATAATAACTCAGACAGAATCACCTCAGGTGGGGAATCTCAGATGGTAAAATCTACAGAGATCATGCGGCGTCTTTCCATAGACCATCATGTTGCGTCACATGCCTTTTTTTGAGGATGGGAAATAATTAAATGACCCCTCCCGCTCTGGGTAAAGCAGGAGGGAGTGTCAGACTTTTACTGACTAAAACCCATCCGTGTTCCTCCTAGTGCCCTTTGCGATCCAGGGTACGGTGCCTCTTTCGAACGAAGTCCGCAGCCCCAACAGACACTGGCCCTAGCGGGCCCCGTCTTCAATGCTGACAGCTCTTTGAGGCGCGCGTGGAACACAGCGCGCCGTCGGCGTTGACCCAGGCCTGGTTCTGATCAGACGGCGAGCCACCCAATGCTCGTCGTCCACAGACCCGGGCTTGCGTCACATGCCTATGCCTAGTCAGCTGCACACATAAGGACATAATGATTACATCAGAAAACGGTGCTACCGTAGTTTAATATTGGGCCAAACAAATAATTTAACTAAAGTTATGACTATTTTTGTTGATTGTGAGAAAGTAATTGGCATCCTAAAAATCTTTCTTCAAATTAGCTTCATGATAAGCGTCCAACAAAACGTGAAATGAGCATTTAATTGTTTTCTCACCTCCCAAGACACCTCAAGAAATTCCTTCTATTCCAACCTAAATACCGTAAGGTGTTAAAACTCCCCTAGAATGTAGCCTACTCTCTGGGGTAAACGGACCGAGGTAAGATAAGTACTCTATCCTTGATCGAACAGTGTCGCCAACATTCAAATGTTCAAAACAAGGCCCTTTCAGTCTAATTGAAAACAAAATTGGACCGGATGATCCCTTACATAAAGTTAATCCATTATTGTTTATTTTGCTTTTGCTCAACCATCTTTTGGTCGCGGCGGGGTGCCGGTGTTTCTAAGTATTTTTTTCAATATTTTTGCCCTTTTAATTACGTTGAAGTGTGCCGGAACTTTTTTGTTGATTATAAATAATTAATTTGGGGCTGATGCCTTTGGTAACGGGAATGGTATATTGATTTTGGGTTGTTATGGCTTTGAAGCTGTTGTTCTATTCTGTGTACATCTCATAGTAAAATCTTAAGTGAAGTGATCTGTCAGTTTAATGAATAGTGACAGTTTTTCCTTCTCTTCTAACATATTCCTCTCCAGATCTGCTTGTGGCGCTGATGATTTTTATCCATCACAATAATAATACATTATGTCATAAACGACTCCAAATCACTGTCTGTTTCGATGTAGCATAAAATGAAATTTTAATGTATAACAATAATTATTTACTATTTTTGTTTGTTTCAGTCCCATACTAACCCAGCAAGTATTCAATTGTACCAATTAATCGAAAAATCTGGTTAAGCTAATGATATACACAGTTGCTTTTCCAAACAACTTTAGACTAGAATAGAATAGAATAGAATAGAATATAATAGAATAGAATAGAATAGAATAGAATAGAATAGAATAGAATAGAATAGAATAGAATAGAATAGAATAGAATAGAATAGAATAGAATAGAATAGAATAGAATAGAATAGAATAGAATAGAATAGAATAGAATAGAATAAAATAGAATAGAATAGAATAGAATAGAATAGAATAGAATAGAATAGAATAGAATAGAATAGAATAGAATAGAATAGAATAGAATAGAATAGAATAGAATAGAATAGAATAGAATAGAATAGAATAGAATAGAATAGAATAGAATAGAACAGAACAGAACAGAACAGAACAGAACAGAACAGAACAGAACAGAACAGAACAGAACAGAACAGAACAGAACAGAACAGAACAGAACAGAACAGAACAGAACAGAACAGAACAGAACAGAACAAAATAGAATAGAATAGAATATAACAGAACAGAACAGAACATAACAGAACAGGAAAGAACAGAAAAAACAGAACAGAACAGAATAGAATAGAATAGAAAAGTATAGTGACATTTTCCTTCAGAGACACTTTGTACTACTTTTACTTTACTACTTCTTACTTTTGATACTACTACTACTTTTTTCTATCAGGAATTGGCTTGCTCTTGATGTATTGCCTGCTAAAACATTTTCGGCAAGATTGGTATCCGTTTTTCTGGCTTCTAAAAATCCGTTACGACTGCCAATTATTTTCAAATCACAGCCAGTACCAAATTCTTAACGTGCTTTTCGAAGTACGGAGGAATCTCGATATGTTAAGATGGTTACCCATGCACAGACCAACCTCAGCAACCGTTGCTTAACCTTGAAGATCGATCGGTGCGGCTGTTATTATATAGCCACGAGCTCCTCAACCCTGAAATGAAACCAATATGGTTAAACCACCATATTGGTTTCATTTCTCTACCCACCCAAACACGTGTAGACGTCATTTTAATCGAGAGATTGATCACGTCGCAAATGAATCATTGTAGCGAGTATAATTAAAACACGCAGCGGCGTCCAATCACGGTGTCCGTCATCTATCATGTTCGGATCGATCGATCGACTGATTTTATTTATTAGCATAGTACACGTGGTTGGTTTTTAACAGGAAAATCATAATTTCCATCGCAACTGATTTTGGTGAGGTTGTCAGGAAAACGGTTTGAAGATCGTGTATTAAAATAATGCCAAGTTTGAAATTATTACTCTGCAAGATTAAGGTGTGGGTCGCAAGACTTGATGGTTTTTGTAGAAGGTTAAGCTACACTTGTCGAGGTCAGTTCTTGGATGGGTAATCTGAGGGAGTTTGTTTTTGTTTGTAAATGAATTTGGTTGACAACTGCAATGCTATGTATGGGTAACATGCGAGGCATGTGTCACAAGATCGTGATACTTTACAACTTTAATCATCTTTATACTACACCAAACATTATATAGTTGGTACACAGTTTTTAAATAATTCATGAGTACAAAAGATTAACTCAAATTTAAGTTTTCTCCCAGCAAACCCTTGAGTGATAGGGGGAGAGGAGACGTTAGAGGTTTACTTTTAAAACATCCTTGATAACTTATTAGAAATGCAACATTCCTAACTTAGAACTTCAACTCCCTGTATCAAGGTAATGTGTAAGAACAGATTTTTTTTAATACCAACCTCCGAATTAATTGAAAGCAACCAATCAAATTACTGGCAGCGATTGGATGCGGACTGCTCGAGACCGGGATGGTTGGGGCTCTTTGGGGAAGGCTCACGTTCAGCAGTGGATGACAATTGACGGATATGAAATGAAGATGAATGTAATTACTAGGTTTGGTTTTTAAAACAATCTTGCTTTATTACGAATCCAACATTCCCTTATTTTAACTTGAATAGCAAATTAAAAATAGAAAATAATTTTCTTGAGAAACATTTTCTTGAGTATCTCAAGAAAATTATATTTTATTTTTGACAAAAAAGAAACCAAATTTCCTATTTTATAATTAGTCCCCTTTTCCATATTATTTTCTCAAACTATTTACAATGATTTGCAATCAAAAAGCGTTCATTCATCAACAATTTACACATATAAGCCTAATCTCTTCAAAGTTAGAGTGAACAGGCTTCTTATAGGTAAGCTCGCTCCATCGTCAACTTTGTCGCTGTCATGTCTTACCTTGACTAGATTCAAGAGCAAACCCATCTCAAATAAATAAAAAATAGAAACTTCAGTTTAAACTGGATCTGCCTGTCTTATGAATCTTATGATAAATAGAAATCTCAACAATGTCTTTTAAGATAATCAACCTCAAAATTGATTGAAAGTAACCAATCAAATCATCAATTTATAAATCGTCCCCTTTTCTATCTTATTTTCTCAAACTTTTCACAATGATTTGCAAACAAAAAATGTAGATTGATCAACAATGTACCCTGTCATCTGTCTTGTTGCTCATCAAAGATGAGGGATGGCTGCGATATTATTTTATTTACCTCATTTAAATTAATATAATAAGCAGCTCGTCTTTAAGAGAGATTGATTTGAAGGGTTCTTTATGAAATGAAGGTGAAATGCCCCAGGTTTGTTGAAATGTTTTCCTTAATGATGTCGAAATTGTTATTATTACTGTTTTTGCTTGCTGAATGGTTCTGGTTCATAATTATAACTGCGAATTATGAATTCAATGGTGTGTTCTTATTAGAAATGAAAATCGTTGTTTTAAGTCTGCAAATTGCATTATTGTTTCTGTTGTTACCACATTTTTACTATCATCTATATAAGTAGTTGTAATGTGTTGCATTCAAGGTACATTTTTAAAAGTTTCTAAATTATATAAGCGGCATCTGAAATCAATAGCTTAGGCCTGTGTTCGAAGTATTTTTGGAGGAAATTTACTTTACTTCAAGCGAATAATTAGTGGCCATGACGGCGGACTGTCAGTTTCATAAATTCGTTTGAAGGAAGACTTATAATATGAGCTGTTGTATAGCTTGATTTTCTAAAGTTAAAATAAGTGAAAATCACTAGGAGTATGACTTGAGAACGCCTCGACCGGTTCGGGAGTTTTTTTTGTTAGCATCGTAATTTTCAGGGCAAGGTTTGTATGTTACCATCGTAATTTTCCGGGCACGGTTTGTATGTTACTATCGTAATTTTCAGGGCAAGGTTTGTATGTTACCATCGTAATTTTCAGGGCACGGTTTGTATGTTACCATCGTAATTTTCAGGGCACGGTTTGTATGTTACTATCGTAATTTTCAGGGCAAGGTTTGTATGTTACCATCGTAATTTTCAGGGCAAGGTTTGTATGTTACCATCGTAATTTTCAGGGCAAGGTTTGTATGTTTCCATCATAATTTTCAGGACAAGGTTTGTATGTTACCATCGTTATTTTCAGGGCAAGGTTTGTATGTTACCATCGTAATTTTCAGGGCAAAGTTTGTATGTTACCATCGTAATTTTCAGGGCAAGGTTTGTATGATACATTTTTTTTAAATCTCTCTGAAATTGCACCCATTCGAAAGCAGACTGGGTAATTAGGTACTTATATCTTTTTTCTTTATTTATTTAGGGACATTTGTTATCAAAATTATTTTCTTAGATTTTTTATAAGTACCTTACCTATTAAAAATCTAAGAAAATAATAATGCAATCTTAAACAAAATAAAAAATCCCGACTGCAAAATAGCTCCAGCAAAATCCATGCATCCTCCACAGCAATAAATCAGTACACGACGCCACACTCTCACGTTCCATTGTCTCAACAAAACTGCAAATTAAGCATCATTTTATCTTGCTTTACTTTACGATGCTGCCAACAAAATAGCTCTTATCATTGAAAATTCAACGCTAAGATAATATTTGGTAAATAAAACGTAAAATGATTTAATTTTGGAGCCAACAGCGCGGAATACTAATTTTCTTGCGAGAAACAGGTATAAAGGAGTACATTGATGTTGTAAGTTACGAAGACTGGAGTTATGATGCTTTTCTTTAGTACTTGTTAGAAATTAAAATTTTTGAGCTACGTAATTTTCGGTGTTGGTGGGAGGTTTTTTAAAACAAGTTGTGGATTAGCTTTACATTTGATTTTAGACAACATGTTAAAAAAAAACCGGCCAAGTGCAAATCGGGCTCCAACAAAAAGGGTTCTGTATCATAAGCCGAAAAAAACTACGTTTCTTGTATGGGAGCCCCTATTAATTTTTAATTTAATTTTTATCATTTGTTGTTATAGCTGCAATAGAATTAGAGACACACTCTGTAAAAATTTCAACTGTCTACCTATTACGGTTCTTGAAATACAGCCTGCTGACAGACAGACGGACGGACAGAGGAGGATTAGTAATAATGTTCCGTTGGTTATCCTTTGGGTACGGAACCCTAAAACCAAATCAATAAACAAAACTTTGAAAAAAATAACAATGAAGACAAACAGCACAAACACTTATCTATCATAATATCTAACAAGCCTTGAAGAAATTAATGTTATCAAATTCCACCAAATATTACTTCAGATCTAAACATCCCAAATTAAACCAACTAAAACTTATTTGTTTACAATTTCAAAGCTAAATTCAAAAAGAATCTTTAACAATATACCTTTGTTATATAAGGTAAACAAACATTGTAAACCTGGTTTTATTTTCTCTAAATACTACTTATTATTCTAGTCACTTGATTCCAAGGGATACTGTAATTAGATCCTGTAAGTAGCATTGTCACTGATTATCAATGGTTAATTTTGTATCGTCACGGGTGAAAACACTCAGGATTTTGAAAATTGAAGCTTACCATCAGGTGAGATAGTGGTCAAACGCGTGCCTATCAATAGTAAAAAAAAAATAAAAAAAAAAAAAAAAATAAAAAAATAATTGAAGGTGGTGATTTTGTATTCGCTTTTACCCTTTTTAGGGTTCCGTAGCCAAACGGTAACAAGCGGGACACATTACTAAGCCTCTGCTGTCTGTTTGTCAACAGGCTGTACCTCATGAACCGTAATAGGTAGGCAGTTGATATTTTCACATAGTGTGTGTATCTGTGGCCACTATACCAACAAAAAATAAAAAATATAAATTAAATGGGGCTCCCATTCTAGAAACGTATTTTTGGTGTTTTTTTTATATCTTAACTGTGGCTAAATGTACACAATTGAAATGTTCACTGAGTTTGTGCTGCTAAATTGTTAAAAATATAATATTATCTAATTATATTTACAAGATAGTATAGGCTCGTGGCTAAATAATAAAAGCCGCACGGGTCGATCTTTAAGGTTAAGCAACGCTTGCTAAGGTTGGTCTGTGGATGGGTGACCATCTTAACATAACGAGTTTCCTCCGTGCCTCGGAAAGAACGTTAAACAGTTGGTCCTGGCTGTCATTTGTAGATCTTTGGCAGTCGTTGTCAGAAGCCAGTAAATCTGACTCCAGTCTTGCCAAGAAGTACCGTGTTACCCAGTTAATGGGTTGTGGAGGTCTGGTAGGCAGCCGCTCCACGTAAAACACTGGTATTAGGAGAAACTTGAATTCGTCGAAAACAAGGCTACAATGGGGTCCTCATTTAATATGTCTTGCGGGACGGCTAAGTTCAGCAGCATACGCTGTCAGAAAAATCCGTCAATTTACCGATATAGATACCGCGAGGCTGGTCTATTTTAGTTACTTTCATAGTATCATGTCTTACGGTATCTTATTATGGGGACGTGCTGCAGACATCGAGTCTATATTTATCCTGCAGAAAAGAGCCATCAGAGCCATTTACAATCTCAGTCGGCGTGATTCCCTAAGAGAACTGTTTAAGGATATCAACATCATGACGGTACCTTGTCAATACATTTACGAAAATATTATGTATGTTTGGAAAAATCTTCATCTCTTTAGCAAGATTAGTGACAGGCATAATTTTAATACTTTCTAGTATTAGTATTAGTATTATAGGAACAAATTAGATCAACCCCGTTTCAGATTGGCCAAAGTACACACTTCTTTTATGGGGTACTGTATTAAATTTTATAATAAAATACCAGTTGATATTCTCAAACTGAATGAGAGAAAATTTAAAGCATGCATAAAACGCACACTATGTAGACAAGCGTATTATAAACTGGAAGATTATATCCTCGATAAAAACGCTTGGCTAAATGCTGGTCCTGCTCCACAGTCACAGCTGCTTAGGTCCACTTTTTAGGTTTTTATGTTTTTATATTTGGAAGAGATGCTCGCTCCTTTTAGAGGTTCTTACATTATTTCGTTTATTTATTCTTATATACATACAAATCATATTATTATATTAATTACTTATTTATTCTTTTTGATGTAAGAACTTAATCGTTCTCTTTATTAATTTATTTTTCATTATTTGGTCATTGACAACCATAGTTTTGTGTAAAGTAGAAGCATATTTTTCAAATTTTGTAAATGTGAGTACCATGAAACCATTTACATTTTATGTGACGTCGGTTGAGACTGGTCATCTCTTAACTGCCATTGGCTTATTTTAATCTTTATATTTAAAATTCTTATAATAAGCCCTTTTTTTCCTTTGCATTGTCCTCACATGCAGAAGCAACAAGTATATGTAACTTGAAATTTTGTAAAACCAGAACATGATTTAAAAGAGTGTCCGTGGAGTTTCTTGCACGTTCTTCTCCATAGAGATCTACGCTTTGGAACGTGCAAATAGCTTCCATGTTTTTGACTGACCGACCTTGACGTTTCATAAGTGCCTGTGAATGGTTTATTTGAAATAAAATGCTTTGAATTTGAATTTGAATTTATTCAGCTGAATCTGGTTTGACTGGAAGCCGACCCCAATATAGTTGGGAAAAGGCTAGGCAGATGATGATGATGATTTACAAGATAGTATAGGGAATATGCGTGCAATTTTTTGGCTAAGTGAAATTCTTATTAGCTCTAATAAAACAATCAAGAAATCATTTTTTAACTACCTTCTTCAGAGATGAAGTTCATCATCATCTGCCTAGCCTTTTCCCAACTTCATTGGGGTCGGCTTCCAGTTAAGCCAGATTCAGCTGAATACCAGTGTTTTATGTGGAGCGGCTGCCTACCAGACTCCCACAACCCATTGACTGGGTAACACGGTACTTCTTGGCAAGACTTCAGAGATGAAGTTATAAAGCTTCAAAGATTACAATTAGAAAGAGAAGTTCGATACGAACTCTGACGTCAAATAACATGACGCCTATACAGCTGCTATAGAAAACAACGTTTTCGCGAAAGGGACAGATTGTTTAAAATAATAATACTTCGTTTGTTTTTCGAGCAATTTTTGATTCTATTTTCACTTATAAGCATAAGCATAATCAGCCTATAATGTTCCCACTGCTGGGACACAGGCCTCCTCTCGGTGAGAGGGAGTGGGCCGTAATCCACCACGTGGGCCCAGTGCGGATTGGTAGATGTCACTGTCTTCGAATTTTTGGTTCTAGGACACGCCGGTTTCCTCACGATGTTTTTCCTTCACCGTTTTAAGAGCAGTGGTGATGAAATAATTTACAACAAAGTAAAGCGCCTGCCTGGGTTCGAACCTACGACCTACAACTCGTAAGTCGCAGCCATTTCCACCGGGCTACCACTGCTCACTTATATTTTTGTATATTTTTTAATAAACTGTATGGGTAATAAACATTTTTTTCATGCATATTCAAAGTTCAAATATACAAAGTAAGTCCTATTTTGTATTATATGTATTTTAACCTTAGGTCTTAGTTCCCTGATAATAAAATTATTATGTTTTTGACTTTCTCGGGTCCCTAGAGACCCGGTCCTTTGGTAAGCGTACGAGGGGCCCAAGCCAACTCGCAGAGGCCTCTTTAGATATTTCAAATGGAATGGGACACCAACCGACGTTTATCCCTGTATGCACTGTAAAAGTATAGCCAAGGACAATCCCCGGTTGGAGCAGGACTATTGCAGAATATGGAAACAAAAGATGGGTTTGGCTGGTTTAGTGGACTAATAATCGTTGACTATGGAAGAACTATTGGCCCCTGCCTGACCATTGACAATTAAAACAGCCTTAAAATAGCAGGGAAAAAATTATTATTATTGTTAGTTAAGTCGGTATCTACTTCTATTGACTCCTAATTTGCAAAACCAAATTCTCAATTTTTTTTCCCGTAAATATAACACACAACAACCATAAAATCTGACCCAAAAATCCACTGACACCTAAACATAGAAGAAAAAAATCTGCAAAAACAAAAAGTCATTCACATCTGTGACGCAAACAAAACTGTCCCACTTCTCCAGACTCAAAGTGTAGCTCTGAATGGATAGCCAAGTTGCAAAGCTCAACACGATGTGTTGTTGCTTGATACAAACTTGAATCAAACTTTATAAATACTTTGCTGTATTATCGGTGTTGTGTGTGTCTTTTGCGGATAGTCTACAGCTGTACAGCTGGTCTGATTTGTTTTATACTTTTAGAAATCAAGGGATAAGACGCTTTAGTTGAACCGCCACTCATCCTTAGGGTTCATCCAAAACCAGCGTCAGACAGTCTCAGGCTGTCTGACATATCGCTAATATGAATCTTTTTAGTGCAGTTGTGAGACACACACTTAGTTTTTGGCTTACCTACCATTATTTTTTTTTCTATGTACCGTGCGTGTTTCATGTGTGTGCTAAATAAATACTATTCTTTCTTTCTTTTTTTTTTGTTTTTGGATATTAGATACAAGCTAAATACTTACCCTTACTAATATTATAAATGCCAAAGTAACTCTGTCTGTCTGTCGCGCTTTCACGCTAAAGCTACTGAACTGATTTAATTGAAATCTAGTACACAGATAGTCTAGAGCCTGAGAAAGGACCCTAGGCTACTTTTTATTCCAGTGGTATGCTCCCTAGGGACCACGCGGGCTAAGCCGCTGGCAGAAGCTAGTTAGTAAGATTGTAATAAATCTTTATTAGATTAAAATTTCTTGATATATTATGAAAAATACATTTTGTATACAAAAAATCCCATCCAAATTCAATAGTTTCCAATTTGTCCGGGTCATATTAAAAAAACTAGTTCACAATTTCACGCGATATTTCACAATCTTGCGACGTTTGCAATTTTCCGGTGACATATACAACGTGTAAAAGAATAAACTCGATTCCTGAATAGGGGCCATTGTACTAATCATTATTAACCCCTTTCTCTATTTCTATGGGGCTAATAGTGAAATTGCGAAAAAAAATATCGACTGCCCGATACATGTATCATCCAAGTTGACATAATCCCATCATATTTGCACCTTTTTTTTGTTTTTTTTTTTAAGGATGGGAAATCATCAAATGACTCCTCCCGCTTTGGGTGAAGCAGAAAGGAGTGTCAGACTCTTACTGACTAAAACCCTTCCGCGTTCCTCCCAGTGCCCTTTGCGTTCCAGGGTACGGTGCCTCTTTCGAACGAAGTCCGCAGCCCCAGCAGGCACTGGCCCTAGCGGGCCCCGTCTTTTACGCTGACAGCTCTTTGAGACACGCGTGAAACACAGCGCGCCGTCCACCCGGGGCGCGCCGTCTACCCGGGATATTTGCACCTACTAGTATTATTCTCTGCATCACCCAAAGGTTGACTGGTAGAAAATGCCTCAGGCATCAAGTCCGCTTCTGTAAATTTGTGTGCATGTAGTATTAAATAAATAATCATTATTTCGGTAAAAAGTGTAAAGCACTTAAAATCGACTCGTTCGTATTTTTTTCGAATAGACACTTAGAAAAGAGCAATCATTTATTTAGTCTTTAGTTCAAAAATAATTGGACGAGTCTGGTCATCTTCTAACCTGTAGATATTTTTGTGTTCGGTGTAGTTTTTTTGAGTTCCGAACATCCGTAAAAAACAGAACCCATGTAGGATCACTCGGGTGTCTGTCTGTCCGTCTGTCACAGATAATGTTCTCCGAGTCTTTCATGTCATTCTGTTGAAATTCGGTATATGAACTTCTGTGACCCAAACACGGACATTACAAAATAAAGAAATTGGGGTCACTTTTGGGACAAAAACTAAAAAACAAAGCTTTTCAAATTGTACCGTGTGACAGATTAAGTAAAAGGGCTTATTGTAAGAATTTTAACGACATTTTTTCAGAATTTAAGATAAATTGTCTTGTAGTTATTCAAGAAAATAGATGAATAATAACCAGCTTTCTTTTATTAATTTTGTAAAAATAAATGCAAATAACAGTTCAAATATCAGGAAAACCTATAAGAAGTCTATAGTGTTAAAAAACATGTTCCAAAAATAAATAAATTCGTAATTTCAAATCGCTCTTATCCAGTTTTTTAAACCACCTACTATCCATAAAACAAAGAATGACACCCTGATAATCAATAGTATTATCTCAATATCTCTTCCCTTGCTTATTCTTCTAAACACCATCCCTCCATACTAATTTCCGTATCGGGTCTATATTGATCTTATTTCCCATCACAGTCCCTATTCTGCTAAAGGGAAATTCGTTAGTAAGATCGGTTAGGGAAAAAATTATCATGAATAAATTGTCCGAAGTAATTTCCCGGAGGTAAGAAGATTTTGATGCAAGGTTAGTTGCGGGCCGGAGGGCCTTTGAAAGTGAGCGGAGATTTTTGAGAACGATATTTAATTTTGATGGTTTAGTAAAGGCCTCTTTGCGTTGATCTCGGGAATAATGGGTCGCTTAAAAACTTGTGTGTCCAGAAAGGCAAAATTGTGGGTTTGGTTCTCGCGAAATAGTTTGTAATAGGTATTTAACAAGCCTGACCCTCACCAACAATATTGAGGCTATTTGAGGCTAAACACCATCATAAAACACTTGTCTCACCGCTGGCAAGCAGCGAGTAGCGAGTGAAAAGTTTCATAGCTTGCCAGCAGTGTGAACAGCCAGCTATCGACTATGAATGTATGTGTCTCTTTGACCAACACGAGATCTATATATTTTGTCCCTTTGCTCAGCGAGCAAATAGTAGATAGCTACTCGCTTCCATGCCGGCGGTGAGACACTTGCCTAACATACCAAGATTTCTGCAAGTCTCAGAAAGTACGCAAAGACGTCCCAGCTGTCATTTTAGGTCTGTCTTGCCAAGGGGTACCGTGTTGAGGCCTGCTAGGGCCAGTGCCTGCCAGGGTTGTGGATTTTGTTCGAAAGGGTCACCGCGGCCTTGGAACGCAAAGGGCATTAGGAGGAACACGGATGGGTTTTAGTCAGTAAGAGTCTGACACTCCATTCTGCTTCACCCAGGGCGGAAAGAGTCACTTGACGATTTCCATTCTAAAAAAAGGGGTATCTTGTTACCTAGTTACTGGGCAGTTCTGGTCAGATATGCAAGAAGATATCCAGGGCACAGTGATCTCGTGGAGGAGCTAGTGGCTAAATAATAATAGCCGCACGGGTCGATATTTAAGGTTAAGCAACGCTTGCTAAGGTTGGTCTGTGGATGGGTGACCATCTTAACATAACGAGTTTCCTCCGTGCCTCGGAGAGCACGTTATGCCGTTGGTCCCGGCTGTCATTTGTAGATCTTTGGTAGTCGTTACGGGTTGTCAGTAGCCATTAAATCTGACTCCAGTCTTGCCAAGAAGTACCGTGTTACCCAGTTAATGGGTTGTGGAGGTCTGGTAGGCAGCCGCTCCACGTATTCAGCTGAATCTGGTTTGACTGGAAGCCGACCCCAATATAGTTGAGAAAAGGCTAGGCAGATGATCCAGGGCACAGAGATCAAGGTATACTAAGCTTAGCTGCAGCCGACACTAGTATTATACACGGAGGAACTGCCTAAGCCAGTAACTTGGTAATACGGTACCTCTTGGATTGACTTTTTTTCTTTTGAGGATTCTTTACCTCAAAAGGAAAAAAAAGAACCGTAATATAAGATCAGTCTCTTGTCCGTCTGTCTGTCCGTGTATCACCACTGATTTTCTTAAGAACGGGTGGACTTAGAAAGTTGAAATTAATACCAAATACTTAGGTTTATAATTTCAGGTGTATAAAAATCAAGTTCATGAGTCAACACGATAAAAATATATGGGCAAATTTAGGTTTTCGCGAAAACTTGTTAGTGCCAAAATTTACCTTAATTTTAAACCTTTTTATATTTTCAAATTTTCCCTTTACTTGGGCTATAAGACCTGACAGAAATTAAGTCTATGATGGAGAGTACTTATCTAGAAGGAGCCTGTTCACTCTGACTTTAAAAAACTTTTTTACGGAGTTTTTAGTATTTTTTGGCTGACTTCCGAAATTAGAGTTATTTTATGCTTTGTAGTGTTTTGTTTTTGGAAGTCGGTTTTATTTTTTTGTTTTTTTTTTTTTTTTTTTTCACTTTTTAGTAGAACGCATATACCACTAAAAAGTGAAACCACAAACACTATGTTATGTTATGAGTAGGTATAAACAATCAACAGACATGCGATTTCGGAAATTCCGGTCCATTTGCTATCATTGATTCAAGAGTTCCGTTGCCTACCTCCGAAGTTCTTCGTCAGATGTCCACCAAATTAAAATGGGACTAGTCTGGGAAAATATTGTTCCAAAAAAAAAAAAAAATCATCCAAATCGGATAATAATTGGCGAAAATATCGCTGAACAAACATTTTTCATGGGATCCCATCATCAGATCTTGACTTATACCTTCCATCATTCAGCAACATGAGATGATGATTACCAGGTACAAATATCTAAATTGCGTTAGAAATGTCATGAAAAACATTGTGTGTGCCTATAAAATTTGCGGGTTTCCCATGAAAAAAAAAATCGAGGGAAACCCTTAAATTAGGTTTCCCTCGATTTTCATGGGATCTCATGATCATATTCTGACTTGGTGACAATGGGACCACCTCAAGAGTGTAGGCTTTTGAGTAAAGAAAGAATTTTTAAAATGGGTCCACAATTGGCGGACAAATCGGTGAACATTATACAAACAGTCGAACATTATAGAACCTCCTTCTTTTTGAAGAAGTCGGTGAGAAAGATGAGGGAGACTGATAACAGATTATCTGGCTTCTATCCATATCTAGGAATGACTGCTTGGAGCAACGGCTTAACGTGCATTCCGAGGCACGGAAAATGCTCGATATGTAAAAGTTGCATAGCTTGGCTCATCGCTGTAAGGTTGCCTGCTTATCGGTCTTCTACAGATTGTACTTTGGTGAGTGTGCCCATGAACTCCACGACCTCATCCCACCGGCCCTGTTCTACCATCGGACATCCAGACGCACTGCATCTTAACAGGTCTTCCTTGTTGCTATTCCACCAATTCGCACTAAGCGTTCTCAAACGTCTTTATAATGCGCACAGCAAAGGAGTGGAACTCGCTGCCTGCGTCTGTGTTTCCAAACGCTTACAACCCTAATCTCTTCAAAGTTAGAGTAAACCCATAACACATATAAAAAAAAAAAAATGGTGGTCACCCATCTACGGCTTGACCTCGGCAAGCTTTGCATACCTAGCCGTGAGGCTGCTCTTATTCAGTCACAAATTTCGGTTCAGGGTTATATGGGTAAATAAATAATCCTTACAGAATCAGGATATTGTAATATCTGAATCTGTTGATCCAGATAACAATAATAATGTGGTCCATTATTCCATATTGGTCCCTCAGAAATACGGACGCGGCGGCGTGAACGCTGAATACAAATCAGGCGTGATCTCAAGTCTCTGGAGCACGGATTTACTGGATTTTAAAATTATCTCCGACTTATCATGTATTTTTATTATAAAGATCTGCGGGATACTGCCTGCGGTAGAGAAAATCGATGAAACTTATTATCATGTGTTTGAGTTGTACCAGCTCCGTAGACGAAAACAACGATGGGTTCGTGGAAACTGTCCACACGGTTGGGTCTAAGTTCTTCACGACTCGCCTTACTGATAAGAACAAAACAACAAACAAACAGAGATACATACAAGATACGCCCGAAAAACATAACCATTCCTTGGCAGTCGGTTAAAAAGGGCAGAATTGTCAATATAAAAATAATATGGTTGCGTTCTCATGTCTCAACACGCCCTCCTGAACGCAAACCCATTTTAGTAATACAATCATTGATATATAAAATAAACCCAAGATGCACAATCTCGAACAAATGCAACACTCAAAACTGTTGTCAAACACTCACATGTATCATGTGTCATGTGTGAGTGTGTGTGTAGTTATACTATTTTTTTTTTTGTAAATTCAACCTTATTCAGCTTTAGTCGCGTTTCGCTGAACGATTCTGGTTACACTTATACAGTTCTGCTTCTATCAGCCACGTGCAGCGTCGTAAGAATGAGAAAAGTGCTGAATACGCGTCGAAGCCGGTAGGATTTCCGTGACTACCGCAGGACAATATCTTCGTTTTCGAGAAAATCGACTTTGAAGGTGGTATGGCGGTAGTCACGCTCTTTACTCATTTAGTATTTTGCTCTTAAAATGGACATTTCTATGTGCGATATTCTTATCGTTTGGCTTCTTACAGAAGAAATAGATAAAATGGAACCTGAAAAGACGCGGAAAGTTGAATGGATGCGGACGCATCTCCATACACAATAGTTGTTTTCTATGGGTATAAGCTGAAGAGAGCTAAAAAAGTGTGAGTACTCCCTTACACGGATTGCTTAAAGTTGTTTTTACAAAGCAGTGTACAAAAAGCAACAAAATTTGACGACCGAAGCAAGTCAATAGAAACAAGGCATGGAGTGGAGATGAATATGTTTTATTTTTATTTTTATGTTTGACATTGAGTTAGTGTTTTAAGAGTTTGGTAAATTGTATTTTCAATACATAATTATACTGTTATATGAGCGTAAATATTGTTTTTGGGCAGCACATGTCGAGCTTAGGTTTGACGTTGACATTTAATGAAATGGCTAATTCTACGATATGCGTTCGATAGACATATTTTCGTCAAGTGACGCTACGTTCACACGGAGAAAGGATTTTTACCGTACGTATACGACAGAACTGTATGCTCTGGTCACACGGCGTTCGGTTTTGCTTTTCTGAAAAAAAAAACCAAATGGCGTGTAACCGCGTGAATACACAATTCAGTTTTTTTGGAATTTGGAAAGCGCTCTGACACTGCCAACGCCTTGACTTTGATTGCAAAATAGTTTTTTTATAATTTGCTTATATCTCTAAAACGGTGTGTCTATCGCAAAGTTAATGAAAAATTTGCCCGCCTTAAGAACCCCGTGCCACGTAATTCTCAACATGTAGGTAATAATCAATTGTGAACATTTTATAATTCCCCGTCCGCGAACCTGCTTGTCGCATCTGATTTTGATTTCTGGCATTCGGTAAAAACCCGCTCGTATGAACTAATGTTTTGTAATGCTACTGCCACTAAACCATATAGCTTCATGTTCTTGGTCCCTTGAAGGTATCTCAAGACCCTTTTTACTGTAAGCCAGTGTTGAATTCCGGGATCATTACAATACTGACTTGATTTACTGGCTACATAGGCCATGTCGGGTCGTGTGACCTGTGTCTTGCTGTTGAGTAAGCCAGCAAAGGAGTAGAGGGGGGACCAGTTTTCCTGTGAGTGACTGCTTTCCTAGTGAAGACCGCCAAGCTTTCTGAGCATTGAACTTCCAGCAGGAATTTCGTGACACAGGATTACATGACAGATAGATTAAACAAAAAGAGCAGATTTTCCAACATAAAAATAATATGGTTGCTTTCTGATATCCCAACAACCCCTCCCTCCTATAGGCTTTTTTCGCAGTCAGATAAAAATAATAAAGTAGAGCAACTTTAAATACATAACAATGCACAACCTACGTTAGAGTAGTACCAAAGTTAGAGCGAGAGGAAACAATTAAAATTTGTCGTAGACCACACGCCTGAACGCTCCGACTATGCGGAGGCCACTAAGGAATCTCTCTGTCAATTGTTGTTTATATAGTCTTATCTTCATTGGCATAAACTAAGCAATTAAATAGACCTCGAAATGATCTTGGGCGCGAAAGACCTGTATTTAACACTTGATTTACCTAATATAATCCACCTAGATGAATTTAAAAAAAAAAGCTATTTTGCTTATATCATGACAAACCTACAAAGTTGCGCAAATAATTAGCCGCGAGTGAATTTTGACAGACTAAACCCTTAAAACCACAATTAAAAAAGTATTTAGTATTTTTAACTTATCTGAAATACCAATATTATACGCTTTTTTTTTTCAAATAGCATATAATATCTAAGACATTATATAATAAAAGAGCAACAAGGTGCTAAAATGACGTCTAACCTCAATAAGATAATTCAAAATCTCAGAAACCAAATTCTTATAGACAAATCATAACAAAGAGAAGTACTAGAATTCCTCTAAATTCAATGTTAATGAATAGCATAGAATTTCTGTACCAATTTTACATAACAATGACATCAAATCATCTCTGAAACCCAGAAAATGTGGCTCACAAGTAAAATATGCGTAGAAAGACAAAGTGAAAGCTAGAATCTAAATTGTTCATTCTATTTCTAAAATCAAAATAAAGGAATTCTACAGGATGTTAAATGAGTGATCATATAAGTGTGTTTGTTAGGTAGCTGAATCACATCAAAGAAAAAATAACAAAACAAAAAAAAGTTCGCCTAGAAAAAAAAACTACTACCGAAATAGTTCCGAAGAAATGACTTTGCAAACAATTTGTTACAGTAATTGGTGATCAATAGTTCTATACTAATATTATAAAGAGGTAAAATTTGTGAGTCTGTGAGGTTGTATGAGGTAATCTCTGGGCCTGCAGACGGCGAGCATAGGGTGGCTCGTCGTCTGATCAGAACCAGGCCCGGGTCGACGGCGCGCTGTGTTCCATGCGCGCCTCAAAGAGCTGTCAGCATAAAAGACGGGGCCCGCTAGGGCCAGTGCCTGCTGGGGCTGCGGACTTTGTTCGAAAGAGGCAAAAAAAGTCAGAATCAGTAAAAGTCTGACACTCGCTTCTGCTTCACCCGAAGCGGTAGGAGTCATTTATTGATTTCCTATCCTTAGAAAAGGGAATCTCTCTGGATCTATTGAATCGATTTTAAAAACTGTTTTACCAATAGAAAGCCACGTTGTTTGTGAGTATCATAAGTTATATAGTATATTCACCCGAAAAATACCGCCCAACGAAGTCGGCACGGGTCAGATAGTCTACACTAATATTATGAAGAGGAAAAATTTTTATTTTTGTGTCTGTGTGTTTGTAATGAATAAACTCAAAAACTACGTTGCCGATTTCAAAAATTCTTTCAGCAATGGATAGTTACATAGGCTATATTTTATTCCCGTACTCCCACGGGAACGGGAACTACGCGAGTGAAACCGCGTGACGTCCGCTAGTATAATATAATTTAGTTCAATCATAGATCTGATGTCACCAACTGCATCAGACTGCTCGAAAAGTCATTTCTTTGGAATATTTTTGTCGTTTATTGTGGTATTTTTTTTTGTGTTTTGATAATTTTTTCCTTGTGTTTCAGCCACCCAAAATGGCCCTTAAGGCTGATTGTCCACTGAAACGGAGACGAGAGGAGCGGAGAAATATTAACGCGGAATGGAGATTTTATGAAATTCCATTGGTTAATTATTTCTAAATTATAAGGACACACTTCTAAAACACCCTGTATTGACAAAGCTAGGATAAAATATTATTAAAGTAAAATGAAATAATATTGATTTAAAAACCAAGTTGTTCTAAGAATAGAGCAGTATAAAAACTGTTTCCAGAATGATGCTCGGGTCATGAAAATAGCTCTTCGAATTCTTCTTAAATGGTTTTATTAAAATATTTATTCTGGCTTTGCTTGCGTGAATGGTATTTGAAGAACCAGTGATCTGCAGGAGTGATTTTAAATCGTAAAACACAGAGAACGTTGATTGAGTTATAAAATAAACTAGCTTTAGCCTGCGACTTCGTATGCGCTTATCCAGTTTTTTCTCGTTCCCGTAGGAATTTTGGAAAAACCTCTGTTAGTGCTCCATTGCCAAATTTTAATTTTCTATGACCAGCATTTACTCAATCAGTAACAAAAGAATTATATAATACTAGTTGACCCACGCAACTTCGTCTGCTCCGCTCGTATTGGTCTTAGCGTGATTATATGTAGACTATAGCCTTCCTCGATAAATGGGCTATCTAACAATGAAAGATTTTTTTTACCACATATTATTTTAATAGGAACTACATATAAACCTGTGACAAACAATACATTATTTAGATTTTTTTGATTAGATTTGAAATCGGACCAGTAGTTCCCGAGATTAGCGCTTTCAAGAAACAAACTCTTCAGCTTTATATTATTAGTACTAGTTGACCCGCGCAACTTTGTCTGCGTCACAATTTTCGTTACTGCTCCGCTCCTATAGATCTTAGCGTGATTATATATAGCCTATAGCCATTCTCAATAAATGGCTTATCTAACACTAAAAGAATTTTGCAAATCGGACCAGTAGTTCCTGAGATTAGCGAGTTCAAGCAAACAAAAAGCAACAAACTCTTTAGCTTTTTATATTAGTACTAGTTGTCACAATTTTCATTACTGCTCCGCTCCTATAAGTCTTAGCGTAATAATACATAGCCCATAGCCTTCCACGATAAATGGCCTATCTAACACTAAAATAATTTTGCAAATCGGACCAGTAGTTTGTTTGCAAACATAAAGAACAACAAACTTTGCAGCTTTTATATTAGTATAGATTTCCTGTTATCTTAGTCATTCGTATTTTTTTAAGGCATACCGTCTGCATGATGTCAGTAGCAACGAAACCAGTGTCAGCTGAACTGTATTTTATTAAAACTCTGCACAACGTTAGCCTAGCTCACGGTGACACTATTTCCACTGTTCATTGTTCACGTTTGGTCGATTGTACCAGTTTCGACGATCGAAATATACTTACCGAAATAAAAAAAAAAAGTTTTTTACATGAAAGTATTTTATTTCTTTCTATCCCCAGCTGTCCGTTTTCACACAGAATTAATCCTTAGCAATACTTTATTCGTCTATTACTGTTTTCGTAAGAAAATTTAAATAATATTGGTCTTACAAGATTGTACGGGAATACGCGTAGGCGTTTGGAGCCAATCTGTGTAAAAACTTTTTTGTGTTGAGTAGGTGAGCCAAGTTCGTTTACTTTAGTTTGCTTCGGAATCATCATCTGCCTAGCCTTTTCCAACTATATTGGGGTCGGCTTCCCGTCAAGCTGGAATACCAGTATTTTACATGGAGTGCCAGACCTCCACAACCCATTAACTGGGTAACACGGTACTTCATGGCAAGACTGGAGTCAGATTGACTGGCTTCTTACTATCCGTGACGACTGCCAAAGATCACAGCCGGGAGCAACGGCTTAACGTGCTTTCCGAGGCACGGAGGAAACTTGGTATGTCAAGATGGTCACCCATCCACAGACCAACCTTGGCAAGCGTACCTTGATGTTCGGCCCGTGCGGCTCTTATTATCGAGCCCCGAACTCTCTCCCTTCTTTAGTTTGCTTCGGAATAAACAATTGAAAAAATTGTGGAAACCTAAGTCCTATCAACTAGGCACAGGCTGCTAGTGAGTAGTTCCAGATTGGTACCTACCCCACCTACCCTACCTACCCTACCTACCCCACCTACCCTACCTACCCTAAAAACCACCCTACCCTAGGTATACGCTTCTGAACTTGGCGATACACTGCCGTGCATCAATATTAAGGAAATCAGTTTTAATGACGACCCTTGTAAAGGATTCCTTCCTTTTTGTTAAAGTATTTTTTTATCTAAATTACCTGTTGTAGATACGCCAAACATCATTGTTATTATAATACCGATATTAAGTAAGAGCAAAGAAAATGTATTCACTTCTAAATACTAATCTTTTATAAGAATTATAGAAGTATAAGCCTTTACACTAATTAATGGAAAGCATTTTTGTATTACTATTTTACTCAAACTTCTAGTTACAGACAGCGCGAAATGGAATTAATTAATAATACGTAAACATTATTAACATTGTGTTTCAAAACTGATGCATTATTTATTATTATTGTACCTATCTATTCTATTCTATATTTTTTATGGCAAGCAAAGCCGATGTCGACTATTCTGCCAATGTCTAAAGTGAATTGGAAAAGCAAGTGGGCATATCACTAGAAAAAAAAAAAAAAACATTAAACTGGCACAAACCCGATTCTACGATTGATCGGTACAGTTGAATACTTGTTGGGTTAGTATGGGACTGAAACAAACAAAAAATAGATATACATAAATAATAATATAATAACATTGTTATACATTAAAATTTCATTACATGCCACAACCACACAGACAGTGATTCAGACTCTTGTATGACTCATAATTTAAGATTATTGTGACGGATGAAAATCATCACAGCCAAAAGCAGTTCTGGAGAGGAATGAGTTAGAAGAGAAGGGAAGTTAATTGGAAGAGGGAATTGTACCTATCAAAAAATAATCGAGCCTAGACGTAGTTTATGTCGGGTACCTTAAGTAGGACGACTAAAATGGCACCGTGTATAAAATTCTTACGTTATATACTGGTGACTGAGTGACTAAGTGACTGACAGACACCGCATAGCCGAAACTACTGGCCTGGTACTGGTAGAATGCTGAAATTTGGCGTGTAAGTTCCTTAAAAGGAGACAGACCATCAGGTGAGATGGTGGTCAAGCGCGTGCTTAACAATAGCAAAAAAAAATTCCAAAATGAACGATTTCCCGAAATTCCTTCGGGTATTTAAAAGAGTATCCGTGGAGTTTCTTGCACGTTCTTCTCGATGGATATCTACGTTTTGGAACCTGCAAATAGCTTCATTTCTTTGACTGACCGACCTTGACAATTCAAAAGTACCTGTAAATGGTATAGTTGAATGAAATAAATGTTTTGAACCGAAGCACAAATCTTAAAATTCACATATAGCATTTGGTAACACAGTCCTTGTCTCCACAACGTATTGCACCCATTTTTATCCAGAGAGAAGATACATTTTTTCGAATGTGATCGTCTAGATTTTTGCGTTAGCTGCATCAACATGGCCTGATCTAAAAGGCGTCATTTTTGCTTATACAACTTTAAAACTACTTGTAAGGACAAAATTCAATCTAAACCACCAAATCAGTTTCATAATATTCAAACTTAGATCAAAACATAAGAATATATCACTTGTTACTTCAAAAAGTATCCATCTTGATAGCTACGAGTATATGCGCGTTCCCAAGACACTTTTCGTTCACTATGTTTGCCAATCGAAGGGACAGTGATGTCCTAAACAAACACTGAGGAATACTGAGGTAATCAAATCACTGCAAATGTTTAGTGTTAGTTCAGACCTTTCTTAGAGGGCCAAAAATATCTGATGTAGGTTGAAATGTTTATTACACTGTGTCTCAGTCGTTGAAAGTTCCAAGAAACAAGTTTTTGTACGATTTTGTTGGTAACGTTGTTAGATCAACCAATTGTGAAAAATCAAGGTGAGAATGTGTCCCACTAACTGAGCCAACATAATAGCCGTAGTACGTGACTTGGAGGACCGACCTCGGTAAGGCATGCATAAAACGGCTGCCGAGCAATGAGGCGATGTTTGGAATAGGCCAATGTTCTGAATTTCATCCGAAAAAAAACCCTCAGTAACCCAAAGACAGCTAAGAAGCTAGCCTGTCGGTTTTTTACCGGTTGCATTTTGGGGAATGTGCGACGGAATTGCATAATTTAATTCCGCCAAGCCCGTTCCATCATCGGACCACAAAACGAACGGCGATGCGCCACCGGTACATGGTGGACATCCCACCCATACGCACAAAACGTTTTGGGAACACATTCATAGTGCGTACAGCTAAGGAGTGGAATTCCCTGCCGGAGTCTGTGTTTCCTGATAGCTACAACCTGGAGTTTAAATCAAGAGTGAATAGGTTATTTCTGGGCAAGCGTGCTCCATCTTCATCAGGTGAGATAGTGGTCAAACGCGTGCCTATCAATAGTAAAAGAAAAAAAAAAGACAGAATCGCCAAAATTCATTTAAAAGTCAGTTTCAAAGGCACAAAATCACAACTCAAAACTCGACAGCTACACACACTCATTAAGCCGAAAGTTCAACAACAACATAATTTGTTTGTGAATTACTTTCCAGGGCAAACATTGAGTCGTTTGAATCGCAATAATGTTGCTTTGCTACTCTTTATTACACACGATATTACCCGTGGGAGGGTAGTACTACAAGTAATTCTGGGGCTATGAGAGTGTGGAGAAGTTCAGGGCTTTTGGGGTCTTGAGACTGTTTTCATTTGTTTTTGAGCGTTTCTTCGTGTCTTGTTTGAAGAGATATGGAGTTGATTTATTAAGATTTTCTTGAACCCTTACTTACAGAAAGATGACGATATCTTTTTGGTAAATGAACCAGTCACTGATGAATGAACAGGACTTGAGGGGTTGATGTTGTTAGTGTCTGTCTTAGGGGTTGATGCGTCTAGTTCTCAGAATACTCCTTTAGTTGGGGGAAACTAAAGGAGTATTCTGAGCCTAATAAGAGAGCCTAAAACTACTATTAACTCGATCTATTGTTGCAGTATTGCAAGAACTACATCAAAATTTAGGCTCCTTCTGGGTAAGCTTGCTCCATCGTTGAATTTGTCTCTGTCATTTCTGATCTAGACTAGAGCCAAGAACAAAACCCATCACAAATAAAAAAAAGGTAAATCGATGTCCTGGTGAAGGACGTAAGTAAGCTGGATGGGAGATGTATAGAATCGATCAATGCGGTGGTTAGGGGAGGCTGAGTTGTGGCAGTGGACGTCTCTCGGCTGAAATGATGATGATGATCTATTGTGCAAATTTATGCTGAACTGAATATTTGAACAACCCAAAGTAGGCTATGTATATCAAAATTACTTTCCTAATATAATATTTTCTTCTGTTTTAGTCTTTGGTTATACACCTACACAGTCCTGAAACAAAAACGATGCTTTGTCTGCCAGATAAGTTGTTCGCTTGATTTACGCCGTCTTCAAACTTAAACGACGAACAAATACACAGAATACCAGAATATAGGCTTCATTTACATAATCCACGTTTCTCATTCCAGACATTACTTAAGTCTAGACAAACAAAAGATAGAATTCTAGAACAATGAAGAGGCCTTGGAAATTAATTGACATCCTCTCAAATTAAGTTTGACGTTTATATTAAAAAGCTGTTTGCTAGTGCGGAGATGACTGACAGTCGAATGAGAATAAATCGGTGGAAATGGTTCATATTAGAACATTTTCCTTGAGTGGAGAATTTCGTGAGAAAAGTTTTAATTTTGAATGTGAATTGATGTAAGAGTGGTGGCTGGCTTTAATAACGATGACTTGATTATGAGAAAGACTTAAATAAAGGCAACTAATAGATGAGTTCAAAAAAGAAGACACAATGCAAATAAGTTGGGATGAGGGCAAGGGGAGGGCAGAACCAGCCAATGGTTGGAATGGGTAAACATTTTTTACTAATTATAGGCATGCGGTTGACCACTATCTCACCTGATGGTAAACGATGATGTGGTCAAAGATGAGCCGCTTGCCTAGAAGCAACCTATATATACTTGATTAAAAGGTTGTAATAGAATTCCAATTCTTAGCTGTACGCATAATGAACGTGTTCCCAAAACGTTTGGTGCGTGTGGGTTGGAGGTCTACCATGTACCGCATCGCCGTACGTCTTGTGGTCTGATGATGGAACGGGCTTGGTGAAATTAAACTATGCCTTTCTGTCCCACATTCCCTAAAATGTAACCTATAGAAACAGAAAAGAGTAACTATGGAGTTTCTTGTCCGTTCTTCTCCATAAGAATCTACCCTTCCGAATGGACAGTAGAGTCACTATGTTATTTTAAATGTAATGATGACGTTCAAAAGTGCCGTTTAATGGCCTAATTGAAATAAACGTTTTTGACTTTGACTTTCACATTCGACGATTTATGGATAAAAATCGGAGACCGATTAAAAACAGTTGATCTGTGTCAAGCCTTATGAGGAAGTTTACGTCTCAGCGTGTTCAAGACTAATTTCTGTGCTTAAGGCTTGTGATGTAATTTGTGACTGTTTTCTGTTGTTTATGTCAGTTTTCATCTTAGTTCTATCTTGAAGTTGTTTTTAATTACTTTAAGATATATTTTGTTTTTGTAGGTGTTTGATTTTTATGAAAGGATGAAACTTGTTTTTGCTCGATAGCTTCTGAGAGGCACTAAAAGATAAGTTTTAATATTAATACGATAGCATATAACCTCAATCTCAACTGATGGAAAGCATGATGTGGTCGACGGTAGAGTGCGCTTGCCTAGAAGTAATCTTAGAAAAACGTATTCTTGACTCTGTGGCAAGTGTGTCTCTTAAAGATTCTTTTTAAACACATAAAAATAAATCTTCAAGAGACACACTTGCTGCACTCAGAAGGTCTGAGTTTACATCTTTTGAGACAGCAGTTACTACTCATCACATTTACAAAATGAAAGACTTAACATAACGAAAAATGTTATCATGAGGAAAACACGTCTCTAAACCTTGCTCTCTCTGTTTTTACGTTAAGAAAATTACGTCTAAAAATAATTCCTAATTATCGTAACGGTTGAATGAGCCCTCTCCACTCTGAAAGTCCAAATTTTCATATCACTGTGAGCTAACACAACAAACGACGCCTCAGATTGCACAGTTTATTTCATCTGAGTCGACAAGTCATGTCATATTTACACTTGCCTATGTGAGGTGAGAAGTGAGGAGTGGTTCCAGATGTAGAGTGTGCGATTAATAAAGAAATGAAAAAAGTAACTGATTGTAAGTGTAATAATTCAGCTTCAATGATTTGACTTAAACCAACGTACATACATACAAACATTGCAAGTTAAAAAAAGCTTGTAAAAAAATATCTACTTATCGATTTAGTGCTTGCGCCTTTGCATGAGCACAGCCACCTACTGTGACGTTTGCCAACGTCATTAAATTTTTGAAAATGGGGTGGTGCGTTTTGTTGTGCATATCTCTATCTTGCTCTCACAACGGGGTTGTGATGGCATTGACTCGTCATAGTAGGGGGCTGACCTTCCATTGCCATGGGGTTGTTAGAGGCCGGTTAAGATAGAGTCATTAAAATAACAGCACACTTTTACTTTGTCCTGACAAGGATTATATCCGCCTAGAACTTACATCAAAAGATCTTAGGCTAAGTATTTGTAAGAAATATAATGTGTACCTGTCGGTATATTTTTAGGGGTATAATAGTTTTTTTTTTTTATTATCTAGGGCTCAATTTACAGTCAACTATTTAACCCTACTTATCAGACAGCATTACCAGCATTTCGCAACGCTTATGATATTGTCGCCATAAAAGACACCATACCCAAACCGCCCAACCAAATGCGAACAGGCGCGAATACCGCGTTGATAGAATTCTTTATACCTTTCCTTGAGCCTCTATTTTGAATTACTCTAGATATTACGCCCTCGTGGCATAATGTGGTGTTATACCGGTGTTATATTGGTGTGTATACGATATTTATATCGCTAAGATGTTTAATAATATCAGATATTATCTTGTTTTATGGCTACGATCCTGTTTTATGATTGCGCGATCCGAGATGGGTGGCGCGTAAAACTAATTGGAAGTGGTTTGAAATGAGATAGTAGGTACAAAGGATGTGTTGTTGTGGTTTTCATGGTGTAGGTAATTGGATTTAAGGGTTATATTATAAATGAAGAAAAAGGCTACTCTATATAAATTGGGTAACGGCTGAACGCGAAAAGCACATCTATTCTACGTTCAAGAGGTATCGTATCGTATCGTCGTCGTCGTCGGTACACGGTGGATATCCCACTCATACGCACAAAACGTTTTGGTAACACATTCATAATGCGTACAGCTAAGGAGTGGAATTCCCTGCCGGAGTTTGTGTTTCCTGATAGCTACAACCTGGGAGTCTTTCAAGTCAAGAGTGAATAGGTTATTTCTAGGCAAGCGTGCTCCATCTTCGACCACATCATCGCTTACCATCAGGTGAGATAGTGGTCAAACGCGTGCCTATCTATAGTAAAAAAAAACATATAAAATTACCATCTAAAATATCTCGAGCGCAGTTTAAATATGAGGACCTATTTTAGCAATTTTTAAGCAACGCCAAAGCTAAAATGACTGTCGTATGCAAAGGCCAATCCCGGTCAGTCTTAAAATGGAAATTTTAAGGAAGGGAATTGTCCTTCTGATCAAAATCAGTTCACGGACAATATTAAAATTACAACCCTGTGAGGTGATTCTTCTAGAGTTAGTTAGTTAATTTAATAAAAACTTACTATTTTATTGTTTAGACTAAATTATTCTGTTTAGGTTAGATATAAGCAGTATTGACTTAGAAAACCAAGTTTTTTAACCGACTTCCAAAAAAGGAGGAGGTTCTCAATTCGGTGGTTTTTTTTTGTATGTAAGTACACCGATTACTCCGAGGGAAAAAAACTCCGGGGGGGCTTAGTTTGGCACAGTAGTTTTTCAAAAAGTATAAAATAATCCTAATTTTGGAAATCGGTGTTAAAAAACAAAGACACAATTGTAGTGTTTTGTTTGGAAGTCGGTTTTTTCTTTTTGTAAAAAAGATTTTTGCTATCCTAATTTGTGCAGCTGGGCGAAATCATCTCTTTTTCCTTCCGCAGCTATTTTCTTTACCTTTGGTAAAGCTTGACCAGCAAACATAATCAGATCGACACACCACGAATAAAAATAATGAACCAAGTTTACTATCTAAACCAGATACAGTGAGAATACCCTAGAGCCTGAATCCTAATAGCTTTCACGTAGATAATGCAACAACACAAATTGCATCAGAGCTTGAACTATTGACAGTCGAGAGCGAGGCTGTACCCGGATTACGGGTTGTATGGGATCTGTTCCTGTTTTCTCTTAGTATTGATAGATGTTTCGAGGAGCTCGTGGCTAGATAATAATAGCCGCACGGGTCGATCTTCAAGGTTAAGCAACGCTTGCCAAGGTTGGTCTGTGGTTGGGTGACTATCTTTACATACCGAGTTTCCTCCGTGCCTCGGAAAACACGTTTAGCCGTTGCTCCCGGCTGTCTTTGGCAGTTGTTACGGATAGTCAGAAGCCAGTTAATCTGACTCCAGTCTTGCCATAGAGTACCGTGTTACCCATTTAATGGGTTGTGGAGGTCTGGTAGGCAGCCGTTCCGTGTAAAATACTGGTATTCAGCTAAATCCGGTTTGACTGGAAGCCGATGATGATGATGATGATTGATAGATGTTTTTACAAAGTAGTAGGTACTCCAACATGGGGGTGCATGGGGTCTGCTACCATCTTAAGACCCAAGCCAACCTCGGTGCACCCTGCTGTCCAACGGACGAGGCTCTGGCGAACCTGGTTTCCCTCTCGTAGGGTTGTGGGGGTCAGACGGCTGGTCGCCCCACGTAAAACCAACTTCAGCCAAATATTAAAATGGACAGGAAGTTGAAATCGGGTACTCGGGCTAGGGCGTTGCCGCATAACGACGCGCAGGCACATCGCCCTAAACCTGCGATAAGTGGGCTAGGGCTACCGTGTCGAGTACGGGCACGGCTAAAGAGGATAGTACCCAAGAAGAAGTTCCGCTTTGCCACCTGGAACATTGGCTCCCTAACCGGACGTTGCCGAGAACTCGCGGACGTACTTGCGAAGCGTCGGGTCCAGTGCGCCTTCCTTCAGGAGACGCGCTGGAAGGGAAATAAGTCACGTGACATCGGGCAGGGGTACCGGCTAGTGTACACCGGATCACCAACGGGCAGGGGCGGAGTGGCCGTGGTGCTGTCTGGATGGACTCCTTGAAGTAGACCGATGCAGCGACCGGTTGATGCGAGTTAGGGTGCTGATCGAAGGGTCGGTAACGAACCTAATCAGCGCCTATGCTCCTCAAACTGGTTGCTGTGAGTCTGAAAAGGAGGCCTTCTGGGATGAGTTCGAGGACGTACTACGCGCTATTCCGAATTCCGAAGGTGTTTTGGTTGGGGGGGATCTCAACGGTCACGTAGGTCAGTTTGCTGGAGAGTACGGACGTGTTCACGGTGGTTTTGGATATGGCCAGCTAAATGCAGAGGGAATCAGTATACTCAGCACCTGCGCTTTGTCTGACCTAGCCATCGCGAACACGTTCTTTCAGAAGAAGCCCCAGCATCTTATTACGTACCGTAGTGGTGCCTACTCAACCCGAATAGATTACCTGCTGGTGCGACGGTGCCACATTGACAAGGTTACCAACTGCAAAGTCATCCCAGGTGAAAGCCTAACGGCTCAACACCGCCTCCTTGTCCTGGACTTTGCGGTTGTACCGAAAAAGAAAGTGACCGAAAAACGCAAACCCCGCACAAAGTGGTGGTTGCTTGATGGTCCTAGGCAGTCGGACTTCATCGCGGAGGTCGAGCATCTCGAGATCAGTGCTCCGCATGAGTCCGCTTAAGAGATCTGGAGTAGGATCCATTCAGCAATCACCGATGCGGGTAAGCGCGTCCTTGGCACTTCTCGTGGTGGCCGCACCATAGAAAAGGAGACGTGGTGGTGGGATGACGGGGTGCAGGGGGCGACTCGGAAGAAGAAGGTTTTATTTAAACAGTGGCAAGGGTCCAACTCTCCGGATGACAGAGAGGCATATGGAGCGGCTAAGCGCGCTTGCAAAAAAGCTGTAGCCAGAGCCCGCAGCAAAAGTCTGGCGCCCTTGTACGACAAGCTGGAAACTGCGGAGGGGCAAAAGCTTATTTTTAAGCTGGCGCGTGCCCGGGAGAAAGCTACACGGGACATTAGCAAATGTCTCTGTGTAAGGGACGCCCAGGGTAAGCTGCTCTACGATGCCCCCTCTGTTAAGGAGAGATGGTGTACATACTTCGCGGAGCTGTCTAACAAACAGCATCCCCATAACCTTCCTCCCGAACCGCCTCCTAACCTTGGACTTATTTCCCCTATTTCCCCCGACGAAACCCGCATTGCTCTTCGCCACATGAAGAACCGGAAAGCGGTCGGGCCTGACAATGTGCCAATTGAAGTGTGGAAGGCGATGGGCCCACATGGCGTGGACCTTCTGACGGATCTTTTTAACCGCATCCTGATCACCAAGGAAATGCCGAACCAGTGGCGATTTAGCCTGATTATCCCTGTATACAAAGGCAAAGGTAGCGTACAGGATTGTAGTAGCTACCGTGGTATCAAGATCATGTGCCACACCATGAAGCTCTTCGATCGCATCATTGACACACGGCTCCGTAGCGAGTGTACTGTCTCTGAGTGTCAATATGGCTTCCGGGCGGGTAACAGCACCATGGACGCAGTATTCGCCTTACGAAATCTGGCTGAGGCTTACAAAGAGAGAAGGAGAGCTTTGCATATGGCCTTTTTAGACCTGCAGAAGGCGAAGGCCTTCTGCAGGCGACTGTATACCTCGGCAGTCCATCTGGTGGGCACTGCGTTTCAAGGGCGTTCCCGAGGCCTATATTGACATTATCAGAGACATGTACCGCAATTCCGTGTCCTCTGTCCAGACCGCTGTTGGCGAATCGAATGGCTTCCCAATATCTGTTGGCTTTCACCAAGGCTCGGCTCTTAGCCCGTTCTTGTTTAACGTAGTGCTCGATGTAGTTACGGCAAACATCCAAGATAAGCCCCCATGGCTAATGATGTATGCCGATGACATCGCCCTCGTTAATCAGAACAAAGCCCATCTTGAGCGCAAAGTCAACATTTGGAAGGACACGCTTGAAAACGGTGGTCTGAGACTAAATGTGGCGAAGACTGAGTACATGTCTTGTGGCGGCACGGATTCAAATAGGTTCATCCAAATAGGTTCGGACCTGATCAGAAAGTCCGATACGTTCAGGTACCTTGGATCCGTGCTGCACGAGTCTGACAACGTGGACGACGATGTCCAAGCACGTATAGGCGCGGCTTGGCGAAGTGGCGCGAGTTAACGGGCGTTGTATGCGACCGCAAAATGCCTCCGAAGCTCAAGGGGCAGATATATAAATGCATCATACGGCCTGTCCTACTGTACGGCGGTGAATGTTGGCCAGCACTAAGCAGACACACCCAGGAGCTTCGCGTCACGGAGATGAAGATGCTGAGGTGGATGAGTGGCGTAACGCGATCCGATCGCATACGCAACTCTTACATCCGAGGTAGTCTTGGTGTCCGTGACGTGGGAGAAAAACTGCAAGAGTGTCGTCTGCGATGGTATGGCCACATCATGCGCCGCCCTATGGAGTACGTTGGTCGGGGATGCATGAATATGGCTGTTCTTGGGGCTAGGTCCCGTGGTCGCCCTCGCAAGCGCTGGTTGGACGTCGTTAAGTCCGACATGAGAGCCAATGGCCTAACTGAGAAGGATGTTCAAGATCGGGCAAAGTGGAGGAAGCTAAGTAGGAAGGCGGACCCTGGCAATAGCCGGGATTAACGCCAGGTAGAAGAAGAAGAAGAAGTAGGTACTCCAACAACTTCGATCCAGCGTATTTGACTGTACCTAGTAGGGGCTAAGAAAGTATGTGGCTTTATTTGTGTCTCCTGGATTTAACCGATTCATGGGTCACTCACAATGGGCCTCATCAGGAGCTTAAAGTCACCCAAAAGACGATGTAGAGGGCAAGGCTTGGAGTTTACTTGCGTGTTCGAATCAGGAGTGATGATATCCGCAAGAGAATCAAGGTTACCGACATAGCCCGAAGGACCGCCAAACTGAAATGGCAGTGGGCAGGCCACGTTGATCGTAGAACAGATGATCGATGGGGTCGAAAAGTTCTGGAGTGGCGACCGCGTACCGGAAAACGCAGCGTTGGAAGACCTCCAGGTGTAGGTACCAATGACCTGGTGAGGGTTGCGAGCAGCCGATGAACGCGAGACGCACAGGGCAGGTTTTTGTGGCTACATTTGGAGGCGGCCTATGTTCAGTCTTTTGGCTGATATGATGATGATGATGATAGGTTTTCCAGACACAATGTAATATCTCTATCTGGAATCAGAAATCTGCAGTTTGAAATTTGTATTATAAATGGAAATTGCCGTTTTTGAGACACGCGTGACGTCATGTGGCTTGGTAAGCGTGGAGGAGCTCGTGGCTAAAGAATACTAGTCGCATGGATCAATCTTTAAGGTTAAGCAACGCTTGCCAAGGTTTGTCTGTGGATGGGTGACCATTTTAACATGCCGAGTTTCCTCCGTGCCTCGGAAAGCACGTTAAGCCGTTGGTCCCGGCTGTCATTTGTACATCTTTGGCAGTCGTTACGGATTGTCAGAAGCCAGTAAATCTGACACCAGTCTTTCCAAGAACTGCCGTATTACCCAGTTAATGGGTTGTGGAGGTCTGGTAGGCAGTCGCTCCACGTAAAATACTGGTATTCAGCTGAATCCGGTTTGACTGGGATACGACCCCAATATAGTTGGGAAAAGGCTAGGCAGATGATGATAGGTTTTCCAGACATAATGTAATAGCTCTATCTGGAATCATAGAAATGTATTGTTTGAAATTTGTATTATAAATTGAAATTGACAATTGTACCAAGCCACATGACGTCACGCGTGTCTTTAACTCGCTGTATCCTCTTCATTTTTCGTTTACGTGAAAAAAGAAAAAAATTGACGGACTTATTAGACTTTTTTAGTAAAATACCCAATTGTTAGAAATAGGAATTTCGTTTGCATCTTAAAGCCAAAAAAGGTGAAACATGGATGTCATAGTAATAAAGCTCTTTGCACATCATATATTAAGTACTACTAATGGGAATTTTAGTTCAGGTTCATAATTTTGTATGCCTGTCAGTTCTCTGACAATAAATTAATTTATTTTCTTTGTATTTTATCTCGTCGGTAAATGTATTAACATCTTAAATGGAGTTTTTCTGCTTTCAAAGGCTTTGCCCTTATATTAATAAAATTACTCACTGCTTTAAAGCATAAAAATAAAGTAAAAATGGAGTCATAAATTAAAATGCACAATTCATATCTAAAGAAAGAGAAAAGAGGGTAGGATAAACAAGATCTCGTTAAGGTGTCTGATGCTCCTGGCGGGGGATGAAAATAACTTTTATTTTTTATGAAATTTTATTTTTAAGCTGCTTTTTCCAGCTTTGAAAATTCTAAAATGGTTTTTCGCTTTGATGATTATAATGCTGATTTAGAATGTCATTTAACATTCTAGCAATTTTTTGAGTCGTAATTTATTAATATTCGGAGGATATCTCATTCTTATGAATAAAATTGTCAATGGATAAAACTTCCTATCTATTTTCATGAGATTTTTTTTAGTTATGGCCCGTATCGATATTTTTTACTGATACTAAAGATTTTCTCGTTGCTAAATAATAACAGCCGCACGGCGAATCGGCTTAAGGTTGGTCTGTGGTTGGGTGACCATCTTAACACACCGAGTTTCCCCCGTGCCTTGGAAAGCACGTTAAGCCTTTGGTCCCGGCTGTCATTTGTAGATCTTTGACAGTCGTTACGGATTGTCAGAAGCCAGTAAATCTGACTACAGTCTTGCCATGAAGTACCGTGTTACCCTGTTAATGGGTTGTGGAGGTCTGGTAGGCAGCCGCTCCACGTAAAACACTGGTATTCAGCTGAACCCGGCAGATGATGACTACAGATTTACTAAAACTTTTTATAATAATTATAAAAGTGTTAGTAAATCTTTAGTTTAAGTTAAAAATGACAGAAAGAACATCATCTCAGATCTGTAATTAAAGTATTAAGAGTAATAAACTGAGTAAACGAGACGAACGAACGACCGAACGAACGAACGAACGTGAGTAGTGAGTGAGTGTGAGTGACTGACAAATAAGTAGTTTAACTGCAGATGCGAGATGATGTATTTTCTGTCATTACACTTAACTAGCATTTGCCGGCAATTTCGTTCGCGCACATCACATTTTTTTTCGTTCCCGTAGGAATTTCGGGAAATTCTGTTAGTGTTGCCCTAAACTCCCCAAGAAACCCACATGCCTTTTAGCTTTCTACGACCACAAGTTTCCAATGTGCATTGTCAGACAGTCACTCACTCAGTTAGTTTCCAGTAACGAAAGAATTTCATATAATCACCTACAATGGCGATATTAGGGCATGAGGATAGGCCATCATAGACATTGTTCAGGCTAAGATTTAGTTTTTTTGGGTTCTATACCCACAGGGTAACCAACGGAACTCTATTAATAAGCCTTCGCTGTCCGTCCGTCCGTTCGTCTATCCGTATATCTATCAGCGGGCTGTATCTCCAGAACCGTAATAGGTGAAGAGTTGAAATTGTGTATTTCTATTACCTTTCTATTATGTATTTTCTATACCGCTATAACAACAAATAATAATAAAGGTTTATGATACGGAACCCTTCGTGTGCGATTTCAACTCGTACTTATCCAGTTTTTTTTCTATACTTTTCGAATCACACCTTAAAAAGTTAAAAATAAAAACTGAATTTTCTCTGGTCATACCGTGGCTGTCAAGTGTCACAGATAATTTTAAATGGCACGCTTTGAAAAAGTTTTGAAAGGGAAGTAGGGAGAAATTGCTGTTTATTCCGCCAGAAAAAAATAACAAAGGGCTATGGTGTTGTTTAATCTTTTAGGAGCAAATTTTGCTTACGTCACCATCACAATAAAAAATGTAGAATTGTATATTTTCTTTGACGCAATAGTTAAGTTCTCGGCCTATCGTTCTTTTGTCGTCTTTTGGCTAATCCGGCCAGCGTAGTTGTCGGTACGAGTCACAAATCATTGGCGTATCTAGGGCTTTTGTCCAGGGCAAGGGGGGGGGGAGCTGTCAGAATAGAAGACGGGGCCCGCTAGGGCAGGTGCCTGCTGGGGCTGCGGAATCTGTTCGAGAGAGGTGCCGTAGCCTTGGAACGCAAAGGGCACCAGGAGGAACACGGATGGGTTTTAGTCAGTCAGAGTCTGACACTCCCTCCTGATTCACCCACAGCGGGAGGAGTCATTTGATGATTTCCCATCCTTAAAAAAAAAATGGCTAATACTAAAAGTTGTTTATAATGATGAGTACAATGACCCCTTAAGATGTACTACTTTGTCAAGAAAGTACCGGGAAAAGATCAATAATACACAAAATGTCTGTTATTCATCCAAATTTATTTTATCACCTTCAAATTATGCTCCTTTAGAAACGATACACTTGCGCCAACGAATAATCCATTCAACAAAACATTTTTTAAACGCTGCTTCCGGAATTGAGTTCAGTTCTCGCCGCGAATTCTCCTTTATGTCTTCTATCGATTGAAAACGGGTGCCACGAAGTGGTAATTTGAGTTTAGGAAAAAGAAAAAAGTCAGCATGAGCCATATTTGGTGAATATGGTGGTTGCTGGATGGTATTTGTTGAGTGTTTGGTTAAAAATTCGTTCATAATGATAGCCTTGTGCGAAGGCGCATTGTCGTGGTGCAAAATCCAAGAATTTGCTTTCCACAAATCTGGCCTTTTTCGTCGAATTTGCTCTCTTAAACGCCGCATAACGCTCAAATAATATTCTTTATTTACCGTTAGACCTTCCGGTAAGAATCCAGAGTGCACAACACCGCGATAGTCAAAGAAAACAGTCAACATGACTTTGACTTTTGATCGACTTTGGCGTGGTTTTTTCGGTTTTGGTTCTGTTGGAAGGCGCCACTCCGAAGCTTGTTGACTAGTTTGCATGTCAAACTCGTAAACCCACGTCTCGTCACCAGTAACAATGCATTTCATGAATGTTGGGTCCGAACTGACTCGTTCTAGCATGTCCTCAGCGACTTTCATGCGATTGAGTTTTTGGAGAAAATTCAGATCTTTTGGGACTAGCCGAGCAGCAACATGTTTCATACCCAAATGATTAGTTAAAATGGTACGGATCGACTCGTGAGATATAGAAAGTTCGGCGGCTATCTCTCTCAGAGTTGAATGGGGATTTTCAGTCACTATTTCCTTCACTTTTGCGATGTTAACTTCAGTTGCAGACGTTGACGGCCTACCAGAGCGAGGCAAATCTTCCATCACATCTCGACCGCTTTTGAACGCTTTGAACCACTCATAAGCACGAGTTTTTGATAAAGTCAATTCACCGTAAGCCTTCTGTAACATTTTCAGTGACTCCGAACACGAAATTCCATTGGCGATGCAAAATTTAAGACAAACTCTTTGTTCGATATTTTTGTCCATTATGAAATTCGCAATACACACTATATATGATATTACTAAAACCAGCACTGTATTTAATATAAATAACAGATGCAACTCAAACTCCGCGCCAAAATGGAAAACAGTTGTGCCAATCTAACAACTACAAAAAAACAAAAATTTGAATTTGGAACCATAAACAAATCATCCATTCCCGATACTTTTTTGACTGAATGTATTTGCGTTTATTCTGTTAAACGTAATATGTTATTTACTATCTATATACTCTGATATATAAAGCTGAAGAGTTTGTTTGTTTATTTGCTTGCTTGAACGCGCTAATCTCAGGAACTACTGGTCCGATTTTAAACTCTTTCAGTGTTAGATAGCCGATTTATCGAAAAAGGCTATAGACACCACGCTAAGACCAATAAAAGCGGAACAGACGAAGTTGCGCGCGTCAACTTGTTGTAAATATTTCCTCAACTATGTCTTAAAAGGCAACGCTGTAGAGGTACTTATTACAGTGTTGACTATTGATAGGGTGCTCGGACCTAAGGTCTGAAAATCTATCAATATCTTGACAGATTTCTAGTTCATTGCGCTTTCCGTAAACCACAAAAATCCATTTTCTTCAATCACGTGCTACTGCCACAGAATTATAAGTAGGTTTATTTTAGGAAAACTAATATGAAGGCGATAGTTTTCTTTCGTCTCTTCTATTATTACAATCTCAGAACTAATGGACATTAAGTAATATTTTTGACGTGTTTATATGTCTTGGTCGGTATGTGTCCTATGACACATCCAATTTACGAATGTACCTATGTTTACCTGATGAAGTCTTGAGGTATTTTTTAATTTTTTTTACTCTAGACATGCACGCGTTTGACTACTATCTCACCTGATGGTAAGCGATGATGTGGTCGAAGATGAAGCAAGCTTGCCTAGAAATAACCTATTCACTCTTGACTTAAAAACTCCCAGGTTGTAGCTATCAGGAAACACAGACTCTGGCACTGAATTCCACTCCTTAGCTGTGCGCATTATGAATGTGTTACCAAAACGTTTTGTGCGTATGGGTGGGATATCCACCGTGTACCGGTGGCGCATCACCGTTCGTCTTGTGGTCCGATGATGGAACCTGCTTGGTAGAATTGAATTATGCAATTCCGTTGCACATTCCCCAAAATTCAACCGGTAAAAAACCGACAGGCTAGCATCTCGTCGTCGATGTTCAAGACTTTGGAGCTTCGTCGCGACGAGCCTCTCATTGCCGATGATCCTCTTGGCTCGTTTCTCAATTGACTCAAAGGCATCAAGTTGGTATCTGACAGATCCATCCCAAAGATAAGAGCAGTATTCCAAACACGATCGAACTTGCTCTTGATAGAGTTTGTACTTAAGCCTTCTGGTCCCTTTTCCATCCATGAGGTGGCTTGCCAGGATGTTCGGGTGACGCGTTATTCGCTCCTTGTATGACTGGATGTAGTTCTTGACTTCTATTTTGACGGTGGGTATCGTCAATGCTTTTAATTTATTTTTTGTTTATTCTACTTTCATTTCCCATGCAGTAGAATCGTTTAAAAAACTGCTACGGTTATTCAGTTGCATCACTTTCAGAGTGCCGATGGATGCGTAATGCACAGGAACATGCGTTGTGGTGAAATTTGGGAGAGGCCTATGTCCAGCAGTGGACGTCTTTCGGCTGATATGATGATGATGACTTCAGACTTTCAGACAGACACCTATCTTAACATCGTTGGGAAAAGGCCAGACAGATAATGATTTTTCTCAAACTTACAAAATCTCATTATAGGTCACTAATATTCATACTACAGATATCTATATATTTTAAAAATTAAACACAAAGGACGCGGAACTCCTGAAGACGAATCGACAAAGTTCCCAAAAGGACTTCACAGTCCTTACTCTCTACTCACAGTACAGTACCTATCCACAACCAATTAACAAAATAGTTCTCCAAGGCTTCACAGTACCTATCCTCAACCAATCAACATTCAGTTCTCCAAATGAGTCTTGTTACAAACATCGTTTGCGGTCTCGGCATACAAAAAAAGCATTCCGTACCGAATCAGACCCGAAATATGGGCCAATAAAAACTCCATTCAATGAACGTTTTTCTGAAACTACAACAATTTCGCACAACCCTAGCATGGACATTGATTGATGTTCGCAGTTGTTAACAGCGTTCTGGGATCTCGATAACGTTGTTTCTTCAGCGTTTTTAGATTATGTTTCGTTTTTTCTTCTGAGCGAGGAAATTGCATGCATGACAGTTTTTTGTGTAGTGCTTGCTACTTACGTTATGTTATACAAATTGTGTGGGGAAAAATAAATCGTTTCTGTATGGCGATTTTTTATTTTCTTATTTCGTCTTAGAGTAGAGCTCGTTATGCTGTTGGTCCTCCTTTGAATATTTTTAACAATCGTTGTAGGTAGAAAGCAGAAAATTAGACACCATCATTATGACACCACCAATCATGGATGATGGACGTCAGATCGTTAGGCGCTCCATCTAGAGTAGAGTATCAGCCAAATAGCATCCGAATAGATTGGAAGCTGATTCCAACATAGCTGCAATAAAGCTTGCTAACATTTCATGTTAGAGTTTTCTGCAAGCAATGTAAACAGTCTTTTTGTAATGAAAATTTTCAAATTGTTTTATTTCCAAGACAGTGTAATCTAAAACCTGAAAATGCATTAAAACATTCCCCTTAATCTTTAATTCTCAAAGAAAAACAAACTTCATTTTCTATTTATTTCCAAAGTACTATTATTTACTTAGGACCTTCCAACACTCTAACACCGCTATAAAACAAACATGAGACCCAATAGAGGTTTCAGCGGTTTTAAATCTAAAGTGCTGGCAAATTAATCGAATTCCTCTGACTAGAAACGTTCCACGGAAAATTCCTAGAGATTTTTCTCTTACATACACTTTGAGCTTCGAGGCGGAATTTTGGGTTCCTTTATTACCAACGAATGCCGTGACGAGCTGTTTACGACCTCACCTTCCAACAACTTATACCTACGTGGGAATCTACAAAATATTACGATACATACTTTTGCTTTTTTTTTGTTCATTTCTTCAACGACATGTTTTATGAAGATCTACCTTGTATTATGACATATAATAATCCTAAGCCTCTTGTTCCAGATGAAATATTTAGTGCTACTTTATTTAGGTTTCTCGTGAGATTTGGGAAGTAAGTCTGAAATGCGGGGAGATTTTTCTTTATTAGATGTTGTTTGTCCCTAGATTTATAATCGGGATATGAGGTCAGACGGTGGAATGTTTTGCGCAAAACAAGATTATTATGCTTGATGAGAGATAGTTTAAGAGATTGACTGGTTGTTCACTTAATTCTATACTGCCTGAAGTTTATGAAATAATGTTAAATTGATCTAGATTCTGAGGAGCTTGCAGCTAAATACTAACAGCCGTACAGATTGAGGTTAAGCGACGCTTGCCGAGGTCGGTTCGTGGATGGAATTAAATACCGAGACTCGTCCATATTGGTTATGCTATTGGTCCCGTCTGCGTGAAGCCAATCCGTATATGAGCCAACACTGCGTGGTGCTGAATAGTACACAGACATTGTACTGCAATTTTTTGAAAACAATCAAGGTCGCAAAAAAAAATCTGATTTTGAAAAGGGCTTTCGACGGAGCTCCGCTATTTCTGTCGGCAGGGTTTAAAGTAAACTTATATTAATGGTATGAAATCCTATTATGACCTAACCTATCCAAGTCGGGGTGACCCAAGCCGAGAGCTCGTTCTGCTCGCTACAGCGTTCTGATTTCTCCGAAGTGTGTAATTTCATAAAATGCAGAGTGCTCTTAGTTTTTAGCTCGCAACGTAATTAATTTATAATAAACCATTATAAGTGATTGAATTGGGTTTTCATTATATAACTTCCAACATATATTAATTATGCAAATAAAATAATATACACATCACAACAATAAGTATTGTATAACATAATACCTATAATAACGGGGACGCATAATATTGAGAATCAACGCCTAATGCGCTGGTTCATACACATATATTGGTTTCACGCGTCCCGGCTCACATTTGATGATCTTTGACAGTCGATGTGGATAGTCAGAAGCCAGAAAATCTGACACCAACCTGCTGTATTACTCAGATACAGTATTAGAGGTCAAACAGGTCTGTGGATCGACCATCTTAACATACCGAGTTTCCTACGTGCCTCGGAAATTAAGCCGTTGGTCCCGGCTGTCATTAGTAAATCTTTGGCAGTCGTTACGGATAGTCAGAAGCCAGTAAATCTGACTCCAGTCTTGCCATGAAGTACCGTGTTTCCCAGTTAATGGATTGTGTAGGTCTGGTAGGCAGCCGCTCCACGTATAATACTGCTAAAACCGGCTTGACTGGAAGCCGACCCCAATGTAGTTGGGAAAAGGCTAGGCAGATGATGAGTATTAGAGGCCAAATAAGCCGTCGCTCCGTACAAAATACTGGTACTGGATAATACTAGGCTTAATTATTGATTCTTTGAGGTGACTAGTACAGTTCTTTTGACTCGTAGGGTTACGATATCTGATTACAGTGCTTACTACGTATCACCAGTACATAGGTAGGAATGGTAACAGTATCATCATCTGCCATCTGCCTAGCCTTTTCCCAGGGTCGGCTTCCAGTCAAACCGGATTCAGCTGAATACTAGTGTTTTACGTGGAGCGGCTGCTTACCAGACCTCCACAACCCATTAACTGGGTAACACGGTACTTCTTGGCAAAACTGGAGTCAGATTTACTGGCTTCTGACAATCCGTAACGACTGCCAAAGATCTACAAATTACAGCCGGGACCAACGGTTTAACGTACTTTCCGAGGCACGAAGGAAACTCGTTATGTTAAGATGGTCACCCATCAACAGACCAACCTTGGCAAGCGTTGCTTAACCTTCAAGATCGACCCGTGCGGCTGTTATTATTTAACCACGAGCTCCTCAAGGAATGGTAATAGTATCACCTAATTACAATTTCTTTAAGATCAGACTTTTTTTAAGTATGGGAAATCATCAAATGACTGGGTGAAGCAGGAGGGAGTGTCAGACTCTGACTGACTAAAACCCATCCGTGTTCCTCCTAGTACTATTTGCGTTCCAGGGATACGGTACCTCTTTCGAACAGATTCCGCAGCCCCAGCAAGCACTTGCCCATAAGATCAGACTAAGTTGGCACTGAAACTATCTCAAAATATTTGTATTAACTATCATCATCGTCATATCAGCCGAAAGACGTCCACTGCTGGACATAGGCCACGTGTCGCCATAACAACTAGTTCTGAGAGCCTCACCAGCTCATAGGTCCACTTGTGGGAGACTTTCCAACGCTGCGTCTTCCGGTACGCGGTTGCCACTCAGAACTTTTAGACCCCATCGACCATCGGTTCTGCGAGTAATGTGCCCTGCCGACTGCCACTACTGTTTTCATTTATTTAAGCATCTTTAATTGAAAACAGTGTTTTTTTATGTATCATTTTAACTAAGGACCTCTCGACGAGTATAGGCCTCCTCCATCTCGCTCCATTTTTTCCTATCTCGGGCTGTTCTCATCCAGTAGTTGTTTACGAACTTTTTAAGTTCGTCTTCCTATCTTTCCAGGGGGCGACCTCTTTTCCTTTTCCGGGGGGGGGGGGGGGGGGGCAGCCCATGTAGTAATTTTTCTAGTCCATCTCTCTTTATCCTGATGTGCAATGTGACCAGCCCATTTCCGTTTAAGTTTCTTGCAATGGGTTAACGCATCAATAACTGTTATCTGCCACTACTGTATAAACTATATCAATTTTGAATCAAAGCATTTTGTTCTTTTAATCTGTAGTTCAAAAATCAAAGGACAAGTGCGACATTTATTTTTATTTATTTTTACTTTCAGCTGTTTCTGTCCCAAGTCTCACAACGAAGGCAAAAGGACTCCAACACCGTTTATTTAGAAGTGAACAAGCTAAATAAGTAGTGGCGTAAGCCCACGCGGATCGGCTCAAAGGCACCTAAATCCGTTTTCCTCAATAGACTTATAACACGCGTAGGATGACAAAGGAAATGATAGTACATTTTGTGTTTTGTTAAGGCAGTCAACAGCCTTAACAAAAAAAAAAAATGAATGAATGAAACACAGCAGCACACACACACACACACACACACAGCACACAGCAGTATGAATTTCATCAGTCAACTGATGAAATTCATACTGTAATGATAATGACAAAAGTGGACTACAAGAGGACATAATTATTCTACTTAAATAAGCAGAGTACGATGAGATGTCCACTACTGGATATAGGCCAAGTGTCGCCACAACAACCGGTCCTGTGCGTCTCGCATCCATCGGCTACCCGCGACCCTCACCAGCTCATAAATCCACATTGTAGGAGGCCTTCCAACGAAATTAAATTGAGGCTTATTTTACAGATTACGGCTAAAAATGAGTAGAATTGGCACTCAGACTATTGACGATCGTAATAGTCGGAAGCCAGAACATCTGACACCGGTCTTGTCAAAGGACATCGTTTTACTGAGCTATAGGATTGTGGAGGTCAGATAGACAGTCGCATCACGTAAATTACTGTTACTCAGCTGCTCATAATTAGACTGGAAGCTGTCCCCAACATATTTGGGAACAAGCTAGGCTGATGGTGATGATGGCTTAACTAGAGGCTAAGGAAACCATTTCTGAAGAAAGAAGTTGTCGTAACTAAACTTAGGCACTTGTCTCACCGCCGACGAGGAAGCGATTAGCTATCGACTATTTTCTCGCTGAGGAAAGGGACAAAAGATATAGATCTCGTGTGAGTAAACGAGATACATACATTTATATTCGATAGCTGGCTGGTCACACTGCCGACGAGCCGGTTCTAACCACTAGTAGATCGCAGCGATAAGAGCTATAAAAAATAATACTCGCTCGGCGACAGTCGCTCGACGATGCTCGCTTGGCGGTCAGAACTCACCAACCGGCGGTAATTTCTAGGTATATTTCGGTCGGAGCTAGTGGTGCGAGTAATCGCCTGTCGCACAAAAGAGCCGAGTGACCAAATTATCGAAACAACTCACTTGCAATTCGCCGCGTGGCAACTCGTTTTGAGTTTCAAGCTGCCTTAGACGTAAAATCTTTTAGACGTCACTGACTGACGATGTAAATAGCTTTTTTTTTTATATTCTACCATAATGTTTGCAACTAAAAAGAAATATCGCAAGTACTAAAACCAACACATCTTTAAGAAAACCTTCACGAACCGGACATTTAACATGTAAATTGCTTGAGACCACGAAAACCGCGTTATGCATCTCGTGGGAAGTAGCATACGTGTCGGGCGAGAGAAACCGCAGGTATGTAGTAGTTCAGAATTTGTGTGGAGATATTTGTGCATTTGCGTCGAATTTTAAGGAAAATAATGTTGAAGATCAACATTATTTTCATTTGTAAAAGATTTGTGATCAGTAAAAGTGCGTAACCAACTTAAAGCTAAACCTAACTGATTGATTACATAATAAAACAAAAAAAAATACACTTAGACGTCGAAGAATTTCTCAGCATAGATTAATAAATTAGGTGTGAGATATGAATGCAATGGAAAATTACCCATTTACCATTATCATCTTCCTGGCCTTATCCCATGTTCATCATCATCATATCAGCCAAAAGACGTCCACTGCTGGATATGGTGTTGAGTTTTACAGAGATCGCTGCTGCCCATTCTCTGGCGAGTCCCTTAACCACGGGAAGTGATGGTATTATTTTTTTACGGCACCATACGGCACCGGCCGACACCTTATGGCAATATATCCCATCCCATGTTATTGGACTAAAATGACCCCGACCCGATGACCCTGGTGAATGATAAAAAAATTGAAGCAATATCATCACAATGTGTTAGGTTTTGTTTTTAACCGATTTCTTAAAAAAAGGAGGTGGTTCTAGGTTCGGCTGTTTTTTTTTTATGTATGTTCACCGATTTTTCCGCCAATTCTGGACCGATTTCAAAAATTATTTTTTATTCAAAAGCCTTATACTCTTGAAGTGGTCCCATTGTCATCAAGTCAAAATCTGATGATGGTATCCCATGAAAATCGAGGGAAACCCTCAAATTTTATAGGCACATACAATGTTTTTCATGAAATTTCTAACGCAATTCAGATACTTGGGCCTGGTAATCATCATCTCATGTTGCTGAGCTAATGATGAAAGGTATAAGTCAGGATCTGATGATGGGATCCCATGAAAAATGTTTGTTCAGCGATATTTTAGCCAATTATTAACCGATTTGGATGATTCTTTTTTTTTTTTGGAAGAGTATTTTCCCAAACTGGTCCCATTTTAATTTGGTGAAGATCTGATGAAGAACTTCGAAGATAGGCAACGGAGCTCTTCAATTAATGATAGCAAATGGATCGGGATTTCTGAAATCGCATTTCTGTTGATTGTTTACACCAGTTCATAATATAACATCACGCCGGTTACTGTGTTTGTGGTTTCGAAGGCCACTGGATGGCGTCCCGCGTTCAATCGATTGACGTATTTCAGAAGCATGAAAAATTTTTTAAACCCGAAAAAAAAAACATGAGAAGTCGGTGTTTTTGGTATTTTTTTGGTTTTTGACACCGACTTCCAAAATTAAAGTTATTTAATACTTTGTAGTGTTTTGTTTTTGGACGTCGGTTTTTTTTTTTTTGTAAATAGTTTTTTATCCTTATTGTAATAATTGACTATTTTATTACTTTACATTGATTATGTATGTTTTGTTTCAGCATATTTCCTGATTGGATCATCTAATGATCTATATAACTTGCCATTATAATAATGTAGTTACGTAAAAGACTTAGAAAAATAAATAATCTTTTTTTTTGTAGAATCGATCTTTTTATGGTTGTTTTTTATAGTCTGCGTCTTGTTTGGCGCAAATAAACATGTCTTTTTTTTGGTTTAAAAAAACATGTTTCGGAAAAACATCAGTCGATTGAACGCGGGACGCCAACGCCATCCAGTGACGTTCGATGGAGTCTAGAACGTTGTGCTCGACCGAGCCTGAGGGCAGTCTACTGGTGGCGATCGAGCAGTGAGCACGTCTAGAAACTGCTGCGTGTTCCGGATACTTGTTCAGTGTTTCTACTCTGTGAAAATATTTTATTGTGACTATGAATGTGAATTATAATTTGATTTTGTTTCTCATAGTACACCCACTGTAGTTCCAATATCCTGGCTGATGTTACCGCTAGAGTATTGTACCTTTTCTTTATAATTATATTGACTTCTGCATAGCTACAGAGCACCCTCATACATGACTTGGCACTTCTGGAACAGCCTGTATAAATGTGACAGTGGCGTTCAAAAGGATAAACTGACTGACCCTTTTGGTTTATAGGTACGTTGATAATCCTGTCTCTAGTAACTCCTGACGCATCTTGGTACTCTGTTTTTAGGATACACTTGTCTAAAACATCTCAAATCAGAAAATAAAATGGTGCCATCCAAAAATAAATAGCCATACAATAAAAAACTCGTCTTTTCTCGCTACCACTCGCCCCGGTACATTTGGGCACACAAGTGTCGAGCTCGCTTTCTTCGTATATAATCGAATCCTTTTGTTGTAACAAAAAAAATCTTACTCAATTTCGAAGGAAAAGCTTTGAAGTTTAACTTGAGTTTATTTTTTTTCTTTGTACACACACGCTTCTGAAGTTTTTTTTTTACTTTTCCCCAATAATCTACTTTGAGTGATGGATTGTGTGTTTATTACGGTGTACTAATTACGATTTGTATTGATTTTGCACCGTTCATTTATTTATTTTTATTTGGTCAGCTTTTGACAGCGGTTTTGCGAGGTTGAAGTTTGAAAGTTATTCCAAGGGAACAATGGATCCTATATATTCCAGAACATGGATTTTTTTTTGTGCCATTTTTCATCCAATTTCGTTCAGCCATTACGACGTGAAGATACAAATAAACGAAAAGGAAAAAAGATAAGCTTGTCGCGAGGTTTGATTAATTAAGGTACCTTTTTTTACCTACTTACGCAAAACTCGCGACAAGCCTTTATAAAAAAAAGGATTTGCTTTTTCTTCTTTTTAGAACATTTAAATAAAATCTTTTTTAAAAAACGTTTTTTTCTTTTAATTTATTTTTACTTATTTCGAGTTACTCTCAACAAGTCCTTTCATTTGATACCTGTATTGTAGAAGTGCATAAAAAATAACTATTCCGCCATCTTAGATATTCCGTTATATTGGATTTAGAATGATGTCACATAGCTTATCGTGTATTTATCCAAATTAAACGTGTATACAAAATTTCAGGTTAATCGATTGATGACATCTGCTTCAAAATTGAGTAGCAAAATTCCACCCAAACAAACATACATACATTGCAAGTTAAATAAAAGCTTTTAAAAATTAGGAGAAATTAGTAGATAAATTAGAGGTAGTTTAAAAGTGGCGCTACTGACAGAAAAGTTGAAAGGGAACCGCTTGTCACGTGAAGAGGAGGGATGAAAAGCATTTTCTTCTTATCATGTAGGCAGTAAGGTCTAACGACCCTGCACACCCTGGTGTTGAGAGTTTCTAAGCCGCCTCAAGGGCCTCTGACATGGTTTATTTAACGACCGCCATTTGACGGCCGGGACCACCGGCTATACGTGCATTCCGAAGCACGGAATCATCTTTTTTATCAGACAATCAGGTGATTCAAGCCTGCAATATCCTAGAAAAACTGGAAAAAATCTTTACAAAGTATGCTTTCCCGTGGGAGACTACCGGGTCACAAGGCAAACGTCTTTAAACCACTCGACCACGAGGCAAACGCATGTAACTAAAATATTTATGAATATAAATGTGTTTTGCTAGAGATGGAGAGGTAGGCCTAAGAAAAGATGGATGGATTCTGTGAGGAGTGATAAGAAAAAAAAGGAATTAAAGATAGCGTGAGTGGATAGAATGGATGAAAAAGACGTGTTGCCCCAACCCCAAGTAACATGGGAAACGAACATCATCGCCCTGATGATGCTCTTCTCCGGATACATTTTCCGTATCTTTCCGACGAAATTCTGACTGTTTAACCCTAATATTTTGAAAGAGTGTCTGTTTATCTATTGTTCAATCACGCCTTAACGGCTTAACAGATTTTGTCGTGACATGGTACAGGGGAGACCTAGATTGGAACATAGGATATTTACTCTGGAATTATGTTCCCGTAGGATAACTTTAAAATAAGATAAGACAAAGATTATTAAGAGAATTATTTATTTTTTTGCATGTTGAAGTTCTGGAGTGGCGACCGCGTAGTGGAAGACGCAGCGTTGGAAGGCCTAACACAATGAAGTCCGATGACCTGGTCCTCACCAGGTCGTGGGTAGCCGATGGATGCGATACGTACAGGACCAGTTGTTGTGGCGATACTTGGGGAGGCCTATGTCCAGCAGTGAACGTCTTTCAGCTGATATGATGATAATGATGTTCATGTTGGTATTATTATCCCAGAAATAAATTAGTATTAAAAACCTTTTATTGACGGCTGTAAAACACAAACCGTTGCTTCAAAACATTGTAATTCGAAAATCTTATTAAACAACATTATTTAAGTGATTCCTAAGTTTGCGGGTAAGAGCAAATGTTGTATAAATGCTTCCAGCTCAAATGAAGACTTAAGACTCCTTGGAATTCCGAATAAGAAGCTTATATGATTAATTTTCTAAGAGTTCCACGTTTTGTACAGTCAGTCACACCGGTTATGCGTTCTTACATTCAGCAAGGGATTTAAGACCTTGTGTGTGTGGAACAAAGGTTGGTTTTGGCAGAAAAAGTTCAGGATATAGTAGTTATTGTGTTGATGGATCTATTTCAGCTCAAGTTTGTTAGGTAAGTTTATGATTTTGAGAAAAATAATCAAGCCATTTTCAGAAAATTGCAGGCTAAAGAATACTAGCCGCACGGATCTTTAAGTTTAAGCAACGCTTGCCACGGTTGTTCTGTGGATGGGTGACCATCTTAAAATACCAAGTTTCGTCCGTGCCTCGGAAAACACGCAGCTATTGGTCTTGGCTGTAATTTGGCAATCGTTACGAATTTTCAGAAGAAAGTAAATCTGACACCAATCTTGTCAATATCTGCCGTATTAACCAGTTAATGGGTTGTGGAGGTTTGGTAGCCGCTCCACGTAAAATACTGGTATTCGGCTGAATCCGGTTTATTTTGGAGACGACCCCAATATAGTTGGGAAAAGGCTAGCCAGATGATGAATCAAGGAAGTTTCACTTCAAATGCGATAGAAGAAGTAAGTTCTTAAGTGCTAAGAAGAAACGAAAAATTTCAATCAACTATCGTTTAGTAGCGGTTTTAATTCCAGTGATTTTCAAAAAAACGTGACGTATACGCAGTACTTAATTTATTGACTTTCTCATCTCATTATGGCAATGGAAAAATCAAAGAAAATAATATATAGTGCAGGACAATGAAGAAAATCAGAGTGAATAAATTCTTGTAGTTTTGAAAATTGGTACAGTTGTTTTTGAGGTGTCCAGATGGGCATGCCAAAAATCCCCGAGGGTGGGAGGTGAGCTGGTGGTGGAGGGGGGGAAAGGTACCTCTTATCAGTTTTTTGCTTGTATCTCCAAAACCATTAAAAATATCTCCTTATTCACTTCTACATTAATTATCTATTCATTATCAAAAAAACTATTGTAGGTCTTACCTCTGTCGGCTTCTGGGTCAGAAATTACCATTCGTCTTTGTATGATTTCTGAAAAAACATATTTTGTCAATTTTAGATAGTCTCTACCTCCTTAAGTATTGATCATACAGTTAAAAGTGAAAGACATTGTGTCTAGAACATTTAAAGCAGATAATTAAAGGCTAAGAAGCTGCTACATAACCCTATGTTGTATCGCGACCGCGTATCTCCAAGTGCCTGTCGCCGCTGAGTTTCATTCCGGCCACACTCGAGCAAAACATGATGAACATCCTCGATCGTGTTACACTCCGTGCAATTAGGTGAGTCCGTTTTACCCATTAAATGCGCAAATTTGTTTGATGGAATGTGCCCGGACCGAAGTCTCAGCAGTGTCACAATATATTGTCTTGTATTGTTGTTTTAGATTTTTGTAACGAACAAAAGTGGAGGTGTGCGGACATTGAAAAATTAGGCTTACAGTCAAGTAGCTATACGTTTGTCAGTGACGCGCATGGTTGTAGGCGGTGGCTTGACCATTGTGTCGTCACGCAGGCTGCTTGGTTAACGATTACTGAGATAGGGATTGTGCATGATGTGTTCTGGTCTGATCACTGTCCCATATTTGTTGTGTGTAGGTTAGATAGGATTAAGCCTAAGGTAACTGACCATAGAACATCACGTAGCAGAGTTATTTGGGGCGAGAGGAATAGCGATCAAATAAGCGTGTACTATGACCTATGTAATAGTAAGTTAAGGCTGATTGATTATCCTGAGGAATTTGGTTTGTGCAGCGATAGTCACTGTAATAATGCTGAGCATAGGGGGATTCTGGACAAAATGTATAACAGTATTGTTACTGCTTTGTCAGAAGCCGCGATACAGAGCCAAGTGGAAACTCGGACTCATAGACATGTTGGCCGTGTTGTTGGATGGAACAAGCACGTGCGAGGCGCCCACGCGGAGGCGAGGCTTAAGTATCAGCTGTGGGTATGGCACAATAAACCAACTTCAGGCGATATTTACAATGACGTGCGCCGGACGCGAAAGGTGTTTAAAAGCAAACTAGTGTGGTGCCAGAATCATCAAGAACAAATTAAGCTTGATATTGTAGCATCCCTCCGTAAAGCCAATAATTTTCAGAAGTTCTGGAAGGCTACCAAAAAGTTTGATATTAAGCCTGGCCTTCCTGTGAGTGTCGGTGGTGCTGATCGGCCGGACAGCATAGCCAGCATGTTTATGGACCACTTTAAAGTGGAGTCACCACTGGGGTCATCGTTGCGAGTGGTCGATGACGGATGCTGTCGTGATTCTGATCTGGTTCGTTTTTCGGCCCAGCAGGTGTCAAGCACCATTAAGAAAATGACAAGAGGGAAGTCCCCGGGTCACGATGGTTTAAGCATTGAGCACTTGCAACATGCCGGTCCTCATATAGCTAGAGTACTTGCTATGTTTTACTCGCTTTGTATGTGTCACTCGTACCTTCCCTCTGATCTCATGCGAACAATTGTCGTGCCTATTGTTAAAAATAAAACGGGTGATGTTGCTGATAAGTGTAACTATCGACCCATCTCCCTGGCTACTATTGTCGCGAAGATACTCGACAGTCTGCTGGACGCATGGTTGGGTGGTTTATTGAATTTACACGACGCACAATTTGGGTTTCGTAATGATCTTGGCACTGAAAGTGCGATTCTCAGCCTTAAACATACGGTGCAATACTACACGAAACGTCGTACACCAGTGTATGCTTGCTTTTTAGACCTCTCCCGTGCCTTTGACCTTGTATCTTACGAGGTTATGTGGAAAAAGCTGCGGGAGAGGAAAGCGCCAGCGGAGCTGTTGCGTATCTTCCAGTATTGGTATTACAACCAGACGAACAGTGTGAGATGGGCAGATGGACTATCTGTATCGTATGGGCTAGAGTGCGGGGTTAGACAAGGAGGGATAACGTCACCAAAACTGTTTAATCTGTATATAAACGACCTGATCGTTGAGCTCAGCAGCAAGAAAATCGGGTGTCGCATTGATGACGTCAGTGTAAACAACATCAGCTACGCTGACGATATGGTGCTGCTGAGCCCTACGGTTAGGGCGCTTAGAGAGCTGCTGAGTTGTTGTGAGGGCTATGCTCGTGAGCATGGCCTAGTTTATAATGTCAAGAAAAGCGAGTTCTTGGTCTTTAAGGCTGGAGGTGCTAAATGTCCTGAGTATGTGCCTCCGATTAAACTGAATGGGAATGACATATTGCGAGTGTACCAGTTCAAATACTTGGGGCATTATGTAACTGACGACCTTAGTGACCAAGTGGATATTGAGAGGGAACGTAGGGCGCTGGCAGTTCGATGTAACATGTTGGCTCGCAGGTTTGCACGCTGTAGCGATGAAGTCAAAATAACGCTTTTTAAAGCTTATTGCCAAGTGTTTTACACGTGCAGCCTGTGGACCAACTATACTCAGCGGGCTATCAGCGCCCTACGGGTCCAGTATAATAACGGGTTCAGGATGTTGATGGGGCTGCCCCGTTTCTGCAGTGCATCAGATATGTTTGCACAAGCACACGTCGATGGTTTCCACGCCATCGTCAGACAGAAATCTGCCTCTTTGCTTTGTAGAGTGCGGGTCAGCTCCAACTCCATCCTGAAGACTATAGCGGGGAGATACGACTCTCCTTTGTTAGGGGATGTTGTTCGAAGATGTATCTCGAACAACATCCTTGTCTCTAAGTAGATATAAGTTTACTAACATAGGAATAAGTTATCTTTTTGTTTACTAACCCATATGGATGTTGCTTATCCGAATTAAAGATTATTTTATTTTATTATTTTTATAATAGTTGTTTAAACAATATCTTCTTAAACTTTTTACTGCAAATAACAGTTGATTGCTTTTTTATGTAAATAAACTTTCAGTTTTATGAAATTTTTACAATGCTAAGAAGATTTTTTGTAATAAATAAAGGTTTTATCCAAAGATTTAGCGTACTTGCGCTAATTGTCTATGAAAATATAAACACTGTGATGTTATTATGAAAACTACTTTTGAAAGCTTTGTTTCATAAACCTGTATTTTATAAGCACTAGAATCTTGAAATTAACTAGGGGCTTCATCACAGTAATTTCTTATATTAATAAAACAGCATCCAATTTTCAGTTCTGAACGGGCTAGACAAAGAGCATGATTACTTCAATCTTACGTGTACCAACGGGTAACCAATAGTAACCTATTACTAAGCCGCTTTCTGTCCGTCCATCCGTCTGTCTGTCAGCGGGCTGTATCTCAAGAACCTTAATAGGCAGACAGTTGAAATGTTCTCGAATTGTGTATTTCTATTGCCGCTATAACAACAAATAATAAAAATTACGGTTTATGGTACGAAACCTTGTAGCTATTCCACTAATTCGCACTAAGCGTTTCCAAACGTCTTTTATAATGCGCACAGCAAAGGAGTGGAACTCTCTGCCTGCGTCTGTGTTTCCAAAAGCTTACAACCCTAATCTCTTTAAAGTTACAGTGAACAGGGTCCTTCTGGGTAAGCTCGCTCCATCGTAGACTTTGTTTCTGTCATCTCTGACATAGACTAGAATCAAAAGCAAACCCGTAACAAATAAAAAAAACCCCTTCGAGTGGGAGTCTGACTCGCACTTGCCTGGTTTTTATCAATTAATTTATTTAGCCTTTTCTCAACTATATTTGGGGTAGGTTGGGGTCCAGTCTGGACGTCCGACTGACTTATACAACCAAATGAGTAGCACGGCACCCGATGGCAAAACTGGTAAAGACTTTTTGGCTTGTGACTTCGTAACGATTGTCGATGATCTTCAAATGGTAGCCGAGACCAACGGCTTAACGCGCATTCCGAGGCACGGAGTTGTCTTGGTATTTAACGGATGGTCACCCATCTACAGAACAACTTTATTTAATAGTATATTAATTGGTATTATATTTACGTATTTTATATTATTATGTATAATTAGTATTAGTTAGAACGTTGGTACACTGACAGCCCAAACTCTATCTCGTTTCGTATAGTTCATCTGAAGGTTGTCTGTAAGAGATTGTCTTGTCCAATAAGACCACCGATTGTACCCTTGTTTAATAGAATTTTTACTGTATTACAAATATGAGGTGTACAATTTAAAGAATATCTCTCTAGTCTTGAAAATCGACCCAATTTTTTTTTAGTATAGGGAACCATCAAATAACTCCTTCCGCTCCCAAACTCATCGGTGTTCCTCATAGTATTTTGATGCCTTTTTGATGCATTCAGAATCAGTTAGCAGAGCTGACTGACCACATTCTAATCGCCATACAAAACTCTCATCACTCATAGAGGCACTTTCCGACTTGAAAAGGTCATGTCAAAATTCCTCTTCTCGAAATCAGACACCGCAATTATTCTTCAACACACCAACCCACATGGAAATAAATCTATTCATCAACACACAGAAATAAAATCCCCCACACACGGGGTTATCTGCATTGTCCAGCGACTATCAATTAATATTCTTTATGTAACAAAAGGAAGACGTATCGACTGGCCTCTCAATGGGTCACAGAATAAATAATCGTCTAGAAGCGCAAGTCCTATTAGTACTTTTTGGCAGACGATATTTAAGACACCATCACATTAGAACGGCCATTTGTTGCTTTAATAATATCCCCAAAAACCAGTGTTTTGTAACTAATTTTGAAATTAATTTTTTAACAATGTTTGACTTTAAAAAACAGTGCGATTTCCTCCGATTACATTGAATGGAGCCGTCCTACAGCAAGTGTCCCAAGCAAGTGTTTTTCAAAAGATCTAATGCTGCTGCTAGTTTCATGTTTTTAGTGAATCGAATTTATGTAATTTATTCCGTTTCTGACCGATGTCTTGACGATTCAAAAGATTTGATGCCTGTGCCTGAAATAAATTCAATTCAATGTCTCAATGCAAGGAGCACGTAACAATTGTGTTTTTTTATGAACTTTAACTAAAATTCACAAACGAATGTGTTAGAAGTACCTACTGTAATTATGTTATTTAAGTAATAACAGCCGCACGGGTCGATCTTCAAGGTTAAGCAACGCTTGCCAAGGTTGGTGTCCATCTTAACATACCGAGTTTCCTCCGTGGCTCGGAAAGCACGTTAAGCCGTTGGTCCCGGCTTTCATTTGTAGATTTTTGGCAGTCGTTACGGATAGTCAGAAGCCAGTTAATCGGACTCCAGTCTTGCCATGAAGTACTGTGTTACCCATTTAATGGTTTGCGGAGTCTGGTAGGCAGCCGCTCCGCGTAAAATACTGGTATTTAGCAAAATCCGATTTGGCTGGAAGCTGACCCCAATATAGTTGGGAAAAGGCTAGGCAGATCATGAAGTCAAATTATTAAGATTAACAGTTGTTTGCCTAGATGTGATTGAAACGTCGCGACGCTAACGTAAATGGCAGTTTTTGTATGTCTCCGGAGTGCGGCTTTCGCTTCTGTACGAATTCTTATTCTGTGCGGTTTGACTTCTCAATAGAGTTGTATTGATGGCACTATTCTATGGAGCCGCCACGTTACTGATAACACCGTTTTCCCCGACTTTGACTTATGTTTTCAGGAAGGTATTTGTTTTTCTCTACTGAAGTATACATTTCAGGCACATGAATATCATAAGATTGAAGTCCCCAAATAACTCTCCAGTTGTATGCACAACTATGTAGTATGTAGTATTGTATGGGAACTAGAATTCGATAGATAGATAGAAACTTTCAGTTTTACATTCGTTTTGTCTTCTCCGGCCAAGTTGTAGAAATGCTGGCGTAAAAACTTACAAGCAATCTCCGATTTCGTTATTAAGCATCTGAAGTTATACTCAATAACTCATATCCTTCATTAGCCTGAAAACCTGTTAAAAAATGATATAAAACTTATAATTCAGAAGCCAACCCTAGGTTGTCACGCTAATGTTTCTCAGATCTTCCGTGGAAAAAGATATATCCAGTGGTAAATCAATATGTGAGAAGAAATTAATGCTTGTAAATCGCTCGTGGCATTACTGGAACTATTTGACCGTTACTCAGCTGGTCCTGCAATGAACCAGTCCTAGTTCTAGAGGAACTCCAAGCTGGAGTCTGTGTTTCCTGATAGATATAACCTGGGAGTCTTTAAGTCAAGAGTGGATAGATTACTTCTAGGCTGGCGTGCTCCATCTTCGACCACGTCATCGCTTACCATCAGGTGAGATAATGGTCAAACGTGTGCCTATCAATGGTAACAAAAAACTCAAATCCTCCCTATCTCAGGCACCGATACTGAACAAATCTCGGCTGTTTCGCACAGTTCCCACGAAGCAATCGGCATTTCTTTACGCCTGAATATCACAAACACAACTCCTCATTTTTGCGATCCCTTGTAAAAACAACAACCGACTGTTTACCTTCGTTTTTATATTAATCTGACGACAATCACTAGAATATTTTTCTTCACAGTCAAAGATAAACCAAGATTAATTTTGAGACTTTGTGAGCGACGATTAGTATTCTCCTTCGATGGCGCCAGCAAAAACTGTTTGAAGAAAAAGACTTGGAAATCTTTACTTTTTCTTTAAATAGTTTTTACTATTGCAACATGGGTGTTGCAATAGTAAAATGCGGTGTAATGTGTGTTTTTTAAATACGTGCATCAAAATATTTATAAGTAAAATACATCTCTATGTTGCATAAAAACCATATAAGAAGTAAGTTCCTAATTTTTTATTTCTTATTTACACTTGAAGGCCAGCTAAGCCTAGGTTTGAGTCTTATAAAATTCTTGTAAAAAATGTGTTTACGATTCACATTGTTGTTTATTTACTTCGTCTTTTAACAAAAATCTTAAATAATTAACTTAGATTTTAAATTCAAAATTGAAAATGTTATTAAGTAAAATTCGAGCGTACAAACAAAAGAGGCAAAAGTTTTCAAGCAAATCTGAACAAGATTTAAAATTTTATATTGAGCCAAGAACATTCGCTAGTGGTGGAATTTTTCGCGAGTACCTACTTTAAAAAAATTGCTTATTGTTCGCCAAGCTTTAGTTTGTTTGTCTAAATCAAGGACTCATGACTAATTAATGTCGATGTTTGACAATTCTTCAATACCCTAGGTATTGAAATTCCTCCATACGTCGAAAAATAATGTTAAACTTTGGTCCCGTCTGTCATTTCGTCGAGACTTTCGACTAACCGTTAGGTTAGGTTAGCTTAGTCGAAAGTCTGAAACTCTGACTATCAGTCTTGCCAAGTGGTATCTTATTCTTAGTACTTGATAATAACTGGCTTTTTTATATCGGAAAATGGTCGCTTCATGTAAAACCCACTGGTGTTCCGCGACCAAATTTAATAGTCGAGAAATAACGCTCTCTTTTTTCAGTCGTGTAAAAAGTTTGGTAAATGAGTACTCAAAATAGACAATATGCAGTCTGCCATTCAGATACTAAAATATATGTATAATATGCCAGAATGAACAATGAGGACCATCAGGAATCTCCAAGATAATAACGCTCGACGATTCCCAGAGTACCAATACAACTGTCTAGAATCCTGACAAAAGAACTGCGTAAGATTCAGAAATAATTTCAACTTTCCTTCATATCAAGCTTCTCCCACTTCTGCCACTTCTCAGAAAGAGCTCCCTTCTTATTTTTTCCGTCTTCTTATTCTTTGTGTCGCAGGCACGACAGTTTTTTTTTATTTATTTGCCCAAAACATAGCCACTTCAACAGTATCGTTGGTGGCAGCACATAATTCTCTAAACACAGGCATGATGTGCCTTCCATCTCCGCAACAGTTTAGCTAGACGCACTCTGAAAATCAATTGCAAGGAGTTACTATATTGATCACTGCGGTAACCCTACCTACTTGAGAGTTACCCTTGATAGAACCACTGCTTACACCGAAGAACAAAATCGAATCTTGCAAAATTATTTCTCCGTTATGATTAGTTAAATAATCCGCTCCTTCTCTCCCTACGATCATACGTCAGTCCGGTTCAACGCCCTCCCGACGTGTCGGTACTTGTGAGCCGAAGCGACACCGCTCCGTTCGCGTTATATGCTTCAATGGAACTTCGCGCTGAACCGAGATGCTTGCACTATATTCTGCAGTTTATAATTTTAAATAGCTGATGTTGAGTTGTGAGTGACGTCATTTGGTATGCAAAGTTGGTTGGGTTGAAAGAATAAATTGGTAAAGCTTTTTTTAAAAATATCTCTAGTTTCTGCGGATTTAGAGCGGCAAGAGTCACATGCTAGCGGCTCTCATAGACTAAAACCCATCCGTGTTCCTCCTAATGCCCTTTGCGTCCCTGGATCGTGCTGACTCCGTCGAACGAATTCCACATCCTAGGCAGGACATCCAAACTTTAGACATGGTCTTCTCTTGTGCCAAGTTTCAGAGTTACTCTCCCATAAAACATAATAAAAGTATGAAATGCTGTATCCTCATTCCATCAGTTTGGTCATTTAAAGGACTGTCCATTTTTAGGGTTCCGTACCCGATGGGTAACCAACGGAACCCTATTACTAAGCTTCTACCGACCGTCCGTCCGTCCTTCTGTCTGTCTAGCCATTTTTGTTTAAATTATCAAACAATTTAAACTACCAAGCTTATTATTATAAGGTTGGCTATGTACGTGAATTACACTTTAATTTATTCAAATTAGACCATTCGTTTAAAAGTTACGACGGGTATAAAATTACTCTAAGTAAGAAAAATGTTGCAGTTTGAGCGAACTGCCCTTCGTTCAGTCTATTAATAAGTAAGTAACACATTACCCTATTAAAGGAGTAGAGAGGAGATGAAGTTTGTGGAGTACCAACTAAATCCACGCGAACTAAGTCGCGGGCGAAGTGCTAGTGTATTATTTAATTCCAGAAATCTACTGTAAACAACTGCAAATCAGTCGTAAAAAGTTAATCTGTTCTCAGTTACGTAACATTTTATGAAGAAACCACCTTTTGTAATTCAAAAAAAAAACAATATAGCCGCCGACGTTTCAAAGGTTAATGTACCTTGGTTGGACAACCATGAAAATATGCTTCAACAATTTCAAACAAAATAAAATCTGCTTTTATTAGGTAACCAAGAAAAACAAACACACATTTCCTTCTAAATTGGTCGTTACATCTTCGCCGAATATTTTCTCCGACTACGGAATATCTAAACATCTATACATACAAATAAAACAAAATTGTAGCGTATGTTTGAAATCTCAAAATGACAGCTTTCATTATCATCATCATAAATTCGAAGACATGTGACATCTACCAACCCGTACTGTGCCCATTATAGGCTGATTATGTATTATTAATATCATCATGATATCAGCCGAAAGACGTCTACTGCTGGATATAGGCCTCTCACAAGTTTAGCCTCAACAACCGGTTCTGTGCGACCCTCACCAGGTCATAGGTCCACCTTGTGGGAGGCCGTGCCAACGTTGCGTCTTCACTGCAGAACTTTTCGGCCCCATCGACCATCCGTTCTGCGAGCAACATTGCTCGCAGAAACTGAAGTGAACACTGAAATGACAGTGGGCAGGATATACGCCCTGCTCACTGCCACTTTAGTTTGGCAATCCTTCGGGTTATGTCGGTAACCTTGGTTCTCTTGCGAATATCATCATTCCTGATTCGATCACGCAAGAAAACCCCAAGCATTAACTTCTTCATTGCCCTTTGAGTGACTTTAAGTCATCTGATGAGACCCATTGTGAGCGACCATGTTTCGGTTCCATAAGTCATCACTGGCAAAACGCACTGGTCTGGTCTTGAGTGTTTGGTCTGGCACTTTCGTTTTGAGATAGTGTGGTACACACAGCTTTACCTTTTATCAAATAACATCAAATTCGTCCTCCCGCTCTGGGTGAAGCAGGAGAGAGTGTCAGACTCTTACTGACTAAAACCCATCCGTGTTCCTCCTATTGTCCTTTGCGTTCCAGGGCTACGGTACTTCTTTCGAAAATATTCCGCAGCCCCAGCAGGTAATTACCCTAGCGGACCCGTCTTCGGTGCTGACATCTCTTTAAGGCACGCGGGGATAGCAGCGCGCCGCCGACCCGGGCCTGGTTCTGATCAGACGGCGAGCCACCCAATGCTCGCCGTCCGCAGGCCCGCGCCTATGGCGGCCGGGAATCGTCCTGCGACTCCCGACGCCTGGGGCGCCTTTTTCTGTTGCGGCGGCTGGGGCGTAAGGTTTCCCTCTCTCTCACACGTTCGGCCTCTTCCTATGTTAGCATTATTGCTTCGCAGAAGCTTCCCATGCCTCCTCGCTCCGGACCATAGATAACTAGGGCCGGGCGCGAGAGGTCGCCACCGCCGATCGACTCGATACACAGCTTTACCTACAACTAAATTAATAATTATGAAAGTATAACACAAAAAAACGCAGTTTGTCCATCTGTCCCGGCTAATCTCTGAAACGGTTGATCCGATTTTGACTGATACTGAGCTGATGTGGAGCGAGGTAAAATAGGTTACTTTTAACTAACCGACTTCCTCCCAGGTTTCTAATCTGATTTGTGTGATTATTTTTTGTTTCGCTGCGACATACTTGCTATTTGGTGCCGTAAAAATTTTAGTCTTTTTGGCTAATGAGTTTTTATTTTATGAACATTTTTACTTTTTCATTTAAAAAAAAAAAATTGATTTCCGTATACAAAGAAACCTGCGGATAAAGTCGCGGACAACATCTAGTTGGAACTATAATTTCTAGTTCACTGCTAATAAAAACCCTGCTACAATATCCGTAGCGAATGCAAAAGGAAGAAGGGAATCTACATCTCAATACATTCATGTAAACGTTTCGTATCGTAGGAATCCATAAATTCATGTTGAATTTTATGCAATTTTATACAAAACGGTACCTAATATTTGACAAAGTATTCTGAGATAGTGAACCTTATTGTTTTGATATGGGAAGGAAGTTTCACATATTGACACTTGGCAAGATTTTAAATTACGAGTATTACAATTTAAAAAACTTGCCAAGTCTTTTCTCAACCATCTTGAGGTCGGTTTCATACCTTTCACTCTTATCTTAACGGATGCAGCTTCCTGACTTGCTTGAGCAAGTCAAGCCTTATTCAACTGCATCCAAGGTGTGTCGTTTTACCCAATAACTGGGTTTTCCCAGTACTTGGTGAGACTCGTGTAATTTTTTTCTAGCCCCGAAGTTTCCTAGTCTTAAGACTTGTCAAGTCTTAAGACTTCTTTACTCGGGTCAGTAACTCTTGGGCCTTTCTCCATACAAACGCATTCCGCTGTTTTGCTGCTGAATAATCCTGCTAGAGCAATGTTTTTTTTACAAATAATCTAGATCGAATTAATACGTACCTGATCGCGATCAGCACACAAACCACGTTTACGAGCTGTCAATGTCGTTATTTTTTGTGGAATATTGACACTGACAGCTCTTGAACGCAGTTCAGATGTACTGATCGCGATCAGTTTGAATTGGTGAAAATGGCCCTAAGACACAGGATAAGCTACTCCGAATTTGAGTTCCCTTAGCTAGGATTGTATTCAACTTTTCCGCAAAGCTAGTATTAACACCATTACAAAAATCTGTGAAACAAAACCAAATTCCATTTTCTGATTAATTCAAAACCTCAATACAAGAAAATTCAAAACCAATGAGGCCAATCAAACTCTAACAAATTATTTATTGAGTCCTCGCGGTTCGGACATGAAGGAAAAACACCAATTTTGCTGTTTACCAAAGTTTAGTAAAGTTTCCAAAGTCAATTTGGGTCAACGAGTAAAGTCACTGCAGGTGATAGGTTTGGTTGGAGTCATGTTTAACTTTGGCAGGTTTTGTTCTTCAATTTCATGTTTTATTTTGTAAGGTCCGCATCCAAATTGGGAACTCTATTACGAAGCCTCCGCTGTTTTTTCCGTTCGTAAGTCTGTCAGCGGGTATGGTCTGTATCTCAAGAACCGTAATAGGTAGATAGTTGAAATTTTCAGTGTGTATTTCTATTATTACCGCTATAAAATCCAAAATTAATTAAAAATTAAAGAGGAGCCCACTTATTTAACAAGAAATGTGTTTTTTTTTTCGGTTTATGGAACGGAACCCTTCGTGTGAGGGTCTAACTTGCACTGGGCCGGGTTTTTGGGCTCGTGTTTGTAAGCGTAAATGGCGAATGAGTGAATGAATGAGTGTCGGTTCTGGGGTTCAGAAGTGTTATTGGATTTACAACCTGTAATTGCTCAGTCACGACCCGGAGTATTAATAACTAATTGAACCGTGCCACTTCGTCTGCTCCGCTCCTATTGGTCTTAGCGTTATCCTATAGCCTTCCTCAATAAATGGGCTATCTAATACTGAAAGAATTTTTCAAATCGGACCAGTAGTTCCTGACATTAGCGCGATCAAGCAAACAAACAAACTCTTCAACTTTATATATATTAGTATAGATTAAAAAACACAAGCTCATCGACTTCGTGAGTGGCGATCGACTGACGAAGTATGGGTTTACTATGAGTATTTCTCTTAAAGGTTGACTGGTAGAGAATGCCTTGTTGCATTAAGTCCGCCTATGTAACACTATTGTACATGAAGTTTAAATAAATAAATAAATAAATAATAAATAAACAGCCATCATGGTCTGTTCCTACTGCAGCTGTGTTCGTGTTGAAGAGGTTATGATCCAAATCTCAAATCGTTTATTGCAATCAATAATATACACGTACAGGTTACTGGTAGTAAATTTTAATTAGTCGAATGAATTATGGACACCGAACCTACGAGGTTGTGGGTTCAATTTTTGTTAAGAAGTTAACATGATTTTTTCAAACTAGCATGTTGAATTTGTAAAGAAGTAGGTAAACGTTATAGTGGCTGAACGTACCTTCTTAGCAAAAGGCGAGACAAAATTCCTTGACCCGATTTTTACGTAACAGAGAAATCACAGTAAAATACTGAACAAACAAAATTCAAATTGATCTTCACTGCAGGAAAATGGTGCCAAATACACTACAAATCATTCCAGACAAAAAACCGGTCAAGTGCATTTTAATAAATTATACTGAAGATGTTCTGCGCGATAAAAGCGCAGAGTACTCGGAAAATTATTTTGTTCAGATTTATAGCTTTGAATCCTATTATAAGTATGTGTCTTTATTATATTGTGACTTGAGTGGGTGTCTAAATTGTGTATTTTGAGTTAAAATATGTCAAAGCCAAATCAAAGCAACATGTCAAAGGTGTTATTGTTCTTTGCTTATGCGGTCAGTGACCCTGGCGTTATGCCTGTGTAGTAATGAAACGCAAACTGATTTGTCTTTGAAGATCTCTTGATTACAGTGTGGCAGTAATATTTTTCTACTTTTCTAGCTTGAAAAAAAATCTCCACGTGTAACATTTGCCACCGTCTCGGGAAACGTTATCTTTGAAATCTGGCTTCACAGTTTACTTTACACATGTCACCTATTAAGAAAAACTTAGCTTCAAATGCGTAATTTAGGTAATTAATAATATGGGGAATTAAGGTTATTTCTGACGTTGAGTGGAATAATTTATGAGTTTATGAGCTGTCTTTCAGATTACATAAATAGATGGATAAGAATTACAATTTGATTTCCAGATCGGGAAAAGTGTTATTGAGTTTTTCCATAATATGACAGTCAAACTATTGTATTCATCACGAAAAGTGCACATAACTGCCAAAAAAATCAATAACAATAAGATATCTGCATACCGCATGAATTCTTCGAAAGGTTAGGCTCTATCTAACCCTGTGATATTTTGTATACTAAGCTGTATTTCACTGCGACATCAGCCAACATCAATTCAGCCATCATTCCTCCTCAAACCCCAGCCACGCCACTGTTTTAGGCTTATTGCCAATACGCAAGATGCTAAACCATAGTTTATAGTTACTGCCATGACGTATATTCAACTCATATTTCGCTATCGCAAAACGGGTGACAATCCATAAAGATTATTCCTCTTCGTACAGTGAATCGACATAGCCGGTATTCCTACGTTTCCTCGGCATACTTAGCACAGAAAAGTACTGGGTCAGGCAGTATTTGGCTCAGATCCAAGGTACAATCTTGTAGCGATTTTTTTGCTACATTCTAAAGTAACAGAGCGTAACCGATTTAGCTATAAATGGGAATGGGGTTGGTTCGTTTTGGTATACGGACTCAGTCGTTCTAGACCTGACTGTGAATATTGTGACTTAGTGTCCGACTTCTACATAACTAGATCTAGGCCACAAAAGTTTGCCAGTGCCTGCGGGGGTTGTGGACTTCGTTCGAAAGAGGCACCGTACCCTGGAACGCAAAGGGCACTAGGAGGAACACGGATGGGTTTTAGTCAGTAAGAGTGTACCACTCCCTTTTGCTTCACCCAAAGCAGGAGGAGTCATTTGATCATTTCCCATCCTTAAAAAAAAAGACCACAAAAGTTTGGTACAGAATAATATACATTACTCGTAAAAAAGACAGTTTTGGGTTAAAACAGAAGATCACAATTTTGTGGTTTACAACAACTTACGTGAAAGGCATCGTATTGATCACACTCTTTTTTTTTACATCGGTGGCATTCATTAATTTCTCCAAAGTAAAGATCACTTTGGCCAAAATTCCGCTACTGTTCTACTGCTAAGCAAAGGCGTCAAACAAACGCGAGGAAGGCTCAAGGCAGATTTCAACGATATCAGTGATATAAGCCGTATAACTGATGACCCTTGGGGTAGACGAGTTCCTGAATGGAGACTGCGAATCGGCAGACGTTAGGTAGGACGCCTTCAGGCTAGGTGGAGCGACGATCTTCGCAGGGTGGCTTGTAGCAGCTGGATGAGAGTTGCCGGAGATCGAGCCAAATGGCGAGTACTTGGAGAGGTCTATGTCCAGCAGTGGACTGTTAATAGGCTGATTATGATGATTTGTGATTCCTAAGATGAAAATTAAATAGCGAATTGAAAAAATTAAACTAGCACTTGCATTGAGAGTAACTGGTATGAGGGGCAAAAGCTTCACTCTTCAAGCCTTGAATTGTAAAATAATTATTTCCATGCACAACAACGACCTCTCTTCATACGCTCATTGATTCCTACCCTTACTTGTCTCCTTGCGTAGTTCCGGATCACTGGGTTTGGTTATGGTTTTTCCTTTCCCATAAGTGACTTGAAGTCCCAGACTGCGATATTGATAAAATTTCAATATGCTGCTGGCCAGATTTTAAACCTTTAACAACGTGGTAAAGAGCTTGTGACCACACGAGAAACTAGGTACGGTGGTGGGCGTGCCAGACGAGCTGGGGCTTATGTCATCATCTTTTTCTTTGGTCTCGTTCCACGAATAAGTGGTCAGATTTTCGTAATTACTTCTGCTCTTTTTGCAAGTCAACGATTGATTTGATAAATAACTTGGAGTTAGTAGGTGGACACATTATTGGTACCGTCAGACTATGACCGACAAGTTGTAGTTCCCCGAGTGCCTATTTTCTTACAGTTTTGAAGTTATACGCTGCGCCACTGTCGCTGCTATTAATTCATAACCTACATGCCTCTTTAATTACCTTTTCTAGCCGAAACGTGAAGCGTATTCCCTTATTTTAATGTAAGACCCGTAATTAAAGAGCGACGCTTTAGCATAAATCCCTATTTAAAACTAGATTTGAGCATAACGTAATTATCTTAGTATCGAATCAGTTAAGCATGGCTCTAGATAGAGGAGCTCGTGGTTAAGTAATAACAGTCATACTGGTCGATTTTCAAGGTTAAGCAACTCTTGCCGAGGTTGTTCTTTGGATGGGTGACCATCCATAATATGACTCTTTCATGCTTTCGTTTCCAATATTTTTGTTAACGCAATACCTCCAGATGTCATTCTGCTCACTCATCCTTATGAACAACTTCCACTATGGGGTCAATACTGAAATGCAAAAAAAAAAAATCGGCTACCCCATACATTTAAGGTGCGCATAACTCGACAAAATGTACTGAACAGCTGTTTTTTTTTATAATTGTCCGATTTCGAGTTTGGTCCCATACTAAAACTTGTTCATAATGATAAATATATGGCGGGTTTATGGTAGTAAAGGGCGGTCGTCAAAATAAACCATGTCAGAGGACCTTGAGGTGGTTTAGAAACTCTGACGCTAGGGAGTGTAGGGTCGTTAGACCTTACTGCCCACACGATAAGCAGAAGTAAGATGACCCTTTAAGAAGGATTGTGTTTAATCTGTTATACATAATATAGATTTTTATAGAAACAGAGGCCGTAAAAGATGACACCAGTGTTGCCAACATGTAAAATGTTTTCTAGTTACTAGGCTGTGAGATCCGAAAGGCGATCGCTGTGTGTAAAATACTTCTATTCTTATCATCGTGTGGGCAGTAAGGTCTAACGACCCCACACACCTAGTGTCAGAGTTTCTAAACCGCCTCAAGGGCCTCTGACATGTTTCATTTGACGACCGCCATTTGGCAGCCGGGACCACTGGCTTATACGTGCCTTCCATAGCACAGAATCATCTTTTTATCAGACAATCAGGTGATTCAAGCCTGCAATGTCTTAGGCAAACTAGAAACAACTTTGCAAAGTATGCTTCCCGTGGGAATCAAACCCATGCCCACCGGGTCACAAGGCAAACTTCTTAACCACTTGACCATGGAGGTAGTAAAATACTGCTACTCGCCTGCATTTGTTTAGACTGAAAGTGGACTCAAACATAGATGAGAAAATTTTTCGTCAGTTACACCGCACAACCTCAGGTTCAGTTGAAAACAAAGTCAGGTAGAAGTTGCCAGCCGTTTATGCTGAACTAAACCCGTTTGGCGATAAAGCTTTAAAACAGAATTGTTTTTGCTTACCATTTTTCTGTTTTTTTTATTAGATCATTTGTTTACTTATTCCTTATTACATCATCACTATATATTACAAAACAAAGTTAGACATGCCGCGCATGTCTGTTTGCTATAAACTCAAAAACAACTGCAACGATTTTCATGCTATTTTCGCCAATGGATAGAGTGGTTTTCGAGAATGGTTTTAGTGCGTAATTTGTCAAAAAAAAAATAGAAAACCTTAAGAAGATTGCAGCGCGAAAAAATTCGCGGGCGAAGTGCAAACGTGTTGTGTGCAATCCTGTGAACGTTTTGTGTGCGTTTAGTTTTTGCCAAATTAATGTTTTATCTTTTTTTTTTTAAAGCTAAGCGTCAAAGCGCTTAACTTTTCAAAAAAGCAACAACACAACAACAACAGCAGCAAGACAGTCAACATTGTCTCTTAATAAAATAGGGGCGGGCTTAAGCTCCGTATGACGTCAGAAATTCTCTTCTATTTAATTTTATTCCCACAATATTCTCACGAAATCCTCCACTAAAGATTACATAACAGGATTCCATTAGGGACAATAAAAGCTGTGGTGACGTCACACGCCTACGTCATAGAACAAACAGCGGGAAAGCAGGTGTTCTTTCATTACCCAATGAACGTCGCGGGATAATCGTGTTAGTTGGGTCGACGAATGTTAGTGTGTATAGATAGAGAAAAATGGCTGTTTTTATCTACTAGATGCGGAATGTTGTTAGTTCCACCTATCTCTGTATGTTGAGTCAATAATATGATTAATTTTAAATGTGTTTCGAACATTTTTCATTCTATGGAAGTTGGCATAGCACCACCGTCATTTTGATTTTATTTAAAAATTGCGGCGCACGATCTACTATGCATGGTAACAAGATGGTGCGTGGGCCTGCGGACGGCGTGCATTGGGTGGCTCGCCGTCTGATCAGAACCAGGCCCGGGTCGACGGCGCATTATGTTTCACGTGCGCCTCAAAGATCTGTCAGCATAGAAGACGGAGCCCGCTAGGGCCAGTGCCTGTAGGGCTGCGGACTTTGTTCGAAAGAGGCTCCGCAGCCCTGAAACCCAAAGGGCACCAGGAGGAACACGGATGGGTTTTAGTCAGCAAGATTCTGACACTCATCCTGCTTCACCCAGAGAAGGAGTAATTTGATGATTTCCCATCCTTAAAAAAAATGGTAGCAAGATGGTGCGTAGTAGGGCACCATGTTCCCAGCATTTATTTATTTTTAAAGTGTTCTATAATTATGTGCTACACCATTTAGAAAAGAACGAATGTAAAACAATTTTCGCTAATAAAATCGAAATTAGACTAAACTAATCCTCATCTTACGAGCTGTAATAATAATAATAACTCAGTAGGAGCTATTATTATTATTATATTAATTTCAGCCTGTTGCGTTCAACTGCAGGGCAAGGGATTTGAATTTCCATTTCTCCCGGCTTTGGACAAGAGTCTAGTAGACCAATCCTGTTGATAGGCGATTCATATTTGAAAGATTTTCAGGAGTGAAAAAATTAGATCAATATTGGTAGATGCCTATATGCCAATACTGTGTTTTTTTTGTTAATTTCAAAATTTGTGGTTTTTTACTATTAACAGGCACGCGATTGACCTCTATCTCATCTGTTGGTAAGCGCGGATGTGGTCGAAGTTGGAGCACGCTTGCCTAGAAGTAACCTATTCACTCTTGACTTAAAAACACCCAGGTATACCTGCATAGATCACTAGTTCTTGAACCACCAACCCACAATAAGCTTAGTTCATACAAGTTTCTTCTTAGATAGTAATCCTTGTGTCTTCTTTTGCGTCGTATAAGAACAATTATATGGGCCAGCCCAATATAAATCCTTATTACTCCAAAAGACAACAGCTTATTCCGTGGTTCAGTAATGGGTTAATATCGCCGCCATCTATACGCTGGCTGTTGAGCTATTTACTGTACACCTTACCGCCTGTGGCCTGGAACGGTGCCAGAGTGATTAATCTTGCTATCTCTTAGCTATGACATTTAGGAAAACAAAAGTTTGCAATAAGTTCAAAAATAGCAGACATTTTTCATAGTTACTTCTTCATCTTAGATATTTTTTGAGCTGTTTGGTAGTTTTGGGATACTTATATGTCGGTTCAGTGTTTACTAAAACAGCATTGAGATGTTTTGTGATAAGAGGTCAAGCAAGTCTAAAAAGGTCACTTTAGCAGAATCATCCAATCATCATTTACTCCATCTTCGACCACATCATCCGCTTACCATCTGGCGAGATAGTGGTCAAACGCGTGCCTATCAATAGTGAAAAAAAAAAATCAGAAAGCAAATCACGCTTCCCGCCACTGTCAAATTTTCCCAATCAACCTTGAAGCTAATGCGTTAGCAATTAAGATGAAATATAATTTGACTGATTGTTGTGTGATTAATATTATGATTCTCCTAAAGAGGAATTTTTAGCCCCCCAGTTCTACTAATCATTAAGCATTGTTTCGCATGTCAGTCTCAATTTGTCAAAAAAACCTTATTTTTTAAAGATTTCTGACAAATTGCGACTGAGATGCGAATGCGAACATTGCTTGAAAACCAGTAAAATCGGCACTCTGAGGCTAAAGATAAAGTGTAATGGACCGTCCATACGAAACCGATGTTTTTCTGCGGCGCAGACTTTGTTATAAGTCTGTGCAGATATTTTTGTTCAGAGTTCAAAGTCTACGCAGACTAAAGTCAGTGTTGTGTAGACCTATTATAATGCGATCGATGACAGTTTTTGTTGACCTGTCAAAGTGTATGGAGTTTATCACGTGGCATTATGGTAGCGCATGTCGTCAATCCCACACATTTTTTAATTTTCGACATACGCAGCCGCTGACAGAATATCAGTTTGTATATAGTCTATAATAATATCAGCCTTTATTTAGATATAAATTCATTACAATTTAATTTATTTCACAACATGACAATAACATTAATTTATTATTTAATTGAATATAATAATTGGAATATAATTTATTTTTATTCTATATATAATTAAGATAATATTGGTTTATTGACACCTGTCTGTGTGCCTCTTGTTGGCAAAAGCCTCCCGCAACTGTTTCCATTTCTCTCTGTCATTGGCTATTGTTGTCCATCCACTACCTGCCGTAGCTGTTATCTCGTCCACCCATCTTCTTGGTGGCCTACCACGTTTCCGTTTCCTATGACTTGTGAACCATTGCATTGTAAATTTTCACCACTTCTCTTTACCTCTCATGGTATGTCCTGTCCATTTCCATTTGAGTTTTCTGATAGTTACTGTGGCATCTTTTGTTTTAGTGCATTTTTTTATATTAATGGTTCTTAATCTATTCGAAAGTCTTTTTCCCATCATGCTTCTTTCCATAGCGTTTTGACAAGTTTCGAGTTTCTTAACATGGGTTTTATTGAGTGCCCAGGTTTGTTAGTCATATGTGAGGACAGGCAATATACTCGTACAAGTGTCGAAAAGCTTACGTTTAATAGCCATGCTCATTTCTTGGTTTTACATAACCTCTTTTAAATTCCAGTATTGTTTCCATGCATTTCCTATGCGTCTGTTAATTTCCTTGGATGTAAGGCATAGTCAATTTTTTTATTGTTCACGCTGATAGGTTCTTGGTGCCCGTTCGTCATGGCCTTAGTTTTTTCCGCATTCATGACTAATCCTACCTTACGACTTTCTCTATCTAGATCTTTCAGCATATTTTGTAGATCCTCTCCCGACTGTGCAATGATAATCAAGTCATCTGCAAATCTTAAGTGCGACAGGTTTTCGCCGTTTATTTGCAATCCGCATTTATCCCAATCTACTTGCCGAAACACTTCTTCCAGGACAGCTGTAAACAGTTTAGGTGACACTGGGTTGCCTTGACGTACCCCTCTTTTGATTCTTATTTCCTTACCTTCCTTTTCTAGTTTGATTTTGGCTTTACTGTTATCATAGATTTGTTTAAGAATCCTTATATATTTATATTCTACACCTTGATTTTTAAGAGCTTGCCAAATCTTCTCTTGTTCTAGTGAGTCGAAGGCTTAAGGTCCACAAAGCAGCAGTATAAGGTTATTTTGTATTCTCTTCCCTTTTCAAATAGTTGTTTGACAACATATATGTGATCCAAGGTTGGGTACCACTCCTAAAACCGGCCTGTTCTCTCCGTTGGTTGTCATCTAGTGTCTTAATTATTCTTTTGAGGAGTATCTTAGCGAATACTTTGTAGATATTTGACATTAGACTAATAGATCTGTAGTTATTTATATTGTTTTTGTCTCCTTTTTTTTGCAATAGTATTGTGGTAGATGTTGACTATTGCTCAGGTATGGACGCTGCTCGGCATTTCGTTGAAAAGGTGTATATATAGGTAGTTTTTAGTCTGTTTTTTAATCTAAAAGACTAAATTGACAAGTGAAAATGGCAAACTGACATAGATTTCAATGGTATTTAAGTCAGTTTTGACATTTGAAGTTGTCAATTTAGTCTTCGAGATAAAAAACAGACATTAGGGACTCTTTGACCCGGTACACTCACGTCCTCTAAAGTCATGATGATAATGAGTTTATTAAGAGTAAAGATTCTACTAAAACATAAAACAACTATAAATAAATATAACAACTTAATTGGGAGTTACATATTTGAGCCGTTTGGGGTTGAAACATTAGGGCCATGGGGTCCAAGTGCGCATCGAGTCTTTCGGGATATCAGTAAACAACTTGTCGACTGTTCACGTGACCAGAGGGCTGGACTTTTCTTCGGCCAAAGAATCAGCATTGCGATTAAACGCGGCAATGCTGTCGGTGTTCTGGGCACTTTTGCCATTGACAGCGATGTGGATTACTTTTTTAATACCCAATGATTATATTTTTTTTTTTTTTATACGCTTTTGTACATAATTTCTTGTTAATTAGTGTAGTTTTTTAAGTCTATAAGAATGTTCAATTTTAATTTGCCACGTATTAAGATTCTACTCAAAACATATCAGTGAAGCCAAAAATTTCCAGACTTAGTAACGAAAACGAGTGTCAAAGCCTAAATCCGTTGTAACGGCATTCCGATAAATACAAAAAAAAATAGTCGGGCAGGGAAGGGTAAGAAGTGTTTTTCCAATAGGAATTTCTTCAGAACAGCCTAGTTTGAAAGAAGGTGGTGCTTTCTTCTCAACAAAGAGTGTACCTGTATTTACGTGGACATTTGTGCTCCATAATATCACCCTCGTATTTGGCCCGTTGAGATTAGACACCATGGCCGAAACTTTGTTGGATGAGAATAATATCATTTCGTATTAGAATGGTGTTTTTCAAACCTTTAAATAACCTTTAATGCCACCAGTGCTAAGAGTAAAAGTAGCTGTATATTTTCAAAAACCCTTTTAAACTACAAAAAGCTGCATAGTGTTGCAACACTCCTTCGAACAATACAGTTAATAGCAATAGTTTCCGATACATCAAAAGATTGACGGCGCTGTACCGTTGTGGGGCTGATTCGAAAAGTTTGAGCGCGAGTCTCGACGATTTGACGGGGATTCTTGAGTATTTTGCCCCTACCATTGACAAAGAAAACATACCCATTATTATTTTAGGATTTCGGTTCGATATTCTCCCTAAGGCTTACTGAAGCAGCAAGAAGAAGAAGAAAATGATGAATAATGATGTTTTTGTATATTTTTTTCCGTAACTAAATTGTATTTTAAATCTTATGTATTTGCTGTACACTTACCACAGTGTATTTCTTTTTAACCCAAAGGTTGACTGGTAGAAAATGCCCCGTTGCACTAAGTCCGCCTATGTACCACTATTGTACATGAAGTTTAAATAAATGATTCTAATAGAATATGATTCTGAGAACCTCAAACGGAGAAAATAGAATAACTTTGTTGGCAATTATATTTTTGAGCCGTTGGGGGTTGAGGTCTTGGACCGTGGGGTCCGAATGCCCATGCCTTATTTAAAGTTCTTTCTAAACCACATCATCACTTACCATCAGGTGAGATAGTGGTCAAACGCGTGCTTATCTATAGAAAAATAAGTGTTTGACACTTTGCGTAACCGAAGGGCTGGCTTCTACCTCGGCCAGAGGATAAGGATTGCCAAACAACGTGGAAATGCCGCCAACCTTTTGGATTCACTTCCAGTGGACAGCGATGCGGACGAATTTTTTGACGCTTTACTTTAGTCTGTTTTGATAAATATATTATTGAACTAGTTGACCCGCGCAACTTCGTCTGCGTCACAATTTTCATTATTGCTCCGCTCCTATTGGTCTTAGCGTGATGATATATAACCCCTTACTCGTTAAATGGGCTATCTAACACTGAAAGAATTTTCAAATCGGACCAGCAGTTCCTGAGATTAGCGCGTTCAAACAAACAAACAAACTGTTCAGCTTTATATATATTATTAGTATAGATATAGATAGGTGTAGTATAAATCACCAATGAAGCTTTTATAACTCTCCTAAATCATTTTCTTTTCTTAATCCTAATAATTATAAAATTCTTTCAATGCTGAGTGAGTGACTGATAGGAAACGCACAGCCTGTGAGTTTCTTGTGGAGTGTAAGGGAGCAATGAAAGTGGATTTCCCAAACTCTAATGAGAACCGGAAATAACGGTACATGCGCGTAACAACTCGTGGTCAAAAGCTAGTCTTATTATAAGCAACAACACTAGCCATAGCATTATACTCTCTGGCATCTATCAAACTAAAAAGGTAACCTAGAGACTATCCCAAATGTGTCACATCGATCAAGCTTTTTATAAAAAAAAAAATATGAACTCTTTCGAACGTGCTGGTCCTGCTCCACAGTCACAGCTGCTTAGGTCCACTTTTTAGGTTTCTATGTTTTTATATTTGGAAGAGATGCTCGCTCCTTTTAGAGGTTCTTACATTATTTCGTTTATTTATTCTTATATACATACAAATTATATTATTGTATTAATTACTTATTTATTTTTTTGATGTAAGATCTTAATCGTTCTCTTTATTAATTTATTTTTCATTATTTGGTCATTGACAACCATAGTTTTGTGTAAAGTAGAAGCATATTTTTCAAATTTTGTAAATGTGAGTACCATGAAACCATTTACATTTTATGTGAGTAGTTATGGTTTTACTTGGTGGACATGAACGAGCATGGTGGTTGGGAGCATGTCATGCTCACTCAAATGTCTCGCTGATGGCGGCGCGTGGGTTTGATCATTCGGTTCCCTTCGAAATGGTTGAGCTGAAGGGTGCCGATACACGCGTCATGTTCGTGAACAGGCGCCGTCGGTTGAGATTGGTCATCTCTTAACCGCCATTGGCTTATTCTAATCTTTATATTTAAAATTCTTATAATAAGCCCTTTTTTTTTCCTTTGCATTGTCCTCACATGCAGAAGCAACAAGTATATGTAACTTGAAATTTTGTAAAACCAGAACATGATTTAAAAGAGTGTCCGTGGAGTTTCTTGCACGTTCTTCTCCATAGAGATCTACGCTTTGGAACGTGCAAATAGCTTCCATGTTTTTGACTGACCGACCTTGACGTTTCAAAAGTGCCTGTGAATGGTTTATTTGAAATAAAATGCTTTGAATTTGAATTTGAATTTGAACAATATTGTGTTACGAGTACTTATGAAACTCCGTTGGAAAAATGATGGGTATTGATGGACACTAAAATTTTCCCTACAGGCAAAAAATTAAAATCACTTACTTCAAGGATTCCTAATACTCTGACAGCTGACATCTATACGACGGATTAATGTGTATACCCCAATCGGCGCATACCATCCATCATCATCATCATTCATAATATCACAACAGATACTGATTGTCAATAGATAGACAAATTGCATCACAAAAAACCGGCAAAGTGCGGGTCGAACTCACACAGAACAGGTTTCGTACCACAAACTTAAAAAAACACGGGAGCCCCCTTTTTTATTTAGTTACAGCGGAGGCTTAGTAATAGGGTCCCGTTGGTTACCCTTTTGGTACGGAACCCTAAAAGTTGGGTCTTTCAAACTTCACTTGCTATAGCTTAATCAACATTACTACGGATGTCAGAAAATCTGACTCCAGTTTTGTCAAGATGAAGCACCGTGTTACCCAGTTACTGGGTTGTGTATATCAGATATGCAGTCGCTCCACGTAAAATACTGGTATTCAGCTGAATCTGCAGCAGTCTGAATATTCAGCTGTGTGACTGGAAGCCGACCCCAAATATAATTAGGAAAAGGCTAGGCAAATGACGGCAGCTTGGCTCATCGCCGCAATGTTGCCTGCTTGTCGGTCTTCTACAGATTATACTTCGGTGAGTGTGCCCAAGAACTCCACGACCTCATCCCACCGGCCCTCTTCTACCATCGGACATCCAGACGCATTGCAACTTACCATCCCTACCTTGTTGCTATTCCACCAATTCGCACTAATCATTTCCAAACGACTTTTATAATGAGCACAGCAAAGGAGTGGGACTCTCCGCCTGTGTCTGTGTTTCCGAACGCTTTTTTTAGTTAAGTTTTTATTTATTCCCTAATGATTTTGTGATTTTTGCGTCGCTTTTGAGGAAATAAACGTCTTTTCTTTCTTCTTTTTTCACATCTCTTTAAATAAAGAGTGAACAGGCTCCTTCTGGGTAAGCTTGCACCATCGTAGACTCTGATTCTGTTATCTCTGACCTAGACTAGAGTCAAGAACAAACCAATCTCAAAACAAAAAGGTTGTTTGTAAAGTCGGTTTACGGACGATTATTTTACGTGATAACGTCATAAGAAAACGTTAGCAAACAAGTCGAACGCTTAAGCTTATCGTGCCTCTGTATTGCTTGTTCCGTGCTCTCGCTTGCACGCTCGGCTCAAACGCAACTTGACACTTTTTCGTGCGTTCAACCGGTGTGCATCGATTTTCTTTTTGAAGTGATAACGTCTTATAGTTATCACTTCAAAAAGACTATGCATCACCCAGAACAAAGTACAAACGACTCCTAGCTACATAGTTTTACGATCGAGAACAGTTAGTAAGGAAAGTACTCAACCGTAACTAATGGGTAAAGATGTTACAACTTTGATTAACTCTTAGCTTTCGATGCGATTAGTAATTTGTTACTTTTTTGTTGGCACTATTTTGTTATGATTTGAGAAAACAGTCACAATGTTTTGTTATAAAGATAATCAGTTTTTTGATATAGTTAACATTAATTTGGGGTTATTTAAGTCAAAAGTAAATAGGTTACTTCTAGGCAAACGTCCTTCATTGTTGACCATATCATCCCTTGCCAATAGGTGATATTGTGACCAATTAAAAACATAATCTGAAATAGTAGTACTTCTGTTGTGGTAAAACGTAAGAATTGGCACATCACACTCCTGCCAAACTCTTTGGAGAATTTCTGCGTCAAGACACATGTGTTTAAATAGTTTGTTGTTCGATACGTAAAACACAAGTTTTCTTACACGCGTTATCTATACTAAATATTATAAAACTAGACAGTTTGTTTGTTTGTCTGTTTGGTTAAACGCGCTTAATCTCTGGAACTACTGATTCAAATTTAAAAATTATTTTAGTGTTGGATAGCCCATTTATCGATGCAGGCACAACATCGCTACAACTAATAGGAGCGGAGCATTAATGAAAAATATGTGACGCCGACAGGAATGAAACAGTAATTTTAGCAAATGGCAAAAACCAACCAGCTAACCAATGTATTTACGATGTGTACGTCAAGTCGATGGAGTGATGCAACCAGCTCTAATTAAACAAAATGTACTCTCTACTAAGGGAATTTGCACACTGCGTTTTTTCAACGCACAGACGAAGTGCAGATGACGCGCGCTAACGCGCTTTATACGAAACTAGTCGTCCCGCGCAACTTCGTCTGCGTCACAATTTTCATTACTACTCTGCTCCTATTGGTCTTAGCGTATAGCTTTCCTTAATAAATGGGCTATCTAACACTGAAATCGGACCAGTCGTTCCTGAGATTAGCGCGTTCAAGTAAACAAACAAACAAACAAACTCTTCAGCGTTATATATTAGTATAGATATAGATTTAGACGCAAACAGTACTGCTTTTCGGTCATCTACAGCGCCGTGAGCATGCGTTCGTAAAACGATAGTTTGACCAATACAATTGTATGGACTTCAAAAGGGGCTTTTGACCTCTGAGTTTGTTTCAGTGTTTCTTCTCAGGGTAGTCAGCTAGGAAACACCGGCCTCATCTAGTTCAAAACGACAAAAAATTGACGAGTGAAAATGTTATTTACAACCTACTTACAAAATCGTATCGTTTGTTTGCTGTCGTTTATCCAAAATGACAACAAACAAACACAAACAAAATTAACTTCTTCAATCCTTGGTAGGGGTCACAAACTCATTCAGTTTCGATCCCAACTTTCAGTTTATTGAAAAATTCTGTTGTTTCATCAGATTACAGGGCTGTTCACACGGAAAACCTTTATTTTTAAACTTCGTCCCATGAATTTAAATTAGGGTCCCGAGTTTGGGATGTTGATGAATGGACATCCGGGATTGATTATGTGTGTGTATCGTTCGGAATACTGTTCACGGATTTTCTCTCTGAGGATGGGAGAGGAAAATAAATTGGTGAGTGGGGATTTTTCGTAATAATATTTTTCGTGATGTCTTTAAAGATGGATGTCTATAAACATTTTTTTAAATTTAAATGCAGACTGTAACATGATTTTGCATGTCTTTCTACGCACAAGTCTTTGCGCCTAAGAAACGGACAGTTACTTTCATTTTTCAGATTGACCGACTCCGCGATTATTTAGATAAAAGTGCCCGTTTGTCCTAATTCTAGTTCCAGTTTTTCTTTTAATGATTATTATAATTTTATTCGTAATTTTATTCTGGATACTGGAGCAAAAACTTTTATAATGGCAGTGTATAAAGAAAAAAAAAATACAAAAAAGTTAACTAGCGCGAAGTATTACGCATGCGCAGACTGTCGCTGATTTTCAGCGACAGTCTGCGTTGACTAGATGACATCGACTGGGGAAAAATGAAAAGTAGTTAAAAAGCTTTTATTACACCAGCACGTAAAAGGAAGAGATTATTTATGTCCTTGTATTAAACCCTGGGGGGCTAAAAAGGTCACTTTAGGAGAATCATAATATTAATCACACAACAATCTGACATATATAATTTTCATTTTTATCACAACCACATTAGGTTCAAGGTTGTTTAGAAAAATTTGACAATGATGGGTAGCGTGATTTGATTTTTGATTTTGCTAAAGTGGCCTTTTTTGACCCGCTGAACTTTGCTCCGTAACTCGGCTCTGACCAAAACATCCAACACGCCACTCAAATAGCCAGACCATAAAAACGCCCTACAATCTTTATCAAAACTTATGTGGTCAAGGAAGCTGACGACATGTTTATGGTGTAGCCAATCCCAATATCGCGGATATAAATTATAACCATAAAAATAGTTTGAGAGATGTAATGAGGATAAAACGAAGGGTGGCTGTGGTGGGACGGGACATGTGGTGTTATAACGGAGAAGGATGACCATAGTTTGAGGAAGGATTCATTAGGCTTGAAGTACAGGCAGAATTTACGTTGATTCACAGTAACAGGGCCGTGTTCGGGACGTGAATAGACCGCAGTCTAATACGCCCATGTGAATGGATTGTAGCCGTAAACGCACCAATATTTTTTTGAGCTCCTGGCAAACTTCGGCCCATCCATGTGCTGGGCACGCCTCTGATATCTGCATTAATGTTACCTCAACAACCGTTATGTACATATCGCATCTATAGGCTACCCGCAACCCTCACCAGGTCGGTATTCCAAAACTTTTCGGCCCCATCGACCATCGAGTACGAGCAATTTGGCTGCCCACTACCACTCCAGTTTGGTGAACTTTTGTTGTCTTGCGGATATCATCGTTTCTGATGCGATGATGCAAGAAAACTCCAGGCATTGCCCTCTCCATTGCTTTCTAAGCGTTTCGGTTTCATACAGTTGTTACTGGCACCACGCACTGGTCATAGACTTTCATCTTGAGACAATGACGAACCAAGCTTAGTTTATCAACAAATAAGTTTCATTTTAGCGATTTCCTGCAAATAAATTATTTATAAGACATTTATGTAAGGTACTTATACTAAGCCGCGGAGACCTACAAAATATAATTCAAAATGTTCTAAGTGATCTGAAAATTAAAGTACTGGAACACCGGGTTTGAATTTCGTACATGGTACAAGCCTTTAACTGCGTCTTCGCTCGCAAAGATAAATAAAGATATGTTTTCGTAAAACAAATTTTTCACGTTCATAAATTCAAATTCTTAATACATCATTGTTCTCAACGTAAAAAAACTATACATATTAGAGTATTTAGTCGAGACTGGCTGCCTGTATCTTAATTTTTATACTTTCAATTTTTTTTAAACAGGATCTCTCAAAAATCACAATAAACCACAGTCACCCGAACACGACATGAGTCTTTACGATCAATTCAATCGTCTAACTTCGGCTAACTTCGTGTGCGATTTACGAGCGACCAATAAAACCGCTTAGATGATAGTAAAATGGATTTTAATGGCATGTGCAAGAGTGCGATGGCTCAATATGGAAGGTAAGGTGTTATTTAAGCTTTGTTTAATTAAGGGTGGTCTTAGTACGTTAATTAACATTCTGGGGTATATCGAACGTAATAAAATTTCTATTGAGTGCAGAGCTGACATTGGGTGGCTATGGTTATGAATAAGTTTAGGTCATTTATGTCAACAAGAGCAATACAATAGAATGAAATAATAAAGAATGTAATGATAAAAAATATAACCGACTTCCAAACAAAACACTACAAAGTATCAAATAACTTTAATTTCGGAAGTCGGTGTTTTACGTTTTGTTTCTTTGTTTTTTAACACTGACTTCCGAAATTGTTTCGAAGTCGGTTATATTTTTGTAAAAATAATAATTTTTACTTTTAAGATGAAATGCTAGCGGCAAGACTTTGTATGTAAGAAGTCATAATTCGAGGTTTGGCTCTCGACTGTTTTTTCCTCCAATATTCGACCGATATAAGAGATATTTCACAAACGGGTAACACGGTATTTCTCGGCAAGAACTGAACAGAACTGGGGTTTACTGGCTTCTGACAATCCGTAACGACTGCCAAAGTTCTACAAATGACAGCCGGGACCAACAGCTCAACGTGCTTTAAGGTTAATTGAGCCACGGAGGAAACTAGGTATGTTAAAATGGTCACTCATCCACAGACCAACCTTGGCAAGCATTGCTTAACCTTGAAGATCGACCTGTGTGGCTGTTATTCTTTACCTTAAAGCTCCTCTTGTTGATAACTAAACCCCCTAAACCTCTCTTGTGTAATATTTCAAAATTATTTCATAATACCAACACCGACGGTAATATTATAAGCTAAAGTAAGCGTAACCCCCTACCTAGGGTTTTGCGACTGGCTGTATGAATTGCTGCCCTAGAGCTTGAGGTCACGATGAGGTAGTGATGATGACGTCACGCTGAAGTAGTTGCACGAAGGCTGCGCTGAGGTTCAATATCGAGGGTCACCAGTTTGGAGGTATGCGGTACAGAGAGTAAAGTCCCGCACACCTCAATTGAAATGAAGGATCCGACCAGGCGGCTGTTATGCCTGGCGGGGTACTGCCCGATAGTTAATATTCGGGCTGATGTCTATGTTCAAACCGCACGGTAAACTTTGCTTCCGCGATGCAGGATCTTAGGTCGCTGCTAGTTGTATAGATGGCGTTGCGGTTCTTTTTGCTGCGACGTAGATTTGCTCCGTTTCTTTTCCTTGTGGTGGCCTTAATGCCGCTACAATAAAAAAAAACATACATACAGTCGAACATAGAACCTCTTCCCTTTTGAAGTCGGTTCAAAAACAGAAAACTCATAAAAACTCTATAGAGAGTATAGACTCTACAGAGTTGCAATTAGTTACTAGTTTAAGTAAGTGTGGAGTTTCTCCATACGCAGCTATTGTTTGGAATTGACGATTAAAACCAATTATGTTTTCTTGTATGGACCAATTATTTTCACACCAAAATTATTTGACTTTGAGTGTGACAACACTTCAAAACTGTACCCACAAGGTGTGGCACTACACAACTCCTACAGAACACCGCGGCACAATATCAGTGCCATGCAAATGAGCTAGGCTTGTAGGCCCCAACGTCTGTTACGAACGATATTAATCACCCCGCTTTATGACTATTCAAATTGAACTCCATCTTGAGGCTCAGAACTGTTGCGTTGGTATCAAGTTTCAACTGAAATTGGTTGATTCGCTCGGTTGATTTACTTGAAATGGTTTATGGCTGGGATATGATTTTGAATATTTATTTATTTATTAAGGTTCACCTACAGCACATACATATAATACATACCAATGGTAGATATTACGGTTATGTTCTAATAAATATGCCAATTACAGGTAAGCACAACATTGACAATAGAGACGCCAGATTACCAATTAGTTGCTAACTTAAATCTAGGAGTTAGGTTGTTAAAAGAAACAAAAATAACAACAATAAAGAGAAGAATCACTTTACGCAATATGATATTTCTACCTAAAATGTTATGTTAAAACGATTTTCAGAAGGAATATAGGATTTATTATTCTATTGAATTCAATTCTGTGGCCTATCGCAACTAAAATGTGCATTTTTCCGGCACAAAGTAACCACTGACACTAAGACTTATAAATGGTATACTTTTAATAATCATCTGCCTAACCTTTTACCAATTATATTTGGGTCAGCTTCCAGTCAACTGGAGTCAGCTAAAAACCAGTATTTTACGTAGAGTGGCTGCCTACCATTGACTGGGAACATGGTACTTCTTGGCAAGAATTACCGTACATACCCTATTACGACGTGCTAATATTATTTAATTAAGCTGTAAAAAAGATATAGTGTTATGCGTTTTATATAACTCCGTCTCCCTCCCACACCGTTATTATGATAGTTTTAAGATGTCATAATAAGTACCCTGGAGTCAGATTTAGTGGCTTCTGATAATCTGTAATGACTGCCAAAGATCTACAAATGACAGCCGGGACCAACGGCCTAACGTACTTTCAGAAGCATGGAGAAAACTTGGTATGTTAAGTAGTCACCCATCTACAGACAAACTTTTGCCTAGAAGTAACCTATTCACTCTTGACTTAAAGACTCCCAGGTTGTAGCTATCAGGAAAGACAACTGTATGGGTGTGATACTTAAATGATATTTACTTGCACTGTGGCCAATCCAAACGTATTCGTAGTATCGCAAAATTTAATTGTGTATACTCAATTAAAGAACAAATGGTAAATTATTTATTAAAACGCATTCGGCAATCTCATTACAGCTCAATTTGCTTCGCCAAATAAAATTATTTTTTAACAAACAGTCAATGTAATTATTACAAATTCAATTAATGTCTCGTTCAGAAATTAATTTTATGCAAATAATAAATTCCTTTTTGTATTTTGTTGCTTATTTGTTGTGTCCACCTTGAGTGGTTTTTTGGCCATCTTTGCGATTAACGAGAAACATCATATTATTTTAATTAAATTCAACAGTTTAAGTAAAAAGGTGGGTCTGACAGACCCCACCAAGCATGCCGAGGGTTAAGAAAATAATATTTCGAGGTAAGCCAATGTGAAAATGTTGGTGCTTTTATGTAAATGATGTAGACTCACTACAAAAGTGTGACCAATTTTTTTGTGATAAATAGAGAAGGCACGAGCAAGCATGTATTTTAGTCGGAATGCTGTTCACAATTTCACGTTAATTACGTTAAAACCAATATTTATATTATTAACTGCGCAATTAAGGTTATTTGCGCAGTTAATAGTTAATTTTTATTTTTATTAATTAATATAAATATTGTTTTTTTCTTCAGTGAAGGTGCTTTACAAATTGACATGATATAGACAGGTAACAGGTACAAGAAAATCAGGCTCACATTGTGAACAGTATCATGGAATTTAAAAAACCAGCCAAGTACGAGTCGGTTCCGCCCACGAAGGGTTCCGTACCATAAACCTTAATTTTTGTCCGTCTGTCTATCAGCGGGCTGTATCTCAAGAACCATAATAGGTAGAGAGCTGAAATTTTTACAGATTTTTATTTCTATTATCGCTCTAACAAAAAATAATAAAAATTAATGTTCATGGTACGGAACCCTTCGTGTGCGAGTCCAACTCGCACGTGGCCGATTTTTTGACCATTTTGCTAAGAAACCCTAAAAACACAAATTCAAGTACAAATGAATGTCAAAGGCCCACTTAATAATTATGGCCACCTCTTAATCCATCACGCGCAAATTCCCTAAATTCTAGAAACGCTATTCACCCCAATGGTTTACCTAAAGCCATATTTTACTAATCCATTTATTCACTCAAATTGCTTGAATAACACGATTTATTGCTGTCACTCCTTAGAAGCTATTAAGCTTAGTGCACATTGAATATATTACAGCCACGCAGATGGTCGGCTTTAGGCTTTCAATAATGGCTCGAGTACCGTTAATGGTATGACTTGTGGTGTACAATAGAGTTTTATTCTTGAAGAATAGTAAAATTGATAAAGATATTAAAGTGTAGAAGTTTATGACTTTTCAAGAGAGAAGTTGACTGTTAAAATATGAACTTTTTATCGGTTTGTTAAGATTGCTTTTCGAAAAATGTATTTTGACTATTATAACTTGTTCTCACTGTGCGAACTAGCGTGTGAATGAACCTGCCGTGTAGCTGCAGTGGAGTAACTCGCATCGTATGGACGTATCTTACGAGTTACTGCCACGTGCGAGTTGAATAGTAGCTCGCATCCGAGTTACTAACGCAACGCCATACACTGCGATCGCCAACCCGCCTGCTAAGCGTGGCGATTATAGCAACCCCTTTGGGGGAGGCCTATGACCAGCAGTGGACGTCTTTCGGCTGTTATGATGATCCGAGTTACTTATTTTTTTTTGTTTTCACTCGCCTGTCTAAAACTCGCACATGGCAGCAGCTCGAAAACCACTCGCATCGTTTGGACACGTTTGGCCGTAGCTCGCCAGTGTCAGCCGGGCAGTTGCAATCAGAACCTGTATTTTTTGTATCCTGTGCCCCACAAGAGACTGGGCAGGTTATATAATTGTGAATACAGCTAAGACGAGCTTCTGGCATTCATGTAGTGTTCAGTCATCAGCTTGCACTGTTTTCAACTAGCTATTAGTACCTCACAGAAAATATAAGGAATTCAAAATTCAAAATATTTGGTTTAGAACGTTTCAAATAAAGTAGTTAAAGTTTTATTGATATTCCGCCAATTCGCACTAAGCGTTTCCAAACGTCTCTTAATATGCGCATAGCAAATGACTAGAACTCTCTGTCAGTATCTGTGTTTCCAAACGCATATAACCCTAATCTCCTTCTGGGTAAGCTCGCTCCATCGTAGACTTTGTCTCTGTCATCTCTGACCTAGACTAGAGTCAAGAGCAAACCCATAATAAATTAAAAACAATAAAAAAGGTTTCAAGTAGAGTATCTGCCAGGGTTGTGAAAGCCCTGGAACGGAAAGGGCGTTAGGAGGAACACAGGTGGGTTTTCGTTAGTAAGAGTCTGACACTCTCTTCCGCTCTGCCCAAAGAGGGAAGAGTCATTTTATGATTTCTCATGGTTAAAAAAAAGCAAGATAGAGTTTACTGGTAGCGGTACAGAGAGTAAAGTCCCGCATACCCCCATTGAAAAAGGAGGATCCTCCGACCAGGCGGCTGTTATGCCTGGCGGGCTACTGCCCGATAGTTGATATTCGGCCTGATATATATCTTCAAATCGCACGGTAAACTCTGCTTGCGCGATGCAGGATTTCGACGAAGTAGTTCGCTGCTAGTTGGATAGATGGCGTCGCGTTTCTTTTTGTTGCGACTTAGATTTGCTCCGTTGGTATTTTTTGTGGCGGCATTGATGCCGCTACAAGTGTATGGAGTTTCTTAGCAATATTTTTCAAAAACACCTTCTTTGGTACGGGAACCTAAAATAAAAATAAAAAATCTATTTTCGTTAATTTTGTCATTCACAACGGAATTGGAATGGCGATATTGAAATAAATAATTTAACTTAGAAAACAAAGAGGTAGAAAAACCTATAAGTATCACGAATAGATTTTATTTAACATTATAACATGTGTGTCTTTCTCCATGTTGATTATACATTCAGTCAAAAAAGTATCGGGAATGGATGATTTGTTTATGGTTCCAAATTCAAATTTTTGTTTTTTTGTAGTTGTTAGATTGGCACAACTGTTTTCCATTTTGGCGCGGAGTTTGAGTTGCATCTGTTATTTATATTAAATACAGTGCTGGTTTTAGTAATATCATATAAATAGTGTGTATTGCGAATTTCATAATGGACAAAAATATCGAACAAAGAGTTTGTCTTAAATTTTGCATCGCCAATGGAATTTCGTGTTTGGAGTCACTGAAAATGTTACAGAAGGCTTACGGTGAATCGACTTTATCAAAAACTCGTGCTTATAAGTGGTTCAAAGCGTTCAAAAGCGGTCGAGATGTGATGGAAGATTTGCCTCGCTCTGGTAGGCCGTCAACGTCTGCAACTGAAGATAACATCGCAAAAGTGAAGGAAATAGTGACTGAAAATCCCCATTCAACTCTGAGAGAGATAGCCGCCGAACTTTCTGTATCTCACGAGTCGATCCGTACCATTTTAACTAATCATTTGGGTATGAAACATGTTGCTGCTCGGCTAGTCCCAAAAGATCTGAATTTTCTCCAAAAACTCAATCGCATGAAAGTCACTGAGGACATGCTAGAACGAGTCAGTTCGGACCCAACATTCATGAAACGCATTGTTACTGGTGACGAGACGTGGGTTTACGAGTTTGACATGCAAACTAGTCAACAAGCTTCGGAGTGGCGCCTTCCGTCTGAACCGAAACCGAAAAAACCACGCCAAAGTCGATCAAAAGTCAAAGTCATGTTGACTGTTTTCTTTGACTATCGCGGTGTTGTGCACTCTGAATTCTTACCGGAACGTCTAACGGTAAATAAAGAAAATTATTTGAGCGTTATGCGGCGTTTAAGAGAGCAAATTCGACGAAAAAGGCCAGATTTGTGGAAAGAAAATTCTTGGATTTTGCACCACGACAATGCGCCTTCGCACAAGGCTATCATTGTGAACGAATTTTTAACCAAACACTCAACAAATACCATCCAGCAACCACCATATTCACCAGATATGGCTCCTGCTGACTTTTTTCTTTTTCCTAAACTCAAATTACCACTTCGTGGCACCCGTTTTCAATCGATAGAAGACATAAAGGAGAATTCGCGGCGAGAACTGAACTCAATTCCGGAAGCAGCGTTTAAAAAATGTTTTGATGAATGGATTATTCGTTGGCGCAAGTGTATCGTTTCTAAAGGAGCATACTTTGAAGGTGATAAAATAAATTTGGATGAATAACAGACATTTTGTGTATTATTGATCTTTTCCCGGTACTTTCTTGACAGAGTAGTATTCTTAGCTGATTGATATGTAAACAACTACAAACATATTTACAAACTGAAAACCTTCGTAATATCTTATTTCTGAATATTACTAAAAGTTTACTCAACCCGAGTGTTTGCAAATAAAAGTATTTACTTAAACATTCCCTTAAGCCCAGATGACAACACTTATATAGATTTTGTATATATTCTAGTCCCAACATCTACCGAATCTATATACTTAATGTATAAAGCTGAAGAGTATGTTTGTTTCCATAAACGAGCTAATCTCAGGACTTGAACTACTGGTCCAATTTGAAAAATTAATTCAGTTTTAGATAGCCCATTTATTGAAGAAGGCTATATATGTCATCACGCTAAGACCAATAGGAGCGGAGCAGATGAAATTGTGTGGGTTAACTAGTAGGTTAAGAAAAGTGCTCAGGAGGAAGCATAACTTATCTAAATAAACACTTTATAATAAATACGACATCTGCAATCGGTGTCTCCGCAACCTTGAGGACTTCAGGATCTCAATGCCATGGGTTCTAGTGGACACAGGCCTGGATAAAATTGTCTACGCCTGTGTCTACCGTTCGCACAGCTCCTGTCTTATTTATTTATTTATTTCATACTTACATGCACACTCTTTACTAATCTTAAAAAAAATATTTGTATTTGTTGTCTACATTAATCTACACTAATATTATGAAGAGAAAGGATTTGTTTGTTTGTTTGTAATGAATTGATTCTGAAACTATTGGAACAATTTGGAAAATTAGTCCAATAGTTTTCACCATTTGAAACCCAAACTTATATATGCTGAGTCAACACATTTGAGTTTGCTGCCTTTAACTCAATTTTTGTCAAGATTTTTTTTTTTGACGCGATATAGTTTTATAAATCGAAAAACGCTGGCTGCATGCACGAAAAAGAGTCACATTTCTCAAGCGAGAGCGCGATAGAGAGGCACGGTCGGCCTAAGCGTTCGGCTAGTTCGTTAAAAAATCAATTGTTCCCTTATGACGTTATCACTTAAAATTATCGTCCGTAAACCAACTTTATAGACAACCAAATTTTTTTAAGGAGGTGATGGGAATTCATCAAATGACTTCCGGGAGTGTCGGACTCTACTGACTAAAAGTCATCCGTGTTGCGTTCCATGGCTGCAGTTACTGTTCCGAACAAATTCCGCAACCCTAGTACATACGCGGGCTCTTATTGATCCCTACAATGTTGATCACGAAAAACCTATGAATATTCTTCACTTCGACCTCGGCCTTCCGATATAAGGTCTCAACAAGACCACAGTCGAAAATAAACTGTCCATCACACCGTTACGAAATAAATAAATTCTTTCAGAATTATTACATTGCAATAGCACACAATTCATGTTGAATAAAATATTTCATTTGCCTGCATGTATATTCATTGAGTTAATAAAATAACGCGCAAGCTTTTATATTTTAAACGTTGTCAATATTAAATTTTATTGCTTTTGTTTGTTTGCGAAAAACATTGGCACTGTCGAGCCGGTTTTCGTTGGACATAAAAACCCATTCCTGAAACCAGTGATGTTAAGTTTATTTTGTTATTTATGTCACCTAATATTAATTACAAACTCTTTAAGAAAATAAAATATCATTATCTGTAAGCCTTTTCACATCTATTGAGTCTGTTTTCAGTCAAACCGGAATTCAACTGAATACCAGCATTTTACGTGGCTGCTATCCAACCTCCACAATTGTTTTTTTTTTAGGTGTGGGAATTAAATCATTAAATGAATCCTCCCGCTCTGGGCAGGGAGTGTCAGACTCTTACTGACTAAAACCCATGCGTGACTCTGCCTTTGCGTTCCAGTGCCGCGGTGACAGTTTCGAACAAATTCCGCAACACTGGTAGGAATTCCGCATCCCTGGTAGGAATTCCGCATCCCTGGTCCACAACTGGACAGTACGATACTTTTTAGCAAGACTGATGTCAGATTTTCTGGTTTCTGACTAGCCTTAACGGGTTAATGTGCTTCTAGAGACACGAAAGAGTACTCTGTCTGTTAAGATAGTTACCCTTCAACCGTTGCTTAACCGTGAAAATCGACCCGTATGGGTGTTAGTTATTATTTGGCCTCGCGCGTGGGTGTTATTATAAAATAACTTTGGAGATTTTAATGTCACGATAAATTTTTAACGAAATATTTTTTCTACATCATCATCTGCCTAGCCTTTTCCCAACTATATTGGGGTCGGCTTCCAGTCCAACCGGATTCAGCTCAATACCAGTGTTTCACGTGGAGCGGCTGTCTACCAGACCTCCACAACCCATTAACTGGGTAACACGGTACTTCTTGGCAAGACTAGAGTCAGATTTACTGGCTTCTGACAATCCGTAACGACTGCCAAAGATCTACAAATGACAGCCGAGACCAACGGCTTAACGTGCTTTCCGAGGCACGGAGGAAACTCGGTATGTTAAGATGGTCACCCATCCACAGACCAACCTTAGCAAGCGTTGCTTAACCTTTAAAATCGACCCGTGCGACTGTTATTATTTAGCCACGAGCTCCTCGAAATATTTTTTTTACAGTGATACTCAATTTCTTATCCCGAATATCATTTTCAAACTTCAGTACGGTGTGATGTACATCCGCACTAAGCCTCCCTAACTTAGTGACTATGATTTATTGCCAAACTCGAGTTCAGTCTCGCATAGTTCTAGTTCTCAACTTCAGCACTATATTACCGTCATTGATGTATTCACAATAACAGTCTATTAGGAATTCTAAGGGTGAAGACAAAAAGGGCAATGGACTCACTGACAAGGAAGTGATGAACTATTCTGTTTGGGGAATAAACTTATTTTCATGCTAAATAAAAAAGCTGGTGTATTGAGGTATTTTTGTATGAGAAAAGCAGGTTAGGTAGGTTTTCAAGTGATCACCATGCATTAGAAGACATAGTGATGAAAAAAAAACGAAAGATTCACAAACATAAAGATTGTCGAAAAGTGAAAATAAACTTTAGTAAAATTTCACGATTTCAAATCGCTATGTGGCGAGCAGACTCGACTGTTTATATATAATGCCCCAGCTACACGCTCCGTCTTGCCTGCGAACATGCGTGCAGTCAGGCTTGCGCAGTGTTGACTGTACAAAAAGACGGAACTTCTGGTACTGCACGAGCTTCCGTCTTGTCGTCCACACGCACGCGCTTGCTTGCGCAAACTGGTTTGTGCGGGTATGCTCTCAGGGAAGATGGAGTGTGTAGCCAGGGCATTAGTTGCTGCTGCCAGCTGTCCAACTCGGTGATAGGCGTGTAGCAGTGATTCGCATGTATTCATGGTTTTAGATTAAGTGATTAAAATATGAATACTAACATAGTATTGGGTAAGGAATATTTTTACTAACACAAGATATTACTTGATGAATAAAGATTTATTATAATATTATTAGTACTGCTTGCGTGGTAGTGCCGTCTGCTGCCACGCGTCATATGAAGTCACGAATGCCGTGCGGCAGTTGCATTCGTATATCAGCACATATCGGTGCCGTCTGCTTTCTGAAATCGCACTTAAAAGGCAAAAGTTTGCAGCCAACTGCAGGCAGCAGCAATACATAGAAAACAGTAGAGACGTGGCGATACGTCGCTTGCTGCTGTTGTCCTCAGTCGGCTTCGAACTTGTACCTTTAGAATATCTTTTTTTTATAGAGTGCCAATATGACTCGTTGACATGGCGAGGGCCGCAGGTGTCTGAACGGATGCTGGATTCGAAAAGCATAGGAAAGGAAGATAGCGCTGCCAAAGGTAGGCCTTGGTCAACCATTGGGCGTTTTTTGTTGAAATTATGTTACAATTAAAGCATGTTACAATCTCTGGTTTTGTACCAAAACATATTTCTACACGTGTCTTCAATCCCAAAAGAATATTCAACTTCCATACAACTTCAAGAATATCTTCACAAAACAACATTACAGAAGTCTACACATATTTCGACTCTGTAACTATCTCACATAATGTTACCCTCATTATGTATACCCCAGATTTCTAAAGGACCTATAATATAAAACGCGAGGGGTCCTCAGGGGCCTAGCTTGGGTTCTGACCTTGGCCCCTTGGCCCTTTAAGTTGAAGTTATAGCAGAACTAGTTCCGACTTCATAGTGGAATTAAAGGAAAACAGAATCTTAGGTCCTTACATAAATAAGGTTCAGTTGAGTGGAATGATATTTGGTACTTAGGGGTGCTGAATGAAGGTAGTCTTATTTATCTTGCTTCTCTCAAGGATGTTCATGGTTAGGACAGAATTTTAACAGGATTTGCAAGGGTGAAATGCTATGGTATGAATTTTGTGTATCGTAATACATTTTTTTTTTATAAACGGCTATTGATGAAGACAGTAGTAATAAAAAAAACTGGCCAAGTACGAATCGGTCTCGCGTGCAAAGGGTTCCGAACCAATTTCATTTTTTTAACATGTTCAAAACTATTTATTTTAAAATTATGAAACAAAAAATATAAATAAAACCCTCACAGTAAGCTCTCTTATTTGATATGTCACACGATACAGTACCAATAAAATTGGTCTAGCAGATCCGGAGAAAACTGGCTGTGACAGACGGACAGACAGACAGGCAGACGGACAGACAGACACCCGAGTAATAAGGGTTCCGTTTTTACGGAGATTCGGAACCCTGAAAAATAAAAAAAGACTTGTATATCAGACAGTACGTTATTTGGTTAGTTTTTAAAAACTTAGAAACTAGTGTTAGTAGGTACTTACATTCTATGCTGTGAGTTTTCTTCTTCTTCTTCAGGCCTTGTCCCATTGCTAATTGTAGTCGGCTCTCCTAATCGTTCTTCTCCAGAGATCTCGTTTCTGAGTTGTCAGTGGGTCTATATTATCTGTGGCGAGGTCTTTCAGGCCTTTAGGAACTAAGAACAGGTTTATGAGTAGCCACTGAAATAAAAAATAATTGTTTGTGTAGTTTGTACCAGCGATGTGACGTCACCAGCCCCCTCTCTAAATCTTATACTAATATATAAAGCTGAAGGGTTTGAACTCACAAAGTCACAGTCAAAGTCAGTTTTATGTAATGGAAGTAAATGCCTAGAAGTTAAAGATATCTAAAAATATTTTCGTATTCTAGAAAAAACCTTTTTTTTCTAAATACATGAACAAGTAATAGTTGAGCTCATTAATAAAAAACGAATCCAACAAAGTGTATTGTTAAACTCAAAAGGTCATGGCTCAAACATTGTTAGTAAAAAAATCTTGAAATCGAATACTACGATAACTATTAAACACATTTTCATACAAAGAGTATTGAAATTGGGTGTCTTTTTTTCCATAGGAGGCAACAGAAGTTGCCTTATTTTATTTAGCCTCACTTTTCTCCCGAAAATCTTTTTACAAAAGGACCCTTTGTTATCAACAATCACTTTTATAAACATTAAATCTGTATCAAAGACCAAAAAACTTCGTTAACGTTTCATAGGAATATAAATTATTTCGGGGTCTGTGTGGACGTTGTCAAAGAATGGGAACTATATCTGTTTTGTCAGGGGTGGCTTCATTTGTTTAAGCCGGGATTCTGAAGTTTTTTGTAGTTTTGAAACTAACCGACGAACTTTCCTACCTGGGTAGATTTTAGTGCACTTAAAGTTCGGAGTTAGGAGTTACGCTAGACTTGGTTAGGTTACAGAAGTGAAAATTTTCAGCACTTTTTTTTGGTTGAACAGTTTTTTTTTTTTTTTTTATTGCGCACAGCAAAGTAGTGGAACTCTCTGCCTGCGTCTGTGTTTCCAAAAGCTTACAACCCTCTAATCTCTTCAAAGTTAGAGTGAACAGGCTCCTTCTGGGTAGGCTCGCACCGTCGTAGACTTTGTCTATGTCATCTCTGACATAGACTAGAGTCAAGAGCAAACCCATTACAAATAAAAAATAAAATTTACTGTCAAAAAAAAATTTCGGTTGAAAGTGAGTCTACTCTTATTTTATTATATTTATTTATTTGGAAAAATAAACGGTAAAACAGTAAAACCAACAACATTTTACACATAATATAAAATTATTCTATAATCGGTTCTTACAGTAAGGGTTACGTACAAATTAGCCGAAAAAAACACGTTTCTTTTATGTTTCTTTCTTTACCATTTGTTTATAGAAACACAATCTGTTAAAATTTAAACTGTCTACCTATTACGGTTCTTCACATATAGCCAGCTGACAGACGGACGGCCAGCGGGCAGTAATGGGGTTCAGTTGATTGCTCTTCGAGGACGGAAACCTTAAAAGAACAGGTTTAATAAATTTTATGTTGTTAGAGTACATTTAAGGAATTTATTTTAGGGCGGTTTTTCCCAAAGGCTCATATGACACTGCAATTTTTTTTTTACTTGAATGCCTGTTGTTATTTTACTAAAAAAATCGAATTAGTTTGTCTGATAAATTTTCAAAAAATTGTACCAAAACCAACCCATATGACGTCACGCGTGTCTTCAACTCGCTGTATCCTCTTCCCTTTTTTAACGTGAAAAAATAAAAAATACGTGTCCAATTTTTTTTGAAAATCTATCAGACGAACTAATTAGATTTACAGCAAGGCAGCGGAGCGGAGAAACGGAGAAATATTAACCAAACATGTCAGTCGAAATATCAGTGACTCACATAGTGCGGAGTTTTTATGCAATTGCATTGTTTAAAAAATCTCCGTTTCTCCGCTCCGCTGCCTCGTTCCGCTGTAATGGACTGGCACAGGCACCCTTAGACATGTTTCATAAACAAAGCTCCTTTTCGGCCAATGTTTCGTGGGCAAGCAATACTAAAGGCAGTGATCGTAATCACGAAAGCTATTGATTAGGGCAATCAATGGCTTTCATAATTCCCGTCATTAATTTTTTGGAGTAGCCATCTAATTGAACTCATAATTACCCAACAATATACTTTTGATCACAATAATTGGAAGTGAGTATTATTTGGTAAATTTAACGATAGTTTTTGTGTCTCCTGGGGCATAGTCGGTTAACTCGCTTACACTTTTGACGTCAATTTGAACTAGAACCTACTTTTAGAAGATGAAATTAAACTAAATTTGTTTTTTTTTACTATAAGGTATAATCTCTAGAATTAGGTACTAGAATAGCTCCATTTCCGCACATTTTTCTCCCATTTGGTCCGTTGTGCGTCAGCTAAGTTAACTAGCCTAGCTTCACCCAGAAGCACAGAAGTTTCCTGGGAGCATCACCGGCTTTGCAGTGCGATCTCACCGTTCCGAGGAATTTTTGGCGTTTGGTAGCCATTGCCTCGTATTCCAAGATGACGTGAGCGGTTTATTCTTCAGCGTTAGAGCAGCCCCTGCTGAGTGAGCTGTCCGTGGTGCCTATGTTAAATAGGTTTTTGTTTAGGGGAATGGCCCGTAATTGGCCGTAATCGTTTCTCCGGGACTCGTCGGGTTTCATTGGCTCGGCGTTTTTCTGGTGGTCGCCACTGTTGATTCTGGCTTTCAGGAGTTGCAGTCGTTGGGAATGTGTGGCGGGGCCCGTAATTGTCTCTATTATTGTAATCGGGTACTAATCCGATTACATACAATATTTCCAGATATAATGTTACACTATTATTGTGACTCATGACCTACTTTTTATATACTACAGTAAACTACGCCCGTGACTTCTTACGCGCATATCCCTTAATCTGCCGTTCCCGTAGGGATTCCGGAAAATCCTCTCTTAGTGCTCCAAGGATATCTAACTACCAAATTTCAGCTAACTACGACGATCAGTAGTTTCGGATGTGCGTTGTTTGTCAGTCTGTCAGTCACTCATCATTTACGGAAGAATTTTATTTATATTGATTGATTTGTTCCTATAGGATAGTCACAAGGGCAAAGCCTCGGAAAAAGCTCATCATCATCATCATCTGCCTAGCCATTTCCCAACTACATTGGGGTCGGCTTCCATTCAAACCGGATTCAGCTGAATACCAGTGTTTTACGTGAAGCGGCTGCCTACCAGAACTCCACAACCCATTAACTGGGTAACACGGTACATCTTGGCAAGACTGGAGTCAGATTTACTGGCTTCTGACAATCCGTAACGACTGCCAAAGATCTACAAATGACAGCCGGGACCAACGGCTTAACGTGCTTTCCGAGGCATGGAGGAAACTCGTTATGTTAAGTCGATCACTCATCCACAGACCAACCTTGGCAAGCGTTGCTTAACCTTCAAGATCGACCCGAGCGGCTGTTATTATTTAGCCACGAGCTCTTCCGCGCCGCGGTAAAATCTATCCTTTAATAAAAATCCTTTTAATTATCACGTCCAATCAAGTAATATGCAAATACGATCAAGTTTCAACTGCCCTATATCACTACCGAAATATTATTACCGGGAATAGTCAATCCGGTACGGGCACCGGAATCACCGGATTGAATTGCTAAAGACGCCCTGAGGCTAGATGAACCAACGACCCGAAGGAAGCTGTAGGTACGGTCTACGAGAATCGGGTATGGTAGCGCAACAAGAAAGGGATCCATGGTTATGTATCGTACACGTATATCGCAAAAATATACGAACTTTAAATTTATAATTTTTTGGCATTTATCCCATCATCATCACTCCTAGCCATATACCATGTTATTTGGGGTCGGCTCTCTGTATTTTTTGGCATTTATCCCAATTTTCTATTTCTTTTTCGTCGACATCTCAGTCTAAATTCTTTGCGTGTCGTTTTAACAAAAACACTTTCCAGGTTCTAACTTATCATCATCATATTAGCCGAAAGACGTCCACTGCTGGAAATAGGCTTCGTCCAACGTCGTGGGTGGCCGATGGATGCGAGACGCACAGGACCGGTTGTTGTTCTAGCGACACTTGGGTCTTCTCTTGTCAAGTCCAGCACTAATCTGCGAGAGGTTACAAACCTCAGTCAATTCCCGGTAAAAGATAAAAGCGTTGAGCCTAACCCAAGCCATACAGATTTGATTACACGTACGCAAACATCTAAACAAGACCTCGTTGCCATGACGTCAGACTGCGCAGTCGTATTTTTTCATATTTTCCCCGGAGTGCCATAATTCATGGAAAAAATGGATCAGCCGTACGACATACCCAGGATATAGGCTGTGTTTCTATTAGCGCCCGTGATATCAATATGCTGGAAGAGACGGCTATATAAAGTTTATGTGCTCGATGGCTGTAAACGGGTGCCTACATAAAATAGTGGAGTAATAATGCGTTGGTTATCGCACGTTATTCGTGATAGCTCCTTGCCTATGACGGTCAATTCTTTGATGGCTTCACTTGGGTTTGTCTTGATTTATGGTCAATAACATCAACTGAAGAACAATTGGTTCATAAATCTCTTGGATATCGAACGACCTGTCTCTTCATGTAAGCTTCATTAGGCAAATCCTAGAGTTGCCAGAAGTATGCGTATGTTAAAAGTACATAGTAACACTACTCACACACATTTTGTTAGGGAGTAAACCAGAGAGCCCTTGGATCTTAGTCCAGTTTATTTTTTCTGCATTTGGCCCGGACTCCATCAAAGCGGAAAAGAGACGAGCGAGGCGAAGATGTGTTTTCAAAACCAATAGAATCTCATTAATCACACATCTCAACTCCATTCAGCTTTAGTGGATACCACTGAGCGGAGATGTATCATATTTGTACGGCGCGATGGAAGCGGAGAGGTGAGCTGTTCCTTACTGAGATTAAGCTGGGCTATGGTACAAGGCGGACAAGTGAGCTTTGCCTCGCAAGCTGACGATGGCGTGCAGTGGAGACCATATGTGTGCGGCGTGCGTGTAGTCAGCGCACATCTCTACTCTAGCCAGCACACATCTCCGCTACAATCTGGCCAGTACGCATCTCCACACAGTTTCGGTAGATACACCGTAGCTGAAAAACATCTCTGCTCGTCTCCGCTTCGGACACCTCCACACGTCTCCGCTTTGGTGAAGTCCGGGCCTTAGTCACATTCCATCAAAATAAATCCTAACTACAAAATCACTTTGTAACGCTTTCACGCCAATAGCAAATAAACGATTTTACTTAATATGAATACAGCTGGAGACAGAGGAGCTCGTGGCTAGATAATAACAGCAGCACGGGTCGATCTTCAAGGTTAAGCAACGCTTACCAGGATTGGTCTGTGGATGGGTGACCATCTTAACATACCGAGTTTCCTCCGTGCCTCGGAAAGCACGTTAAGCCGTTGGTCCCGGCTGTCATTTGTAGATCTTTGGCAGTCGTTACGGATAGTCAGAAGCCAGTAAATCTGATTCCAGTCTTGCCATGAAGTACCGTGTTACCCAGTTAATGGGTTGTGGAGGTCTGGTAGGCAGCCGCTCCACGTAAAATACTGGTATTTCAGCAGAATCCGGCTTAACTGGAAGCCGACCCCAATATAGTTGGGAAAAGGCTAGGCAGATGATGATGATGACTTAATATGAATACAGAAACAGATGGAATCCTGGAGACGGTTATGGACGACTTCTTTGTCGCAAAAATATATATTGAAGCGAGCAAAGCCGCGGACAAAAGCTAGTTAACTAATAAATGGTCATCTCGTGAGATGAAAGCTGTTTACGTGAAAAAATAAAAAAATACGTGTCCAATATTTTTTGAAAATCTGTCAGACTGATTAATTAGATTTTTTTAGTAAAATACCCTATTGGGCAGAGGAGTTAAGTGTGGCTAAAGTATAACAGCCGCAGTGCAAACGGGTCGATCTTCAAGGATAAGCAACGCTTGCTAAGGTTGGTCTGTAGTGTTTCCTCCGAGCCTCGAAAAGCACGTTTAGTCGTTGTTCCTGGCCTGTCACTTGTAGATCTTTAGCAGTCGTTACGGATTGTCAGCAGTCGGAAAATCTGACTCAAATTTGACCAAGAAGTACCGTGTTACCCAGTTCATGGGCTGTGCAGATCTGGTAGGCAACCGCTCCACGTAAAATACTAATATTCAGCTGAATACGGTTTGACTAGAAGCCGACCACAATATAGTTGGGAAAAGGCTAGGTAGATGATTTTATGTTCTTCTCCATAGCGCTTTCGATCGTGCAAATTCGTTCATCTTTTAGATCGACTGACTTTGACAATTTAAAGATGCCTGTAAATGGTCTAATGGAAAGAAATGCTTTGAGTTTTGGAGCTTTTATGATCAAGTAAAAAAAAACATCTTTAAGGCAATCAGCTCTAAGGCCACATCCAGCTACTCTACCTCGAACCACTCTGTGTCCATTCAGGTACAGTGCGTGATTTATTCCACCGGAGTTACCACAATATGTCACTCGGGTACAAACGACATACCATTCGGTGCGTACTCCGATCGCTCGTTACTGCTTTACGGATTTTACGATTTAACTTGGACCGATTGTGAGCTAAATCTGGAGCTGTAACTTTTAGTAATGAATTAGGGAGCTGGGTGACTGATTTTTGTGTAGGATTTACAAGATTTTAAAAATAAACTGGCTACATAGTTTTCCGGGTTAAGTAATTGAGATGATATAAATTTTTACACGCGGCTTATGGTATTATATTGGTTTCTAAATGCAGATAGTTGCCAAATTTTGTTCTCGTAATCATCAGGTTGTGGGTAACCGGTAACAACTTCCATTCGAATGATGATGATGATCCCGTCATCTCTGATATATGAAATGTTTGCTTCCTTATTAGCACGCTACTTTCTGGAAAAGGAAAAAGTAAATTAACCTCTGAAGAACCTTTGTTTTGTTTACTAATTGGGGAAATAATAAAAAACAAATATAAACGAAATAATCTACAAGACGCATACAAATAACGTTTACACTGCGCGAGTCGGCTTGGCCCCAATAGAGCATTACGTATTCTGACGGTTGGAGCGATTTGGCCCCAATTGGTCCTTATCCTGTTTTTTTTTAAGGATGGGAAATCATAAAATGACTCCTCCCGCTCTGGGTGAAGTAGGAGGGAGTGTCAGACTCTTACTGACTAAAACCCATCCGTGTTCCTCCTAATGCCCTTTGCGTTCCAGGGCCACGGTGACTCTTTCGAACAATGTCCGCAGCCCCTCCTTATCCTGATAGGTTAAGATTCGTAAGACAAAGTAAATAAAGTCGATTAAGGCTCTCACAGATAGGCATGGTTGGACAGATGGAATAAAACATTTAGGTAATGTTGTTAATGTCTTAAATATGAAGTGTAAAATAAAGTATATAATAAATAAATAATGACACAAGCAAATTAAGCATTGACTTATACATACAAAATACATGCACCAAAACACCAATGCCTATAGCATAATCCACACAAATAGCAACAACAGCTAACCCTCTAATTAAATCAATCCGTCCTCTATCGGCCCTCACACTTGTGAAGTTAATTACTTAATTACATACATTCAAAGGAACTGATCAATGTTGCCCCATTACTCCACATCAGAAGGCCTTGAATCGAGTATTGATGGCATTTCGAACAGCTGGTTGATGTATTCTGTCAACATCTCTGAAAGGAGATGTTTTAAAGTAGGCCAGGTCTATGTATGCTACCTCATAAAAAGAAAAAATCCGTAGAATTCGGGGAAATTACAGTTCACTCAATTAAATGTCTAAACATTTAATTGAGTGAACTGTAATTTGAAAGTAATTTTTAAAGGCTTGTGTTTAAACACCGCCCAAAAAAGTACCTATTTTACTACCAAAAAAGATAAATGGTCACCAAATAATATTCGAGAAGTAGCGCTCGCCGGCCGCTGCCGCGGCACCGCTCGCTTCGCTCGCTCGGATCGCGCGCGGTTGGTCACACTTCTAACTTAACCTAACCTATTTTATCCAGTTTGTAACCCCAAGCCTACATTTTATGGCAATCACAGTTGAGTTGGATAGAATTTGGTGACCATTGATCCATCAACCATTTGGTGACCATTGATCCATTTTTGGTGACCGTCTAAATTATACCCATTTTTAAACATCAATTATGACCACAACACTAATGTTGTGGTCATAATTGATGTTTAATAATTACTTTTATCGATTAATATGGCGTTGCACCAATTTAGTTACTCTGTGCTTAAAAAACAATGACAGTAAACCATAGATTATAGAAAGATAATGTCAGCTGTCATAACAATGTCACTTCAGTCACTTTCGTCAAGTTTCTGGTAAATAAACATGTCAGGAATAAATTACAAATGTCATTAATCAATCAAAATTTGTTGTTTTGATGGATTAATGACATTTGACATTTATTTACCGCCATGATAGGTTTTTTTTGTGTGTTGCAATTTCATGTATAATTTCTTGTGTTTTACCAGCAAAAAACAATTACAGAAGTAGGACAGTTGAAAACTGATTTAAATGTATGTCTATATTTTTAAGTATAGTGTAAAAGGACCTGGCCTAAGTTCCATACATTTTGGAACATCTCTTTTAGGTGGGTTGAGCAAGAAGTGAACTGTCATTCTATTATTTCGTTTATATGGATTGACAATTCACTTCATGTTTACTGCACCTAAGTTTACACAGTCAAATGTTTACAAAATCGCACTGTTGTACCTATAGTATACTTGAGTCATTAATTAATGTTCATATTGTACGTTTACAGGCACTTGATGTGATCTGAGGGCCTGGCACGAATATTTTTGACGTTTGTTAATGTAACGTAAAATTTTGCCATAGCTATAATACTCGTTTCGCACATAATATTTATTTGAATTAGATACTATATTCATATTTTTGCAAGATATAAATCTTGTGTGCCCCATATTATTAAACCAAAATACAATGTGGTTGTAGTTTTTCACATTCAAAATTCACTTAAGTTAACGTTACTCGTACTTTACGTCAAAATATTTGTGCTAGGCCCTCAGAAGTTCCTGCTGTAGCTGCGGAATCTGTTCGAAAGGGGTACTGTAGCCTTGGAACACAAAGGGCACCAGGAGGAACACGGATGGGTTTTAGTCAGTAAGAGTCTGACACTCCCTCTTGCTTTACCCAGAGCGGGAGGAGTCATTTTATGATTTCCCATCCTTAAAAAAAAAGGCCCTCAGAAGTTACATATGAACAGTGCTATGGTAATCTGAAACAGATGTTCTGTTTCTCTCGTACTAACTTGCCCACGACTCATACTTCTGTAAAAATATGTAATGTGCAGGCAGTATGATGATCGCGAAGCTGACTGAAAAGAGGCCTTTTTGAATTTTTTTAGGGTTCCACACGTCCGTACGAAAAAAAGAAAACCCTTACCTACTGGATCACTCTTGAGTCGTTGTCCAAACTCGACTGTCATCAACATCATCAAGCCGAAAGACGTCCACTGCTGGACATAGGCCTCCCCCAAGATGGGGGGTTTGCCATAATCGCCACGCTTGGCAGGCGGGTTGGCGATCGTAGTGCATGGTGTTGAGTTTTACAGAGAATGCTGCTGCTTATTCTCAAGTTTTACAGAGGACGCTGCTGCCTAACTCGAATGTGCGACATTTCAAATCAAATTCAGTTTTTGATCAATTTTCAGTTTTTAACAAATACTTGTTTATTATCATTTGTCAAACTAACATTTGTTCAGAAAACGCAAAAACACATAAAAATCTTGCCCTTAAGTACACTTTCTTTCACCCAGTTTAATTCAACTAATAAAAAGTAAAAACCCCAGTTACACATCAAATTAACTCTGCAACAATGTATAAAATGGCAATACATTAAAATGTCTCCGAGCTGATATTTTATTATACTTTCAACTTAATCCATGGTTATATATGTCGTAAAAACGCCATAAAATAGGTACCAATGTAAACGCGAAGAGTACTCTTAGTGCCCGTTCCCATTATGACGTACCGTCTGTATTCCCGGTTCATCTAAAGAGACGGATATGCCAGTGGCAGTAAGTACAATTTATATGACCCGTCCGTGTTCCTCCTAATGCCCTTTGCGTTCCAGGGCCGCGCTGACTCTTTCGAACAAATTTTGCAATTCTGGCAGGCACTGGCCGTAGCGGGCCATGTCTACTTTGCTGATATTTCTTTGAGGCGCGCATGGAACACAACATGCCGTCGAACCGGGCCATACTTTTTAACAAGTTTTGTTCCTCCAAGGTCCAGTGAGAGACTTGGTCGGCCCACCCCCAATTTTCCAGGCCAGGAGGGTCAACTTGTCCACTTGTGCAGGGCAGTTGCCTGTAGTCCGATCGATTAAGACCTTCCGCAGTTTCTCTATCGGAACCTATACATGACATCAATGGTAACAACTCGATTTGACAGTAACTGTCACGTTGTCATTTATACTTAGTTCCGGTTCGGGGCTAATCGCAAGTCCATAGGTGATACGGTTTAGAATACGTCCAAAACTATGGACTTCGGGCTTAGAGAGTCCCGCCTGGTTCTGATGGGACAGCGAGCCAACAATTTATATGACAAACCCGAGAAAAAGGACGGATACGGGTTTTTAGACGGACATTTTGCTACTGCAGAGAGCCGTCTTCCGTTTAAACAGACGGATCGTCTGAGTGTGAACACGCGCTAACGCAATTACGATTACCTTGAGAAAATGAGCGAATGGTTCTACTGCGGATTAAGGGCTTATGTGGCGTAAATGTGGCTCTAATGTTGCTTTCCTGTTGATCAGGAAATGTGATGTTGTGTGTTGATTTTTCTGGTATTATAGACGTGTGCTTTTAGGGGATAATTCCTTTCTATTTTCGTTATTTTTGATCTCTTCTATACTTTCAAAGCTAAATAGTTTGTTTGGTTTAACGCAATAATCCCAAGAACTACTGGTTCGAATTGAAAAAAATCTTTGACTGCTGTTAGATATTACATTTATCGAAAATGCCATATAACATTACTCTACGACCAATAAGAGCGGAGCATTCATGAAAAATGTGAAGCAGACGAAGTTGCGCGGACCTTCCAGAAACACGGCTACTATAACTTCAAGCCTTTTTTTTTAAAGGATGGGAAATCATCAAATCTCCTCCCGCGCTGGGTGGAGCAGGAGGGAGCGACAGACTCTTACTGACTAAAACCCATCCGTGTTCCTCCTAGTGCCCTTTGCGTTCCAGAGCTACAGTACCTCTTTCGAATAGATTCCGCAGCCCCAGCAGGCACCTGCCCTAGCAGGCCCCGTCTTCCATGCTGACATCTCTTTGAGGCGCGCGGGGATCGCACCGCGCCGTGACCCAAGGCTGGTTCTGATCAGACAGCGAACCACCCAATGCTCGCCGTCCGCAGACCCACGCCACCCTCCCCAAAAATCATCGCATAAATGTTGCACATTTGACGAGTAAGTAGCGTTATAATATTATTATGTTTTTGGGTTTTAAAAATTAGGGTTGTATTTTAACATGAGAACCATCTTAACTTTTAAAAAAATTGCGAGGATAGGTATTGATAGATAATAAAAAATCACATGGGAACTGAATCCACAAGATGAACTTTGAATTTCACTAACTTTAAAAATATTCCTCGGAGTCAAAGCAAAGTAGGTACATTCTTATAAATCGAGAAGGAGCTAAACTTTAAACTACAGATCAACTCAAACTTTATCCTTTGATTCTTCTGACAGTACCTTTATGTAAAGGCATGAATATCGTCTAGAACTGCATAAGATCGAGTCAACCTTACTCACGGAGGGTTTCGATCTTGATATTTATAATAGTTTTTTTTTTCCAGTTTTTCAATTATTCTTTAAAATGTTTATCAGAGTTATTTAAGAGGACTATGTGTTTAGAGAAAGATGGGTGACCATCTTAACATAACGAGTTTCCTCCGTGCCTCGGAAAGCACATTAAGCCGTTGGTCCCGGCTGTCATTTGTAGATATTTGGCAGTCGTTACGGATTGTCAGAAGCCAGTAAATCTGACTCCAGTCTTATCAAGAAGTACCGTGTTACCCAGTTAATGGGTTGTGGAGGTCTGGTAGGCAGCCGCTCCGCGTAAAACACTGGTATTCAGCTGAATCTGCTTTGACTTGAAGCCGACCCCAATATAGTTGGGAAAAGGCTAGGCAGATGATGATGATGTGGATAGAGAAAGCATTCTATTTTCCTGTAATCCTGTGTGCAAAGTGTAGCAGAACAAACTTAATACCTCTTAAGGGGTCATTGCACTCATAATTATGAACAAGTTTTATTATGGGATCAACACCGAAATTGAGAAAAAAAAATTGTACATTACATTTTGTCGATTTGTGAGGTATGGTACTGCGTTTAATCTATTACAGATAGTATATTAAGAGTAACTTTGTCAAGGTAGCTCTAAAAACTAGATTAATTTGTAGATGTTAATTCCAAACAAGACAATATTTGGTCCTAAATAAGAATAAAGTCTTGAGCATCGACGACGAGTTGCTAGCCTGTCGATTTTTAACCGGTTGCATTTTGGGGAATGTGTGACGGAATTGCATAATTTAATTCCGCCAAGCCCGTTCCATCATCGGACCACAAGGAGAACGGCGATGCGCCACCGGTACATGGTGTACATCCCACCCACGCGCACAAAACGTTTTGGGAATACATTCTTAATGCGTGCAGCTAAGGAGTGGAATTCTCTGCCGGAGTCTGTGTTTCCCGATAGCTACAACCTGGGATAAAGACTCCCAGGTTGTAGCTATCAAGAGTGAATAGGTTACTTCTAGGCAAGCGTGCTCCATCTTCGACCACATCATCGCTTACCATCAGGTGAGATGGTGGTCAAGCGCGTGCCTAATAATAGTAAAAAATATGAATAAAAAAATAACGATGGATAAACAAAGTCGTGCCGTAAGGGTTTCTTCTACCATCTGCAAACGGAACCCTAAAAATAATTAGATACGAAGGTGGAATCTATAAAACAGGCGATGCGCGTAAAGTAGCAATTTCTCGTAAGCGCCTGCAAATTATCCGACCGTCAGCATACATTATCTTGGAAAGGAAATAAAAATCTACGTGGGTTTACCCCCATACCCTTCTGTAATAGATGTATTGAATGATCCAGGGCTCCGCTATCTTCTTGTGTTTTTACAAAACCGATGCAAAGGAATCTAAATGTCGTGTGAGTGATTATTTTTGTTTCAATTTTAATACTTGTTAACTAATTTCAACAAAAATCAGCCGAGTGCGAGCCAATCCCTCGTGAAAATTTCTGACAAATAATATTCCCTAAAATGTTACTAAAATACTTCTTATAGAAAACATACAAGTCTCAACAATTGGAATTATCGGTGTAAAACGAAAAACTAAAATATCATTTACTATTATTTCTTCAACTTTTTTATAAAAATAACTCTTTTATATGTAAGTATGTTAAAACTTGAAATTAAAATAAAAACTTTTAATTTTTGTGCCAAAAAATTCGTACGTACACGTCGTATGGCAATGCTTATTCTCTGTCCGAGGTAAAAGCCAGCCCTTTGGTCACGCGAAGTGTCAACTAAGCGTTTAGGACGTTCTTTAAATAACTCATGAGCGCAATTATTATCTTAGTTTCGGATATAATAATAATCATTTGCTTCATCTGCCTAGCCTTTTCCCAACTATATTGGAGTCGGCTTCCAGTCAAACCGGATTCAGCTGAATACAGTGTTTCACGTGGGGCGGCTGCCCACCAGACCTCCGCAATCCATTAACTGGGTAACACGGTACTTCTTGGCAAGACTGGAGTCAGATTTACTGGTTTCTGACTATCCGTAACGATTGCCAAATATATGTATACAAATGACAGCCGGGACCAACGGCTTAGCGTGCTTTCCGAGGCACGGAGGAAACTCGGTATGTTAAGATGGTCACCCATCCACAGACCAACCTTGGCAAGTGTTGCTTAACCTTAAAGATCCACCCGTGCGGCAGTTATTATTTAGCCACGAGCTCCTCGGTACTAATAATAATAATAAATAATAAAACTTTATTTCTGACCATCCCAGATCCATATTCACATTAAAAAAGAAAAAAAAATTAAACAGTTTAACACTATATGTAGGGAGTTCCGCTGATTCATACCGATGCTCAGAATCCCAAAAAATCCCACTGTAGGATTAAAAAGTTCAACATCATGGCAAAACATTACTAAGTAATTAAAGTATTAAAAAAAAGAGCAGCTGATTCAGTTTAATATCGAACAATCCAACTCTAAATACTAAACCAATTGATAAACCAATTCATAATTTGTAATGATCATATCTCCGCCGATTATCACATATCACTCCATTTACAAGACAGTCATAAGCTGAGCATTTGATCCAATTATATATAATAGAATAACATAATGCAGCGGAAGATTGACCTCTCTTTGAGTATGAATAAGACAGGCTATGGAATATGGAACGCATCACCAACAGATGTTACAGGCTTTGCTGTTTGTGCATGTGAGATTTTTTTTTCCAACCACAACTGAGACACAACAATAAGGAGCGTGCATAAACTACAGTTGACAGCAAAGAAATGTCGCTGTCAAGTATATGTTTTATAATATAAAAATCGAAATAGCTACGCTAGATTGCACAGTCGACTTCGCGCACGTTCCCCTAAACTGAATGTCAATGTAAGTATTTTGACCCTTAAAATTTCGAATATGTGACACTAGATGGCATAGTCAACGCCGTGCACGTTCTCTATACTTTTGTTTTTTTTTGTAACTTGCTCTTAGCCTTCCCTCTGCAAAAAACACCAGCCTTAGACACCATTGTGCTGCCACCGACCCACGACAACGCCGTAGAAGTGAAATAATTTCAGATGAGGAATGTCGACGGGACATTTTGATAGCAGATGCAATCAATACCGTACATCACTAACTTTTTGTCGATCAGCTAGTCAATTCTGTAAACATCTCACCATGAAAAGGTGGAGTGAGCAAAAAATTAGTTTTCATTCCATTTTAGTAATTTAAACTGACAATATCGCTGCTTAGTATGAGTGAGATGTCTTTTGAGTATTTGTTTTGACGTTTTTCGGCTGTTATGATGATGATGATGAATCATCATCATAACAGCCGAAAAACGTCCACTGCTGGACATAGGCCTCCCCCAAAGACGGGGGTTTGCCATAGTTGTCACGCTTGGCAGGCCCATTCTCCACCCACGGGAAGTGATATAAAGAATAATATTAACCCAGTATTATTCTTTTACGGCGCCATACCCAGTTGTTTTATCATATTTACTTAATTCCCATATTTACTTTAAGAAGCACAAACTATGCTGACCTACTTTGGTATTTTATAGCTTATCTTATTCATACTCCAAGCTTCTTTGATTAATATCGCCTCAGTCTATGCAGGATTTCGGTAATGGAATCCGTCTAGCAATTATGTGGTGGTTATAAGCAGGAACTAGCACATTATTACGGTAAACTCTAAAGCTCCTTGTCTACTAGAGATAAAAGGAGCTTGCGAGATTAACTATGTAGACCTTTATGTACTTACTTAGCTGGAGTGATAGATATCTCTGTTTAGTATATTTAAGAATGCTACAATGCTATATATTTAATATCTTGGAGGTGCATTCATTCAGCAAAGTATGACTTTGCTCAAATCAAACAACATAAATAAACACCGAGGAGCTTTTAAATAAACTTGAGCGTTTGCAAAATATCTGTATTCGTTTTGTGATTAATCTTAAAAAATATGATCATGTTTCAGGATTTCGCAAGGTTCTCAAGTGGCTCCCTATTCGACTTCGCAGGAACTCTCGGATATTGTGTTTGCTATTTAACATCCTTCACAATCCTAAAACGCCTTCCTACCTACGAGAACGCTTCTCCTATTCCCATCCTTCGGATGCGCCTTGCAGGTCGCATCTTAGAAATCTCCCTAAATCCCCTCCCCACTCTACCGATTTTTACTCCTACTCCTTTACTGCACATGCGGTACGGTTGTGGAATTCACTACCGCCTGACATTAGGGATTGCCAAACTCTTGCAGTTTTTAAAGAAAGAAAGAACACTAACTTTCCTTCTCGTCATAGTTACAAATAGGTATGTATTATTATTTATCTTTTATATCATATGGTATGTATTAGTAGAGGATCTCGTGGCTAGATAATAACAGCCGCACGGGTCGATCTTCAAGGTAATGCAACGCTAGCCAAGGTGGATGGGTGACCATCTTAACATACCGAGTTTTCTCCGTGCCTCGGCAAGCACGTTAAGCCGTTGGTCCCGGCTGTCATTTGTAGATCTTTGGCAGTCGTTACGGATAGTCAGAAGCCAGTTAATCTGACTCCAGTCTTGCCATGAAGTACCGGATTACCCTGTTAATGGGTTGTGGAGGTCTGGTAGGCAGCCGCTCCACGTAAAATACTGGTATTCAGCTAAATCCGGCTTGACTGGAAGCCGACCCCAATATAGTTGGGAAAAGGCTAGGCAGATGATGGTATGTATTAGTATGTTATTTATGTATTGTATGTTATATTTAATATGTATAGTTTTTATTTTAGCTTCTTACTGTTACACACTATGTCTTCATCTCCTTTTACTCTACTCTCCTTTCGCAGGTATGCTGGAAGAGATTTCTATAGAAATAAGCATCACCTTTGTACTTATTTTTCTGTTTCTTTCTTCTTATCTTCTTATTAAATGTGTGTACATAAATTGTTAAATAAAATAAATAATAAATAAACTCCTTTCTTTTTTCTTTTCTTTCAATTAAACCTGATGGAAAACAATGAATCAAGCATAAAAAAACTTCTGGACAGAATGTAAGTAATTCAATTTTGAAAAAACTCCCAGGTTGTACTGGCACAGTTTGAGTCCCAAAATGTTTTGTGCGTATGGGTGAGGTGTCCACCTAACGGTGGCGCATTACCGTATGATACGCTAACCTTTTACAAGTTATTAACTTGTGAAATCTTTTGTTTTTTATTTTCTTGGGTATCTGGAGACCCGGTCCTTTGATAGGCGTACAAGGGGTCGAAGCCAACTCGCAGAGACCCCTTTAGACATTTCACACCAAAAAATCTGTTTTTTTTTTAATCTTTTTTTTTTTTATTTAGGAATGGGCTTGCTCTTTTATTCCTATTGTGCAAGACTAGGCCATTATCCTTTCATCAGGTAACTTGCTTACTTGCGCTAGCTCAAAACAGCCTTTTATTAAACAAAATTAAGGCTTGTATACATGCCAATGACATTGTGCATACAAGCGAAGCTAACTACACCTCTACGCGCCACTCCGCTAACCGTGTTTTTAATTTTTATAATAAAAATAATACATATTTTTTAAAAGTAACAAAACCAAATTATTTTCGTTTGTATTGCAAACACTAGATATTTTTTTAGTCTTTTGTTAAAAAATGAAGGAGTAAAATGGTTTCATCTCAACGATTTGGAAGTGATTTTTTTTCTTATTATGTGATACAGATATATAAATTCTGGTTAAACCAAATTACGTATTATATCATGCAGATTACTATCTATTTTTTTTCAAATGTAATTTCTCAGTAAATGCTGACAAAAAACTGTTTCATCTGCACGCTATTTTTAAGCTTTTTCGAGAGAGTGGCATTAATAAAACAACATTTCACAAACTTAGCTTAACAACATTTTACGTCAACACTTTTACTTGTCATCAAAACCACAAAATTAATTGCGATAGTCTTCCACACCTCTGACTATGTCAGCATTTCTGTTCCAAGCAATCAATTAGGTCGGCTTAATACTATCACTACCAGCCACGCGATAACCACCCTTAAAGCCGAAGAAATAAGGGATAAATAATGATTTATTAAATATATAATATAGAAAGGGTGACAGCAACAAAACTGGCAACTTCCAAATTGTTGTGGAAAAGTTTAATTTATGCGGTAAGTTGGATATAGAATTATTTGGGACATACTGGTGAGAAAGATCAACATTGGAAACTATAGAAGCCAATAAATACTTTGGTCAGTGGGGCGGTTAATTTATTCTTTGTTTGTGTTTTGAAAGTGTGTTTATTAATATGTTGGGATTCACTGTTTGTTTTTGTTATTTTCTCTGTTTTTATGTCCTTTTGGTTGGAGGAATACTAAGCCTATTAGAGTGTGCATGTATCTTCGTCTTCCATTTGGGTTTGTAAAGATCATCATCAACATTTTCCTGCTCTTATCTCTAAAAACATGTTGACGTTTTTTTCTTCCATTCTGTCCAGTCCTGTCCTTATACAAATTTACTTCTTCCGTGTCGGACACTCTTGTCAGAGTAGTCGTGCTTGCGCTGATGAGGAACACGGAACAGAGATGTTTGGTGCATCGTCGTCTTTCCCGAGAACATGTTCTCTCAGCGATGCGCTTCCATTTCTGCCTTATACAAATAAAAATATTTATTCTTCGTAAGTTATTATATCCCATCGCAATTTGTTTTTAGTTAGTGTAGCGTGTTTTCTTCTCCTTCTATACTTCTATATTAGTCATTATTATCCGAGTTTTCACTTTTTTCTATCTATCTTTTACGAAATACATATAAATGATTTGATATTGCTAATTCTTCAATTTATTATATAGAATCTATTTTAACCCTCGTGGAATACTGGCCAATATTCACAAGTTAATACTGTGACATCTTAAAACCCAATTTTACGCGTGTGGGAGGGAGTTAAAAAAAGACGCAAAGTACTATTCCTTTTTAACAACGAAACCATAAAGGCATCAGTACGGCAAGCAGTCGGTTCTCCTTTGTTAGAATCAATACAGCGTTAATTCGTTGGATTCATTTTTTCTTAACAATATTCTTAATTTTGTTTATGTATGTATCTATGAAATTTGTGCTCTTTCTGTGTGTTTTATTCCTTTAAATTGCATCTGGCATTTTGTCTCTGCACCACCCTAAGGTCGACTAGCATGAAGTTTTAACCAACTTCAAAAAAACGAGGAGTTTCTCAATTCGGTTGTATTTTTTTATAATAAATAACTTCTTAACTGGACTTGCAAACATATTTCATTAAAACTATCTATACTAATATATAAAACTGAAGAGTGTGTTTGCTTGTTTGCTTGAACGCTAATCTCAGGAACTACTGGTCTAATTTAAAAAATTCTTTCAGTGCTAGATAGCCCATTTATCGAGCAAAGCTATAGGCTATATATCATCACGCTAAGACTAATAGGAGCGGAGCAGACGAAGTTGCGCGGGTCGACTAGTAAAATATAAAGCCATCATACATCTAAATCTATTCCAAACTTACCTCTATCCCTGTTACAATGAACAAATTCAAAATGGTGGTAAGTAAATTGCAATGAATAGCAGTTCTTGGATAAAAGAGTGCCGGGGAAAACGTTTAAAGTCACGAATGTGATTCATTCACATATTACTTTTGAAAAGAATTATATTTCACATTCATGCGCTACTTTAGTCCGATAGTATTCATATTTAAATTATAGAGGTAATACTTTTGTAACCGTTTGTACAAACGTAGGTATATGAAGTACAGTAGTAGTCCTACATGTAATGAGATACGGAGCCGAAACGTGGACACTCACCATAAGCCTGGTCCACAAATTTAAGGTTGCTTAGCGTGCAATGGAGAGAACAATTCTAGGGGTTTTCTCTGGTGGACAGAATTCGCAACGAAGTCATTCACCAGAGAACTAAAGCCACCGACATTGCGCGTAAAATCAGCATGCTGAAAAGAAAGTGGGCCAGCAATGTTTGTAGACAGAGAAACGGCTGATGGAGCAGCCATGTGTTAGAGTGGAGACCGCGTATGGGCAAAGGTAGTGTAGGACGCCCTGCAGTACGAAGGATCGATGATTTAAAGAAGGTGGCTGGCAGCGGATGGATGCGAACTGTTCAAGACCGCGATGATTGGCGCTCTTTGAGGGAAGCATACGTTTAGCAGTGGACGGCAATCGGCTGAAATTATCATGATGATGATGATGTTCATTCACACAAATCGATAATAATGACAAATTATATACATAGATAAAAGCACGTATAAAGAAGGAGTAAGGAAAAGAAGCTATAGGGTTTAAAAACAAATCTGGGTCACTGTCGATACATAGAAAAAGTTCTCAGAACCCTGGCAGCATTGCCACTTGCCACGTTAAAAGCCAGTGCAGCCAGTCAATTCTGTAAACATGTCGAAGTGAATGAATCGCTTGGATGAAGTGACCACAAAGTAAGATGTCATTCCATTTTGATTACTTGATTGACAGCTCATTTCGTGAACACTGCACCCGAACCTTGACTTCAATATGTTTACAGAATTGCACTGCTGATTCTTTGACCAAAAACGGCCAGTTAATAGTTAGTAGGCTAGTCGTTTACCAATGTTGTAAAATTCCCTATATTTCTTTGTTTTAGATAAAAGTTAAGTAAGAAGAAAGAAAGAAAGAAAGAAAGAAAAGACGTTTATTTTCCCAAAAGCGACGCACAAAACACAAAATAATAAGGGAATAAATAAAAACTTAACTAAAAACTAAACTAAATAACCTATTGTCACTAGGACTATGTCAGGACCGGGCACAAGTCTTTGTTCACACCATAGACAAACAGAACACAGTTCCATCATCAAAAGTTCGACAGATTGTCTATGGTGCGACCGCGGCGTCCGGTGCTGCCCGTCATTGACAAGTTGACATTAAACACAAAAACAAAATAAACAATAATTTACAATAGGTACAAAAATAAAATCGAAAACATAAATTAACAAGTAAGTTGTGCGCCGCATCCGAGCAAAAAACGGTCGTTGCTCAGCGTATGCCGCGACTCTGGACAAGCCCAGAAATCACAGCGCTGGTTTTCAGCAACCACCGGTTGAGTGGCATCCTGGCGTCCCTCCGCGAGTACTTATAAATAAACAATACAATGCAGGTAAACACTTTAAATAATTAAATGAGTCAAATTAAATTTGTAATACTAATAAATAAAATTTTTCTTCTTTGCAGGAAACATAATGCATAGATATTATGTGACTTGCGGTGTATCGGCTTGACACAAAAATCGATGGAAATGCCTTGCAATTAAACTTAAAAGCATTAGGGCCTGTTTCACGATCTCCGAGTAACCACTTATCACCGAATAAATTCGAAAATAGAATTATCTGCCAAGTAAATTAACGGGAACTTAATCGTAGGAGGTGAAACAGGCACTTAGTGTCATTAACGTTATCAGAATTGTATTCTATTTTTTTCTGATTGTGTATCAAGTGAGGTATGCCAACTGATGGGAAAGGTTCGTATGACATCGCCAAATCTCATGTACGTCAATGTATACGCTTACGCTCGTGCCACTTTGTCCTGACAAAATTCACGCACACATTTTCACTCGAACTCGAAAATACCAAAAGATATTAAAAAATACAAACTTCATAAGTATGTTCGTCACGGACTCATATTACTTCATTGTTGTCGCATGTGATGGCAAACAATCCGTCACGTTTTACGAATTTAAAATCCGATACGTTAATAAATTGTGTTTCAGCTGCCCGTCAAGTTTGGAAATCGACTTAAATTGGTGCTCCGGCACATTGGGAACGGACGAGTGATTGGCCCACCAGTAGGTACGGGCATAATTGTATACGGACCCACGCCGTAATACAAGAAAAAATAAATTTCATTTTGGAACATCAAACTGAAATTTAGTCTTGCCAAAGTGGGGTCAGATCGTCAGTCACTCTATGTAACGTACTGTTTTTTTACTATTAATGGGCACGCGTTTGACCGCTATCTCACCTAATGGTAAAACGATGATGTGGTCAAAGATGGAGCTTGCTTAAAAGTAACCAATTCAGTCTTGACATAAAGACTCCCAGGAAACACACTCAGGCGGGGAATTCCATTCCTTAGCTGTACGCACAATAAATGTGTTCCCAAAACGTTCTATGCGTGGGGGTTGGATGTCCATCATGTACCGGTGGCACATCGCCGGACGTCTTGTATTCTGGTGATGGAACGGGGTTGGCGGGATTAAATTATGCAATTCCGTCGCACACTCCCCAAAATACAACCCTTTAGAAAACCGACAGGCTAGAAACTCTATCTGATAGAGTGGATATCAACCCCAAAGAAGTTGGGACAAAGCTGGATAGATTGGCCCCAGGGGCGGTCCTTACCAGTCGGGGATCACGGAAAGCAAAATAAGTTCTCGCGATCCCCGGAGTAGGTGAGAGATGGAACGTCAGTAAGAGTCTGACAGACCCCTCTGCCCGCCTTAGTTAACATACAGAATTTAAAATAGATAAGTCAAAGAACCAAGAATATTTCAATCGTAAACTGTTGCTGAAGTTAACCTGGTGCCAAAGTTTACGGTTTAGTCACCCAAATATGGAACGCGGGTTACAAAATGCTGTTCGAACGTTTTTCCTATGCAATTGAGAGCAATAGAGAAGCGAAATTATCACTACTTAAAACAGACCATTACTGAATGTGTTCGCGTGGAAACAGTTTTGTAATCCAAGTAGGTATTTATCGACTACCTTATACTTAGGTACTATTACTACTTTTACTTTAAACAAAAAATAATAAAAAGGGTATAAGTATCCAACGATGGGTTCAGGTCGTCTTGCCCACCAGGCCGGCAACGCATGCACATAACCCAATCGTCCCGACCGCCACCGTATATGGTCTCCAATGATCCCCACTCAACCAAACTCTTTCTAAAACCAGAGAAGAAGAATCATGATTACGATATTTTAAACTAGCTACATATTTTTGCGCTAACAAAGTGAACTTTAAAGCTGTGTGTATCATTAGTCATGCCCGAGAAACAATTACATTTAATAAACTCGGCAAAAGTTACACGACGTCAAATAACACCATTTATTATGGTAACCATTGTTCGGATGATGATTTAGAATATTGCTTATGCGACGTTTCTATGTTTATTATTATTATATTGAGAGAGAAATACATTTTCGATATTAATCGGTCTATAATTTGCAGTGTTGCGAAAAATTGGGAAGCGTTTAGAAAGCGTTTATAAAGCGTTTTCAAATAAATACTATGATTTATGTTGTATTTTACCAGTTTCAGCTATTTGTTACTTGAATTTGTTTTGTGGACCATTCTAAAATATATTTTTATATTCTTTCTTGTTAGTCTTATTATTTATCCAAAGCGCTTTTACTGAGAATGAGTTCTCCTGTTTTTGATTTCCTCGTCGAGCTATGATATTTTTTTTTTAAATTTAAACTTATATACAGTAAAGATACATAACACTTAATGCATCCTCGACCAGTGAAACAATGAGTTAAAAATTACACTGTAGTCGGTGTAAAACAACAAACATGTAGTCATCATCTGCCTAGCCTTTTCTCAACTTTATTGGGGTCGGCTCCCAGTCAAAACGGATTCAGCTGACCAGACCTCAACAACCTATTAACTGAATAATAAGGCAGTTCTTGGCAAGACTGGTGTTACATTTTACTGGCTTCTGACAGTCCGTAACGACTGCCAAAGATCTACAAATGTCAACCGGGACCAACGGCTTACCGTGCTTTCTGAGGTACGGAGGAAACTCGGTATGTTAAGATGGTCACTCATCCACAGATTAACCTTGGCAAGCGTTGCTTAACCTTAAAAATCGATCCGTGCGGCTATTAATCCTTAGCCACGAGCTCTTCAAAACAACAGACATGTAACATTTTAACCAAAATCTTCATCTCCACAAAATCCCAAAACTCTTTTAACCCGACCTGTCATTCAAACCCAGGACCCACGCTCGGCAGTTGCGCTATTCATGCAGGCAACTGGATACCTATCTAAATATTCGATAGAACTACTTTAATCTACAAATAGCTTGCAAACGAACCAATATAACAAGCTTTACCAATTGAATAGAACCCGCGAAGATCTTGCCACGCCTCTGCACTATCTAAGGTAGATGTTGGTAGTACTACCAACATCTACCTTCGATAATGCTGTATGGTTGGTAGTACTGAGCACTAAGCTGTATGGTTGGTAGTACTGATTGAAGTCTGGATAATCCTCTATAGTGAAGGAAATTAATGGAAGTGATGAGTTATTTAGGAAGTCTTGTGGCAGACAGTTCAATGAACTTTTACGAATAAATTGGTTTCAATAAGTTTTGTTGTATCTCTAGAACTCAAAAAATAACCACATTTAGACAGTTACGTTTGGTTTTGTCGTTAATCATTAAAAATATTTTATATCTCCAATTCCAGAACATCAGTCACTATTTAGTTTAAAATTACTCATTCTCATGTCAGAAACAAATCGCAGAAAACCGTAAAAATGAAAAAAAAAAAAACTGGCCAAGTGCGAGTCAGACTCGCACACGACGGGTTCCGTACCATAAACCTTATTTTTTATTATCTGTTATAGCGGCAACAGAAATGTACAGTCTGTGAAAATTTCAAGTGTCCACCTATTACGGTTCTTGAGATACAGCCCGCGGACAGACGGACGGACGGACAGCGGAGGCTTAGTAATAGGGCCCCGTTGGTAGCCCTTTGAAGTACGGAACCCTAAAAAGGGAGGACTTAGATTATTTAAGTGCAAAAGAAAATGATTATAAGTACTCGTAAGTAATTACTTAAAAGGTTTGACGGAACTGCACCACTCCCTTATTAGGTCCGGACTCCACCAAAGTGGAGATGAAACGAACGGGACGAAGACATGTTTTCAAAAACCAATAGAATTTTGTTAATTAAACATTTCGTCTCCACTTAGCTTGGATACCACTGAGCGGAGATGTATCATATTTGTGTAGCGCGATGGAAGCGGAGATGTGACTTGTTTCTCGCGGAGATTGAACTGGGCGCGGTACAAGACGGAGATGTAACCTTTGCCTCGCAAGCTGCCGATGGCGCGCAGCGGAGATCAGATGTGTGCGACATGCAGTGTAGTCAGCGTACATGTCCAACCTAGCCAGCACACATCTCCACTTCAGGCTAGCCAGTACGCATCTCCGCACAGTTTCTAGTTGAAAAACATCTCTTTTTGTTTCCGTTTCGAACATCCCTGCACATCTCCGCTTTGGCGGAGTCCGGGTCTTACATCCTCATCTGAACTGTAACAGGATAATGTTGTGCTCATCAATAGAGAAAGAAAAAATAATGTCCACATCTATATTTGAAGGAATAACCCTCAAAAACTCACAACCACGTCCTAAAGTCCACTTAAAGGTTTACTAGAAAACGAGTCCATAATAATTCAGTCCTAACTCGTACAAATTACTCCACCTGTTCAACTTGTCGGACCGAGTCCAAGTTTTGCAATTACGCAGTCTAACTGGAACGGCATTAATGGACCTGGCTGTGGGAACGGCGGAAGGGTTAGTTAAAACAGCTAAACAATCGGTGCTAAGTTAAATTGCGGGGATGGAATACAAGGCGATGCATGTTGGTTGTTAAAGGTTTTGCAATTGAGAAATAAGTTTCTTTAACATAGATATAAACTTGCCCCAGGTCGGTCTACGTTCCAGGGTTGCAGATTTTTTTCGAAAGAGTAACCACGGTCTTGGAACGCAAAAGGCACTAGGATGATCACGGATGGGTTTTAGTCAGTAAGAACCTGAAACACACTTCTGCTTCACTGAAAGCAAGAGAAACCATTTTATGATAAAAATAAATAAATAAATAAATGATTTCCCATCCTTAAAAAAATCCTTAATAAAAAGTGGTAAAGAGAGAGCTGGACTCACGCAGATATGAAACGTGAAATGTTTCAAAATTTTCATTGGCAAGGTTTATGTTTGTTCATCAGAGAATTTCAACACTGTGGTGTATATTGTAGTTTTAGATCAGCGCCATCTCTTGACTAGTTGATAGCATTAGCAGCTCTTAAGATATCCAGCTGTGAGAGACGGACAGACTTAGTCATACCATAAGGGTTTCTTTATACCATTTTGGTACGGAACCCTAAAAAGGTCGATCTACGTTCGACTAATCCAAACGTATTCATATTATAGACTAGCTTTTGACCGTGACCGCGGGACATGCGCGTACGAACGCGCATGTCCGATGTTTTCGTTCCCGTAAGTATTTTGGGCCTTGAACCACTCTCCAACTGGGATTCCAATGGAAGCTATGTGTTCCAAATATTTCCAATACCGTTGAGACTCCGGCGGAACCTTTTGGTTCTACCCAACCCAACGTATTTAATGAAAGCCACATTAAAATCCGTTTGAAAGATATAAGCATTCAGACGGTCGGAAAGAGCGACTTGAAAAGACGTAGGTAAACTTTTGTGGTAGAAATAACACTTGAACGGTATGAAACAGGAGTTCCAAGTTGGTTTGTAAACAAATCATTTCTAAACAATTGGTGCATTTCCCAAAGAGTTAAATTATGGCACATCGAATAAAAGGGGATGAATGTTGTGGATTGTGTGAACAATTAAGTGTTTAGCAAATACATGTGTTTTGTCACTTATTCTCATCGAAAATTAGGTCTCGTAGGCATTCACTGAACGTAAAACACTGCTATTCAGCTAAATCCGGTTTGACTAGAAGTCGACCCCAATACAGTTGGGATAAGACTAGGCAAACGATAATGACAATATTGTCATCGAAAATCGGACAATTCTCTGTTTCCGATTTTAATTTATTTACGGTAAAGTGGTTTATTCAGAAATTGGAAGTAAACTGTGTATCCATCGGTCTTGTTGGCATAGTAAGAGAATACAAAATTCCAGAAGAATTTTAAGTAACTTCAAAGTGACTAAACCAGTCTAACTAATCAGCCAATAAAACTTCTGTCAGTTTCGCTTCAAACAGCGGTAATACGAAATAATAAGGGCAAGCGCATCGATCACCTAGCAACAGCAAGCGCCCTTAATTGCTAAAGTTTACATGGCAAGAACCCGACACGCGTCTGAAGTAATTTGTTCGAAACTTATAGACGTGGAAAATTCCGCTGAAGCTATTTTTAAAGCGTTATTATCAGAGGATGAAGTCTTAATTGAAGGTATGGTTATTAAACCATATCTTACCTCTATGGAAGACAATATCTTGAGATAACAATGTTGGAAGTTATAAAGGTTATGTTTTGAACGTTTTGCTCTACCGGAGAACAGAGGGCCAATTCTTATTTATTTATTTTTTATTTTTTTTTACTATTGATAGGCACGCGTTTGACCACTATCTCACCTGATGGTAAGCGATGATGTGGTCGAAGATGGAGCACGCTTGCCTAGAAATAACCTATTCACTCTTGATTTAAAGACTCCCAGGTTGTAGCTATCAGGAAATATTAATATTTTATAATTGTTAAGAAATATTTACATTCGAATTTTGGTCGCAATCTATCTTAAAACCCTCAATTTTACTACAATTTCGACAGATCAGTCGCAGAGATGCGAAACCCTCAAATTTTGAAATCAAAATTGTAATCAAATTTTGAAACCAATCTGCTCCGAGGGTTTTGAGAGAATTTTAACACTGTGGTGTATATTGCAGTTTTAGATCAGCGCCATCTCTGAACCGATATTGGAAATAATTTATTTTTGTTGATGATTTCTGAAAAACTGTATTATTTAGAGACATCGTTTTATTTTTCCTGTAATTTTTACATAAACTTCTATCACATCAAATAATTCCAGATTTTTCTGTAAGCAAACTTTGGAGATTAAGAGGGGAAAGGTAATTTTTTTTTAATTTTTTCGTCGAAAGTCGAAAACCATGCGCCCTAAAAAAAATTAAAAATATTTTTGAGAATGTGCAAATATCGTTCTTTTATATGATACCCCCCACAAGCCCTATTAGTCTAACTTTGAAGTTCTTAGAACCCATTTCAGTCGATTTTGCAAAAAATATAAACTTTTTTCTTATATGCAAAATAGTTAAGCAAACGTCATCTAAAACCATTCCAAATTTCAAGTTGATTTGAAGTTCTTGAGATATCCAGCTATGACAGATAAACGGACTTAGTCACACCAAAATGGTTCCATTTTACCATTTTGGTACGGTACCCTATAAATGCATTTGACAATTCAGCCGTATAAAAATACCACTTTCTTAAATCACTGACTACAGGATGGATGAAATTTTAAACCAGTACCAATATCAACTGTTCTAAAAGGAGCAGCTCGTGGCTAGTTAATAACAGCCGCACGGGTCGATCAAGGTTAAGCAACGCTTGCCAAGGTTGGTCTGTGGAAGGGTGACCATCTTAACATAGCGAGTTTCCTCCTTGCCTCGGAAAGTACGTTAAGCCGTTGGTCCCGGCTGTCATTTGTAGATCTTTAGCAGTCGTTACGGATAGTCAGAAGCCAGTTAATCTGACTCCAGTCTTGCCATGAAGTACCGTGTTACTCAGTTACTGGGTTGTGGAGGTCTGGTAGGCAGCCGCTCCGCGTAAAATACTGGTATTCAGCTAAATCCAGTTTGACTGGAAGCCGGCCCCAATATAGTTGGGAAAAGGCTAGGCAGATGTTGACCAATCTCGACTAAAAGGCATGTAGCAGATAATGATGGATGATTCATCATCTGCCTAGCCTTTTGCCCAACTATATTAGGGTCGGCTTCCAGTCAAGCCGGATTTAGCTGATGATGGATTCTTATAAATTGTGAGAGTGTGCTATTTATTGCGGAATTAGGACGTACGAGTAAAGTTTAAACGAATCTATGTAGATGGAAAAATATTTAATTAGATTTTAACAGTCAGTTTAATATCCAAGTACAAACTCAAAGTCAAGAAAAAATAACATGAGTGGTAACCAAGCAACTGAAACTAGCATTGCATACAGCCATTACAAAATACAGGAGTGAACCTCTTTATATTTTAACATGGACGAGTAATGAATATTATTCCATCATTATTTGTCATCCTCTTGAAAGCGAGAAACACGCTGGTCCTGCGTAGGCAACGTATCCAACGCTTTTGTATCGTATCGTATGTTGCGTTGCATACGATAAGTGTGTTTCTAGTGCATAGTTTTTCATATATAATAATATAATAATAATAATATTTATTTTCCATCAAAATAGGTACACACTTTCTTAATCTAATAACAATGTAAGTCTTAAGTTTAGAGGTTGTACACTGTCGTATAGGGTTTTTGGGGTTCTCTAACTCCTAAACTAAGCCAAGCTTGTATTATAGGAGTTAGCGAGTTGTTGACTTGGACACAACCTGAACTTATGCAACTGTAACTATTCAATAAACTTAATAAACTTAATACTAGTCAATAAAATTTATCATTTACATGGACAAAGCAATACTAACTAGACACTTTATTTTACCTTCTAATGCTTATTGTACCTATTTCACCTATTTCACTTACTTTTTAACCATTAAGAGTAGTTCAGTCTGATCATAAGTCAAAGTTAATAACCAATTGTTCAACTTATGCTTAACTTCACATTTGGTTAAATTGTATATTGCCAGTGTTTTATTTATCTTATTATACAATCTAGAGCTAGCGACCTCATATTGGCGACTTGCAAAAGCTGTTCTGCAGCTAACGCCGGGACATACAACTGCACCGGAGCGCTTTTTATTTGTTACTTCATTTAGAGGTAGCCCAAGGTGTCTGCGGAGAATGGCTTTTTGTATGTATAGCTGTCTTACGGTCAGTACGCGGGATTCAGCATATAGTTTGGTGGTTGGATACAATCGAGGCTTGTGATGTATCACCTTCAAAACTGCTCTCTGCGATCTTTCCAACATAAGTAAAAGGGTTTTATAGGTACCACCCCATATAGGTATGCAGTAGGTTAGTACAGATTGGCAGAGGGCAGTATACACCATGTAGGTTGTAGATTTATCTGCAGTAGATCTGAGCTTCTTAAAAACATACATAAGTTTTCGAATTCGGCTAGTGAGAGCAACCACCTGTGGACGCCAATCAAGTCGCTCGTCTAACATTATTCCGAGGTATTTGATGCTGGTCACTCGCATTAAGGACAAACAGTCACAGCCCGTAGGCTCGGCACATGTATGAAGTTTCAACAAGTTAGTAGACTCTGGTGGAACTGGAGAACTTGGTAAATGAAAACGGATGAATTTAGATTTTTCAATATTTAATGTTAGGAGGTTATCGGTTAGCCATTTCTTAATTATACGCAGTCCATTTTCGGCATGCTCTTTGGCAGAATTCCAGTCTGCTCCATATGATAGTAAAACGGTATCATCTGCGTAAGTGGTTATATCACAATTTGATATTTTGAGACTCGACAGGTCATTAATGTATATTAAAAACATATACGTACGTATATAAAATCAAGTGTCGCGATAATATACGTTGCGTATTTGGGACCAGTTTGTCTCTAGCTTTAATGTCCTTACAATCGGGTCTATTTTAATTTAAAATATTGAATTACATTTACTCTTCAATCTACTTTAAAATCTGTCTACAGGTTTTTAAATTCACGCATGAGATACACGAAATTTTTTCAACTTATTTTGATTACTGAATTAACTGAAAGCATGGATGTGTTCAGTTTAATCCTGTCACTCTTTTTAAAAATCTCTTTGAATAAGTTAAGGCCTGTTCAAACCTAAGCGGTATTCGCTATCCATAGAGATAGCGAAAGCCGGGTCGGTATGCCACCAAAACAAATCAGATACCATTTTCGCCTAGCTTAAATTACTTATAAAACTATTTTCTATGTATATTATGTTACGCCTAAAGGCCTGGAACGTTTGTTGAGCGAAAAAACAGCTCACAACATTTTGCTCGTTTTCGCAGTTTTTGTACGGACTTCCGCGCCTAAAACGAGGATTCAGGAATATCGCAAACGCAACGTTTAAGAAAACAGTCATTGCGTATTATAGCAATGAACCAAATCCATGAAACGTTCGTAGCTCTAACTAATGCACGTCTTCTCTGACGCAAAATTCGTGAGACAGTTTACACATATTCGTAACAATAACTGCTTAGATTCGATATCATACGTATCCACCCGGATTTTTCTATCGCTCTAAGTAGCGAATTCTGGGTAAATCTATACAGACCTTAAATGTACTTTGCAGTGTCAATGTACTATTTGACGCGTGATTGCGCGAAGCAATGATGTGTAAGATAAAAATCGTGTGAAGTTTGTAAATAAAAAGTAATCTTTTGAAAGTAATATTTTAAAAGAAGTATTTGAAATATTTAATGCTGTTTTTTATGATGTTGCTTTTTGATTAGGAAATACATGTATGTATGTATGTATGTAAATCGGGCTGGTTTCCGCAACTCCACGACTAAGCGCGTATTTTGCGTGTAGGTGGGACAAATGCGTCATTCGATCCACCCCAGCTCCCCAAGGAAGGCCAGCAACGCCTTGGTGTTACTAACTATCTCGCAGAGGGTACCTGGGTTTCCGAAGTACTTTGCCCTGTAATCCGCAACCACCGGGCAGCTTAGAAGCAGGTGTGCTGCTGTCTCATTCTCCTCCATGCAGGCTCTGCATAGCGGGCTGTCAGTGACTCCTATAGCATAGAGGTGTTTATTAAAAGACCCATGGCCAGTTGTTACGGCTGTGACTGAACGCAATTGTTGTTTAGTCAGTCTTAGGGCTTGTTTTGTGAAACGGCCATTTATAGAGGGAAGTGCCTCCTTGGCCTGCCTACACTCACTATGGTCAGCCCATAGCTTGTGATGTTTATCTCCGGTGCGTTTCCTTACCAGATTGCGTAAGTACCCGAAAGGCAGCGGCACGATGGGCTCAGGTCCCATTGCTGACAAACTAGACCCCCTTCGGGCGAGTTCATCCGCAGCGTCGTTGCCTCGAGATTCACTGTGTCCCTTGATCCATTGAATAGTTACTTTGTTGTGTCTACCAACCTGGTTTAGACGTTGGTGACACTCGAGAATCAACCCAGAGTTCACTGTGTGGCTGTTCAGAGCTTGCAGGACAGCCATGCTGTCCGAGAGTATGCGTATTGAGTGGTCCTTAACTTCCCTGGTTAGGATGGCTGATGCCGCCAGAGAAATGCCCATGCATTCAGCCTGGAACACTGTGTTGTGGACCCCCAATGGTGTGGCTATGTGGATATTGAGATCCTCTGAGAAGATTCCCGCACCAGTACCTGTACCTGTTTTTGATCCATCGATGAAGATCCGCAGCTCGGCGGGGCAGAGCCCCTCGCACCGATGATCCTCATGCAATTGGATTTTGTATTTTTTATCGAAGATAAATTGCTTGGGCACCCGGTCATTGATTGCCTTTGTTATGGGGAGTTCATTGTTGAGCTCCTCGAGCAGAGCGGTGTGTCGTGTGTCTCTCTTACTCCAGAGACCTACTGTTTTAAGGCGTACTGCTGCCATCGTCGCTTCCTGTTGTATAAACAAGTGTAGCGGAGGGAGCCCCAGCATGGCTTCCAGCGCCGCAGTTGGAGTAGTCCTCATGCAGCCCGTCGTTGCCATGCAGGCCAGCCTTTGCATGTGTTGTAACTTGTTTACGGCTGTAGCTAGCTTTGAGCGTGGCCACCACACCACGGCCCCGTAGGTTACCATGGGCCGAATTACTGCGCTGTACAGCCATAGTATTATTTTGGGAGATAGGCCCCACTTCTTCCCTATCATTTTCCTGCATTGCCAGAAGGTAATGCAGGCCCTGTTTAGTTTGTAGTCTAGGTGATTGCTCCAGCTTAACTTACTGTCTAGGATGACGCCTAGATACTTTACCTCGTTAGACAGCTGGAGCTCTGTATTGAAGAGCATAGGTAGCCGGTAGTGGCCTAGTGCTCGCTTTTGAGTGAACATGACTAATTCAGTTTTCGTGGGGTTTACCGACAGATCATATTCGTCGCACCATCTTTCCACGATGCGTAGTGCTTGTTGAGTAAGGTTGCAGATCGTTCCAGTCACTTTCCCTGACACTAGGATTGCGAGGTCGTCAGCATAACCTATTGTGTAGTAACGATGTGCGTTGAGTTTGGTGATCAGGTCATCAATTACCAGATTCCACAGAAGAGGGGAGAGCACACCCCCCTGCGGGCAGCCTCTGGCTATCAGAGCCAACTGCTGCTCTTCCTCAAGGCGAACCACTCGTTTGCTTAACATATTAGTTATCCAGTCATTTAGTACCTGTTCCACGCCGTGTTTGGAGAGAGCGGCACTAATGCTGGAAAAGTTTGTCTTGTCGAAGGCTCCTTCGATGTCTATGAATGTGCCCAGGCAGGACCCTTTCTGGTGAATCGCTTCCTCAATCTGGTTCACCACCAGATGAAGAGCGGACTCTGTCGACTTACCCGAGCTGTATGCGTGTTGGTTACCATGCAGTGGTATTGTTTTTAAAACGCCATCACGTAGTTCCCTTTCACACAGTCTTTCCATTGTCTTTAGTAAAAACGAGGTCAGACTAGACAGTAAGGCAGGAAACACGCCGTCGGGACCTGGTGCCTTGAAAGGTTGGAAGCTTTTGATGGCCCACTGAAGTTTTTCCAGCGTAATCATCTTTTCTGCATAAAGCCAGTCATCATCTGATGGTGTTTGGATAACGTCAAGCCATTCATTTACCTGCGCGAATACGCTGCCTGGGAAGTGAGTTTCTACTAGGAGACGTTGCGCTTCTTCAGGTGTCGTGGTCAACGTGTTATCGGGTTTCCGGAGTGTGGCGATCTCAGGTTTGTTCTGTTGCGCCAGTATTTTCCTTACCCTGTTTGCTTGTTGGCATGATTCAATGTTACCACAGAATTTACGCCACCCTGTAGTTCTTCTGAATCTGATGCATCTCTTGTACCTCGATTTGGCCGCGTAATAAGCGTCCCAGTCTTCATCACTACATGTGTTCATGGCTCTGTTAAGAGCCTTTCTTACCTTACCGCGTTTGCGCTCCAGGTCTGCACCCCACCAAGGTTGTTTACCCGGTGTGTCGCGCGGAATCGTTTCTGGGCAGGCAATTCGGTAGCTGTTTATCAGCGATCGGTGAGTAGTGTTACTTGCGCATCGATCTGTGCCGTGTCCGCAAGCAACTCCGAATCGCATGATGGTACAAGCCTTGAGGTAAGGTTGCGTGTGTACACCGATATATCCGTGTTGCGAGGATTACGCGTAGGTTGTTTGGGTGGTATACAGACCTGGATGTCGAAGCGGATCCACCTGTGGTCTGAGCAGGAAGCCTCATTCGAGACTTGCCACCCAGTGATTAGTTCCGCTGCTCCCTCCGTAGCCAGAGTCAGGTCTATGATAGTACGACTGCGTCTGGTCACGAAGGTTGGTTCCGAACCCGTGTTTAGTAGGGATAGGTTAGTAGTGAACAGATAATCAACTAATGTCTTACCCCTTGCGTTTTGCGTCTCCATCCCCCACAGTGGATGGTGTGCGTTTGCGTCGGTCCCAATGACAATCTCATCCCTGCTGTTTTCACAGTGCGTGATGAGGCGGACCAGGTCGTGTGGGGGCGGTTCCTCCGCCTCAGGCATATATACCGAGGCGAAGACGATAGCCAACTTAGTGGCTCCCCGCTGTATGTTCAGCCTAGCAGCAGAGACATCTCTGCAACAGAAGTCGTTTAATAGCTGTGTTTTAAGGTTACCTGTGACATAGATGCACGATCTAGGGTGATCATGGTCCGCAGTAACAAGGAGCTTACCACCAAGATTGGAGAGTCCTCGTATGTGGCCACCCCTAATCCACGGCTCTTGGATCAGGGCAATGGCCGTGTGTTGAACCTCCAGCCACTTGCGGAGTTGAGCCGTCGCGGTCTGGCTGTGGTGGAGGTTAGCCTGCACGACTTTACAGGCCGACAAAAGGGACGCCATCGCCGGCAAGACCCTCCTCGTCGCCCTCAAGTCGCAGCCCGGCAAACAGGTCGCCCTCGTCGAAACCGTCCCCTCCCGGGTCTGAAGCCGGGGACAACATTACGTCGTCCGGCTCCCCCCCCGATGAAGGGACGGCACCCACGGTGGCGGCAGGGTCGGCTGAGTCTGCTGCTACAGCAGGTTCGGCCGCAGTTGCTTCCGGGTTGTTTGGCGGAGAATCGGTGTCCTCTGCGTCTTCCAGCGGCTGTTTCGTGATCGGGTCCCAACCCCGAGGGACGTCGACGAACCTGCCGTTCGGACCCTGGAACTTGACGTACACCGCTCCCAAACCAATTGAGAGACGGCGCTCGGCGCTCATCAGGGTCGGAACTTGGTCCTCGGGGATACCCAGCACCACGAACCAGCAAGCCTTCTGCTTCTCGGCGTGCAGCACTACCCACCTCCTTACGTCGATCCAGCGATTCTGGTACCAGAGGGCTCGTCCAATAAAGGTCGAGTCCTCGTAGACTCCCTGGTCGTCGGGGATGGCGATGCCGCAACGCACCCGCTTCTGGATCTCCGCCTGGCTCTTGACGACTAGCGAGGTGCCAGCCGGGAGAGCCAGGCTGGAGACTGTTTTTTTCAGCCAGGCTAAGGTGAAGTCGTTACCGCACCACAGCTTGAGGACTCCACCGGTGAACAGCGGCTTCGCGTTGAAGGTTGGTCCCGGTGTATCCTGCATAGCAGAGCAGGCCTCGCTGATGATCCGCTTGTGGATAGCAGCCAAGACCTGGTCCGATACTCCCTGGCTTATGATGCCCCTCCGGTCGCAGGTTATTGCGACGTTTAGGGACGCACTGGCAGCTTGGGCGTAGCTTCTGTTAGCGATCCTCTGGGATTGGTCAAGCCGCGGCCGCTTGTGCTCTCCACGGGGCGAAATCGTCTCGTTGAGAGCCCGCTTGACCGCAGCCTGGTCACTTCCATCGGATCGCTGCGTTGTGGTTGCCTCCTCGGCCGGACCTCCTGCGGATTTAGATTGCAGTGTGCTAGGCGTTGGTCGGCTAGTGCCGGCCTCAGCCTGCGACCGCTTCCCCTCAGAGAAGTTCAGCTTACCTTGCTTGGTCGGTTTAACCGAGCTGGTGGCAGCAACCTGCTTGTTTTGGGGGGCTTTGCGTCCCCGCCTGCGTTCGTGACGCCGCTCCTTGCGCGTCAGTCTTTCCCTCCTCTTACCCTGGCTTGTAGGAGCTGTAGGACCCGAGGGGCCCGAACAAGAGCAATGGGCTTGTGGAATGGATTTTTTACCCTTGCCCTTGCCTTTACCTTTACCCTTACGAGTAGGCACCTGCCAGGCGCTGATAAAAACATCCTCGGTGTTGCTGATCGCCTCCGTGTGACCGGAGGCGGCCGCGACTTGGGAAGCGGCTTGAGGAGCCACAGGAGGAGCGGGAGGGTGTTTGGGAAGGCTACTTCCGGCAGAGGTGTTAGCCGTCTCCGTTTTCGCCTTTGTATTTAAAGGATCGGTACTGGTCCCATGCAGCGCCGTTCTCCTTTGCTTGGAGTGGGACTTTTTGGTCTTAGCTGCGGTTTTCGCCCCAGCGGACCAGCGCCCGCGCTGGCGCCCACGGCGTGAGCCGCAGGGCATCCAGGGGCGAGCAAGGCACCAGAGGTACCTTGCTTAGGAGCTTTGCCAGCTTTCGCCGACTCCACTCCTGCGGTATTTTCAGTTGGCTTCAATACGTCCATACTAAAAATTATTTAACTTCATCTTCCTGGCTCCCACCCACCATGGAGCCCGCACCTGGGAACGTCGCACTACTGTGAGTGCGAACGTTAGGACTACCAGGAAGATATAGGTGCGCAAGGCTGGTTTACAGCGCGACATCGGGTGCTCGATCGGGTTGGCAACTAATCAACCCTCACTTACACCGTCAGCATGGCCTTTACCTACCGCTTCGGCCGCCCAAGGACGACCTTAGCGGACCCCACGCACCTCGCCTGTGGCCCTCTGACGGGACACTTTGGCCATTTCCCTACCCTTGGCTAGAAGATAGGGCCACCGTTTTGCTTGAAATCCAGACCAAAGGGGGCGTGTTGCCTCACGGACACATTCACGAAATACATGTAAATAATTATATTAATATTTACATGTATAAATAAGGATTACCTTATTTAATAAAATCTCGACGCCAAAACAGTCTCACGCCATTTCAATACTTTGATAATCTTTTTTTTAATTTAAGCGAATCGAATATCTCCCACAAGATGGACGTGTGGCATAGTCTTCATTAGGTGAGAGAGTCGAGTGTTGGTTAACGATGTGACAATGCTTGAGGGAGCTCTATTTCCTACAGTGAAATTCTGCAAATATTTTATATTTATAGTAAAGAAAACCTGTATACCACAGAAATCGATGGCAAATTCATGATCAACAATGAAATATTGCCAACTAAGTGACAATAAATTTTAAGTCCATTACTATACCGCGTTCAAACTCATCATCATCTGCCTAGCCTTTTTCCAACTATATTGGGGTCGGCTTCCAGTCAAACCGGATTCAGCTGAATACCAGTGTTTTACGTGGAGCGGCTGCCTACCAGACCTGGGTAACACGGTACTTCTTGGCAAGACTGGAGTCAGATTTACTGGCTTCTGACAATCCGTAATGACTGCGAAAGATCTACAAATGACAGCCGGGACCAACGGCTTAACGTGACCCATCCACAGACCAATCTTGGCAAGCGTTGCTTAACCTTAAAGGTCGACCCGAGCGGCTGTTATTATTTAGCCACGAGCTCCTCAAGAGAACCTGTATACCACAGAAATCAATGGCAAATTCATGATCAAAAATGAAATATTGCCACCTAAGTGACAATAAATTTTAAGTCCATTACTATCCCGCGTTCAAACTATCAGAAGGCAATTTATCTATGTATTTATCAAACCTACCTGTAAATAGCCTATAGCGGTTCTATTCCCAAAAGTCTCATTCAGAAATGAATAATCAGTCCTAAACATGTTTATTTTACTGAAAATGCGACTATTATTTTGATAGTATATAATCTGGATGGTATTGTAATTAATGTTGATAAATGCTGGATAAAGAGTTCATACACATATGTACACCAGCGCTCAAACGCATTTGGCCGACTGCATTTGGTGAAGCAGCTTTTGAGACCGTAGTTAAAAATAAAGAAAGATAATAAAGAAGACTCTAAAATAAAAATAAACAGTACATTTTAGTATGTTTATGGTATGCTAAAAAATAATTAAAATTAGGATGTTTTATTTTGTTCATTGAAACTTTTACAAAATACCTGTTTCACTTTTGAGCGGTAATGTATGTCATTCAATATAATTTTCAACATTATTATTTTTTATTAAAATGTATGTTCATTACTCAAGGTGAATGTTACGGGTTGCTCATTGCCATTTTCCCGCGAGATGGCGCTGAAGTCAACATTTTCAGTTTTATTTTGTTTCGAGTGTAATTGGAACAATATTAAGTCGCAGAAATAATGGTGGTAATGGCCATACTTCAAATCATACTTTCAATCATGTCTATGTGTGTGTAAACGGTACTATAAGCGAGTTAGATATTATTTTCGTGAAGTATGGCGAATCAGAAGGGTTTTTATGCCGTATTTTGACTAATTTCGATAAAGTGGAATATCCGATTGTCGCACCATTATTTCTGCGACTTAATATTGTTCCAATTACACTCGAAACAAAATAAAACTGAAAATGTTGACTTCAGCGCCATCTCGCGGGAAAATGGCAATGAGCAACCCGTAACATTCGCCTTAAACACTCTTTATTAACCTAACTAAAACAAGGCGTCAAAAAAATTCGTCCGCATCGCTGTCGACTGGAAGTGAGCCCAAAAGACTGGAGGCATTGCCACGTTGTATGGCAATGCTTATCCTCTGTCCGAGATAAAACTTTTATTTAATTAGTTTTCTTGTCAATGATACGTATTTATTTTGTGTTGGCTACAGCTGCAGCTGTGGATTCAAGAAAGACTAACATACATTTCAATATTGATGTCTCAAAAATAGAATACTAGCAAATCACCCATGCTTCGCATGGTGTTCACGATTTACGATGCATTTTTGACCATCATATCATTTTTAACCGACTTAAAAAAGGAGGAGGTTCTAAATCCGTCGGATTTTATACTTTGTAGTGTTTTGTTTTTAGAAGTCGGTTGTATTTTTTTTTTTTAAGTTTTTTCTTTTTTTTTCGTCGTTCACATGTGCTTATCCCTTCACAGCGTACTGGCGTGATGTTATGTTATGAACTAGTGTAAAAAATAGATAGACATGAGATTTCAGCAAACTTGGTTCATTTTTTATCATTTATTGAGGAGTTCCGTTGCCTATCTCCGCAGTTCTTCATCAAATCTTCACTAAATTGAAGGGGACCATTCTGAGAAAGTACTCTTTTAAAAACTACTTAAATCGATTCAAAGGTGCCTATAAAATTTGAAGAGTTCACTTATTTTCTCCAGGATCCCTATACCCTTTCAAACAAAATAATAACCTACCCGAATACCACAGCCATCTTTGAAAAATGACTGTACTGGTAAAAATATGGTTTTATACTACTTACAGAACATAGAGAACGTTCGCACTTTTAACATTTAAAATGTTTAGTGCAATTTCACGAAAAAAAAAATATATATAAAATCTACACTTTTTAAAAGCCACTTAAAATTCTCCTCACAAACCTCGACGCTATTTTAGAAATCTTTTCTCTGCAGATAATCTACCAAAACCCTATTTTCTATGTAACACTATTGCTATAAAATGCTACATTAAACCCAGTTTCAAAATAGTGCCTTATGCACCTAAGTCCATTGCCTCTCGTACCGCCTGAACTTGTCTGAACTCTTCTGAACTTGTTTGACATTAATACTCTTGTTGGGCGTAATTCTGACTTTCGTTACGGGGTTGATTATACCTCAGACTTACATTGTAGAGATTTCATGGAAAAAAAGGGCGTTTGCGAATTTCTTCGAAGTAATGCCCTGGTGTGGGTCGCGGATAGCCAATGGATGCGAGACGCACAAGACCGGCTGTTGTGGCAACACTTAGGGGAGGCCTATGTCCAGCAGTGGGCGTCTTTCGGCTGATATGATGATGATAATGAATGACGTAAGAGTCATAAGTCGTAAAATATAGTAACACATATAGAATACTCCTAGTCATTATTATGCAGTGTTTATAATTATGGGATACTAGATTTCAGCTGCGTCTTTGCTCGTGTTAGTATAAATTTCACAAAAATAACATATATCCATCGCTATCCCATCTACTCAAATTCACCAAAATCGGTTGAGCAAGTTAGGTGTGAAAGCGTAACAAATAAAATAAATTTTGCATTTATAATATTACTCAGAATAATAATTATTGAACGCCTAACTAGCTCTTAAGTATCTATAAAATCTGTGTGTACTCGTTGCTACTGTAAACATCAATAATATTAAAATAATTATCAGCATATAACAGTTCGCTGCTGTCATCAACATATGCCTTTTTTGTGTCGGGAAATCGTCATGGATACTCTCATTCTATGGAGAACGGAGTGTAGTAAGTATACCTACAATTAAATTTACGCGCACGTTCAATTGGTATCGGCCCGCTATTGCAGGTGGACCCAATCACCTAGAGAGACCACGACCGCACATACTCGTACTACCATAAAGATGCTCATGGAAAAACTACACTCTGCACTACCTTTTTAGACCTCAACAGTCTAGAGATTGGTGGCGATCTTGTTCACTAGTCTCCAGACTAGTCAGCAGTATCACCTTTAGCCTCTCAAATAGATTCTTTAACCCCGCAAAGACAGTAAAAACTCCAAGCAGCTTACCCATTGGTTGATTGGTTGATACCACCTTAAAAATACAAAAAGCCATAATTTTCGCAACCCATTTTTCAAATTAAACCCATAAATAAATCTAAAATTAAACAGCCCTATTTCTATTAAACATTTTTCTAATTTTCGAAATTAAAGCTTCCTGCAACCCTTGTAGACGTCACTCACCTGTCAAATAGTTAACAAATTGGATTCCGCGAGAGCAATGGTTGCCGGTTCGATTCCCGCCGGGCGAACTTCCTGAACGGTATTGAGTTAACTGAAGCTGAGCAATCTATTGTACGAGAACCTAATTTGGACATTTTAGTATATTTCTAGGTTACCTGTATTGATTTCCGAAAACCTGATTTTGTATGGAACTGAAACATGGTCGCTCAAAATGGGCCGTACCAGAAGGCTTAAAGTTATTCAAACGGCAATAGTGAGGGCGAGCGAGTTTTCTTGCGTGATCGCGTCAGAAATGATGATATCAGCTAGAGGACCAAGGGTAACGATCTAGCCTAAAAGACCGATGAACTGTTAGCCGGTTTTTGTGGCGATAATTGGAGGCAGAGGAAGTCTTTCGGCTGATTTGATGTTATATTGATTTGGTAATGTTTCAATATTTTTGTGCATTATATTACCCAAAAATAGTACTACAAGTAGTACTTGTTGTCATCATGTCACAAGCTGGAGAAACTAGTTTTAGGCTATAAAAAGGAGGACATTCATATCATTGCATTGTGCATTAAGAGATAAAGTTCAAGTGTTAGTGGAAAAGATTGAATCCATCAACATAGCTTAAAATATTATTCTAAAGTCAAACCGAAGATATCATTGTTCAAAGTGGCCTGAAAAAATAGCAATTTCACAGTTTTGTAAAAACCCAATTCTTCATAGCACACCAAAATTGTAACACAGCTTTTTCTAGTCAGTAATATTTTAAAGATATATTAGAAAAGTTAAAAACTAACGAAATGTTTAGTTTTATAGCAGAGTACTGCTGCTGTTCTAAAAGTAACCAACTCCATTTTATATTCGAGATGAAACTACCAATTTATAGTCACATTGTGAATAATTTTCTCCGTTCTCCCTTTTTTACATGTACGAATGAAAATAAAATGCTAGTGTATAAACTACACTATCTTAGTAGCTCTCTGAATATTTGACTCAATAATATTTTACAAAGCATTTTCTTCGTATATTAGATCTGAAGTGGTTTCTTGAGGGACTTAGAGACCATTCACACTGGAAGCATTATTATGATCTCGTAGCGACCCATTGCAGGGCCTTTTTTTAAGGAAGGGAAATCATCAAATGATTCATCCCGCTCTGGGTGAAGCAAAAGGGAGTGTCAGACTCTTACTGACTAAAGCCCATCCGTGTTCCTACTAATTCCCTTTGCGTACCAGGGTTACGGTGACTCTTTCTTACAAATTTCGCTACCCTATTGCAGGGCCTGGAGTGGGAACGAAAAGTTAAATTTATGATGGGAATTTTAAGTTTTCTAAGTAAGCGTAAAATCACTCTCTCTATCTTATATCTTTTTAGGGTTCCGTAGTCAACAAGGATAGTCATAGTCTCGCCATGTCCGACAATATGCGTCTGTCTGTCCGTGGTTTACCTCTGAGACGGTTAGTACCAGAAAGTTGAAATTTGGGTATACATTTGACATCGGAAAAGTGGTAAAATAAAATCTTAAAAAAGAATTGGTTAAACCCCCACCCCTTCACCCGTAAAATGGCTATGTTTTATTTTATCATCTATCCCATGGTGTGGGGTGTCATTGGACAGGTTATACGCTCTTGAATCACACTGGGAAATAGTTATTTAATTTCTATATATGAGGTCCTTTAGCCCTTCAGTACTGCAGCAATTTTGTGTCTTAAATAATTTTCAGTGTATTTTATATTGTTATTTATTTATTTATAATATATATACTTTATTGTACACCAAATTAAAACATATGAAGGAAACTTTAAACTAAAACAAATACAATTGGCGGCCTTATCGCATTCCGCGATCTCTTCCAGGCAACCTGGAATGGATAGGGATAGCCTGGACAAGAAATGGGGTTGCACTTGATGCAAATATAAAGTTAAAGTAAAAATTCTTATAGAAAAAAAGCAATACAAAATACTAAAATAGATACACAAATACATAAATATTAAATATACATAACAGAAAATAAGTGTCATTTTTAAAAAAATAACATCGAAAAAGTAATCACAGCGACAATAATAATATACAATAAATAATAGTTTTCAGTTACTCCATACATTACTGTAAACGCTACAGAGAATCCCTACACATGGTATATCGAACGCGCTACCGACTTAAGCCTTTGATTCGTTGTTACGCCGCTTGCGGGGAGTCCCTGCGTGCTGCATATCGTCCAATAAATCAACCAATGAAAACTAGCCTGTATCTATACGCAGCTAAGGAATATTACAGCCACACGTAAAAATGAACGTTTATTAAATTCCTTGCAGTCATGAAGTCTACTTTCATGCTCGTTGTCCACGTCTCGACCTCCTATATTATTTGTGTTGTAAGTTACAATACAATCTTCTTCTTTATAAATTCAAGGGGATTTTGCAGTGTGCAAGGTTTCTTGTATTTTATTTTACAAGACTTTAATAGAACTTCTGAATAGCAGTGATTTTTTATTGCATGCTGAGTAAATGTGTCTGTTGTCTTACTTCTAATCCATCATTTTAATTTTGTTTCTATTGTGCAATTCTTATTTCATTTAAACTTTTCAAATGCTACGAATCACCTATCGTTGTACACAAAAATGATGAACTGGTCACTTGACAGTTTTTGGTCGCAGTTTTGAGGTTCTTCTTCTTCTTTTCGTGTGGGCAGTAAGGTCTAACGACCCCACATACCCTTGTGTCAGAGTTTCTAGACAGTCTCAAGGGCCTCTGACATGGTTTATCTGACGACCGCCATTTGGCGGCTGGGACCACCGAAGCACGGAATCATCTTATTACCAGACAATGAGGTGAAGCCTGCAATGTCCTAACCAAATTGGAAACAACTTTACAAAGTATGCTCCCCGTGGGAATCGAACCCATGACCACCGGGTTACAAGGCAAACGCCTAAACCATGGATTTTGTGGTGCAGATCACGTTCGGTTTCATTTTAGCAATTCGTTCTAGGAAAGTTATGTACGTTCTAAGACTGCTTTGTCTCCCAAATTTACACAAAATGAAGTAAATGGCGCAACTATCACTGTCCAGCTTTTAAGGGGCGAGCGTGAAGACATATACCAACAATTATAAGGGAATTAATGGTGTATAACACGATTGCGCGAGTAAATCTGGCACCAACACTTGGCTGACACAAATCTCCCGTTTGGATCCCCTCCAAATTCAATAATGCCTCATGTGGGCCTCTCAAGACACTAGATTATAACTTAAGCGGGTTTTGCGAGTAATGTTAATGTGATATTAAAGTTTGTCACCTAGTTGCCTTTTTGATAGTTTGGCAAGAGAATTTTCCGGGAAAATTGTGGACTTTTTCTTAGTTCGAGAGATATTTTTTGGGAGCTTTCTGAAAATGTGTCACTTGAAAGTTCTTTTTTTAATTTTAAAGAACTAGTGGATAGAAGATGATGTAGGTTTTTTTTTATATTATTGTTTTCAATTTTCTGTTAATTCCACTGTCGTTTTACCACATAGGGTGCTTACATAAGGGTCCGGGAGGGCCTAAGAGTACCTGTCCATTTGCGCGAAACGAGGCAGCAGAGCGGAGAAATGGAGAAATTTAACCCATGAAATCGCCGCACCACGTGAGTCACTGACATTTTGAATGACGTGATTGGTTAATATTTCTCCGTTTCTCCGCTCCGCTGCCTTGCTTTGCGCAAATAGATATGCACCCAGGGCCGGGAAAAATATTTTTTATGTACAAAATATTTTTTATTTAACCTTGTGTTGGCAACTAATTCTGAGTAAGAAGATATCTCGAAGAATAAAGAATCCACGTGCAATCATAATTAACTCCACAACGGTTCTGATAATTTTTACTCGACTACAGACAGCAAAACTCTAAAACAAAGTAATTTTCTACATTACCTCTCTATTTACCATAACACCATCGTTATTCTCGCCATAAAACAAACCAGAATTTCTCTAACGGCCATTACTGTCCAAAATTAAGAATTCGTCTTCAAAACGTCCCATTGGAGTGCACCTAAAGCTACAATTATAAAACAACGAGCATTAGGAAGTAGACACACATGAGCCACGCAACGTTTACAAGGCAACTGGACACTAAATAATACGTTTAAAACCATAAGGTTGGCCACAGACGATAAAATTATACGCTCTTTTGACAAGAAAAATCGTTTAAAACTGATTCGACTTTTGAAAAGCGGAGTGTTGTTATACATCGCAAAAAAAGTCCCTCTTCACTCTCTCAAATACACTCATCACTCATTTCATCTATGTGGTGAAATCCTGAGTGAGCATAGGTATCGATAAAAAATATTCATGAAATTATTCTCTTATCTCGTTTAGCCTATGACATTTACAAATAATGTGGCTTTCTATGGGTAAAATAATTTTCAAAATCGGTTCAGTAAATCCAGAGATCTACAACCTCACAAACAAACTTTACATCTTTTTAATGTAATTATGGAAGTATAGATTTATAGGCTCGCGTTTGACCACACCTAATGGACGATCGAACATGTAACACACATCGACGATGTAACAAGCTTGCCTGGAAGTAAAATTAGACTAAAAGATCCACACATACAATGACACCCAGGTTGTAGCTATCAGGAAACTTTTCGCCATAAAAGATTTTGTGAAAAATTCCGACTTTCTTTCTTCAGTAACATCTAATTTACATACTGGTAGACCGGTATAAAAATCAACCAAATTCGACGTTGCGTTACATAAGATAGAACCATCTGTTAAGATGGTTCTAACAAACAACAAAGGATACTTGTTGTAAAGTTCGCCCTGAAAAAATACTCCGACTGATTAACATCAGTCGGAGTATTTTTTCAGGGCGAACTTTTGTAGTGTCCTTTGTTTTTCAATGGTGGAACAACTCTTGATTTCGATCATGAGGGCGAGCCCAGACTGTATCTCTCAAGGGTTACGACTTCTACCGGTTCCATTACGTATTGCATTTAAACCTAAATTCACATTTTTTTCTAAAGGTTCTGGAGTGGCGACCGCGTCCCGGGCGCAGCGTTGGAAGGCCTTCCATAAGCTGGACCGAAGACATGGTGAGGTTTGCGGGTAGCCGATGGATGGGAGTTGCACAAGACCGGTGGTTGTGGCGACATGCGCGGGTAGGCCTATGTCCAGCAGTGGACATCTTTCAGCTCATATGATGATGATGAACTATTACAACAGTAGTTCCGTTTTCATATCCATTAAATACTCCAACACGAACAATCGCCCGTCTGCAGCGCACCTTAAAGGCAACCAGCCACTAAATAATACGTAAACAAACATTAAGCGATGTAACAACTGTACGGGTCCTGCCGAACAATTTATTGCTACAACCTCATGCTGTGTCAACGACTTCGTGTTTTTGGACAATGTTTAGGCTATTTTGGTGGAGTTGGCAACAATATTAGTGTGGGATACAAGAAGTTATATTGCAACAACGGTTTTTGTAGGTAGGAAATCGAAAAAAACATGTACACACCACAAGTAAACACTTTTTTTTTTGTGTAAAGTAAATACACTCAATTTGGGAAGTGGTTATGATACAATTAAAGGGATATTAGGATCACTAGCTTTTTTTGCCCGCTACTTTGTACGCGCATATTACGTTCTTTTCCCGTTTCCCTAACCTAACACTCCTCATGGACTACGACCAGTACTTTCGGCTGTGCGTTGTCTGTCAGTCACTCACTCAATAGGGAATATGCATGAAACACATATTTATCATCTATACAGTTTATCTAAAAATAAACAAAAATATAATACTAACAGTGAAAATAGAATCAAAATACTCGAAAAACGAAGGAGATATAATTGTTTTAAACAAATATATCTGTCCCTTTCGCGAAAACGCTGTTTTCTATGGCAACTGTATAGGCGTCATAGACGATGACGTCAAAGTTTTCATCGGACCCTATTAGCAACGGAAGAAATTTATATATTAGGATTAAAAAAAAATGGTTTATATTAAAGATAAATTTTCTCTGTATTATTTCCTCTACCAAATTAATGTTATTTGTCACAAATGAGGGTATTCCATTAACTTGTGAGAAAAAAAGAAATATTTTCTTAATTTCAAAAATAAACAATAAAAAAATTACAAGCAATTACAGACCCTTTGGCCTCACATGTTCTACTATTATTCGTATTTGGATTGCAATAAAGATTTGATTTAATGAAAACATGAATTTCGAAAATCTTTTTATCTTCAATTAGCGACGCGTCTCGGCTTTGCACGGGTGCTTATTATATACTTAAACCTTCCTCGATAACCACTCTATCTATTTAAAAAACTTGCATCAAAATCCGTTGCGTAGTTTTAATGATCTAAGCATACATAGGGACAAACAGACAGCGGAAGCGACTTTGTTTTATACTATGTAGTGATATGTTCCAGTTTGTGGAGATGACGCCATCTTATAAATAAAAGACCCTGTATATTTAAACACCGTGTAAATCACACCCCGAAATACACACACAAATGTTTGGGGTAGTCAATTTTTTTTCGCGATCTTAGTGTTGGTCCCAAAGTGAAAGTTATTCATAACGATCAGTACAATGATCCCTTAAGAGCCATTCCGTTTATTCTGTTTCACTTTATAATTAAAACATAGTAATTTTGTACAAATTATACAAACTAAACTACATTGTTTAGTCTGATGTAAATTTCTGTCTAGTCTTCGTCAAACGCAGTCTGCTCTACTTTAAGATGGTTTTCTTGAACTTGATTCTGATCTGGTAAAGCTATTGTCAGACTCATGTTGAGTCTGTGTTTTGATACAATTCAGTGAGGATTCAGTGTTTCGAATTCGCTTAAATTTTAGAAACAAAAACCAAATTTATTTGGCTGCAGTGTACCCTGCAGTTCAACAAACTACGTTCCAGCCAAAGGTCCCAACCGAAACCCACACTATACAGGTAACCTAAAGTTTAAATTTCCAGTTTTCAAACCAAACCACAACTTGATTAAACAACATAATTATCTTCTAGATCCAAGTACCCGGAAGCTCTACTGATTCTCGCGACAACAGATTTCCACAGGACGAGAAGTTAAGAATCTCTGGGTGGGTCGATGCTTCGTCAAAAGTTGCACACGGAGAGTTGTGCCAAGAAGGCACTCACGGGATGCCTGAGAGAAGACATCGCCATCGAAGTCGACTGGTCAAGTTTGAGATTGTCACACCATCTGCCATCTGCGAAGATGGTGTGATGATCTCAAACTTGACCAGTCGACTGAAAAGAGACTTGGAAGGAAAGAAGGAGGCCTTTGACCAGTAATTGGATGCTAACTAGGATATGACAAAAAAAAAACAAGATCTCGGGTCAGAATCTGTAAAACAGTGTTTAACACGGTTTCACAAATTACAATACAGGAATCAGAAGAGCTTCTATACAACGGACCTATTACTTGGCGATAGCTAAAGGCAATGGTGTCACCGCCAGCGAGGAAGTGAGTAGCTATCGACTAATTGCTCGCTGACAAAAGGGACAAAAGATACACACACATACATTAGGGACACATACATTCATAGTCGACAGCTGGTTGTAAACACCAGTGTAGTTGATCGCAGCAACAAGAGCTATCAAAGATTGTTCTCGCTCAGCGTCACTCGCTCAGCGATGCTCGCTCGGCGGTTAGAACTCACCAAACAGCGGTAATTTCTACCTATAGTGCGGGCCGGGGCGAGTTTTGCGAGGAAAAGCCCGTCGCACAAAAGCACGTGCTGAAAGCCGAGCGTCAAAATTATCGAAACTGTTTACTCGCTGCTCGCCAACTCGTTTCGAGTTTAAGCTTTACTAGCTAATCGCTGATTGCCGGCGGCGAGAAACAGTGCTCAAAAATTGCCATAAAGTTTAAATTATATTGGAATCACATGCGCTAACATGTCGTTATAGGTCATATTATTTCACTTTTTCTAGAGTCCCAGAGATTCAATCGCGTAACTAGCTCTAATCAAAAGTATCCTTAAAACCAATCACATTGGCTTATTCTGTTTATCTTCCCTAAACTAGCCATCCTAAGGTGGATAGACTGGATACTTGGAATAAGCCTTACCACGGCTACTTTTAATCGACAAGGAAGTGAAAATTCAGAGCCGCTGCTGCCTTAGTACTACAGGCTTATTCCGAGTATCCTTTGAGTGGCTGTTTTAGGGTGGATAAACGGAATAAGCCATCACATTCCACACTAGGCATACGTAAACCCAACTACTATTTCCAACAAATCATAACCATAAGCCTGAAAAATTGCTTCAAAAGTAGAAAACTAGAACTTTTAAATGAAATTACATTACAAAACCACAATAATATTCCAGCGCTCATATTTTAGAACAACAAGGCAGCTCTGCCCACGTAATGGGCGAGCGGTTTATGCTTATTGCTCAGGTACCAAACGAGGCATGAAGATACTGTTAGTGTTACTATGCCTTTATTAAATAACAAATTAACGTGTAGACTTTTCGGTTTAGTGGGTGCTAAGTAAGGCGTATAGCATGCTTTCTTGTAGCATCTGCGTCATCGCGTACTGACATCGCGTTTACGGCGCGTATGAGCTGCGTAGGAGCCGCGTTAGTGTTGCATAAACGTTGCAAAGACGCCGCGTTGCCGCTTCGTAGACGCTGCCTAGGCACTGAGTAAGTACTCACGAGTACTAGCATCACTTAAAAGTGTTATTAAAATAAAAAGTAATGTAATGCGTCAACACTATCAGAGTTAGGTTCGGACCAGGTTTATGCAAATATCTGAAAGCCTGTTTTCCTTCAAAATAAATATAATAAAACACAAGAGACTTCCATCAAAAATATCAAATATCCTATAAAAATATTCAAATTCATGTCCCTATTAATTCATTATATCGCTGACAAAATACGTTGTCATGTTTCATATTAAAAAAAAACCTCAGGCATCTCCGTTACGCGGCAAAATGATTGATTGCGATACACGGCCGATCCTCATCGCTGCGTAGAGAGCCTTTGTACTGAAGGGATTGAAGTGTGTAATCGGGATTTTTTCATCAAATACACTCGATATTCTCACATAACGGAGCTGTAGACACGCCTGTACTATTTGAACCGTAGGTAGAGAAAAAAATAAAGAAAGAAGTGTTTATTAAAACACTGCGATTTTTGTAGTTGTATGTGCTACAACAGCGAAAATCACACATACGTATGGTTCACTCAGGTGTATAGTACACCGTGGTTTTCTAAGATTAAATTATACCTACGTATTTAGAAGTGTTCATGACCAAATAATAACAGCAGTCCATCTTAAAGGCTTAGATATGTCTATATTTATATGTCTACGGTTAGACTACGATCGTCTGTTACGTATCAAGACGAGGAGTCTAAACATGGAAGGCATGTAAAATCATAGCACCCGTCTATTATTCGTAGATATTTGAAAATCGTTACGGTTTGTGGTGTTATACAGTAGGTACCTAATTGGATTGTCGAGAATAGGAAGACTTTCCATAATGGAGCTTGATGGCGTAAGCGTTGAATCATTCAGCTCTCTTCAAAATGGTTGAGCCGAATAGTGATATAGCACAAGTGTCATGTTCATGAACGGACGCCGTCAGTTGGGACTGGTAATTTTTCAGGAGACTCGGTTTATTTTTTATTTTTTTACTATTTATAGGCGCGCCTTTGACCACTATCTCACCTGAATGTAAGCGATGATGTGGTAAAAGATGGAGCACGCTTGCCTAGAAGTAACCTATTCACATTTATTTCTTGGAATTGTTTCTTTTCTACTCCAGAAGCTTTTAAATTACCCTGCTTGTCTTTTATATTGCTCTCACATATATTAATATGTATAATTTCATTATGATGTAACCATAACTTTGTAACAGTTTTTTTAAAGAGTGTCCGTGGAGTTTCTTCTCCATAGAGATTTACGCTTTGGAACGTGCAAATAGCTTCATATTTTTGACCGACTGACCTTGACAATTCAAAAGTGCCTGTAAATGGTGTAATTGAAAGTAATGCTTTGAGTTTGTGGATAAGGAACCCTAAACAAGCTAGCTAGACGATGATGCATAATTCTAAAGACTGGAGCTAGGCATAATCAAATTGTGACTGTTTAATAATTTGGTCGGATATTTTACTATTAATCAGTCATTCACCTGTCATTCCCTGTTTTGTCATTTTCCTTCTTTTAAGTGGGTCTTTTATACCAGTGAGTCGAAAAATACAATATTTTCTATACCTCTTATTATTTCATAATTTTAACACTATTCTCCGTGACTATACATAATCTATACTTTACTAATATATAAAGCTGAAGAGTTTGTTTGATTATTTTTTTGTTTACTTGAACGCGCTAATCTCAGGAACTACTAGTCCGAAATAAAAAAATATTTCAGTGTTAGATAGCCCATTTGTCGAGGAAGGCTATTGGCTATATATCATCACGCTAAGACCAATAGGAGAGGAGCAGTAATGAAAATTGTGACGCAAACGAAGTTGCGCGGGACAACTAGTATTCTTATAACAACGATGGGATATTTCACGTTACGCTCGCTCAGCAAGCGGTTAAGCCTAACAAACCAATTACTGGGGGTTTCTGTGACCGCTCGCCCGTTAACAACATGTACGGATTAACAGTGTTTTCTTTGCAATATGTTTTTTTATGTATGAGATGAGTACGGTGATTTTGTAATGATGGTGTGTGTTTAGGGGGCCCGAGGATGTTTTATTTTTGATCACGAATATTTGTTTGTGTCATGAGTTTTAAAGACTCAGGTTCTATGCAGTAAGGTTTTTACTATACAAAAGAAAACTACAATTCCATCTAGTTCATCTGATAGATTAAAAACAAATATTGACCACGTATTTTATGCCACCAAAAATTAAAAGCCCGTCAATGGGGGCTTAAAAATAGAAATTATAGTATCGTAGTGACGTCACGCGAGTTCTCAAATACACTGTATCGTCTACATTTTTTGTAAACTTGAAAAAAGGAAAGATACGTTTCCAATATGTTTTGCATGTGCAAAACATACAACAACATACATCTATCTGATGGACTTAATAGACTTTTCCAGTAGAATTCCTTACTGGGTTCTAAAATATACTAGCACGCGCAAGGAAATTGAGACAAGAGGCGTGTCTATTTAATAACTTAATGGCCGTGTTCACGTTTGGCACGTGCCAAATAGGGATATCCAAATGGGAATAGATCAGACGGGATGACCATAAAGGCGGAAACCCACCGCAACGCACGGAGAAGCTACGCACGTGTGTGAGGCTTCGCCTTGCATGAACATTGTATGAGGTTGTTTCCATTGCAACCCACAGCTGCTACGCTACACATCAATTGACGTCATTGGCACACGCGTGGCTTGCTTGAATATGTCGCCCACGTAGCTCAACGCTGTCAACGGTGCACGTTATACACGAATTTAGCCCACGGCTTTCATCGTTATCATCATAACAGCCAAAAGACGTCCACTGCTGGACATAGGCTTTCCCAACTTTGTCATAATTGCCATTCTTGGCAGGCTGGTGGGCGATCGCAGTGTATGGTGTTGCGTTTTACAGAGAACGTTGTTGCCCATTCTCTAGTGAGTCCCTTAGTCGCCTCTTACGATACGCACGGGAAGTGATGGAATGGCATTATTCTTTTATGGCATCATATGGCACCGGCCGACACCATACGGCATACTTACGACTATCTCAAAACATTATTCTTGCAAATCCTCTCCGTTTGTCGCGGACCAAACTACAGTTGTACCACAGTCATGGCATATGTAGCGTGTACTGCAGTGGAAACGTAGACCCACGTTGTCAAACAAATGAACCCTCGCAGCTTCCTCAAATGCGTCGCGAGGCCGTGGATAACGTGCATCGCGGTGAGTTCGCGCTTTTACCTTTTGGAAGTAAAGTAGGCTTTTGGTATACAGCTGATGAAACAATCCATCCCCATTTTTCTTTATCTAATACCTAACCTTGACTTCGTTCAAAGAACATCATCGCTTACCATCAGGTAAGATAATGGTCAAATGCGTGCCTATCAATATTAAAAAAAAAACAAACAAAAGTAACAATAACATTACCGTCCGCTATCAAATAATTTCATACACTATTCAATTTCAGATTTTTCTTTTTACTATTTGTAGACATGCGTTGGACCACGATCTCACGTGATGTTAAGCGATGGTGTGGTCGAAGATGGTTGCCTAGTAGCAACCTATTCACTGTTGACTTAAAAATTGAAGTAAATTTAATTACTTCTCATTTGATAGTCCTAATGATGTATCCCGCAAGAGATTTGCGATGATTAAGATTCCACTCAATACTGAAATTTGATTGATTTATGCTGATTAATATTTGGTTTTAATATTAATAAGGTTAATGGCTTGAATTTTTCTATTTGTTGTTTTTATAACTATTCAAACGTTATCAAACGGAAGTAGGTAAATACATAGTAAATTTCTTATCAAGACTATGAAAATCGTTTAAGGTTGATATTTTTGCTCGATAAAATATATGACAGCTTATAAATAATATTAGAAAGCTGAAGAGTTTATTTGTTAGTTTGAACGTGCTAATCTCAGGTGAAAATTAAAAACAAAATATTTAAAACAATAAACAAAATTACAAATCAAATCCTAATTTAATCCATTATAATTTTACTGTTGGATGGCCCATTTACCGAGGAGGGCTTAAGGGTGCCTGGCCATTACAGAGAATCGAGACAGCAGAGTGGAGAAACGGAGAATATAAACCTATGGAATTGCACAAAATCTCTGTACCACGTGAGTCAGTGACATTTTAACTGACATGATTGGTTAATATTTCTCCGGTTCTCCGCTCAACTGCCGTGCCTGTCCATTACAGATTAAATTTTTGCGTAGATTAAATTAATGCACCTTTAAGACCCAATGGCACCTTTAAGCTTTATAACATCACGCTACGATGAATAGGAGTGGAGCATTAATGGAAAATGTGACGCAGACGAAGTTGCCCGTTACAGCTACTATAATGCGCGCGGAACTAGTTGGCCGCACCTTGGGCATATGAGCGGGGCGCTTGCTGTCATTACTCAATGCAGCACCGTACTTCGCGACGGCACCACGCGTTGAAAGTTCCGGCTACTTTTGACAAAACGCACATAATATGAGTCCGCCGATAAAAAGACAATCTAAGGAAATAATTATGTAAAGTGCATACGTTTTTTTAAAAATCAGAAAGCTGATGTCAATAGTTTAGAATATAAAACTGATGCGGATATACATAAATTAGTAGCAGAAGCAACAGGCATGAAGCCTGGTGATCTGTAATACAGGTTTACCTACAACAGACACCAGTCTCGTAATATGTGCTATAAAATGACTTTGTACTGTGTTTTTGAATACGATAAACAATCAATTATATATTATCATCATCTGCCTAGCCTTTTCCCAACTATATTGGGGTCGGCTTCCAGTCAAACCGGATTCAGCTGAATACCGGAATCAATTAATCAATTATAATTAATATATATAAAAATATTTATAAATATATTTATAGAATTAATTAATTGAATCAATTATATATTATATTATATTATATTATATTATATTATATTATATTATATTATATTATATTATATTATATTATATTATGGTGTTTTTGAAAGAGTTTTCTACTCGGGTTTGCTCCCGGTGATTTTTCCTTACTCCCGCCCTGAGACCCTCAGGGAAAAGGAGGTTCGGATTCCCTGCTAAGTGGTTACAAATACTGTGTCTCCCAGTACTTTGCTTAAGATGGTGACTGTATGAATGGCTGCTTGTTTCTGTATTATATGTATGTTTATGCCTGCATCTAATTTATCACAATATCTATGTATGCTCTTAGCTACTATTCCTGTTGCTCCTATGACTACCGGTATGATTTCTGTAGGTGTGTTCCACAATCGTGTAATCTCTGTTTTGAGTAAGTGGTATTTGCTTAATTTTTCTATCTCTTTAGGCCCTATGTTATAATCTGATGGTACTGTTATGTCTATTAAATATGTTTTATTTTCTGTTTTATTTACGTAAATTATATCCGGTCTATTATGCGTTACTGTGACATCTGTCTGAACTGGAATCTCCCACATTAATTTAGCTGTCTCATTTTCTTTTATCTGTGGCTGAGTTAAGACTTCTTGCCACCAGAGGTTAGGGGCTTCAAATTTATGTTTTTTCGCTAATGCCCAGAATATATATTTTACAATATTGTTGTGCCGCTTGATATAGTAAGTGCCAGCTAGTTTTTCACACCCAGAGATGATGTGCTGTGTGGACTCATCTTTCGACAGACATAACCGACACTTACCATCAACAGGCCTTTTCAAAATGTCTCTTTCGAACTGCTTGGTCATTACAGCCTGATCCTGAATAGCAAAAATTGAAGACTCTAGTGAAGATGATATCGGTTGATTTTTTAGCCAGTTGAATGAATATTTTTTATCGATGTTTGCTTTTTCTAGTACAGCTTTACAGAATTGCCCATGTAGCGGCTTGGCCCGCCATTTCTCTATCGCTTCTTGTGTAGTTGCTATTTTTATTTCTTTATCTGAGTAACTATTTCCTTGCTGTAACCCTATTTCTGCTGCATTTATTCTAGATTCTTTATGTATGGAGTGTTTATCTTTATCTCTATCATGTCTAACTATCACTTTAATTATATCATCCTGTTCATTATATAAGTATTGTTTGTATTTTATTATTTGTGTTTTATACAGAGTTTCTATGTTGGTAAGGCCTCTTCCACCTTCTTCTATTGGTAAATATAATCTAATTATGTCTGCTTTTTGTTTTTGTGCTTTATTAATTGCTAAAATTTTTCTAGTTTTAACATCTATGTTCTTTAAATCACTATTCTTGTAATTAATAATACCAAAAGAGTAGAGCAGAACCGGTACTGCATAAGTGTTAATCGCTTTTATTTGATTCCTAGCATTTAATTGTGTGTTAGCTATTGATTTTATTCTGCCAAAATATTCTTTTTTTAGTTGTTCTCTTATTCTGTTATAATCTATTTTGCCCGCCTCATTGATACCTAAATATTTATACGTCTCGTCTTTTTTCAGGTGTTCAAATCTCAATCCGCTTAGTAATGTGTGCCCTTCTCCATGTTGTTCACTAACTCTACCGGCTGTTATATGTAGAACATTACATTTGTTTAATCCGAATTGCATTCCTATGTCTCGCGTAAATATTTCAGTACTATCGAGCAAAACTTTTAAACTATTTTTATTGTTTGCATAAACTTTTAAATCATCCATGTATATTAAGTGGTTGACTGATAAATTACTCTTGAGTTTATAGCCTTTTAAAATGTATTTGTTTAGTATGGTTGAAATTGGGTTTATACCTAAACAAAACAGTAGCGGTGATAATGAATCTCCTTGAAATATTCCTCGGCAAATAACTATGGGATCAGTGGTTACAGAAGCGTTCGCACCACGGGCCGTCATGATGGGTCCGTGGGTTACGCCCCCAGTGTGTTTTGCCCCCGTGGTGGAAGCCCCCGATTTCGTTTTAGTACTATAATATTTATTAGTTAAATATTTTTATCAAAAGTACAGTCAGATAGCAAAGTGTAACCTATTATAAAAAATGTCTAAGTCATGGTTTATTATTAAAATCAAAATCATAGTTTATTATTATAAATCTTTATTAACAATGTCGGTGTAACAAACGTTTGCTTATCTAATAATAGGTACTAATGGGTAATAATAGGTAATACGTAGGTACTTAATATGTAATAAAAATTAAATTAAATGTCTAATAAATAATAATAGGTATCTACGTAAATACAACTTTGATAACAAATAAAACCAAACATTAAAATAAAGCAACAATAACATGCAAAATCACAGATACGAAATTAAAAATCACAGTTTAAAATTAGGATTATTTTAAGTACTTATATACTATTTACGTACTAAGTATATAGGTAGGCATCTACTTAAATATTTAGAAGATTGGTAACAGAATGTTCAAACACTAAAATATAATAAAAACAATTAACATTTAAAATCACAGATAACAAAAGTAACAAAAGAAGAAAAACATAGTAAAAATATTAGGATGATTTGAACTTTGTAATTAAATTATGTAATTTAAGTCATTTATATGCAGTGACTATGGAGGTTACAACATTGATATAGATATAAAATTAAAATGTAGTAATTATGTAACAATAAACATGCAAAATCATTATTTTTAAGCTAAGTAAGTAGGTGATTATTTTTGCTTGACTTGCACATACGGACGGATTTGTTCCAAAAACTCCATAATTGTAATTTGTTTCTTTTCATATTTGTCTGTCAGCTTAGCAATGACTTTGTCATTGATTATTGAAGATTTTTTCCTTTTACATATAGGACTGTCATTTCTTCGTAATCTGAAAGTATAAGATAAAGATTATTTACTAAGAGTAAAAAAAATGAATTACTGATATATTAAGCGTTATGTAAGTAATCAGCATTTTACCTCACTTGACCTGTGCTATACGTAGAAATATCAGTTGTTATAATTTCCAAAAACGATAATAATGATGGTTTTCGGCCCAGATAGCACTGAAGCCGTTGATTCCAGGCCTCCACTAAATTTGTGATTCTATGTCGTTCTTTATAGCAACACCACTTTGAGATCATCCCCGGAGGCTCAAGCCATTGTTCAACGAAATAATCGTTGAATTGGGTGACTTTTTCATCGGGAATACTGAAAACAAAAATTATGATATATATGACATGTCGTATATACCTAAGCATTATTTTTATTTTTGCGTACTTATAAAAACAATCTATGAGCTGTTAAAACTTTAAAATAAAATGAAAATTAAAATTACCTGTTTTCCATTACGGAAAGCCAACCATCTTCTATATTTTCTTTAGGAAGAAATGCTAGACAGGTGCACAGTTTCACATACAATGTTGTTTCTTCGTGTGCCAATAAACCTAAAGACTTCGCTTTTCTGTAAATGGCTCTTTGGAAGTGAACATTACAGCCATGTATTGTGACCGCTGGCAATACCTCTTTTATTGCCAGCATTGTAGCTAATTCAAAATCTACAGTGAATTTCATGGGGCTGAAGTCCGGCACAGCTTCTTTAATTTTTTTAAACATGACTTCATATGTACTTTTTTCTTTATTAACTAGTAGCACATAAAATATAGGCACAATATTGGTTGCTTGTGCATCACTTCCCATATCTCCATGAATGGTAAATATTTGGTAAAATGGACCTGGACAACAATCAAATGTACCATCCCCGAAGTAGTGTTGTATATTTTTGATGTGTTTTAAAGCCTGTGCTGATACGAATACTATAATTCTGTTGTCGTTCTCACAGTAATCAACTAATAGATATTTTTGAAAAATCTCAGGTATAATGACTTCAGCTGGATTACGAAACTGTGTCTTTTCTACATTTAAGGCTTTCTTTCGAGAGTTGTATAACTGTTGCTTGATATTATTGAATTTGGGTATGTATTCATCGAAGGCTGTGTCTGTGTTTTTTAACTCGGCAAATTTTGTTTCAAATTTTTGTTGTATAGAGCTCGAGAAACTCGTTTTCACTTCCTTTTTTAATTTTTCCATAACAACTCTAACTTCATTTTTCATTAAGTTAGGTTGACACTCAGCATTATGACACTTTTGGATTTGTACATTGTCACTTTCCTCACTTAATTTTATAGAACCACTACACTTGCCATGTCTTTTATTTACGCATGTCCACACACTCGATTTATTATTTTTCCTATGAAGATTATAAGCAAATCCGACATGTAGTAACGTTCTTCCACCTAGTTTATTTGAAATTATTTTGTAATTGGTTTGTGCTAAACCCCGTGAAGGACCTGAACTTGCCATTTTGAGTTAACATGACCGACTAAACTTTCTTATCAGTAACATATTGCAACTATGTGGGAAAGGGATAGAAATAGTGCCCATCGCTATGTTTGCTATTTTCACTGTCCGTCACCCTGGACTCTATTGTTTTCAACCCTATCTTTCCCTTTCTTTGACTACCTATCTCTTTCTTTTAGAATTCGATCTGGCTATTGTGTAAAACCAGTTTGGCCGGGCACGGGCGCCTCGTTTAGACAAAGTACAAAGTAATGCATCTAAAGTAAATAATTGTAATATAGTAATAAAGTGAATATCCTTGTAGCATGTTTATAGTATCCAATATTGTGTTAGTTAGAATACTTATTTAGTAAGTTTGTCTACGTATTTGGTTCCGAAACACTTTTTTCATCGTCTGTATCTAGTAAAAAATATTTTTATTTCGGCGAAATCAACTATAATAACTTAATTTAAAATCGGGGGCTTCCACCACGGGGGCAAAACACACCGGGGGCGTAACCCACGGACCCGTCATGATAACATTCCATTTAGGCATGACCATCTCTAGAAAGCCTATGATAGCACCCGAGCACTTGTACAACCTCAATACCTGAAGAAGCCATTCGTGTGAGATGCTATCAAATGCCTTCTAATTTTGTATTTTATCAATTCCAGGTGTCTTCCAGTTATGGGTTTTTCTTAAGGCTGCTCTAACCATCTCTATATCAATTTCTTCAAACCTATGCCCTTGTATGTTATCCGCGTCGTTTCGAATGTCTGAGATCCATGTCGCGTTTTTATTGTAGGACACAGGCTTCGATAATATTGAAGACCAAAAATCTTGAATTGAATCTTTGGTTGGGATTTCTGTCGGTGCTTGTTGCTGATAACCATTAAGGGACCTGTAAAAAGAATGCTGATTTTCGCGAAATTTTTGGTTTTGGACTTTTCTGTTGTTGATGTCGTCGTATCTTTTTATCCTACCAGCAAAAGCTTTAACTTTCTGATTTAATATTTCTACTGTGTTGTCGTGGTCTTGCTCGGTGAAAATGTTATATTTGTAGTATAGACTGTCTCTTATTTGTATCATTCGTCTAGTATTAACTCCTCTTTTTATTTCTATAAGTCTCCCTAACTCTTTCCTTATCTGTTCTATTTTAGTTTTTATTCTCATTTTCCACGGTGGATCTTTTTTAGGTTTTACTATGCAGGGAGGAGTGTATGGCTTTTGACCATTAGCTATAATAAGTGTTTTGGCTACAGAGTATATAATGTCATTTAGTTCACGGAGACTATTAGTAGTTATTAGTAAATTTATTATGTAATTGTTAAGTGTATTGAACTGACAAATGAATTTTTTGTTAAACTTTGGTTTGGGCAATAATTTTCTATTTGTTATAGCTAATTATATTATATTATATTATATTATATTATATTATATTATATTATATTATATTATATTATGGTGTTTTTGAAAGAGTTTTCTACTCGGGTTTGCTCCCGGTGATTTTTCCTTACTCCCGCCCTGAGACCCTCAGGGAAAAGGAGGTTCGGATTCCCTGCTAAGTGGTTACAAATACTGTGTCTCCCAGTACTTTGCTTAAGATGGTGACTGTATGAATGGCTGCTTGTTTCTGTATTATATGTATGTTTATGCCTGCATCTAATTTATCACAATATCTATGTATGCTCTTAGCTACTATTCCTGTTGCTCCTATGACTACCGGTATGATTTCTGTAGGTGTGTTCCACAATCGTGTAATCTCTGTTTTGAGTAAGTGGTATTTGCTTAATTTTTCTATCTCTTTAGGCCCTATGTTATAATCTGATGGTACTGTTATGTCTATTAAATATGTTTTATTTTCTGTTTTATTTACGTAAATTATATCCGGTCTATTATGCGTTACTGTGACATCTGTCTGAACTGGAATCTCCCACATTAATTTAGCTGTCTCATTTTCTTTTATCTGTGGCTGAGTTAAGACTTCTTGCCACCAGAGGTTAGGGGCTTCAAATTTATGTTTTTTCGCTAATGCCCAGAATATATATTTTACAATATTGTTGTGCCGCTTGATATAGTAAGTGCCAGCTAGTTTTTCACACCCAGAGATGATGTGCTGTGTGGTCTCATCTTTCGACAGACATAACCGACACTTACCATCAACAGGCCTTTTCAAAATGTCTCTTTCGAACTGCTTGGTCATTACAGCCTGATCCTGAATAGCAAAAATTGAAGACTCTAGTGAAGATGATATCGGTTGTTTTTTTAGCCAGTTGAAAGAATATTTTTTATCGATGTTTGCTTTTTCTAGTACAGCTTTACAGAATTGCCCATGTAGCGGCTTGGCCCTCCATTTCTCTATCGCTTCTTGTGTAGTTGCTATTTTTATTTCTTTATCTGAGTAACTATTTCCTTGCTGTAACCCTATTTCTGCTGCATTTGTTCTAGATTCTTTATGTATGGAGTGTTTATCTTTATCTCTATCATGTCTAACTATCACTTTAATTATGTCATCCTGTTCATTATATAAGTATTGTTTGTATTTTATTATTTGTGTTTTATGCAGAGTTTCTATGTTGGTAAGGCCTCTTCCACCTTCTTCTACTGGTAAATATAATCTAATTATGTCTGCTTTTTGTTTTTGTGCTTTATTAATTGCTAAAATTTTTCTAGTTTTAACATCTATGTTCTTTAAATCACTATTGTTGTAATTAATAATACCAAAAGAGTAGAGCAGAACCGGTACTGCATAAGTATTAATCGCTTTTATTTGGTTCCTAGCATTTAATTGTGTGTTAGCTATTGATTTTATTCTGCCAAAATATTCTTTTTTTAGTTGTTCTCTTATTCTGTTATGATCTATTTTGCCCGCCTCATTGATACCTAAATATTTATACGTCTCGTCTTTTTTCAGGTGTTCAAATCTCAATCCGCTTAGTAATGTGTGTCCTTCTCCATGTTGTTCACTAACTCTACCGGCTGTTATATGTAGAACATTACATTTGTTTAATCCGAATTGCATTCCTATGTCTCGCGTAAATATTTCACTACTATCGAGCAAAACTTTTAAACTATTTTTATTGTTTGCATAAACTTTTAAGTCATCCATGTATATTAAGTGGTTGACTGATAAATTACTCTTGAGTTTATAGCCTTTTAAAATGTATTTGTTTAGTATGGTTGAAATTGGGTTTATACCTAAACAAAACAGTAGCGGTGATAATGAATCTCCTTGAAATATTCCTCGGCAAATAACTATGGGATCAGTGGTTACAGAAGCGTTCGCACCACGAGCCGTCATGATAACATTCCATGTAGGCATGACCATCTCTAGAAAGCCTATGATAGCACCCGAGCACTTGTACAACCTCAATACCTGAAGAAGCCATTCGTGTGAGATGCTATCAAATGCCTTCCGATAGTCTACCCATCCCATACTTAAGTTTTTCTGACACTGGTGTGCGTCTTCTAGTATGGCTTTGTTAATCATGAGGTGATCTTTGCAGCCCCTGGCGCGCCGCCTGCAGCCTCTTTGTTCTGGAGCAATAATGTCGTTGGATTCACAGTGTTTGTACAGTTCGTTGGATAAAACGGAGGTTAATAGTTTATACATAGTCGGCAAGCATGCTATTGGTCGCCAGTTTTGTGGTTCGCTAGTGTTGTCATTTTTAGGTATCAGAATTACTTGTCCTGTTGTAAACCAATTTTCTACTGGATCTGTTTTGTGTAAGATTCTATTAAATAGTTTTGTTATATGTTCGTGGGTACTTGTGAGGTATTTTAAATAATAATTTTGTATTTTATCAATTCCAGGTGTCTTCCAGTTATGGGTTTTTCTTAAGGCTGCTCTAACCATCTCTATATCAATTTCTTCAAACCTATGCCCTTGTATGTTATCCGCGTCGTTTCGAATGTCTGAGATCCATGTCGCGTCTTTATTGTAGGACACAGGCTTCGATAATATTGAAGACCAAAAATCTTGAATTGAATCTTTGGTTGGGATTTCTGTCGGTGCTTGTTGCTGATAACCATTAAGGGACCTGTAAAAAGAATGCTGATTTTCGCGAAATTTTTGGTTTTGGACTTTCCTGTTGTTGATGTCGTCGTATCTTTTTATCCTACTAGCAAAAGCTTTAACTTTCTGATTTAATATTTCTACTGTGTTGTCGTGGTCTTGCTCGGTGAAAATGTTATATTTGTAGTATAGAGTGTCTCTTATTTGTATCATTCGTCTAGTATTAACTCCTCTTTTTATTTCTATAAGTCTCCCTAACTCTTTCCTTATCTGTTCTATTTTAGTTTTTATTCTCATTTTCCACGGTGGATCTTTTTTAGGTTTTACTATGGAGGGAGGAGTGTATGGCTTTTGACCATTAGCTATAATAAGTGTTTTGGCTACAGAGTATATAATGTCATTTAGTTCACGGAGACTATTAGTAGTTATTAGTAATTTTTTTATGTAATTGTTAAGTGTATTGAACTGACAAATGAATTTTTTGTTAAACTTTGGTTTGGGTAATAATTTTCTATCTGTTATAGCTATTTCTTTGGTTTCTGCTAGAGTCTGTAAGAATTGATGGATGATAGGGTCTTGACTGTCGTCTACTTCTATATGTTGTGGTATTGAATCTGCATCAACTATTGATTCTGGAATTATGCTCGTGTCGTATGATATTTGTGTATTAGGGGTGTTGTGATTTGTTATGTCAAATATATTATCTAAGGTTGGCGTTTGATGGGAGTCAGTAACTCCTTCTATGGGTTCACTATCGTCTATGTTTGCATTGTTGTTTGCTTGTTGTAAAGATCGTTCGGCTTTTAACTTAATTTCATCTAAAAGTTGAGTGGATATGACTTTACGGGTAATGATGCTACGTGCTTGATTTGAAAGGGTATTTCCAGTGAATCTATTTGCTTTGGGGTTGCGTTGGTTTCTGTCTTTAAATAGTTTTTCAAATCTTTTTATGTAACCTGGACCCTCTGCTTTTGCTCTATAGTAACAGAACATTAATTCGTGTAACTCCTCTTGTGACCACTTTCGTCTAGAATCACCATTGTGTGAACTTGTCGTGGTCGCATCCGATGCACCGGCAGGACTCGTAGGACCATTTCTGTCCACGTCCCGCAAAGTATTATCGGCATCCCTGATAATTTCGGCTGTGATCTCTTCGGATTCCCCGACTCCCGCCCGCCTGTTCAGCGAAGAGCCACTGACGGTCCGCATGCTGTCACGTCCAGCGTCAGCTCCAGATGTGCCCCGGCGCTCGCCCCCGGGCAGCGGCATTAAACGTAAATTTTCATTAGTACTCTCCATATTGTTTGGGGTTTGCCATGGCCCCGTTGGTCACCTGTATGGAAACTTCGTTGCAGGTGTCCGCCTCTCACGTGAGCAAAGATGTTATACTCGGACGTAGGGTTGGCCTTCTGAGAGGCATATTATATTATATTATATTATATTATATTATATTATATTATATTATATTATATTATATTATATTATATTATGGTGTTTTTGAAAGAGTTTTCTACTCGGGTTTGCTCCCGGTGATTTTTCCTTACTCCCGCCCTGAGGCCCTCAGGGAAAAGGAGGTTCGGATTCCCTGCTAAGTGGTTACAAATACTGTGTCTCCCAGTACTTTGCTTAAGATGGTGACTGTATGAATGGCTGCTTGTTTCTGTATTATATGTATGTTTATGCCTGCATCTCATTTATCACAATATCTATGTATGCTCTTAGCTACTATTCCTGTTGCTCCTATGACTACCGGTATGATTTCTGTAGGTGTGTTCCACAATCGTGTAATCTCTGTTTTGAGTAAGTGGTATTTGCTCATTTTTTCTATCTCTTTAGGCCCTATGTTATAATCTGATGGTACTGTTATGTCTATTAAATATGTTTTATTTTTTGTTTTATTTACGTAAATTATATCCGGTCTATTATGCGTTACTGTGACATCTAACTGAACTGGAATCTCCCACATTAATTTAGCTGTCTCATTTTATTTTATCTGTGGCTGAGTTAAGACTTCTTGCCACCAGAGGTTAGGGGCTTCAAATTTATGTTTTTTCGCTAATGCCCAGAATATATATTTTACAATATTGTTGTGCCGCTTGATATAGTAAGTGCCAGCTAGTTTTTCACACCCAGAGATGATGTGCTGTGTGGTCTCATCTTTCGACAGACATAACCGACACTTACCATCAACAGGCCTTTTCAAAATGTCTCTTTCGAACTGCTTGGTCATTACAGCCTGATCCTGAATAGCAAAAATTGAAGACTCTAGTGAAGATGATATCGGTTGTTTTTTTAGCCAGTTGAATGAATATTTTTTATCGATGTTTGCTTTTTGTAGTACAGCTTTACAGAATTGCCCATGTAGCGGCTTGGCCCGCCATTTCTCTATCGCTTCTTGTGTAGTTGCTATTTTTATTTCTTTATCTGAGTAACTATTTCCTTGCTGTAACCCTATTTCTGCTGCATTTGTTCTAGATTCTTTATGTATGGAGTGTTTATCTTTATCTCTAACATGTCTATCACTTTAATTATGTCATCCTGTTCATTATATAAGTATTGTTTGTATTTTATTATTTGTGTTTTATGCAGAGTTTCTATGTTGGTAAGGCCTCTTCCACCTTCTTCTATTGGTAAATATAATCTAATTATGTCTGCTTTTTGTTTTTGTGTTTTATTAATTGCTAAAATTTTTCTAGTTTTAACATCTATGTTCTTTAAATCACTATTCTTGTAATTAATAATACCAAAAGAGTAGAGCAGAACCGGTACTGCATAAGTATTAATCGCTTTTATTTGATTCCTAGCATTTAATTGTGTGTTAGCTATTGATTTTATTCTGCCAAAATATTCTTTTTTTAGTTGTTCTCTTATTCTGTTATAATCTATTTTGCCCGCCTCATTGATACCTAAATATTTATACGTCTCGTCTTTTTTCAGGTGTTCAAATCTCAATCCGCTTAGTAATGTGTGTCCTTCTCCATGTTGTTCACTAACTCTACCGGCTGTTATATGTAGAACATTACATTTGTTTAATCCGAATTGCATTCCTATGTCTCGCGTAAATATTTCAGTACTATCGAGCAAAACTTTTAAACTATTTTTATTGTTTGCATAAACTTTTAAATCATCCATGTATATTAACCTTTCGTTTGGTCGGCGACGTAAGTACGCACATCACGTCACATGTTGAGACTTTTACACGTTAGGTAAAAACATTGGGTAGGCATTCAGAAACACGAAGATTACACCAATAAACCGATAATAATACAGTATAAATTATACCTTCCCGGAATCCTTATTAGTTTTCCTATCTACTAAAACCGGTACGTAATGAAATAAAACTGACCTGACTTTGCAGTGACGTGATATGTTTTCATTTTGATAATTTTCGTACACATAACCTTCACACTTTATCACAATACGTCGAATTCACAAATATATTCACCAAAACTACACTAGAATACGATGGCACATATGTTTACACATTCATTACATACTTTATATCACTACTAAACGCACTATTTGCATGACAACAACTTTTTCTGTCAACTGATAAAAAGTTTGTGACCGCAAGCGGCCATCTTCGCGTTTAGACTGGCGCGGACCGTACTTCGCAGACCGTACGTGCGGCCAACCGACATGATTTTGGCGCCAATTTTACGACTTTTTTCTCTTTGACACACAATTATGATGTCAATACGTGATGATATTAGTACCTATTACTATTATTATGTTCATAGGTAAATATGATCACTACTTATGTGTATTTCAAACTTTTTACGAGAATATTTATAAGAAAAACATGTCATAAACAACGGCCAGTATGGAAAATAAATGTTAAGTCTAAACTTTCGTTACTTTTTTCGCCTGTATAATCATTACTTTTTGAAAAACAATTACTCAATACGGAATCTACACTTATTTCTCAGTAATTCTATATAGATTTTTATAAGAAAACTTATTGTTTTCTGCCACTATTCATCGTTTATTTCTTCTCCGGTCACGCACAAATTTAGGTACACGGCAAATGTCAAGCGGTGGAATGTCAGATGAATTTATTTATTGTTTAGTTCGTTCAAAATAATGTTTCTGCTATTGAAAAGTATTAAAATAGAGAGTGAATGAACCATTTCTTTCATATAAATGCAGAAAGTATTGCTACTTGCAACACAACCACAGATTTTTACCGACCAATCCTGACCAAGCCCTTATGTGTAACTGTCCGACTTAAGACATTTGGTGCAATTTTTTCTTATGTCGAACTGTGTAACTTAAGACATTTGATAGGTTAAGTGGTTGACTGATAAATTACTCTTGAGTTTATAGCCTTTTAAAATGTATTTGTTTAGTATGGTTGAAATTGGGTTTATACCTAAACAAAACAGTAGCGGTGATAATGAATCTCCTTGAAATATTCCTCGGCAAATAACTATGGGATCAGTGGTTACAGAAGCGTTCGCACCACGGGCCGTCATGATAACATTCCATGTAGGCATGACCATCTCTAGAAAGCCTATGATAGCACCCGAGCACTTGTACAACCTCAATACCTGAAGAAGCCATTCGTGTGAGATGCTATCAAATGCCTTCCGATAGTCTACCCATCCCATACTTAAGTTTTTCTGACACTGGTGTGCGTCTTCTAGTATGGCTTTGTTAATCATGAGGTGATCTTTGCAGCCCCTGGCGCGCCGCCTGCAGCCTCTTTGTTCTGGAGCAATAATGTCGTTGGATTCACAGTGTTCGTACAGTTCGTTGGATAAAACGGAGGTTAATAGTTTATACATAGTCGGCAAGCATGCTATTGGTCGCCAGTTTTGTGGTTCGCTAGTGTTGTCATTTTTAGGTATCAGAATTACTTGTCCTGTTGTAAACCAATTTTCTACTGGATCTGTTTTGTGTAAGATTCTATTAAATAGTTTTGTTATATGTTCGTGGGTACTTGTGAGGTATTTTAAATAATAATTTTGTATTTTATCAATTCCAGGTGTCTTCCAGTTATGGGTTTTTCTTAAGGCTGCTCTCACCATCTCTATATCAATTTCTTCAAACCTATGCCCTTGTATGTTATCCGCGTCGTTTCGAATGTCTGAGATCCATGTCGCGTTTTTATTGTAGGACACAGGCTTCGATAATATTGAAGACCAAAAATCTTGAATTGAATCTTTGGTTGGGATTTCTGTCGGTGCTTGTTGCTGATAACCATTAAGGGACCTGTAAAAAGAATGCTGATTTTCGCGGAATTTTTGGTTTTGGACTTTTCTGTTGTTGATGTCGTCGTATCTTTTTATCCTACCAGCAAAAGCTTTAACTTTCTGATTTAATATTTCTACTGTGTTGTCGTGGTCTTGCTCGGTGAAAATGTTATATTTGTAGTATAGACTGTCTCTTATTTGTATCATTCGTCTAGTATTAACTCCTCTTTTTATTTCTATAAGTCTCCCTAACTCTTTCCTTATCTGTTCTATTTTAGTTTTTATTCTCATTTTCCACGGTGGATCTTTTTTAGGTTTTACTATGGAGGGAGGAGTGTATGGCTTTTGACCATTAGCTATAATAAGTGTTTTGGCTACAGAATATATAATGTCATTTCGTTCACGGAGACTATTAGTAGTTATTAGTAATTTTTTTATGTAATTGTTAAGTGTATTGAACTGACAAATGAATTTTTTGTTAAACTTTGGTTTGGGCAATAATTTTCTATCTGTTATAGCTATTTCTTTGGTTTCTGCTAGAGTCTGTAAGAATTGAAGGATGATAGGGTCTTGATTGTCGTCTACTTCTATATGTTGTGATATTGAATCTGCATCAACTATTGATTCTGGAATTATGCTCGTGTCGTATGATATTTGTGTATTAGGGGTGTTGGGATTTGTTATGTCAAATATATTATCTAAGGTTGGCGTTTGATGGGAGTCAGTAACTCCTTCTATGGGTTCACTATCGTCTATGTTTGCATTGTTGTTTGCTTGTTGTAAAGATCGTTCGGCTTTTAACTTAATTTCATCTAAAAGTTGAGTGGATATGACTTTACGGGTAATGATGCTACGTGCTTGATTTGAAAGGGTATTTCCAGTGAATCTATTTGCTTTGGGGTTGTGTTGGTTTCTGTCTTTAAATAGTTTTTCAAATCTTTTTATGTAACCTGGACCCTCTGCTTTTGCTCTATAGTAACAGAACATTAATTCGTGTAACTCCTCTTGTGACCACTTTCGTCTAGAATCACCATTGTGTGAACTTGTCGTGGTCGCATCCGATGCACCGGCAGGACTCGTAGGACCATTTCTGTCCACGTCCCGCAAAGTATCATCGGCATCCCTGATAATTTCGGCTGTGATCTCTTCGGATTCCCCGACTCCCGCCCGCCTGTTCAGCGAAGAGCCACTGACGGTCCGCATGCTGTCACGTCCAGCGTCAGCTCCAGACGTGCCCCGGCGCTCGCCCCCGGGCAGCGGCATTAAACGTAAATTTTCATTTGTACTCTCCATATTGTTTTGGGGTTTGCCATGGCCCCGTTGGTCACCTGTATGGAAACTTCGTTGCAGGTGTCCGCCTCTCACGTGAGCAAAGATGTTATACTCGGACGTAGGGTTGGCCTTCTGAGAGGCATATTATATAATATTATATTATGGTGTTTTTGAAAGAGTTTTCTACTCGGGTTTGCTCCCGGTGATTTTTCCTTACTCCCGCCCTGAGACCCTCAGGGAAAAGGAGGTTCGGATTCCCTGCTAAGTGGTTACAAATACTGTGTCTCCCAGTACTTTGCTTAAGATGGTGACTGTATGAACGGCTGCTTGTTTCTGTATTATATGTATGTTTATGCCTGCATCTAATTTATCACAATATCTATGTATGCTCTTAGCTACTATTCCTGTTGCTCCTATGACTACCGGTATGATTTCTGTAGGTGTGTTCCACAATCGTGTAATCTCTGTTTTGAGTAAGTGGTATTTGCTTAATTTTTCTATCTCTTTAGGCCCTATGTTATAATCTGATGGTACTGTTATGTCTATTAAATATGTTTTATTTTCTGTTTTATTTACGTAAATTATATCCGGTCTATTATGCGTTACTGTGACATCTGTCTGAACTGGAATCTCCCACATTAATTTAGCTGTCTCATTTTCTTTTATCTGTGGCTGAGTTAAGACTTCTTGCCACCAGAGGTTAGGGGCTTCAAATTTATGTTTTTTCGCTAATGCCCAGAATATATATTTTACAATATTGTTGTGCCGCTTGATATAGTAAGTGCCAGCTAGTTTTTCACACCCAGAGATGATGTGCTGTGTGGTCTCATCTTTCGACAGACATAACCGACACTTACCATCAACAGGCCTTTTCAAAATGTCTCTTTCGAACTGCTTGGTCATTACAGCCTGATCCTGAATAGCAAAAATTGAAGACTCTAGTGAAGATGATATCGGTTGTTTTTTTAGCCAGTTGAATGAATATTTTTTATCGATGTTTGCTTTTTCTAGTACCAGCTTTACAGAATTGCCCATGTAGCGGCTTGGCCCGCCATTTCTCTATCGCTTCTTGTGTAGTTGCTATTTTTATTTCTTTATCTGAGTAACTATTTCCTTGCTGTAACCCTATTTCTGCTGCATTTGTTCTAGATTCTTTATGTATGGAGTGTTTATCTTTATCTCTAACATGTCTATCACTTTAATTATGTCATCCTGTTCATTATATAAGTATTGTTTGTATTTTATTATTTGTGTTTTATGCAGAGTTTCTATGTTGGTAAGGCCTCTTCCACCTTCTTCTATTGGTAAATATAATCTAATTATGTCTGCTTTTTGTTTTTGTGTTTTATTAATTGCTAAAATTTTTCTAGTTTTAACATCTATGTTCTTTAAATCACTATTCTTGTAATTAATAATACCAAAAGAGTAGAGCAGAACCGGTACTGCATAAGTATTAATCGCTTTTATTTGATTCCTAGCATTTAATTGTGTGTTAGCTATTGATTTTATTCTACCAAAATATTCTTTTTTTAGTTGTTCTCTTATTCTGTTATGATCTATTTTGTCCGCCTCATTGATACCTAAATATTTATACGTCTCGTCTTTTTCCAGTTGTTCAAATCTCAATCCACTTAGTAATGTGTGTCCTTCTCCATGTTGTTCACTAACTCTACCGGCTGTTATATGTAGAACATTACATTTGTTTAATCCGAATTGCATTCCTATGTCTCGCGTAAATATTTCAGTACTATCGAGCAAAACTTTCAAACTATTTTTATTGTTTGCATAAACTTTTAAATCATCCATGTATATTAAGTGGTTGACTGATAAATTACTCTTGAGTTTATAGCCTTTTAAAATGTATTTGTTTAGTACGGTTGAAATTGGGTTTATACCTAAACAAATCAGTAGCGGTGATAATGAATCTCCTTGAAATATTCCTCGGCAAATAACTATGGGATCAGTGGTTACAGAAGCGTTCGCACCACGGGCCGTCATGATAACATTCCATGTAGGCATGACCATGTCTAGAAAGCCTATGATAGCACCCGAGCACTTGTACAACCTCAATACCTGAAGAAGCCATTCGTGTGAGATGCTATCAAATGCCTTCCGATAGTCTACCCATCCCATACTTAAGTTTTTCTGACACTGGTGTGCGTCTTCTAGTATGGCTTTGTTAATCATGAGGTGATCTTTGCAGCCCCTGGCGCGCCGCCTGCAGCCTCTTTGTTCTGGAGCAATAATGTCGTTGGATTCACAGTTTTTGTACAGTTCGTTGGATAAAACGGAGGTTAATAGTTTATACATAGTCGGCAAGCATGCTATTGGTCGCCAGTTTTGTGGTTCGCTAGTGTTGTCATTTTTAGGTATCAGATTTACTTGTCCTGTTGTAAACCAATTTTCTACTGGATCTGTTTTGTGTAAGATTCTATTAAATAGTTTTGTTATATGTTCGTGGGTACTTGTGAGGTATTTTAAATAATAATTTTGTATTTTATCAATTCCAGGTGTCTTCCAGTTATGGGTTTTCCTTAAGGCTGCTCTAACCATCTCTATATCAATTTCTTCAAACCTATGCCCTTGTATGTTATCCGCGTCGTTTCGAATGTCTGAGATCCATGTCGCGTTTTTATTGTAGGACACAGGCTTCGATAATATTGAAGACCAAAAATCTTGAATTGAATCTTTGGTTGGGATTTCTGTCGGTGCTTGTTGCTGATAACCATTAAGGGACCTGTAAAAAGAATGCTGATTTTTTATGTAATTGTTAAGTGTATTGAACTGACTATTATATTATATTATATTATATTATATTATATTATATTATATTATATTATATTATATTATATTATATTATATTATATTATATTATATTATATTATATTATATTATATTATATTATATTATATTATATTATATTATATTATATTATATTATATTATATTATATTATATTATATTACATTATATCAGAACAAAGTGTAAGGATAGTGATTGCCGAAAGTAAAACTTCCTTACAAAATATAGGGGAAGCAAAATGTTGTTCTCCGCGGAGACCAAAAGAAATAAAAAAGAAAATACAAGTTTATGATTTTAATTTAGGAGTGATAAGAAGAAAAACACATCAGTTTTATACGGTAGAGAAAAAAATCCAAGTCTACGAAAACTAAATGCTGTGTTAAAAGAGGATAATATTTTAGATTGCGAATATTATTTTTTAAGATAAATTTTGCAAAAAGTAGAATATTCATTTAAAAATGTAAATTGAAGAGTTCCCTTTTAATAGAGAGACCAAACATTGTTGAATGGTGAGTGAAATATTTGAGGGCCATAAGAAAATTCAGAGAAGACCAACGAAATATATTCTTTTTGGACGAAACTTACGTTAACCAAAGTCACAATGTACAAAAATGTTGGCTATCTTTGTTGGAGCCTGGAATGTATACAGCTATAGGCATAGGAAGGCGTTTAATAATAGTTCAAGCTGGTAGCCGGAAAGGGTTAGTTGACGATGCTTTGCTAATTTATAAATCAGATCCAAAACGGGGGATTATCATGGAGACATGAACTCTACAAATTTTTACAACTGGGTTGATCGAAAACCTAAACTTCCACCTTACTCAGTCATAGTTATGGATAATGCTGCCTATCACTGTGTGCAAGTTGAGAAGAAACCGAATATGTCCAGTTTGAAAGTTAATATGCAGAACTGGTTGCAAAATTATAACGTGCCATTTTCTCCAAAGATGACAAAAGCCAAACTCTTGAGGTTGATTAATACGACCCAATCAGAAAAAATATACACTGTTGATGAACTTCTGAAACCTGCAGGTCATACTGTTCTGAGACTACCTCCATATCATCCAGACTTCAACCCGATCGAGCATTGTGTGGGTAAATATTAAAAATTGCCTGGCCAGACATCACATTAATGCTACATTGGACGAGAAAATTACAATACTAACAAGGCTATTTTCTGAATTCTCTGCAGAACAATGGTAAAAATGCGATAACCACGTACAAAAAAACGAACAAGAATACATGGAATCATGATATGAGATTTGATACTATGATAGACGAAATCATTATAAACTTACAAGATGATTCTGAATCAAGTTCAGAGAGTTCAGAATCAAGTGATTCAGGGGATATGTCAGAATAATTTCATATACTTAATTTGTTTTTGGTTTATTTAAAACTTCTAAAAATTCAATTGTTTTTATTTATTATTTTCAATAATTGAACAATTATTAGTCACGATATCTCGAGATTGGTCATCACTGTCTAATCTCATATGCGTTGCGAGCAGTAGGCAACTCTGTCGCCACCTCAGGCGCGGCCAACTAGTTCCGCGCGCACTTTAATACTAAACTTAGTTAAATAGAAACCGAAAAAATAATTCAAGAGAAAATAGTTTTTAATAACCAAGATTCCCCAGGAATAAAAAATGTCAATTTTTTTTTTTAGAACTGTATTAGGACAATTTATTTATTTTTAATTAACCAAATAACAGCAAAATTTGTCTTTTGGACAATCAGTAGCAGTGGAATCAACAAAGCGAGAGTTGCATTCCTCCATGCAACCTCCACCTCGCTTTTGACACCTTGTCTCCTTCCGCGATACTGGAAAAAAAAGAAGACAGTTAAAATGATTATGATAATAGGGAATATGCATATAATTTTTTTATTTGCAAAATGAAATATTTATTAGCTCTAGTAAACAATCGTGAAATTATTTTTTAACTACATTCATCAGCGATGAAGTTATAAAGCTTTAAAGATTACAATTAGAAAGAGAAGTCCGATGAAAACTTTGACGTCATTGTCTATGACGCCTATACAGCTGCCATAGAAAACAGCGTTTTCGCGAAAGGGACAGATATATTTGTTTAAAATAATTATATCTCCTTCCTTTTTCGAGATATTTTGATTATATTTTCACTGTTAGTATTATATTTTTGTGTATATTTAGATAAACTGTATAGATGATAAATGTGTTTTTCATGCATATTCCCTAATGTAAATAGGTGGTAAAACATGGATTCTTTCAATATGTTGAATTGACGTCGCAACCTTAATAAAGACGAAATAAAGAATGTTCAGGGTTGCGGAATTTGTTCGAAAGTGTCTGCGAGAAGAGCATAATATGCGTTTTGCATCCATCGGCTACCCGCAACCTTCACCACGTCATCGGTCCACCTTGTTGCCGGTGCACCGGTTGCCATTCCAGAACTTTTCGGCCCCATTGACCATCTGTTCTGTAAGTAATGAGCCGTGTCCATTAAAAACGAGTTTTTTCCCGGTCACGTAAAAATCTCGGGAAATTCCCATAAAGCACATGAGTGCAGATGATGACATCTGCCTAGCCTTTTCCCAACTATATTGGGGTCGGCTTCCAGTTAAACCGGATTTAGCTGAATACCAGTATTTGACGCGGAGCGGCTGCCTACCAGACCTCCATAACCCAGTAACTGGGTAAAACGGTACTTCATGGCAAGACCGGAGTCAGATTAACTGGCTTCTGACTATCCGTAACGACTGCCAAAGATCTACAAATGACAGCCGGGACCAACGGCTTAGGGTGCTTTCTGAGGCACGGAGGAAATTCGCTCTGTTAAGATGGTCACCCATCCACAGACCAACCTTGGTAAGCGTTGCTTAACCTTGAAGATCGACCCGTGCTGCTGTTATTATCTAGCCACGAGCACCTCCCTCCCATAAAGCACATTTTCCGGCAACGGAATTCTTCAATGCCTATGGACCAGGTTTGCTGAAATCTCATGTACCTATGTCTATTGTTTACACCAGTTCATAACATAACATGGTTGGTGCAGTGGCGGTGCGATGTTCCCGTGCGTTCCTCTTTGACATCGCAGGGGGAGTCAAACACTTCACTGTTCCCGCTGACCCGAGGTTGCCCGCAGAGGCGGGCCGGCACCAGTCGGGGATCGCGGAAAGCCAATTAAGTTCTCGCGATCCCCGGCGTTGGTGAGAGATGGAACACCGGGCTGGTTTTAGTCAGTAAGAGCCTGACAGACCCCTCCGCCCGCCCCAGGGTGTAGGACATCCATGAGGATTTCCACCCGTTAAAAAAAAAAAAAAAAAGTGGTGGAGCGATTGACTGCTGCGTTGTGTGTCGCGGGTTCGATTTCCGCACGGTAAAAAATTTATGGCCTACTGATAATTTTTCCGGGTCTGTCAGTTTGTGTATGTGTGTTTGTATGTTTGTGAACGCACCCACTATACAGGAGAAATTCTTAGTGTAGGGCAACGTTCTTAAAGTTGGATGTCGATGACAAAAAAAAAAACAACCAAAAACATTGACTTCCAAAATTGAAGTTAAGAAGGAAGTCGGTACCCAAAACAAAAAAAAAAAACACAGACTCCCAAAAGTAAAAGTATATACTTTGTAGTGTTTTGTTTTTAGAAGTCGGTTGTAATGACTTGCATAAAAGTTTTTATTTGCACGTTTTATTTCTAATTTGTATAATTATGTTTTCTTCGTGATCCAATACGATGTGGAGAATGGACAACAATCATCAGCCAACAATGGCGTAAATATTTTTAATCCGAATAAATCGAGATCGCTCATAATTATAACAGTAGAATTAAGTGTTGAAAACACAATTTACAAACTCCTCAAAACACTAACTCAATGTCTTATAAAAAAAAAACGGCCAAGTGCGAGTCGGACACGCGCACGAAGGGTTCCATACCTTTGTTGTTATAGCGGCAATAGAAATACATAATCTGTAAAAATTTCAGCTCTCTACCTATTACGGTTCTTGAGATATAGCCCGCTGACAGACAGATGGACGGACGGCCGAACACAACAAATAATAAAAATTAAGGTTTATGGTACGGAACCATTCGAGTGCGAGTCCGACTCGCACTTAACAAGTTTTTGTACACTGCTTTATAAAATTAACTTCCAAAAGAGTGCTATAGTATAATTACACACACACACACACGATACATGTTCTTTCGTTTTCTTACAACAAATTGTTTTAACAATAACTAAATATTACTATATATATTATAAGCATTGTTTGTCTATCTTGCCTGTAGGGGGAGACCCTGGTGTCCTGAAATACAAGTCATGGCTTAGTTTAAGCACGAGACTCCCACAAATGAACATTATCGTAGTCAACATTGTAATTTCCTTAAGTATTAGTTTATGTGTTATTTGTGGAGAAAATTAACATTTTTATTTTATTATTATTACTAGCTGACCCGCGCAACTTTGTCTGCGTCACAATTTTCATTACTGCTCCGCTCCTATTGGTCTTAGCGTGATGATATATAGCCTATAGCCTTCCTCGACAAAAAGGCTATCTAACACTTAAAGAATTTTTCAAATCGGTACGGCAGTTCTTGAGATTAGCGCGTTCAAACAAACAAACAAACTCTTGAGCTTTATATATTAGTATAGATAGATTATGTGAGTGTTTGGTGACAGTTCCGAGCGCTACATTTGTTTCAATCTGTGCATCTTGGGTTTACATATGTCAGTAGAGGTCACTGCAGATTGAAGTTACAATTTTTGCAAATTAATTTTACATTATATTTCGATGTTGTCATTTGCTTCGTAAGACAAGAGACTATTGTGGGATAATATGGAAATTGAAAATACAGAATTTATGAAAATTTTGTTAGTAAAATGATAATAAAAATTAAGATAAAGGCCATTGCAACGTTTTTATTTTAGTTAATAACGATTTTTAACAACAATAATGAATTAAAGTAACGTGAAACGGAACGTTTTTGAAAACAATAATCGGCGTTTAGTGAAGTCACTGCTGTTTTTTGTTGCACTGTTGTCTTTGATTTTGAAAATTTAAACTGTCGGATTAAAAACGCAATTTTGGCAATAAATTAAAGCGTTTTCAGTTCTTATTTATGTGGTGATCTATTCTAGATGGAGTTCTTTAAAATAAAAGCAAAAATGGAAATATTGCATGTTCTCTCTCTATTGTCTGAAATCCTAAATGAGTAGAAAGAACCACGTAACATTTTAAACACATCATAATCATCAGATTAGCCGAAAGACGTCTACTGCTAAAGAGATCTCCCCCAAGTGTCGCCATAACAACCGGTCATAAGGCTCTTGCATCCATCGGCTAACCGCGACCCTCACCAGATCATCGGTCGATTCAACATTTCGATAGCACAAGTAAATTCCATACATTTATCGACTTTTTGATGACACTTGGTACTTACGTACATCGTTTGGGTTTTCGTAAGACTACATACATAATCAATTTGAAAACCCCAATGCATCTTTTAGTGAAGTTTGTGTTGAACTGTTTAAACGTTAAGTTGTTCGACTTCTGTGACCCGAATACGGACGCTTTACGTAAATAGTTTTTTTTTTATGGGAGTCACTTTTGGGGGTCAAACTAAAAAAAAGTTTTTCAAACTGTATTGTGTGAAATATCAAATGAAAGCACTTACTGTGAGAATTTTAATTATTATCTATACTAATATATAAAGCTGAAGAGTTTGTTTGATTGTTTGTTTGCTTGAACGCGCTAATCTCTGGAACTACTGGTCCGATTTGAAAAATTCTTTCAGTGTTAGATAGCCCATTTATCGAGGAAGGCTATAGGCTATATATGATAACAGGTAAGATCAATAGGAGCGGAGCAGTAATGAAAATTGTGACGCAGACGAAGTTGCGCGGGTCAACTAGTTTTTCATAAATTTAAAATAAATAGTTTTAAAGTTATTCAAGAAATTAGACCAAAAATTACCATTACAATTTTAGTCTCAGCAGTTTCGAAGATAAGAGGGGGCCCTTATCTCCGAAACTGCTAAGACTAGAATTTTGAAAAAATAGCAGATAATAGTTATATACCTAAAATTTACAGGAATATCGTCTGTAGTGTTTAAATAATATATTAATAAAATGAAATTGGTTCGGAGCTCTTTGCACGCGAGTCCGACTCGCACTGGGCCAGTTTTTTTTTAATGTCACTCCGGCATTTCTAAATCCAATTTCTGTAATTCTTTTTAGTTCGATGCGGTATACTTGCCATTTAGTCCCGGAAAAATTGATTCAGTTTGATTCTGTAGTTTTTTTCGAAGTGTTAAAAAAACAAAACCAAAAAAACACCGACTTAGTTAACGTTATTTTATAATACTTTGTAGTATTTGTTTAGAAGTCGATTATATTTTAAAAGTTAACTTACTTCCATAACAGCACTCAACACCCTTACTGAGCTGCTGATTAGGGCATAGTCCTTTTTGTTCTGCCAATGCTGGACAGTCATCAGCTATCGTGCATATCCCTCCTTTCGACATGCATGGGGATTCGTTGTAAATTGAGTCAATTTCCCTCACTAGAAAAAGAAATGGAATATTAAACAGCTGCATTTTAAAAGGCGCGAGCAATCATGAAAATCATTCATTCTTTTATTTTTATTGCATTTTCAAGATCACAATTGATTGCAAAAATAATAATAAATTAAAAATTATTATGTATTGTAGCCAAGATCCATAAAAAACGCGGCAATGCTGCCAGTGTTCAGGGCACTTTTGCCATTGACAACGATATGGATTATTTTTTTGATGCCCAATGATTTATTTTGTTTTTATACGCGTTTGTACATAATTTTGTGTTAATTAGTTAAGTATTTACAAGAAGCCACATCCTTATGAAGTACATGATAATATGTTTAAAAAAAAACATTTAAATTAATAGACTAAGATAAAAAATCGACACATTATGTTTCATTAAATTAACCTGGTGTTACCATCTTATACTTTGAAAAAGATGGGGCTCGATAATAAATAAGGATGCATGGATAGTGAAGAAATGGAGAAATTATAACTAACGTAATTGCATAAAATCTAAATCTTCTCTGCTCCGCTGCCTCGCACCGCGCAAATAGACAGTAATTGTGGATGGACAATGGTACGCTTACAATTATTATACATATTATAATATTACTAATAAGTAACATGCGCGAAGCGACAATGCGACTCAATTTTGTAATAATTTATATCCGTAAAACAATATCTATGAAAACAGGTGCGACATAACAATATCGTACAGTCATGGCGCGCGTGACATTAAAATAATTAAAATTTTCGTTGATGTCAAGGACAAGAACAACAAATACATATATATTTGTGTATATTTGTATGTTTATTGTGATTTGATTTGTATTCATTAATTGATATTATTATGTTTTAGTTAAGTTAGTATAGTCTATTATAAGTTTCCTTCTCTGTTTTTTTACTTACAAACCAAATTATTCTATTGCAGGTCTGCTGGAAGAAATTTCTGTTGAAATTTCTGTGTAAAATTTTCTTTTGAAGAATATTGTGTGTACATGCATAAATAAATACTTACAATCTTTGTTATTTGCGTTGCTATTATAAGCGCTTATAACTCCAACAACACACAATATAATAATTAACTTGTGGCTAGTCATGATAATACTAATATCTTTATGAACGACTGTACTCCCGCTGATATCGACACAGAATGAGCTATCGGTATTCAGCCATTTTGTTTTAATATCACACGAATTGTAATTATTTGAACACGTTTTAGTTTCTTTAATTACTTTTTATCTTTAATTTTAATTGCTTTTTGGGTGCTTTTCTGTTCTTACTCGTGTTGTTTTTTATTTACCAGTTCCTTAAGGTGGAGATACCTGAGAGTAGCTGATTCTAAAATGATAATCACGTCTAAACGGCTAGTCGTAATTATTTGGAAAAAAAGTATGTTATATAAGACCTTTTCCTTAATAAATTGAAATACAAAATTTGAGTTTTATTCGTTCAACATAGTGTAACTAATGTGTAAAGTTATGTCTAACACGGACATAAAAACGACAATTGGATCAAAAGGGTGTATTTTAATGGAATTTACACTATCTCAAAGACAATTTAATTATCTACATTTTGATATACGACTATTTTTAAAGTATTAAAATAATTAGGTAAGTAATGAAAACGCATAATACCCGCGTGCGCGGGTGTTAAACGAGTGCGATTTTTGTTCCCTCAAGGTCGCTGGCGTAGGTCGTTGCCTATTGCCGTTGCCCCTTGAGATTTTCTGTCAAAATTTGTCCATCACATTTTACTTCTCCGCTTCTGGAAACAAGCTGCTCCGAGTATTGTTTCAACATCGGTCTTATGCTGTCTGCATTCTTCATTCAGAACTATTATTATTTTATTATCTGTTTCGTTTATTAATTTTCTTAAATAATTTTGTATATTTTTTTAATTTATTTTTTCTTTAAAAAAAGCACTAAAATAGTACACAAAAAAACGTCAGCGCCAGCGTGCTAGGAGCAGTAAATTAGTAGCCCACCGGTTCTAAGTTCTGAAAGAAATGTGCTTTTTGGCTATTTTTTTTAGGTCATCGTAGACACTCTTCTCGTGCGTCGTTTTGAACCAGTCCTCGTGGTGCACGTCCAGGTCTGGCCTTGCTGACGCCATCTATCTTATATTGTACACGGCCATCATATTGTACCTGGCCATTTATCTTACATTGTACACCTGTCTATATTTCAAATGCTGAATGGTCGATGGGGTCGAATGTTTCGTGAGAAGTGAACGCGTGCCGGATGACGCAACCTCCCAGACGGTGGACCAATGACCTGGAGAAGACGGCAGAATGAAACCGGTCGATTAGGCGATATGTGGGGTAGGCTCATTTTTTTCTTTTTTGGAAAGTCGGTGTTTTTGATTGTTTCTTCGTATTTTAACACCGACTTCCAAAATTCAAGTTATTTCATACTTTGTAGTATTTTTTCAGAAGTCGGTTGTATTTTTTGTAAAAAGGTTTATTATTTTTTATTTAAAATTTTTTTTTGGTTATAATCTAGTAATAGTCAACAAGTGCTTTTTTGTTTAACTTTTTTTAGCAGTCTCGGAAAAATTTGAATGAAATCATTCGATTCGGAAGAGTATGTATAAATTTTTGAAAGAAAAAAAATTGCTGAAAAAAGAAAGAAGGGTTATTTTTTTTGCAAGTATCTCAAAATCTAATCAATATTTTTGAAATATAAAAAAAAGATTCAAATAGGAAATTAGATTAGATTCGAAGAGGAAATAACCATAAAAAAATTTTTTACTCTCGGAACTGTATTTTCACCCCATGGGAAAGTTATAAATATTGATCTATAACTTTCCCCCAGTAAAAATACTACCGAAAACGAGTACTCTGGTTTTCGTAAGCTACACCCACTTAGCCTATTTTAACAATAAAATAGATGTTTTTTTTTCATTCATGTACGGAAAAAATCAGGTAGGTAATTACTGGATCTATAATAATCTGACAGCAATTTGTTATTATTGCAATTTTTCAATTAGTTATGCAACAGTTAATTAACATTTGTTTCAGCTTGAATATGTCGTAAATACTAACATTTATTTGTATACCTACTAGTACATACTTGGTGTTGCGGTAGCCTGTGATAACCAAGGTTGAATGACATTTAGGTAGATGCAGGTGGATGGCGCAGGCGGCGAAATGGAGGAGGGTCCTGCAGACGATAGATCGGGGTCTCTATCGTCCACGCTGTAAGGTCCCTCGAGTCGTGGTGATGTCCCAGTACACCCGGACATCGCTGAAAGAAGAGGGAGCCCGAACGGGCATAGAAGAGGGAGCCCAGAAGTAGGTCGCTAATGTCATGCGTAGCAGTCCTCGCGACCCACCCATCAAGGCAAAAGTAGGTGCACAGGCGAAGTTTTTAGTGGGTGCAAGTCCCACATAACCACGTCGTCTCCCCGGGGTGATGTGGTATGCGTTAGGCATTTTCTTCGCACGGAAAAAAAAAAAAAGAAAAAAAAGGTAGGTATTCTAGCTAGCAAACGAGGATGTTACCTTGCTGTCATGTCGCATGATATTTACTCACATAATTTCATATGAACAAACAGTTGTTAAACTGAAAATAAACCGTAGAACCATGTAGTTGATACATACATTTTGAATGGACAACGGAATACAATTTTAAAAATATTACATTCGTTAATATTTGTTTCAAGGTCAATTATAAAAAGGTAGTAGGTATGTTGCTTGTAATAAGTAATCTCCAGAACAATACTCGGCCTTAAGCAAGATAGAAATAGAGAAGAGATAGGTAAGTGTTTGTCCAGTAGGTACTGGGATAGTATTTATTTATTTATTTGTGATACGATTTTGTTATAATGTATAGATTGTTTCAATGATAGAAATCTTCACAGTCCTGAATATCACAGGTTACTTTTTATCCTAGAAAAATGCATGATTCTGCAGGTTGGGCCACGTGCAAAAATCCAAGGGAATATGCTTCTTTATTTGTTCTTAAGGATGGGAAATTGGGATTGAGATTGGCAGACTTATACTGATTAAAACCCATCCATGTTCCTCCTAATGCCCTTTGCATTCCAAGGCCACGGTGACTCTTCCGAATAAAATACGTAACAATAAACTAGTCTCCATCTGCCTAGCCTTGTATGTATGTATGTAAATCGGGCTGGTTTCCGCAACTCCACGACTAAGCGCGTATTTTGCGTGTAGGTGGGACAAATGCGTCATTCGATCCACCCCAGCTCCCCAAGGAAGGCCAGCAACGCCTTGGTGTTACTAACTATCTCGCAGAGGGTACCTGGGTTTCCGAAGTACTTTGCCCTGTAATCCGCAACCACCGGGCAGCTTAGAAGCAGGTGTGCTGCTGTCTCATTCTCCTCCATGCAGGCTCTGCATAGCGGGCTGTCAGTGACTCCTATCGCATAGAGGTGTTTATTAAAAGACCCATGGCCAGTTGTTACGGCTGTGACTGAACGCAACTGTTGTTTAGTCAGTCTTAGGGCTTGTTTTGTGAAACGGCCATTTATAGAAGTGCCTCCTTGGCCTGCCTACACTCACTATGGTCAGCCCATAGCTTGTGATGTTTATCTCCGGTGCGTTTCCTTACCAGATTGCGTAAGTACCCGAAAGGCAGCGGCACGATGGGCTCAGGTCCCATTGCTGACAAACTCGACCCCCTTCGGGCGAGTTCATCCGCAGCGTCGTTGCCTCGAGATTCACTGTGTCCCTTGATCCATTGAATGGTTACTTTGTTGTGTCTACCAACCTGGTTTAGACGTTGGTGACACTCGGAGAATCAACCCAGAGTTCACTGTGTGGCTGTTCAGAGCTTGCAGGACAGCCATGCTGTCCGAGAGTATGCGTATTGAGTGGTCCTTAACTTCCCTGGTTAGGATGGCTGATGCCGCCAGAGAAATGCCCATGCATTCAGCCTGGAACACTGTGTTGTGGACCCCCAATGGTGTGGCTATGTGGATATTGAGATCCTCTGAGAAGATTCCCGCACCAGTACCTGTACCTGTTTTTGATCCATCGGTGAAGATCCGCAGCTCGGCGGGACAGAACCCCTCGCACCGATGATCCTCATGCAATTGGATTTTGTATTTTTTATCGAAGATAAATTGCTTGGGCACCCGGTCATTGATTGCCTTTGTTATGGGGAGTTCATTGTTGAGCTCCTCGAGCAGAGCGGTGTGTCGTGTGTCTCTCTTACTCCAGAGACCTGATGTTTTAAGGCGTACTGCTGCCATCGTCGCTTCCTGTTGTATGAACAAGTGTAGCGGAGGGAGCCCCAGCATGGCTTCCAGCGCCGCAGTTGGAGTAGTCCTCATGCAGCCCGTCGTTGCCATGCAGGCCAGCCTTTGCATGTGTTGTAACTTGTTTACGGCTGTAGCTAGCTTTGAGCGTGGCCACCACACCACGGCCCCGTAGGTTACCATGGGCCGAATTACTGCGCTGTACAGCCATAGTATTATTTTGGGAGATAGGCCCCACTTCTTCCCTATCATTTTCCTGCATTGCCAGAAGGTAATGCAGGCCCTGTTTAGTTTGTAGTCTAGGTGATTACTCCAGCTTAACTTACTGTCTAGGATGACGCCTAGATACTTCACCTCGTTAGACAGCTGGAGCTCTGTATTGAAGAGCATAGGTAGCCGGTAGTGGCCTAGTGCTCGCTTTTGAGTGAACATGACTAATTCAGTTTTCGTGGGGTTTACCAGATCATATTCGTCGCACCATCTTTCCACGATGCGTAGTGCTTGTTGAGTAAGGTTGCAGATCGTTCCAGTCACTTTCCCTGACACTAGGATTGCGAGGTCGTCAGCATAACCTATTGTGTAGTAACGATGTGCGTTGAGTTTGGTGATCAGGTCATCAATTACCAGATTCCACAGAAGAGGGGAGAGCACACCCCCCTGCGGGCAGCCTCTGGCTATCAGAGCCAACTGCTGCTCTTCCTCAAGGCGAACCACTCGTTTGCTTAACATATTAGTTATCCAGTCATTTAGTACCTGTTCCACGCCGTGTTTGGAGAGAGCGGCACTAATGCTGGAAAAGTTTGTCTTGTCGAAGGCTCCTTCGATGTCTATGAATGTGCCCAGGCAGGACCCTTTCTGGTGAATCGCTTCCTCAATCTGGTTCACCACCAGATGAAGAGCGGACTCTGTCGACTTACCCGAGCTGTATGCGTGTTGGTTACCATGCAGTGGTATTGTTTTTAAAACGCCATCACGTAGTTCCCTTTCACACAGTCTTTCCATTGTCTTTAGTAAAAACGAGGTCAGACTAATAGGTCGATAGGATTTAGCGTTTGTGTAGTCACTTTTACCTGGCTTCGGAATGAATATGACTTTCACTTCCCTCCATCCTTTAGGAACGTATCTTAAGGCCAGGCACGCTCGCATTAAGAGCACCAGTTTTGTTGCAACAGCGGTACCTCCCCACTGTAGTAAGGCAGGAAACACACCGTCGGGACCTGGTGCCTTGAAAGGTTGGAAGCTTTTGATGGCCCACTGAAGTTTTTCCAGCGTAATCATCTTTTCTGCATAAAGCCAGTCATCATCTGATGGTGTTTGGATAACGTCAAGCCATTCATTTACCTGCGCGAATACGCTGCCTGGGAAGTGAGTTTCTACTAGGAGACGTTGCGCTTCTTCAGGTGTCGTGGTCAACGTGTTATCGGGTTTCCGGAGTGTGGCGATCTCAGGTAATAAAAAAAATAATCTGCCTAGCCTTTTCCCAACTATATTGGGGTCGGCTTCCAGTCAAGACGGAGTTAGCTGAATACTAGTATTTTATTTCCGAGGCACGGAGGAAACTCGGTATGTTAAGATGGTCACCATCTACAGACCAACCTTGGCAAGAGTTGCTTAACCTTGAAGATCGATCCGTGCGGTGTAACATGCGAAATTTCCATTTTTACCTTAATTTTAAAGAACTCCATCTAGAATAGACCACCACATAAATAAGAAATGAAAACGCTTTAATTTATTGCCAAAATTGCGTTTTGAAACCGACAGTTTAAAGGTTCGCTCGAAAACGGACGATGACGTTACTCGTGTCTATCACTGGTCAAGAACTGTCCTAACTTCAAGACATAAGGGTGCCTTTTCATTGGCATAACAACAGATACGTCACCAAACGCTGATTGTTGTTTTTAAATACGTTCCGTTTCACGTTACTTTAATTCATTATTTTTGTTAAAAATCGATACTAACCAAAATAAAAACGTTGCAATGGTCTTTATTTTACACTTTTTTATCATTTTACTGACAAAATTCTCATAAATTCTGTATTTGCATCTTCCCTATTATCTAGCGACAAGCTCCTCCACAGTAAACTAGTCTGGATCTAAAATGTGTTCATAATGGCAAATATACAAGGTGCCATAATGACCAAACCAAAACATCGTTAATCTCTTATAGATAAAGTGGAAATTTATTCTTTGGTGAGCAGATAACTATCGTCTTTACTATCTTATTGTGTCTATATTGATCGTAACTCACTGTGTGCCCAATCTCGGCCATTAACTACAGATAATGGGCGGGAAAAGACCTAATAGGCTGATCGAGCAATAGGCCGGTAGAGAAGCTAAAAAATAGATTCTTGTGTTACATTGATGACATATTTGTTTTACTCTCAATCGAGTATGTGAGTATTTGAAACGACAGCGGTCGCGCGTAACCAACAGGACCAATGAGAAATTTCAGGAATTTAAGACGGACATACCTGAGAGTAACTGATTTTAAAACGAGAATCACGTATAAATAGCTAGTCGTAATATTTTGGAAAAATATATGTAACATTAAACTATTTTCCTAATAATTTGATATTTTAATAATTATGAGTTATATTCGTGTACCATAGTGTAATTAATTTGTAAAATCATGTCTAACGCGGACATAAAACGGCAATTGGACCAAAACCACCGGGCGTCTTTTAAGGGAATTTACTCTAATTTATCTTAAAGACAATATTATTAAAATTTTGAGATACGGTATATTTTTTAAGTCTTAGAATAATACGGTAAGTACAAAAAACTACAGACTTTTGGGTCGCGCGGGTGTTAAACGAGGACGCGTTTTGTTGTCTTAAGATACCGAATAAATCAAATACTCAGGTCTGCAACTTCTTGAACCATTGACAAAATCAAACTTTTAAGTCAACTCAATCTTAAGATATGGCCGTTTATGCTCTGTTTATAGCGCATGTTTTGAAGCTCGCAAGGGAATCAACACCAATAGGGGCTTCCCGTTGAGCTAAATGGTAAGAAGATACTTCTTGCAGTACGAATAAAGGAATAAATCAAAATATTGAGAATTTGTATTATTATCTGATTAAAAAAAACATTTTTTGCGATTATAAACTTATATTGTCAGTTCAAAAAATGGCCGTGTCGTAGGTAAATTGACATAATATGGAAGAACATTGTTTCAACTAGAAAGTTAAGTGTGTCCTCCACTTTTTTTGATAAAGAATAAAGAAAAAAAGACCGGTCAAGAGTGAATCTGACTTGCGTACATATTTGTAGGTACCTACGTATTATAAATAGTTCAGGAATCATCAGTCGCTTTATTCCGAGCTTTTCCGAGCTAAAAATTTATACGGAGGCTTAATATAATAGGGTTCCGTCATCACATTTGGTACGAAACCCTATAGGCCTGAACTGTACAAGTCAAATCGTCCAGTACTTCGCAAGTACCAAATTAGTTCAAGTCAGTTCTATAATAAATTTTAACGAAATTGAACCTCGGCAGATACTTTTCAAAACCATTTAGAAACCGAAACAAAAACCGTAACGAACGCTTTGCTACATCGCTGTTTAAAAATCGTTTGAGGGTCGTTCTCCAATAGAAAACATTAACAACGCGATTCAAAAAAACGCGCAATCAGTGTAATCTATCGGCCATTAAGTAAACTCAAAAATAAAAACGTATACACTTACTATAAATAACGATAAGATATTAAAATGTTCACTTTTGTTTGAAAAAGTTTAGCTAATAACTCAACAATTTGTTATGGTGTTATTTTCATGCTTTCGTGCATTTTATTTTTCTCAATAGATGGCGCTCTGACTGATCAGAATACATTAGGAAGTTTCTTCCTAATTTATTCTGATCAGTCATATAATCAAAACTGCACAACTATAAGTCAGGAATCTTAGATTTCTAGTTTCCAACATCAGTGTATTCCGATTCTCAGACACAGGTTGTCGTTCGTAAACAAGTGAATTTCCTCGTGATTTCCTCAGCGCTTGCAATGGATAGATATAACGCTTCTATTCCGTATGAAATACCCGAGCTTAGCTGTTACTGGTTGAATAGGTTTCAATTAGATTGCTGTGTGTAGTGTACGTTCAACTACTGAAGATCTTGGTGATATTCCGTGACATTGTATACTACTGGGTGTATTATTGCGAATCATACATAATACATTATTTATTTAAAAAGTGATAACTGTAATGATTTTTATAAAAAGTTTTGTTTTATAAAAATTATCCTTGCAAAAACGCTGTATTCAAAGACTGGTTAGCTTTTTTGCATCGAAAAAACGATCGAACGACTGGACGACGGAACTCTCATAGGATCACTCTCTCTTGACTTTCTCTGTAGAACGCACCGTTTAGGAGAATTAAAAGCTTAACTCTCAAAAACGCAAAAAAAAAGTTACAAAAAACATATGCATGCATAGGTATGCATTAAAAAGTTTTCTGAGCACCACGCAGTTAGCACATTTCTTTCGAGGTTAAAAAATTGTGTGTATACTACTGGCATCTACCCTTATAACATCCCAAAAAATCAGGATGGTGCAAAGTATCTAAAATGTCTTTTATGACCGGCCTAATTGTATGATTGTCTTTTCATCAATAATCCATACTAATTTTATAAGTACGAAACTGTGTTTGGTATATTGTTTATTTGTTGTGCTTTCACCCCTAAACCACTGAGTCGAGTTTGATGAAATTTAGTAAAGAGATAGATGGGACCTTCGAAACGGTTATTGGCTAAACACAATGATTACACTGTCTGCAACAGTACAAAAATTGTTTGGGCATCGAATTAAGATATTCCACTCGCGTTAGTCAAAGCAGGACGTCCAGCCTTCTATTCCACGCTTCAATATTTTCCCATTCATACCCAGACCACTCTTAACTGAATCGCCATCGAGTAGGAACAAAAGAGTGCAGTTTTTTTTTTGTACTAATAATAGGCACCATCTTGACCACCATCTCACCTGATGGTAAGCGATGATGTGGTCGAAGATGGAGCACGCTTGCCTAGAAGTAACCTATTCACTCTTGACTTAAAGACTCCCAGGTTGTAGCTATCAGGAAACACAGACTCCGGCAGGAAATTCCACTCCTTAGCTGTACGCAGTATTTCAGAACTGCATTTACAAGGACGATAGCAATGGCAATATAGCACGCCAGTTCAAGCGGCACAAAAATATCTGTACGTTATTTCTGTGTGCACTCCGTCATTCTGTTGGGTTTGGCAGTTGCTGCTAGTGTTTCATTTTCATTTTTAGGGTTCCGTATGTTAAGAGTATCTATCAGAACCCTATAACTTAAGCCTCCGCTGTCCATCCGTCCGTCCGTCTTTCTGCCAGGGGGCAGGGTATCTCAAGAACCCAGTAGACAGTAGAAATTATCACAGATTGCGTATTTCTATTGCAGCTATAACAACAAATAATGAAACTTATTTTCTACTGACTCGTGACTCGCTCTTAGCTGTTTTTTTATTGTTGTTATCATCTATATCTATACTAATATATAAAGCTGAAGAGTTTGTTTGTGTGTTTGTTTACTTAAACGCGCTAGTCACAGGAACTACTGGTCCGATTTGAAAAATTCTTTCAGTGTTAGATAGCCCATTTATCGAGGAAGGCTATACTATATATCGTCACGCTAAAACCTATAGGAGCGGAGCAGTAATGAAAATTGTGACGCAGACGAAGTTGCGCGGGTCTACTGAGAGGTAAGGTAAAGTCAGACTTAAGTGATTGCAGTCAGATGGTTCAATTGAGCAATGCTTGCCGAGATCGACCAGTGGATGTATGACTATGAATATTATAAACTGAAAGATAACAATAACTTTTGTAGTTCGGATTTTTAAACAACTATCTAAAAACGTGGTTTAGTCGTTACCTTCATTAGCTTCAGCAAAATCAAGGTTTTATATTTTGTTCCCTTGCCCTTTAAAAAAATATTCCGTGAATTTATTCAAAACATTTCTTCTTCGAGCACTAATTCCTTAGGTTCCAATTCAAGCCCTAGTTTCTAAAATCACATTAATCTTGGCAATAAAAAAACAATTAGCAGCTCAAAACGCGAATGACGAAGATGGATCACGGGGTCAATGTCCGGTTCGACGCCGGAGTATTTTTCACGTAAGTATACCGGCGAATAAATCAAGTTGACAGTATTTTATTGCGAAGAAAATATTACTGGGAATGTGTGGAAAAATATTTTATTTAAGTGCTTTTAAAAGTTTTGTATAGACACTGGTCGATGTGTTCATGTAATAATAATTATGATTTAGTGATTAAATGTTTGTTTGGTTGTTACTGTTTATGTAAAAAAAGAGATCAAGTGCGAGTTGGACTCTCGCACGAAGGGTTTTGTACCAAAAATCGAAAAAAACACGTTTCTTGTATGATTGTATGATTACATATTGATACTTGTATGATTTATTTTTAATAGAATTTAATTTTTATTATTTGAGATAATTTCAACTTTCCACCTATTACGGTTCTTGAGATGCAGCTCGCTGTCACACAGATGGACGGACGGACAGAGGAACGGACAGATAAATGGATGAACGGACGGATAGAAGAGGCTTAGTAATAGGGTTCCGTTGTATCGATTCCAACCGAGATTTTTGACCATCTGACATTTTAGATTTTACTAACTTTTGTCTGTCATTAAACAGACCCAGAGTTTTAGAGCGCCTTCAAATTAATCGCTAAGTGCCGCGCGGCAGCAGCGTGACAACAGATCGACTGTCGCGCTAGTTTTTTAATCCACACAAATAAAAAACGCCACGCTGCTGTCGCGCTGCAGTCGCGTGAACTCGCGTGGCACTTTGCGTTTATTGATTGTATGCATTAACAAAGCAGCGCGACAGCCGCTCTGCTGTCGAGCAGCACTTAGCGACTAATTTGAAGGCGCCCTTAGTCAGAGTAAAAAGCAGAAATAAACCCAAAATAAATTCAGTATTTGCTGTTTTCTTAAGTTTTTATTTTTTATGTAAATGTTATTGTGTAACTTTCAAACTGTTTGACCTTGTCAAAGTATTGTAGGCTACCTCAAGGGACCATGTCAAGCAGAAATGAAAAATTCAATAGTTTACAAAGTTAGAATTTGTTCAAGTTCAGAAATAGGATTGAATTATAAATTTAAGCTGTTTTTTTGTAATTTATTACTCAATGCGTAGCAGGCTTAATGTTTTTCAATAGAAATTAAATAAAAACATTTCAATAATAATTATTTTATTTTAATATTGGCAGTACGTAACTGTTAACAGTGGAGCAAGCTTATCTGACCCGGTGGCCTTAGTTAAAACTACCGAAACTACTGTGATAATTGACAGGATCCTTAATTTTGTTCACCAATGGCCATGACCATGACCTGTGGTTTGTCGTCGGCACACGTGTGTGCCATTGGGAGTCAACTGAAATTGACGCTTAATGACATCCCACATGCCATACCAAATCACGCAGTTTAAACTACCTTTTTTTTTTTTTTTAAACGCAGTGTTTAATATCCTATGGCCATCGACCAAAAAACATGGCGGTCGCCGATTTTTTTTACAATAAAACTATTCAATTGTTGTGGTGTCGCAACGGCTATTGCGACCAGGTGATCATAGGTTAAACTCCAAACAAGTTGTGACAATGATTGTCAAAAAGCCCAATTTCACACTCATTATTATATTTGTTTTTATCTATTAATGGTGTGTTTCGTATGTGTATCCGTGGCATCCCATCGGGCCCTGTCATAAGACCAGCGCTGTGATATTTATTTATTTTTTAAATATCGCAGCATTTATGCTGAGACAGGGACCTTTTTGGCCTCGCACATTTTAATTTTATGTAAACGTATTTTTTATGACTGTTTTACTTCATTTCATGTGTCTTGTGCGAGTCCCAAATAAACATTTTTCTTTCTTTCTTTTAATTAGTTAGGATTGTCATGCGCTACTTAACTGTCATGTGATCAACCCCTAGCATTTTTAATTTTTGTCAGTTGCTGTCGTTGTATGTGTCTAGAATCTTTTATTTATCACTGTTATGCTACGGCTGCACTACCGTAATAATGTATTAATTATAGCCATAATTGAAACAAGATCAACTGAAACAACACCAATTATGGCCGTAATTGAAACAAGATCAACTGAAACAACACCAATTTTGGCCACAATTGGAACAAAATCAACTTAAATAACATCAATTTATGGCCATAATTGAAACAAAATCAACTGAAACATCACCAATTATGGCATAATTGAAACAAAATCAACTGAAACAACAAAAATAATGGCCATAATTGAAATAAATTCAACCGAAACATCACTAATTATGGCCATAATTGAAACAAAATCAACTGAAACAACACCAATTATTGCCATAATTTAAACAAAATCAACTGAAACAACACCATTATGGCTAATGCTGTTGCCATATAACGGTAGTGTGGCCGTAGCATTATAGAGAGTTCTAGACTTACCGCCACTTTTTACACAAAGTATTATAATTTAGCTTTTTTGATATGGTTAATGTATAAAGAATATGACTATGTTATTTCTCATCTTATCTTATATCTTATACTAATATAATATATAAATCTGAAGAGTTTGTTTGCTTGAACACGCTAATCTCAGGAACTACTGGTCCGATTTGAAAAATTCTTTTAGTGTTGAATAGCCCATATATCATCACATTAAGACTAATAGGAGCGGAGCAGTAATGAAAAATGTGACGCAAACGAAGTTGCGTGAGTCAACTAGTTATGAATAAAAACGGTACGGAACCCTAAAAATGAGTTTTCAAAGTAACATCATTATTTAAAATCAGCACTACTATATAAAACGCACTCACTCCAAGCCAAACTGTATTATTTTTACATTTTTCCCTCATAAAACTGTCTAAAAATCCTTTGCCCACGGGGCGTTGGCGTTAAATTACGAATGCGTTCGTCATATCTGTCTGCTGACGTCATCAAATTGCAGAACAGGCGACCACACCTCATGGAGAAAAAAGTTTTAAATAAACAAACCGCGGGTTTGCGGAAACTACTCTGCGAACATTCTGAGGGCCATGAAATGAGCGGGAAGGGTAAGAAATTTTTTTTGAATGTATTTTTGTTTTGAAACAAAAATGTTTTCGAGATTGAACTGTAAACCAAAACCGGAGATTTACAGTAAAAAGATAATTTGTTTCGTCAGCAAATTATAATAGTGACTCTTAAGCTTCCCGAAAAAAAAAACATTTTGATTTGCACACAGTAAGTGATCAAGTAATGTTACTAAAGATTTTCGACATATTGAGACTGCTGTGGAGTTGGCTCTCTGCAAAAACCTTTATCTTGCAGAAATAAATAACAATCTTCACATTTCTTAAAAAAAATTAGTTTAGTTTTATAATTTTGTATACCTGTCAGTTCTGTATTTTATTTTTTATTTGAGACGCGTTTGCTCTTGACTGTCTAGGTCAGAAGTGACAGAGACATAGTTAACAATGGAGTGAGCTTACCCAGGAGAAGCCTGTTCATCATCATCACCATCATATCATCCGAAAGACGTCCAGTGCTGGACATAGACCTCTCCAAAAAGGGGAGGCGGGCTTGGTGATCGCAGTGTATGGTGTAGCGTTTTACAGAGAACGCAACACCATACCCAATACATTCTCTGGTGAGTCCCTTAGTCACCTCTTACGACACCCACGGGAAGTGATGGGATTTTATTATTCTTTTACGGCACCATACTGCACCGGCCGACACCATACAACAAGCCTGTTCATTCTTACTTAAAATAGATTAGGGATGTGACAATAAATAGGTATTTCTTCTTTTTTTAATTCTTTCTTCTTCTTGAAAAAAAAACATTGATACAAATCTGATCACAGCTAATACATTGACTTCCATGGCTCCACAGCGCACGGGGCCTAATAAAGTGGGTCGAGCAAACATTTCCAGCTAAAACTACGCTTTTTAACTAGTATTTTTAGTTGCTTTTGTAGCAAGGCTGTCTCTGGCCTCCCTGCTTTGCCCGCAAAACTACCTGCCTTTTTTTCAACTTTCACGCTTACTCAAACACGGAGAATTGGTATCTTTCTTTGTTTTACTATAAAAAGCAAATGAATGTTTGTTTTCCGTATTTTTTTTTCGTGATTTTTTGCGGTTTTTATTCAGATTGCAGTTTAAATTGAACCGTTTTGAGCTTAATAACCGGGTTTTCAGTTCATTTTAATGAGTTTTTGGAGTAATGACTATGAAGATTGTATCAAGATGAAACTGGCTGCTGGCTGTATGCTGCTATTTTTACATTCCAAGCCTATCATCACCGATCACGTCGACGAGCGAAAAGAACCAGGCGCGGTTGTGGTCCACGCGCGCCTCAAGGATATGTTTGCATGGTAGACAGGGTCCGCTGGGGCCGTTGCCTGGGTAGCGGAATTTGTTCGAAAGAGTCACCGCGGCCCTGGAGTACAAAGGGCAAGCCCAGAGCGGGAGAAGTCATTTTATTTATTTATTTATATAAATAAATATTTCATGATTTCCCATCCTTAAACCCAAAAAAAGCCCATCATATAAGTAATTTTCATTATAAGACTATACCATATAGAGGTCTTCATCGTATTAGTGATTCAGCAGCTTTGATATCATCGAATTAGTGGGCGAGATAAGACAGCGAATCTTACAATATCTCATAATGATCCGTTATCATGGATCCCGTCCATTTTAAAATCAATATTCTATATATAGAACAAAGTAGATTAGTAGTTCTCTCCCTAAAAGATGACAAGCAAGTTATGAAGTAATCTACAATTATTCATAACCATGCTACACAGTCGGTTAACTTCATATGACACCAACACAAAATACGTATTAACACAGACACAAATATACGGAAACTCGGACAGATATGACCTGTAATAATTGTCAGAATTTACCGTAGATTTTTCAACTCTCCCCTTATTTGGGCGAGGTTATGACGTATTAATTTGACGCTTGCAAAGCCTCAGGCCGTTAAAACTTAAAACATTGCTCAGTTTTGAATTTGAATTTCACTGCGCTGGATTTGTAGCGCAATTGCCAGCAGGCAAACACCCACGTGATTTAAAAATTTCTCTCTTGAATAAATGAGTTGTTATAACGATTTTGGGGAAAGCTGTAGCAATTATTTTGAAAATATTAAGATTTATTTATTTAAGTTTATTTGTAGAGATTACTTTGATTTGCCTTAAGGTTGTGAAAGATTTTTGGCTTGTTGAAATTTAAATATATAAACACGTTTTTTTTTTGTTTAGTCTGCTTTTTAAGTAAAAAGATTTTGTAGATGTTGGTAAACTGGTTATTAATAAAATGTTTTTTTTCCGACCTGTGAATCGAACCTAGGCCCCACGCTCGGTTGTCGCACTTGCTTTTTTTTACTATTGATAGGCACGCGCTTACCACCATCTCACCTGATGGTAAGCGATGATGTGGTCGAAGATGGAGCACGCTTGCCTAGAAGTAACCTATTTACTCTTGACTTAAAGACCCCAGGTTGTAGCTATCAGGAAACACAGACTCCGGCAGGGAATTCAACTCCTTAGCTGTACGCATTATAAACTGTCATGAGACCAACACTTAAGAAAACATACTATTTCTATAACAATAAAGGTTTGAGGAAAATTGGTAAATGAGTGCAACAATATTTTCTCTAGACAAACACCGTGAGATTTGGCGCCAAATATTTTTTATTTAACCTTCGATGTTGATTTAGGAGTTACAGGAAACAACAAATATTATTCTCTATAAGTGGGAGAGCTTGTTGCTATGGGAAAATAGACCTTCAGGTTGTACGTGATTGGCTAGCAATATTATTTTATGAGTATGACATGATTTTGTTTTGACATCAGTCTTGATCTTAACTATCGATTGTGCACTGAAAGTAGTAATGCTTTTTCATGAATCATCATCATCTGCCTAGCCTTTTCCCAACTATATTAGGGTCGGCTTCCAGTCATGCCGGATTTTGCTGAATACCAGTGTTTTACGAGGAGCGGCTGCCTACCAGACCTCCACAACATTAACTGGGTAACACGGTACTTCATGGCAAGACTGGAGTTGATTTACTGGCTTCTGACTATCCGTAACGACTGCCAAAGATCTACAAATCACAGCCGACCAACGGCTTAACGTGCTTTTCGAGCCACGGAAGAAACTCGGTATGTTAAGATGGTCACCCATCCACAGACCAACCTTGGCAAGCGTTGCTTAACCTTGAAGGTCGACCCGTGCGGCTGTTATTATCTAGCCATAAGCTCTTTTTTCATGAATATTTCTGAGAAAATATCAGCAATGGATTAATAACAATAAAAGACAGTACTAAACGAAATGTTTAATGTTTAATCAAATTATTGATGTGAACTCTGGCAAAGCAAAGAATTTATTATTTTCATAAATCAAATATTGCTAGAACAGCGAATGTCTCCGAGCAAACGTTATAAAAATATAAAATCTATACACTACCAACCAAAATAAATCACCCAATTGGCTTCAACAAACCAATCACCTTCTTATAAAAGATTAACACCGCTTTAAAGTATCCCATCGAACAAAAAAACTGGTTATCCAGGCCTTAAAAGATTAAGCTACACAAAAAGTGTCTCAAGGTGTCTTTCTTGAGTGGAGCGACCAATCCCGAAGGATTTCGCCACAGAGTATGGAATCCCCGCGCTAGAAAAGACAAAAGTATTCATTTGTCTTGAGTGCCAGCATAATGTGAACTCGCTCTTGATTACAATCTGAGATGATGGAAAGCGATGATTGGTTGACGATGGAACACGCTTGACTAGAAGTCACCTTCTGTTAATTTCTGAACTTAATGAACCTCAAGTTAGTAGCGAACAGACTCTAGACAAACAGACAGGAAATAATATTGTTGTACTACACGTACATTTATTATTATTACAGTATATAATTGATTACTTTTGTTTTTTGTTTATTTTTTTTTAACAACTCTATTTGCGCACTAAAGGCAGCAGAGCGGAGAAACGGAGTTTAATCAATAGAATTGCATAAAATCTCCACACCACGTGACTCACTAACATTTTAACTGACATGATTGATTAATATTTCTCTGTCTCCGATTTCTCCGTTCCACTGCCTCACTCCGCTGAAATGAAAATGCACTGTAATACTAGGACATTCGTATACGAGATTTAGTGGACAGTCACCCTTATTTGGAAAGATGGCCGCTTTGCGCGGAAGTGACGCTTATTTTTTGATAATTTTTTTTTTTCGCTTATGGTAAACATCATACTGACGCAAAAAAAACTCAGCCAAAAATCGGCTGTCATAACCATAGTCTGACTTGTCACGGGAAGTTATTTGAATAAATGGTTACACTCCTTGACACGATTGGTTTGCTAGGAAACTTTTAATAATGCCGTCTTTAGTGCCCACCGAGGCCTTTCGCTGTTCTGTGAATTTGACGAAGACAAACGAGAAAGTTATATACCTAGGTCTCTAATATTGCACTTAAGTGTAGTTTTATTTTTCATAAAATGTGTCATTATTTGTCTAGAAAAGTTGGTGTGATTGATTAAAATGTAAAATGGGCAGACTGTGACAGATAGATGTTGCACTGAGAAAATGAATTTTTGGATGATGGAAATGATAAATGAATGAAAATGTTCTTGGAAATACTAGTAGAAATAATATATACATTCAGTCAAAAAAGTATCGGGAATGGATGATTTGTTTATGGTTCCAAATTCAAATTTTTGTTTTTTTGTAGTTGTTAGATTGGCACAACTGTTTTCCATTTTGGCGTGGAGTTTGAGTTGCATCTGTTATTTATATTAAATACAGTGCTGGTTTTAGTAATATCATATATAGTGTGTATTGCGAATTTCATAATGGACAAAAATATCGAACAAAGAGTTTGTCTTAAATTTTGCGTCGCCAATGGAATTTCGTGTTCGGAGTCACTGAAAATGTTACAGAAGGCTTACGGTGAATCGATTTTATCAAAAACTCGTGCTTATGAGTGGTTCAAAGCGTTCAAAAGCAGTCGAGATGTGATGGAAGATTTGCCTCGCTCTGGTAGGCCGTCAACGTCTGCAACTGAAGTTAACATCGCAAAAGTGAAGGAAATAGTGACTGAAAATCCCCATTCAACTCTGAGAGAGATAGCCGCCGAACTTTCTGTATCTCACGAGTCCATCCGTACCATTTTAACTAATCATTTGGTTATGAAACATGTTGCTGCTCGGCTAGTCCCAAAAGATCTGAATTTTCTCCAAAAACTCAATCGCATGAAAGTCGCTGAGGACATGCTAGAACGAGTCAGTTCGGACCCAACATTCATGAAACGCATTGTTACTGGTGACGAGACGTGGGTTTACGAGTTTGACATGCAAACTAGTCAACAAGCTTCGGAGTGGCGCCTTCCAACTGAACCGAAACCGAAAAAACCACGCCAAAGTCGATCAAAAGTCAAAGTCATGTTGACTGTTTTCTTTGACTATCGCGGTGTTGTGCACTCTGAATTCTTACCGGAAGGTCTAACGGTAAATAAAGAATATTATTTGAGCGTTATGCGGCGTTTAAGAGAGCAAATTCGACGAAAAAGGCCAGATTTGTGGAAAGAAAATTCTTGGATTTTGCACCACGACAATGCGCCTTCGCACAAGGCTATCATTGTGAACGAATTTTTAACCAAACACTCAACAAATACCATCCAACAACCACCATATTCACCAGATATGGCTCCTGCTGACTTTTTTCTTTTTCCTAAACTCAAATTACCACTTCGTGGCACCCGTTTTCAATCGATAGAAGACATAAAGGAGAATTCGCGGCGAGAACTGAACTCAATTCCGGAAGCAGCGTTTAAAAAATGTTTTGATGAATGGATTATTCGTTGGCGCAAGTGTATCGTTTCTAAAGGAGCATACTTTAAAGGTGATAAAATAAATTTGGATGAATAACAGACATTTTGTGTATTATTGATCTTTTCCCGGTACTTTCTTGACAGAGTAGTATATCTTTACTAATACTAGTTGCCCCTCGCAACTTCGTCTGCGTCACAATTTTCATTACTGCTCGTCGTTCATACCGCTGTGTCTTTCATCTTAATTGAGTATACCTAATTAAACAAAATATAAAAAAAGTTCCAAACGTCATTTCCTATTTACAGTTTTGATACTGTCATAATTGGATAGGTACTGTAAAGGTTGTCTGGTGAAAATATAATATAGTGAAAAAGTCATAACTGAGCAAACAGCCACATTAAGAAATATACTTTTTTAAATGTCCATTAATTCCCAATTCTTGGTTAAGCTTGTCTTTTTATTATGTACCTATCTTAACTTCAAAACTTTTTCGGTACAAGCAAATATGGAATAATTCCTGTTTTGTATATTATTTTAAAAGAGTTGGATCTCAAAGAGGCATATTTGCCTTACATTGCTAAACAGATAGCATTGAAAAGCGTTGCTCCATATGTATATGGGACGTGAAATGTGTAAGAAGTCAGCGAGGCATGGTGTATTGTGATTTTTTGGACCGCACCACACAGCATAGAGTTTTATCGTCCCGTGTGCCGGTTCGCTTGGGTTGAATTATGAGGCTGTAGTGAAGAAAGATACACAGAAGTGCAAGTATGTCTTGTCCTTGTAATACTAGCTTCCATTGCAGAATATCTGAACTTTAGTCTCGAGTCTTAACACCTTACAGTTTACTGCAGGAACTACGTTCAAATAGACTATTGGTTATTTTAAAGCCTCAAACATTGCGTTTGTCAAACATATTCAAATAAAAATTTAGAATAAGTTATGAGATATGAAATAGCTATTAGAAATGACTCACAATTTAACTAATATTAAAAAAGTTAGTTGTGTTTTTTGTCCAGAGTGCCAATTATACTCATTTTCAAGCAACGTTCACAATAATAAAATACGAATGAACAGTCCAGAATGCCAATTTTACTCATTTTCTAGCAAAGTTTGCAATAATAAAAAGTATGAAAAAAAGTGTTTTTGAAAGATTGTGACTAAGATGCAAATAAAGAAAGAAAGAAAGAAAAATGTTTATTTTTGACTCGCACAAAACAGACAGATTTAAATTGAATTAAAACTAACAGTATTACTAAGTCTATAAACATTTTAGTCTGTGCGAGGCCAAAAAGGTCCCTATCTCAGCATAGGCTGCGAAATTTAAGAATAAATTACACAGCGCAAATAAGAAAGTTGCAAAAAATAAATTAAAATATTATGTGTTGTTATGTCATTTATATTGCTAATCACACTTGATTCAAGATATCTACAAGAAAAATGTTTTTTTAGTTGTTCTACTGTTGTTGTTGCACTGTGGGCTTATCATGTTGTCTCCTTTAACACAACTTTTCACCTTTGAGATTACAGTAACTGATACGTGCCAACAAATTATATTTTATGACTGGAAGGTTTTTTATGTAAAATACGATATAAGAATATTATGACGTAGGTACATTCACGGTACCTAGTAGGAAATTAAAACTATTTTGCAGAACATGTTTTCTATCTCAGTAATTGTATTTGTATTATAATAGGATCTCTCGATAAATAATCATAAAGACCAAAATTCAGTAGTTATTTTTGTATTTTGGACATTAACATTTTTGATGAAAAACGTGGACTGCTGGACTTCGACCTTTACCAAGCTTCCTCACTTATCTTGAACCAAAAATTTTATACCAAGTCATTAGTCTCTCTTTTGGTAAGCCTTCCAATGCTGTGTCTTCTGGTACACGGTCGCAACTACAGTTGGAATACATTACCAATTCAAATTACATCAAATTAATTAATAATTACCAAATAATTTAATTAACAAAACTACTACACCCCAAAATCAACTACAAAACTATTTGTTTCCAATTCACTACCCTTTAACTACCATCAAACAGTTTCCAACTAATTCATATTCTGTACCATCTTGGAACGGCTTCATCTCGTCAATAAAGTCGATGCATCCCTGTTTAATATTCAAAAGATGCGCATAGAGATGAACTATTATTATCTAACTTTAGCTATAAAAGGGTTGGTTGCGCTAAGGGAGTCAACTTGAGAAACTAACTTGTTAGCTGCAATCGTAGTTTATAAATACGAAAAGGGATCTTTTGTTGGGTGAATACGGTTGAGTAAGTTTTGCGATGTATTTTGAGGGTGTGAGCTACCATTGGGCACGGTATATTGCTCGCAGAACAGACATGGGGTCGAAAAGTTTTGGAGTGGCGACCGGGTGGGTACCTGAAGATGCAGCGTTGGAAGGCCTCTTTTTTATTGTTCCATACCTCAAATGAAAAAACGGAACCCTTATAAAATCACTTTGTTGTCCGTCCGTCTATCAAAACCCTTTATCTCAAGAACGCGGGGAGGTATCGAGTTGAAGTTAAAACCATGTATTCCGGGTACAGTTCCTTGAAGCTGTGAAAAAATTGAACTTCTAAGTTAACGTTAAAAAAGGTACGGCCGTTCGGCGGTTCGTATTGGTTGTGTGTAAATCAAATTGATATGGTATTTCACGTTGACCTTGAAGGGGTAGAATAATATTATTTTAATAAACCCTGTTGACTGAATTTCGATGGTGGTGGTAAAATATACAGATTTTGTCTATTGCATGCGCAAAAAAGTTCATTTCAGCAATGATGCCAGACAGATCATAGCCAAAAGACGTCTAATGCTTAATTTAGGTTTTTCCCCAACTTGGGGGATCTATTGTGAGCATCAATTTGGTGGGTTTGCCATAATCGCCACACTTGTTACACGGGTTGGCGATCGCAGTGTAGCTGTTGCAATGTACAGAGGGCTTAGTACAAGCTTTTTAACGCACTCAATTGCGTTAACGTAAACGTTCGCTTATGTCAAATTGCATAGAAAAAAAAGGTTTATCATTATTGTCACCAGACAGCGCTTATTCAGATTTAATACAAATAGTCGTTTACGCTAACGCGATCGAGAACATTATAAAACTCGCACTAAGGCTACAGAGCATGCTACTGCCCATTCTTTGGTGTGGCCTTTAGTCACCTCTTACGACACCTACAGTAAGTGATCGTATAGTGCTGTCTTTTTTACGTCCGACACCATACAGAACGAAATAATTAAAATGATACGCCAGACAGATCTTAATAATTATTTTATTTCTTCCTAATATACTTCTCGAATCTCAAAAGTCATAAATATAACAAAATACAACACATGCGCACACAACCCACAAAACAAGAACAATTCCAGTGCTGCGTTCCCAGTCTGTACCAACAAATAGATTTCAATTAGAGGCCATCTTTGTTAGAATTTACACAAAGGAAGGCGTCTGGGGTCCAAAGACCGGATGATTAAGAGGACGACGAAATACTATTACTGTGTTACGTTAGAAGGGAGTTAGGGGTGTTTTCATGCAGTATGACTTCGGGACTGTAGAGCAAGTAATCTATTGGTTCTAGAAAGATTTCTGCAGTAAGTTCTGATGCAATCATGTGATTATTTTTGTGCAGAGGATTATGGTTATTTGGCAAAGGCGTTTAAGGATTGGTTGGTATACCTATCGTTATGCGTCTTTAGTAGTTAAAGAGGTGCAACCATGCATACTTTTACTAACGGGAACAGGAAACATGTCTCCTGTTTGTGAGAGGGAAAGAACCATAGTTTTCTAGTTTAGTCCCATCTCTTCCCCTTTGTGTTTACCCCTACAAAATCAAAATCTCTAAAGCATAGACGTAGCAGAAGACATGAGACTAAACCAATCTTCTACGCGGGGACAGTACGTACAGGTTTGTGAATGCGCACACTACGCATTTATTAAAATGTTGGGTTATTTCACTGAACAGGCCGGTTATTCAATATTTCAGTTTCATTTTCTATATTTTTCTTCACTAGTCTGATAGCACCAGCGTTTAAGACTCTACCTAGCTGGGTTTGATCTCACTATGTTTGACACGTAAGCCACGGTTATTATCACTGGGCCATCACTGACTCATTGTAACTCAACGACAAATAAGAAGGTAGAAAAAAAGGAGGTACAGTTTATTAAATCATTTTTTTCTTAAGCACATTCAAATATTTACGTTCACATTTCGTCACAGATCTCATTCACATACATCACAGATCGTATTCGAATCTCTATACTTCGTTACAAAATACCAATAGCGGACGTTGGCTATACAGCTGTGAGGTTAAAATGAAACTGCGCTGGTCATATCTGCCGTTTGGCGGAGATGAAATGGGCGAAGATTTCCACGCAGTTGATCGCAAACGCAAGGAAACGATAATACAGCAGGACCAAAAAGAAACGGCGAGATGAGCTGGTCTCCTTCCCGAACGGCTGGCCTAAAATTGCAGAAGACCGAAGAAAGTGGAAGGAGGGAAGGAAGCCCTTTACCCTGCAGTGGGACAGCACAGGCTTAAAATCCTTCATCATCATCTGCCTAGCCTTTTCCGGTCGGCTTCCAGTCAAACCAGATTTAGCTGAATACCAGTATTTTACGCAGAGCGGCTGCCTACCAGACCTTCACTACCCATTAACTGGGTAACACTGTACTTCATGGCAAGACTGAAGTCAGATTAACTGGCTTCTGACTATCCGTAACGACTGCCAAAGATGTACAAATGACAGCCGGGACCAACGGCTTAACGTGCTTTCCAAGGCACGGAGGAAACTCGCTATGTTAAGATGGCCACCTATCCACAGACCAACCATGGCAAGCGTTGCTTGAAGATCGACCAGTACGGCTGTTATTATCTAGCCCCGAGCTCCTCACAGGCTCAAAATCCTTAATGTATAAAATTCTTCCGTTACTGACTAATTGAGTTACTGAGAGACAACGCACAGCCGAAACTACTGAGGAGTGGTTACAGGGGAGCGCTAAGAGAGGATTTACAGAAGTTCGTACGGGAACGGGAAAAACGGGCTATGCGCGTACGAATTCGCGAGCAAAAGCTAGTAAACCTAATACATAACATTCTTCCGTCACTGACTGATTGAGTGGCTGACAAGGTTCACCCGGAGGGCACGGTGGAGGTCTGCCCTGCTTGGGCGGAGCACCGCCGTGTCCACGACGAGGCGGTCGGCGGCGGCTATCTCTCGCGTCCGGCCCTGGTTCAAGCCATGGTCCGGAGCGAGGAGACATGGGAAGCGGTCACTTCCTTCTGCGAAGCAGTAATGCTAGCAAAGAAGGAAGCCGAAAACGTGAGGGAGAGGGAAACCTCACGCCCCAGCCGCCGCAACAGAAGAAGACGCTCCGGGCGTCGGGAGTCGCAGGACGATTCTCGGCCACTGTAGGCGCGGGCCTGCGGACGGCGAGCATTGGGTGGCTCGCCGTCTGATCAGAACCAGGCCCAGGTCGACGGCGCGCTGTGTTCCACGCGTGCCTCAAAGAGCTGTCAGCATTACAGATGGGGCCAGTTCCTGCTGGGGCTGCGGACTTCGTTCGAAAGAGGCACCGTATCCTAGAACGCAAAGGGCACTAGGAGGAACACGGATGAGTTTTAGTCAGTAAAAGTCTGACACTCCCTCCTGCTTTCCTCCCTCTGCTCAAAGGTTCCTTGGGGAGTGTAAGGGAGCACTAAGAGGGTTTCCCAAAATTCTTACGGGAACGGGATATGCGAGTACAAAGTCGCGGCATTAAACAAAAATCCTGTCCTTGAAAATACTATCAACTTAATGCTCTAATTTCGTTCACACACATTCCAAACAAACCTTATTATCGTTGTTATATTACTTAGATAAGGAATGAAACGGAAACCGAGGTAACATTTTATGTTAATATTTCCGTAAACGAATTGCAAGCGGAAATATAAACGTTTCACTGTCTAAACGTTGTTGACTGAAAACGTGAAGGTAAATTAGTCATAAAATGCGATATGGAAAGAAAAACGACGGTTTATTTTTAGATTGTTTTTATTTTTTCGATTATAACAAGTTTTTGAAGTAGATTTAATTTATTTATTTTTTCAGAGCATCGTACCCGAAGGGTAACCAATGGAACCCTACTACTAAGCCTCCGCTGTCCGTCCACCCGTCTGTCTTTCAACGGGCTGTATGTATCTCAAGAACCGTAATAGGTAGATAATTGAAATTTTCACACATTATGTATGTATATTATATATACATACATAATGTGTGCGCTATAACAAATAGGATGAGGAGCTCATGGCCAAATAAAACAGCCGCACGGGTCGATCTTTAAGGTTAAGCAACGCTTGCCAAAGTTGGTCTGTGGATGGGTGACCATCTTAACATACCGAGTTTCCTCCGTGTCTCAGATAGCACGTTATGCCGTTGGCACCGGCTGTCATTAGTAGATCTTTGGCAGTCGTTACAGATTGTCACAAGCCAGTAAATTTGATTCCAGTCTTGCCAAGAAGTACCGTGTTACCCAGTTAGTGGATTGTGGAGGTCTGGTAGGCAGCCGCTCCACGTAAAACACTGGTATTCAGCTAAATCCAGTTTGACTGGAAGCCAACCCCAACATAGTTGGAAAAAGGCTAGGCAGATGATGATGATGATTGCCGCTATAACAAATAAGTAACAAATAAAAATTAAGGTTTATGGCACGGGACTCTTTGTGGGCCAGTCTGACTCGCAATTAGCCAGTTTTTTTTTTGTTTTAATTTTAAGAAAATCTGCATTATTTTATTTTGCTATCAAATATCGCTGTGAAAAATTGATAGACAACCAACCACACGAGTGTTCCTACAGTGGTTTCGATTTTAACTTGAACATACAAAACCCTAAAAACAGAAAACTAACTACCTACTAAGCTGTAATTTAATTTAAACTCGACAAACTATCCATCTTCCGTCCAATCATAGATTTTCAGACTACCCCCAGTACCTACGTGTCCTATCCAATTGGTTCTCGAACCCACAATGATGTATGACGGACCTAATCCGGAATCCCAATTCAACACGTTACTACCTGTGGCTCTAAGATTTATAATCGTACTTAGCTTGGATATCCCATTTTAGGTACTAGAGGGTTAAATTATGAAGGACCTAGAGTAAACATGAAATGCTTGTTTGTTACTCACATAATTTGCTTGGACGATGTCTTAATTATCTTAGGAGACAAATTTGTTAAAATGATAAGTAGGAAATTTATCTGCTTTTAAGCGTACCTTACCCGAAGAGTAACCAAAGGAACCTTATTACTAAAGGTCATGGCACATTGTAACGGCACCGCAGTTGCACGTCCGCGAGGTGCAAGCTCGCAGTTCGCGCACCAGCCGCGAGGTGCAAGTTCGAGGTCCGCGAGCTGACCGCGAAATTGATATAATGTATAGAATTTATGATTGAATACGCCTAGGACTTGCACGTTTCCATAATGTTTCGGTTTACATTGCATAAGTACGCAGCCGGCGGGCTGTAAGCATACAAACGATTTAATGCCCTAATTTGAATGACAAATAAAGGACATTGTAAAAAATGGCCTATGAACCAACACGCATGAAATATTTACTATAATTACTAGTTCTTTTAATAATATACATTACTTATATTTTAATAGAACGGACACTTTTTAGTTTCGAAAACATTTTAAAAAGTATTCACTTTCGTCCTTAGCTTCCGTCATAATCCTCGGTGATAGTTCTATTATTTTTTGGTTCAATTTGAGGTTTTTAATAGGCAAAGGTATTATAGCTCATACAGCCATGTCTTTGTAACAGAACTCTTAAAATAGGAGTTTGACACAGACAAGCGTCAGGATTCTCAACACTTGATATACGATAAGTTTTTAGTTACAAACAGTCCGCTATGATGTCGCGGAAACATAATAAGCCTTATCAAAAAACTCGATTGAAAGCGCTGTTTGAAACGAGCAATAATATCGACACTGACAGTTGACGAATTGACAGATGACAACATTTGACATTTGGTAGTAATGTCACTTGGCGCGTATGTACTACATATTATGCTATACCTACTTTATAATCACACGAAAATGAAAAAGTAAATCCTTAATAAAACCCTTGCATGTCCATAAGACTCCCGACTCCTAGAGTTCAATGTCAAGAAGCGCGCATCTGTCGTACTTACATTCAGTAATAAATGCTAAGTTATTGCTACATACCGAATGTTTTTATTGACGTAATTCTAACCTCAAAATCCGAAAGTGTTTTGATTTTTTCAGAATTCTCAAAAGTGTCCGTTGTTTTAATTTAGGTTTAATCGAATATATACATTATCTAAAACCAAAGAGTAAATACACCTCTCTGTTGGATCTTAGGCGAGCTATGTATGTACGACGAGCAATGTCCTTAGACAGTTGAAATTTGAAAAAAAATAATGAAGAATTTTTTTTTCATTAGATATATTTTACGAATAGAAAAAAAAAACGACAATAGAAAAATTTACTGAAATTAAAATAATGTGAAGTTGTAAGCGTTTTAAACATTGCTTTAATTGTTATGGAAATCATTCGAAAAATCATTGGAAAGCGTGTCATGGGAGTCATGGTGTCAAAATCTTTAATGTACATTTTTGATAGTAATCAAATGCTTATATTATGAGTAGTCAATGTTTTGCTTATACCTAGATAAGCCTATCGATACTCATACAGGAGCAAAATTTTGTCGATGTCAAACATAAGCAGAGTGGCGCAGTGGAAGCGTGCTGGGCCCATAACCCAGAGGTCCGTGGATCGAAACCACGCTCTGCTAACTTTCACTTTTTGTAAATCTTTTTAGCACCTAATACCGGTACCATTACGCTGTAGGTATTATTTTATTAGTTTATTTAAAAAAGGAGAATCGAACCATATTTTTACAGGTAATTTTATTTAGATAATTTCAATTGAAAATCTGCCAATTAGTATTTAAACTGAGTATGTGGTTAAAATGCTTTCAAGGGGTAGGAGGAGTTGTAGTATGGAATGAGTATTCACCTATCGACGGACCGGGCTTCGGCAAGTTTTCAAATTAACCTCAAATATCCAACCGTGTGGCTGAAATTCTTAAAAAAATAATAAAAAAATTGTTCATTGCATCAACTGAAATTCTGACTCTATTTACAATATGGAGCATCCTTTTAAGTAAATAGTTTGCTTGTGTTAGGAAGCTCTGCCATTCTCTAGTTTATATTATAATAATGAATACAAAGTTAATGAGCTTGTTCCGGATAAGTGTATAAGAATTTTTTACTTAAACTTTATATTTGCACCAAGTGCAACCCCATTTCTTGTCCAGGCTATCCCTATCCATTCCAGGTTGCCTGGAAGAGATCGCGGAATGCGATAAGGCCGCCAATTGTATTTGTTTTAGTTTAAAGTTTCCTTCCTATGTTTTAATTTGGTGTACAATAAAGTATATATAAATAAATAAATAAATAAATGGAAACAAAAAATAAAATTAAAATTAAAAGTATAATAAAATGGAATGAAAACAGAAAACGCGCTCGGTTGTGTGTGTTATGTGTGGGGGTGAATGTGTGTTGAGTAGTGAGTATGAGTAGGTGTGGGAGTGAGTGTTGTTCCGTTAGCGGCAGTAGTATCATAGCGTTATATAGGTGAATATATTATAATTACATGCATTCTATGTTCTCAACACTTGTACCATATTTTCCAATTCGTTTTTGTCAAGGCGTTTTTGACTTCGCAGTAGGTTAGTGGGTATAAGTCAAGTTCTTTATTAAAAGATTATATAAATGGGATGATTGCCTTTTTGCGAATGTCGACTTTACTGGGATAGCGGGAGCGTATTTTTTCTTCTGCTTTTTGTTTTCTGTGGGTTGAACGATAGAGTTTTATGCTTAGTTAGTATTATATGAAGCATTCTTTAAACGAGTGATGAAAGAGATTCGTTAGGACAAATGTATTAATCTTTGAATTGGTAAAAATAAAAGGCAATGATACATTATTTCTCATACGTCGAACCATTACGTACAAATCTTACAGAAGAGTATCAAATAAAATTCGTTCATAAAAGAAAGAACGAGTATAAAAGATAAAAAGGGCGTGATATGAAAAGCGTTCGGGCCTTCAGAATTTTGCTTTGGCGCACTGAAAAAAGAGAAAATAGGCCATAGATTAAATAATTGGAATCATTCAGATGGGAGCGTTGAGAGGGTGAATGTAGTCGTAACAATCTCGGGTGCACAATTACCCTATGATGATCTGGACGCAATAACCGTCGTGACGCAACAACAATTGAATAATTTTATTGAAAAAAATGCCGGCCGCCTTGTTTTTTGGTCGATCGGGGGCCATAGGATATTAAACACTGCGTTTAAAAAAAAAGAAGTTTAAACCGCGTGATTTGGTATGGCATGTGGGATGCCATTATGCGCATTTTTCATCTGACGCCCAATGGCACACCCGTGTGCCGACGAAAACCCTTAGGTTACACTAAATTTACACTACAGTTTATTAATACGGAATAATATTATGTTCGTGAGTATATTTTGTGGATTGACCGATTTAAAGTTTCGAGTATCAGTAATTTTTAACCTGCACCCTTATTGTGTTAGTAGTAGAGTTTCCTTTCATCGTGTTTTAGTGTATTACTTAAAAACATTTGAAGGAAATTCCTGATCCATTGCTGTTTTTATGTGAAAATACTTACGATAGATTGCGTAAATTCGAGAGTTGCTGATTAACAAAAAGTGTGGTTTGACTGTACGTTTAAAATGGCAATAAGATTTCATTCCAGACAATAGGTAGTACTATTATTTAGTCCATCTAGCTCCATCCATTTCTCACACTGAAAAATTGATAGCCATTAACGTTTTAGTATGGTTTCTAATTTTGCAACATATTATATTGCTCGTTCACTAATCGATGTTCAGTCAATCACCAGATTAATTCCATTTAACACATTCATCCTAATCCGTTCTGTCACATCTATTCAATTAATAAACTCTATGCCGAGACGTCGCGTTCCAGAGCCGACAAAAAATAGCTCCCTACAAAGTGAGTTTCCAATTTGCGATCGGTTTGCGTGAGTGAACTTTTTTCTTTTTTTTACTATTGTTAATGGCATCACTAGCTCTGATTTTTTTAGCGCGTTAATGGAGATCCGTTTCGTTTGAGATTTTCTTTTCTATAAAAGCGACTAATTGGGTCTGATTTAGTTTTGAAGGTCCAAAGTTATTTTGATTTTTCTGAGAAATGTATTAAAAAATAAGGTCTCGCTTTTTATTTTTTTAGAGCGTCGTTACTTATGGGCTTCAGAAAGACGTTGACCAGACGTTCATCATTTTGATAAATATATTAATGTCTTAAACTAGAACATTGAAGTTCATGATTAATTGCTTTAAGTTTTTTTATAGATTAAAATCATAACTAATATTATAACTGCAAAAGTGAGTTTTTTTATTTGTCGTATTCGGTAATTGGCATTTTTTTTTTTGCGCATCTATGAGAAAAGCCATAGAAAAAAGCTAGTACTTAAGTTTTATCAGAAAAACTTTTTTGACGTGATAACGTCTTATAAATCGATGAACGCCGGCTGCACACACGAAAAAGTGTCACGTTCCGAAAGCGAGAGCGCGGAACTAGCGATAGAGAGACACGATCGGCCTAAATGTTCGGCTTGTTTATGAAGAATTCAATTGTTTTCTTATGACGTTATTACGTAAAATTTTCGTCCGTAAACCGACTTTACAGACAACCAATTTTAAAAGAAAAAAAAAACTATTAATTTATATACCTCATTGCCCACGTTGCAAATAAGAGTCAACTGTCGGGAAAGGGTTAAATGAGGCTTACATCCACCGTTAACGGCTCGTCACTAAGTACTTAATTACTATCTTTAAACAAGAGCTTGGGTTTAGCTGTGACATCTTTTTAGGGTTCCGTACCTCAAAAGGAAAAAAACGGAATCAATCAAATCCGTCAGTCTGTCAAGACTCTTTACCTCGGAAACGCGTGGAGGTATCAAGTTGAAATTAAAACCATGATTTTTCGTGATTTTTCAATTTCTTTTCTTGTTTTTGCCTTTATTTTTTTAGAGTCAATAGTCAAGAAAAAACTTATGGGTTGCCTATTAATTAGGAACTGACCTGTTAAAACGGTTCAAATTATTTTGAAGACGAGGTTTTCTTCATTTATGTTACACAATGAACTTGCATCTAGATCAAAAAAAAAAAAAAAATTCAAAGCATTTTATTTCAAATAAACCATTCACAGGCACTTTTGAAACGTCAAGGTCGGTCAGTCAAAAACATGGAAGCTATTTGCACGTTCCAAAGCGTAGATCTCTATGGAGAAGAACGTGCAAGAAACTCCACGGACACTCTTTTAAATCATGTTCTGGTTTTACAAAATTTCAAGTTACATATACTTGTTGCTTCTGCATGTGAGGACAATGCAAAGGAAAAAAAAAAGGGCTTATTATAAGAATTTTAAATATAAAGATTAAAATAAGCCAATGGCAGTTAAGAGATGACCAGTCTCAACCGACGGCGCCTGTTCACGAACATGACGCGTGTATCGGCACCCTTCAGCTCAACCATTTCGAAGGGAACCGAATGATCAAACCCACGCGCCGCCATCAGCGAGACATTTGAGTGAGCATGACATGCTCTCAACCACCATGCTCGTTCATGTCCAACAAGTAAAACTATAACTACTCACATAAAATGTAAATGGTTTCATGGTACTCACATTTACAAAATTTGAAAAATATGCTTCTACTTTACACAAAACTATGGTTGTCAATGACCAAATAATGAAAAATAAATTAATAAAGAGAACGATTAAGTTCTTACATCAAAAAGAATAAATAAGTAATTAATATAATAATATAATTTGTATGTATATAAGAATAAATAAACGAAATAATGTAAGAACCTCTAAAAGGAGCGAGCATCTCTTCCAAATATAAAAACATAGAAACCTAAAAAGTGGACCTAAGCAGCTGTGACTGTGGAGCAGGACCAGCATTTAGCCAAGCGTTTTTATCGAGGATATAATCATCCAGTTTATAATACGCTTGTCTACATAGTGTGCGTTTTATGCATGCTTTAAATTTTCTCTCATTCAGTTCGAGAATATCAAATGGTATTTTATTATAAAATTTAATACAGTACCCCATAAAAGAAGTGTGTACTTTGGCCAATCTGAATCGGGGTTGATCTAATTTGTTCCTATTTCTAGTATTAAAATTATGCCTGTCACTAATCTTGCTAAAGAGATGAAGATTTTTCCGAACATACATAATATTTTCGTAAATGTATTGACAAGGTACCGTCATGATGTTGATATCCTTAAAAAGTTCTCTTAGGGAATCACGCCGACGGAGATTGTAAATGGCTCTGATGGCTCTTTTCTGCAGGATAAATATAGACTCGATGTCTGCAGCACGTCCCTATAATAAGATACCGTAAGACATGATACTATGAAAGTAACTAAAATAGACCAGCCTCGCGGTATCTATATCGGTAAATTGACGGATTTTTCTGACAGCGTATGCTGCTGAACTTAGCCGTCCCGCAAGAGATGTTAAATGAGGACCCCATTGTAGCCTTGAGTCAAGCGTAATCCCCAGGAAAACCGTGTTTTCGACGAATTCAAGTTTCTCCTTGTTCAATACTATGTCGCAATCATTTCTTTTAACGTTCGGTAAGGCAAATCTGATGCATTTAGTTTTTTCCCATTTAATACTAAATTATTAGCAGTAAACCAATTTTGGACCTGCTGTAGGGCGTTATTTACGTCGTCAAGATTTATGGAACGTCTATCTATCTTAAAAATTAAGGACGTATCGTCAGCAAATAATACCATATGAGGTTGATTTTTTAAAAGATGGGGTAGATCATTAATATATACTAGAAAGAGGAAAGGACCCAAAATAGAGCCTTGTGGTACCCCCATTTTGACTTTTAAACCCCGTGAATTGACACCATTTATTTGAACTTGCTGCTGTCTATCATTCTATCCTAGGATCTAGCCTAGGAACTAGGTCTGCGGCAGTATGTACACTCGCCAGTAATCAAGACTAAAGCATAGCTTCAGTCATTTAATGAGCACAAAATAAAAATAAGTATTTTATAAATCAAGATACCGTCACTCCCAAACAACAATACACTCTAATTTACTAGATCCTTAAATAACAATCCAATTAGTTGATGTAAAATATCACGGAATGAGCAATTGAGTGTACTTCAGCGGAGACATGACATCAAAGTGAATTTTAACGAATTACGAGCAGGCGGAAAATGTCCGAAGGAAAAAAAATTACGTGCGGAACCATTTTAGCGTTTTTAATACTGGTGGTACTGCTGTGGAAAAAATGTATTTGATAAAAAAATACATAAAACTCTATATATTTGATCTTCTTTTTCGAGCCGATGGTGCTGCTTCATACATTTTCATTGGTAAAATATTGCATTTTGTATGAAACAGCTGATATTTTATTCGAGTTTTCGGGGTGGTTTTCAAAGTAAAAGTTGTTTATAATCACCTGTACTTTCACTGCCTAAGAGGTTGCTGGTGTTTTACAAATAACCCTGTATATTTTGTATCCAGCTAGGTGGCCACGTTCAGAGCGGCATCAAGCGGTACAGGAACACTCCAACAAGTAGGCCATAATTTGGACATATAATAATTAATTATATTTGATGCACAAATATAATTAATTATCCTATAGTTTTCAGGTTTTAAATTATTAGTGCGCTATGATCAGACAGTTAAAAGCGTTAGTTATTAATGCAATATTATGCATTATTATAATTCCATTGAATTTAATTACATTAAAATCCATGAAATCATTAACTTGATTAACTACATTAAATTAGAGTTGAACACCTTTTGTTGAGTTACAGATAGCTATATAGACACGTACGACACCTCCGTAGATCCAAGCACTGTTGAAGTTGTAATAAAATAAAATAACGCTTTGGATTTCTTGAAACTGTTCTTGAGATAAAATTCAATTGAAATTTTCTAGCACAGACGTGTAAGTATCGGAAAAAAGAAACGCTTTATTGAAAATGCGTACCGAATAAATTTTATTGCTACAATGTTGCTAAACACTTTACCGCTCGGTTACCTAAAAAGAAGCCTACTCTGAAATGTTCTCATTCAACATACGAGAAGCATAATGAGCGATTCAGGATTCCTTTTCTCGTCTTAACGTCTGTTACAATTCAATTTGGCGACACACTACATTCTCGGAATAAAAATATACAGAAGCTCAGTTCCAAACAATGAGTGGAATCAGACACGCATACATAGATACACATACACGTAAGGCGATTTTGAAAAATTCCAATATTGGTGCTACTCTGCCGGTTGATTAAACAACTGAGCCTGAAAACAAACGTAAAGTGAGCTTGCAATGAGCTGTCTTTTCACCTGGATTGGATGGATTGACAGCCAACTTCACTTGATGGATTCACAGCACACAGGGTGCTCGCGGTGAAATTTTAACAGAATAGTACTGCTGTAAGAATTTCATTGCGAAAACTAAAGTGAAACTCACAAGACATGGGCTGTCAATCCATACAATACTTTGAAAATTGACAGTTAATTTTAAGCTCGCGCTAGTTTTCACAATGCTTACAGAATAACACTTCAGCTGATCGCGACTGCACTTGCACTTGATGTGTATTTATGTGAAGCGTCTACGTGTGCGTGTGTTTTCGCTTCTTGTATGGAGTCGAACTTCTGTACAGTATATTTTTCGTGCTACATATTTCGTAAGATTTTCGTGTCTCACGAATGTTTCCCAGAATTTTGGCACAAATGCTATGTAGCTAAAGTTCTTTGCAAATTAGACTTTTTCAGAGAAACGAAATATTGTTATTGTCGAGAGATTTTACTTAAGTCGGTCTAAGTACTCGTCAGAGTTTTTATTTTTTATTTTAGAAAAACTAATTGGCAAACAAGAAGAATTTTATGATTATAATTTAGGTAATAAATTTTATTAGTAAGGTTTCTATTTTGCTGAAAAAATATTTAATGTTTATTTTTCAGCTTTTGCTTGCGACTTCGTACGGCATATTCCGTTTTTTTTCCGTCTTCGTAAGAATTTCTAAAAATCCTCTACACTCCCTACACGAGTAAACTACGACCAGTAGTTTCAGCTGTGCGTTTTCTGTCAGTCACTCAATTAGTCATTTATCATTAACGGAAGAATTTTATATATTAGGATTATAATTGTAATTATACATTCAGTCAAAAAAGTATCGGGAATGGATGATTTGTTTATGGTTCCAAATTCAAATTTTTGTTTTTTTGTAGTTGTTAGATTGGCACAACTGTTTTTCATTTTGGCGCGGAGTTTGAGTTGCATCTGTTATTTATATTAAATACAGTGCTGGTTTTAGTAATATCATATATAGTGTGTATTGCGAATTTCATAATGGACAAAAATATCGAACAAAGAGTTTGTCTTTAATTTTGCATCGCCAATGGAATTTCGTGTTCGGAGTCACTGAAAATGTTACAGAAGGCTTACGGTGAATCGATTTTATAAAAAACTCGTGCTTATGAGTGGTTCAAAGCGTTCAAAAGCGGTCGAGATGTGATGGAAGATTTGCCTCGCTCTGGTAGGCCGTCAACGTCTGCAACTGAAGTTAACATCGCAAAAGTGAAGGAAATAGTGACTGAAAATCCCCATTCAACTCTGAGAGAGATAGCCGCCGAACTTTCTGTATCTCACGAGTCGGTCCGTACCATTTTAACTAATCATTTGGTTATGAAACATGTTGCTGCTCGGTTAGTCCCAAAAGATCTGAATTTTCTCCAAAAACTCAATCGCATGAAAGTCGCTGAGGACATGCTAGAACGAGTCAGTTCGGACCCAACATTCATGAAACGCATTGTTACTGGTGACGAGACGTGGGTTTACGAGTTTGACATGCAAACTAGTCAACAAGCTTCGGAGTGGCGCCTTCCAACTGAACCGAAACCGAAAAAACCACGCCAAAGTCGATCAAAAGTCAAAGTCATGTTGACTGTTTTCTTTGACTATCGCGGTGTTGTGCACTCTGAATTCTTACCGGAAGGTCTAACGGTAAATAAAGAATATTATTTGAGCGTTATGCGGCGTTTAAGAGAGCAAATTCGACGAAAAAGGCCAGATTTGTGGAAAGAAAATTCTTGGATTTTTAACCACACACTCAACAAATACCATCCAGCAACCACCATATTCACCAGATATGGCTCCTGCTGACTTTTTTCTTTTTCCTAAACTCAAATTACCACTTCGTGGCACCCGTTTTCAATCGATAGAAGACATAAAGGAGAATTCGCGGCGAGAACTGAGCTCAATTCCGGAAGCAGCGTTTAAAAAATGTTTTGATGAATGGATTATTCGTTGGCGCAAGTGTATCGTTTCTAAAGGAGCATACTTTGAAGGTGATAAAATAAATTTGGATGAATAACAGATATTTTGTGTATTATTGATCTTTTCCCGGTACTTTCTTGACAGAGTAGTATATATTTTTCCTAGGGTTCCGTACCCGAAGGGTAACCAACGGAACTCTATTACTAAGCCACCGCTGTCCGCCCGTCCGTCCGTCCATTAGTCCGTCGTACCGTCCATCCGTCCGTTCATCCGTTTGTATGTCAGCGGGCTGTATCTTAAGAACCGTAATAGGTAGAGAGTGGAAATTTTCACAGATTGTGTATTTTTGTTGCCGCTATATCAACAAATAATAATAATTAAGGTTTATGGTACGGTACCCTTCGTGTGTAAGTCCGACTCGCACTTAGCCGATTTTTTTTAGAATACATAACAAAACATTGACTTCTCAAATTGCTTACCAATATACACTCCACTGTTCAGCCACTCTCTCGCATATACACTTTATTAAATCTACTGGTTTTCCGGCAAAAAAGCAGCTATTTTCACCTGTCATCCGAAGAGCTACATCCACCTGTCACTTCACTACAGGACTGACGTATTGAAAACGTTGATTGACAAGCCCAATGACCATCACGTTTTCACGGAAAATGGAGTTCTGTATGTATTTGCAACGACAGGCTGCCCCAAAGAGGCTTTGCGAGTAGAATTTTAGGGTTCCGTATCTAAATGGTAAAAAGGAACCCTTATGGTGTGACTAAGTCTGTCTGTCTGTCACAGCGGAATATCTGAAGAACTACTAATGCTATGAACTTGAAATGTGGAATAGTTAGAGATGACGTTTATTCAACTATTTTGAACATAAGAAAGAAATAAAAATATATAATTTCGTCTTGCAACAGCGACTGAAAGGGATTATTAAAAATTAAAAGTGGGGCTACTAGGGCATGTGAGGTATCATATAAAAGAGTTCTGTTTATACATTCTCAAACATGGTTTTCGCCTTATGTTGAAAAATTGACCATACCCACCTTATCTTACCTCTGGAGTTTGCATAGAGAAAAGTCTGAAATTATTCTTTGTGATAAAAATGTATGTAAAGATTACAGAAAAACTAAAATAATGTCCCTAAATAGACAATTTTTCAGAAATCATCAAATGAAAGTACATATTTTGTTCTATTAGCGGTCAAGGGATGACGCTGATCTAAAACTGCAATATGCACCGCAGTAACAAATTCTCTGACAAGTATAGGCCTCGCCGATGAAAAATTTTAAACATTTCACGTTTTATGTGATGGTACGGAACCTCGGTGCGCGAGTATGACTTGCTTTTGACCGGTTTTTTTATAAATATTATAATCCAATCAGTGGGGACAAGGTGCTTTGCCTTACAAAAGATGGAGTAGAAATAATTTTAATTTTTATTCATGTATAGGCTAGTCATGAAGAATGTAAAATTTTGACCTGGAGGAGTGTGTTAGCCGCCATCTTGAATCGAAGGGGCCAAAATTTGTTCTTTTTTACATAATGTATCAACAGTTGACTTTTGTATGTATGTATGCTGGGATTAATTATTGTGCGGATATTTTTGAAGATCTAACGAAGTGTATCGTGTCAATCAGTAATAAGTTTTTGTCAACTGTGAAAAATATGCAGGAATGAAAACTTAAATTTGGTAGATGTTATCAAATAGTAGATACGATTGTTAAAAAATAAAAAGTTGATGGAAAAACAGAGAAGTTATAAGTTTTTGAAGTAATTTGCCATCCGTCACACAAAATTTTGTTTGTACTGGATGGCTTCAATTCAATATGGCGGGACTAGTGAGAGACATCGCAAACAATTAGTGCTGTATTTGTTTATCACAGATTTTAAAACGCTCATAGCACCGTCATTTAATAAGATTAAAAAAAGTTATATTTTTTAACGGCGTCTTTTCTGCTCTCTGGGTTTTGAGAAATGTAATAAAATAAAAAAACATTTAAATATACTACTGGATTGTGGAGACAAGCTAGCAGTTAACTTTTGGGAGCTTTTCAAGCCCGAAGTCCGTAGTTTCGGGCTTAGTTGCGGACGTATTCTACTCCGTTTTATCAAACCACTAAGAATTAATGACAACACGAATGGGCAGTTACTGTCAAATCATGTTGTCATTCATTCTTAGCTCGGGTTCGAGACTAATCGTAAGTCCGTGGACGATACGGAGTAGAATACGCCAGCAATTATCCCGAAACTATGGACTTCGGGCTTAGAGAGTAGCCCCCTGCTGGTCCTGCGTTTCTCGTATCCATCGGCTACCCGCGTCCTTCACCAGGTCATCGGTTCACTTTGTTGGAGGCCTTCAAAAGTTGAGTCTTCCGGTACGCGGTCGCTACTCCAGAACTTTTCGGCCCCATCGATCTTCTGTTCTGCAAGAAATGTGTCCTGCTCACTGCCACTTTAGTTTGGCAATCTTTCGGCCTTTGTCGGTAACCTTGGTTCTCTTGCGGATATCATCATTCCTGATTCGATCACGCAAGGAAACTCCAAGCATTGCCCTCTCCATTGCCATTTGAGTGACTTTAAGCCTTCATAAGGCCAATTGTGAACGCAGCTGCAACCGCTTATACTGAAAGCCGTCATTCGCCATGTCGTGTTTGTGGAGGCACACGTAGACGGGTTTCAAGCCATTATTCGTATAAAAACAGCCTGCCTGATGCAATACCTCCGGAGCAGCGGCAACAGCATTCTAAAAGTAATTGCTGCACGTTATGACTGCCCTTTCCAGAATTATTAGATAAGGGTAGTATCAGGTGCGATATAATAATTTTTTATTTGTATGTTGATTTTTAGTAAATTTAGTTTAAATAACTTGTAAAATACGCTCGTTATGAAATTGGTCTAAAAATAAAGATTTTTATTATTTCGTGTATTTATTTTCTTAACATATACTTATATTTTTAAATATTTCAATAAAAGTATATAAAAAAACATTTAAAAATATAAAAATAGTAGCCCACCGGTATTGGGAACAGGGTCTAAGCTGGTCAGGGCTCCAGCGAGAGGAACCTCTTAATAATACGAGCCGTGTCCAAAAGTACCGCTTTCTGAATCAAGCCCTTGATCCAGCTGCCTAACGAGAGCATCCAGAGGTGTTGGTCGAGGCTCGTGGCTATTAAGCCATTGGCTGATGCGACTATCGGTACAATGATTGCGGAATCCACATCCCACATGTCGACAGCCTTGCGAGCCAAGTCAATATACTTGATTTGTTTATCTTTCTCGGCTTTCACGAGGTTCTCATCATGGGGGACGGTTATGTCTACAATCATTGCACGCCTCGCTATTCCTTTTATTATTATAGTTAGTAAAAGGCTAGGCAGATTATGTTTTTGTCATAAGGCAAGGCAAAGGAAAAACATGTACGGTTGACAGAGAAAGTTAATCTGCGGTAAACAGTCGTTGTAATTAGTCTTTACCTTACGTAGGCAAAGCGTTTTAATTATTCTGGGATATTAACACCTAGCTCTAAGACTAAGTTAGGGTGCTGTAAGAGTACAGGAAAATCGGTCAAGTTCGTGTCGGACTACAACGTTAAAAGATTCCGTAGTTGGCATTAGTAGAACTTGAATATGGTGTGCATGCAAGTTATACATTGAGTTTGTATCGACTTCAAAGTGAACAAGTTTGAATATTGTAGTATTTTCCAAATATTCGAAAAATAAAAGTTTGTACAGACAGCCATATATGGATAGGACGAAATTTCGAAGTTTTCATTTTTAGGGTTCCGTACCCAAAGGGTAACTAACGGCTCCCTATTAGAGTTCCGTACTCAAAGGATAACCAACGGAACCCTATTACTATGCCCCCGCCGTCCGTCCTTCCGTCTGTCTGGCAGAGGGCAATATCTCAAGAATTGTAATTAGTGTACAGTTGAAATTTTCACAGCATAGCAGCAATAGCGTCAACATACTCTGTGAAACAGCAAATAATAAAAATGGTCAACCGGCCATATACGAGTTGGACTCGTGTGAAAGTCCGACTCACATATGGCCGGTTTTGCAATTTGCAAACGAAAGCCTTAAAAATAATCAAACCACTGAACGCACCATTGAATTGCTGTTACTATTATTGCTATTGCTTGCTAAATTGTACCTCAATTATTCTGAAACTCAAACCTCAAACACCATTCCTTCAGCTATCCTCATCAAATCTAACAGCAATTGCATATCTAATAATATATCAGACTTCAGCGTAAACTTAATTATTCTAATTAGATGAGATTACGTCATCTGTCAGCGCCAGCTCAGCCTCACGATAGGCCGTCTCAAGTGAGCACAAACTTAATATTCCATAACTAAGCAGATTATGTGTACCGAAGAAGGGGTCACAGAGTAGGAAATTGTGGCGGTTTAAATGCTCAATTTTGATTTAAAACTGTGAGTGATTTACCTACTCGTTTTAAATCCAATGTCAGTATTTTTCAAAATATAAAAAAACCGGCCAAGTGCAAGTCGGACTTGCACACGAAGGGTTCCGTACAATAAACCTTTATTTTTATTATTTTTTGTTATAGCGGCAATAGAAATACACAGTCTGTGAAAATTTCCACTGTCTACCTATTGCGCTTCTTGAGATACAGCCCGCTGACGAACAGACGGATGGACGGACAGTGAAGGCTTAGTAATAGGGTTTCGTTGGTTACCGTTGAGTACGAAACTCTAAAAATCTGGTTGTCGGACCCACCACGGACACCAAAGACATTATTGCGCCTGATCTATTGGCACTAGGTTTACCCCGACTGAAGAACAGTAGCCAGGAAAAGAAATTAAAAAGAGACAAGCAGGTAAATTTTGGTTTAATTTGGCTTTAACTCATAAAGTCAAAGTCAAACCAAAATTTGTGAATTAAGCAATTTGAAGTTGCGTATTTCTCAAAGCCACAAAACTTGCCAATTTTTCTTGCATTATAGTAGGGTTTGTGCGTTCATGTTGTATACTCAATTCAGACCCATCTGAGTTTAATCTTTTATTTCAATGAGACCATTAAAAACGCATTTTTTCACCATACACAGTTTAATAATTATCTAGTTGTCCATTAGAAAAGTTAATTTGTCTTATTTTAGTTTTGGTATACCACAGGCAGTAAAATTAAACTATCAGCCCAATATTTGCTGATTGTATAATTGTTTAGTGTTGTGTTTCAATGAGGGCTACTTTTTTTGTACTTACCAGTTGGCGCCACTGTCGACTAAGGTTCTTATTATAGCATTAAAGTTGTTATTACACGCATGTGAAACAAGTTAAAAGGAAAATAAAAAAAACAACTGGTTGCACTCCGGGAGTGCCGGCAGAAGTGAAAACTTGAATACGTGCTTCTCTCCCTCTGTCTTTCGAATTTTCGATCAGGTCAACTGTCCTGACGCGAGTTTAACATTTTTACCCATCACAAAAAAGTGCACAACGCCGCTAACGAAGTTTGCAGGACACGTGACCGTCTTACGAATTTTCGATCAGGGTCACGTGTCCTGACGCGAGTTTAATATTTTTAAATAATCACAAAAAAATTGCACAACGCTGCTAAAGAAGTTTTCACTTCAAAACTAAAAATCTAAACAAATAAATAAATAAAGTCGCGTCGATAGCCAATCAACAATGAAATTTGACATTTAAAACCTCACGCTACACGCGATAGCCCTTATTGTAGTTACATACTAACATAGCTCTTGCAACATAAATCAAACGATAGTCGCACTGTAATCCCTACTCTGTACCCCAAGGAAATTCCTCGAACTTCCGAAGGGCAGTTTAGTATTACTTAAAATATTATTAAGCACGTTATTGTATGAAACTTGAACTTCGACTTAATAGAGCTACTCGACCCTACATTTAAGCCGTTATGTGATAATTGGTACGTTGCTCGAACCTGACGATCTTGGCAACGGTACTTGGTTTGTAGAATTTACATTGATCGCCTTTGTTGTTGGCTGTTATTGTGGCTTGTTTGATGAGCCTAAATGGTTTTGTACGCAGATTACTTGGTTCGCCATTTCTTCATCTAAAGTGCTTGAAACACAATATGGAATAATATCTTCTGTGAAACAAGCAATCTCAGTGTACCGTTGGATTATAAAGACATCAATTGTTTCTGTAAGAAAGAAAAATAGATTTTTTAAATTGTAATTGTTAACTTGCAGTACATGTGAAAGCTGTTTATGATCCCAGAGAAGCATAGACACGTCAATGCATGATGCATTGACGTGCCTGACACAGACCGAAATGCAACTGCAGTGCGTTTCTAGTTTTACAATTGACTAGTGAGCAGTTGCTATCAGGTGGATCGCGAAGTTAAACAACAGTTTTTTTTTATAAAATCTAACTGTTATCAAATTATCAGAAAAAAAAAAAACAAATAAAGACTCTTTTTTTCAAGAACAAACACGTGAAAGCGAACTCTACTCATTCATAAGCAACAATACATTCAAAAAGAAACACGTGAAGGCAAATCCTACTCATTTACAAGCAACAATACATTTTAATCTGTTGCAAACTGTAAAAAAACATAATATTTCATCCATTTTTAAAAGATTGTGACGGAGATGCGAATGTGAACGTTGCTTGGAAATTAGTAGAATAGGGAACATGCATATTTCCATTTTTGCTTTAATTTTAAAGAACTCCATCTAGAATAGACCACCATTTAAATAAAAAATTATACGGCTTTAATTTATTGCCAACATTGGGTTTTAAACCGACAATTTAAATTTTCGCGCGAAAACAGACGCTTTAGGTCACTCCTGTTTGCCACTGATCAAGAACTATCCTAGCTTGAAGACATAAGGTAGCCTTTTCGTTGTCATAATAGCAGTGACGTCACTAAACGCTGATTGTTGTTTTTCAATACGTTCCGTTTCACGTGACATTCATAATTTTTGTTCAAAATCGATATTAACTGAAATAAAAACGTTACAATGGCTTTTATTTTATACTTTTTTAACCGACTTCAAAAAAAGGAGGAGGTTCTCAATTCAGTTGCATATTTTTTTTTATGTTTGTTATATCATTGTAGTAACAACATTCTAATAAATTTTGTATTTGCATCTTCCCTATTGACACTTTAATACATTCAACGAAACTGAAAGTATAGTATACACCAATTTTAAATACCATCCCTCACTTAATTCCGTATTCTTCTCAGCCTCTCAACGAACAAAGCATCAAAGTCATTGTTCAAAGCAGACTTCGTTCAAGTTTGGACATTCTACAACGAGGGTCTATCGGCGCCCACCTCAAACTAACTGTCAACAGTGATTAATCTTAATTCACCTTAGAGTGGGGTTCCGTAGCGGATAGTTTTGATTAGGATGTGCTCCTGAAGATGGGATCGGAAGGTCGGGAAAGTTTTGGTGTTGGGTACTGAGTGATGGTTTCTAGACTACTTGCTTGCACTTGATGATATGATAAGATAAGGACTAATTTAGATACTCAGATACCAGTAACATGATTTTTTTGGATGGGTAGCTTCTTCTTCTTATCTTGTGGGTAGTAAGAGTTTCTATAAACCAGCTCAAGGGCCTAGTTTATTTGACGACCGCCATTTTGCGGCTGGGATCACCGCTCCGGCTTAAACGTGTCTTCCGAAGCACGGAATCATCTTTTTTATCAGACAATTTGGTGATTCAAGCCTGCTATATCCTAATTAAACTGGAAATCAACTTTACAAAGTATACTTTCCCGTGGGAATCGAACCCACGACCACCGGGTCAAAAAGCAAACGCCTAAACCGCTCAACCACGGAGGCAGATGGATAGTCAGCAAATGGCTCTGGGCTGAGCAAGAGTAAGTGTCCATGTTTCTTCAAAACCCCTTAGCGTTCCCGGACTGCGGTGACTATTTCGAAAAAATTCACTACCCTGGCAGACAGTGGCCGTAGCGGATCCCGTCCATCGGTCACACCAACACTAAATAAATAACCTGTGGGGTAAGTGTGTATGCTACAATAATTAATGGCATTGCCTTATGTTTTTTTAATACTACCACATTCATTATAAGTACAATGCCAAGAACTTTATAAAACAACTAGTTGACCCGCGCAACTTCGTCTGCGTCATAATTTTCATTACTGCTCCGCTTCTATTTATCTTAGCGTGTTGGTATATAGCCTATAGCCTTCCTCGATAAATGGGCTATCTAACACTGAAAGAATTTTTCAAATCGGACCAGTAGTTCCTGAGATTAGCACGTTCAAGTAAACAAACAAACTCTTCAGCTTTATATATTAGTACTAGCTGACCCGCGCGGCTTCGCTCCCGTCCATCAACCTACCCTACCTACCCTACCTACCCTACCTACCCTACCTACCCTACCTACCCTACCTACCCTACCTACCCTACCTACCCTACCTACCCTACCTACCCTACCTACCCTACCTACCCTACCTACCCTACCTACCCTACCTACCCTACCTACCCTACCTACCCTACCTACCCTACCTACCCTACCTACCCTACCTACCCTACCTACCCTACCTACCCTACCTACCCTACCTACCCTACCTACCCTACCTACCCTACCTACCCTACCTACCCTACCTACCCTACCTACCCTACCTACCCTACCTACCCTACCTACCCTACCTACCCTACCTACCCTACCTACCCTACCTACCCTACCTACCCTACCTACCCTACCTACCCTACCTACCCTACCTACCCTACCTACCCTACCTACCCTACCTACCCTACCTACCCTATCTCTCAAGTTGGATCGAACTGCACATGGTGTGCGAATTTTATTATAATCGGTTAAGTGGTTTAGGAGTCCATTGAGGACAAACATTGTGACACGAGATTTATATATATTAAGATAGATATAGAAGTATAGATACATACCTACCCACATTTCAAAAATAGAATTCGTAATGTCTCTACTAAACTTTCGTTACTTCTGTTTGTAAAACAGGCTTACCGGCTTAAGGCTTACCGGTTTATTTAGGTCATTATTTGCCGAAATATTTCAGAATAAAAGTCCCGGAAATCTTGAAAACCTTTTCACACGGTATCCTTTAGAATTCGAATTCCAGGAAAAATACATTGCCAGTTACATATACACGGGGTAGCCATATAATACGGATCAGTCGGACCAAAATACGGATCGGCCGAGCACCACTTCTAAGGGTTGAAGAGTCATCGGAATGCGATTCTAACAGTTTTATGTTGAAAAGGAAAATACTACAAAAAATGGTCGAATATTTTTTATGAAAATATATCCACGGAAGGGTCGTGTTTGGTCAAGATTATGTTAGATACCGTTGCAGTGTATTTTTATTTAGTTTCGATATCGGTTTTTTGTTTATCTTGGGTTTTGCTTATTTAATTTAGAATTTAGATAGTTTATTTTTACTCTTGCGCCATCCCATCTTCCTAGCTCGTCGTGCTGTCCTGGTACTGCCGCTGCGTCTGCTAAGAACCTCAAGCGGCGAAAATATAACAACCTTGTTGGCAATTATATTTTTGAGCCGAGAGTGCTAATGCCTTATCTATACTAATATATAAAGCTGAAGAGTTTGTTTGTTTGTTTACTTGAACGCGCTAATCGGACCAGTTTCGAGGAAGGCTATAGGCTATATATCATCACGCTAAGACCAATAAGAGCGGAGCAGTAATGAAAATTGTGACGCAGACGAATTTGCGCGGGTCAACTGGTTAAAGATAAAAGTGCTCATGCCTTATTTAAAGATCTTTCTAAACGCTTAGTTGACACTTCGCGTGACCCAAGGGCTGGCTTTTACTTCGAACAGAGGATAAGCATTGCCATACAACGTGGCACTGCCGCCAGTCTTTTAAGTTCACTTCCAGTGGACAGCGATGCGGACGAATTTTTGACGCCTTATTCTAGTTAGGTTTTCTTATTTTAAGTGTATATATTTTGTTTTAAAAAAGGTTGCATTATGTTTGTTTCTCAATCTAAGTGAAGAGTAAAGTTAGAGGAATTATGAAAATAATATAACTATGCAAAATCTTCTTAAAAAAAAAATTACAAACTAAATGTTTCATTACTTGTCATTCATATCCAATTTACCCAGTAGCTGGATTTTGGAGGTCAGATAGCATTCGTTCATGTCATCATCATAATTATCAGCCGAAAGACGTCCACTGCTGGACATAGGCCTCCCTCAAGTGTCGCCACAACATCATTCGTTGTTTATGTTATTCAGCAGCATCCCATTAGACTGGAAAACGACTACAAAATCGTTGAGAAAAATAAGGCTGATTATTTCACATGCAATTTTCTTTTTGTGGTTCTGAACAAAAACCGGACCCTCCCCAACCCTTATTGGATCACTCGGGTGTCTGTCTGGCTGTCAGTCTGTCTGTCTGTCTGTCTGTCCGTATGTCTCAGTCAGTTTTTCCAGGATCCGATTCTGTTCCAATTTGGTACACAAATCATTAAATTTTTCACATTTGGGGGTGAAAATAAAATAAAAAGATTTTTGAATAATTGCTAAGTAAGGTAGTAAGGGCTTACTGTGAAGGTTTCAATTATATTTTTTTTCATAATTTTAAAATAAACAGTTTTAAAGTTATTCAAGAAATTAGACGAAAAATGACCATTACCCTCCCCCTTATCTCCGAAACTTTTTTAAGCATAGGTACCGTGTAGACATCATCATATGACCGTACGTCGACTGCATCATATGACCGGGATGTTTGGCTCTCTTTGGGGGTGGCTTACGCTCCCTCAAAGAGCGCCAACCATCCCGGTATTGAGCAGTCTGCATCCATCCGCTGCCAGCCACCTTCTTTGAAACTTCGATCCAATGCAGCATCGTGCCGCAGGGTGTCCTACACTAAGTTTGCCCATACGTAGTCTCACTTCTAACACATATCTGCTCCATCGATCGTCCGTCTGTCTACGTTTATCTATACTAATATTATAAATGCGAAAGTAACTCAGTCTGTCCGTCTGTCTATCTGTCGCGCTTTCACGCCAAAACTACTGAACCGATTTAAATGAAATTTGGTACATAGATAGTCTAGAGCCTAAAAAAGGACATAGACTACTTTTTATCCCAGGAGTGTTTTCCCTAGGGACCACGCGGGTGAAGACGCTAGTAAATAAAAAAAGCAATGATGTCCAACCCTGACGGTGCTTTCTTATTTGGTACTACTAAACTAGTACCACTGTTGAGCTCAATGCGTGCTGCTGAGCCTCTCTATCAGCGCTGACCTCGTTTTCCATTGAAACTCTTTACTACCCAAGTCCAGCTTATGGTCTAACTACGGGCGCATATCCGCACACATAAATAAGATTTTTCCATTGAGACAGTAAAACATTCCTTTCTTCCCTTTCCGATACTTTTCTACTTGCGACTCTAGATACAAAAGAAACTTAAAAAAATTCGAAAAAAAAGTTCACTAGTCCAAAATATCTTTTCTTTCCATTAGCTGAAGTGGTTTTCAGTAAACAATCTGCCTCTGATATGACATCCTTCGTTAGGTCATTCACCTTTCCGTGCCCGGTTGACTTTCGTTCTAGGATTATTGTTGCCACTAACTGTTTGGGCTGTCTTTGTGTTTAGGGGTTTCGTATCCGAAGTGTAACCAACGGATCCTTATTACTAAGCCTCCTCTGTTCGTCTGTCTGTCAGAAAGTTGTATTACAAGAAACGTAATAGATAGTTGAAGTTTTCAGTGTTGCCGCTAAAACAAAAAAAAAAAATGAAATCTATGCTAGTATATTTATAAAGCTGAAGAGTTTGTTTGTTTGCTTGAATGCGCTAATCTCAGGAACTAATGGTGCGATTTGAAAATTTCTTTCAAAATTAGATAGTCCATTTATTGAGGAAGGCTACAGGCTACATATCATCACGCTATGACTAAAAGGATCGGAGCAGTAATGAAAATTGTGACCCAGACGAAGTTGCGCGGGTCGACTATAATAAAAAAGGAGGCTTAAAGCTAATGCGGGCCAAAACACATTCAAATTATTTGATCAAACAGTCTGGATGGCATGAATGTCTGTGAGAAAATTTGATCAAAAATGAGTCATCAAATGGCATGGAGAAATACAAAATTTCGCATTTTTATTTGATCAAACAGTTCAAACAAGCCTGTTTGATAAAAGTATTTGAATTGCATGGGCTGCATAAGCCTCCTTATTTTTTTTTTAATCTTTCGTTTATGCCTGTAAATGATTAATGAGTAAAAATACGTTATTATTGTAATGAAATTCTGTATCTAAAAGGCACAGCAATATTACAAATGGCAAAACTTACGGGTATTAGTCATTACAGTTAAAATACCAAATCACAGTAAGTAAGCACTTTCTTAAATAACTGTGGTAAAAGTTTTAGACAAAAAAAATACTTAAACAAAACCATTAAACTTCACGTCAATCAAGCCTTATGTTTTCTTTCAAAGAGTTTTTTTTTCTTTAAGTTTTGTAGGCGTTAAGGTCAGCCATTCATGTTGTGTAACTTTTGTATTCACAGTAAATCTAATTTGAACTTAAATATTTCAAATAAAGTTTTACAAGGAAATCAGAGTGAATAATTCGTGTAGTTATGAAAATTGGTAGAGTTGTTCTTTGAGGTGTTCAGATGAACATGCCAAAAATCCCCGAGGGTGGGAGGTTTTTTAAGATTTTTGCTTGTATCTCCAAAAACTTTGAAAATATCTCCTTGTTCACTTCTACATCAATTCTCTACATTAAATTTTCTATACATTATGTCATTTACATTTACCTGTAGGATCACTACAGTTAAATGTAAATGTGTAGTCTTGGAGGGAGTAGTTGTACCTAGGACGGCGAATCCTACTAATCTTGGAGGGAGTAGTTGTGCCTAAGACGGCGAATCCTACTAATCTTGGAGGGAGTAGTTGTGCCTAAGACGGCGAATCCTACTAATCTTGGAGGGAGTCGAGTAGTTGTGTCGATTTTTTTTTTTGTCGATGGCCACTCGCAGTTTCAACCCTAGAGGGTGGTCAACTACTGAACCGGACTTGAAAGTAGTTGTGTCGAGCTTCCTCGAACATAACATATTGAGCTGTGTAACGAAACCATAGCGCGATTCAGAAAAAGCGTTCGACGGGACAACGCCATCTAAAGAGTGGGGTGGACAACTTTTCAGCAATCAGTGTAGGTGAAGTAAAACACGTTTTTGGCTGGAATATAAAATTGTATGTACACAAATAGACACTGAGCGGGTAAGTTTAAAAAGAGTATTCATTTATTTCTTGACATATTTCAAGATGAATAATGTGCAACCCAAATCAAAACCACACTCCCCGATTGCAAGCAGTTCTTAAAACTTATGATTTTGTTGGGTCCGCTAAAATTTTATAATATACCCGTAGGGGATAAAACTTATACGTTACCTAAAGCGAGTTAAGAAAGGCCAAAGAACCCGTCACTAGGGACATACCCATAGCTATGGATCGATATACTGTTCATGAGAAACCCGACCTTTCACACTTTCGTTCCAAGCTATAGATTTTCTATTGAACAAAAGGTATGGCGTACGTTGACCACATATCAGGGAAAAGTGGTAATGTGATCTACGGTGATAATATGAGCTCCAGGTATTCCATAGATGTGTTATCTATGGAATACCTGGAGGTCAATGCTCGTACCTTTAAAAGCCGCAATATAATCTGGCAAACATTAAATGACAAATACTTGTCAACATGTAGGGAAATTAGATGGCTTTGACAGCTTACCACATCGATGCCAATGCAAATACTCTTTAAAAAAAATACGAAAATTGTACTTTACCCGCAGTTTTATTGTAAAAAATACGTATTTTGAAAATTATTTATTTTTACCATAGATTTCATTTCCCTGTTCATTCCCAAGCTATATGCTTTGACTATGTTTATAAATGCCGCAAAAAAAAAAACATTACTGTTAAGTACTTTTAATTTATATTATTACATTCTTGTTTGTCTTGTGCTAGTTCCTAATAAACATTTCTTTCTTTTTTCAAATTATCATTATCCTTGTAAAGTACCCGAGGTTGAGGTTTTTTTTTCTTTGATGCAAATTATTTACTATCGATTTACTCCTAAATAAAGAGACAGACTTCTCGTCTGTTCTGCGAAAGTGTTTGAGGAAACAAAGGACCTGCAGAACATTAGTAAAGTTAGAGACCATTGGACAAAATAATCTGAACGTACCAGGAGTTTTGTCAAAAGTGGTTAATAACACAGATGTTGATTATCACTACCATAATATCGGCCGTATAACGTCTATTGCTGACTAGCAGTAGACGTTTTTATAGTGCTCCCCTAAGTTTCACCACAACAACCGGTCTTGTGCCTCTCTCATTCATTGGTTACCCGCGATCCTCCTCTGGTCATCGGTCCACCTTGTGGGAGGCCTTACAATACTGCATCTTCCGGGCACAACAAACGATTTATCATACAAAAACAGAACTATATGGCTATTGAAACTCTATAAGAGCACAGTTCCCTGCACGAAGTTGATGATGATATTTCTTGCATAGCAAGTAATCCAATGGAATACATTCGTATCTTTCCCTTTGTTTCGTAAAGATTCGAAAGCACTTTGTGGAGTTAGAGAGACTAATAATGTTCTATAGGAGTGCCTCTGCCTGTGAGGTGGGTTCTAGCGTTAGGGCGCATTTAGATGGAAGTTACGAACTGATGAAAGTTGACAAAGCAAACCTGTGCTACCAGATGATATTTTATGAAAACTACCTACAGTACTGTCGTTTCTTCTCTCCTTTAAATCCTTACAAAGGTTGTCTTTAAAATATCGCTTTTAGCGATAAAGCCGCCCGTTGTGTTATCCTATGTAGGTATTGTTTTTGCATCATGCTGTAACTTATATGATATACCTACACAATGAAGAGTATTCTACTCTATTGTATTTGAATAATCGTAAAAGTTAGTAACGATAAAGTTATAATTATTTTAGTGTGATGTTTGAATCTTTGCTTGGAATAAATAAATTGGCATTTATTTAGCAAGAAGATTTTATATTTATGTTACCGTTATTGATACAACCATTGACGCGATAATGATTATAATGTCCTGGGTTTGATGCACCGGGGGGCAAATGGATTTGGTCAATAACTGGTCAATATTAGCGCGAAATCAGGATATGTGACTGATGGTAATAGGCTTGTCTCCTGGGAATACCATAAACACCCCTACCAAACCTATCCGGAAAAACAACCACGATGTTATGTTCAATTGTAACATTTTTTTTGTGAAAAACGAACCATTCTTATTGCAGCTTCAAATATCTCCCAAATAGGGTCTAAATTACTGCATCGAAGCACACTTAGAAACAAACAATCTCGCACAATACTGCACCTATCTGTCCCCGTCCTTATAAACTTCGCTCCGCTCTCGTTGTTTGCAGAGCTATTAATCTCGGTGCAACTCCAGCACATACAGTGAATATCTTCCGATCGTAACTAATTGTACTGCTACGTATTTTTTAATGAGTTGCCTTCATTTTGATCGATTTAAACCAACCTTCGAAGTTTTGATACATCAAATTGTGTTTTTTTCTAAAGTAATCATTACAATGAGATGAACTGGTTTTTTCTGGTGGTTGCCAATGTTAATTCTGGCTTTCAGGAGTTTTAATTGTGAGGTGGGTTAGTTTCAAAAAGAATCATCATCATCATCATCTGCCTAGCCTATTCCCAACTATATTGGGGTCGGCTGCCAGTCAAACCAGATTCAGCTGAATACCAGTGTTTTACGCGGAGCGGCTGCCTACCAGACCTCCACAACCCACTAACTGGGTAACACGGTACTTCTTGGCAAGACTGGAGTCAGATTTACTGGCTTCTGACTATCCGTAACGACTGCCAAAGATCTCCAAATGACAGCCGAGACCAACGGCTTAACGTGCTTTCCGAGGCACGAAGGAAACTCGTTATGTTAAAATGGTCACCCATCCACAGACCAACCTTGGCAAGCGTTGCTTAACCTTAAAGATCGACCCGTGCGGCTGTTATTATTTAGCCACGAGCTCCTCAAGGTTAGTTCCAAAAAGAATGAAGAAAAATTATACAGTTAATCTATGCTAATGTTATAAAGCTTGAAGAGTTGGTTTGTTTGGTTGAACGCGCTAATCTCAGGAACTACTACTGGTTCGAATTGAACAGTTCCTTTAGTGCTGGATAGCCAATAGGATCGGAGCATTTAATAAGAAAACTGACCAAGTGCGAGGCGGACTCGCATACGAAGGGTTCCGTACCATAAACATTGTTTTTTATTATTTGTTGTTATAGCGGCAATAGAAATACACAATCTGTGAAAATTTCAACTGGCTACCTATTACGGTTCTTGAGATACAGCCCGCTGACAGACAGACGGACGGAAGGATGGACGGACTGCGGAGGCTTAGTAATAGGGTGACGCAGACAAAGTTGCGTGGCTCATCTAGTATCAGATAGAAGGCCCGAGCCAAAAATACTACAATTCTCATAAATACCTAAATAGGTCGGAACAAAATTAGGCACAACAACAACGGATAAAAATAACAATTTGAATAACATGAGCAAGCATCTATTTTCTCTTTTGATATTTTGGCGAAAGATTTAAATTATAACGGAACCGATATCCATGGCCCTTATATTGAGTTAAATTGAAGCGTGACCGCGGATGGGAAAAGGGCTCTATGTTTTGGAAAATGGCTTACCTGTTCAATTAGTTTATATAATTATAAAACCACACAGATTCGCTTTACGCTGATTAAAAACTTGGTTTAATTAAGCAAAGCAGTGAATGATGATTTTTCATGCTCAATCACTGAAAAGAACCTTAGGTATCATCTGTCTGTTCTTTTTCCAACTACTGATCCTAACATTCCTAACATGGTCTGTATCTACTGCAACTAAAAATAGCTGCGTACCAGTTCTATACACGAAGCAACTGTTTATCAGAACTTTACATTAAAACCCAGTCGCAAAAAATCTAAAAAATATAACATTAGGTAAGTTTGTTTAAATGTAAAAAATATTAATACTACTTTTTCTCTTGAGCTGAGCTGAGTTGATCTGTATCGTATTATGTAGACTCTACATGAAGCTGATTAACAATAAAGAGCGAATAATGTGATTTCTATTTATGAAACGTTTATTGGACTCGAGGCTAAATAATAACAGCCGCACGGGTCGATCTTCAAGGTTAAGCATCGCTTGCCAAGGTTGGTCTGTGGATGGATGACCATCTTAACATACCGAGTTTCTTCCGTGCCTCGGAAAGCACGCTAAGCTGTTGGTCCCGGCTGTCATTTGTAGATCTTTGGCAGTCGTTACGGATAGTCAGAAGCCAGTAAATCTGACTCCAGTCTTGCTATGAAGTACCGTGTTAACCAGTTAATGGGTTGTGGAGGTCTGGTAGGCAGCCGCTCCTCGTAAAATACTGGTATTCAGCTAAATCCGGCTTGACTGGAAACCGACCCCAATATAGTTTGAAAAAGGCTAGGTAGATGATGAACGTTTATAGGACTCGAAAAAAAATTTGCTGGTCTGAAAACGATAATAAACTTACTGCCACCATTGTTTAGAATTAAAGATGATTCCGTGCTTCGGAAGGCACGTATAAGCCGGTGGTCCCGGTCGCCAAATGGCAGTCGTGAATGGGACTTGATGAATCTGCCTGTATGTTAGTGGTTGCTGTCTTTTTTGTACTCATGTGTGCATCTGTGTTACTACTAACAAAGTTTTTAAGTTTGTTTGGTAATACTAACACGCTATGGGCCTTCGACGCCTGAAAATAAACGATTTTTTTTTTTTTTTTTAAATAAACCATGTCAGAGGCCTTTGAGGCGGTTTAGAAACTCTGACACTAGGGTGTGTAAGATCGTTAGACCTTACTACTGGCCACACGATAAGAAGAAGAAGGATTGAAAATGTTTGTAAAATCTAGTCAAGACCATAAGAACATCTCCACCAAGCTCTCAAGTCAAAATCTTCATCTAAACTACCAATCTTGAAAATACGAACTACAAAGCTTCATCAAAAAATCATAAACTTAACAAAACCCTTGTTTCTCTTCGAACAAACAACAGTGACATCAAATGATTCTGTATCTAAGCTGAAGAAGTACCGTCTAAAGATTTGGTGATAATCGTAGCCATAAAAGATGCCTTTTGTACCTACATTGTGATGTCGCTTCTGTGCAAACTACTTGAGATTATAATTTCCATATTACATTGTGGAATAAGACATTGTAAGATGGTCGCTGATGTAGCTAGGTTTGGATATGGTAAAACTGAGGTTCTCAACTTCTTTGGATAGCGACCCAAAATATAAACACGTCTGGAGTCCGCAACCCTTTTTTTATCAAATGACTCCTCCTGCTCTGGGTGAAGCAGGAGGGAGACTTTTACTGACTAAAACCAATCCGTGTTCTTCCTAGTGCCCTTTGCGTTCCAGGGCTACGGTACCTCTTTCGAACAGATTCCGCAGCCCCAACAGGCACTTGCCCTAGCGGGCTCCGTCTTCTGGGCTGACATCTCTTTGAGGCGCGCGGGATGCACAGCGCGCCGCCGACCCGGGCCTGGTCTGATCAGACGGTAAGCTACCCAATGCTCGCCGTCCGCAGGCCCGGGAGACAGCAACCCTAATGCTCTATATTTTATTTTTCAGTGATATTAAAATAATGGGATTAAGTACAAGCTCGTGGTTTGTTAAAATTGATGTCATTAAATGCTAGCTGTCCCATGCCCACTTCGCTGGGTGGTATTTTGCGGGTTAATTTATAGCCTGTAACACTCACAAACAACGTGGCTTTCTATTGGTAAAAGAATTTTCAAAGTCGGTTCAGTAGATCCAGAGACCCCCCTACAACCTCACAAATTCACTAACTTTAACTTTTTATAATATTTTTGTATGTACTCGTACATACAAAAATACGAATAAAATATGTTGTTGTTGCATACTTTACAATAAAATAGTTTAGATAAATAAAATAACTTGTTTGAGATAGCAAGGCACAAAAATTCGTGCTTCTTACAAATGAAAGCTGGAAATGATAGCAAGCCCTAGTCAGCTTTATGCAAGCAGGGCTTCCCAAATAATTCTGCCCTATATTTCGTGAGACACATTCTGTCAAATCTTTCTTTTAGAAATCCTTCACCCAGCTCTTTAAACAATTCTTCTAACACCTGCCTCCGTGGTCGAGTGGTTTAGGCGTTTGCCTTGTGACCCGGTGGTTGTGTGTTCGATATGCATGGGAAGCATACTTTGTAAAGTAGTTTCTAGTTTGGCTAAAACACTGCAGGCTTGAATCATATGATGAGCCAGTTGCGTCTATCGCCGGGATCCACACGTTTTTCACTACCATTTTAACTTTCTTTCTGCGACAGTCATTGCTATTTTAACTTTTACTTTTTTGGTTTTAATGATAGTTGCCGCGTGCTTAATACGTCAAAAATCAACCAGCCCGGTGGCTTGCCATTGGTCGACTGGTGTGCCATGTTGGCAGTAAGACACATTTGTTCTACAACACACTACACAGATATTTAAATACTATTTCTAACTGTATTAGTTTTTATACTTATTACTGTATTTAATTGCGATTTATTTTTATTTTATAATATTTAATTAAGTATTATGTTTATTGTATTTACCTTCGTCCGTGTGTCACTGCGGGGTGCCAACTGAAAACCAGCGCTGGGTGTCTGACACCCAGCAAATGCTGAGATGGTTACCCTTTCGGCATGGGCACGCTCAGCTCAATTTGTGTACCTGCTAACTATTATTTTTGTTTTTCTTTGTCGCTGTGCGTTTGTGTCTGTGCTGAATAAATGTTTTTCTATTCTATACTATACCGTATCCAATTCTTTGTTGGTCTATAACCAGCTAACGTGTTTGGTTTACAGGGCAAGTTTCATTATTATTCAGTTCACAATCTGCGATGCAACGCTTAACTTGAGCACTTTCAACTGTCGCCCCTCAGTTGCTGAGGGCACCCGCAAAATGTGTCTTGGGGCGCCAGAAAAATAATTCCCCGGGCGCCAGCAAAATGTGTCCGCGAGCACCAACCAATGGGCGTTCAGGGCTCGATTTTCTATACTTAAACATGAAATAGAGGGTCCAAGTTTAAATTGCTTTGAAATTAGATTATTGTAGGTTTGTTTATTGTTGTTAGTCTTTTGAGTTACGGGTAATTGAGTTTGAACTGTGTGCCTGTTAGTGAAGGTTTGAATTTGTGTGACTGCTGATAAGATCTATTATTTATTGTTGAACGTTGGGTTTTGATTTTTAATTTTTATTTGATATTAAACTTTAACCGTCTGTGACCTTCGCCCATTACGAAAATTATAAAAATAGACTAGATCTGCAATCCAATCGAAACCGATGAAAAAGCAACCAATCTTAAATGGTTGTTATTGCATTTTTATGATCGAGTACTTATATGGAAGCTAATTTATTTTTTATATGTTCACTATCTGTTTCCTGCAGTTTCACTCGCGTGAAAGTAAAACTTGGAATGAAAAGTATTCTAAGTATTTTCAGAAAATGATCCAGTGCTGCAAAGTGGTAACAAACAAACAACTCATTGTTGAAATGACATGAAATGCAACAAAAATTAAATTCAATGGTCGATATGACTCTGTTTCTCCCGTTAAGGCCGCTTTACCACCAGAGTAGTGGGAGGATGCGTAGCAATAGAATCGCTTCATTTACCTAGCGCCTCGATCAGCGCAAGCTATTCTTTTGGTTCTTAAACAACACATCCTTGTTCATCTCTGGTTTTTGAAAAAAGAACACAATTTGGAAAAATCCAAACAACGCCGTAGGGAACAGATAGCTATTCCCGCGGGCGTTGTTAATAAAAATAAGTCAAGAGTAATTTAACACGTACTAACAACCTAATAACAAAACGTATAATTTTTAACAAACGAAACAAACCCGAAACTCGTTCCAAATAAACTGAAAGTGTTCTCATATAATTTGAAACACAAATAAATCTCTAGAGGCGTTTCAAACGTGATAATGAAGATAATTGTATGTAGTCTGCTTGTTTGTAGTTGCTTTCTCATTATTTAGCTAAGTTCTTGTGTACATTAACTGAAAGCGTAATGAACATAAACAGAATATTTACAATATTCAAGTCAATATTTAAAAGTGTCAGGCTCTGTCCTATTGCCGTTGGGATTTCATCTTGCGATGAAACCGCTCGCGCGATGAGAAAACGTTTGTCCTATTTTGGAATGATGCGAATACTCTCGAAATAGTTCTCAACAAAGATTCCTAGTTTCTGTTATCGAGAAATATTTCTTTAATTTTAAATCGTATTAAAAAAAAAAAAACGGAGACCACATATTATACTGCATAAAAACAAGAATTAGCACGGTAAATGTATCAATCGGTATTGGTTGAGCGATCACCATTGTCATCACATGCGTCGACGGTTGTGCGATGAAAACTAAATAATTTGGTCGAATCGCATGATTGCACGACCTTAAATAAGACATTCAGTAGATATCAGTATGTTTAAACGTACGGTCGCACGATCATTTTCGTCGGTCGGACGTATCACCGTGCGAGCGATGGCAATTATTATTATTATAATAGGACAGCGCCTCACTCTACCGTCCGTCCATTGACAGAATGTCACTTGCCTAGAGTCTCAGACGGGCGCGGGCGGTTCAACTAAGATATTTGTTAAGCAACCTTTGCACTACCGTCTCAGTCGCGATCTGTCAAAAAATAGGATAGGTATACCTACCACTTGTCGTGGCATAGCCACCAGCCGCTACTTTGTTTTTTTTTTTTTTAATTTCAGCGCTAAACTGTATAAATGGTTAGAGGTGTGTCTTTTAACCATTTGTACAGTTTAGCGCCACAATAAAAAAAAAAAAACAGCTATATGAATGGGTAGAAATGTTCATGGTTCTCGTTTATTTGATGATCCATATCAAAAAGAAAATGGTGCTCGTTGCGAAATTTGTTCGAAAGAGACACCACGGCCCTGGAACGCAAAGGGTATTAGGAGGAGCACGGATGAGTTTTAGTCAGTAAGAGTTTGACACTCTGTTCTGCTTCACCCAGGGCGGGAGGAGTCATTTGATGATTTTCCACCTTAAATGGTGCCCTGGCTATACCAGTTCCCATAGAAAAATGTTTGATACCCTTTTTTTATGGATGGGAAATCATCAAATGACTCCTCCCGCTCTGGGTAAAGCAAGAGGGAGTGGCAGACTCTTACTGACTAAAACCCATCCGTGTTCCTCCTGGTGCCCTTTGTGTTCTAAGGCTACGGCACTTCTTTCGAACAGATTCCGCAGCCCCAGCAGGCACCTGCCCTAGCGGGCCCCGTCATCCACGCTGACATCTCTTTGAGACGCGCTGGGATCGCAGCGCGCCGCCGACCCGGGCCTAGTTCTGATCAGACGGCGAGCCACCCACTGCTCGCCGACCGCAGGCCCGCGCCTACGGCGGCCGGAAATCGCCCTGCGACTCCCGACGCCTGGGGCGTCCTCCTTTGCTAGCATTACTGCTTCGCAGAAGGAGGTGATCGCTTCCCATGCCTCCTCGCTCTGGACCATAGATTGAACCAAGGCCGGTCGCGAGAGGTCGCCGCCGCCGATCGCCTCGACGAGGACCCGGCGGTGCTCCGCCCAAGCAGGACAGACCTCCACCGTATGCACCACCGTGTCCTCCGGGATGTTTGATCCCCTAAGAGGTGTTTTTGGGAGATTTTGACTGAGATACGATTGCGAACGTTGCTTAAATAGTAGAATGCCCTCCGTAGTCACACTGCACGAAGTTATAGTACGGATACAGAATCGGGTTTGGATGTTCGGAAGAACAGCCTCAAAACCAGTAACCGACTGGAGAAAAAACAGGAAGGAGCCTGTTCTGGTGGTGGACAGTGCAGGAAAAAAAAATCATAGTGCTTTTTAAAAAATCAGTCATGATTGACTTAATACTATGATTTACATCATCAGTCAAAGACAACAAATACCATAGGGCAGTTGTCGAACCGAAAAGCAAAAAGAAAAAATGACAAAAATGAATGATTCACAATCATACAACAAGTTATTTATATACTTTCGCAAAAATAAGGGAAAAATGAGTCTAGAACAGTCTATAGGGTCATATCTATCCAAATATATTAGTTAGGATATTTGTCAGTAAAAAGAAACTAAAACCCAGATATATCACACAGACACAAACCATGTACCTACCTATGATACTGTATGTACCTGCAGGTACTAGGTACGAGTATATACTAGAACTATGGTTATGACAAGAGATCACTGCGCGATATAGCTACAGACGTAAGCTGCCTCTTTGTTCTATCCTTGTCACTACTAAGAAGATTAAGGCCCGCACTATATTGTTGCGAACAGCGATTATGATTTACTATGCCTTATGATATGAAATGCTTCAGAAAACGTTTAGTGCTCGCTTCGGTTTGAAGAGAGCACTAGTTTGGTAATAGATTTACATTCCAGCTTAGTCTCGGGAGAGCGAAAGAATCTAAGATGGTTTGGAGGTAGCGGTACAGAGAGTAAAGTCCCGCATACCTCATTTGAAAAGGAGGATCCTCCAACCAGGCGGCTGTTGTGCCTGGCGGGCTACTGCCCGATAGTTGATATTCGGGCTGATGTATATGTTCAAATCGCACGGTAAACTCTGCTTGCGCGATGCAGGATTTCAACGTTGTAGTTCGCTGCTAATCGGATAGATGGCGTCGCGGTGCTTTTTGTTGCGATGTAGATTTGCTTCGTAGGTTTTTCTTGTGGCGGTCTTGATGCCGCTACAATGGTTTTGGCATCGGAAATCGCAGGACGACTCACAGCCACCGTAAGCGATTGGTCAGTGGATGGCGAGCGTTGTGTGGCTCGCCGTCCGGTCAGAACCAGGCCCGAGAAGACGGTGGGTTATGTTCCACGTGCGCCAGAAGAGATGTCAGCATACATAGTACCCAGGGCCCACTACGGCCAGTGCCTCCCAGGGTTGCGAAATTTGTTCGAAAGAATCACCGCGCCCCTGGAATGCAAAGAGCATTAGGAGGAACACGGATGGGTTTTAATCTACTAGGTGGACCGTCGGCTTTCAAACTTCAAAGCCTTTTTGCTGATGGTTGTTTACAATATGATTTAGCGGTCATTTCCGTATCTCATCAGCGTGTCCTACCGACACATAGGCCTCGTCCAGCTCCTTCCATTCTGCTCAGTTTCTGGCCACCCTGACCCAGAGCGCTCCAGCCACCCTTCGTATCTCATCTGACCACCTCTTGAGCGGTCTTCTTCGCTTTTTTTTTTGTATTAACCATAGGGATCCACTCAGCCCTGCTGGGGCTGCGGTATCTGTTCGAAAGAGGTACCGTAGCCTTGGAACGCAAAGGGCACCAGGAGGAACACGGATGGGTTTTAGTCAGTAAGAGTCTGAGACTTCCTCCTGCTTCACCCAGAGCGGGAGGAGTCATTTGATGATTTCACATACTTAAAAAAAAAGGGGTCCACTCAGTGATCGTTAGGACCGTCGCGCGTCGGCTTTATTTATTTTAAAATGCGCATGCTAAGATAAGAGCCTTTTTGGCCTCTATTTCATGAACATATTTATTTTTAATCACATAATTTTATTTTATATTTGTTGTGTCTTATGCGAGTACGATATTCGCAGTTTTATTAATTAATTATTTTTATACACAGTGTTAACTATGCAATGCTTATATAAATATGCATGCATTATTTATATATCATCTGTGCATAACTTAAAGAATACTAGGCAAACCCAATATTCTTCCATAATACGAGTATCATTCCTAAAGTGGATTGAACAAATGGAGACTTCATTTCATCAAATGTTCAGAATAAAGCCACCAAATGCCATCTCCTTCCAAAATCGCTTTTCAACGACCTCCGACCCACCACTACTTCCACCCTTATAAAAACATCATCTGTCTCTTTCCCACACAAACCAACAGCGCTGGTCATTAATCACTCAGTTCAGGTGATACAAGATGCGGGTTCCATCAGTCACCAACGATAAGGGATTACAGGCCGCAATTATGTCATTGTTAATCTATACGGGTGTTGAGCTGTAACTATTTCTTAATGTAGGTAACCATGTTGAGCCATCATTTGTTTTGCTTTGGAGGTCGTTTTGGTTCGAGTATATTCTTCTGTTGTATTGGAGGTAGACTGCGGTTTTGATTGTGATATGATGTGCTATATTAAGTCACACAAGACGCTATTAAAATTTAAGAGGACCGATGACCTGGTGAAAGTTGCGAGTTTCCAGCGTAACTAGGCAATGGTGACACTTGGGAAGCTTTTGTCTAGCAGTAGCTGACTTCTGCTGAAAGGGATACGTCGTTTTGGCTTTATCAATTTTTAATTATCTAGTAAATATAAAATAATCAAAAATACCACTGATAACCATACTAATAACAATTTTATTTTGATCTCGAGTTAAGGTTAATTTAACCACGTTTGCACGAGATCCAACACTACAAATTCTCTTTACTACATTATATTCTCAATACCAACACTAACTGTTATCATGCTATATTTCCAATTTTTCTTTACCTTATGTAAAAAAAAACCACTACATAAATAAGAAATGAAAACGCTTCAATTAATTGCCAAAATTGCGTTTTAAACCGTCAGTTTCAATGTTCGCGCGTAAGCATTCGAAAATGTCTAGACGAGCTACTTATCATAAATACACCCAAAAAAGCGTAATTTTATCGTGAAAATGGGTATGAAAATGTGTTTAGTCCTGCGCGTTCAATAGTAATTTACTTTTTGGAGCAAAATCATCTGAGTAATATTTTTCTTCATCATGGTGATGGTGATGATGATGGTTGATGATGATGATAAAGATGACGGGACTAGGGGTACTTCCACTCGGATAGGTCAGGTTAGAAGGGTATGGGGGTCTGAAAGACTTTTTTGCAAGTACATATAGTAATCGTATCAGTCTATGGATCTCTCTGCTAGGACCCAGAGGAAACCATTCATCTTATCGACCACCCGGGCCAAGTGCGGTTTGATAGTTACATGTTCTCGAATTTTTGGTATAAGGATACCTCACGATTTTTGGAGAAGTAGTGATAAAAAATACCTGCGTGTGTCTCATTACCACTAGTGTTAGTCACATGCGACTGATGTGTTATGTGCCTAAAAATCCAGACGGCAGTCTGCTCAAACGAAACTGTTATCGATAAACGGTAACGGTAATAAAAATAATCACAATTCTACAGAATTTAACAGTCGCGATTTAAGTAGTTATTTCATCAGGTACCGTTGTACTTTTCTGAACAACTAGAAGAAAAATGTGCGTACACGGTATACGCATTATTATCATGTAGTGCATATTGATCATTTTAAAGTGAATTTTCATCATTGTCTTCTCTTTACCAAATGACTCGTAAACCTTTTTTTTATTAAAATTGTTCGTCTATTAAAAAGCATGAAAACCACAAGATACAAATTATTTAAGTGTTAATACTCACATCATACATAAAGATGTGAGTAAAGTAAAGACTTTGATAACTAAAAAAAATGTTGCAAAAACAAATAACTGATAGTACAAAAAGACTATAAAAAAGCCCAGTCAAGCAAGTGAATTGGAAAAAGAAGAAAAATAATTAAAACCCTAAAAAACACAAACATAATTTAGAAAATAAAAGAGGACCAACGAAACAAGATAACTTGAACCATACGATTAAACAAAAACTTACCAACCCAAGAACCATAGAAAAGAATCTAAAGACAGAATCAGAATCCAAAACAGAAAAGGAAATCAGATACAAAACAATCTGCCTATACAGTATACAGTAGAAATAACAACAACAACACTCCTCCGAAGAACTGATAACTCAATTCCATATTGCTCCAACCACAATATTATTGTTTGGAACTTCATGTGCATCCTATCTGGAGATTCCATCATTATCGTCATACGTAACAGTTGGAGCGATATTTAAAACAAACATGGTCGGAATACCGATGGCTCATTCTGTGTCGATATCTGCGGGAGTGTGGTCGTGCATAAAGATATCAGTGCAATCATGTATGGCAAGTTCGTCATAGTCTTATGTGTTGTTGGAGTTATAAGGGCTAGAGATTCAAAGACTGACTGTGAGTATAACATGTTTGTTTGTCTTAAAATTGATAGGTTGTAGATAGGTTATTAAATTTTCGTTTGGCAGTATGAGGGTAGTAATCATGACAGATACGCAATGCTTGTTCTATTGATATATTTCGTTATGTTTTATTGAGTTCGATCCACACTTGTAGAAGTGTGGATCGAACTATTGAGGTCTGGTATATCAGCAATTTTAGCAACCATTGCATTGTATTTTTTTTAGCCTGTTAAATGTATACAATAGTGATTTCTTTAGACGCAGTCACGATGAGAGTTAGATACTTACTGAGTGTGTTTGGTTTTGTTACGAGTGTTGACCCAATTTTACAGAAAGTAGTGTTTCGATGACAACTCTTTAAAATTGTTAACTATTGGGATGCATTTTAGTTGAAATCTAGGTATAGTTGGTATTTTACTAATGATTATCCTTTATTATAAGCAACAATGCGTAACTTTTTGTTGTTCCCTTAAGGAATATCTCTTTAATGTAAATAATTCCTCGTAACCAGTCTAATTTATGTTATAAATCAATAAAACCGTTCAAATATTTATTTTAAACAACAAATCCTATAAATTGCATAAATCTGAAATAGATACCAATCCACATTCTATACAGCAATTGAATCCAAGATCGACTATCGCACTTGCATGCTTCAGTGTACATATATCATAACAATCCTTGTTTTGATAGCAAACACGACCAATGCCGCTCATTGAGTCAACATTGCCAATCATCTTGATCGAATACATAGAGAATCTATTGATACTAGTCTGTGGATCATCTACAATAATTTCACAATAGTCGTCGATGGTCGTATTCAGTCGTGACTCACAAATTTACATTTGCTGATCGATGTCCATTCGCTCTTTGAATATAAACTCTAATGCATTGCGATAAAATTGAGGTTGATTTTTAGGTAAGTTTAAGTTAAATTGGTTTTGAAGTTAATTGATGTGTAATACTTTTATGATTGATATATTGAGATTCTTATTTAGCTGCTTGAATGGTATAGTTTCTTTTTGTTTTAAATCAAGATTCATAACACAGCTTATCGAGTTTATTATTGTAACTTACGTGCTTCATGGCCGTCCACATCATCGCCTACAATCACTTGATTGCCTATCAATAATAAAATAAAAACATTTGTATCCTGACATATTTAAAAGACTGTGACACCAATGTGATCTTTAACTAGTAATCCTAATATATAAAAATCTTCTGTCACTGACTGAATGAGTGACTGACAGACTACGCACAGCCGAAAGTACTGGTCCTAGAGTGTAAGGGAGGGAACAAGAAGAAACGGGATTTGCGCGTACAAAGTCGCGGACAAAAACTAGTTATGTATAAGACGTAAATTATACTTTCGTTACGCAAAACGAATAAACTCTTATAAATGAAAGCGTACAACCTCCACGTCACCGTGACCCTGAAATGCAAAGGGCATTAGGAGGAGCACGGATGGGTTTTAGTCAGTAAGAGTCTGATACTCCCTTCTGCTCCACCAAGAGCGGAAGGAGTCATTTTTTGACGATTTCACATCCTTGAAAAAGAAACACATAATACCGCAAACCAGATTATAAGTACAAATTGCAGTTTATTTCACCCATCACATGAAATTCTGATTTTCAAATAAAAGCAGTCGTTGAGACAAACAAACAACTCCAAAAATACAATATTTTTTACTGATCATGAAATCCAGGAAATAAAATAACAATTTTGATCTTTGCAGTCAGAATAATAGATGCAATACATGAAGAATATCCGTGCACATCGCAAGGAGGTTTGTGCACGTTGGCAATTGACTGTCCCAGGGGTCATCTGGTGGAAGAAAAAGGATTATGCCCGGCACAGCGAAGCAAAGGAGTCGAGTGCTGTTATGGATGTAAGTAAAAACTTATTAACATTTTTCTAAAAGTAACCTACGGTCTTCCTTAGAGCCTACTAGCTTCTGCTAGCGGCTTCGCCCGCGTTATCGCTGAGAGCATACTTCTGAGATACATATAGCCTGTGTTATTCCGCACTATAATTTACCTTTGTGCCAAACATGAAGATCTTTCAGGCGTTCTGACGCAAAAGAGATATACTCACGGCGTATTTTCAACGCACCGACGACGCTGAAGCACGTTTTACGAACGCGCGCTCCCGGCGCTGTAGATGACCAAAAACCAGTACTGTCTGCGTCTGAATTAAAGTGTTTTAGCGCTCGTCATCTGTACGTCGTCATCGGCGCGTAAAAAGAAAGCCGTGGGTGCAAGCCTTTAGGCTCCAAACAAGTGACATTCTGTCAGTAATTGTGTTACGATAGTGATTGACAAATCGTCAAAAATGTATGGTATTGACAAGCACTATCACGTGATCAATTATACAATTTTGGCGTTTTGACAGATGCATTCGTCGATAAAATGGCACTTTGTCTAAAGGCTTTTGTTGCTCTGGAACTCACAAGCTCCAGTAGCATATTTTTCATAATTATGGAAATACTAGCTTTTGTTTCCCGTTTTTTCCCGTTTCCGTAAGAATTTCTAGAGATCCTAAGGGTCAATTCATACCGAAATGGCAGCGAAGCGGCGAGCAGGTTCAGTGTCATATAATTTTAAACTTAATTCTCATCACAGAAACACATAGTATCGCTTGATCGCTTGAGAAACTTGAAGAGGTCGTGCGGCCGCCCGCGGCGCCGCGAGCATTCCGATGACTCCCGCGATAATATGTGTTATAGTAATGAAGATAAAGTTTAAAATTATATGACACGGAAACTGCTCGCCGCTTTCGGTATGAATTGACCCTTAGTGCTCCCTTACGGATTGCAAAGAAACTACATGCCAAATTTCAACTTTCTACAACCAGTAGCTTTGACTGTGCGTTGTCTGTAAGTCAAACACTTACTCAGTAACGCTCTCTAATTTTATTTATTAGGATTGATGATCTACACTAAATTTGGTCCCGGCTGTCATTTGTAGATCTTTGTCAGTCGTTAAGGATTGTCAGAAGCCAGTAAATTTGACTCCAGTCTTGCCAAGAAGTACAGTGTTACCCAGTTAATGGGTTGTGGAGGTCTGGTAGGCAGCCGCTTCACGTAAAACACTGGTATTCAGCTGAATCCGGTTTGACTGGAAGCCGACCCCAATATTGTTGGGAAAAGGCTAGGCAGAGGATGATGATCTACACTAAATCTTCAAAACCTCCTAAAAGCAAAGCATGTTGTATTACGTTGCAATAGTACTAGGTCTATCGCAATTGTTAAGGTTAATTTACATTCAGTTATCCAATCTAGGGCAAGAATTCATTGACAATGAATCATAGTTCGACCAAGGCAAATACTTTTCAATCCAGTCTTGAATTCAATACCGAACTCTAGATTTTTTGACGAAATTACAAAGAATATTTTTTTTTACCAAAGGACATTCAAACTTATCTATTAAGAATACGACGTATATGCTAATGTTAAATTGATTCCGTGGCATCGGAAGGGATTTCTTGACATGACATTGGAAACCGCGCTAAGGGATCCCGCAGTGGCATGATGTCTTGGTAGGCCGCTGGAATGCTAAAGTTAGCATTCCGGCGTGCAACTGCTTTTCTAACACTGGATCAATGATAATCATCTTTCATTGTTCCTGATTCTAATGTAGGCCTGTAAAGAATAGGACACCATTGGTATGTCCTGTTTTTCTATTTTGTAAATTATTTCAAATTTAAAAATAGACAGAAAACCGAAATTAGTCGTAACTCGTCACTATTATGACAGAGCAACAAAAATAGGGGGTGTTTATTAGCTCTTCCTCATTCTATAAGCCGGTTACTGTAATAAGGGGGCAAGTTTATGCCACCACCCGGTCAGAAACCCAGACACCTGGGTTGCTTTTTAACAGAAATTCCTAATAGAAAAACTCAATTGAACTGCAGACACTGTCCAATCTAGAAATTGAATCCTGCACATCAATAGTGACTCCAACCACTCTAGAATAAGACAACAGTTTTATGATAATAAAACTTTATGGCAGACCATACAAGATCCATTTTTACATTTTTATATCAGAGGGCTTGGCACGAATATTTTTAACGTAACGTAAAACTTTACTATAGCTATTATACTCGTTTCGTATTAGTATTTATTTAAATCTATAGTCATTTTTTTAAATGCAACCCAAATGATATGGGGTTGTAGTTTTCTTGTATATTATCTTTTCGTTTTGCTTTTTATTATTTTACTAGCTGACCTGCGCGGCTTCGCTCCCGTCAACTGGCTACCCTACCTACCTCCTTACCTCCCTACCTACCCAACCTACCTCCCTACCTACCTACCCTATCTACCTAACTACTTACTGTTTTTTTTTAAATATTTCAATACTTATTATGCTATTCCGGACAAAGACTAATCCAAAAACACAAACATCATGAAAATCGGTCCAGCCGTTCTTGAGTTATAAGTGTTCGAACAAACCCGACTTTGTTTTATATATTAAGATGCCTGTAACTTATGTGTGGTGTAAACTCTAATTATAAGTTGGTGACAAATAAACAAAAAAAATAAATTAAATGCTTTTCACATTCAAAATTCACTTACGTTAACGTTACTACACGTCAAAATATTCGTGCTAGGCCCTCAGTTCCGTTCATATTATCTTAACATGTACTAATTCATATGCTTTCATTCTTCCAGTATCAGTGAGGGAGACCAGATGCGAGAAGCGTGGTGGAGCCTGCATGCCTGGTCAGACACCTTGTCATAAGGACATCAGGTTTACAGAAGCTACCGACTGCCCGAAGGATCACATTTGCTGTATATTGGTTAAATAATAGTAATTCGATTTCAGTTATAGGTTGTAAGTTTTTTAGGAGGTGTTGAATTTTAATATAGACTTTACTAATGTTGCCATAATTTTATGCCAATTATCGCTTTGGCCCAGTATGTTGGTCTCTTTTCTCGATTGTTATAAAATAAATCGATGCTGATTTTGATTTGGCAATTGTAATTATTTCTTGTGTATCTAATACTAGCTTCTCTGATCCCTAGGGATTATACTCCCGGGATATATATAGCCTATGTGTTATTCCAGACAAGTCAAAGATTAAAGATTATTCCAACTTGACTTTTGAATGAAGACCTATCAAATGGTAAGTATGTTTTAACACGTTATTTACTCCAAAATGTTGAAGTTATCAATTCAGGAACAAGCCCGCCGAATAAGCCACTGTCATCATATGAGCCAAAAGACGTCCAATACGGGACATACGCCTCCCCCAAGTGTCACCGAAACAACCGATCCTGTACTTCTCGCATTCATCGGCTACCTACAAATTCTAACTCTGCGTCTTCCGGTACGCGGTCGCTACTCAGAACTTTTCGGCTTCATCAACCATCTGTCATTCAGTCACTGTTATTTTGCTATTTGCAAAAATGTTTTTGGATTTTTATGGCAATAGCCTTGAACCATTTTCAGTGATTGATGATCATCATCATTGTCATCATATCAGCCAAAGGACGTCCACTGCTGGACATAGGCCTCCCCCAAGCATCGCTACAACGACCGGTCCTGCGCGTCTCGCATCCATCGGCTACCCGCAAACTTCACCAGGTCATCGGTCATCGGTCATCATCTGCCTAGCCTTTTTCCCAACTAAATTGGGGTCGGCTTCCAGTCACACCGGATTCAGCTGAATATCAGTGTTTTACGTGGAGCGGCGAACCTACCAAACCTCCACAACCCATTAACTGGGTAACACGGTACATCTTGGCAAGACTGGAGTTAGATTTACTGGCTTGACAATCCGTAACGACTGCCAAAGATCTACAAATGACAGCCGGGACCAACGGCTTAACGTGCTTTCCGAGGCACGGAGGAAACTCGTTATGTTAAGACGGTCGCCCATCCACAGACCAACCTTGGCAAGCGTTGCTTAACCTTAAGATCGACCTGTGCGGCTCATCGGTCACAGGTGATTGATGATAATAATACGAAAAAGAGAAGATTCAGGAATTTTATTGATGATAGCTCATTCCGATTATCACCGTCTCAAGGCTCTTAATAATCCTTAAAAACCGGCAGTTTCTAAGTAAATTCTGGAGTCATAGAAAATTAAGCCTGTACTTTATTGACCCTCAAGTTTTATGGGATAATTAAGGGTAACGGGTTGGTTAATGGTGCTCGTAGCAGCAAGCAAACGGTTATTAATGGCGTATTTTATGTTTTACTCAAGTTTTAAAATGTTTCTTCATATTTCTTTGAGTTATTTTTAGCTTTGTTTACTTTTGAAAGATGGTAACAAAACCATGAATAGTTGTTCTATATCTGTATTTGAAGATAAGAAAGGTACTTTTTAGTTTTTGAAAACGCATGCATCAAAGTTTTTCAACAGCGATTTGCTAAGTAAGTAGGATATAAGCACTCTCTGTTCCTCTACTCTCATAGTCCAATGGAAAAAGAAAGGCATACGAACGGGGAATAGCGGCTTCCATGACTGTGGAGATATTTGACGCAGGGCCAACGGTTTTACGTGCTTACTGACGCACGCGACTGTCACACCTCACTCCATGTTGCTTTTTAATTGGGTCAAGCTCGCCACACATTCTCAACCGCTGCAACTCCTGAAAGCCAGAATCAACAGTGGCAATCACCAGAAAAACGCCGAGCTAATGAACCCTGACGAGCCCCGGAGAAACGATTCAACTATCTTGGATCCTGCAACGATATTAATCAGAAAAGTATAGCAGAGGAGTAGGAAAAAAAAATCATTTCCACTTCCCTGCTTATTAAACAGGAGACAGAACACAGCTAGGCCAATAGGCACCAAGAGACGTATACAACTGGGCCCAACACAGCTGTATGTTCCTCGTACAGGTGAGGTTGAGGGTGTGTGTTGTTGTATAGGTTGCTATGTCGAAATTCCTAATTACTTCTTTATCTGCCCTGGAAATACAACCCGGGATATACCAACGGGGCAGTGTTCTCAATATTCCGGGAACGTACACCTGACATAGAAAGTTTTATCTCGCTATATCCAAATATCCGAACATACATACTGTACGTTAATAATATTATCAGGAAAAGGAAGAAAACAGGACGTAGGAACTTTAAATAGTCACTCGTTACTAAGATCGTTCACGGCGTACGGCATTTCTTACAAACTTTCAAGGCCTTGAAATTATTATATCAATTTTAATTAAATTTCATACGCATAATCAGGATCAACAGAGAACAGAGGAACAACAGGGAGAACAGTTTTATTAAAATCGGAAAAACAAGAACTTGAAAGTTTGTATGAAACGTTGTACCTACGTCGTATACGCTCTTAGGTTCACTGGAAGTCCAGTGTCAAGCAGCATCTATCCAACTGAAATACATTTTTTTGTCACAGACTTGAAGCATAATATTTATCTTAATGTTTTCATTACTGTCATTTGTTATATTTTACAATGTTGTGAATCTAATGGACTATTGTCCAACAACATATTATTATATTTTTTTCTTTCTTAAATTAAACAAAAACACAGGAAAAGTCAACTACAAAACCTTGTTAACATTAAAACCAAATATTAATTAGCATAATTTAATTACATTTCAATATTGAGAGGATATTTAATTAGGACGCTCATCGTGGAGGCCTTAATCGGGATCTTATTCATCGCATATCTCTTGCGGGACATCATTAGGACTATCAAAGGAGAAGTAATTATATTTACTTCAATCTGAAATTGAGATGTTGGTGTAAATTATTTGGTGAAGAATAGCCATGTTATGATTATCTTCGTAAACTTTTCGAGTTTGGTTTTGGATGCTTATCTGGGTGTTTTTTTACCAAAATAAGTCTTACCAAATTAAATGAGTGACTTGCGTATTTGTTTACTTACTAAATTAAAATATACCAGGAAAGCAGACCTTTAAAAGCACTAAATCAAGAGATCGTGAATGAATTGATGATTTTATATTTGTAACTAACCTTTGCCCGCAACTTCATACACGCATATACCGTTATTTCCCGTTTCCGTAAGAAATTCTGGAAATTCTCTCTGAGTGCTCTCTTTCGCTCTCCAAGGAACCTACATGCCAAATATTCTGACCAATAGTTCTGACTGTGCGTTTTTCTATCAGACATTCCTCAGTAACGGAAGCGTTTTCTATTTTTTTATAAATTCTAAGCAACATCATTAAGGAAATAAATCTCTCCCCAAACAAAAAGTAGTGTTTTTATTTTCTTACCAAGTGCAACCAACATACGACTGTATTTTTCTTGTACTTTTAATGCATTAGCACTTAGTTTCCCTGCGGTAAATTAAGTAAATAAGTAAGTAATGCATAAAATACTAGATGATCTAGATTTCGCATACAACTGACCTAGAAAACCGGTCTAGTAACTTGGTTTAAGTTACAAGCCTTGAGGCTAACTTGTATTATTAATATGCTGTGCAATATAAAATCATACTAATTTAAGTTTGATAAGAGCTAAGTTAAATTACATGCTATATGTAATATGCAGTTTTAACTTAGAAACTAATCGAGCTATTACTGGATTTTTGATGAACTTTCATGTGTTCTTTTGCTTAGATAAGTTGGTTTCAAGTAAATTGCTTTATAAAATTAGTTTTGCTGTTACAGTTTGTTTTACAACTAAATCTTTAAAATCAGTAGTAATTAGCCTGTTTGATTTAAAAATGCTTTTATTTCACTTAATAAACACATAATAAACTTTCGAACATATTCCGCAACCCTGGCAGGCTCTGACCCTAGCGGGCCCCGTCTACTATGCTGACATCTCTTTGAGGGGCGCGTGAAACACAACGCGATGTCGACCTGGGCCTGGTTCTGATCGGACGGCCAGCCATCCAATGTTCGCCACCCGCAGACCCGCGCCTACGGTGGCTGGGAATCGCCCCAGTGATTATGGGTAGTCAGAAGCCGAGAACTCTCACACCAGTCTTGGTATGGTCTTAAATATTGGTATTCAGTTGCATCTGTTTACATTGGAAGCCAACTTCAACATAGTTGGGAAAAGGCTACTCAGATTTAATTTTGGAATATCGTTTCATCATCATTATATCAGCTGAAAGACGTTCACTACTGGACATAAGCCTCCCCAAAGCGTCGCCACAATGGCCGGTCTTTTGCGACTCGCATCCATTGGCTACCCGTAATTTTCACCGTAATCTTCATCGGTAGGAGGTCTTTTAACGTTGCGTCATCCAAAACAAAATAAAATATATCGCTTAAAAGAAGATAATTATCATTATTCACCATGGTAAAACTCAAAAATTTACAGACACAGAACGTTGAGTGCCTTCTGAACAGAATTCCTCATAAACTTCAAAATGCAGAATAAAAGTGTCCCAAAAAGATTCAGCGCTATAACGCATACGACAACGTGCACTTAAATGTCGGGAGGCACAATATCGCTTCATGTTTCGGCAAAACTTTTGTTTTTTGCGTTCTGCGACCGTGTTCGTTCGAAACACTTGGAGAGACGTGTATACAGTATTTTTCGAGTCGATAAATGGGTCAACACTTTCGTGTAACTTGGTGACTTGTAGCGGTATTTTTTATTTTATTTACTGGGTACGACTGCGATCCACGCTTTTATCTACTGTAAAAAGAATTTATTTGAGTAAAAGAGAGCATGGGAAGCCGTCGCCTACTTTTGCAAGGAAGTGATGGTAGCAAAGGAGGGGGCGGAAATGGAGCTGAGAGATCAAAACCCTCTCGCTATCCACAGCAGATACACCGGGTGTCAGATAATACATAATGTGCGGCCTGCATGTGACTTGGCGAGTCTGTTGCCCGAACAGTCAAAGATGGCGGATCTCTCTAGAAAAATAGCGGCCGTATGGGGTCTCTGCGACGGTTGACGTATTAATTCAAGTTGGAACGTGATGAAATGCACAAGCACTCCAGTGCCCCAGCCAAACGTGCAGCACACCATGTGGTTTTATTTAGTACGAGTCTTACAGACTCCTGCGCCCACCTCGGGGTGGAGGACATCCATGAGAATTTCCAAACTTAGAAAGGGATTGAATCACCTCCCACAATGGTGAGGACTGCTGGACTTCACTTCCGGAGAGATAACTGACCTCTTCTATTGACTGTTTCCGACTCTTTAAGAAAATAATGTCAAATCAGTAAAGTTATGGTATGTTTCTTCCAAATAACATTTTTTTTTCCTAAACAACACATAGACACAAAGCTACCAACAATTATCGACTTGTAGTTGGTATTGAGAAAGTAGCTAATTATCTAAAGATAAACTGAAATGACAACAAAAATACCCTTTAAAAACTTAGTTAGTCTTCGAACAATACCAAAATATCTTGAGCGGATAACGCCTGCTAAAATTAATTTAATCCCGGAAAATCGCAAGCAGCCATGCGAAAGAAGGATTTAATTAAACAAATTCAACATAAAAGAATTTTAAGAGTTTAGATGATTATCTAATTAGTTAATTATATTATTTTTTCTCAAAGGTATTTTTGAGTTTTGTAAACATGGTGCCATTTTAGTGGTTTTACAACGGCAGCTCTGTTCATCTATCCAATGACTACAAAACATTCATTAAAAAAATAATTATATTTATGAACATTTGAATTAAAAAATATATAATTCATTATCACGACGTGTGACGTAGTTTAAGACATCCAAGAGCGAGCGCAGTCCGAGCCTTGTGTTTCAAGGACGGCACGGAATGGAACAGGTGACATTGTTTTGATATTTAAACATTATCAACGGGGTGTTGCATAATTCTTATGCGTTATTTATTTTGATTGTAGGGTCTGTGACCAACATTAGCTAACCCACTTGACTAATAGCGAATAATAGTCAAGTGGGTTAGATAATGTTGGTCACAGACTGTACCTATCATCTTAATCACCAGAAGACGCAACGTTGGAAGGCCTCCACCAAGATGGACCGATGACTTGGTGAAGGTCGCGGGTAACCGATAGATGCGAGACGCGCAGTACCGGTCGTTGTGGCGACGCTTGGGGGAGGCCTATGTCCAGCAGTGGACGTCTTTCGGCTGATATGATGATGATGATCATCTTAATTAATTTTTTAAAATAAATATCGCGCATAGAAGTAATTGGTTTATACCATTAAGTGGGCCGTTGAAATGGCACCATGTATACAAAACCGGCCAGGTGCGAGTCGAACTCGTACACGAAGGGTTCCGTACTGTAAACTTGAAAATTTCAGCTCTCTACCTATTACGGTTCTTGAGATACAGCCTGCTGACAGACAGACGGACGGACAGACAGCGGAGGCTTATTAATAGGGTTCCATTGTTTACCCTTTGGGTACGGAACCCAAAAAAAGTCAACATGGATAGACTGGGCCACGACGAGATATAGAAACCGTTTTAGCTATCCCACACTATCTGTCTGACAAACAATAATTTTACTGGATATGTCTATGGCCACTATCATGACATTTGCCGTATGGTGTCGGCCGGTGCCGTATTATGCCGTAAAAGAATATTACCATCCCATCACTTCCCGTGGGTGTCGTAGGAGGCGACTAAGGGACTCACCAGAGGATGGGCAGCAGCGTTCTCTGTAAAACGCAACACCATACACTGCGATCGCCAACCCTCTATTATGGCACCCCCCCTTTGGGGGAGGCCTATGTCCGGCAGTGGACGCATTCCAGCTGTTATGACTATCCTGGCATATTAAAATGTCATCTCGTACTGTCTCCCAGTGCTGGGCAACGAACTCCCCCATAGCCTACTAATTTTCTCGATGTGTTGTATAATAAATGTGTAATAAACGAAGATAGAAAATTTATTTATCTTTTCTGTTGCTTAAATGGTGCACATAATAAAGTGTTTTTTATTCCATTCCATTCCATTCCATTCCATTCCATTCCATTCCATTCCATTCCATTCCATTCCATTCCATTCCATTCCATTCCATTCCATTCCATTCCATTCCATTCCATTCCATTCCATTCCATTCCATTCCATTCCATTCCATTCCATTCCATTCCATTCCATTCCATTCCATTCCATTCCATTCCATTCCATTCCATTCCATTCCATTCCATTCCATTCCATTCCATCCCATTCCATTCCATTCCATTCCATTCCATTCCATTCCATTCCATTCCATTCCATTCCATTCCATTCCATTCCATTCCATTCCATTCCATTCCATTCCATTCCATTCCATTCCATTCCATTCCGTTCCATGCCATTCCATTCCATTCCGTTCCGTTCCATTCCATTCCGTTCCGTTCCATTCCGTTCCATTCTATTCTATTCTATTCTATTCTATTCTATTCTATTCTATTCTATTCTATTCTATTCTATTCTATTCTATTCTATTCTATTCTATTCTATTCTATTCTATTCTATTCTATTCTATTCTATTCTATTCTATTCTATTCTATTCTATTCTATTCTATTCTATTCTATTCTATTCTATTCTATTCTATTCTATTCTATTCTATTCTATTCTATTCTATTCTATTCTATTCTATTCTATTCTATTCTATTCTATTCTATTCTATTCTATTCTATTCTATTCTATTCTATTCTATTCTATTCTATTCTATTCTATTCTATTCTATTCTATTCTATTCTATTCTATTCTATTCTATTCTATTCTATTCTATTCTATTCTATTCTATTCTATTCTATTCTATTCTATTCTATTCTATTCTATTCTATTCTATTCTATTCTATTCTATTCTATTCTATTCTATTCTATTCTATTCTATTCTATTCTATTCTATTCTATTCTATTCTATGCTTTTCTTTTCTGTTCTATTCTATTATTTTCTGTTACCTCATTAAAATTTGACATATCAAATAAGACAGTTAAAAGTTAGTTTGCCTACTCGCACTTGGCCGATTTCTTTCCTTAGTGTACATTTTTAAATTGCTGAACGAAATATTATTATTTTAATTAAATCCTGATTGGGTGTCACACAGTAACAGCTTTTGATGATATTAGTCCAAGAGGAATTGAGAATTTGAGGTCACTTTCACAAGAATGTAATCTATTTTTAATTAGAATTTCGTTTATCTTTAATCAAAGGTCTTTGATGAAAATTTCATAGATATAACTGATATAGATAGATGTAAAAAATAATAGGCTGAACGTTATGCCCAAATGTGACCCTTATCTGACACTGAGGCAGTAAACGATATAGAAAAATGTTTGCTGCTTTTGAAGATTGCCTGGTGGCGCGACACCAGGCAATCTTCCGGGAAGGACGTCCGTAGGGTACTGCGTAACCTAGACGTGAACAAGGTTAGTGGTCCCGCCGGGATACCGGCAATTGTTCTGAAGACTTGTGCGCCTGAGCTATCTCCGATCTTCCGTTTGAGGCTGGAAAAGTGCCGAAGGCTTGGAAGCAAGCTAACGTGCAGCCCGTGCCCAAGAAGGGTAGTCGAGCTGACCCGTCGAATTATAGACCCATCTCGGTAACGTCCATACTCTGTAAGACTATGGAACGCATGCTGAATCATAAGCTCCTGGCGTACCTAGAAGCGAATGATATCCTTAGTGACCGACAATACGGGTTCCGGTCAACTGGGGATCTTCTAGCGTATGCCATTCACATCTGAAGTGAGGCCATAGAGAAGCACGGGGAGATACTAGCGGTCTCTCTTGACATCTCGAAGGCCTTCGTCAGGGTCTGGCACGATAGCCTTATTGGTAAGCTTCCTTCCTTCGGTCTGCCCGCCGGTTTGTGTCATTGGATTGCAGATTTCCTGAGGGATCGGTCTATTCAAGTGGTCTTAGATGGCTGCTCGTCTGGACTGCTGGATATTAATGCCAGTGTTCCTCAGGGGTCGGTGCTTTCGGCAACACTGTTCTTGCTGCATATTAATGATTTGCTTAAACCCGGTACCTTTGGGTATGCAGACGACAGCACTGTTGCTGAGAGATACGTGTCCGACGCACGAGCTGGTGGGTCGCAGATCCGGTCTCTCCGGAAGGCAATGGTTGAGCGCTTGAACGTGTCCTTACAGGCTGTCTCTGAATGGGGCGATGCCAATCTGACCAGATTGCAACTTGACCAAGTTCAATGCTGCTACGACCCAAGCGTGTCTATTTTCCGCCAAAAGGAGCCAATTTCACCCAGCTCCATCTTTCCGCGGTGAAACCGTGCCGATAACCGACCAACTTGAGCTTCTTGAGGTTACATTAACATCTACTCTCAATTTGAGGTTACATTAACATCTACTCTCAATTTTGGTCCTAACATACAGGCAAAAGCTCAAGTGGCTGCAAAGAAGTTGGGGATTCTAGTAAAGGTGAGACGGTACTTCACGCTGGAACAGCTGCTCAAACTCTATCATGCGCAAGTTCGATCGTGTGAGGAATACTGCTGTCATCTTTGGGATGGATCTGCCAGATACCAGCTTGATGCCCTTGAGTCAATTGAGAAAAGAGTCAAGAGAGAACATCGGCAATGAGGGGCTCGTCGCGACGAAGCTCCAAAGTCTTGAACATCGAACACGAGTTGCTAGCCTGTCGGTTTTTTACCGGTTGCATTTTGAGAAATGTGTGACGGTATTGCATAATTTAATTCCGCCAAGACGAACGGCGATGCGCCACCGGTACATGGTGGACATCCCACCCATACGCACAAAATGTTTTGGGAACACATTCATAATGCGTACAGCTAAGGAGTGAAATTCCCTGCCGGAGTCTGTGTTTCCTGTTAGCTACAACCTGGGAGTCTTTAAGTCAAGAGTGAATAGGTTACTTCTAGGCAAACGTGCTCCATCTTCGACCACATCATTGCTTACCATCAGGTGAGATAGTGGTCAAACGCGTGCCTATCCGTCCTAGTAAAGAAAAAAAAAAGAGTGTTTTTTTATCTTTAATTAGAGAAAGAAAAGAAAGAAAGAAAACTAATTTATTTGGCACACACGAAATCACACAACGAACACTCAGATCCTACAGACCAATGATAAAATTATTTCTTAGATTTTTTTTTCAAAAATGTTTACAAAAATAACATGCTATGCAACGTGGTAAACATGGTAGGTGCATTGTTTATTTTTAATCAGTTCGAAGAAAAAAAAGAGACCCCCATAATTTAAAATTCTACATAAAAAGCAAACATAAGTATTAATTTAAAATAAAATAACTAACTAATTAAACTATATCTATTTAATATTCCATTTCTCCAAATTACATCGCGCTGAAAGAAATTTCATTTCGCAGTCGAATCATAATGTAACTATGCAAATCTATTTTATGATCTTACAATGTCCGCAGGGAAATGTTAATATCAGTGTCATTTTGTTCATAGCATTTAAAAGTTTTGAAGGATATGGCCTATTTTGGAGATTATTTTCGTCTTAGGAATGTTTTGGGAACTTTTTTCCGTAGTCATTATGTATTATCGATCAGGTTGGCCATGATGACGAGCAGAACTGACACGTTTTTAGGGATTCTGGACCCATCATTTATATGTTCTTTTTTTATTTTAAAATAACGTAAGTTTGTGGCCCGGCCATGTCTGTAGACGGACAGACGGTCGATGGAGCAAACATGTGTTAGAGTGGAGACCGCGTATGGGCAAACGTAGTGTGGGACGCCCTGCAGCACGATGGATCGATGATTTAAAGAAGGTGGCTGGCAGCGGATGGATGCGTACTGCTCAAGACCGGGATGGTTGGCGCTCTTTGGGGGAGGCTTACGTTCAGCAGTAGACGGCAATTAAATGATGATGAACGTAATTTTGAACATAATTTTTTTAGGGCACATCATGTTGCGGTGAAATAAATTAGTTTTGGAACAATTTTGATTTTTAGTTATTGTGTTGTACTCTGAGCAATATGTTACAACACTATGCTTGGCGGCAGAATAATTATAATATAGCTGCAACTCATCAATTATAATTTATCAGTCATGTTTGAAATGAAATGAAATTACTCATTATTGCATAGGGTGCGGGGCAGCCGCAACAGTATCCTGAGCGCTTTAGCTGATCGCTTTGACTGTCAGTACGTGAACCACTGTTGCATGGTTCATGTACGGACTGATATTGCTATATTATTTTAATCTCACTATTTTAATTTTAATCTATTATAATCTATTACTATTGACATTAATCAATTGAATAATATGGGTATAATGTTTCTGAAATTTAAATGTAAATTCATAATAATTAATGTGAGCTATTGTTATTTATCAAAATTATTGTATTAATTGTCTATGGGTTTCTTGGCCTGAAATAAATGAATTTTAATTTAATTTAATTATGTAAATCTTAAAATGCAGGACAAAAACAGGGTTCATCTAGTTTAAAACCAATAGCAAAATTTACACGTAAAGTAGTCATTTTTAAACTATTTACAAAATAAATATCATTGAACGTCAAAAGAGAGCTTTTAGGTAATTGTAGAGTTGCATCAGCACAGCATAATCAGCCTATAATGTTCCCACTGCTGGGACACAGGCCTCCTCTCGGTGAGAGGGAGTGGGCTGTAATCCATCACGCGGGCCCAGTGCGGATTGGTAGATTTCATATGTTTTCGAATTTTCGGTTCTAGGACATGCCGGTTTCCTCACGATGTTTTCCTTCACCGGTTTGAGAGCAGTGGTGATGAAAAAATTTACACAAAGTAAAACTCCTGCTTGGGTTCGAACCTACGACCTACAACTTGTAAGTCGCAGCCATTACCACCGGGCCACTACTGCTCCTTGCAGAGTTGCTATGAGTTTAAATGCATCCTCTGTTCCTTTATGGTTTAAACTTCATAATTTCTGCCGAAAAATGTCCAATGCTGGGTGCATTTCTTTAGTGTCATTTTGACGTTCAAAAGTGAATTTTAATGTCCTTTCTGTAATATACGAATTGACTTTGATTTTGACCCCCAAGTGTCGGTTCGGTAGCCAAATTATTTTATTATTATAGTAAAAAATTCTCCTCGCAATAACTCAACTGTATTCTATCCTCTCGACATAATCTCTAAGCCGAGTTTTACGATAGTCACAAGAACAGCGGGGTGGCCTAAATTTATCCATGCCTGCAATCTCGCATTTAATCCGATGGGAGAAGGAAAGTTATGCCACAGTATAATCTGCGACTAATCCTTAGGGGAATTAACTACGGATCTGTCTGATGTCCCGTGGTGTGACATTATTGTGATAGAAAAATCTATGAAAACTGCAGTGAAATAAACGTAAAAATACTCCAGAAAAACCGGCCAAGTGCGAGTCGGACTCTCACACGAAGAGCATACAATAGGCCAAAACAAACGCATTACATGTATGGTAAGCCCCTTTAATTTTTATTATTTTTTGTTATAGCGGCAATAAAGACACATAATAAAATCTCAATTTTCTCTGCGAAAATTTCATCTGTCTACCTATTACGATTCTTGAGATACAGTACGCTGATAGACGGATGGACGATCAGCGGCTACTTAGTAATAGGGTTCCGTTGGTTACCTTTCGGGTATGGAACCCTCGTCATCTCTTTCATGTATGTGCAAAATAAATACTATTCTTTCTTTCTTTCATCTGCCTAGCCTTTTCCCAACTATATTGGGGTCGGCTTCCAATCAAGGCGGATTTAGCTGAATAACAGTATTTTACGAGGGCGGCTGCCTACCAGACCTCCACAACCAATTAACTGGGTAACATGGTACTTCAGGGCAAGTCTGGAGTCAGATTTACTGGCTTCTGACTATCCGTAACGACAGCCAAAGATCTATAAATGACAGCCGGGACCAACGGCTTAACGTGCTTTCCAAGGCACGGAGGAAACTCGGTATGTTAAGATGGTCACCCATCCACAGACCAACCTTAGCAGGCGTTGCTTAACCTTGAAAATCGACCCCTGCGGCTGTTATTATCTAGCCATGAGCTCCTCGGTATGGAACCCTAAAAAGCTTTATTATATGAAATTAATTTTAAATTTCTGATCATAAGGCCGCTTTTTCAACCAGCTAGCATTGCGCATATTGCGGGGCATGATTGGGTGAATAATCCTTATAAAAGTTATTTAATAACTTAGTAAGGGGTGCTGTTTGTTATTTTAAATTGTAATCTAGACTTTGTCTCTGTCATCTCTGACATAGACTAGAGTCAAGAGCAAACCCATTACAAATAATAAAAAAAAAAATCTTCATACAAATAACTTAAGATAGATTTTGTTATAACAATTAGCTTTTGTCCGTGAATTCGTACGCAAAATCCCATTTTTTCAAAAAATCCTCTTGAAAAAAAGTTTCTCGAAAGAGAAGATTTTCATTCATTTTTTCCAGGAACCTACATGCCAAATTTTAGTTTTCTACGAAAATTAGTTTCGGCTGTGCGTTAACTGTCACTCACTCATCCAGTCAGCAACGGAAGAATTATATTGGTGTAATTTTATTGGCTGAATAAAAAAATATTGTAACATAAAAAGTCCTATTAATTAGTCCTCGGTAGCCCGCAATGTTGAACTTGTATGTTGCAGGTGGAAACGGCGTGGCGATACCACTTTTAGTCAGTGGTAAATATGCCCAGAACACTGTCAAAACTCAAATTTGAAATAAAAATTTGGTGCAGATTTTTTTCCTTTGGCCTAAAACTGGTAATCCAGGCCTTCCAAACACAATTTAACCCAGAAACTAAACGAACCATCCAGAATGTAATATTTTATTAAACATGCTAATACAATCTTGCAATGTTACGGCACGAAATGTTAATATCCTCATAATTCTGTTGGAACTATTAAAAACTTTATCCTGTTTCGTTCTGCCGAGAATTTCTGGCTTAAAATTAAATTTCAAAGTTGCATTATGGTTTCGCCCATTTGTATTTCATATTTCAGTGTTGATATTGAAGTTGGTCGTTGGATCTGTTTGTTTTTTGATACTGATGTTGAATTGACGGATGTTGGAACAGGAAGCATAATTTGTTATTTTTGTATTTTGAAGGACGGGCAGTTATCTTGGTAAAAGTAAGAGATGCACCTAGGTTTTACTTCTATTGACAGATTCATCAACACTTTTTTCATAATAATACCTATTCGGTATTTAAACATGATTTGTATGTGTATTTGAACTGAGGGACGATCTTGATGTATTGCAACAATCCGTACCTACAGTTTATATTACTGTTTAAATATAGTGGCATTTCCAAAAAAGACGATTGAGATTGCCAAACAACGTAGGAATGCTATCAATCTTCTTATTCCATTTCCAAAAAAGACGATTGAGCTTGCCAATCAGCGTAGGAGTGCTGCCAATCTTTTTGTTCCGTTTCCAAAAAAGACGATTGAGATTGCCAATCAACGTGCGAATGCTGCCAGTCTTCTTGTTCCATTTCCAAAAAAGACGATTAAGATTGCCAATTAACGTGGGAATGTTGTCAGTCTTCTTGTTCCATTTCCAGATGACAGCAATTTGAAGGAGTACTTTGACTTCTGAGTGTATTTAAGTATTTTATTTTTGTAAACATAATATACTTAGTTAGTTTAAGCATTTTTTAGGGTTCAGAACAAAAAACGGAACCCTTATAGGATCACTTGGGTGTCTGTCTGTCTTTATGTCTGTCACAGCCAGTTTTCTCCGTATCCACCAAACCGATTCCGTTAAAATATGGTACACATATGGACTTCTGTGACCCAAACATGAACGTGTTACGTAACTTATTAAAGTTTTTAGTATGGGGGTTACTTTTGGGGCTCAGACTAGAAAAAAAAAGTTTTTTGAACAATACAGTTTTAACGGCATCCAACAGACGGTCCCATAAAGTGGACCGATGACCTGGTGAGGGTCGTAGGCGATGGATGTGCACAGGACCGTTTGTTGTGGCGTCACGTGGGGGAGGCCTAAGTCTAGCAGTGGACGTCTTTCGGCTCATATGATGATGATGAGCAGACGTGGCCTTGCTAAACCCTTTTCAGTCTTAGATCTTACCATAAACAGTCAGTTAAATTTAAAAATAGTCTCCGCTGTATTATTTCAGTTAATTAAAAATGTAACGCCATTTCACTTGCAATAATACTTCACTTTGAAAGAGATTTTTATAAAAAGATCTCTCTATTTTAACAGGCTGCGTTTTCCGGTACTTTAATTAAAATTTCTGGTAGAATACCTACCTTACATCACTGGTTTCGTAAAACGGGTTATTAATGAGTAAACTAGTTTGCGGATAACGCTGTCTTGTTTTCCTGAGATGGGATTGGAAGAAAAATATGAACAGTTTTCGCAGTTTTTATTTTGGTGGAATTTAGAGGGTTGAAATGGTTTTAGCTGTGTTGAGATTATGGTGCAAAAGATATTATCAACATCATCTCAACTATTGTACCGGGTAAAATGGTTTTGATTCTTATTGCTCCATACTTTATCTACTTGTCTACAAATTGATCCAATTACTTAAATTATTTCACTGTTACAAAGGTATATATTCGTAGAGTGTGTGTGGCTATGTTTTATTTATGGTTAGCGTTTGCCCACGATTTCGTACACGCATGTCCCGTATTTTTCCGTTCCTGTAAGATTTTTTGGGAGATTTCAATATAGTTGGGAAAAGACTAGGCAGATGATGATTAAGGCTTAACAAAGACTAGTAGATAAGGTGCGGCAGACTGATAAGTATGCCCATGGACAACTGCATCCATATTCAATGTGGTTGGTATTCCATCGGAAATGACGATTGGCAAATGCTAGTGTTGTGAAGCACAATATGTCAAACCTTTTTTTTAAGGATAGAAATTACCTTTCGCATTTATAAAATTAGACACAATAATAAATCATTTAAAGCCTTTTTTTTAAGGATGGAATTTGATCAAACGACTCCCGCTCTGGGCGGAGCAGGAAGGAGTATCAGACTCTAACTGACTAAACCCACCCGTGTTTCTCCTAATGCCCTTTGCGTTCCAGGGCCACGGTCCTGCACATTTCTTAATTCTTTCTCTAATATTATAGAATATCACTTTATCAAGGTACTCTTAGTTCATTGCAAAAAAATGCCTGAATGCTTGCAAAAAGACTAACCTGACGAAACAAATTGCACTAAACCAAGACAAGTTAAGAGCAAAATTAAACAACGTTTCGCTTACTCTTATTTGCTTAAATTCCATCTCAAACACTTGATGCAACTGCAATAAAATTACGAAGATAACAAAGATGATTAAACGCTTAAACTCAGGTTAAAATACTCCTTGTTTAACTTTGCAATGTTAACGATGGGCTTAACCATAGTTAACAAGTTCTCTGTCTAATTAGACAGGTAAAGAAATGCAGTTTTCATTTTCACTGCATTATTTCAAAGTGTAATTTAGAGTTTTGTAGCCTTTATTCAATATTTATATTTGGTTCTTTTTATTAACATCAATCCTAACATATAAAAATCTTCCATTACTATCTGATTGAATGAGTGACTGTTAGTCAACGTACAGCTGAAACTACTGCTCGTGGGATGCTGAAATTTGGTATGTAGCTTCCCTACACTATGTAGGGGAGGACAGTTAAGATGGGATATACTGAAATTCCTACGAGAACGGGAAAAAACGGTTATACGCGCACAAAAAAGTTAAATAGATAAAATCAACTATCGCGCGTTTAATCACTTCAGAACGGCTCTTTATAAAAAATTAATTGAAAAATTTAAAAACCCCCACCAAAAATCTAATAAAAAAAAATGTAGGTATTTCTATTGAAAAGTTTTTTTTTTGTTGAGGGTTTTTAAAATTTAAAATTTTATTTTATTTCATCCTTTTTATACTCTCCTTCGTTTTTGAATCGGGGGTCAAAATGTGCTTTGCGCTGAACATCAATTATACTAGGGTTAGATTAGCTCTTAAATACAAACACTCATTTCAGAAAGCAATCAGACCACTACTATGAAACATTTCAATAAAAACTTGGTGTAAATTAGACAAAATTAAACGTTGTTTATATCATAAACAACAAATCTAAAGCTACAAAGTAACATAAAAATATCAAAAACGTTTAGCAAGGACAACAACATAAGAAACGAGTACAAAAACATTGTAACGTTTTTCCTTGCCAAGCTTTTTTTATTAAGTGGTACAAGGCATGAGTGGGTTAAGTATTTGGAAAATATAATTATTTTTTATATAAAAAAAACATTATTTCGCAACTACTGATAGAGATATTTTGGCAGTAGTACCTATAGATAGTATATATTATGAAGAGCTCGTGGCTAAATAACAACAACCGCACGGATCGATCTTAAAGGTTAAGCAACGCTTGTTGAGGTCGGTCGGTGGATGGGTGACCATCTTAACATACAGAGACTCCTCCGTGCCTCGGAAAGCTCGTAAAAAGGTGGTCCCAGCTGTCATTTGTAGATCTTTGACAGTCGTTACGGATTGTAGGAAGTCAGAAAATCTAACTCCAGTCGTGCTAAGAAGTACTATGTTACCCAGTTACTGGATTGTGGAGGTCAAATAGGGAGTCACTAGAAGCTGATCCAAATATAGTTGGGAAAAGTTTGGGCAGGTGATGATATGCAGTAGTATAGTCAGATAAATACCCGAAGTTGTAAACGCCTGGTCATCTAATGACTCAGTTTGCGGCAGAGTCCGAGAAGTTCACCCGACAAGCATCGAATGGCCCAGACGCTTACAAGCCACATGCAGCAGTGGCCTGTGCTTAAGCAACGATTGGCGATGCTGTCTTTGGCAAGCCAAAGTCATCTACCGATACCCGGCCGACGAATCATTGCAATTGGCACAAAACAGACAACGTTTACAATCAGTGCAATGCCAGATTAGTAATGATTACATAATTATTTAAATGAATCAAGACCAGTGCCTGCTGGGGTTGAGCATTTGTTGTGTTCGAAAGCGTTACCGTGGCCTTGGAACGCAAAAGAAATTTCGAGGAACACGGGTATGTTTAAGTCAGTTAACGTCTGTCACTCCCATCTGCTCCGCTCAGAGTGGGAGGAGTCATAACTGCCATGGCTAACTTCGCATATAAAAAATACATGATATTGGAAAGCATAAGTTGGTAGATTTGGTTTCAAACTTCGACCAAGAATAGCAAATGCTTAGTTTTGGTGCTATTCATCAAAACCATTAACCTGAATTAACCGAAAACCGCTTTTGCTTTTGTCTTAAACAAACCAGTAAATCGTGATCAAGCTGAACGCGATAAATCCCTGCTTATGTGATAGTATAAAGGATATTCGTGCATCACATCGGTCGCTAAAATTCTTATTTATGTGCCCGCGATAAGGGACTCTAGTTTCCTTATGCTTCTGACTTCCGTATTTCGGTTGGTAAGCCTATGGTACGAAATTTATCGCTCTTCGGTGCAGGATTATACGGAAATCTTGTAATTATGACTTTGTCTACGTGCATTTGTTGGCGTTGCAAACGTTGCAAAGGTCCTTACACACCACTTCATTGGTGGTTCGTTTCATTTAGTCATTGATACATTAAAATATGACAGAGTAGAAGTTGAGACATCACATATCATAAAACATTCATCACCTCTCCAGTCAAATATATTAATATATATAGTCAATGCGATAAGGCCGCCCATTGTACTTATGTGTTTTAGTTTGTAGTTTTATTTTTATATTATTATTGGTGTACAATTATGTATATAGTATAATAAATATATAATATATTAAGATCAACTTTCAGTCTAATCTGTAGCGCCATAATGCCGCTACCAGAAAAACCAAATCTACATCGCAGTAAAAATAACCGTAACGCCATCTATCCAACTAGCAGCAAACTAAAATCCTGCATCGCGCAAGCAAAGTTTACCGTGCGATTTGAACATATACACAGGCCCGAATATTAACTATCGGACATTAGCCCGCCAGGCATAACCACGACCTGGTCAGAGAATCCTACCTTTTCAATGGGGGTATGCTGGACTTTACGCTCTGTACCGCATACCTCCAAATAATCGAATGCAGCTGGATTCCAATGTTTTAACAGAGCGAGCACATATTTCAATGAAAGTAAATATATAGCTTCTTTCAAAAACCTCATCTTTAAGAAAAATAGTCCGTTTATCGTATTGAATTAGCCATTTTCTTAAAGTAAGGCACACATTATTTACAGAATAGACTAAAGAACACAATACAAAAACTTTAAAACTAGGTCTCGCTCAACGCTGGATATCACAAAACAAATTTCAAAACTCGCATCAGTACCTTTCAATCTTAAACTCGTCGGATCATCGCATCCATCAAAACTCGCTCTCGAACTATCTCACACTTCGGCCCAACTGTCGAAGAAACATCAGAACTTGCAGTATCCACAACAAAAGTCTAAGTTTAAATAGCGTTGCAGAGACCCGATTGCATCTGTACAAGTTTGTCGTTCATTCGTTCATTCATTCTTACACGCGCTTCAATAACTTCGGTATTGTCAGCTTTGATATTTTGTTTTGGTTTCTCGTTCTTGGATCCTTTGAATATTGTGATAGTTTTGTCTAGTTGAGCTTGGTTGAAAGAGACGGGGGTGTCTGTATTACAAATCTGTTATGTTTCTATTTTTATATTAAGTGCTGTCAAATATAGAATGTTTTTTTTATTGTAAAATTCAAATATTCTTCATATGAATGTTGCTTTTTTTGGCTACCCATATCTTTGCTATGTCAACCTTTTTTATCACGTGTAAATTGTTAAACTGGACCCCAATTACTCGATAAATAAACCGGCCAAGTGCGAGTCGGACTCGCGCACGAAGGGTTCCGTACCATGAACGTTAATTTTAATTATTTTTTGTTATAGCGGCAATAGAAATACACAATTTGTGAAAATTTGAACTGTCTACATATTACGGTTCTTGAGATACAGCCCGCTGACAGACGAACGGACGAACGGACGGATGGACGCGCGGACAGCGGAGGCTTAGTAATAGGGTTCCGTTGGTTACCCTTTGGGTACGGAACCCTAAAAATTACCTTGTTTATGCTCACGCACACAGTTATTTTATTTCCGTTTTAAAGTTTCCTAATGCATCACCCATTTTCGAAAACATTCAATCAACGATCTGAACTGATAATCTCTGTTACTATCTTTTATTCTCCAACAAACATGGAAACTCCATTAAAAATATCTATTACAATGTTCTCACAACACTTGCCACAGTAATCTGCTGTCAACATGGATGAAAACCAAAGTGGAGACGCGGACAAGAAATAAACAGCAGAGAGAAATAAAAGAAATAATTTTTAATCTGCACCCGGCTTCTATAGATCTTATTGCTAAGAAATGCACTCGGAGAAATCTTGGAGTCTGATTCTGATAACACTGTATTTCTGAGACTTAAAATAAATATGATTGTTATACAGGTTAGGTATTTTGTAAAATAAATTAGCTGTTAGTTGAGGTATGATGGTGCATGAAATGATAACATTTTTCATGCCAAGAAGACTTTGTTTCATGGGGTTTGCGAGTGCCAATGCCTGTTAGGTTTGCAAAATTGTTAGAAAGAGTTACTGCGGCCCTGGAACGCAAACGGAATTTGAAGGAACACGGGTGGATTTTAGTCAATAAAAGTCTGACACTATATATGATATTACTAAAACCAGCACTGTATTTAATATAAATAACAGATGCAACTCAAACTCTGCGCCAAAATGGAAAACAGTTGTGCCAATCTAACAACTACAAAAAAACAAAAAATTGAATTTGGAACCATAAACAAATCATCCATTCCCGATACTTTTTTGACTGAATGTATATAGTGTGTATTGCGAATTTCATAATGGACAAAAATATCGAACAAAGAGTTTGTCTTAAATTTTGCATCGCCAATGGAATTTCGTGTTCGGAGTCACTGAAAATGTTACAGAAGGCTTACGGTGAATCGACTTTATCAAAAACTCGTGCTTATGAGTGGTTCAAAGCGTACAAAAGCGGTCGAGATGTGATGGAAGATTTGCCTCGCTCTGGTAGGCCGTCAACGTCTGCAACTGAAGTTAACATCGCAAAAGTGAAGGAAATAGTGACTGAAAATCCCCATTCAACTCTGAGAGAGATAGCCGCCGAACTTTCTGTATCTCACGAGTCGATCCGTATCATTTTAACTAATCATTTGGGTATGAAACATGTTGCTGCTCGGCTAGTCCCAAAAGATCTGAATTTTCTCCAAAAACTCAATCGCATGAAAGTCGCTGAGGACATGCTAGAACGAGTCAGTTCGGACCCAACATTCATGAAACGCATTGTTACTGGTGACGAGACGTGGGTTTACGAGTTTGACATGCAAACTAGTCAACAAGCTTCGGAGTGGCGCCTTCCAACTGAACCGTTTTCAATCGATAGAAGACATAAAGGAGAATTCGCGGCGAGAACTCAACTCAATTCCGGAAGCAGCGTTTAAAAAATGTTTTGATGAATGGATTATTCGTTGGCGCAAGTGTATCGTTTCTAAAGGAGCATACTTTGAAGGTGATAAAATAAATTTGGATGAATAACAGACATTTTGTGTATTATTGATCTTTTCCCGGTACTTTCTTGACAGAGTAGTATACTAGGAATAAAGATACATTAAGATAATTAGGAAGCAAGTACAGTCGAAGAAGCTACATTCATACAGCTATAGACACTGTACAGCTTACACAATTCTATGTTGTGACATGAAAGAGTTAAAACATAGGTATAAGACGTGTCCATCATCATCATACCGGCCGAAAGACGTCCACTGCTGGACATAGGCCTCTCCCAAGCATCGCCACAACGACCAGTCCGGCGCGTCTCGCATCCATCCCGCGACCTAGGTCATCGGTTCATCATTATAAGTGTTACTTAAAATTAAATAAGATACTAACGATAACGTTAGTAACAATAAGAGGACCTCTCCACATAATCAAGACTGTAAGACCATTAGTATCAGAAAGGAACCGGCTCGCAGTTCCACCATCCGAGCTCATCGATCAATTACCACGTCTGTCTGCTCCGCTTCCAATACTTCTCGTGTAGACCCACTAAGTTTTAGACCCTTACTGTTAATATTTTTTCTATTAAAATTTATGCGTCTGATAGGTTAGGTGGAACTTCAGAGTTGAGAGTTTTGATAGAATTTCAATCCTAACTAATAAATTATAAATGCGAAAGTAACTTGTTTGTTTGTTATTTCTTCGCAGCTTAACACCTCAACGGATTTAGATTAAACTTGGCACACAGGTACATTATTTGCGAGAATAGGACAGAATATAATTTTATCCAAAGCTGGACTAGCATCTAATATGAAGTTTCAATAGAATACGCGGGCAGATGTTACTGGTATTGATACAATATATGACCTATTTTGCGGAGTTGGCTTACATTCAGAGTATAGTTAAATGTATCGTTACGATTCATAATAAACAAAAAGCTTCTAATTTATGATGAATGAAAATAAAACTTAGTTTCAAATTGCATCTGATCCAACAACATGCAGTAAGCAGAAAAACTTTTAAAAACTATTATATATAGCTGTCAATAGGCCAAGTAACAGCGTCTCTCTTTCATCATCAACATCATTACAGCCCAAAGACGCCTACTGCTGGACATAGGCTTCGCCAAAGTGACACCACAACGACGAGTCCTGTGCGTTTCACATACAGAAAATTCCCGCTTCACCAGACTTTCCAAAGCTTCTTCTTCGTAATTTACAAGCAGTGAATTTAATTTAATGAAATAAATGTTCTGTCTACGATACAAATTCTATTCGAACTCTATGGCACATTTAACACCTCGAGCGGGCAACAAATTATTTCCTATATTTTTATTATAAACTTTGATTCTGTCGTGGTAGTAATTACTTTCTGTTCAGCGGCAACTGATTTCATTGACACAGCAAACTTTGTTTCTGTTGATCTCTTTGATATCGAAAGCTTTTTGTTTTATTTTTCATTCCAGATGTTTCAATCTTTTGGAAGAAAACGGTTTTGAGGTTGATTTAGTATTTTATTAAGGTTGTTTTGTCTGTGTGGACAATTTTCGGGAGGGTTCGAACTTTAGAACTAGGGTTCCGGTATAATGTATTTATTTTAGGTTTCCAGAAAAAAAGTATTTCAGTAACATTGTTTCCACTGCAGATCTCTTTTACATCAAAGGTTCGGAAACCTTGGTTATGACATAGCGGATGATCGACGAGTTTGAAAGAATCTGGAGTCAGGAGACCCAGCGTTGGAATGTCTTCCAAAAGGTTGGATTGATGACCTGCTGTAGACTGCAGGATTTCACTGAATGCTAGAAGTATAGATGTGGAAGGATATGGCGACACTAGGGAGGGGACCAAATACTTTTGGCGACCACGAGAGCAGAAGTTATATCTATTTGAAGGAATATATATGCACCTTTTCTGGTTAGATGGTCTTAGAAACCAGATGCTGCTGATTAAGTTCATCTGTCTGTTTTAGTTTGAGATAGTGTAATTTGTCGATGCTATTTAGTATTCTATCCACCTTTCAAAGCAAACTGAGCGTAAATAATTTTAAGTAAAGCTTTTGCGTTTAAACAACAGAGATTACTTATAATGTATGTAGATACGTGTTGACGACACGATTAAGTATATTTAAGGACTATAATGGCATGCACAGTGTTAGTGTTTGGTGTGATTGAAAGGATTTTTACTGACATACTCTTATGACTTTTTCCAAAGATTTAAAATTAATTTTATGTAGTTTTGCCAACCAATATAATTAAGTTGTTGTATCGTCAACGTCACCATTTTATGGCCCTTTAATGGATTCAGATCACAAATGAAATTGTTCAACAATGAGAAGATAATGTGGATGTTGAGGGACTAGTTTCATCACAATCAGGCAAAAAACACTCGTATATAAGCGCCATCTATTGATAAAATCAGAAATTTACCACAACCGTCCGCTCCCTTTCCTAACTTAAGCTCAAAGCGTTGTTTAAGAGGATTAAATCATTAATTAATTTGCAGTATCTGCGTACGTTTAGCGCTATGTACTGACGAAGGTAAGCAGGAGTTGTGGGTACGGGGAGGTAGAAGAAAATGCCGTGATGATGTTCAAAATGTTGAAGAATTATGAGAATTATAAGTGTTTGTTTGTGTTGATTAATAAAGTAGTTGATGGTAATATTAGAGCTTTATTACTGATCGCGAAAACCATGATCTGCCTAACCTATTCTCAACTATATTGGGGCTGGTGCGCCTTCCTTCAGGAGACGCGCTGGAAGGGAAATAAGTCACGTGACATCGGGCAGGGGTACCGGCTAGTGTACACCGGATCACCAACGGGTAGGAGCGGAGTGGCCGTGGTGCTGTCTAAGGACCTTCAGGATGGACTCCTTGAAGTAGACCGATGCAGCGACCGGTTGATGCGAGTTAGGGTGCTGTTCGAAGGGTCGGTAACGAACCTAATCAGCGCCTATGCTCCTCAGACTGGTTGCTGTGAGTCTGAAAAGGAGGCCTTCTGGGATGAGTTCGAGGACGTATTACGCGCTATCCCGAATTCCGAAGGTGTTTTGGTTGGGGGGGATCTCAACGGTCACGTAGGTCAGTTTGCTGGAGAGTATGGACGTGTTCACGGTGGTTTTGGTTATGGCCAGCTAAACGCAGAGGGAGTCAATATACTTAGCACCTGCGCTGTGTCTGACCTAGCCATCGCGAACACATTCTTTCAGAAGAAGCCCCAGCATCTTATTACGTACCGTAGTGGTGCCTACTCAACCCAAATAGATTACCTGCTGGTGCGACGGTGCCACATTGGCAAGGTTACCAACTGCAAAGTCATCCCAGGCGAAAGCCTAACGGCTCAACACCGCCTCCTTGTCCTGGACTTTGCGGTTGTACCGAAGAAGAGAGTGAACGAGAAACGCAAACCCCGCACTAAGTGGTGGTTGCTTGATGGTCCTAGGCAGTCGGACTTCATCGCGGAGGTCGAGCATCTTAAGATCAGTGCTCCGCATGAGTCCGCTCAAGAGATCTGGAGTAGGATCCATTCAGCAATCACCGGTGCGGGTAAGCGCGTCCTTGGCACTTCTCGTGGTGGCCGCACCGTAGGAAAGGAGACGTGGTGGTGGGATGACGGGGTGCAGGAGGCGACTCGGAAGAAGAAGGTTTTATTTAAACAGTGGCAAGGGTCCAACTCTCCGGATGACAGGGAGGCATATGGAGCGGCTAAGCGCGCTTGCAAAAAAGCTGTAGCCAGAGCCCGCAGCAAAAGTCTGGCGCCCTTATACGACAAGCTGGAAACTGCGGAGGGGCAAAAGCTTATTTTTAAGCTGGCGCGTGGCCGGGAGAAAGCTACACGGGACATTAGCAAATGTCTTTGTGTAAGGGACGCCCAGGGTAAGCTGCTCTACGATGCCCCCTCTGTTAAGGAGAGATGGTGTACATACTTCGCGGAGCTGTCTAACAAACAGCATCCCCATAACCTTCCTCCGGAACCGCCTCCTAACCTTGGGCTTATTTCCCCTATTTCCCCCGACGAAACCCGCATTGCTCTTCGCCACATGAAGAACCGGAAAGCGGTCGGGCCTGACAATGTGCCAATTGAAGTGTGGAAGGCGATGGGCCCACATGGTGTGGACCTTCTGACGGATCTTTTTAACCGCATCCTGATCACCAAGGAAATGCCGAACCAGTGGCGATTTAGCCTGACTATCCCTGTTTACAAAGGCAAAGGTAGCGTACAGGATTGTGGTAGCTACCGCGGTATCAAGATCATGTGCCACACCATGAAGCTCTTCGAGCGCATCATTGACACACGGCTCCGTAGCGAGTGTACTGTCTCTGAGTGTCAATATGGCTTCCGGGCGGGTAACAGCACCATGGACGCAGTGTTCGCCTTACGGAATCTGGCTGAGGCTTACAGAGAGAGAAGGAGAGCTTTGCATATGGCCTTTTTAGACCTGCAGAAGGCCTTCGACTGTATACCTCGGCAGTCCATCTGGTGGGCACTGCGCTTCAAGGGCGTTCCCGAGGCCTATATTGACATTATCAGAGACATGTACCGCGATTCCGTGTCCTCTGTCCAGACCGCTGTTGGCGAATCGAATGGCTTCCCAATATCTGTTGGCGTTCATCAAGGCTCGGCTCTTAGCCCGTTCTTGTTTAACGTAGTGCTCGATGTAGTTACGGCAAACATCCAAGATCAGCCTCCATGGCTAATGATGTATGCCGATGACATCGCCCTCGTTAATCAGAACAAAGCCCATCTTGAGCGCAAAGTCAACATTTGGAAGGACACGCTTGAAAACGGTGGTCTGAGACTAAATGTGGCGAAGACTGAGTACATGTCCTGTGGCAGCACGGATACAAACACCATCCGAATAGGTTCGGACCTGATCAGAAAGTCCGATACGTTCAGGTACCTTGGATCCGTGCTGCACGAGTCTGGCATCGTGGACGACGATGTCCAAGCATGTATTGGCGCGGCTTGGGCGAAGTGGCGCGAGGTGACGGGCGTTGTATGCGACCGCAAAATGCCTCCGAAGCTCAAGGGGCAGATATATAAATGCATCATTCGGCCTGTCCTACTGTACGGGGGCGAGTGTTGGCCAGCACTAAGCAGACACACCCAGGAGCTTCGCGTCACGGAGATGAAGATGCTGAGGTGGATGAGTGGCGTAACGCGATCCGATCGCATGCGCAACTCATACATCCGAGGTAGTCTTGGTGTCCGTGACGTGGGGGAAAAACTGCAAGAGTGTCGTCTGCGATGGTATGGCCACATCATGCGCCGCCCTATGGAGTACGTTGGTCGGAGATGCATGAATATGGCTGTTCTTGGGGCTAGGCCCCGTGGTCGCCCTCGCAAGCGCTGGCTGGACGTCGTCAAGTCCGACATGAGAGCCAATGGCCTGACTGAGAAGGATGTTGAAGATCGGGCAAAGTGGAGGAAGCTAAGTAGGAAGGCGGACCCTGGCAATAGCCGGGATTAACGCCAGGTGGAAGATTGGGGTCGGCTTTCAGTCCAACCGGATCGAGCTGAATACCAGTATTTTACGTAGAGCGGCTGCATACTAGACCACAAACTATTAACTAGGTAATACTTCTTGTGACAATGTGTAATGGCTGCTAAATATTTACAAATGACAGTCTTGACCATCGGCTTTATCTACTGATCGTAAAAATAATAGTGAAAAATTAAGTAAGGCTGCAATCCTGAAACTCAGGTTTGCTGAAAGTAATTAAAGTAATTAAAAACTTGAAATTATGATCAAAGGCACCAAAAAAAACCCACAAAATTACGTAGAAGTTGGGGTTTGGGAGAGACTTATGTCCAACAGTGGACGTTTTTCGGCTGATATGATGATGATAATGACGTAGAAGTGGATCATGTTTGTTTTAATTAGATTTTTTGAGCATAGCTTTAACAACATTGGGCTCTTCAATAACCAAATCTGACTTTATCTATCTGTTTTTGGCGGTTTAATCCTGGTGAGAAAACTAGCAACTGACACAACAGTGTTTCATTCAATGCCAAACACAGAGCAAGAAAAATATTTCTATCTTTGCCTTTAATATCCAAACTATTTATAGTATCTCTGATATCTCCAATTCAAAGGTGAATTCTTGCTTGATGTGATAGAACTACGAGAAGGATCCACGTGAAGCTGATACTACTTCAATGGGATTATCTGTTCTTAACAGTGAATGTTATTGATATACATGTGGTTATGTAACAGTAGGTATTGAACTTGATCAGTAGGTTTTTATTTGACCTTTATAGATCTCAAGCAGTAAAAAATAATTAATGGCAATATTAATTTACTGTAGAGTAAAAAATATAAATGAAGTTCTTTTTTCCAGGAATTTAGCTTAAAATATATTCAGTGGACAAAAAACTCTAAGCAACAGCGCATAGATGCAAATTCCTTTGGTAGATCACTTAATAGGAAAATCTAATACACTAGAATCTGTCTGTCACTGGATTTTTGCAAACAACGTTACTTCGTATTAAATATTGTGAAATAGTAAAATTTTTATATCATTATATTGGGAAAATCAATCAATTTAATTCGATAATCTACAATTTCCCCGTGTCTGCACATTCGTGAGATTTCAAACTCTTCCTTAGTTTGATTTCAATCTTACGATATTTCCAATATTCCGGTAATACGAGTATGTATCGTAAAGCATACCTTATCGGTCCGATAAAGCATTTAAAAATGAATATTTTCACCCAGCAACAATCAAAAGTGAACACTTTAACCGGGTCTGTCTTTGAATCCTATTTATAGGACGTTTCAGCTAATCCGATGTAAATTGGTGTTTACAGGATGAGTGTCAGCCAGCTGTAATCTCGTGAGGTGCGGCGCTCAAAGTAAATGGATTATATTCAACGTTTCCAACTCAACTCAACTCAACTCAACTCCAACGTTTTTGATTTAACGTAGGCGTAAGATCCTTAGCCGAAAATAGGCTCAATCTTATGTGAGCATTAATAAAATTAAACCCATCCTGCGCGATAAATGGTAAGCTGATAATTAAAGCCTCGTATCCTACATGACACGTGACGTCCATCATGTTTAGCAACGTGCACAACAACACGCGACGTTCCCACCAAGCATGCAACATTGCAATGTTACCGTTGCGGAATCAATGCCGCTACAAGAAAAACCAACGGAGCAAATCTACATCGCAAAAAAAGAACCGCAATGCCATCTATTCAACTAGCAGCAAACTACCACGTCAAAATCCTGCATCGCACAAGCAGAGTTTCCTTGCGATTTGAACATATACATCATCATCATCATCATCTGCCTAGCCTTTTCCCAACTATATTGGGGTCGGCTTCCAGTCAAACCGGATTCAGCTGAATACCAGTATTTTACGTGAAGCGGCTGCCTACCAGACCTCCACAACCCATTAAATGTGTAACATGGTATTTCTTGGCAGGACTGGAGTCAGATTTACTGGCTTCTGACAATCCGTAACGACTGCCAAAGTTCTACAAATGACAGCCGGGACCAACAGCTTAACGTGCTTTCCGAGGCACGGAGGAAACTCGGTATGTTAAGATGGTCACCCATCCACAGACCAAACTTGGCACTTGTTTTTCCTCGTTCCCGTGGGAATTTCGGGAAATTCTCTGACACTTTTCAAGGAGCGTTCATGCCAATATTCAGCTTTCTACGACCAGTAGTTACGGCTGTGCGCTGTCAGTCAGTAAAAACAGTAACAGTTGTAATCAGTTACTCTATGTTCAAAATAGGTATTAATAATAATAATCTTGCGAGCCTTCAGCTTATATACATCCAAACTTTACAACATCTTCTAGAATCACTACATTATCAAATCCCTTTCAAAACTAACACACCAAAAATATCTCCCAACCGCACTCAAAATAAGGTCCGCCACCAAAATAGCTCTGCAATATCATTTCTCATAGCATTAAAAGTTTCTCAGCATCTTGTAGTTGCTACTGCTTACCAACTTCCCTGTAACGAGCGTTAATGCCCCGGAGACAGTTTCTGAGTAGGCTAGGCATAAGTGGGTATTAGACGGTATTAAGTGTTTTAGTGCCATCTAATGTGGTAAGCTTGCGAGAAGAGTTTGCGTATTAGAGCGTGCTAAGATTTTAGGTTATGTTGTGGTTGACTTTTAAGATGACAGGCATGGAAATGCAGATGAATAAGAAAAAAACGTGAGAAACAATTATAATACGAATTTGGAGGTAGAAATTGAGAGAATTGGTTTATTCCGCCAGAAAAGAAAAAGCAGTGGAAGATGCCTTGACTGTGTGGAAGATCAAAAATTGCATTGAATTTGATTGCCATGATATGCGGAGGAATGAAGAAAATAACAGGTGATAAATTGACTATAGTGAAAGATGAAGACACTATGCTCAGAAAGAGAGTGACTTCTCAAATGATTAGGTAATAGAGAAATGTGGGAGAAGAAGTCATACCGCACTTAAGACTAATAAATATTTGGTCAACTGGATCCACTCGAAATGGACCCACAGGATCACTGAACCCATCACATTATGAATAGGTCGACTTGACCCAATGCCCCATTTCATTATTAGTACAGTCACGGAATAAAGCCAAATATTTCAGTTCATATTTATGTCTTAAATATACCAATATTCAATTAGGTATTCGCACTTATGCACCATATTTTTATCCACTAACACTAAAACTAAATTATTTTTTCTGTAATCTAAATTAAATACACGAGCACCGCTTATTTCAAGATCAAGCTAGGGTTAATTATGTCTTGATTTAACTTACATGTAACTAATTTAAAAAAGATTTCATAATTTGATATTTTTACTTTATATACTATATTAAGTATTTATTAAAAAGTTCAAGTATCTATAACTAATAAAAATAACTACGTACATTATGAATATACAAAACCAAATACGATCAGGCGTCGAAAAATTCCTCCGCATCGCTGTCATCCGGAAACGTGCCCAGAAGACTGGCAGCGTTGCCACGTTGAATGGCAATGCTAACTCTTTGAGCAAAGAACGAGCCAGCCCTCTGGTCACGCAAAGTGTCGACCAGTCGGCGAGAAATGTCCTTAAAAAGGAGACGCGCACTCGGACCCCATGACCCTAGTTTTCGACCCCAAACGGCTCAAAACTGTAATTACCAATAAGGTTACAGTATTTGCGCCGCTTGAGGGCCTCAGCAGCCGCAGCAGCAGCGCCGGCACAGCTTGCCGTACTTGGAACATGTGATGGCGCAAGGGTGTCGACACATGTTGCGTCCCACACCAGAGGCCTACCCACCTTCCACGGCACCAACGTCATACCAACTGGTCTCTTTCCATCGTCACGTACCAAGCCACTAGGTTCTAATACTGCAGGTACGCCGGCGGTGACAAGAGCTCGACGAATAATATCATTAATGCTAGCGTGTCGTGCTATCCGGCCTGTGCTCTTGCAGCAGGAAAGGCCATGGTGTCCGAGACTGTCGACAGGTACTCCGCAGTGACACCGATGCGGAGCAACACAAGGTGCGCCTAAGCGGAGACAGACCGCGATCCGAAACGATGCGTCATCCATCATAGTACCTATGGTGGATGACGGGAGTGCTTGAAGCCACAAACCCGACTCCCACTCTCCCACAGCTAACAGACGCGCGCGCTCAGCAGTATTCGATGATGTATGAATCAAGTAATTCCGTATAATACTGCAGAGCGGCTCATCCCATCGTCTCTGAGAGGTCAGGTTGTCGGGCAAATCCATGTTGGGACAAGCCATTTTCCAAGCATTCAACGCATCGGTCAAACACGGTACCTCAAAATTAACCAGTGAGGATGAAAGAATATTCCTGGTTAATGTATCAGTACTGTGGACCGAGGAGAGGAAGGCCGGTAAACTAATACTTGTAATTTTGCGGACGCCGAGTCCACCCATGCGAATGGGAAGTGTGGCTTGCTGCCATGCTCGGTCGTCCAAGGCCACATTTAGGATTGAAGAAAGTGTGTTTCTAATAATTTGGTCTACTTTTTCCAAAAGATGTGAATGTTTCCATAGATGAGAGGAGCGAAGGCTATATGTGAATTTTGGTCCAAAGCAACAATATCGAATAAGTGTAAAGGCCGAATGCATATTAATTTTGAAAAGTCTTTCCGAGACATCATTAAAATTTTGTATTTTCTGTTCAATGAATGTTGGAAAGGATTCATCAAAAATTGGAGAGCCCAGGAGGTGAAGAGAATTTTTATCAGTTACTTTGATATTCGGAGCTATAGTGTTAAATTTTGCTAAGGTAGTCTGTCTGTCAATCGTTTGGGGGAGGTAAATTTCGCATTTCGAAAGGTTGAGTTCTAGCCCAATTGAACTAAATTTATCCATCAAAAAAGTTAAATCTTTAAGGACTGTGTCTACATCACCTCCTAGAGTACCGTCATCCAAATACCAAACATTAAATTTAGAATTTAGCTGCCGAATTATGGGATTAATTGCCAAACTGAAAATGACTGGCCCAAGAGGGTCACCTTGTTGACAACCGACTGCTGACTCCAAAAGGTTTTCTTTATATAGTAATTTAGAAGGATGCCTGTAACATTGGTGAAGGAAACTGTAAATTTTGGGTATTTCGTTTTTAACTTCTGTCAACAAGGTGTCCCTATTCACAGAATTGAAGGCATTTCTAATGTCAACCTTAAGAATGACCTCACCTTCGTTGCTATTGAGATACGAGGACAAAGCGTGCACCGCAGCCTCACAGCCCCCTCTGGAACCGAAGCCCAGTTATAGGGGCTGGAATTTGCTGGCCAGAGATTCACTATAAAAAGCACAGCAAATTTTGGCTGCGATGCGCCTGTAGGTAGTCCCTACGGCAATGGGACGAATGCCGCCATCTTTTTTGCGCAGGGCACATAAGTTTGCCCCATACAAAATATCAATGACGGCTTCGTTCACATTGCCGGAGAGCATTAGGTTGATGAGGGCCGTCAGTTCCTTCAAAAGGGACTCACCAGCTTCCCCAGCACCTGCGCACATTAAGTCCTTCAGATGCTGAGGAGAAAGACCATCGAGGCCGCCGGCGGAGCCACTCCGGAAGGAACAGACGGCCGCACATACTTGTTGAACTGTAATTTCGAGTGAGTTTGAGTCTGGATCAGGGGGATCGGGGAAGGTGAGATCATCTGCCGGGGCAGGATGTTTGCTCTCCAGAGCCTTAAGTGTCTCTGGAGAGCACGGCGCAACCACATCGCTGCTAAAGATGATCCTAGCTGCGCCCCTGATATCACCTTCGCCTAGTTTGGATTCCACATGGTGCAATAAGCCTCTTTGGGGGAGGTGTGAAGAGGAATTTGGTTCGAAACTTTGTGCCGAAATGTTGCAGTTATCTTTAATTTGGGCTGTTAGCGTTTTTTTAGTTGCCGAATTTTTTGCACATATAAAATCCTAAATGGGAAGGTGAGCAGTTGCTCCCAAGCACTTTCTGAGTTCTCTCGGACGGCAAGGCGGACACAACGCGCCAAACTCGAAGCCACGGATGGTCTCGCGCCACGAGGAACTCTTTTCAAAACAGGTGTCGATGATTTTAATTTAGCCAGGGTTTTCCAAAGGGGTTGAGGGGGTGAATCAGGTGTTAAGGGTATGATTACAGTTGGGCATGATGAAGGCACACTGTGGGGTTTGTGTTTCTTGCCCACATGTACCTTCAAGCCTCGTTCACCCTTAAAATATCGTGCTTGGGAGCAGTGGGGGCATCTCACTAAAACATCCAGCGATGTGGCAGGTTGACTAGCACATCGAACGGTATCGCGTCTGTCGTCAAAACTTAGCATAAGCCTATCTATTATTTACAATACTTACAGATTTAATCATAGTTGCAAAAAAAACTTAGAAATCACAAATGTTGCACTAAAATTACTATTTACACTGCACCACTAATACATTTTCAAACAATACACAAAACACAAAAATTTTCACAAAAAAAAATATCAAAAACGTCAGTGTCAGGTTGTGACGACTGCGGCGCAGTCGCCCTCGAAGCCAGGGGCGCCCCGCGCACGCAAGGCCGTCTCCCAACCGTTGGTTAAGGCTGGAAACAGTGCTCGACCGACGGTGCGTCCTGACCGTACGTCCTGACCGTCAGCGCTGGTCGTCGGTCGAAAATGCATTTAGTGCTACACTGATGGCGAACTGCGTCGTTTGTGTACAGTTCACAAGAAAATTTATTCCTTTTGTTTATCGTCGAAATCTGGAATGAGTTCTTTACAAACTTCTTGCCAAGCACTTATTTTTGCATCACGGTCTTTATAAAATACAGACGATAAATCCCATATTGCCGGACGAAGCCGCACTTCATTAATAAGCCACACATAAATTTTACAATAACTTGTTCTTGTATAAGATGAAAGAAATAAAATCAATAATTAATCAATTTTCAATTTGATTGAAAATAAACGTTTAAGCCTAATTGAATTGCGTTTTATTATATTTTAACTAACCAATTTTGCGACCTTGACTAGTTACGTATAATCAAAAGATTTTTTTTTTAGTTTTAATGTGGGTCCAGTTAACCAATAAAATACAGAACACAATTAATTATGTGGTCAAGTGGACCCGCTGGTCCAACTTACCGAAGACTCTTAATAGTAAGAAAATGATGATGTTTTTGTGAAAAACAAAAGATCTTTAAATTAAATTGCATCTAGCTTAGTTCAAAAGCTTCAAATGTTTGCGAAAATCAGTAAACTCATCTACCATTTTTATCTAAACGTCCCAGCAAGAGCAATGCCGTAATATAATATGGATAAACATACATGCCATCATGTCTTATCTGAGACGCATTACATTTTAGGAAGCAATAGAGCCAAAGGGGTATGATATGAGTTTTCAAAGACCTTTCTGTTTATTCAAACTACAATCATACCGGGAAGGGGGGGAAAAGGCCACTTTAGAAGTATCATAATAGTAATCACGCAACAATCAGTCAAATTTCATTTGAATTAGGTTCAAGGTTGATTGGGAAAATTTGACAGTGACGTGTAGCGTTATTTGCTTTCTGATTCTGCTAAGTGGCCTTTTAAGGCCCTTGATATAATAAATCTGGAAGTTCATGTTAAGAATTTTGGATGTCTACCAATCAACCATGCTTCAATGGCTGAATGATTTGAATCAAATTTGGAACACAGGCTTAAAAATTATCTTGCTATCCTAAGTGACATGGTTTCCTGATTTAAGGCTATGCCCACGGGCGTATTTTTAATGCACTGACCACGCATGTTTTATGAACGCGCGTTCATAAAACATGCGTTCGGCGCTGTAGAAATTAAGATAAATTAAGGTAAACCTTAATTTTTATTATTTGTAGTTATAGCGTGTGTCTATATCTGTGATTTCAGCTGTCTATCTATTATGGTTCTTGAGATACAGCCCGCTGACAGACAGACGGACAGAAGGACGGATAGCGGAGGCTTAGTAATACGGTTCCGTTGGTTACCCTTTGGGTGCGGAACCCTAAAAAACCGCAGCGTACAAAGGCCCTTCAGACACAAGTTTCTTTTTGCCCCGGTAAATAAGCCACATGTGAGCTCACGAACGAAAAATACATCGGAGATGAAACAACCCTGTTGGCCGAAATAGATCGGATCACATCATCATTATCATCACTTTTTGCCCCATTTTATGCCTCGTGGAATTCCCTGCCGGAATCTGTTTCCTGCTACAACCTGGGAGTCTTTAAGTCAAGAGTGAATAGGTTACTTCTAGGCAAGCGTGCTCCATCTTCGACCACAATCATCGCTGACCATCAGGTAACATAGAAGTCAAACGCGTGTCTAACTATAATAAAAAAGTGCTCGATTTTCATGCAAGCAACGCTGCTAACAAAAACTAGCTTCCAATAACATTTTATTTACTACCCAAACAATACTGATGTTGAAGAACAAAGCGGTTTAAACTTATTTTCCAGTGTATTTAAAAAGCAATTCATCAAGGACGTATTCCTTGCAGCAAATACACTAATCGACTCGCAGTTGCTAGAAGCTATAGTTTCAAACTCGTTTCAAGTTCTTTGTTTGCTCTGTTTTGTCTTAATGTCTCATTTGATGTAAACATTTTACCGTTTTTTTTTTATGTAAACTGGTAACGAGTACAGTTAGATGAATGAACTATAAGGGATGCCCTTTGCTCAGTAGTACAGCACAGGTTAAGTAATATAACGAGCAGATCTTTAAAATCATCATCATGCATATTTTGATTCCCTACTAGGTAAGTAGATACAATTTAGCTACGGGCCCATCGAGCGGTCGGCCTTATATTTGGTGCATTGAAATCGTAACACAGAGCCGTGGCAGACTACGAAGGCAACGATGGCACTACGACATGGATGTAAAGAAAGAAATAATAGTATTTATTTAGCAAATACATGAAACACGCACGGTACATAACAATAACAAATAATGGTAGGGAAGCCAAAAACTAAGTGTGTGTCCACGGCTGCACTAAAAAGGTTCATTTCAGCGATATGTCAGACAGCCTGAGACTGTCTGGCGCTGGTTTTCTAATGAACTCTAAGGATGAGTGGCGGTTCATTTGAATCAAAATGATATGTAAAAAATATCATAAAAAAAACGTAGATAAAAGAATAAACAGATGTCTACTCTAGAAATGACAAAGAACCTTTGCCAGCACAGTAGTACAGTTCAGGCTAGACATATAATATTTTCAAACTTTTCCCTATGCCTACTTGGGAGATAAGGGGAGGAATGTTCATAATTTAAATCCTTTTTTTTATTTGTAATGGGTTTGCTCTTGGCTCTAGTCTATGTCAGAGATGACAGAGACAAAGTCTACGATGAAGCGAGCCTACCCAGAAGGAGCCTGTTCACTCTAACTTTGAAGAGATTAGGGTTGTAAGCTTTTGGAAACACAGACGCATGCAGAGAGTTCCACTCCTTTGCTGTGCGCATTACAAAAGACGTTTGAAAACGCTTAGTGCGAATTGGTGGAATAGCCACAAGGTAGGGATGGTAAGATGCAGTGTGTCTGGATGTCCGATGGTAGAAGGGGGCCGGTGGGATAAAAATCCTTACTAATATTATACATGCAAAAGTAACTCTGTCCGTCTATCTATCGCGCTTTCACGCCAAAACTACAGAACTAACTTAAATGAAATTTGATACAGAGATAGTCTAAACTAAAACTATTTCAAATTTCAAGTTTATAGCACTACTAATAGTTCTTGAGATATCCAGCTGTCACACCAAAAGGGTTCCTTTTTACCATTTTGGTATAGAACCCTAAAAATTAGAACAGTGCACATGAGGTCATATTACATAATAAAGCACTATAATAGTATTCATATTCTCAATACATTGGAACCATACCCCAAAACTTTCACAATCCAAGGCCACTTCAAAAATCAAAAAATCTCTCAGAAAATCCACAATTATTCCCTCGAAACGGTATAAGCGTTGTGTTGGTACATCGAAACTTACTCTGGTTAACGAGGAAAGCGGTCCCTCACGTCTTTACCACTCAATTTGTACGTAGCATTATGATATTGGTGTTGAAACTTGGCAACTTATATCGTGTTACTCCTTACTAGAGGTAGTTTTACTTTGAAAGGGTCTTGAGATTTTCTGGGGACGTTGGAGGGTGCGGACGCTTTGTGATGGTGGTGTATGAAATTATAATGTGTAATTACGGTTTGAATTCATTTATTTCTAAAGATTACAAATCACTTGTACAGAAATAAATACTTAACATCTAGATTTAGGTATACATTTTTATAGTCCAGGAGTATCGAGAGGTTTGGTATTAATATTACGAATTTATGAAGGTAATTTCTAAGAATTTTGTATTGACTACCGCCGTGCGACGCGTTGACGCAGTCGACGTGCGGTGTCTCGTTATCTTGTTTTTGTGTTTGAAATCTAAGAACTCGTTTACACTAGAGATAAATAAATTATATTAGTTAATTAATTAATTATTTTTTATTGCCTTTCAAGATGTGACATTTGAGTAGCTTTTTAAATAGTGATGGCGATTGTGTGGTTTTTATGTCTTTTGGTAGTGAGTTATAAAGTTTTGCTCCTTCATGAAGTATTGTTTTTTTTCCATAGTTTGTTTTAGTTTTTAGGTATGTGTGAGTCTTGTGCGGGCCTCAGAATACGTTTTTGTACTTGTATGCTTTTTGTGAATGTAATAATTCTTGTTTATTGTGGATACTGTTCCGAAGGCATGCCTGGGTAGGTGGAGGTGAACTTGTTAAAGAAACTTTTATCACACCCACAATATTATACGATTAGGTTCTTTTTATTTGAGACGTGTTTTGTTTTAACTGTAATCTAAGTCAAAGGTGACGCAGACAAAGTCTACGATGGATTGAGCTTACCCAGAAGAAGCCTTCTATGATCTGGCTATTGATGATACTGTAACTTATGAGATGAGAATTGAATGCGTTCGGAAACACAGACACAGGTAGAGCTACCACTCCTTTGCTGTGCGCATTACAAAAGACGTTTGGAAACGCTCAGTGCGAATTGATGGAATAGCAACAAGGTAGGGATGGTAACTTGCAGAGCGTCTAGATGTTCGATGTTAGAAGGAGCCAGTGGAAAGAGATCGTGGAGTTATTTGACACACTAACAGCAGTACAATCTGTAAAAGATTGACAAGCAAGACCTACAAACCAACAACCAACAATTGCTGCTTATTATTGCATATTGTTGTTTTGGTTGTTGCAACAAGTGTTGTTTTGTAGAGATAACGTCATACAAAGCAACAATAACTATGTCGCGAATCATTTAGGTATAATAATCATTTATTTCAAGTTTCATAGACTCAATAAAATATTAATCATAAACACATAGTCACATTCAATTATCATTATCAATCACATACAAACATACATACCTACACAGTTAAATTTATAATTCAAATAAAACAACAAATGGGTACTAAAGACGATGCAGCGATGCTACATTACCTGCGTTCAATGTGTAACCCACAGCAATGATTAATGTTGGCGCAATCGCCCCTTTCCGCGAACGCAGTCAACATGCTGTTGGAGCTCCCCCGCACTCACCAAACCAGCGAGGTACCTCTCTTGCGCTTTGTTGTATAAAAACAATCTACGCGTGCTTCCGCAAACATTGTCGAAGCGCTACAGTAACGGGGGTAACCCAACAGCATCCTGAACGCATTGTTAAACTAGACACGAAGCGTGCTGTACGATCTCTGCATGTAGTTAGTCCATAGACTGCATGTGTATAAAGTATTGCAGCAAGCTATAAAGAGAGTAACTTTAACTTCTGCTGAGCATCGTGCGAACCTACGGATCACCATATTCGCCCTGACCGAAGCTCATAAGCTCTTCATTTTGAACTCCCAAAGACTTGAACATTGTTACCACAGATAAGTTATTTTCTTGTGAGAAGTTTTACAAACAAACACACTTCAATTATAAAACAAGTTTGAGAACAAAAAACAACATTTGATTTCGTTTCCCAACTGCAGTCTTCAGACACCACGCTACACAAAGTACAAAACCGTATATTCAACACAAAAACAAGCTTTTATTTTTCTTTTCCAGACAGCTAATTACATTAAAGACAAAGACTGACCCTCTAAGAGTGCAACGTCCAGGGACGCATTTGTGGAAGATTCGCGAACAAGTCACGAAACAATTTGCTAGAAATTTACTACCTCCGGAGAACTCTTAAGGATGCGGAAACTTATTAAAAGAATGGCGTTCTTGGATTAGTCTTGATCTTTGTTGAAGGAGAGATGTGGGTGGTTGGCTTGCTATTCGATTTCTTATAATATCATACTACCGGTCAGAAATAAAAACTTTGTATTCTATTCTAATATTATATATTCGAATGTTTGTGATGATGGATAGATGGATGAATGTTTGTTTGTTACACTTTCACTTGAGAATGCCTGAAACGATCTTTGTGAAATTTTGCACAGGGGTAGACTATAGCATAGAATAAAACATAGGCTACTTTTATCTCAGGATCATGTTTCCTAAGGAACACGCGGGTGAAGCCACGTGGCAGAAGCTAGTACTGTTTATGAGTGAACTTTTGTTTAAATACCAGTACAACATTGCCGATGAAATGACGACTAATAAAGAAGCAGGAAGAAGAAGACATGTTGTACAAATAAAAAAAAGAGATTTTGAGAGTATTACTCGGGTAAGGAGGCTACATTGAGATAAAGAACACGTTACTTCACAGATTGATCGGTATGCCTGTGGCTCTAAAGAAGTCTTTGCTGAACCACTAGAACCGAATAGTATCGATTCGTAGACTTAAAAATTCAAATAGCAGTGTCTTTGTCGAAGACACAGAACTTCGGTGTCGGGTTGAGTTACGTAAACATAAATAAAAGCAGGTGTTATTAATAATCTATATTTTTGCTGCTTTATTAAAGTATTCTCTCAAATAAATAACCCAGAAAATGCTCAAATTCTGCAGTATATACGAGAACCGTCGAACCGGGCCTGGTTCTGATCGGAAGGCGATCCAACCAATGCTCGCCGTACGTAGGTCTGCGCCTATGGTGGCCGGAAATCGCCCTACGACTCCAGATGCCCGGGGCGTCTTCTTTTGTTGCGGCGGCTGGGGCCTGGGGCCCTCTCTCTCACGAGTTCGGCCTCCTCCTTCATTAGTATTACTGTTTCGTAGAAAAAGGTGGCTGTTTCCCATGCCTCCTCGCTCCAGACTATGGATTGAAACCGCCACCGATTGCTCGACGAGGACACAGCGGTGCTCCACTCAAGCAGGGCAGACCTTCACCGTATGTTCCACCGGGTCCTCCGGGCTATCCTCGCAGTGTTGATACCCGGGTGTATCCTCCCGCCGAATTTGAAACAGGTATCTCCTGGCAGGCACATATTGTACATTCCAACGAGCCTACTTTCTGAGCTAGAAAGTTATGCCAAATAATTACATAGGAATTTCAAACAATAAGTAACTCTAATTACAAATTCGAGGAAAAGCCGCAGAGCCTACAACAAATACGAAAATTAACCAACAACAAATGAGTGAAACATGCTTAACATACTGAGGTGGTTTGTAGTTTTCAAAGAGTATTAAATTACCAAATACCATCTATTAAGTTAAGTTAAGTCCTTTTAACCGACGTAAAAACGGAGGAGGTTCAGAAGTCGAGGCGTACATTCTTTTTAAGGATGGGAAATCATCAAATGAGTCCTCCCGCTCTGGGCGAAGCAGAAGGGAGTGTCAGACTCTTACTGACTGAAATCCATCCGTGTTCCTCATAATGCCCTTTGCTTTTTAGGGTTACAATGACTCTTTAGAACTAATTCCGCAACCAACTATAGATGGTTCTTGGCATTGGAAAAGAGAAAAAATAGAAACAGAGTTTTTAGAAAAACGTGATTCAAAATTAAATTTCCTGAAATTCCTATGCGCACGGGTAAAGACGGGATAAACGTGTACGAAGTCGCGGGAAAAAGCTAGTATTACATTATAAAACAAGAAAAACGAGGTTGAGTGGGGTCATAATCTAAAAATCTAATAGTTTCCTGTTACGACGGCTTTTGGGAGACGTGCAAAAATACTAATTAACCGTTTACCTTCACCAGGAACCTCAACTCAATTCATCAGCTAAAACACAAAGCCAGCAGGTAAATATTCCGCTTAACCACCAAACAAACGGTAGCGTTATGACGAATTAGAAACACGTGTAAATTACCAAGTCGTGTTTGAACATGATTACTCCATGTTCCTCACAGCTGATTCCGCTTATTAATAATATTATCATTAGGAGAACAATTATTATTGTTTCAGGTAAACGAACACACCTGATATTTGGAGGTATAAATTTATGGAATGATAAAGTGGCAGGTTTCATACGCAATGTTTCACGTGTATGTGTGTCTTCAGAAGTGAATCTATGGATATAAATATGATGGAGAGACTTGGGATCTGATGATGGACATACACGAAGACGTATTTTCATTAAACAAGAAATAGAAAGTCCTGTTGCTGAGGATAAAATTATGCAAATACTGCTGTATAATACTGTACAATGCCGTATGATGTACGGCCGGTGCTGTCGTAAAAAATAAAACCATCCCTCACTTCCCGTGGGTGTTGTAAAAGGCGACTAAGGGACTCGCCAGAGAAAGAGCAGCAGCGTTCTCTGTAAAACACAAGACTATACACTGCGATCGCCAATCCGCCTGCCAAGCGTGGCGATTATGGCAACCTCCCCCCATTTGGAGGAGGCTTATGTCCAGCAGTGGACGTTTTTCGGCTGATATGATGATGATGATGTACAATACTTATGTCACGGCTCACCCAATTAAATAGTTAAGCTCTATAATAAATCTTTAATAATAATAATAGGTATGTGCCCGACCCAGTTTGCCAATAAGCCTGATATAGTGGTGATAGACTAGAGCGTCGCGCAATGATTGTTGATATAGCAGTCCCTCATGACGAGAACCTCGTGAAGTCAGAGAAAGATAAACAAACGAAGTATCTTGACTTGGCTCGCGAGGTTGTCGACATGTGGGATGTGAACACAGCAGTTATTGTGCCGATAATCGTGACGGCCAATGGCATTATTGCCAAGAGCCTCGACCAACATCTCAAGAGGCTCTCGTTGGGCAGCTGGATCAAGGGCTTGATCCAGAAAGCAGTACTCCTGGACACGGCGCGCATCGTTAGGAGGTTCCTCTCTCAGAAGGCCTGACCACCGGTAGCTTGGACCCTGTTCCCGATACCGGTGGGCTACTATTTTTTATATTTTTTAATGTTTTTTTGTATTTTTATAGAAATATTTAAAAATGTAATTAGTATGTAGGTATATATAAATGAATAAATGAAATAATAATAATATGTTCCCGATATCGGTGGGCTACTATTTTTATATTAAAAAAAAAAAAAAAAATTAAATGTTTTTTATTTTTTTTATTCAAATATTTAAAAATATAATGTATATGTTAAGTTAAATGAATAAAGGAGATAATAATAATAATTTATCTCTGAATATTTATCTCTAAATCTGATGCCTCTAATTACGCACAATTCGAAAGTGATACTTTTCCAATCATATGGAGGCAGCACAGAGGTAAAATGGCCACAGTAGGTACGGGACAATCTTGGGCACTAAAAATGCGCATACGTGGACGGCGCGCTGTGTTTCACGCGCGCCTCAAAGAGCTGTCAGCGTAAAAGACGGGGCCCGCTAGGGCCAGTGCCTGCTGGGGCTGCGGACTTCGTTCGAAAGAGGCACCGTACCCTGGAACGCAAAGGGCACTGGGAGAAACGCGGATGGGTTTAGTCAGTAAGAGTCTGACACTCCCTTCTGCTTCACCCAAAGCGGGAGGAGTCATTTGATGATTTCCCAACCTTAAAAAAAAAAGGTAGTTAATCTTCAAATGAGACCTCCATAAATACTGCTAAAATTTCCCTAAAATGACACTAAATTACTACAACTGTAATTCTACCATAATTCTAACAAAACGCTTCGTACATCACATTCCTGAACTAATTGAACACGATTTGTATCTGTTCTGAGCCACAAGTTACATGTGTTTGTCATTTTATGCGTGATTTACTTCTACACTTTAGTAAATTGGCAATTATTTAATTGTAAACAGTGTGCTGTGGTTTTGGCTGAACCTTGTCATTATATTTTAGTAATTAAATATGGCCGTCCACACTTGTATTTAGACTTCCTTTTCTTTCATTATTAATTAAAATACCTATTACTATTGTTGGTTGTTTTCAAGGATGGGAAAATCATCAAATGACTCCTCCCGCACTGGGTGGAGCAGAAGGGAGTGTTAGACTCTTACTGACTAAAACCCGACCGTGTTCTCCTAATGTCCTTTGGGCTCTAGGGCCTCGGTGATTCTTTCAAACAAATTCCACAACCCTTGCAGTTTTAATTTTGTTTCATAAGGTAAGTAACCCTATGAAACGAAATTCATTCTTTTTTTTTCTGCTGTATCTAATGTGTTTCAAAAAAAATTATCGACGAGTTAAAAATTGATTGCGAGTCAAATAATATAATTGACTGCAGGACAATTCAACCTTTCACAATTTGTCACATTGATTTTAGTTCCAGAAACTGGTCCATAATTTCGAACACACGGGGTGTAAGAGAAATGACGCAAAACCTGGGTTTTCTCGGGTTCATGGTTGACTTTAAAAAAAAAAAAAAAAAAACGGACAACCTCCTCCTTTTTTTGTAGTCGGTTAAAAATTAAATCATGTTGATGACTACGCAACACTGTTTTCAAGTTATGGGCTTTTTTCATAAAAAGCTTTTTCTCCACACAAGGAATTTCTCCTGTATCGTGGGTGCGTTTACAAACATATAAACTCACATACACAAACTGCCAGACCCGAAACTACTATCTGTAGGCCATAAAAATATTTGTTCCGTGCCGGAATCGAACCCGCGACACGCAGCGCAGCAGTCAATAGCTCAACCACTGCGCCAACCATATCGTTGTTACGTTTATTACTACTACTTAATTCGAGTTTATTCAAACTAAGAGCTTTTCTATTGTGAGACTCACCCAAATAAAATTACAAACAAACCAAAAAATCCTTTTCAACTCTCTTCCACAATTTTGACACTAACACTTGTTGCAATAGGAAATGCGGACGCACTAACCACGGAAACTAATGACTTGGCCGTTCCACGCCATATTGAGGGGCTAGTGGCTAAATGGCTGGATCTAGATATAGCTTGAAAACGGTTAAATAAAAGTCGAAATGCTCGTGTACGTATGGCGAAATCAAATGGAATGTTCGAGGTTTTAAACGAGTGTGATCGCTGGAGAAAAGGGTTCGTTCGTCGTTCAGTTTGAATGAGTGAACTGTATTGAATTGAATGAACCTGAATTTTATTATGTTCAGTTTTTAGGCCATGTTATATCTATTGAAAAATACATGACTTACGTACCTTTAAGTTCGCAATTCAAAAATTATTTAAAAATCGAATGTGTAAAATTAAATATTATTGGAATCTCAATACCCAATGGTTTTCATCCAAAAAGTCTAATTATTTGGACCTTTTTTATTTGAGATAGATTTGCTCTTAGAAAGAAGGAGACAAAGAAAGAAAACTACCTAGTTTATTTGTAATTACATTGTATGTATATGTGCACACAATGTATTTCGGTACAAATAAAAGGAAATTTAATTTTAAATCGATATAACATCAGTCTCTTGACTGTAGCTAGGTCAGAGATGACAAACGATACACCGATATATCACACAATTTTATAATTTATTTATTATATGCTTACTTTGTTATTTACTCATCATCTGCCTAGCCTTTTCCCAACTGTATAGGGGTCGGCTTCCAGTCAAGCCGGATATAGCTGAATACCAGCGGCTGCCTACCAGACCTCCACAACCCATTAACTGGGTAACACGGTACATCATGGAAAGACTAGAGTCAGATTTACCGGCTTCTGAACATCCGAAACGAATGCCAAAGATCTACAAATGACAGCCGGAACCAACGGCTTAACGTGCTTTTCGAGGCACGGAGGAAACTCGGTATGTTAATATGGTCACCCATCCACAGACCAACCTTGGCAAGCGTTGCTTAACCATGAAGATCGACCCGTGCGGCTGTTATTATCTAGCCACGAGCATTTCAACTTATTTTGTTATTTACTAAGTCATTTATTATGTCAAATTCCAGTTTTCAGTTCCAGTTTCACGTAGAATTTACTCTGTACCTACAACTTTAATACCACACTAGCTTCGAGGCTAAAAACTACTAAATACAATTTTATTAGCAACTTTTTATCATTCGTTCTTATTCAGTAGGAGGGCCATCCGTATGCACCGAGGCACTCTATTCCATTACGAAGCAGTAGAAGTTTAGTGCGAATTGTGTTGGCACCGCGCGAGTCACGTTCCAAACGGACATGTGCCTCTGAATAGTGCATAAGTAGGTATATAGGGATTGTATTGGCTAGCTGCTGGTATTAAGTTTTTTTATAATTTGGTTGCGAGAAGATGAGCAAAAGGTCAAAATGATATGTATTTGATATTTTCATGTTTAGAAACGATCTTCTTTCTGTCTTTCTAGCACTTCGCTCGCAATTTTGTCCGTGCTGCAATTTTCTTAAGGATCCCTATTTTTTTCTAACAATAAATGTAACATGTTACTCAGTGATAATGTAGCTTTTTAACGGCAAAATAATTTTTGATATCAATTCAGTAGTTTTTAAATAGTGTAGCGAAATAAAAAATGTTATCGCATAAAACACGTATCATATAATTTTGTTTTTTTTTTTTTGAAAAAATGAATCTAAATGGTAAGTATAAAAAAATATAAAAACAGACAAATACAAAAATACACTAAAACATATTTCGTACTGGTGAATAAAAAAATGTTAATTTTGAAGCAAAAAAATGCGAAAGAAATCGGTCACGGTTTTAAATTTGTTAGCAAAAACTACCTTTAAGAAAAGCGAACTTCTACACCTTCAGATAGTGATTGCAATCAGTACTGAGATTTGGAAGCACCTAAAGTTACAAATAGGAGTTGACTTTACAACTCCTAGACAATATGCAAATAGGAAATAACCAGGAAAAACAAATTAATAATTAGTAAGAAATGCAAACTAATATAAATATAATCAACAAAATTTAAATACTCGTATCTTTTTATAAATAAAGTGCGTGGATATCCCGGAGATCGAAGGATCGATGTTCAACTGGATCACGTTTTCTAATAGAACTCTGAAAGTTGTATTGCTCACGGTTACTAGGAAAGAATCTTCTTTATTACGGGAGGTAGACCTTAGACCGTGGATTGTAGACCTTGGACCGTAGATCGTAGACTGAAGACCGAAGACGGAAGACCGAAGACTGAAGACTGATACCGTCGGCTGCGATCGGTATCGGTCTTGTGTTTAAATAAATAAACCTTCTGATGTTTTTGATGTTTTTGAACTCCCTTCTTGAAGAAATTTTATATAATCTTAGTACATCGAAACTGGGTAGGTACTTTATGATCAATTTACAATAAGTATTCAATTCACTTGATTCAAGATAAAATTGTCATTTAAAATTCAATCCAAACGTTCACTAGATACTGAAAATATTTTTTTTGACCAATATTCCTTTGACATTTCTGAAGGAATCGGAACTTGAATTCTTTTTGTTCAGAAGAAAAAATACTGTCCACAATAAAAGAGGTTAAATCAAGAACAAAGAGTTTTAAAACAGATAAAACTATTATGCAGTATACACAATGCTGCAATAGGTATAATTTAAATCTGTCCTCTTTATAGTATTAGTGTAGACTAGGGATGTTACGGAGGTGGTACTATCGGAACCGAAATCGGAGTCGGATTTTTTTAATTTGGCTTTTCGGAGTCGGAATCGGAGTCGGAGGATGAGAAGGAGTCGGAATCGTAGGAAAGATGTGTAAATAAAATAGTACAAAACATTATTCACTCAGCCTCTTTAATTTCAATAAAAAAATAATAAACCTACCTGACAGTCACAATAAAAATAGTCACGTTTTTATAGCAGTTAGCTCATTAAATCAAATTAATTGACTCCATAAGTAGCTAATCATTTTTAATAAACCTCCGGAATCGAAGTCGGAAATTCCGACATATCGGAAGCGTAGTCGAAGCTCCGTAACTTCCATGGTGTAGACTAGCAACCCACCCAGTTTCCCATATACTTCCCATGTAGGCATGATTTTTTGCAACATCTTCGACAATCATCGTCATGTTTTAGCTACAAAACCTTAACGAACTATACACACAAACGTTCCTCATGTATCACTCCGTCCTTTGATGAAAACCGTATGAATATTAGTTCAGTAGTCGCGGCGAAGTGGCTTTGTTACATAATTATGTAGTAGATTTGGTTAGCGTTATTTTATCTAACCATTTCTGTACGATCATCATGTGTCAGAGTTGAGACCGCGTATGGGCAAACGTAGTAAAACGTAGTAAACGGATGGATGCGGACTGCTCAAGATGGGGACAGTAGGCGCTCTTTAGGGAGGCAGTAATGCAAGCAAAGGAGGAAACCGAACGTGTGAGAGAGAGGAAAGCCGCCTCAACAGATGAAGACGCCCCGGGCGTCGGGAGTTGCAGGGCTATCTCGCGGGCGCGGGCCTGCGGACGGCGAGCATTGGGTGGCTTGCCATGTGATCGGAAACAGGCCGAAAGCGCGCTGTGTTCCACGCGTACCTCAAAGAACTCTCAGCAAAGAAGACGGGGTCCGCTAGGGCCAGTGCCTGCTGGGGCTGCGGACTTCGCTCGAAAGACGTACCGTAGCCCTGGAACGCAAAGGGCTCTTGGAGGAACACGGATGGGTTTTAGTCAGTAAGAGTCTGACACTTCCTCTTGCTTCACCCAGAGCGGGAGGAGTCATTTGATGATTTTCCATCCTTAAAAAAGGCGCTCTTTAGGGGAGACTTACGTTCAGCAGTGGATGGATATTGGCTGAAATGATGATCATGAGCTTTGTACAAAACTTAAGGTATAAACAGCCACACCTCCTTCACGGTGGACTGAGTGAGAATTTGTAAACATTTAAAAAATAATAAATAAAATAAAATGTGTTTATTATCTTAAATCAATACAATTCAGTTGCCGGGGCTTCCCAGAAAGTAATCCGAAGATACTTGTGATGGGATAAACCTCGCTCTTCCTCGATTAATTTACAAATTGATTCGTTGTGCTAATTTGGTATAAGTTACACATTTTTTTTTTTTTTTATAAAACCAATAAAAGAGAAGTAAAAATCATGTTTATGGCAGTGTGTGAAAAACTAGAGTGTGTTTGTATTAATGTGTGTTTATCAGTGTGAGAATGTATATTTTGTGTGTATGAGTGGATGTGTTTGTGAGTGGGCGTGTGTATGTGTGAATGAGTGTAGAGGTGCGCTGGAAAGTGTGTGTGTGTGTGTGTGTGTGAGGGTGTGTGTGTGTGTGTGTGAGTGTGAGTGTGTGTGTGTGTGAGTGTGTGTGTGTTGGAGAGTGTGTGTATGTGTGTTTGTATGCATGAAGTTCAACCCAGATTCACCAAAATGTCCTCCACGGCATCATAATCAAGTGTGAAGAGCCATTCCGTCAATGTCTTCTTACACCTATACAGCTGCATAGGGTAGATGTTAAGTATGCGATTTACTCTATTATAAACGCGTGGGCCTTGAGTTACATTTTGGCGACTGGCAAAAATTGAACGTGCTGAGTATGTAGGGGCTACTATATCACACCGTCTTTTTTTAAGTTTGGCATGGCTAAAGGGTAGAATTTTGTGATATCTTAGCACCATGTGTAGTATGTAGAGTTTTCTAACGGAGAGCAGCTTAGAGCTTGCGTATAGAGTTTCAGTAGGGAACCTGTAGGGCTTACAGTACATGACCTTAATCAAGGATCTCTGTGCCCTCTCTAGAACTATAAAATACGACTTAGCTGCTCCTCCCCACACAGAGATACAATATATGATTACGGATTGGGCCAGTGCGATATAAATTTTATTCTGTAGTTCTGCATTCATAACATGTCTCAGAGATTTGAAAACCCATATGAGTTTTCTTACCCTCCCTATAGTTAGTTCGAGGTGTGGGTACCAGCTTAACCTTTGATCTACTAAAATACCAAGGTACTTGACGGAATTAACCTTATGAATAACAGGGCAACTACAGGTAGATTGGGTTGGGGTACGACAAGAATGTATTTTAATATTAAAGTCAGACGCAGGCTGAGAGTTTGCGTATTTAGTGAAGCAGACGTAGTTGGTTTTTAGGATATTTAGCGTCAGTAGATTTTCACATAGCCAATCACTAACTCTAGCCAGACCCCTCTCAGCCTCCAGTCTAACTTTGTCCCAGGTATTAGCAAAAAAGATAATAGCGGTGTCATCCGCGTAGGACAGTATCCTCGCACCGTTGATAAGAAGCTTACAGAGTTCATTAATATAAATCAAAAAGAGCGTCGGGCCGAGGACACTGCCCTGCGGGACGCCAAACGTCACGTTCTCTTCGTCACTGACATGGTTTTCAATTTTTACCCCCTGTTTTCTGTTTTGAAGGTAACTGCTGAGAAGAGAGAGAGCAAAACCTCGAAATCCTAAGTTCTCCAGCCTGTGTATAAGTTTAGAGATAGAGACGGTATCAAAGGCCTTCTTGAGGTCAAGAAAGGCCACTAGGCATTTGTTCCCCTTGTCTACTTCCTTGGTTATCACAGTAGCAAGTTCCTTCGTAGCATCCTGGGCCGATATTCCCCTTCTAAAACCATATTGAGAGGAAGATAAGATGTTATACTTAGTCAGGTAATTAACTATTCTAGAGTTCAAGAGCTTCTCAATGATTTTAGAAATGGAAGTCAACACAACATTTCATCGTGTAAACTAAATAAGGTGAAGTGAACTCGAAGTGAGCTGTCAATCTTTACACACAAGATGAAATATGTAGATAATAAAGTGTAGAGGTAGTGCGGTATTACACAAAGTAAAGTTCCGCAAACTTCTATTGAAAAAAGAGGATCCTCTGACCGGATTGTTGTTGCAGGCTCCAGTGAGCCGGAGCAGTGTGCAGTGCAACGTAATAAGATTTTAGCTAGCATGTTCTAATCCTAATTACCATAAACACAAACAAGGAGCGCATTATCCATGACCAATCATATTAATTAAAGCATCACGTCGGGGTCACCAGTTTGGAAGTATGCAGAAAAGAGTGTAAAGTCTCGCATACCTCCATGAAAAGGACGGATCCTCCGACCTGACGGTTGTTGTGTCTGGTGTAGGCAACAATTCCAAATTTAATGTACTGAAAATGATACTGAAACAACCTTTATTAGAAACAGAATGTTTACAAAAAAGAACAGTGTCCCATGTTTTCGATTAATAAATCTCGAGGATTACTAGGAAAAAACAGACACCAAAAGTACATAAACTAATAAAATAGTTACGTACATTCGTTCTAACAAACTTTTTTTTCTACACTATTCTCGTCTACACGTGTGTCCAGTACATTCCTAATTCTTTCTTGTTTATTTGGACCCCTGATTAGAGGAGGACAGGTACCTAAAATGGCTTACAGTGTAGTGTATGTGTACGAGGAATTCTTTTATTGGCCTAATGAGAGAGGATTGGCGAATAAAATGTTCTGTTTATTTGTAACAATCAGGTGATGTTGGTTGGGATTTGGGTTAGTCTGATTTTACTTTGGTGGTGCATAAATATGATTTAGAGAAATTTTCAGTACTGAGACATTTGAGGACGTCAATTTTCAGACTCTTACTGACTAAAACCCATCCGTGTTCCTCTTAGCGCCACGCACAAAATGTTTTAGGAACATATTTATTGTGCGTACAGCTAAGAAGTGGAATTCCCTACCAGAGTCTGTGTTTCCTGATGATGATGAAGATGGAAGGTTTTTTAAATCAAGAAAGAATAGGTTACTTCTAGACAAGCGTGCTTCATCTTCGACCGCATCATTGCTTACCATCAGAAACGATAGTGGTCAAAAGTGTACTTATCAATGGCTTGTGTTTAAACACCGCCCAAAAAAGTACCTATTTTACTACCAAAAAAGTTCTAAACGGTTACCAAAACGGATAAATGGTCACCAAATAATATTCGAGAAGTAGCGCTCGCCGGCCGCTGCCGCGGCACCGCTCGCTTCGCTCGCTCGGCTCGCGCGCAGTTGGTCACAATTCTAACCTAACCTAACCTATTTTATCCAGTTTGTAACCCCAAGCCTACATTTTATGGCAATCACAGTTGAGTTGGATAGAATTTGGTGACCGTTGATCCATTTTGGTGCCCGTCTAAATTATACCCATTTGGTGACTGTTGATCCATTTTGGTGCCCGTCTAAATTATACCCCTTATCAATAGTAAGAAAAAAAGATGATTCTAAAATACTTATGGGTGTATTTCAACAAAATCGAAAACAATAAATTGAACTTGTGATGCAGATAGCACTGGATTAATGTATTAATATATTATTTAAACACACAAACAGCCAGAATTGCGCATAGCTCAGACACATTAAACTTTCTTGTAGATTTACAGCAACAATGAGAGAATGAAAAGGAATAATCCAAGAAGCAGGACCAACATTGACACCCAAATAATCAAAATTTAACAAAGCCAGCGGGATAAGTTATTCTATTGTTTAAAATACATTTAGAGTTTATTAAAAAAATCTACGAATTTTCGCATCATTTTTCCGAGCAAACTGACAAATACTGTCTCTGCATACATTAGCTGCGGAACAGCGTGCAAAAGCGGAAGCGAATAAAAAAGAAAAAAAAACCTTTCGCAGCACGTGTTGCTTAAAACTTAGTATAGTTAACAGTTTTTTGGAATAATTTAGTGGGTCGGCGTTATGTTAAAATCTGAGTTTTGTTTATGTTTAATTTATGAAGGATGCTCTTATGCAAGTAGCTTTTGAAATATTTTATTTTTTGAAGCTGAAAGACGGAAAACTTTTGAGTAATTTATATTTTTTGAGACCGTAGGAGGAAAATTTTATTTTAAATTGCTCCAAATAAGTATTTACGAATCCGATATTTGACCAGTGAAACCGGTTACAGTCTTGCTAGTTATCATATTCAAAAACGCAATTCAAAACAAATATTTACTTATATTTTAAGTCTCCTTTATGGGGTCTTTATTTATTAAGAGTACTGGCACATCACTCATATATTAATAATTATAAAAACGGTTGTTCCGCAAGTGTTTTGACGTACATAACAATAACTTTTGGCGTATATAACATTTTACCGGCAATAAATACAAAAAAAAAACTTCAAAACAGACTATAAACATAAAATTATAATCGTTCATTGATTAAATCGTGAAAAAAAAACATAAAAAATGCCTAAAGTAGAATAATTTACAATATGACTAAGAGCAAAATATTAAAAAAAAAACAGTCGTTAGTTGATAGCCAAAACTACCATTAAACAATACAGTACAATTATCCTAAAAACCATGCTTTCAGATTAGACTTTTGGACTAATTGCAACTGTGTTCATGGGCGTATTTTGCTGTTTGAAATCAAATCCTGGTACACTAGACTTGATTTCAACTGGCCTCGTTCGGTTTATTCAGGTTGACTGTATTTGTGTTAGTGTTTCTAGGTTAGGTTGCTTTTTCGGTCATGATACTACGTACCAATGTTTGAGATGAAAAATCTCATGCATCCAGGTATCCAGGTGGTGGTTATTTTAAAGTGGAAGGCGATATGGAGGGTGTGCTAGAACTGTCTATACTCCTTTAGGTAATCTGTAAAGAAATTTATTTTTAGGTAACGAATAAACACCTAGGTAAATCATGCGTTTGTAGACATTTGAGTGTGGTAGAACGTTACTCAGCTTTTATTTATTTATTTAACACTTTCAACACACGAATGTACATAGACGGACTTAATGCCATAAGCATTCTCTACCAGTCAACCTTTGGGTGATGCAGAGAATAGTGGTAGGAGCAATATGAAAAATTTTAAAACGATTGATTGATTTTATTATTATTATTACTTTTTACAATTGAAAAAAAAAATCAAAATAACAAATTAATAATCAATAATATTAAAAGATGAAGGGTACAATGTTCAATCAGTTTTCAATTTGAGGCATCAGAAGCATTTCTTTTTTCCTGGTCACACTAAAATTAAAAAAAAAGCCGTCTCACTCAAAACACCGAAACGGGTTACAGCATCGCTAACAAGCGTCTCACTCGCTTCCAACTAGCGTCCATTTTTCACCCGTCGAGTCCCGAAATCACGACACAGACACACGAAGAACAAGAAACACATCAATAACGTGTTGACGTCACCAAATTGTGACTTGTGTAACGGCTTTTTTTTAAACACAGGCAAGGAGCCGCGTTCTTTTTTATCTCCAGCCAGCTACCATTAATCAGGCCAGTCTCTCTGAAACTCGTTGGAAACAAGAAAAGTTTCCTTTCACTTGAATTAAAATCTTCAACGGAATGACTCGGTGTTTTAGTTCCTTTTTTAAATTTAGACGACAGTTTGATAAACTGCACTTTGTTTCAATTTGACGATTGCACTAATTGGATCGGTGATTTGTGAGCGATTCGAGATGGTTATTGGAAACTTGTCCTGAGGGATGGAATGGTCTTTGTATTTTTCTGCAGACTTGTTTGATGAAAGCTGTACAAATTGTTTGATGATAGCTGGACAGATTGTTTGGTGAAGAATGGCCCCGATAGTTTTATTGTCAATCTTGCACTGCGCAAGATAAAGTTTTGCTGAGCATGAAAGATATTACAATTACATTTAAGCAAATATATAAAAAAATGCTTTATGTATATTAGGGGGCCAGATAATGGGACTCTTCGCCAGCATTATCGTCCATTGTTTACCATCGACGGAGGTCAAGAGCGTGCACAGCAACATTAAAAAAAATATTGGGACAAAATTTAATCCTTCTTCATATAAGACAAGGTCTATTACGGTAACTGCAGATGACTTATATCTATTTCGTTATGTGTATAAAACCAACGTCAGAATAGGTACTGCTAAAGTGTTACATATTTTGGCAGGAAAATTATTATTAAAAAAGAACGTAACCTACATTATATCAAAAATTAACTTCCAAAATAACACGAGGTGAACTAAAATACAGCCTAAAGTTGACTCTTTAGTGTGCAGTCACGTCACAAAATATGGTACAGTCAGCAGTTTGCCGAAAATATGCAAACGGGCGGCTGCTAAACCACGTTAACATTTAACGCGGAACATCAACTAGTATTATTTTAAACCAGTTGCCAGAATTTTGTAAAACAACCTGTATATTTAGTGACGAAATAACTGCCACATTGTTCGAATGATAATATGTTACTGAGCATAGGCACTCGGTGATTTCTATGATCAATCTACTTACAAATATAAAAAAATGATTTATGAGATTAGTCCCATTCTTATAGGGATTCTCTGATTTCGCGAAAAAGAAATACGCTGTTCCATCCATATTTTACCGCACACTTTAGTACTGAGAAGCTTTTTCAAGGTTCCGAACATCCGTAAAAACGGAACCCATAAAGAATCACTCGGGTATCTGTCTGTCTGACCGTCTGTCACAGCCAGATATCTCCGGATTAATTGTACCGATTCTGTTGAAATTTTATATACATACGGATTTCTGTAACACAAATACGGACGTTTTACGTAAATAAACAAATTTTTACTATGTTTTCTTTTTTAGTCAAAATAAAAAAACAACAAAAAAAAATTAAAGTGTATCATGTGACACATCAAATGAAAGGGCTAATTGTGATATTTTTAATAATGTTTTTTTATAATTTTATAATAAATGATTTTGAAGATAATCAAGAAGTTAGACCAAAAATAACCATTGGCTCCTTATCTCCGAAACTACTCAGCCTAACATTTGAAAAAAAAATGCAGATAACAGTTCTATACATAAAGATAACAGAAAAACCTGTAAGAAGTCTGTAGTGTTAAAAAAACATGTTAAAAAAAAATTGGTTCGGAACCCTTTGCATGCGAGTCCGACTCGCACTTGGCCAGCTTTTTTTTTATGTTGGCCCCATAGTAGAAGTTGTTGATGCTCATGAGGCCCCTTTATCCTGAAAAAATTAAATAGAAGTCATCCTGGGTAATCCAGGCCGCGAGTCGTGCGGTTTTTCTATTGGGAAATTTTCAGTAGCACCCTCGAGTCTAGTTCACTCATTCCCAGACATCTATCCAGACATTTATACTGACTCATTAATCTGTTTAAGAGGAGCTCGTGACTAAAGAATAACAGTCGCACAAGTCGATCTTCAAGGTTGCTCTGTGGATGGGTGGCCATCTTAACATACCGAGTTTCCTCCGTGCCTTGGAAAGCACGTTAAGGTGTTGGTCTTGGCTGTCATTTGTAGAATTTTGGCAGTCGTTACGGATTGTCAGAAGCCAGTAAATCTGATTCCAGTCTTGCCAAGAAATACCGTGTTACCCATTTAATGGGTTGTGGAGGTCTGGTAAGCAGCCGCTCTACGTAAAATACTGGTTTTCATCTGAATCTGGTTTGACTGGAAGCCGACCCCAATAAAATTAGGAAAAGGCTAGGCAGATGATGATGATGATGATTAATTTGTTTCATCTACTGCTTTCATGTCCACACGAGCTGTGACAGAATTGCTTAGTGTCGAGGTAAAAAGATTACCTAGTTAGCTGGATTAGTAGCCGAGCTGACTAGGAGCCCTGGAAGCGCCGGACGTACACAAGTAGCGTATCAACTGTAGCGGCTAATTGCAGTGCGCTTTTAATTATTTAAGTATGTTGATACGAGCGTGTGGTTAATTAGCAACAGAGATTTATCTGTTAACTCTAAATGTATTTTATTTATTTAATAGCTTTTGCCTGTGACTTCGTAAGTGCATATCCCGTTTTTTCTCGTTCCCGTAGGTATTTCGGGAAATCCTTTTTAGAGTTCCCTTAGAAACCTATATGCCAAATATCAGCTTTCTATGACCAGTAGTTTCGGCAGTGCATTACTGTCAGTAACGAAAAAAATTTATATACAGGGTGGCCAGAACATTGACGTCCAAAAATAAAATTTAGGTCCGTCGTATTTTGGGGTATCCGAATCATCCCCATGCATGTTCCGCGACTTTTCAAAATTTTCAAACTATGTTTTTTTTTCTGAATTTTTGAGAATTATCGACCTGACCAATTTAAAAAAAATATAAAAATAAAAGAAGAAGACTTGGTCGAGATTTCTTTTTTGCAAATAAATCACCATGAGTTGCACTTTTATGCGTAAAATTATTACTTTGGTGACTGTGTTGACAGTTAAGAAAATATTTGTCTAAAGTAAAAAGTTTACGTTCGGTAAATTATGATATAAAATTTGAACATCAAATTAAACTTCTAAACAGGTGACTTCATGGTTCTTAAGTAACTTTTGAAAACGCGCCAGACTTTCAGATTTCATAATCATTAAAAAAAAAATTGTAGTTCTATATACTTTGGCTGAAATCGGCCTCCAAAGACAGAGATGTGGAAAAAACTTAAAATTAGCCATTTGATTCACCAACCACGCCAAGCGCAGCTTACCTCAAAGTTCGAACCGTGAGGCTGTTATCACTTAACTCCAAGCTTCTCTTATACTTAAATACAGATATGTCATAACAATATGAATAATAGAGTAACTATAATCCGTCATTCAGGCTTATATTGTATAAATGACGTATACATAGTGTACCTATATTTAGTATTCCCTACAAAGGAATGGCTGCATCCATTGTTTTGGAGTACGCGTGTGGCTGTTGGGAATGGGACTCTGCTCGTAACAATTGTTTAATTGCTGTTTTGTTTAAGCATTTGGCAGGAATTTGTGTATGTGGTGGATATTACTAATACCTAAACTAGCATTTTAAGGGGGCATTTTTTGTAAAAAGTGTGACGCCTGAATGTCATGATCCGATCAGAAATACTCTTTCACTGATGGAAAGTTATCTCTGATGGCTATTATTTTATTCCAAACTAGCTGATCTGTACTTTGCCGTAGTTCGTCTTCGTCACATTTCTCATTAATGTTCTGCTCCTATGAATTGATCGTAGCGCTATGTTATATAGTCTAAAGTCTTTCTCGATGAATAGGCTATCCAATACTAAGAATTTTCCAAAACCGGTAATTTCTGAGATTTACGCGTTCAACCAAACAAACAAAACTCTTTAGCTTTATGTAGAAATATAACAAACTACAAATATTACGAAATATAAATTAAAATGAAAAACTAAAAACGTTACTGCAAAACAAAAGTTGAAGGTTCAGCAAAGACTTAAAAAAATCACCTTATAATCCAAATTAATGTCCACCATTAAAATGATCACTGCATTAATTCATGAAAATTTCTAATTTATTATTTTTATTAAATTATCTGGAATTGTGATGTAATAATAATTCTCTTACAAAAAATGAGCACGGTACATCTTTTTAATAAAGAAGAACAAAAAATTAAATTAATTACTAACACAAAATTAAAAAAGTACGTAGTTGATGCAATTTTTCACAACTCCATTAACATCATTTCTACTTTGAAACGAAGAAAGTTGCCCTACAAACTTCTAAATTAAGGAAAATCATGAATAATTTATGAGTGTCATGTATAAAGATATGACTTCTCTCGTAAGATAAGCAAGATGTCAACTGTTGATTTTAATTAATATTAACGTAAGAATTTTTGTTTAATTTATAGCGTTCTCTGGCACTCATGGGGTGTAATATTAATTTAAACTTCTTCATTTCGATATTTTTAATCAATCAACACTTTTAAGTGCAAATTACGATGAGTTATTTAGGGTTCCGTACCCAAAGGGTAACCAACGGAACCCAATTACTAAGCCTACGCTGTCCGTCCGTCCGTCCGTCAGTCTTTCAGCGAGCTGTATCTCAAAAACCGTAATAGGTAGAGAGTTGAAATTTTTACAGATTGTGTATTTCTATTACCACTATAACAAAAAATAATAAAAGTTAAGGTTTATGGTACGGAACCCTTAATGGTGTGCGAGTCCTACTCGCACTTGGCCAGTTTTAGTAAATAACTGCCTCCGTGGTCGAGTGGTTTAGGCGTTTGCCTTGTGACCTGGTGGTCGTGGGTTCGATTCCCACGGGAAGCATACTTCGAAAAGTTGTTTCTAGTTGGAGTAAGACAATGCAGGCTTGAATCACCAGATTGTCTGATAAAAAGATGATTCCGTGCTTCGAAAAGCCGCGCAATAGTCGGTCGTTAAATAAACCTAGTCAGAGGCCCTTGTGGCGGTTTAGAAACTCTAACACTATGGTGTGTGGGGTCTTTAGACCTTACTGCCCACACGATAAGGTGAAGAATAGTAAATATTATAAGACGTTCACTTTGATACATTAATTGCAATTCATCATCATGGAAAGCGAAAAACATTTAACGGAATTTGTTCGGAATAGTCACCGCGGCTCTGAAACGCAAAGTGCATTCTGATGAATTCGGATTTCGTCCTCCGACGATGAAGTTCCTCCTGAGGAACACGGATGAGTTTCAGTCAATAAGAGTCTGACAATCCCCTCAACTCCGCTTAGAGCAGAAGGAGTCATTTTATGATTCCCATCCTTAAAAAGAGAGGCGAAAAACTTCCACTTTGGACTTAGGCCCCGTCAGGTCATCGGTCTACCTTGTAGAAGAACTTCCAATGCTCCACTTTTCGGTACGCTGTCGTCACTACAGAACCTTTAGGACCCATCGACCATCTGTTATGCGAGCAATCATGTGCCCTACTGCATCTGCCTAGCCTTTTTCCCAACTACATTGGGGTCGGCTTCCAGTCAAACTGAATTCACCTGAATACCAGTGTATAACGCGGAGCGGCTGCCTACCAGACCTCCACAACCCATTAACTGAGTAACACGGTACATCTTGGCAAGACTGGCGTCAGATTTACTGGCTTCTGTCAATCCGTAACGACTGCCAAAGATCTAAAAATGACAGCCGGGACCAACGGCTTAATGTGCTTTCCGAGGCACGGAAGCAATCATGTGCCCTACTACTGCCACCTAAGTTTGATTATTCTTCGGTCTACGTCAGATGTGACGGGTGTGAACCCGTTCCTTTAATGGGCGTACGAGAGGCCGAAACCAACTCGCAGAGGCCCCTTTAGACATTTCAAATGGAATGGAACACATTAGGATAATTATTACTATTTCAATTTTCAGTTCACTTGATTATAATTATCACATTTAGTGTTAGGTTCGGTTTCCTCTTTAATTGTTACCTAATAATGGTACAGCATGTATATTTTATAACCGGTTATATTTGTAACGGTAACCGCAACTCTCTCAGAAAGCGTTGTCGTCGACGTAATAACGTATTTAGCTCGGTTTTGGTTTGTCGAAATTGTGACGCATTATAACAAAATGTTTGTTGGTTAGCGAAGCATATTTGTCACGCTATGCTAAAATATTGTAATTATTTAACGTAATTAATGTTATGTTATATTTTTCTATCTTGTTTCTAAATTGATAGAAGGCATTTTTAAAGGTTATTTTCAGTTTATATTACTTTTGTTTCAGTTCATCTGCCTATATGTCACTGGTAACATTGTATTTTTAATTATTTGTTTTTAAAGCGGCAACAGAAATACAAATTCTATGAAAATTCCAACTGACTTATCTCTTACGGTTCCAGAGATAAACCCGCTGACAGAAAGACGGACGAACGCCGGAGACTTAGTAATAGGGTTCCATTGCTTACCTTTGTTCACGGAACCCTAAAAAACAAAAAAGTTAAGATATATACTGAATCTACTTACTAAAGGAATGTAGATATAATAAAACAGCCTCTTTATATAACTAATCTATATATTTATCTTAAAAAACAACAATCTTCGTCGGATGCACAATCAGTTGCTTCTTCAACTCTTAACGCTCGTGGACATGAGAATGTGTTTAATGAAAGGCATTTACCTCCTCTTGACTTGCATTTGATATTCTTTTTCGCTGAAACAAGATATAATATGAAGATTAATAAGAGGTTTATTTATTTAAAGAAGGTGGGAATGGCCTTATGATCCTTTCGCCCTATTTTATGTCCTATATGTGGGCAAAAGCTTCCCCTTTCTCGTTCTTTGGTTTGTGCTATAGCGGAAAAGAAAAACCAATGGAGCAAATCTACATTTCAACAAAAAGAACCGTGATGTCATCTATCGAACTAGCAGCGAACTACTACATGCAAATCTTGCATCGCGCTAGTAGAGTTTACCGTGCGATTTGAACATATACATCAGTTTGAATATTAACTACTATCGGGCAGTAACCCACACTGGATACAACAACCGTCTGGTTGGAGGGTCCTCCCTTTTCCATGGAGGTTTGCGGGACTTTACTCTCTATTCCGTATACCTCTAAAGTGCAATCTGTGGAGTGAGCAATGAAGTGAACTAAGTTGTAATTCTATCTTGTTTGTTAATATTGACAGCTCACTTCATGTACAATCCCCATAGCCATACACGGTGACCGGTTTATAGAAACGACTGCAGGTCATCATGCCTTTGTTGCGGTCGAATTTGACGGCGATGTCATGCATCATGTCATACCAATTTAATTTGCATGCAGCATGTCTTGTTCTTCCGCAGATCTTTATTTGATACCTCATTAACAGAACACGAGTGAAATACTCGACGTTCTGCGAATGATGCACTGACACGAGAATGATTGATAGTGTGTGATAAGTACACGTATTAAAGAGTATGGTAGAGTTGGCATATCGGTTTAGATAAAACCCCAAAACAAATATAATGAAAAAAAAAAATTATGACAGGTTTGTGTTGCCGAGTAGCAGACTTTCAGGTAATACACTACCCGTGATGACTATCATGGATCTATAAATCAGATAGACTGGACCAGTATCTGGCCAGGCTCCCTGATATGAATAGAGTCGAAAGCCGACGTCATATCCCATACAATGACATAAAAGCGATCAATAACTTACGTGGTCTACAGCACTCCATCCCCAGATCTTGTTGAACGGGGCACAGGCCTCTCACAACAACTTTTGTATCTTTTGGACAAGCTACTGATCTGGCACAGACTCCACCAACGGCCATACAGGGTATCTCAAAGAATGGTGCGTTTCCAGCTGAAAATAAAAGCGTATAATTATAATGTTTCAACTGCTTTCAAATGTATCAACTGCTCCTACCAGAGACTTCATCCGTATGATAGTTTGGAAATAATTACAAAGGATCATATTTCTGGTAAAAAATAATCGTATTCTATGTGTTATCCCAGGTTATAAATATTCGATCAGTTCATTATTTTGCGTGAAACAGTTACAAACATACATTCGTACAATTTACTAATATTGGTCGACACAGTAATGTCGGACCAATTTTACTAAATTGGCCTGAAAACTTGTCGAATATGATCGTGATCCTCAGTGTGAGCATAAGAGAAGGGCCAGTGCAACGTTTTTATTCCAGTTAATATTGATTTTTAACAAAAATTACAAGTTTAAAGTAACGTGAAACGGAACGTATTTTAATACACCAATCAGCGTCTGATGACGTCACTCGTACTAGTTTATAGTCCAAGATCCCAGGGCTCCCAGACGTTACTTATTTCGCAGTATCAAAATATTTAAATAGAGTAGTGGCCAGTGTCATTTCAACGTACGCATAATAAGTATCCAATGGGCAATTTTTTTTTAGTGATGTATGTAGGTATGACATATTTTATAAGTCTATAGAAGGTAATTATGTAGTTTTTTTTATACTTAGTAAATAAACTATGTCCAAAATATACTTGTGAATAGGATCTCAATTCTCAGTGGAGTTAACGATCAGATCTTACACTATTACAATGACTAATATTAGTCTTTAAATTTTTACTAAATTACTAATTATGTAAGAATATGTATTTTGTAAATATATTCGTTTTATAGCTAGCATCTGATGATGATGATACTTATAAACTGTCGCGTCAACTCAAACTAGCAGGTAAGCGAATGTTCAAAGTACCTACATACTAACACTATTCTATTCCACACATTTTGTTACTGAGAAAATAAGTAAGTTCTGGAAGCACTGGGATCTTGCTCTATGACTTTGAATTATGACAGTTCTTGACCAGTGACAGACATGAGTGACGTCATCGTCCATTTTGGCGCGAAAATTTAAACTGTCTGTTTAAAAACGCAATTTTGGCAATAAATTAAAGCTTTATGTGACGGTCTATTCTAGACGGAGTTCTTTAAAATGAAAGCAAAAATAGAAATATTGCATGTTTCCAATTCTATTTACATTGCTAATGTAGTGACGACACCTACTACTCTCTTCAAAAATAGTTGTCAATAGGGTAGGACTAGAAAATCTAATACGTCTGACGGATAGACTTTCAAAATATAATTATTAATTTTTTTTTACTCATCTCTATACACTAGCAATAATTTGGTAAAATCTACTTGTATTTCCAGATAGGTATTTCTATATCCCAGTCCTTCAAAAGATATCTATACTTCAATATGGATTGTGAAACGAGGCATTGTTTAACTGACCTAGAAATCAGTTACAGTGTGCAATGTTTAATAACTCTAACCTTTGTTTACTAAGAAAGATAAGCTCTTGACATATTTCGAAATAAAAGAAAATAAAGATCGAGTGTGTGCATAAAAACACTCTATGATTGTGGCCATACGAGATAACATAGTGCCACACGAGATAATCAAGTCAAAGGAACAAAATAATAGTGTATCACTTTTGAAAACCTTACCTAACTATCACATGAGCAGATTTTGTTACTTTATAATGTGAAAGTAAAATTTAATTTTAATATGATAATCAATTAAATCCAAAACGGGAATAACGGACGTGGGTAAGAAGGCTGCCAGGCTCAAGTGGGATTGGGCAGGTCACGTAAGCCGCATGCACAGTGACCATTGGGCAAAAATCTCCACACAATGGGTGCCAGAAAATAGACGACGCTGCCGAGGCCGGCCCAGAAAGAGGTGACGAGACGAGCTGGACGCGTACTGTGCTTGCTGGTACGAGGTGGCGCGGGAAAATAATAATTGGAAGGATTTGGGGGAAGCTTTTGCCCAGCTATAGGACAGTGCAGGCTAAATAAAAAAAAGAGGCGTTTCCCTTGTGACCCGGTGGTAGCAGGTTTGATTCCCACGGGAAGCATACTTTGTAAAGTTGTTTCCAGTTTGGCTAGGACATTGCAGGCTTGAATCACCTGATTGTCTGATAAAAAGATGATTCCGTGCTCCGGAAGGCCGGTGCTCCTGGCCGCCAAATGGCGGTTGTCAAATAAATCATGTCAGAGTCCCTTGAGTCAGTTTAGAAACTCTGACACTAGGGTGTTTGTTAGACCTTACTACACGATAAGAAGAAGAATTAATTCATTTCTCCATACTTTTGATCCTAATTTCATAACACATCATTCAATCACCATTTTTCCCTCCCTCATGTTTTTAAAAATTCAACATTGCGATATTTAAGAACATGAGCAGATATGAATTGGATTTAAACAAAGGTTGGAAGTCAATTACTAAATTTTGGGTACATTATTTAAATGCATCTCGTTATGGATTTAACTCAACACTGACAAAGTGATACAAACATATAACCTAATTATTTTGCGTTAAAGTGAAAAATAGTGAAGAAAATAATTGAAAACAACAAAAATATAATTAAAAAAAAAACTTACCAGTAGGATTTTCTGACTCAAAGGCATCACTTAAAGCCGCTAAACTAAACGCGACTTTCGAAAGAAGGGACAAACACAATATTCTGTAAATCATTTTGAGTGCACAACCGCTTCTAGCTATGTTCCTAAGGTGAATGACAGAAGCATTTAAGTAACACGTTAAGTAGTCAGTCAAATCATGTGAAATGATAGTAAATAATGACATAATGTATCCTGTGTCATTATCTGAACAGGTTTGAGAAACCTTAATGAGTCATTCAACTAAAGAATGTTTGATTATCTTCCATAATATTTTTCGGCAGTACAGACAATGATGTGAAATAACTATTTAAGAAATGTGTTTCTAAAATAATTAGCCCTTTATTATATCACTACATTTGGATGTTATGTTTTGTCTATTCATATTGAATCAGGGTTAAAACTCAGAGTCGAAACGAAGCGCTGAAAATGGGCATACACGTTGACTGCTATTTCCAATTCATAATCTATAAAATTATATCTATTTTGATAAAATACGGTCGTATTCAAAAACTCCAAGGTCGAATGCGCTCGTCTTTTTCTCTGGAAATAAATATAAAATTATATTTAAAGTCCTTCTGAGCGATTGTGGCCATGGCGGCCAATCTTAACGAAGAACTGCCATCGGCACTGGACATATTATAGTGCACTGGTGTATGCGCAAACACAGGTGCACTCCCTCTTCTATCACTCTCACATTCCGAAGGTACGGCAACCCGACAGGACTGGAGACAGTTCTGGCGCAGAACCAAAGGCTTAACGTGCTTTCAAAACTCCGGGCTGTCACAAATAAATAACTGTTGGAAAATCCCACACACCTTTTGCCCAACCTGGGAATCGAACCAAAGATTCCACGCTCAGCAGTCGCGATCTTACGATCGCGAGACCAAGAGCAAACAACTGCCGCCATGCCGACCCGTCCTGTGTATTCAGTGGTATTTCCGTGACCATCACCGGGTCATCGGCCAGATCCTATCGACTCTATCAACTATTTGTTCTGCAAGTACACCCTGCGCAACGTCTCTTATATTTGGCGATTCTTATACTTTAGTTTTACTTGCAAAAGACAAATTCCCTATACAATGTAGAGACGACGATACGACGGAATCACAGAAGAATACCATTTGTAATACTAATACTAATTCGTAGAAATACCAGCTTATGCCCACAGCTTTGTTCGCGTTGAAGTAGCCTATATAACCGTCCCATTTATTTCTGTAGCAGTTTATAATCACTTGAAAGAGTTACAAACAGACACATTTATTGTCGCATATTATTAACTATCATTTTGAAACTCAAATAAATTATTTTATCCGACTGCAAAAACGAGTGAAAAATTATAAACCGTAGCTCGTTCCAAGTTTTTGGTTTGTTTATACGGATAAATGTTCCGAGAAACATGTATATAGAATTCCTTGTAAATGTGTTTGCAAAAATTTATTTCAAACATTTCCGCTCGTTTTTGGAAATTATACACATTTTCTAGACACTACACGTATCCGTTAAAATACACAAACAACATTTATATGACGAAACAATGTACACAGAGAAGCACAATTGCACAGCTTATTACAAAAAAGAAATAAAAAATTAAGTTATTTTTTTACTATTGATAGGCACGCGTTTGACCACATCTCACCTGATGGTAAGCGATGATGCGGTCAAAATGAAGCACGCTTGTCTGGAAGTCACTCTTGACTTAAAGACTCAAAATCTCAAATCGTTTATTGCAATCCATATGATAATGAACACATACAGGTGGAAAAATAAATGAATAGTAACAATTATGGACCCTGTCGGGCACAGAAAAACTTAACATAATTGGGAGAGAGGAAGAGCGCCATTAATAACTTTTCTTAAATATGTGTTTAATTATTTCATGTCTTATCTTTTACTATTATTAAATATTTTATACATATTATTATACTACTATTACTATCTACATATTTATATATTGTGTATTGATTACCCGAAGATTATATATGCCATAATCATCATATTCCCGAATTTCATTTGCCCGAATGTTTTGTTTGCCCTAAAAGACATGTGACATACTGTTAATTGCTCGAAACTTAGTTACCATAAGATACTAGTGCCATACTTATTGTTTTTCATATTTTTAAGTGCCATAATAATTATCAAACATAATATTTAAGCACCATAATGATTATAAGACATAACATTTAAATGCCAAGCCAAATCTTAAAATATTCTATGCATGGTTGATGGTGGGCTTGGTCGATGGAGACCCGCTTCGCGGGGCTCCTACTTCTGTGTGGTTTATAAAAAAATAACCACGAAGGGGATGGCGGGGTCTATTCGCTCGTTTCGCTCGCTCACACGACCCCGCCATCCCCTTCTAACCAAACAAATCCGAGTCGGAGTGCCCTAAAGTCCCGATTGCATCCAGTTTCTCCTGATATAACAACCGTTACATACCCAATGTCGATGGCAAATGATGTTGTGGCATATGATAATTATGGCATGTGATAATTAGGGCATGTGATAATTAGGACATGTGATAATTAGGGCATGTGATAATTAGGGCTTACAATGATTATGACAAATGATGTTACGGTAAGTGACTTTATGGGAAACAAAGCTTCTAGCACGTGACTAATATAGCAAATAAGAGTAGGGCAAATGAATATTACGTCGTATAATATTATGGCTGTTGACTGTTATGGCAAATGATATTAGGGTAAATAAAATTCGGGCAAACGGCGGTATACCCATATTTATTGTTGGATAAAATACATTATTTTTTTAAGAAATAATTGAATTGCATTTATTAATTATTGTCATTAATAGAGTAGAATGTCTTTTATTAATTATTATTACAGAATTGAATGTCATTTATGTATTATTATTAATAGTATACCCTTGTGGATAGGCGTAAGATGTTATATATGCTTTTACTCTTTGATATTCTACGAGGTCGTTGGACTGCGACGATCCGGTATCATGTATAGACTTCTAGACTTAAGGTCTGTATTTCAGGACACATATTAGTCTATCCTGTAAGCAACCATTTCGATATCTAGCTTCACCTGAGTGACAAACCTCACAAAGTGAGCTTTATTGCACACAACATAAAGGTCTTACGTTTGTCGTAATTTGATACGCACCTCGGATTCCGCTGTCGAGACACGAAAATGTTGTTACAGAATAGGGGTACAGGTCTCTTCTTCCACCTGACGTTAATCCCGGCTATTGCCAGGGTTCGCCTTTCTACTTAGCTTCCTCCACTTTGCCCGATCTTGAACATCCTTCTCAGTCAGGCCATTGGCTCTCATGTCGGATTTGACGACGTTCAGCCAGCGCTTGCGAGGGCGACCACGGGACCTAGCCCCAAGAACAGCCATATTCATGCATCTCCGACCAACGTACTCCATAGGGCGGCGCATGATGTGACCATACCATCGCAGATGACACTCTTGCAGTTTTTCCCCCACGTCACAGACACCAAGACTACCTCGGATGTAAGAGTTGCGTATGCGATCGGATCGCGTTACACCACTCATCCACCTCAGCATCTTCATCTCCGTGACGCGAAGCTCCTGGGTGTGTCTGCTTAGTGCTGGCCGACACTCGCCCCCGTACAGTAGGACAGGCCGTATGATGCATTTATATATCTGCCCCTTGAGCTTCGGAGGCATTTTGCGGTCGTATACAACGCCCGTTACTTCGCCCAAGCCGCGCCTATACGTACTTGGACATCGTCGTCTACGTTGCCAGACTCGTGCAGCACGGATCCAAGGTACCTGAAGGTATCGGACTTTCTGACCAGGTCCGAACCTATTCGGATGGTGTTTGAATCCGTGCAGCCACAGGACATGTACTTAGTCTTCGCCACATTTAGTCTCAGACCACCGTTTTCAAGCGTGCCCTTCCAAATGTTGACTTTGCGCTCAAGATGGGCTTTGTTCTGATTAATGATGTCATCGGCATACATCATTATCTTCATTATCGTCTTTCAGCCGATATGATGATGATGATCAGGTATATGGAATCTTTGGTCAACTGAACCCACTCGAACTGAACTCGCAGGTCCAATTGACCTTACTACATTATGGATCGACTGGACCCACTGCCCAATTTTATATTATAATAAGCACAGTCACGGAGTAAAGCAGATTCTTTTTATTTTAAATTTAGTCTTTAAGACTAAAATAAAAATATATTTTAATATATCAATACTAGTTGACCCGTGCAACTTCGTCTGGGTCGCAATTTTCATTACTGCTCCACTCCTATTACTTTTAGCGTGATGATATAAGCCTATAGCCTTCCTCAATAAATGGACTATCTGACACTGAAAGAGTTTTTCAAATCGGACCAGTAGTTCCTGAGATTATTGCATTCAAGCAAACAAACTCTTCAGCTTTATAATTATATTAGTACTAGTTGACTCGCGCAACTTTGTCTGCGTCACAATTTTCATTACTGCTCCACTTCTCTTGGTCTTAGCTTGGTCTTTTTATTGGTGTGTTTATTATTATTATTAGCGTGTCAATATATAGCCTATAGCCTTCCTTGATAATTATTATATTAGCGCGTTCGACTCTTCAGCTTTATTTATTAGTAATAAAATAGAGTATAGATTATTCAATTAGGCATAAATATTTTTTGCTGTAATAATTCCAGCTAATCAAACGTTGAAAAATACTTTCCCAGATGTGAAAATACCGTGCTGTTTTAAATAATACTAGATAATGTGTCAAGGTGACCAAAACAGACGTACTGAGGTACAAATTGATTGAACTGATTTCAACTTTTTAAATAAGTCGTTACGGATAGTCAGAAGCCGGTAAATCTGACTCCAGTCTTGCCATGAAGTACCGTGTTACCCAGTCAATGGGTTGTGGAGGTCTGGTAGGCAGCCGGTCCGCGTAAAATACTGGTATTCAGCTAAATCCGGTCATACTGGAAGCCGACCCCAATATAGTTGGGAAAAGGCTAGAAAGATATTAGGTACTGGTGGTAAAAAGAGGTTACTTAAACATTGAATCCATCTTCCGAACAAGGCAAGGCCTGTATCTCAGAAGATGCACTGTTTGACAATTTCGTTATTTTATAACCTAAAAGCATTGTATGCTACTATTTAAAATGTATATACAAAGTTGATACGAAAGAGGGGCTTTCCTTTAAACTGCATATACTAGGTACCATTTTCAATCAATCAATCAATCAATCCATTTATTTGTTAAACATAGGTGTTTACATAAATAGAGCTCTATACCAAAAAATAATTAAATAGGAGCAGTATTTCAGGCGCAAATGATTTTTAAAGTTTTTGCACCGTTTGAACACGATATATCTTTCCTAACAGCTGATTACGTCTAAGCGTAGGTCTTGCACCTTACAACGATAAATCTACAATGCGTTGTTGCCGCTCTCACGCATGTCGCAAGTACATTCACTAAAAAGTTGGCAATGCAAACAAGGAAGCAATAAATACACACACTTGCACTTTCACTACGAAAGTGACAAACATAGCACGAGTGAGTGAAACATAAATAGGTCAGTTTGTTGCATCCTAGTTCTTTGAGATCGGTAAGTGGGGCCTCTAAAAACTTGTTTTTCAGTGCGTCAACGCTGTCCTTTCGGAACGTACGATTTGTCAAATTCGGGCGCTAACAATTGTGATTTTGTTTTGTTATTGTGATAGGACACTAAATAAGTTTAAGACAGTATTTCATATTTTTACTGTGAGAGGACACGTAATTAAACTTTGGTTATGTGTGTGTGTAATTAAAGTGATAAACAATGCCCCGTGTAACTTACACGGCGTCAGAATACACTGTCATGATTTTAATTTACTTCGAATGCCGTGGAAACGCAGTTTTAGCTCTGCGAACGTACAGAGAAAGGGATGGTGACAGCCGCAATGGGGATTTTACTGAAAAATTATGTCCGTCTGATAGATAAAAAAAAAATATTGGACACGTATTTTTTCTTTTTTCATGTAAACAAAAAATAAAGAGGAAACAGCGAGTTGAAGACACGCGTGACGTCATCTGGCTTGTTAAAAATATACGAAATTTACCAAGCCAAAATACGTGTCCAATATTAATACTAAATGTCCAAGACTAATTAGATTTTTTTTAGTAAAATATCCTATTGCCCACAAAAGTGCTTGGCGACGGACAGTGATTTAGTTAGAAAAATAAATAACAATATTTTCCGTCAGTATAATTTGTGCATTAATGTAAATGGAGCTAATTAGTGAGGAGTAAATTCTTTAGTGTGTTTGTTTTTGTGCGCGTACTTCAAAACCTAACCAAACATAAAAGCCAGCGCGAGCGGAGGCCTAAGTCGCCGGTCGCCACACCGCCCCGGCCCCCGCCTCGACACGAGATACCGCACGCCGCGCTCCGGCGCGCGCGCGACTTTGCTACTGTGTTACCTAGGTATCTACGGTCAGTCTAATTTATTTACAAAGGGTGGTTGCATTTTATTCTGATTTGTAAGCTGTTTAGTTTGTTTGAAAAAAATATTTGCTAATTTTTGGCGATTTTTGTTTTTGTACCGTATCGAATTAATACTGTACACGTATAGTAAACGTAGTGTAATTTTATGCCCCTCTATCGTATCAACTATGTATAATTTAGAAGGTTAGTAACTAAAAGCATAATTTAATTTCTCCAAGCCCGTTCCATCATCGGACCACAAGACGAACGACGATGCGCCACCGGAACATGGTGGACATCTCACCCACACGCACAAAACGTTTTGGGAACACATTCATAATGCGTACAGCTAAGGAGTGGAATTTCCTGCCGGAGTCTGTGTTTCCCGATAGCTACAACCTGGGAGTCTTTAAGTCAAGACTGAATAGGTTACTTCTAGGCAAGCGTGCTCCATCTTCGACCACATCATCGCTTACCATCAGGTGAGATGGTGGTCAAGCGCGTGCCTATTAATAGTAAAAAAAAAAAAAAAACAAAGACAAAGAGATGTGTGTGTTTGTGTATGTTTTGTATGATAGTGTGTGGGTGTAATGGTGTGTGCGTGTGTGTGTGTGTGTTTTTAATTACTATGTTAATGAAAACAAAAGATTTTCGGTATTCTGGTAGTCTAAATGTAATAACCGTCTTTTCACAGAGATCTTACGAGTACTTTCATGTTTGCTTAGATGTATTATAATTATTAAGATTTCAATTGATTTTGTTATAATAATAATAACCGTTATCTGACCCACGTCGCAGAGTGTATTGATTTCCTGAAGCGGACAATAAATATTCATGGTTAAACCGTATACATCGGTACAAGTGGCGAGTGGAGCGGTACACTTAGAATCGCACTTTCCAGAGCAATGAGAGATGGGTTTATAGGGCTTGGGAGTGACAGGAACAAAGTGTGACTGATACGCGCTTACCGGATGATGACGCCATGTGTTCATTCTGGCGCAGCATCTGGTCGGTGCCTGTCAGTCATACGAAGGATGATTGGACTCGGGAGGTCGAGCGGGTGTGCGACTGTATACCAGAAATACCATCAATTACCATCAGCCCCCAAGATATAGCTCGTGCAGTCCGTCCGTAGCCTGGCTGGAAATTTTCAGGACCGGACGGGCTGCATAACTCCTGGATTAAATGGTTTAAAAAATCGCATGCTCGCTTGGCATTTCAATTCCAGTTTGCTTAAGAGTCAGGGTCGCTGGCCCAGTTCCTAACTACGGGAATAACCCACCTGCTCTATAAATCAGGCAGTACCACGGAGCCTAATTATAGACCAATCACGTGTTTACCGACGGTCTGTAAAGTTTTTAAATCCATTTTGAGAACAAAGATTAAGCATCATATTAATAGTAATTTAATCATGTCTGCTTCTCAGAATGGATGTAGGAACGGGTCCCGAGATAATAACGAGCTGCTCCTTAACGACATAGGCATTAGCCAACAGGTTTGATGTTCCCGAAGGGATCTGTCAACATGCTGGATAGATTATAAGAAGGCCTACGACGTAGGGCCACTTATATGGCTCATGAGGGTGCTGGAGCTGTACAAAGTTGATGCAGTTCTACGCACATTCCTGATGTCGTGTATGGGGCAGTGGAGGATGGTCCTTCACTATCTAGGGTGTCGACAGACCCAGGCGCACAGCGAATCGATAAGGATCGAGCGTGGTATATTTCAGGGTGACAGTCTGAGTCCACTGTGGTTTTGTCTGTCTTTCAACCCTCTAGGTACATTGCTGGAGGGTTCGGGCCAAGGCTACCGGTTAAAAAGAGGTGGTCAGGTCATAACACACCTCTTTTATATGCATGACTTGAAACTCTTTGCTCCAAACAACTTGCAACTGATAAAGCTACTGAAGGTTACAGAAACCTTCAGTAGCGCCATCAGGATGGAATTTGGTTTGGACAAATGTGCAGTCATGCATGTGAAGTGAGGGGAAATTATTGAATCCATGGGAACCCAACTCTCGGATTCCATCCACCTTAGGTCCATCTCCTCAAACGAAACTTACAAGTATTTGGATATGTCGGAAACGTTAGGCATCAGTGCTGCTGACATGAAACAATCGTTGAAGGAGCGCATCTATGGCCGCCTGAAAAAAGTACTTATCAATATGTTATCAGATAGAAACAAGGTACGCGCTTTTAACGGTTGGGTCATGCCGGTTTTAATGACTACCTGGATTGGAGGTTACGCTCACTGCTTACCGCAAATCGAGAACATCACCCACGGTCATCGGTGATGAGGCTGTATATCCGCTAAGACCCTGCATAACCGTGAGGTATGTAGCCTTAAGGAGCACTTCTTAGAGGCCGACGTGGGTATGCATCAAGATGTGCTAGCGGTGGGCAAAGGCCTTACCGCGCTGTCCTTGGCTAACCTTTGGTATTAGATACTAATGATCGCATGGAGGTAAAGCAGAGCAAGGAGCTTCACGGACGCTTTTATCGGGATCTACATGGGCCCGATGTAGACTTCTTAGCGTCCGTAGCCTGGCTGCGTTTTGGTGACCTCTTCGGGGAAACCGAAGGTTTTGTTTGTGCAATTATTTATTTATGTTACATTTTTAAGAAAACTTACAGCTAAACATTTTCACACATAAGAGAGTAACTAAAAAAAGGCTAATTAAAAGTTTTCACAGATAGAAGAGAGCTTACAGACAAAATATTTGAGAAGGTAGACAGTGTTCTAAGTTAAAACAGTAACTTAATTTTTTTTTAATATAACCGAATGGAGAACCTCCTCCGTTTTTGAAGAACGAATTAACGATGGACGAAGTTATGATAACGAACAACTACCGGAAATATATTGTGAAGGACAGTACGGTTGACATATGTCGGTCATGTCACCGGCCCAGGGAAACCATCCGCCACCTTATTTCCGGTTGTTCTAGTCTGGCTGACGGAGACTATTTGCACAGGCAAAACCTTGTAGCCAGGATTATCAACCAGCAACTTGCTCTTAAATACAATCTTGTGGAATCGGAAGTACCGTAATATAGGTATGTCGACCAGCCCGACCCATTTCTCGAAAGTGGCAATCACACATTGTATTGAGATCGGTCTATCATCATATCACTGACAGGGCTATTGTTGCCAATAAGCCAGATATAGTGGTGATAGACCGACTAGAGCGTCACGCAATGATTGTTGATATAGCAAACCAGTTTACACAAATAACTCAACAATTTGGTTACGATGTTATTTTCATGCAGTCAGAGCGCCATCTATTGAGAAAAAATTAAATGCACAAAAAAAATATTTTTTCTCAATAGATGGCGCTAAACTTAAAAAAATCAATATCTTTTTATTATGTGGGTTGATTTTAATGAAGTAAACGTTAAATGTTATTCGGGATAACACTCAATATTATTAAGTACCTAGATTATGAATACAATCAGCGATTAGTTACGCTCGGTGATTTCTTTTGAACGTCCTTTAAATAAATACTATATTTTTTATGATTAAATTACAAATGTACAGTTTTTAGACTTTTGCCTGTACCTACCAGACCCCTACCTATAAGACGGTATTACTTGCCAAATTTCATAGTTCTAACTCAACGGAAACTTTTGCGACATAAACGGCTGTATCTTTTTTTTAAGTTAACATAGTACTATGTTTTCTTTTACACCTTCAAGGGATTGTAGACTTGAGTATATGGTTTAATATCCAACTTGATACCTCTACGCATTCCCGAGATAAAGGGTTTTGACAGACAGACGGACGGACAACAAAGTGATCCTATAAGGGTTCCTTTTTTTTCCTTTTGAGGTACGAAACCCTAGTAAATATTTAAAATAAGACACATGACCAAAGCAAGAGATGGATTGATACAATATGCTCAATCACTAAATTGTAAGTGAGCCGGACATGTGGTGCGCCTAAGAGACCAGAGATGGACAAAAAGGGTGACCCCATGGGAAGATCTACAAGGCAAAAGAAAGAGAAGTAGACCTGTAGATAGATGGGAAGATTAGCTCAAAAAAACAGCCAGCGCCAACTAGATTCAAGTGGCCCAATCTAAGGAGGACTGGCTATCTTTGGGGGAGGCTTTTACCTGCAGAGGAACTCTAGCAGACAACTTAATATCTATATCTAAACTAATAACTACATTTAAGAACTTAACCTAATTGTCTACTGAAATAAAAAAATAAAATACGAGTTCATTTTAACTAATATTTTAAATCAAGAAACTTAACTAAATTAATAACAAAATAATGTAAAGAAAATTGGAATCTAAAATCTTCTTGAAAATTTTTTCTTGTGTTTTACTAGAAATGAAAGGCATTTTTATATATTATTTCACAGGAAAATAATGCAAACGGAAATAATTTGACAAATACACAATTCTTATTAAATAACCATCTTTCTAATAGTTTAAAATTAAATTTAAACATTTAATTTATGAAGGGAAATCACCCCACAATACGGTTATTTTTTCCGAGGATTGACCTTAGCGATTTGACAAAATCTCCGTTTGCATCATTTCTCAGAGACGAGATATTTATTTCTACGTTTTTTATTTTTATTTTATTTTATTTGTCCCAAACAAATAAAATAAAATAAAAATGTTTGGGACAAATAAAATAAAATAAAAATAAAAAACGTAGAAATAAATATCTCGTCTCTGAGAAACGAGATATTTATTTACTTTTGTGTCGTTTTGTTACTGCAGTCCATATTTTATTTCATTTCCAAAAAAATACTACATTTTACGTGCTCCTATCACTTAACATTTATCACAAAAGTCAATCTTGTCTTAAAAAACCACTATAATTATAATTCTTTAAGCTCGTATAAAAGGTTGACTCAGTAGATCATTACGTAACAGAGATGCTGACTAATTCTGACCCACATTCGTCCAATAGCCTCTAAATTTTAGCAGCCTTGTCCTTAAGATTTCTAGCGAGTATTATACTACGCTGACTATATGCAAAGTTTCACTACAGGGATTCCTAAAAGTGAAGGTGACGTTAGTCAGACTTGGTTTCCTTATACTTCTAATCTGACCTTCAATTGTTGCATCATTCGTTTTCTTATCGTAAGATTCTTCAAAATGTTGATTTGTGAATAAGTTTTTACTATAATGCGGTTCAAGTGACTTGATCAAATAGTACGATCAAACTGTTTGATCAAAAAAATAATAAAAATAGAAAAATAATCATATTTCTTCATGCCATATGCTTGCCAGTTTACATTCTTAAAAAAACAGGCTGATTCAAACATCTTTATACAATGAGCATGAATATCTTTGGGAAACTTTGATCAAGATTGAGATTTTCCAAATGGCATGAAGAATCTTAAAATTTCGTTTTTGTTTTTAATCAAAAAGTAAATAGATCAAATAATAAATAGTACTGTTTGATCAAATTTCTTAGCATTTTGGTCAGTCTCGTTGGTCTTGTGATTGCAAACTGATCCCGAGTTCGAGTATCAGGGCAAATAAAATGTTCTTGGAGTTTTCTATACAGAAAACTTTCGGTAGCAGATCAGAAATTGGAGGTGCTACACCTGGGACCCTGCTATAACGTGCCAACGCTATCATGAGCTGTGAGAAAGTGATAGTGCCGATTTGTATAACTCTGTCTCCTCCCATACCGTAATTATAATCGCTATATGACGTCATGAAACAGTACTTAACTATTACTATTTAATTTCTTCTTGAGAACTTAAAATACAAATATCTTTTGATAGAGTAAACCGATTACGATGAACCAAAAACTTAGTTATGCTCTAAGTTACGTACAATTTTAATGTATGAAATATAACTACTTTATTTTTGTAAATCTAAACAGACAAAAATTGCAAGACTGATTGAAATTAAGTTCTGTTAGTTATCCTTTATCTCCCTGGCTACTTTTTTAAAATTATTTTGAAAGAAAAACAGATTTATATCAAACATAATAATGTTTAGATGTGGTAAGCATAGCTTAATCAGATTCACTGCTGAGACACAGGTTTTATCATGCCTGAAGTTTTGCTCACTTACATCGGAGTTATCAAAAATTTGTATAATATATTTCGTGAAATCTCAATAATTTAAATGCTTAGTTTGTTAGAGAATGGATGTTTTAAAGTTAGAAATAAAATACCTTTTTAATTTGTATTTATTGTTATTTGCTTCGATGTTTTGGCAGCCAAATGGATTGGTTTGGCTTGAGTCTTTTATTAAATTGAGGCTGTTTTACTATTCTATGGAAATAAATAAAACGAACATAAGAAAAAATAAAAATAAAAGCTTTTTATTCATCACAGACGACATTTAAAACGAAAGATGCTTAATATTAAAAATACTGGTATTAACCAGTGAGAATGATGATCTTAAATATTAAACACCAAGAACATGGGAAATGCGAATCACCAACCTGTCTATGCGCAGATGATAAAAACTGTTTAATACTAAGGACAATGTGAAACAATGCTACATCATTTTAACGCACATGAACAAACGAGTGTTGAACTAACTGAAAGTTAATACTTTCAGTTAGTTGTTAACCTGTGGCCGTTATTTATGAAATATTTGTTCCTCTTGCTACCGAGTTACTTTGGTCGGATTCCCCGTACTAGATCCCTTGGGGGATCAGATTTATTTTATAATTTATTTCTATTCCGGTCTGATCCACTGTGCAAGGTATCACAAATGTCAAATATTTTATTCCGGTTGATACTCTTTTGTCATTAACAGGTTTAAGAGATAGGGAGCTACAAATTATACGTTTATACAGGGTTTCTTGAAATGCACATATATATGTGTGCACATTTTATGTGAACAACTGTTTTGCCTTGTGAGTATACTTACCTGGCAAAAAGAGTAAGAGGATCAGACCGGAATGACAAATTTTAGTTTCGTAGGTCAGACAAGAATTAAAACATAATAGTTACCAGCAGGGGATAAATCAGTGTATCCGACCGGAATAACTAGTGCTAGCAACTAACTTTAAGTTTAAGAGATAACATTGATTGTTGAAAGTGGACCTTAAAAATTAGCTAAAGCTTATTAAGACAGCTCATCTCTTCAGGCAAACAGTCAAGTTGCATCGTTTGTTTCTATCGCAGGGCATCTGATTTTTTTAAATAAATAGTAGCTGTTCTTCGCTGAATACTTGTAGTCCATTGCGTCTGAAACGTCCGATTTTTGTTAATACAAAATAAAAAATATAGTTATTATATGAATCTTCACCCGCGACTCCGTTCGCACTGCAGTTTTCTTAACCTGGGTCTTCCACAAGAACCACTCTGAAAATAACATGAAAATCAGTGCAGTAAATTTTGAGTTTATCGCGAACAAACAGACAGACATATGGTAGAGGACTTTGTTTTATAATATGTACTTATATTAATAGTAACTGGCTCGGCATGGCGACCGCGTACTGGAAGACGCATCGTTGAAAGGCCTCACACAAGGTGACCGATGACCTGGTGGGAGTTACGAGCAGCGGAAGAATGCAAAATGCACAGCACCGGTTGTTGGGGCGACTCTTGGAAGCCTATGTCCAGCAGTGGATGTCTTTTGGCTAATACGAGTATGATGATGATGATGATAATGACTCAGGGTCTGCATGAGACGATAATTTCTTCCATTTACAATCAGTCATGCTTCCATTCACTCCTCCTATTTTACAACATCATACTTCACACGATACGTCTATCTTTCTTTTGGTCTCATTCTAAATTGACATTTATTCAGCTATAGGGTGCATGTCCACTACATCGAAACGAGGCAGCGGAGCGGAGAAACGGAGAAATTTTATCGAATCATACCATATCTGCCTAGCCTTTTCCCATTATCGAATCTTGTTAGTCAAAATGTCAGTGAGTTACGTGGGGTGGAGATTTTTTGCAATTCCATTGGTTAAAATTTACCCGTTTGCCCGCTCTGCTGCCTCGCTCCGCTGTTATTGAAAGGCACCCTTATGCTCATAATTATGTTTTAGAAAAAAATATTGATTCAGTCATAACTCGTTTTTCTTTTGTTAAAAATCAATAACGACAAAACATCATTAACATTTCAAAGTATTTTTTTCGGGCACATGAATCCACTATCCTTAAATGTTTTAAAGTAAATATTAGCATTTTTTTAAATTATCTAAATGTTTCTTTGATTTTTGCGCTATAAAACAGATTTTCCATTCATGTACTTACGACAACTATATCCCTCAACAGAAATGCTTAATGCAACTGGCGACGACATAATGCTCCTTTATGTATTCCATAAACCTCACAGGGTCTGCAGCATTCCATGCCTTGTCGCTGCTGCTGTGGACATAAGCCACTTTGCGCAACTTCAGTCAATGGTGGACAAGCAAATTCTCTCGCGCAAATTCCGCCTTTCAGCATGCATGGGAGCTCAAAAAATGGGGCTTGACGATTTTGGAGACCTGAAAAAAGTGTATGTAAGGAACGGTAATATTGCTGCGGTTGCGGAATTTGTTCGAAAGAGTCACCGTGGCCTAGAACGCAAAGGGCATTAGGAGGAATACGGATGAGTTTTAGTCAGTAAGAGTCTGCCAGTCCCTTCTGTTTCACCCAGAGTGGGAGGAGTCATTTGATGATTTCGAAAAGTAACTTATAAAATAACTTATAGAATATTCGCATCACTATTTCTAATCTTATGATATCCATCATGCCCAAACCAAGCTTTTAAACTCCGACTGGTCATGTGCTTTATCTATCCAGCTGATTGTGTTCAGCATTTTGGTCAGAATGCTGACTACTTTCTCAATTATTATTGTCTCTGCTTATCCAAGGAGTGATTACTGTGACCATCAATTTGATTGCCACATTGAAGGTAGGAAACCTTTCATGTGGCTATCAAATTGACAGCTCTAGCAGAAATGTCCGAACCTCCCGAGGACCTCTTGAAAAATCCTGAGGTTGTTGCTACGGAACAAAAGAATTTTTCAATAGGTAAGTCAAGAGTGAACAGGTTTCTTCTAGGCAAGCGTGCTCCATCACCTCATAATTTTCCATCAGGTAATATTGTGCTTAAACGCCAACTTTCAATAATAAAAAAAATAACATCGATTACCTTTTGCAAATTTAAATTCATCTCGTATCATCTCACTATTTATTAATGCCAGCTCTACACAATATAGATAATTAAAAAAAAATATTGCGTTTAAAATCTTCGAGAACATTTTGTAAAGAGTCCACTCCTAACCGAGTTCACAAATACAATGGTAAGATCAAACCCGTTAACCAGCCAACAAATATTTTAATAACATTCAATATTTTGATACCTAGTCTAATACATCCTGACGTTAATCAATCAGTCTAGTACGTTCCCATCACTATTGGGGTCGGCATCCGGTCCAACCGGATGCAGTTATCATCTGCCTAGCCTTTTTCCAATTTTATTGGGGTCGGCTTCCAGTCAAGCTGTATTTAGCTGAATACCTGTATTTTACGTGGAGCGGCTGCCTACCTCCATAACCCATTAACTGGGTAACACGGTACTTCGTGGCAAGACTGGAGTCAGATTTACTGGCTTCTGACTATCTGTAACGACTGCCAAATATCTACAAATAATATTGAAAATCAACCTGTGCGGCTGTTATTATCTAGCCACGAGCTCGTGTAACTGGATGCAGCTGAATTTTAATATTTTAAATGGTACAACTGGCTGTCTGACCACCACTTTCCGTAGAGGTCTACCCCCTGGAACGCACAGGGCATCAGGAGGAACACAGATGGGTTTTTTTTTTAAAGAACGTAAGTTAGTTAAGTCTGACGCTTCCTTCCGCTCCGCCCAAAGTGAAAAGAGTCATGATTTATTTCCATAAAAAAACATAAAGTATCGACCCTCTTCCGTGCGTCGGTAAACCAGTTAGTTCATACTCGTAATTAGGACCTTTGAGAATCGTCACGGGTAGCCGGGTAGTATCGTACTATCCAGGGGGGCTACTCTCTAAGCCCGAAGTCCGTAGTGTCGATATTTAATGGTTTTTACGAATGGGAAATCATGGCTCCTTCCGCTCTGGGTGGAGTGGGACAGGCAGGGTAGGAAGTTGCTCGCGTCCGTAGGACTTACCATCTTATCCTAGATCCACCCTACACGTCTCTCCTTGGAATGCCAACAGCTTGACGGAACGTCGTCAAGAGTTTCAAAGATTTCTCCAAATAGAAAAAATACATAGCATTAATTTCTGAAACATGATTCACTGTAAAATATCATTTGAATATACAAAATTACTCAGTATACACAACCAACCACCTATCTGGAAATAGTCATGGTGGAACTGCAGGAATTATAAAAAATAACATCAAACATTACGAAGTGGAAAATACCAATCAGATAAAATACAAGGCTACGTCAATAAAAGTAGTCGTCAGCGAAAAAGTCGAGGCAACATTTTCTGCAGTATATTGTCCACACAGACACAGTTTGACTAGAGGTGACTACAATAAGTACTTCTATTCCCTTGGGTCCAAATTTGGGCAAAGTCTAACAAGGAAAAGGCTATTATCTTTGCTGAACACCTAAACCGGAAAAGTCGACTGGTAGAAAATTGCATTAAGTCCGCCTTTGTACAGTGTTTCACTAGTGCATAAAGTTTAATAAATAAATAAACCGCGTATTTCAACCATTTCCTGAATTAAGGCCTGAGCACAACAGTGAAATAAAAAGCTATCCGGAAAGTGCAGAGCAAAAATGTATCTCCCATTAAATCGTACGAGTCCTACTGAAGTAACACGTGACATAAAACACCTCAAGGATGGAAAATCGCCAGGAAATACGACAATATAGACAGTGTTCTGTTGAAACATCTGCCTAAAAAGGGTATAGTAGTAATCGTTAAAATTTCCACTTTCCAGGACAATGGAAGACAGCGCTGTTCATAATGTTACCTGAACCAAATAAACTCAAACTCAAACTAAAAAATATTTATTTCAAATAAACCATTTACAGGCGCTTTTGAATTATCAAGGTCAGTCGGTCCAAAAAAGATGAAGCTATTTGCACGTTCCAAAGCGTAGATCTCTATGGAGAAGAATGTGCAAGAAACTCCACGGACACTCTTTTAAAAATAATAAATTGTTACAAAGTTTTGTTTACATCAAATTGAAATTATACATACATGTGAGAACGATGTAAAAGACGAGCAGGATAAAAGCGTCCGGAAATACAGGAACAATTCAAAGAAGTAATTAAAATAAACCGTGGCAGCTGAGAAATGGCCAGTCCCAACTGACGGCGCCCGTTCACAAACATGACGCATGCGCTAGCACCATTCGGAAAGATTTCCATTTTGAAAGGAGCCAAATGATCCAACGCTAGACTTTTGAGTGAACATGACAATCCCAACCGCCAGGGTACATTCAAGTCAAAAACAAACCTAAAACTGATAGCTATAGCTAAGCTTAAGAGGTACACAGTAGTCACACATATGCGGTTAACATTTTTTTTTTTTTTTACTATTGATAGACACGCGTTTGACCACTATCTCACCTGATGGTAAGCGAGGATGTGGTCGAAGATGGAGCACGCTTGCCTAGAAATAACCTATTCACTCTTGATTTAAAGACTCCCAGGTTGTAGCTATCAGGAAACACAGACTCCGGCAGGGAATTCCACTCCTTAGCTGTACGCACTATGAATGTGTTCCCAAAACGTTTTGTGAGTATGGGTGGGATATCCACCGTGTACCGGTGGCGCATCGCCGTTCGTCTTGTGGTCCGATGATGGAACGGGCTTGGTGGAATTAAATTATGCAATTCCGTCGCACATTCCCCAAAATGCAACCGGTAAAAAACCGACAGGCTAGCCACTCGTCGTCGATGTTCAAGACTTTGGAGCTTCGACGCGACGAGCCTCTCATTGCCGATGATCCTCTTGGCTCGTTTCTCAATTAACTCAAGGGCATCAAGCTGGTATCTGGCAGATCCGTCCCAAAGATGAGAGCAGTATTCCATACACGATCGAACTTGCGCTTGATAGAGTTTGAGCAGCTGTTCCGGCGTGAAGTACCGTCTCACCTTAGCCAGAATCCCCAACTTCTTTGCAGCCACTTGAGCTTTTGCCTCTATGTAAGGGCCAAAATTGAGAGTTGATGTTAATGTAACCCCAAGAAGCTCATGATGGTCGGTTATCGGCACGGTTTCACCGCGGAAAGATGGAGCTGGGCGGAATTGGCTCCTTTTGGTGGAAAATAGACACGCTTGGGTCTTAGCAGCATTGAACTTGACCAGATTGGCATCGCTCCATTCAGAGACAGCCTGTAAGGACACGTTCAAGCGCTCAACCATTGCCTCCCGGAGAGACCGGATCTGCGACCCACCAGCTCGTGCGTCGGACACGTATCTTTCAGCAACAGTGCTGTCGTCTGCATACCCAAAGGTACCGGGTTTAAGCAGATCATTAATATGCAGCAAGAATAGTGTTGCCGAAACCCCTGAGGAACCCTGGCATTAATATCCAGCAGTCCAGACGAGCAGCCATCTATGACCACTCGGATAGACCGATCCCTCAGGAAATCTGCGATCCAATCACACAAACCGGCGGGCAGACCGAAGGAAGGAAGCTTACTAATATGGCTATCGTGCCAGACCCTGTCGAAGGCCTTCGAGATGTCAAGGGAGACCGCCAGTGCCTCCCCGTGCTTCTCTATGGCCTCACTCCAGATTTGAATGGCATACGCTAGAAGATCCCCAGTTGACCGATTTCGGCGAAACCCGTATTGCCGGTCACTAAGGATATCATTCGCTTCTAGGTACGCCAGAAGAGTATGGACGTTACCGAGATGGGTCTATAATTCGACGGGTCAGCTCGACTACCCTTCTTGGGCACGGGCTGCACGTTAGCTTGCTTCCAAGCCTTCGGCACTTTTCCAGTCTCGAACGAAAGGCGAAATAGGCGTGTCAAGATCGGAGACAGCTCAGGCGCACAAGTCTTCAGAACAATTGCCGGTATCCCATCGGGACCACTAGCCTTGTTCACGTCTAGGTTACGCAGTACCCTACGGACGTCCTTCTGATGAATGCGAATGTTCGACATACTCGACTCGCATTCACCAGGAGAGGCGGAGGGCGTCGCGCCACCAGGATCCAGACGTGAAGATTCCGCAAACAAAGAAGCAAACAAGTTCGCTTTCTCCTCAGCGGAGTGGGCCAGCGTCCCGTCGGGTCTCAGCAGTGGTGGTAGTGAGGGGCGGCAGAAGTTCGATTCGACCGACTTAGCCAGGGACCAAAAAGCCTTACTACCTGCTGGGTATGAAGCAAGTTTGTTCCCTATTCGGCTAATGTGGTCAAACCGAGCCCTCCGCAACACCTTCTTGCAGGACTTAGCAGCCCTGTTGAAGGCTCTCTTCTTCTGACTCACGTCATTTGCTTTGCGCGTACGAGCGTCGACCCATGCTAGGTACGCCGCGTGCTTAAGCGCATCAGCATGATTGCACTCGGCACCAAACCAAGGACGAGCTTCGCCAGATATTGCTATGTTAGAGAACGGAATGTAGTACTCCATTCCCCTCCACAACACATCCGTCACGGCGTCCGCGCACGACGTAGCATCAGTGGAAGAAAAGCAAGTAGGCTGCCAAGGGTAACATGCGAAGAGAGATCGCATGCCATCCCAATCTGCTGACTTGTATCGCCATATCCGCCGGGTGCCTCTTTGGCTAGGATCGGGCGGAGAGTAGACAGGCACAGACTTCACCAGACATTGGTCGGAACTACCCAGTGGTGACGAAATCGACACAGAATAGCGGTCTGGATCTGTTGTCAGTAGAAGGTCCAAGCAATTGGCAGTGTGCGAATCAACATCCGGCACCCTCGTTGCCCCCTGGACCAGCTGGGTAAGATTTAACGCAAGCGCTAGCTTTCGCGTCTCTCGTCCAGCATGGTCTGTGCACTGGTATGGGAAGAGCCACTCCTGATGGTGGGCATTGAAGTCGCCCAGTATCACCAATTGGGCAGAAGGGTACCGCTGCTGAGCCGCATCCGCCGCCTCACTCAGGTGCTGTGTAAGCCCAGTTGCCTCCAAATCTCCGCTGTGCGAACGGTAGACGCATGCGTAGACAATTTTGTCTAGACCTGTGTCCACTATAGCCCACAGCGTTGAGAACCTGGAGTCTTCAAGGTAGCGGAGACGCCGATAGCAGATGTCGTCCCGGGCGTACATGCATACGCCCGCGCGGGGTCTGAAGCGGTGCTCCAGGGTAAACCCTGGGTAAGACAGGTATGACACGTCCGACGGACATCCGATCTGCGTCTCCGACAGGAACAAGGGCACTGGTTTCTCAGTCTCAAGGTGGTGATGGACTGCGGCGAGATTTGAGTGCAGACCTCGTATATTAGAGAGGTGCACTTTATGAAAAAGGACGTGCTGCCGCTGTACAGCTTTTCTCTTTTTATTCCTGTCCATAAAAGTGATGGAGGTTGAGGAGAAGGAAGTGAAATGAGGTTCCAAGCTGCTAACCTTCAGGCACGCCCTGACAGGACGACATCTTTGGGGGACTAGTCTGGAGACTGCGGGGACGCCCGAGCCCCCCCGGGAATGTCCATTGGGCCCTTTCATCTGGTCGCCAACCAGCACGATGGTGCGGGATTTTTCGTCAGATGGCGGGGCAGCCTTTCATGTGTGGCTAGCACACTACTTGGGCCCCCAAATATCTGCGGTCGGCCAGCGGCGCACCGTGCCTCAGATCCCGCTACCCTCCAAGACTTGTCTCCTGATACGCGGATTCATTCGCGGGTGACTCGGCCCCCGAACATGGATGAAATTATACAATGCCAAATAAATTGAGTCTATACTATGCAAATATTGGTTTCTTACAATCTTCAGCCAGTCCAACAATGTTTCCATATGCTAACAGATTATTTTGTGCGCCCTAGTGGCTGAGGAGCTCGTGGCTAAATAATAATAGCCACACGGGTCAATCATCAAGGTTAAGCAACGCTTGCCGAGGCTGGTCTGTGGATGGGTGACCATCTTAACATAACGAGTTTCCTCCGTGCCTCAGAAAACACGTTAAGCCGTTGGTTCCGGCTGTCATTTGTAGATCTTTGGCAGTCGTTACGGATTGTCAGAAGCCAGTAAATCTGACTCCAGTCTTGCCAAAAGGTACCGTGTTACCCAGTTAATGGGTTATGGAGGTCTGGTAGGCAGCCGCTTCACGTAAAACACTGGTATTCAGCTGAATCCGGTTTGACTGGAAGCCAACCCCAATATAGTTGGGAAAAAGCTAGGCAGATGATGATGATGAGTGGCTGTGGAGCAGGACCAGCATTCATTCAAGCATTTTTATCTTCAATATAATTTCCCAAATTATAATATGCCTGCCTGCATAGTGTGCGTTTAATACAAGATTTACATTTCGTCTCATTTAGTTCTAATATATGGGGAGGTATCTTATTGTAACATTTTAAACAGTACCCCATGAAAGATGAGGCTACTTTAGCCAGTATGAAACCTGGTTTAACTAATTGGTCCCTATTTCTAGTAACATAATTATGTCTGTCGCCTCTTTTACTAAAAAGATGTAATTTGTTTTCTGACATTCGTGATGTTTTCATAAATGTATTGACAAGGTATCGTCGTGATGTTAATATTCTTAAACAGTTCCTTTAGAGAATCACGTCGGCGGAGATTGTATATCGCTTTGATGGCTCTTTTTTGCAGAATAAAAATAAACTCAATGTCTGCAGCTCGTCCCCATAGTAGAATACCGTAAGACATGATACTATGAAAGTAACTAAAATAGACTAGTCTCGCAGTATCGACATCCGTTAATTGGCGGATTTTCCCACCAGCATAAGCTTCTGAACTTAGCCATCCTGAAAGAGATGTTATATGAGGGCATTGTAACCTTGGGTCAAGCGTAATTCCCAGGAAAATCGTTTTATCGACAAATTCTTGTTTGTTCCTGTTCAATACTATGTCACAATTGCTGGAATTTTAGTAGGGCAAATCTTATAGATTTCGTTTTCTTTTCATTCAGAACCAAGTTATTCGCCGTGAACCAATTTTGGACTTACATTAGGGCATTATTTATGACATCAACATTGTCTGTATGTCTATTTATTTTAAAAAGCTGTTTGCCGACGATACTTCCTTAAGGTATTGTCGGCAAACAGTACTATATAAATTTTTTGTTACAATAAATAGGGTTAATCGTTGATATACACCAAAAACAAGAAAGAACACAAAATCGAGCCACAATGACCGGTCTTGCGCGTTTTCCACCAGAAAACCAGAATAGATCAATAGTAATATATTTGGGCAAGCAGTCGGTTCACAGATTTCAATATTGGCCATTGCTGTTGACCAGGGATGTATGATGGGACGGGATCTACTCTTCCTAAATACAGTTTTTTATTGAGATTTGAGTTTGAATGTGAGAAATTCATACTGTATTCAGGATGAGACAGAATCATTCACAAGATAATGCCACATGTTCTACTGCTACTGCCACTGCCTACCCTTCGTACCCAATTAACTGGACTCTTCTCTGGGCTGAGGCAAAGGTTTAGGTCAGTCAGCAACCAAGCAAATCTAGGCTATAGGGAATGAAAAAAAAACGGGGTATGCGCGGACGAAGTCGCGGAGCAAAGCTAGTTTAATAATAAATGTCTTTCAATTCAATAATTCTGTTATCTCTGACCTATGTGATTACTCATAGTTTTACTTGTTGGACATGAACGAGCATGGTGGTTGAGAGTATGTCATGCTCACTCAAATGTCTTGCTGATGGTGGCGTTTGGGTTGGGTCATTCGGTTCCCTTCGAAATTTGAGCTGAAAGATGCCGCGTACACGCGTCATGTTGTAAGTGAACGGGCACCGTCAGTTGAGACTGGTCATCTCTTAACTGCCATTGGCTTAGTTTTAATCTTTATATTTTAAATTCTTATGGCAAGTTTTTTTTCCTTTGCATTGTTCTCACATGCAGATGTAACTTATAATTTTGTGAAACAGAACATGATTAAAAGAGTGTTCGTGGAGTTTCTTGCACGTCCTTCTCCATAGAGAAGCAAACGTGCAAATAGCTTCCATGTTTTTGACTGACTCACCTCGACGTTTCAAAAGTGCCTGTTAATAGTTTATTTGGAATAAAATGCTTTGAATCTTGAATCCTAGACTAGGTACAGTCAAAAGCCAACCTACCTCAAATAAAAAAAAATGCCAAAATGAAATACATGCATTTGATTGTGTAAATATACAAATATTACGTGTACTTGGTTATTAACCCAGCAGTTCGCTTCTACTTGCCAGGAAGTCGATTGCATTTTTTAAATTTTTCACTTACTAGTGTTGTTAGCCTTCAAGAACTAAAACTCAACAGTTAGTAAATACTAGGGTAATGTACCTTAAATTACTTTTTCTAAGAAAGCAACATTATAATAAAGTTATAAAATAAAAACTACTGAGCCAAACTAAATATTTTTTTACGGGACCAAATGGCAAGTATCCACAAATAGGAACATTAAAATTTTAAATACATAGAAAGGATTTGCGAAGACCAAGTTTGAAAAAAGAAAAGACAAGCTCGTAGCTATATTGAAACCACCGTACTTCATCATCGAAAGAATCAGAAATCGGATCAAAAACCTCTGAGTAATTGAGTTTTCATGTTAAGAGTTAATAGTATTTTATTTATAATAGTGGTTGTTAACTTGTTTGATAATACTTTGCATGAGTATTTAAATTAGCAATGGAATGGAAAACACTGACCTCGTGATTTCACTGATTCAATGATTCTTTGCAGAAATATTTTTAACTTGTTGACCCAGCCTACTTCACCTGCTCCGCTCCTATTGGATTCAGCGTGATGGCTTATAGCTTATAGCCTTCCTCAATAAATGGGCTATCTAACACTGACAGAATTTTTCAAATCGGACAAGCAGTTCCTGAGACAAACGCGTTTAAGCAAACAAACAAACTCTTCATCTTTATTATATTAAGTAATACTCGTAGATATAGATGAATGAACACAAGACTCCTAATGCTTGTAAAAACATATTGCATTACGCATTTAGGAAACGTAAGGTGGTACAAATAATTTTAAAAAATATAAAAAAGGTATTTATTTCTGTAAACCCATTTACAAAATCGTTACAGAAAATAGAAAACATAAATATCTACTAATATTTAAAACAACAACGTATTAACTAAACAATATCTATAAAAGTAACAACAAAAAATAGGCTTGTATTGTAAGGCTTATTAGACATTTCAAGTCTGTAGAATTTTCATTGCACTTAGTCACGAAAGTAATGAAAGAAAATTCTCGATTCATCGTCATCATCATCATGTCAACAAATACGTCCACTGCTGGATATAGGCCTCCCCTAAGTGTCAACACAACAACTGGTCCTAAGTGCCTCGCATATATCGGTCCACCTTGTGAAAGGCCTTCCAACGCTGCGTCTTCCGGTACATGGTCACTACTCCAGAAATTTTTGTCCCTATCGACATTCGTGTCTTTGAGCAATGTGCTCTATGACACTTTAGTATGACTATCCCTCGGGCTATGTCAGTTACCTTAAATTCTCGATTTATCTTAATAAATATTAAGGTGCAAAAATTTCAACTTAATTGAGTCGAAAAAGTACTCGTAGTAAAAGTTAAATTAAATGACAGACAGTATCAATTGTATGTATCTCCATAAAGCAAAATGTGTTGTATTATGAAAATCTGTGAACATTCAATTGTATTCGGTACGCACTCCTTCCGTCGTAGACAACATTTTAAAATTTGTTCATCTGAAACAAACATTTTGGTTAGGTAACATTATTCGAACAACATAAATAATTTTTAATCATACCATTCGTTATCATTATTATAAGATTTAAAGTTCCTAGGATTTAAGGTTTAGGACATAAGCACTATCTATAAGGGCCACACGTAATATTGTGGTGGGGCGCAACGCAAAGCATGCCTGCGAATTACGAGTAGGCGAATTTCTAACCGAGAATGCGCGAGTATCCGCGAGACTGCGCGCGGATGTGTGAGTGGCTGTGCATACTCGACACACCGTTGTCAATCCTTTTGCAATTTTTCGAGAGTTCAAAATTGTACGACCGGAAGCACATGCGCGCAAAGTAGCGTGCATGCTCGCGCAGTCACCGTTTGACAGTGAAAAATGCTCTGCGCTGCGCTCTGCCATAGAAGGCGCGTTAAGAACTCTACCTCATTAGTGCGTTGCGTTGTCGCAGCGGCGACGCTGTGTCGTTTTCTTTGTATTTAGATTAATTTCTAGACAGACAAATAGACAGACTGTCATGACATGAAACATGGACATTAGAGCTCTGCCTCATTAGTGCGTAACGCAATGCAGCGCGCCAATAAGTCACTCAGGCGCAGTACAGTACGTTAGTAACGGTTTGACAGATGTTCACAGATGATCTTTGAATTTTAGGTTAAGAATTTTAGAAAATTCGATTACTTGAAAACCCCTCAATGGGGTAGTTAACTAATAAAATCTAATGAGTCCGACAGATAGATTTCAAAAACATATTCGACACGTTTTTATTTATTTCAAGTTAACAATAAATGAGACGATACAGTGCGTTGAAAACTCGTGTGACGTCACTTTCCGATACAATCAAGAAGGAAAAAAAATCCCCATGACGGAATTTAATTCGCGCGAGAAGTCGGGCATATAAAAATCGCAGTGCGGACAGGGCCTAATATTGTTAAAACGGAACGGAAGCAAAATAAGTATGTGTGCGAGAGGAAAAAAAGGGGCGATATCTAGATTCACGATGGACGTACCTAGAAATAAACAGTGTTACATAATATTATATTTTATTATAACTACTCACATGAATATACTTACAAGACGTGCAGCACTCCACGCCATATATTTGTTGATCCGGACACAATCCCATGCGGATTACTTTGGTGTCAGCTGGGCATTCATATGCACAGAATCCACCGACACGCATGCACGGCATCTCAAAAAAGACTGTCTCCAAACCTAGACAAATTACGAAAATTTGGGTTAGAACAGTTTTTGCGCAGCCGTAGGTACTCATTTTGTATTAAACATTCATTTTTAGGGTTTCGTACCCAAAACGTAACCATCGGCACCCTATTACTAAGCTTCCGCTGTCCGTCCGTCCGTCCATCCAACCGTCCGTCCGTCCGTTTGTCTGTTAGCGAGCTGTATCTCATGAACCGTAATAGATAGACAGTTGAAATTTACACTGGGTATGTATTTCAATTGCCGGTATAATAACAACACTAATTAAAAATAAATTGTAATTACTGTTTATTAAGTTCGACTTGCACTTGGCCGGTTTTTTTAGTATGTTTCATCTCATATGCTGCTAAACAACAGCTATTTGTTTAAACTTGTATTATAGGTATAAAATGATAATAATGAGATTAATTTTATTTTATAACATGAAAACTCTACCATACCATATACACTTAGTTCAAGCTGTGAAAAATCAAAACTTAACGTAAAAAAGATACGGCCGATTATGCTGCAAAAAATGTATATTTCGACACTCTAAAGGGAATAAAAATTTATAGAGTACTAGTTTTTGCTCTATACAACAAAACTACTCGTACATGCCGAATTGCAGCTTTCTACGACGAGTTGTTTCAGCTGTGCGTTGTCTGTTTGTCTCACGTACTCACTCAAATAATTTAATAAATTTTTTGTTGACCTAAACCTATGAAATTTGGCGAGTAATACCGTTTCATACTAAAAATATAGGGAAAAATCTGAAAAGCTCGGAAAAAAACTTCAAATAATAAAGTACGGAACCTACGGCGGGTGAGTCCGACTGGCACTTGTCCGGTTTTTCATTGAAATATTTAATAATGTACTAAATAAGTTAAGAAATTTAAAAACGGAATAATAATCTCTAATAGCCCTAATCTCTTCAAAGTCAAAGTAAACAGGCTCCTTCTGAGTAAGCTCACTCCATCGTAGACTTTGTCTCTGTCATCTCTGACCTAGACTAGAGTCTAGATCGGAAATAAATAAAAAAAACATTTATTTTTAAACTTGTTAGTGGTTTCTTAAGAAAACCATTTTTAGTATATCTCAAAAAACTGAAGAATTTAAATGTTAATAGAAAAATTGGAGTCCAAATTTTACAAGCAGAATTTAAATAAAGTAAAAAGTCTCTTCACCCCATTTTACGGACTTTTTTCCGAAATAGGCTCATATAGGGTTTGACGACACGGTTGTTGCAGTGGTTGAGGGATTGGATGCGGCGCTGCGTGTCGCATGTTCGATTCTCGCACGGAAAAATATTTGTATTGCCTACAGATCGTTGTTTCAGGTCTGGCTGTGTGTGTATGTGAGTTTATATGTTTGTAAACGTACCCACAATACAGGAGAAATTCCTAGATTGGGTCAGCGTTTTATTAAAAAAAAAGACCAATTCAAATTCTGTCAGCACTAGCAATTTTCCAGAAATCACTAAACAAAGTGACTTTCATATTTTATTTTTCCAAATAATAATTATTAGGGTTTATATGTTATAAAAGTAAAATACATGAAATAATTACAAAAATATTTTTTATTTTAACGCAAAATACAATGATTAAAAAGAATCGTTATCACAATTGAAATAGTGCAACAATGTATGCAATACATTTGGGTGAATATAATTATTAACATATCATTGTTGTGAGACGCGGTAGCAGCACACTTCTTTTAAACGACATCCTGTGACGTCTTGGACCACTAAATTTGGAGCGCAGTTGAACGCCTTTGAAACGCATACTCCGTGCTTTGATCGACATTCGCTTGCCCCCTTTACTGAAACAAAGGTGTTTGTTAACAAAAGTGAAGTAAAAAAGAAATTGTAGAGCAATTTGACTTATAAATAAAATTTTCAAAATGTCATCTCTTGTAATTAAATGCGTTTAAATTTGGAATATCATCTCAGCTACAAACAATGTCAAAAACTTGAGTCAAAATGTTATTAATAATATTCGTGACAATCTAAGATGTCGGATTTGAGAGCAGAATAAAACATTGCTTTACTAGTAAGTATGAAAGAGACATGAAATGAATCTCTTTCACACTTTCTAGTAAAGCGATCTTCTATCCCTTTCTACCAAGCTGTCCGACTTAGATCTTCACGAATAGAAGAGGTTGTCTCGTGACTATAAACGTTTCTTAAAAAAAATTGTCTCTCTGTTTAAAATTATTAAAGGGTTACAGTTTAATTAACAATTAATTTCGAACTATATATTTAGATCTAGCTTGTGTATATATCTTAAAAGTGATATTGCCATAAAAAATTAGATCTGCAATTAAATTAAAATAAGCAAGATTTCCAAACAATACCTACCTACGTAACACATCAGCGCCGATTTCCAAAATCTGTTTCAAATAATAATTTGTAACAAAGTCATGTTAATTTAACCACACATGGCATGGCATTCAAAATGCTAACCCCCTATTACATAAGCCTCATTGAATTAAAAAATTAATGGGGAAAAAAATATATAACTATGTATGCTTACGCTTTCTGAGAAAAAATCGCGTGTAGAGGTAGTTTATGTCGGGTACTACGACTAAATGGCAGCATGTATAGACGCGATATTATTTTATTGTAGCTCGTGGCTAGATAATAACAGCCGCACGGGTCGATCTTCAAGGTTAGGCAACGCTTGCCAAGGTTGGTCTGTGGATGGGTGACCATCTTAACATAAGAAGGTTTTATTTAAACAGTGGCAAGGGTCCAACTCTCCGGATGACAGGGAGGCATATGGAGTGGCTAAGCGCGCTTGCAAAAAAGCTGTAGCCAGAGCCCGCAGCAAAAGTCTGGCGCCCTTATACGACACGCTGGAAACTGCGGAGGGGCAAAAGCTTTTTTTACGGCTAGCGCGTGCCCGGGAGAAAGCTACACGGGACATTAGCAAATGTCTCTGTGTAAGGGACGCCCAGGGTAAGCTGTTCTACGATGCCCCCTCTGTTAAGGAGAGATGGTGTACATACTTCGTGGAGCTGTCTAACAAACAGCATCCCCATAACTTTCCTCCCGATTCGCCTCCTAACCTTGGACTTATTTCCCCTATTTCCCCCGACGAAACTCGCATTGCTCTTCGCCTCATGAAGAATCGGAGAGCGGTTGAGCCTGACAATGTTCCAATTGAAGTGTGGAAGACGATGTTCCCACATGGAGTGGACCTTCTGATGGATCTTTTAAACCGCATCCTGATCACCAAGGAAATGCCAAACCAGTGGCGATTTAGCCTGATTATCCCTGTTTACAAAGGCAAAAGTAGCGTACAGGATTGTAGTAGCTACCGCGGAATCAAGATCATGAGCCACACCATGAAGCTCTTCGAGCGCATCATTGAAACACGACTCCTTAGCGAGTGCACTGTCTCTGAGTGTCAATATGGCTTCCGGGCGGGTAACAGCACCATGGACGCAGTGTTCGCCTTACGGACTCTAGCTGAGGCTTACAGAAAGAGAAGGAGAGCTTTGCACATGGTCTTAGACTTGCCGAAGGCCTTCGACTACTACTTCCCACTAGATGGACTGCCGAGGTATACCTCGGCAGTTCATCTAGTGGGAAGGGCGTTCCCGAAGCCTATATTGACATTATCAGAGACATGTACCGCGATTCCGTGTCCTCTGTCCAGACCGCTGTTGGCGAATCCAATGGCTTCCCAATATCTGTTGGCGTTCACCAAGGCTTAGCTCTTAGCCCGTTTTTGTTTAACGTAGTGCTCGATGTAGTTACGGCAAACATCCAAGATCAGCCAAGATCCGCATACATCATTAGCCTCCATGGCTAATGATGTATGCCGATGACATCATTAATGAGAAAAAAGCCCATCTTGAGCGCCAAGTCAACATTTGGAAGGACACGCTTGAAAACCGTGGTCTGAGACTAAATGTGGCGAAGACTGAGTACATGTCCTGTGGCAGCACGGATTCAAACACCATCCGAATAGGTTCGGACCTGATCAGAAAGTCCGATACGTTCAGGTACCTTGGATCCGTGCTGCACGAGTCTGGCAACGTGGACGACGATGTCCAAGCACGTATAGGCGCGGCTTGGGCTTGGGCAAAATGCCTCCGAAGCTCAAGGGGCAGATATATAAATGCATCATACGACCTGTGTACGAGGGCCAGTGTTGGCCAGCACTAAGCCGACACACCCAGGAGCTTCGCGTCACGGAGATGAAGATGCTGAGGTGGATGAGTGGCGTAACGCGATCCGATTGCATACGCAACTCGTTTATCCGAGGTAGTCTTGGTGTCCGTGACGTGGGGGAAAAACTGCAAGAGTGTCGTCTGCGATGGTATGGCAACATCATGCGCCGCCCTATGGAGTACGTTGGTCGGAGATGCATGAATATGGCTGTCCTTGGAGCTAGTTGCAGTGGTCGCCCTCGCAAGCGCTGGCTGGACGTCCTCAAGTCCGACATGAGAGCCAATGGCCTGACTGAGAAGGATGTTCAAGATCGGGCAAAGTGGAGAAAGCTAAGTAGGAAGGCGGACCCTGGCGACGGCTGGGATTAACGCCAGGTGGCAGAAGTTTTCATCAGGCCTTCACACGTTATATTTTTTAACTTGCGTATATAATTGTGTATGAACATTCAATAAAATATACAAACGACTTTATGCAGAAAGTCTGATATCAATAAAATCATTATCACACAAAAACACAACTCACATACTTATTACTTGAATTTATGATTTCAAATTATTTCAATTGATCGCCACAAACTCAATTATGAACCTTAGCCTTGTAAATTTTAAATTGATCTTTAAATAACCGCATACTATAACGACCATAACCAAATATATGTTGCAATGGAATTATAACTAAGCTAATTATGGCATAGAGTTTGCTATAATTTGAAAATGAGCTCGAAAATTGAATTCAAGTTCAACTTCACTACAAAATCACTTGCACTTAAGAATTTAAAATTACGCGCAAGAAAATCGGATTTTAGAAAAAGTTTGTTTTGCTAAACGAACATCTCTGTAACTTGAATACAGACACTTTCTCCTAGATAATATATATTTTTTATTATTTACTCTAGTCTCAGATGGTCAGGGATGACAAAGAAAAAGTCGAAGATGGAGTGAGCTTACCCAGAAGAAGCCTGTTCACTCTAACTTTGAAGAGATTTGGGTTCAATGTGTTCGAAAACAGACGCAGCAGATAGATAGCTCCACTCCATTGCTGTGCGCCTTATAAAAGACGTTTGGAAACGCTTAGTGTGAATTACATTTAGCTTGATGTGTCTCATTAACCAAATAGGTACTGTTTTGATTTACAAAATTGAAGGAATAGTGCAGGAAAATTAGCTCAATTAACGTCGATCAGAGCGAATAATTCGTGTAGTTTTGAAAATTGGTACAGTTGTTCTTTGAGGTGTCCAGATGAACATACTAAAAATCCCCGAGGGTGGGAAGTATCCCGGCGGTGGGGAAGGGGGGGAAAGGCACAGTTTTTGCTTGTTTCTCCGAAACTATTAAAAATATCTTCTTGCTCATTTCTACATAAATTATCTACAGTAAATTTTCAATACATTATGTCTTTACAATTAAGTGTAGGATCAATATTTTAGGAGATAGAGGGTATCTAAATTAGATTAAATAAAAAAATTCATAAATCATACAAAGACGAATTATAATTTTTGACCCAGAAGTCAACAGAGCTGAGGTTATCGTAGTTTTTTTGACATCTAAAGTAGAGCAAAAATATCATTATTTTTTTATTGATTTCGATGGCTAAAGCATAAATATACATTCAGTCAAAAAAGTATCGGGAATGGATGATTTGTTTATGGTTCCAAATGCAAATTTTTGTTTTTTTGTAGTTGTTAGATTGGCACAACTGTTTTCCATTTTGGCGCGGAGTTTGAGTTGCATCTGTTATTTATATTAAATACAGTGCTGGTTTTAGTAATATCATATATAGTGTGTATTGCGAATTTCATAATGGACAAAAATATCGAACAAAGAGTTTGTCTTAAATTTTGCATCGCCAATGGAATTTCGTGTTCGGAGTCACTGAAAATGTTACAGAAGGCTTACGGTGAATCGACTTTATCAAAAACTTGTGCTTATGAGTGGTTCAACGTGATCAAAAGCGGTCGAGATGTGATGGAAGATTTGCCTCGCTCTGGTAGGCCGTCAACGTCTGCAACTGAAGTTAACATCGCAAAAGTGAAGGAAATAGTGACTGAAAATCCCCATTCAAGTCTGAGAGAGATAGCCGCCGAACTTTCTGTATCTCACGAGTCGATCCGTACCATTTTAACTAATCATTTGGGTATGAAACATGTTGCTGCTCGGCTAGTCCCAAAAGATCTGAATTTTCTCCAAAAACTCAATCGCATGAAAGTCGCTGAGGACATGCTAGAACGAGTCAGTTCGGACCCAACATTCATGAAACGCATTGTTACTGGTGACGAGACGTGGGTTTACGAGTTTGACATGCAAACTAGTCAACAAGCTTCGGAGTGGCGCCTTCCAACTGAACCGAAACCGAAAAAACCACGCCAAAGTCGATCAAAAGTCAAAGTCATGTTGACTGTTTTCTTTGACTATCGCGGTGTTGTGCACTCTGAATTCTTACCGGAAGGTCTAACGGTAAATAAAGAATATTATTTGAGCGTTATGCGGCGTTTAAGAGAGCAAATTCGACGAAAAAGGCCAGATTTGTGAAAGAAAATTCTTGGATTTTGCACCACGACAATGCGCCTTCGCACAAGGCTATCATTGTGAACGAATTTTTAACCAAACACTCAACAAATACCATCCAGCAACCACCATATTCACCAGATATGGCTCCTGCTGACTTTTTTCTTTTTCCTAAACTCAAATTACCACTTCGTGGCACCCGTTTTCAATCGATAAAAGACATAGAGGAGAATTCGCGGCGAGAACTGAACTCAATTCCGGAAGCAGCGTTTAAAAAATGTTTTGATGAATGGATTAGTCGTTGGCGCAAGTGTATCGTTTCTAAAGGAGCATACTTTGAAGGTGATAAAATAAATTTGGATGAATAACAGACATTTTGTGTATTATTGATCTTTTCCCGGTACTTTCTTGACAGAGTAGTATAACCTCTAATATGTTTTCAGGAGACGAAAGCATAAAAAGTTTTTCTTACAAGTATGCCGGTCGTATTTGAGCTAATTAAAACTGTCCCAATGAGTTCTATCCATTGCAGCTAGTTACAACGATCTGATGATGGAAACCATAAAGGTGAGTAGTAGGTCACTTAGTTGACTACTCTTATACCTATCGTGTTTGGGCTCATATGAATGTACAGATGGGGTTTATCCGTTACATTAAGTAACAAAACTCTAATGATGGATACCATAAAGATGAGTAGTGGCTCTCTTAGTTGACTACTACTATACCCATCGTGTTTTCGCTCACTTAAATCCTTTTGATTAGCACTATTCATTGCACTTGGTAGCAACGATCTGATTATGGAAACCATAAAGAAGAGTGGTGATTGTTGACTTTATGATTTCCATCAGCTTCCTCGTAAAATTCATATGAGCCCAAACACGGCTTGTATAAGTGTAGACAAATAAGAAAACCATTACTCACCTTTATGATTTCCATCAGCTCTTGCTCAACTTCAAATGTCAAAAAAATATTATACTACTATAAATATTGAACTTGTTTAATTGTATCTTAAAGTGTAAAGATGAAATTATAAGCTGTTGATAAGTTTTAAAAGTAATTTGGGGTGGCGACAAGGATTTTCCAACAGGTGAACCATCAACTTTCTTCGAATGCGAAGTGGTTCTTCCTCCATAGCTTCATCTTGTTTTTTTATTCCGCCGTTTCTCTTTGTATATGCTTCCGTGTTACTGTCGTTGTATTCGTCCGCGGTACTCACTGTATAATATAATAAAAAAATGCTTATGGAGAACAAGATAAAATTTTGGTGTATTGTAGCTATTTCATAATCTTTGTTGAAGCTTATAGAGGTAAATAATTAAGCCTCATACTGTGTTTCTGTTAATTAACAGGTAAGTATTGACGTAAAACGCAGAGCAATGTTGCTTGCTGGCACTAGTAATAATTCTGAATCAGTAGTCGCTTTCATAAATAGCTCTACGAGTATAATAGAAAAGTTACACCAAAATATTACCTGGCCAAACTAGCTGCTTTTTATTTTAAAAAATGAATAAATGGAGAAGCACTCACGAGGTCTGCAGCACTCTATGCCATAATGCTGTTGTTCTGGGCATAAACCTCTTTGCGCCACTTTCATTCCGGGAGGACAAGCATTCATTTTTGCACACGTACCACCAACACGCATACAGGACAGCTCGAAAAATGGGGCCTTTCCAGCTGAAATAAGAAAAACTAAATTTACTACGGCACTGAGAAACCGACGAAGCCACAGATGTCGTGCCGCTGTAAATTTACTTCATAAAGATAGTAGTGGAATTTGTAATTTTATCAAAACTAAATAAAATGTAGTATTGCATCCATTTAACTAAAACTTGTTTAGTAAGGTCTAACGACCCCACATACCCTAGTGTCAGAGTTTCTAAACCGCCTCAAGTGGCTCTGAGATGGCTTATTTGAGGACAGCCATTTGGTGGTCAAGACCACTGCCATATACATGCCTTCCGAAGCACGGAATCATTTCTCAATAGAATAGAATACTCTTTATCATGTACACCATATAAGTTACAGAAAAGAAAGATGAAGAAAACATTACAAGCGATCTTTTCAAGACAACCTTTGGATGGATTGCAAAGATAATGGAAAGACAGTACAATCAAACACAGATCAATCAACACAGTTCAATATTATATTAAAGTTCGAAGAACACTAATAAAGAACAATAGACAATTCATCGCGATTTCAGTGTTGGTTCTATGGTGAAAGTTGTTCATAATGATGAGTTCAATAAATTAGTTTTCTTTATTTCTTTCCGCGTTTATTCTGTTACAGGTTGTATGTAAAATTCTTCTGTTACTGACTGACAGCGTGAGTGACTGACAAATAACGCACAGCCGAAACTACTGCTCGTAAAAAGCTGAAAAGACATTGCTCTGCGCCCATACATTGTTCGCCCTGGAACCAAGAGCATCGGAAAATTAAGTGCTGTATTGTCGATCATAAGTAAATTCCTTTAAGGTGAATGCTCCAGGGTAGCCCGCGAAATTCAAATATTTTTATGTTTTTTGCAATTTGCCGGTCAGTGTGAAGCTGTGTGTGGACCAAATACGATCCGCGACCGTAACGCGTATTTATCTAAAGAATTATAACCATTTTAATCATCAATATAGCCCTCTAAGTTCATGTAGCTCGACATAATGATTATTTCTGAAATATTCATTCTGTCGAGCTACATAAATACCAGTCCGAGAAAATACTCTTCCAAACACAAAAAGAATCATCTAAATCCGTTAACAATTGGCGAAAATATCGCTGAACAAACATTTTTCATGGGATCCCATCATCAGATCCAGACTTATACCTTCCATCATCAGCTCAGCAACATGCGATGATGATTACCAGGCACAAATATCTGAATTGCGTTAGAAAATTTACGAAAAACAGTGTACGTACTTATAAAATTTGAGGGTTTCCCTCGATTTTCATGAGATCCCATCTTCAGATTCTGACTTGGTGACAATGGGACCACCTCAGGAGTATAGGCTTTCGAATAAAGAATTTTTAAAATCGGTCCAGAATTGGCGGAGAAATCGGTGAAAAAAAAAAGAAAAAAAAAATAAACATACATAAGTACAACCGAACATAGAACCTCCTCCTTTTTGAAGAAGTCGGTTAAAAAGAGATTCTGTTACTCCAGCCATAAATGACGCATAGTCCCTAGGAGTTTTCAGGACTATTTTCTCAATTTTAACATCATTTGATCCACAAATCTCTATAACGTGATTGCTTGCCTATACAGTAGTATCTGGATGCAACAACCAGACATGTAGGAACTTCTTCTTCTGAATTGCTTGAAGCGTGGAAATTTGCGAATTCCCTCCTTTTCGTACAACATTAATAATAATAATAAGCTGGCAAATCTGATTGTCAAATTAAGTTTTTATTTTGTTCTCCCAATTTTGTGTTAAATAAAATCAGTTTTTAGTTATATTTATTATCCTTTGTTATAATAAAAACCCTTAACAATAAAAACGAACCATTAAAAACTTAAAATCAACAAAAACTCAATAAAAATCATGGAAAAAGAAGAAAATATTTACGACCGACGTTGTGTTCTTGGTGACACATGTCACTCAAGAAATTATATAATGGAAATTCGGATAATGACCGAAATAAAAAGAACTTAAATGATGATCACAAGAGCAGCAGCACAACGTGCACGCCGGACCCGTCGCTGAGCTCCGCCTCGTCGCCGCCGAACTTTGGATTACCAGTGTCGCCGGCGGTTGCAGTTGCGTCGAGCTCCAGCGACGAGTATTTCTGTACGTCAGCAGGGGAGAGGCCGGCCACCGAGGGGCTTGGGACCTAGGGGCCAACCGGCCCCAAGCCGGGTCCCCGCTGCCGGTGGTTGTGTGCAGCGTATGAAATGGACTCAGTCTATAAACGAGAACGTCATACGCGCATATTACGGGGCTACAGAGAGGAGGGAACTAACCTCACTGCGTACCGTGTTAGGATGCTGTCTTTGTTCCAGGACCTTGAACCAACCGTGAATGTCTCTGCCCAAAGATCGTCGGATCAGGTGCGGGTTATCCAACGTAATCACAGGTTGGACAGGTTGGACGATGCTGCACTTGATAGGTTGCGCTCAGAGGTACTACTCATCTCAACTCCGACACAGGCCGCGGATAGTGATGAGGTAGAAGATAGGGTTGTCACGGTAAGTAGCCAGTGCAACGATAGACTGAAGAGCGCACTGGAGCTCGTCGGAATTGATCTATACTCGCAAAGCGCATGCTTTGCGAGTATAGATCAACTCCGACCGGACTTAGGCCCCGCTTACCACGGTTACCCATGCACAAAGTTTGTGCATGGGCAAACCGTATTGGACGGTATAAGCGGCGGGTATCGATACTCGTAGAATCGCATGTTTCAGAGCGATGAGAGGTGGAAGCGACCTGAACAAAGTGTGACGGACTTGTGCCGCCTGGATAATATCACCACGAATACATTCTGGCGAAGCATCTGGTCGGTGCCCGTCTGTCATGCCGAGGGTGGCTGGATGCGCGATGTCTGGCGCGTGTGTGAAGCTATACCACAAATGGATGAAATTACCATCACTCCACTAGAAGTAGCCAGAGCAGTCCGTGCGTTACCGAACTGGAAGTCTCCGGGACCGGACGGGCTACACAACTTCTGGCTTAAGTGGTATAGCAGCTCACACGCGCTTTTGGCATCTCAATTCCAGTCTTCTTTAGAGTCTGTATGGATTAAATGGGGAATATTTCAGGGCGACAGTTTGAGTCTGCTTTGGTTTTGCTTAGCTTTGAATCCTCTAAGCACATTGCTGGAGAATTCAGGTCTAGGCTATCGGTTGAGAAGAGGTGGTCAAGCTATATCTCACCTTCTTTACATGGATGATCTGAAACTCTTTGCCTCCAACAATTCGCGACTGATAGAGCTACTGAAGGTAACTGAAAGAAACTTCCATCCTGATGGCACAAGTAGTGCCATCAAGATGGAATTTGGTGTGGACAAATGTGCAGTCATGCATGTAAAGAAAGGGGAGATAATGGAATCTGAGGGAATTCAACTCTCGGATTCCATACAAGTTAGATCCCTCAGCTCAACCGAAACCTACAAGTATTTGGGTAAGTCGGAAGCGTTGGGCATTAATGTTATTGATATGAAGCACTCGTTGAAGGAACGCTTCTATGGACGCCTGAAAAAGGTTTTGAATAGCCTTTTGTTGGGCGGAAATAAGGTGCGCGCCTTCAACGGTTGGGTCATGCCGGTATTAATGTACTCTTTCGGTATACTCAAATGGACTCAAACTGAGCTGGACGCCCTGGATAGAAGAGTCCGTACACTGCTGACCGCAAACCGGATGCATCACCCACGATCGTCGGTGATAAGACTGTACATCCCGCGGAAGTGTGGAGGTCGAGGCTTTTTAAACGCCAAGACTCTCCACAACCGCGAGATGTGCAGTCTCAGAGAATATTTCCTCAAAGCTGATGTGGGTATGCACCGAGATGTGGTCGCAGTGAATAAGGGTCTCACCCCGTTGTCCATGGCTAAGGAGAACTGGCGCAAACCTGTGATACTTACCACGGATGACCGCAAGGACGTATGAAATGGCAAGGAGCTTCACGGGCGCTTCTAACACCTACCTTGAGAACAGCTCTCTGTGCTCGTTCCAGAGGCAAGAGGATTGTCTTGGGAGACCCACCCCACACAGTGATGCAGTATGTTAGTATGCTTTGACAAAGGGCGCAGTATATAGTTTTAAGTGTAAGGAGGTCCGCGGAGTGCCTTTGTTTTTTGAAAACAAATATACTCTTGCGGTTACTAGGTTTCCAGTTTAGTGCACTATTTACAAATACTCCAAGATAATTTTATATGACTCAAGATAGTCTGCCAAACGATTATTATATATTTTTTCTAATATTTTAGAAATGGCCGGTAAGACTGAGATCGGTCTATAGTTATCCACACTGTGTCTGTCCCCATTCTTAAAGATTGTGTGAACAACAGCCCTTTTGAAAACCCTTAGAAAGCAGCCTGTGGCAATACAGCGGTTGCAGATATGAGTAATAGCAGGGACTATCGCGGGCAGACAGGATAACGTTCTCGATTAAATGTCATTCCAGCCAACCGCAGCATCAGTTTGTAACCCAATGATGAGATTCAAGACCTCCACTTCATCAGTTGGTAGAAGTACTAGCGAGTTAGAGGGAAATGCATCGAAAGAATATTCCGGGGTATAGGAGGTGGAAGCAAATTTGTCAGCCAAGTTCTTGCCAACATTAGCAAAAAACTCGTTGATTTTGTTGACCGAAGTCTTTTCATCTGAAGATAATTTTAGTAGCTCATTGGGGGGTTTGCGCATTGAGGCTAGATCCAGTAACCTTTTTGACGACCTTCCAAGTGGCTTTATGGTTGTTCTTTGCCATTTGGAACTCCTTCCTTTCATATTCATGTTTTAAGTTTTTAAAAAGCTTGTTACAGAAATTACGGTATAGTTTATATGTAATCACTAGAACAAGGTTATCAGGATCTGCCTTTACCGTTCGAGCCATACTGTCTCTATTTTGAATACAACGGAGGAGTCCATTTGTAATCCAAGGTTTAAGAATTTGGTGTTTAGTAGACATGTACACTGACTTGGAGTGATTGGCGATGACAGAGCTTATGGCGGAAACTAGAGACTCAGTGGCATTGTTTGGGTCTTCAATAGTCAAAATTTCACTAAAGTCCATTGATAAAATTTCACTGACTGCCGCTGTTTAATCAACAACTATGCGAACATGTTTGGGGGCAGGGGTGAGACTACATGTGTGATGCTAATAATCGTGGGTCTATGATCAGTAATATAAGTGTCAAGAACCAGAGTAGTATTCTTATGTTCTGATCTTTTTGGACAAGCCCGCCACACATTCCCAACCACTGCAACTCCTGAAAACCAGAATCAACAGTGGCGACCACCAGAAAAACGCCGAGCCAATGAAACCCGACGAGTTCCGGAGAAACGATTCAACTGTCTTGGATCCTGCAACGAAATTAATCAGAAAAGTACAGCGGAGGAGTAGGAATAAAAAAAAAAAAATATTATTTCCACTTCCCTCCGTATCAAGCAGGAGACAGAATAGAACTAGGCCAATAGGCACTAAGGGACAAATACAACTGGGTTAAGCCGAGTTGCCAAGCACCACGGATTATATCTATAAACTAATGGGTCCTAAATTGTGAGATCTAGTAATAGGTATGGCAAAATCGCTTGAACGCACGGAAATTTGTTCTGGTTTCAACAAGTTCCGTATAGTAAACTACCCCAGATGTAACCTTAGCGCTCGGTGGGCTTCTTGGCGGCGTGCGCTCTGGCGGGCACCCCTCCTTGGGAGTTGGAGGCGTGGGTGCTCGCCAGAGTGTACGAGTGGACGAAAGGCCCTAGGCGAGCGCTCCGTCGCGGAGTAGCGGGGGGCTGTGCGGCGGGAGGCGAGGGACACCATCATCGTCCATTGGACGGAAGGCCTCGCCACCGCCACCTTTGGCCGCCGAACCCTGGACGCGCTTGGTCCGGTCCTGCGAGACTGGCTCGAGCGCTCCCACGGTTTCCTCTCATTCCGTCTGGTGCAGATGTTGTCAGGTTACGGATGTTTCGGCAAGCACCTGCACCGGATCGAGAGGGAGGAGACTCCGGCATGCCATGACTGCGGTGCGGCGGAGGACACGGCTCAGCACACCCTCGAGGTGTGCCCAGCTTGGTCTGAGCCGCGCCGCAATCTGACTACAGAGATCAGACAGGACCTCTCACTTCCCAGCGTGGTCAACGCCATGCTGGAGAGTGAGGGGTCCTGGGCAGCGATCGCCTCCTTTTGCGAGGACATCATCTCGCAAAAGGAGGTGGCGGAGCGCGCACGGGAGGACGACCCTCTCGCTGCGCTGCTCCGAAGGCGTTGAAGAGGTCGGAGAAGACGTCGTCTTCGCCCTCCTCATGGGTCCTCATGAGTTATTTTAGTGGGTATACCGGGTCAGCCCGGGGAGTCCCACATACCCCTCCCATTCCCCCGATGGGAGGGTATGCGTAATGCATTTTTTCCTAGCGCAAAAAAAAATAAAAAAAGGGAGGAGGCCATGTGAGGTGAAGGTACAATAAGGTTAAGGTACTGTTCCGCTTGTTGAGAGATAGCATTCGGAGTGATGTCATTATTTATCAAGGTTTCTTTGGACCGACATCTGCGTAAGGATAGTGTCTAAGCTATCGATAAAGTTGTCAAGGTTTTGTGTGGAGGGAGAGCAATATAGCGCTAAAAGCAAGGGATCGTGCGATTTTACATTACAGATCAGACAACTAGCACCAGATATGGAAGGTTCTGTGACAATTTGAGGTAAATCTGATTTTACATATATTATAACACCATCATTCTGATTAATAAGTTTGCTCGTGTGATAAAAGACATACCCTTCTAGAGGTGGAACTGTACCCTCAGCCAACACTCCTATAGAATCAGAACATCACAGGAAATTTTTATCCTAGCCAGGAGCACAAGGAAGCTGTCAAAGTTACAATTTACACTGCGTATATTTATGTGTAATAAATTAAGCAACTTTTTAGTGTCATTAATGAATCGTCTGCACGACTCAGGTACACAAATATGTGAATCACTCATACCAAAGGAGTCAATGTCATTAAAAGTTTCAGAATCGAAAATTGATGTTTGGTGTTATGTGCATATCGATTGCAACCATTTATATTGTATGTGGACTGTGTATTTTAGTTATGTGGATGTTTAGTAAATCTGCTAAGGCGGTTATAGCCATTTATAATAAGGTAGACAATAGGATGTATTTAACCATAGGTATGATATAGTATATTTGTAAAACGTTATTAAATGATTACTATGTTTGCACAGACCAAATAGGTACGATGTAAAATACAGAGGCTGGTATAATGAACAAGATGCATTATATAAAGTTGACAATCCTAATAATATTACAATAAGGTAGAAAATTGTATTAATTAAATAATAAAAAACTGGTTGGTAAGAAGGTACACGAGTTTCGAGTTAATGAAATAATAAAGTTTCAATATATTTTAAAAGCATGCAGTAAGAATAGAAAAAAGATGCCTTCCGGTTATTTTGCAGTGGTAAGCAGTTTCTTATGACAACAGAGTCCTTTCCTTCACATCACGAAGAAAAATTTTTCCATTTTGCGACCAACAAAATTTATATTTATTTGTTTTTGCAAAAGAGCGCGCCTCGAAGAGTAGTGGCCGCTGGGTGTGAGGCAGGTGGTCGGCGATATAGACGGGTTTGACTTCGCCGGGAACACCAATGTGTCCCGTGTTTAGTTTTTCAGTTGATGGCAGACCCTTATTGAATGTACAGCAGGCATCCAGTACTTGATTCTTCGAGGGGACATTCAGGAACTCTGCAATTATCGGTCTGTTTGAGCCTTTTTTTCCGGGCAATCGATACACGTCACGTAGTTGCGGTGGGTTTGTTGACGGCTGGATGGTCTCACAGGTTTTTAAGACAATTGACGTTAGGTCCCTAGCTGTTTCCTTCTCAATTGCTGGGACATTCCTTATCTCGGTACATGATGATCGGGAGCTCAACTGAAGATCTTCTACTTTTTTTTCAGGTCGAGAATATAATTCCGCTGTGCAGTGTTTTCTTTTTATAATTTTTGCAGTGATTTTTTGATTTTTTTAATGTTTCTGTATTGGTTTTTTGAATCACCGCATTTTGAAGATTAATCTCAGTCAGCTCTGATGTTAATTTCCCAAGCAGGGCTTTTTGGTCAGGCTTCCAAGAATTAAATAACTTCATTATTTTATCCTCGAAATTCTTCCATTTGCACTCCGGAGAGAAGTCTGGTCGAAGTCGTTTAGGCCGCGAAGTAACATTTGGGGTTTCGGGCTCAGTGGGATTGTTAAAAATATCTGGATTTGAGAAAATAGGCGGGTTATTTGACTCTCGTGCAGGAGTAGCTGGGGGCGAGCGCTCAACTCTCTGCATAGTAGCGGCTGCACTTGTTTACTTATACAGATAGGTAGAAACAGCGCTATGCTGACTGAAGAACCCGTTTCGTAGCCGATCTACGCGTAGCACAGCTAAGAGATGTAACCTGGCAATAGCTCACTCGCTTGTAGTCTTATGTTATGACACTTCTTCGCATCATCCAGTTTACAAAAACAGCTCCCATAAGTAAATAACAGCTCAGTAATAAAGACCCTCGCACCGGTTCGGAACAAAAGTTAATACAGTACCAGTAATAGGTGTACAAAAATAAATGCATACTAATAAAGGCTCCGGTATCGGCAGTTTGGCCGCGTTCGAGAGAAAAAAGCAGTAAGCGCCGTGCAACACTAGGTGGTTACGCGTTTTAACACCACGCGCAGATATAAGCAACTGTCGGTAGGCAGGATTATTTTAAGAGTTTATTTAGTCTATATTTTAATACTAAGCACTAAAACACTAGATTATTTTCATAAGTTTATGTAAGTGATCACCTTCTAACAGGTTTACACTTGCGAAAGCACTTTTGATAAGTTTTTGCACTGATTTTAATATTACTTTACGGGAGCAACAACAACAAGCAGTTACACACAGAACGTTCGAGGATCTATTACTTTTGCTAGTTCGCTTTTTGTTATAATTAACAACGTTCCATTCTTCAGATGAAACATTTTCTTCTAAGGATAGCTCCGTGGCTTTGGATACGCGCTCGCTCGTCTTATGCATTAAGGACGCAGCCTTAGCCTTAGCCCGCTCGCGCTCGCTGGCTCGGCGCGCACGTTCCGTTTCCTTCTTTTGCGGCTCCTTGGCTTCACTCGCAACGTTTGTCTCACTTGCCCGCTGTGAATCTGCTACCACGATGGTTTTATCCATCTCGCTCTTGGAAGATTCTATTGAAACTTGAACCTCGAGTTTCTCAATTTTGGTGCACAAATCTGCTAGTACCCTCGTTTGTTCAGTAATAGTGACGAAGTAATTTATTGTTTTTTTTTTTTATTTGTAATGGGTTTGCTCTTGAGTCTAGTCCATGTCAGAGCTGACAGAGACAAAGTCTACGACGGAGCGAGCCTACCCAAAAGGAGCCTGTTCACTATAACTTTGAAGATACGCTGATGATCTTCAATTATCTTGTTTTGCGACTCGATCACAGCTGTTTGAGTCGCAATTTTTGCTGTTAACGCTGCTACTTTCTTTGGTAAATCATTAAAAGCGGTTTCAACGTTTAATTTTTTTACATTTTACCGGTATAATTGGAACAAAATCACGGATAGTTAGTTCGCGTGTCAAGGAGACGATAGCCCATCTCTTATCATATCTTCTTAGGGCTCCCACTACGGAGTGTAGGGAAGCTACTTGCCAAATTTCAACTCTCAACGACCAGTAGTTTCGGCTGCGCGTTGTTTGTCAGTCATTTAGTCAGTCACTCATCAGTAACGGAATAATTTTATGTATTAGGATTTATTAATTATCTATTCACAAGAAAAACATATTACCCAGAAAATCTTCTTTTTCCTTCATGCTATCCCAAGCCACAGACCACTGGCCACTCACAAGTATAATCAAAGAAACAATCGATAACCTCATTTTTAGTAGATTAATACACTAACATTCACGTTGAATGTAAAACTAGGACTGGTAATCGATTTTAAATAATATCTAATGGTTATATAAATACTATCTACTATGGACGGATGCACACGTGTGAAAGTTGTTGTAGCAACTATTTACATGTTTCGGATGTGTCCTGTTATGAATGTACTAGTTATAGGATGTATCATTTTGAAGCAGAACCAAATGTACGAGATAAAAAAATATGAGAAGTCAAGTTTATTCAGTTAAAGGTATCCTATAATTATAGTTTCTACGTATTTGAAAAGCACAACGCTTTACTACTTTATACCTTGTATTGTATAGGAACTTCTAATTGAGCTTGAATATGACTTTTGGAAAAGCATTGCTTAGCAAAAAAATATAAAAATTAACATAAAAACCACATTATTACAGATTGTTCCAAATACACAAAATGTAGGGTGCGTTTCCACAACATATCCCTGGAACTCCTCGCATATTCTAGCTTATGTCTGGTGGAAAAGTACCCTTAAAGGTAGGTAAATTCAAATTCAAAGCATTTTATTTCAAATAAACCATTCACAGGCACTTTTAAAACGTCAAGGTTGGTCAGTCAAAAACATGGAAGCTATTTGCACGTTCCAAAGCGTAGATCTCTATGGAGAAGAACGTGCAAAAAACTCCACGGACACTCTTTTAAATAAATGATACTAAGAAGGAATATCGCCTTATAAAGACGTCTGCCAGGGTTGCGGAATTTGTCCGAAAGAGCCACCGCGGGCATTAGGAGAAACATGGATGGGTTTTAGTCAGTAAGAGTCTGACACTCATTTCTGCTCCACTCAGAGCTGAAGAAGTCATTTGATGGTTTCCCATCCTAAAAAATAAAAAACAATCAAAGGTATTTAGGTATTATAAAGACATGCTTCATCATAAACAAACAAGGATAAAAGCAGGACATGAATGAATGTTTATACAGTGTTACTGGAATTGGGTTAGCATCTCATGGACTTTAAAAAGATAGTGTAAAAGCAGGACATGTAAGAATGAACATACAGTGCTACTGCTGATATTGCAATCCAAAATCTCGAAAAGCGAGACGCATGTTTGCAGAACAAAATGAAACATCATGTAGAAAAAAAATTCTAGCTTACTAACCTTTTCAACAACGTGCTACTACTAACTCATTTAGAAAGGGTTTCTCACATCGACAACTCTCCCATTATTTAATAACCCGATTCATCGAAGATAATATTTTTATTTCAATCGTCAGTCGCCTATCAGTCTATTATTAAAGTAGCCGCATCTCAAAAATGCTCTTCAAAATTTTTTTATTGACTTTATTTGCAAATGGTATTTGGTGTGTTTCATTGGTTAATCATTATCTTAGTGAGAATGGTAACGTATTTGTATTATACCTTATTATCTTAGTTATTATTTACTTCTTAATTTCGTTTTTTACTTGCCTCAATTACTACTTATAGCAAACGAATTTAAAGACAGTCATCAAAAAAGCAGAAGCGTTTTCGTAACTTAAAACAAGGTATTATTCGCCAAAATTCACGGTTGGTCAAATATTACATTATGGCTTAGGGGAACACCCAAATACTCCGAAACACTCTTTTCCGAATTTCAATGTTCCGATTTTCATAAGTCTGGATTTTATAATACCTAAGAATAATAATGATCATTATTAAAAATCACGAAATCTATTTTACCGAAAGTCGTAAATGCGGTTGTTTGTTTTCCGATTTTTATATGTTCGAAGAATCAAATGCTCGATGAGTTTTCGGTCCGAAAAACGACATCTCAATTTTCAAGATTCCGAAGTTCCCTCTATCTGGCAGAATCTAGATGTTCCGAAATTTATTTGTCATAACACACTTGGTATAATCTTCTTAAAACGAATATTTGTAAAAGTTTTGAAACTTAAATTAAAATTGACTTAAACAGTCAATAAGTTGTGCTATAAAAGCAAGTGAAAGGAACAAATCGCTCTAAAACCGACTCCACGTAGACTTTTCTGCCCTACCCCTACAGTGCAATTTAAACCCGCTTAGGCGGCCCGCGAGCTGAGTACTAGTAGCAGGTATTATAAAGCACGTCGCCACGGCTGAGGCTGGCCGGAGCCCCGTAGTACCGGAGCCGTGATAGAAACCATGCTTGCTGCATAGACATAACATAAACATAACTATTTTTTTTTTACTATTGGTAGGCACGTGTTTGACCACTATCTTACCTGTTGGTAAGCGATGATGTGGTCGAAGGTGTATCACGCCTGCCTAGAAGTAACCTATTCACTCTTGACTTAAAGACTCCGAGGTTGTAGCTATCAGGAAACACAGACTCCAGCAGGAAATTCCACTACTTAGCTGTCCGATGTACTGTTATATTTCTCTCTGACGAGCAATGTGTTTATTTGTCTTGATTTTCTGTTTTAGAAGGCGTTTTTGTTTCGGGATTCGTATTTTTTTCCAAATAATCATTATGGCGGAATTTTTGTTATTCGATCTACATATTAAAACTCGGTATAAAGAAAATAGTAATTATAAACGTTAGGAATATTGAAATTTCGGAATTATAAAAGAGGATAAATGATAAATCGGAGTTGTTAATTTGTCATCTAGCTGTTACAGCCTGTAAAGATCGCCTCATAGCCCTAGGCTGAGCTGCAGTGCGATTTAAGCAGTCTATTCTATCGACATCTCACCGTGTATACTTAATGCCCGTTATCGGAGACGCAGGGCATCAAGGGTCACATGCGGCGTGGCAGCCTGTATTTAATTTAAACATTTGGCATTTGTATGAGAGCGTTTACGGAGAAGTGATTTTCAGGCGTTTGTTTGAAATGCGGCGACGCCCGCGGTGAACACGCGGCGTAAAATACGGTGGCCGTCAACTCGCCACCGCAGAAAAGCGTTGCTAACACCAATTCATCAGATGTGTCGAAAAGTCAAGTCACATTCCCAATTTGGGGGCAAAAATTCTACTGGTTCCTCGCCAATTCCCCTAATTTCATCATCATCATCATCATCATCATATCAGCCGAAAGATGTCCACTGCTGGACATAGACCTTCCCCAAGCGTCGCCACAACGACCGGTCCTGCGCGTCCCGCATCCATAGGCTACCCGCGACCTTCACCAGGCCCTTCCCCTAATATAAAAAATAATAATATATATTTTTTCTAAATATTCATATAAAATTCCAAATTATTAAGAAAATAGTCTAATGTGAAACATATTTTTTCCAAAAATTGAAAAATTTAGAGGTGATTCTCATTTGAAATCAGCTACTGAGTGGTATCTGCGCCTTAAGACAAGTTTTAAGTTTAATTAGATTTCTTGTAAAAGTGTCTTGACTTGACCCGGACTATCGATATTAAAATCTCCGAATTTTCCCCACATTTTGCCAATCTCCAATAAATTCCCTATCCACTTGAGATTCACCGCAGTTTGTGAATTTTCCCACACGTTGGTGACGCTGGCTTGAGTGTCAAGCGTCCGCCGCCACGGTGCATGCCCCGCGTCTTCATAAACACTCTCATACATTGCCATAATTATGTTTATTTGCGCGTATGATGATGCGGCCCACTGCACGTGCTACCGCTACGTAAACGGAAAAAACGTCCGACGCGCCTCAACTCCGTGAACGCGCGGGCACTTAGTTGTAGTGAACGACAAGTGAGTTGTCATTCCATCTTGTTTAATTGGTTTGACAGCTCATTTATCGTTCACTTCCCTTAAGTTTTCACTTCAACATGTTTACAGCCGGTCGATTTAGCTGGTCTATTCTGTCAGTAAGCTTCAATTGAACGTCGAGTGAGCTGTCATTGCATCTTCTTTGAATGGTTTGAGAGATCACTAGTCGTTCACTTCGCCTAAATTTTCACATCGACTTGTTTACAGAATCACACTGCTGTAAACATCTGGGGAGCTCGTGGCTAGATAATAACAGCCGCACGGACCGATCTTCAAGGTTATGCAATGCTTGCCAAGGTTGGTCTATGGATGGGTGACCATCTTAGCATGCCGAGTTTCCTCCGTTCCTCGGAAAGCACGTTAAGCCGTTGGTCCCGGCTGTCATTTGTAGAACTTTGGCAGTCGTTACGGATAGGCAGAAGCCAATTAATCTGACTCCAGTCTTGCCATGAAGTACCGTGTTACCCAGTTTATGGGTTGTGGAGGTCTGGTAGGCAGCCGCTACGCGTAAAATACCGGTGTTCAGCTGAATCCGGTTTGACTGGAAGCCGACCCCAATGTAGTTGGGAAAAGGCTAGGCAGATGACTGCTGTAAACATCTCGGAGTGAAGGCTTGGGTGAAGTGATCACGAAGTGAGCTGTCATTCCATCTTCCTCTGCAGTATCTTCATTGAGCCTTAATCCAAATCTTGTCATCTTTTATCATCAGTTATTCATCACGTGTATGTGTCCTAATGAAGGGTAAAGGAATCCCTCCGTTCTACCCACCTCAATCTGTTTTGAGCAATCTGAGTCCAAACATTTAGGTAAGAGTCCAGCTTTGAGAATTTGTTCGAAATAGTCACCGCGGTTCTGGAACACAAAGAGCATTAGGAAGGAAAACGGATGGGTTTTAGTCAGTAAGAGTCTTCACCCCCTTCTGCTTCGCCTAGAGCGGGAGGAGTCATTGAATGACTTCCCATCTTTAAAAAAAGGGTCCAGCTCGTCTCACTGTTGCTTTTTTGGTGGAGACCCAATCAGTAGTTATTTTTTCCCAGTTCTCATGTACCTCTTACATCTGGATATATCAATTACACAATCTATTCACTATATCTTTGATTTTGCCTTAGTCTGATAATATAGTGGTATATTATATCAATACCAGTATATTTTAATCACCAACTTTCCACACACCATTTCCTCCATTCTTCGGCTTGAAGAAGAGTTCCTTTGTAGAAGCCAGTTTCTTTATTGAAAACTAGCTTTTGTCCACGACTTTGTACGCACACATCCCGTTTTTTCACGTTCCCGTTGAAATTTCGTAAACTCTTCTCTTAACACCCCCCACATTTTTTTCAGGGAACGTACATGCAAAATTTCAGCTTTCTACGAGCAGTAGTTTCGGCTGTGCGTTTTGCCAGTCACTAAATCACACAGTGACGGAAAAACTTTATATATTAGAATAATTTTTATATTTTTCCAGATGGACAGGCTCCATTTTTTGAGATGCCATGCATGCGTGTCGGGGGAGTTTGCGCCAAAGAATACGCTTGTCCCCTCGGAACAAAAGTGTCTGAGACCGGCTTGTGTCCAAAACAGCAACGACATGGCATGGAGTGCTGTAAACCAAGTAAGTACCTATACTTTTCAGCATGTGTTGCTTTTGAGGGTTTCATACCCGAAGAGTAATAGAACCCTATTAATAAGCCCCTGCTGTCCGTTCGTCTATCCATCTGTCTGTCAGCGGGCTGTATCTCAAGAACCGTAATGGGTAGATAGTTGAAATTTTTAAAGAGTGTGTAGGTATTTGCATTGCCGCTATAACAAAAAATAAAAAAAATCGGCCAAGTGCGAGTCGGACTCGCACACGAAGGGTTCCGTACCATAAACCTTATTTTTTTTTTATATTTGATTTCATTGAATGTAAGGTAAATTGATACCCCATACGTATGGGTTTGATGAAAAAATAATTTTGAGTTTCAGTTCTAAGTATGGGGAACCCCCAAAAATTTTTTTTTTTCTATTTTTGTGTGAAATCTTAATGCGGTTCACAGAACACATCTACTTATAGTTTAGGAAAAAAGTGGCTGTGACATACGGACGGACATACAGACAGATAGACATGACGAATCCATAAGGGTTCCGTTTTTTGCCATTTGGCTACGGAACCCTAAAAATCAAATTCAATTTAAAATTAAAGGGGACTGACATACAAGAAACGATTTTTTTCTCGGTTTATGGTACGGACCGGGTTTGCGGAATTTGTTCGAAAGAGTCACCGCGGCCCCGGAACACAAAGGACATTAGGTGAAACACGGATGGGTTTAGTCAGTAAGAGTCTGACACTCCCTTCTGCTCTACCCAGAGCGAGAGGAGTCATTTGATGAATTCCTATTCATAAAAAAGAGGTTAACCCTAATTTATTCATGTCATGGTAAAATTATTTAAGGCTTGTATATTTGCCAATGACCTTGTGCATACAAACGGAGCTAACTACACCTCGGCGCGCCACTCCGATATCCGTGTTTTTAATTTTTTATAATAAAACAAATACATATTTTAAAAAAGTAACAAAACCAAGTTATTTTCGTTTGTATTGCACAGCAGTAGATATTATTTTTTTAGTCTTTTGTTAAAAAATGAAGGAGTAAAATGGTTTCATCTCAACGATTTGGAGTTGATTTGGTGATTTTTTTTCCTATTATGTGATACCAATACATACATTCTGGCTAAACCAAGTTACGTGCAATATCATGTAGATTACTACCTATTTTATTCAGATGTAATTTCTCAGTAAATGCCGACGAAAAACTGCTTCATCTGCACGCTATTTTTAAGCCTTTTCGAGAGAGTACCCTTAAGCCCTTCAGATTTTATACTTTTTTCCATAGTTGCAGCTGGTTGGGGGATTATTATATCGCAGTCTGCTGGACGGCTAGTGTTGAAAAAATAACCATTACGCTATTATTGTCCAATAAAACCCTGAGAAACTGGATGAATTGTTTGCAACTAAAAATGAAGAATGTTTGTAGTATTTATTTGAGCAATTGTGTCGTTAGAAATATGAATAAATGTGTAGAAATTTAACTGGTTTTATTTTTAAAAATATTTAAAAAATACAAAAACTTTCAGTAAAAATTGTATTCACATGAATGAGAACATCGTACCATAACCATACTTACAAAGATTCAATAAATATTGGAGCTTTGTTTATTTTTTTATTTGTAATGAGTTTGCTCTTGACTCTAGTCTATGTCTAGGTCTCTAGAGATGACAGAGACAAAGTCTACGATGGAGCGAGCCTACTCAGAAGGAGCCTGTAGTAGGTTAGTACATTTTTGTTCTCTAAAATCTGTAGAATAATAGAAGAGCCGATAGATTAACTGATTGCAAAACATTATAAAACCTGAACACCTTGTCGAAGTTAAAGTTTAGAATAAACGATTGTTAACTTAATTAAATGGAAATATTTTCACACAAATCTTTATTCCGTTATTTCAAACAATTACTGAAAACGGATATAATACGAAAAATTGACTTAAGTTTATCAAAATGAAAAAAAAAAAACATTAATAAACTGTACAAAAATTCGCACAAAGTGTTTCCAAACGTCATTAACATAATACGCACACCAAAGGAGTGGAGCTCTGCGTGTGTTTTCGAACGCATTTAACCCTAATCTCTTCAAGATTAGAGTGAACTAGGATTTTGTCGATTTTGTCTCTGTCGCATCTGGTCTAGACTAGAGTCAAGAGTAAATCTATATCAAGAAAAGAAAAAAAACAACACCTAAGAATGTTTTAGAAATTACGTGGTTTAAGCACCCCTAAAATTGCACCCACAACTTCAAAATATTTCAATTTGCAGTTAGGAAAATGAAATTTCTCTCACACCAACATTACACTGCCATTAGAGTCTGGCCAGAAATGGCATTCATTTATAAATTCAGATAATAGTTATTTTAATCTAGGTTTAGAGCAGTTACGAGCCAAATCTAAGCTCGAGAGATTTTAGTTGAGAACGCTAATGGGTTTGCCTAGTCTTGTTTCAGAGTAGTCTTTTTCTAAACAAAAGTGTTTAAGCTTTTGCATTAGTTTCGTTTTGGGATGTGAAAATAGCGTTATTATCTAACTATTTTGCTATTGTCCACTTCTGTATAATATGAAGATAAGTATTTGGCAAAGACTAGCTTGAAAACCTGTAAACATTTAGACAAAAAAATATGTTTTGAAACGTCATTTAGAACGTCCACACGTAAATCGTTTTGGTAATGCTTGCATTATACGTACTCCTTAGGTATAGAATTCTCTGCTGGAATCTGTCTCCCGATACCTAGGGGAGTTTAAGAATATTTATAAACAAGCGTCAGCTCATCGTCGACCACCATCAACTTTTACCATCGTGCCAATTTACTCTTCATCAATTCAATACCATTACCATTTTTACCAATGTCAATTATATCGAAAATAATCCAAATACATTTTTTAGGTTTTTTTTTTTCGTGACTCCATAAAATGAAAGGTAAGTAAAAAAATTAAAGAAAGTCATCTCTCTTACCAATTGATTCTTAATTGATTGTATTATAGTAGGAGAGTTGGTAGACATTTTTGGGTAGGTGTTTGAAGTAAGCTGAAAACCTGTCCTATACCTCTCGTATAATGTCTACCAGCTCCCGGAGCAATAGGTTTTTCCGCCAAGCCCGTTCCATCATCGGACCACAAGACAAACGGCAATGCGCCACCGGTACATGGTGGACATCCCACCCATACACACAAAACGTTTTGGGAAAACATTCGTAATGCGTACAGTTAAGGTGTGGAATTTCCTGCCGAAGTCTGTGTTTCCTGATAGCTACAACCTGGCAGTCTTTAAGTCAAGAGTGAATAGGTTACTTCTAGGCAAGCGTGCTCCATCTTCGACCACATCATCGCTTACCATCAGGTGAGATAGTGGTTAAACGCGTGCCTATCCATAGTAAAAAAAAGGTAGACAAACTCTTTCACAAAAAGTTCAGCTTCACTATCTTTTACTGAAAGTTATATTTGTACGAGGTCAAGGCAACCTCCTAAAAAGAAAACAATTCTCATTTTATTACCTATAATACGCAACGGTCAGCCTTATTGAACCTTTGTTTTTATGAAACCTAATCGGAATAGGGTTTCCGAGATTATTTCTTATAAGAAGGCAAAATATTGTTTCTTTGTGCCGGTATTATAACGTAGCCAGGCCTAGATTTAAGTAATTGTTTTCGTCTGGAACCACTTTGTGGACACCATGTTTTTTGTTGCTTAGGAGAAATAATTGATTTAAAGGAAAACAAGAAAATAGCGTATAGGACTTTACCTAAAACTACTGTGTACATACAAACAAGACCCACGTCCTGCTAACTGTTGTTAACAGTTAGCAGCATCCATTCTTGTTTTATTTAAACATATTGGAGAACGACATCAGTCTGTAACGTCATGCAACGAAGCCATGAATAAAGCTGAAATATTTATTTATTTATTTGACACTTTAAATGTTGGTCCAGCATCAGAATTTTTTTTTTACTATTGAAAGGCATACGTCTGACCAGTATTTTACCTGATGGTGAGCGATGATGCGGTCGAAGATGGAGTACGTTTGTCTAGAATTAACCTATTCATTCTTATCTTAAAGACTCCCAGGTTGTAGCAGGCAACATTTTTACCATCGCTGTTATAAACTAAATGAGGGTTGCACAGGGATTGGTAAAGGAAAAGAGAGGCCTATAATTAATCAGAGTGGCCATCATTATCATTTACACAACCATCAGTGGGCGAAGTTGGACTGTGGATAATGATGACGGTGATAAACAGTTCAAATCGGAACACGACAATGCTTCTTGATGGCAGAAATGACATAACCGACCATAATATTAAATCTCCAAACACTAACTTCCTACCCAAAAATCCTTTGCGAAAATTCTTCACAATCCACTGAAAAATACAAACAAGCTAACTCAAGACAAATTCAAAGCGCACACTTGCAGAATTCAAAAGTAAGAAGCAAAAACTTCAAGGCTGCTGTAAATTGTTGTAAATAATTGTAACACTCCAGAAAATTTATATGACAACTTGTTCACCCTTGAGAAGCGGGAATGGGCTAAATAATTCAACTTCTTACACGTTTGTTTACGAGAATTAAATATACAATCGTAAATATGATTTTTAATTTTCAATCTCGTCCCTGTGAGTAAATATTTAAGACTTGTTGTGATTGCGGGTGGAGCGATGATTGGTTCCCGTTTAAAACAAGGGCTTTGTGGGAGGCGGAAATGCTTTTTTTTCTTTGACATCTCGAATTTTCAATCTATTGACAGGGTGTCTTGGTTTTCGAACCGATGTTATTTGCGGTGTTTTTGTATTTTTCTTTTATTTATTTTTTATAGCTCTGTAGAAGGTTACTGTTTAGCTAGAGAAGACGCGATTCGAAAAAAGTAGTCTACTTTGTGATCGGGTTGTGGAGGTTAGAAAAGTAGTGTGTGTGTAGCTCCATGTAAAATTCAGGTACACAGCTGCACCCGAATAGACTGGAAGCATCCATGGTCGAGTGGTTTAGGCGTTCACATTGAGACCCGGTGGTCGTGGGTTCGATTCCCATGGAAAGGATACTTTGTAATGTTGTTTCCAGTTTGGCTAAAACAATGCAGATTTTAATCTCCTGATTGTCTGATAAAAAGATGATTCCTTGCTTTAATAGGCACGTATAAGCCGGAGGTCCCGGCCGCCAAATAGCGATCGTCAAACAAACCATGTCAGAGGCCCTTGACTTTGAAGGCGATTTAAAAACTTTGACACTAAAGTCTGTTTTTTAATCTCAAAGACTAAATTGAAAATGACAAACTGACATAGATTTCAATAGCTAAATGCTATTAAAATCTATGTCAGTTTGTCACTTAGTCAGTTTTGACATTTGAAGTTATAAATTTAGTCTCCAAGATGAAAAAAACAGACATTAGGGTGTCTGTGGTCGTTAGACCTTACTCATCTGCCTAGCCTTTTCACAACTATATTGGGGTTGGCTTCCAGTCAAATCGGATTTAGCTGAATACCCGTATTTTACGCGGAGGGGCTGCCTACCAGACTTCCACAACCCATTAACTGGGTAACACGGTACTTCATGGCAAGACTGGAGTCAGATTAACTGGCTTCTGACTATTCGTAACAAAGAGAATATAACCACATTCGTAACGACTGCCAAAGATCAACAAATGACAGCCGGTACCAACGGCTTAACGTGCTTTCCGAGGCACGGAGGAAACTCGGTATGTTAAGATGGTCACCCATCCACAGACCAACCTTGGCAAGCGTTGCTTAACCTTGAAGATCGACCCGTGCGGCTGTTATTATCTAGCCACGAGCTCCTCGGTCGTTAGACCTTACTGCCCACACGAAGAAGAAGAAGACTGGAAGCCGATCCCAACATACACAGACAAAGGTGGGAAAGGGATAAGCAAATTGATTGTCATACTTTGTGAGGTGATGTGTCGACATAGTGTCGACGCATGTCGTGCTCGTTCATCTGGTCAATTCTGTCAAAATCTCAACGTCTAAACTTAGGTGGAGTGAAGTAAACTGTCGTTCCTGTATTTTTTGTATGGATTGACAGCTCACTTCATGTTCATTACACCGCAGCTTACATGGTGGAAGGTTTACAGAATGGCACTACAGCAGTGATCGCCTTAAATCCTTATTTATATTATATATTATTATATTATTATAAATGCGATAGTAACTCTGTCTGTCTGTCTGTCGCGCTTCCGATTTAAATGAAATTTGGTACAAAGATAGTGTAGAGCCCGAGAAAGGATATATGCTACTTTTTATCCCGGGAGTATGTTCCCTAGGGACCACGCGGGCGAAGCCGCTGGCAGAAGCTAGTTATTTATATTATTTTTTTATTAAAACTAGCTTTTGTCCGCAACTTCGTACACACATATCCCGTTTTACCCGTTGCCGGAGGATTTTCACGAAATCCTCCGGCAACACCTTCCAAGGAACTCAGCTTTCTACAACCAGTAGTTTCGGCTGTGCGGTGTCTGTCAGTCACTCAATCACCTAGTAACAAAATTTTAGGAAGAATTTTATTTTATCCTTTATTCAAGGTTGTATGCTCAATACCAATGAGACATTTAAATATTGGAGTAAATAAAATGGAAACCATTCATGAAATGATCAGAAATACACTGAATAGTTCCAAATCGAAGACCAGTCTTCATGACCTCTTTTTCAATAGGTCAAGTACAAGAACAATGTAACAAGAAAATAAACAATGGCATGTACCCGCATCTGCTCACATTAAAAGCTGAGATAAACTGAAACCCTTTCTGCCTGCGCCCGCCTCTAATTTAGTGAAAAGATAACGATCGCTGGCTTCTTGGTGTAAGGCATAAGCGACTAGCGACTTGGACGAAGCTTCATCATCATCATCATATCAGCCGTAAGACGTCCACTGCTGGACATAGACCTTCCCCAAGCGTCGCCACAACGACCGGTCCTGCGCGTCTCGCATCCGTCGGCTACCCGCGACCTAAATCAGGTCATCGGTCCACCTTGTGGGAGCTCTTCCAAAATTGCGTCTTCCGGTACGCGGTTACCACTCCAGAACTTTTCGGCCCCATTGACCATCTGATCTGCGAGCAATGTGCCCTGCCCACTGCCACTTCAGTTTGGCGATCCTTTGGGCGAGACGAGAAGAAGGGACGAAGCTTAAAAGTGAAATAAGTTTATTTGGTTCTTAACTGTACTGATGTACAATTAAGTAAAAAACATATTTTTTTTGCATTTATTTCCTCTGTTGTTTTGGTAATAAGAGGGTGAAATGATTATTCTCCACATTTTGTCAGTTGTGTGGGGCTGGGCAACAGCGCTGGTTTTTAGCGACTGTGCGTTGACATACAACGTGTAACAAAAAATACAACCAACTTTCAAAAACAAAACACTACAAGGTACAAAATAACTTCGGAAGAAAGAAAAAAACTTTAATTTTGGAAGTCGGTGTCGGTGTTTTTGGTTATTTTTTCGTTTTTTGACACCGACTTCCGAAATTAAAGTTTTTTTTTTCTTCCGAAGTTATTTTGTACCTTGTAGTGTTTTGTTTCGGTTGTATTTTTTGTAAAAAAGTTTTTTATTTTTCACTTTATTTAGTGATACCTAGGTACCTGCGTACTCATTAACAGCGTACCGGTGCAATGTTATGTTAAGAACTGGTGTAAACACTAAAAAAACATACGATTTCAGCAATCCCGATCCCTTTGCTATCATTCATTGAAGTGTTCCGTCGCCTACCTCTAAAGTTCTTCGTCAGATCTTCACCAAATTGAAACGGGACCAGTCCAGAAAAATACTCATTCAATCATAAAAATAATCTTCCAAATCGGCTGACAATTGGCTAAAGTATCGCTGAACAAACATTTTTCATAGGATCTCATCATCAGATCCTAATTTATACCTTTCATCATCAGCTCAGCAACATGAGATGATGATTACCTGAATTGCGTTAGAAAGTTCATGAAAAACATTGTATGTGCCTATAAAATTTGAGGGTTGCTCTCGATTTTCGTGGGATCCCATCATCAGCTTCTGACATGGTGACAATGGGACCAATCGAGAAGTATACCCTTTCAGATTCAAATCTTCAAATCGGTTCATAAATAACTCCGTAGTTATGAGGTAACAAACATTAAAAAAAAAACATGCCGAATTGAGAACCTCCTCCATTTTTTGAAGTCGGTTAAAAATAAACGCAATTTCTCTTGTATTTATCATATGACATAACTATTACTATGGGAACAACCCAGAAAAGGAAAAAAAAAAAAACAACTGTTATTGTTATTGTCTGTGTTTGTTATTGTTGTTGTTGTTTGTGATGTGTTGCTGTCATTTTGGGGTAGTCGATTTTTTAGGGTTCCGTACCCAAAGGGTAACCAACGGAACCCTATTACTAAGCCTCCGCTTTCCGTCTGTCCGTCTGTCTGTCAGCGGGCTGTATCTCAAGAACCGTAATAGGTAGACAGTTGAAATTTTCTCAGATTGTTTATTTCTATTGCCGCTACAACAACAAGTAATAAACATTAAGGTTTATGGTACGGAACCCTTCGTGTGCGAGTCTGACTCTCACTAGGACAGCTTTTTTAAACCTAAAAATGGTATTGCATTTAATCTGTTTCACGCATATATTTTCAAATAGCATGACTTAAGTTTTGAAGAGACTTTTTAAATTAACGTTTCATCTTCTTAGCTGCAATGATTCCAAATAAAGTACTATTTATGATTTCACTACTAAACTGAAGTATTCTGTCACACTAACTTGGTAATATCCATAAAAGGTAGTGTAAGCCGTCTCAAAATTTAACGGCTTATTTGTAACCCCTGATATCCTGTAACTTGGACCACGTCTTTTCGTAGAATAAGAGACGCGGTTGTGACCAGGAATTACGTAATTACAGCTAGAAAGCCACAATAAATACAAAAATAGCATAAACCTTCGGCACAAATGAGAAAAAAGACTTTTTCCATTCCCATTGACACTGAGAAACCACTTTGTAGATTTACTGATAGAACATAGTATAATAATAATCTAGTCTTTCATTAACTGTTTGGTTCGAATTCTTTAACAATCATTTGCAGGTAAAATTGATTTTTTTTTTACTATTGATATGTATACGCTTGAACACTATCTCACCTCATGGTTAGTCATGATGCGGTCGAAGATGGAGCACGCTTTCATAGAAGTAACCTTTTCACTCTTGACTTAAAGACTTCCAAGTTGAAGTTATCAGGAAATACAGACTCTGACAGGGGATTCCACTCCTTAGCTTATGGTAAATTTTGTGAGTATTTTTTCGGAATTGGATACACATTAAAGTAGTTTAAAAGAAGGTAATATTGCTTTGATAACAGATTGATGACTAAGGGTTTGCTAATTAGGTTTCAAACGATTACCCTTTTTAAAATCATGTATTTTTATAAGTTTCCTGTAATATTTAAAAGTTAGCCAAAACTGTATCCGTTCTTAAAAAAAAATAGGTTCAGTATAGTTTCGGAGATAGGTAGGGGTGATTGTTAAGGCGCGGTGAATAGACGAAGCAAAAAGATGCCGCGATGGCGCGGCGTTTCGTTCGAGTTATTTATCATTAAATACATTAATCCTTACAAATATCTTATTCCAATCGATAAATAAAAACAACAGTTCCCTTTATTATTATATATTACATCACTGTTATTAATTTTATCAAGATTAGTTTATAAATAATACAGTTACGATGGCTACAATTTCAATTTAAATGGTAATTTTATGAATTTTTTTTATCGAGAAAATTTACCGAAAACGTGTTTTGAACACAATGGTCCACCCATAAATATGATCAAGATTAACATATATTTTTTTAACTGCTCTAAAATGTATACATTTGGCTAAAAAACTGTTTTGTGAAGCCTATTTTGACTGAGTACAGCGCCTTAAACAGATAACCAGCTAGCGATACCGACAGACATGCGAGTGATCGTATAAGGGATACATTTTTCCAAACGCATTTTCAGAACCCTAAAAAAAACATGACCAATCAAAATTAAATCTTCGCCTAAAACCAACAAAATCAATTTTGAAAAATTTTCAAACTAATCGAGATTTACAGCATTCCCATTAATTTATGCAAATGGTTGCAGCTTTGCGATACAATATAAAAACTAATCTGCGTGCAAAATGAGTTTTTGTTTACATGCTACATTCTATTCTTAGAATTCTACTATAATACATATGTGAATCATTGTATGTATGTTTGTTTGCCTCCGTAGTTGAGTGGTTTAGGTGTTTGCCTTGTGACCCGGTGTTCGTGGATTCGATTTCCACGGGAAGCATACTTTGTATACCTAGTTGTTTCTAGTTTTGCTAGGACATTGCAGGCTTGAATCACCTGATTGTCTGATAAAAAGATGTTTCCGTGCTTCGGAAGGCATGTATAAGCTGGTGGTCCCGTCGCCAAATAGCAGTCGTCAAATAAACCATGTCAGAGGCGGTTTAGAAACTCTAACACTAGAGTGTGTGGGGTCTTTAGGCCTTACTGCCTACACGCCAAGAAGAAGAAAAGCTGAACGAATTTGGATAATCATTAAAAACGCGGTTAGATCTGGCCTTGGCCTTAGCCAGAATTACAATACAATTACAGAATTATAAGTGTCTTGCGTGAACACAGTACTGCGTTCCAAAAAGTCAGTCAAGCTAAAATGCGGCTTGTCGCACAGTTTATAGGCTTCATAAGCCACAATGAGACACTTAGAAAATGACCAGCGACATCTCAGCAGATCCAGCTGAGGATGGTGGGACGAGCTGTCCACCTGAGGGAGTTGGTTCATATTTATCGAGGAGGAATGGAAAGAAGAAAGGCAGGTTTTTACTTTACTGTAGAATAGCACGGGCTGAACTTAGAGGATAGAACCTTTGTGGCATAGACACGCGCCATATTGTTCTTTTTTTTTCGAATTCATTGTGCTACTTACAACATTTGTAATATGGGTAGAGCCTGGGTAGAGCACATTTAAAAAAAATGTCAGGAATATGGTGCCCTAAAGTGTCACGTTGTTGAGATATTAAGAGGTAATGTCACAATGTGAGAACAATGACTATCATTAATAAATAATTATGGAGACTAATCGCGCGCCGCGATCTTGAAAAAAAAGGCGGCAGGCGGCTTTACTAGCTTCCATAAACAAAATGTTCGAACCCCTTTCGTCTGCCCATTTAATTTTCATCATGGGCGGAACATACTACTCTGTCAAGAAAGTACCGGGAAAAGATCAATAATACACAAAATGTCTGTTATTCATCCAAATTTATTTTATCACCTTCAAAGTATGCTCCTTTAGAAACGATACACTTGCGCCAACGAATAATACATTCATCAAAATATTTTTTAAACGCTGCTTCCGGAATTGAGTTCAGTTCTCGCCGCGAATTCTCCTTTATGTCTTCTATCGATTGAAAACGGGTGCCACGAAGTGGTAATTTGAGTTTAGGAAAAAGAAAAAAGTCAGCAGGAGCCATATCTGGTGAATATGGTGGTTGCTGGATGGTATTTGTTGAGTGTTTGGTTAAAAATTCGTTCACAATGATAGCCTTGTGCGAAGGCGCATTGTCGTGGTGCAAAATCCAAGAATTTTCTTTCCACAAATCTGGCCTTTTTCGTCGAATTTGCTCTCTTAAACGCCGCATAACGCTCAAATAATATTCTTTATTTACCGTTAGACCTTCCGGTAACACCGCAATAGTCAAAGAAAACAGTCAACATGATTTTGACTTTTGATCGACTTTGGCGTGGTTTTTTCGGTTTCGGTTCAGTTGGAAGGCGCCACTCCGAAGCTTGTTGACTAGTTTGCATGTCAAACTCGGAAACCCACGTCTCGTCACCAGTAACAATGCGTTTCATGAATGTTGGGTCCGAACTGACTCGTTCTAGCATGTCCTCAGCGACTTTCATGCGATTGAGTTTTTGGAGAAAATTCAGATCTTTTGGGACTAGCCGAGCAGCAACATGTTTCATACCCAAATGATTAGTTAAAATGGTACGGATCGACTCGTGAGATACAGAAAGTTCGGCGGCTATCTCTCTCAGAGTTGAATGGGGATTTTCAGTCACTATTTCCTTCACTTTTGCGATGTTAACTTCAGTTGCAGACGTTGACAGCCTACCAGAGCGAGGCAAATCTTCCATCACATCTCGACCGCTTTTGAACGCTTTGAACCACTCATAAGCACGAGTTTTTGATAAAGTCGATTCACCGTAAGCCTTCTGTAACATTTTCAGTGACTCCGATCACGAAATTCTATTGGCGATGCAAAATTTAAGACAAACTCTTTGTTCGATATTTTTGTCCATTATGAAATTCGCAATACACACTATATATGATATTACTAAAACCAGCACTGTATTTAATATAAATAACAGATGCAACTCAAACTCTGCGCCAAAATGGAAAACAGTTGTGCCAATCAAACAACTACAAAAAAAAACAAAAAATTGAATTTGGAACCATAAACAAATCATCCATTCCCGATACTTTTTTGACTGAATGTAGATCAGGTATGTATAGAAGCGTAGGACCTTTACCCAGCAGTGAGCACAAGCAGGGTTTGAATGATAAAGATACTATTAATCCGATTAATACAATCCTATTGCAAATCAGGCCGACGAAGCCGGTGGCAAAAGTCTGTCTATACAATATCTTGTACCTTTTTCCCTATAGTGTAATTCTTTTATCCAGTCCCATTACATCGTAGGTAATTACAAAGATGTACAAAACATCACAAATCTTGCCTTTAGCTGCTTTAGTAACGTTTTTATTGCGAAATCAGAGTTTTACTGTTGATGTTACGTCATTTTGAAAGCAATGTACGATTGTACGCAAATTGTATGGGCTTCTAAAAATGCTTTTTTAGAAGATATTTGGTTTGGGTTTGCTGTGTTTTGTGCTGTTCTTAATTTTCTAAGGACTGTGCTGCTTTTGATGATTTTGTAAACAGACCAACAAATCCTTTAGGTGTATGCAAACTGGAAAGTCTTTTTATTCTTGAAAATTAGTGAACCGATGTTAATAAAAATACAAATTTTTAGGTCTCGCACAAACCAAACAAAAAAGTAAAATAAATAAAAAAAAAATAACAGTTAAAGAAAAATAAATAAAAAAAGCTTATAGCATGAATTGTATTTGTGCGAGGCTAAACAGGTCCCTATCTCAGCATGTATATGCTGTAACATGTAAAAAAAAATTCACACCGCTGCCGCTGGTATAAAATGTAAATGATAAATGAAAAATGAAAATGATACTCTGGGTTCATGGTCCTCACATATATTAACAAAAGTTTTGCATACCACAGCACATGTAAAACATGAATTTGAAAAGAGTAACTATGGAGTTTCTTGTCCGTTCTTCTCCATAAGAATCTACCCTTCCGAATGGAAGTAGTCACTATGTTATTTTAAATGTAATGATGACGTTTAAAAGTGCCGTTTAATGGCCTAACTGAAATAAACGATAAATAAATGATAAATGATATTTATTTTGCAAATAGGTTACAAATACCTCTTTTACACGTCATTTCAGATATGCACAGTTCACACAGGTTCATTCTTAGCGCAGTCTCAGGTTTGTTATAAAAAGTTACAGGTTCACAGTTTTACCTGTAACTTTTTATAACAAACCCGAGACAGCGCTCTCAGTTATTTGTATGTAAAGGAGAAAATGCATCCCATCGGAAAAGCTATCGTAAAGCAAACTTTTAGCAAAGCGTAAATAAAAGTACCAGGCTATCATAGCTTATAGGAGCACTTGTAAAACATTTCCACTCCGGGCATGTTTCAGCGGCGTTCAACGCGTTCTAAAAGCTAAAATATCTACTTTATCTCGGCCGGCAGTCGGCAATTAAGTTGCTAAATGTCTTTTACAATAACAGTAAACATTAGCAGTTACCTGTGTATCTAATTATTCTATTTCAGCGTTAATTGGAAGGTCTTTTCTTTAATTATTCACTAAGGGATTCCTACGGAGTATCAATAGAGCATTAACAATGTAAAAGATGTTTTTACAGGTTACACAATACAACTTAATATTATGTAAACCAATGTACTTGTACATTGGGTAACAAAATCAGCTACCCTGGCAGGCACTGGGTGCCTACCCAGTGCCTGCCAAGGTGGCAAAAGAGTTACCGCGGCTCTGGAACTCAAAGGGCATTTGGAGGAACACGAGTTTTAGACAGTAAGAGTCTCATACCGCCTTCTGCTCCGCCCAGAGTAGAAGAAGTCATTTGATGATTTCCCATTAAAAAAAAGTACTGTACCAACATTTCGTCTTTTGTATTTATATCCCATGTTAAGGGCACGAGCTTAATGCCATCAACCGGGTACAAATCCAGGCTCTGGGCTGCAACTGAAAAATGAAAAAACCCCATATCACTTTGCCCGACTTGACAATCCAACCTACGGTGGGCCTTTTCCTAATATCCATACGTAGACACTCGAAAATTTTTAAAGGATCACGGGTCGATTCAAGACTGCTTTATGTATGATAATGACATTGAGAAATTCAATTAACTTATGTGAGGCAATGACCGGTGTTACAGATTCATCTGGCGCCTGCCATAGAGCGTTAGCCTGTGACCACTTCTAGACCAACCAGAAGGGGTTAACACCGACCACTCTGTTCCCTTCTGTAACAATTTACTTCAATCTCATACAAATTTAATCTCACAAAATGTACCCTTATCTGTTCCAAAAATAACTGACATAAAAACCATTCAACACTGCGCAAATACCAAAGTAATTTACTATTAAATTTGCAATGAACAAAACAGATTTAATTAACATTGGTGCCAATGCGATTGTAGTAACCGAATTGAATTTATTTGCATTTGACACGATGGAGCGGGGACGCTGTTAAATATTTATGCTCGCCTAGTGATCCGCCTGTGAAAATTCTGTATGTATAAATATGAATTAGATGGATGGGTGCTGATTGAATCGCTTTAAATTTTTCGTTTTAAGGATGAGCATTGAAATCATTGACGTATGTTTTTGCTGCGGTTCACCTCTTTGTGATTATGTTGATCTATTTAACAAAGTTAATCAATAGAAGTTATAGGATGTATCTATAAAATTCTAATGTTTACTAATTTACACCACAGACTTCAAAAATGTCACCAGTTCCAAGTTATCATCGTCTGTTTTTGCGCAGGATTGGCGGTTGTGGCGACGCTCGGGGGAGTCCCATGTCCAGCAGTGGACGTCTTTCGACTGATATGATGATGATCATCATCATCATCGTCATTTCTGTTGAAAGACATCCACTGCTTGACAAGGTATACCTCTCAACGCGGCAACGTCGCCCTGCGCTCGTATCCAGCGAATTTTTGCTGCCTTCACCAGGTCAACGAGATTGAGTGTTATTGCGATGAGGTTGTTAGCAACAGTTCCGAGGAGCTCAAGGCTAAATAATAACAGCCGCACTGATCGATCTTCAAGGCTAAGCAAGGCCTGCCAAGGTTGTTCTGTGGATGGGTGACCATCCTGTCAGTCGAGTTTCCTCCACGCCTCACAAAACACGTTTTAAGCCGCTGGTCCCGGCTGTCATTTGCAGAGCTTAGGCAGTCGTTAAGGATTGTCAGAACTTCAAAAGCCAGTAAATCTGACTCCAGTCTTGCCAAAAAGTACCGTGTTACCCCGATAATGGGTCTTGGAGGTCTGGCTCCACCTAAGCCGACCCCAATATATTGGGAAAAGGCTAGGCTGATGATAATGCTGTTAGCAACAGTTCCGAGCCTTTGGTTTCACTCAATCATTAGAACGAAATCCTATAAAATTATAAAAATAATCATATTGGATAAGAAATAACTTACGATAAAATTTTGAAACAGATCCAAAAAAGAAACCCATAAATCTTGCGAAAATTAAATCGTTTTTAATTTTATTACTTACGGAGTTCCGAAGCGAAAAGATTTCACATTTCTCAAAGATTTTTAATCAATCATTTTATGAGTTATAGTAATTTATGTTCTTTCGGATCGCCGAATTCGAAGACTGTTCGTAATTTTATAGTATTATGCCTGTTCATAACTCTTTCATAATTTATACCTAGAAAATTATAATTCGATGGATTTAGTAATCGGTTATCGAGTTGAATTAGAAAAGAAACTACTCAAATTTGCTAGTTTAAAATAAAAGGCATATTATTATAATTTTCAGTTTATGTAAACTTATTCAATAAACACAGACAACAAGGCCGATTCTCGTATTAAGAAGCATTTCAATGTAATTTGCAATATCAGTGACCATTTATGTCAAAGCATAGAGGGGATTTTAACAGTTCGTGACTGCGATGCAAATGCGAATGCTTCTTAAAAAAAAATAAAAGACGTGCCCTCTAATCATAAATATTTGCACCCACTTAAATATAACTTAACGTTTAGTCTAAATTTTTTTAAAGAAAGTTAAGGCTGCCTGTTTATTTTAGTGAAGAAACGCGCCACATCAATGAATTGCAAATCTATTTAGTCCGTCAGTTAGAATATTGAAAAATAATGGACACGTATTTTTCTGTTTCTGTAAATCAATGAATATTAACAAAGATAAAACGCATCAAAACTCGAAAATAGGGGCTTATGACGTCAGAACGCACTAAAAAATTTACCATTGAGAATTTTAAAAGCGTAGTATCTTCGTCAATTTTGGTTTACGTAACAAATTAAAAAAAAAAACGGGTCAAAAGTGTTTTGATATCTTACTGACGGACTCAGTGGACTCTATGGACTTCTACCTTCCTTTTTTAAAATGAAATACCGGCTTTATCTAGTTTAAAATTAACAAGAAGATTGTCGCGTAAAGTGTCGTTTTTATTCTATTTACAAAACAAATTAATCTCATATTGGACAAGCAGTCTTACAGTTGATTATTCTTAAAACGTCAATGTAAAGGCACTTGTCTCACCGCCGGCGAGGAAGCGAGTAGCTATTGACCATTTGCTTGCTGAGGAAAGGGAAAAAAGATATAGAGCTCGTGTGTGTAAAAGAGACACGTACATTCATAGCCGAGAGCTGGCTGTTCACACTACCGGCAGCGATAAGAGCTATTAAAGATTGTACTCGCTCAGGCCACTCGCTCGGCGATGCTCGTTTGGTGGTCAGAACAACCAAACTGCGGTAATTTCTACGTATATTGCGAGTATTGTGAGTAAAAGCCCGTCGCACTAAAGCACTCGCTGAAAGCCGAGCGTCAAAACTTTTGAAACTTTTCACTCGCTACTCGTTGATCGCCAACTGTTTCGAGTTTGAAGCTTTACTCGCTGATCGCTTGCGGTGTGATAAGTGCCAAAAATTGGGACTAACATTGCTAACGTGCGTCGGAAAGCACGTTAAGCCGTTGGTCCCGGCTGATATTTGTAGATCATTGTCAGTCGATACGGGTAGTCAATAACCAGAATATCTGACTCCAGTCTTGCCAAGGAGTACCGTGTTACCCAGTTAATGGGTTGTGGAGGTCTGGTAGGCAGCCGCTCCACGTAAAATACTGCTTTCAGCTGAATCCAGTTTGACTGGAAGCCTACCCTAATATAGTTGAGAAAAGGCTAGGCAAATGATGAAACTTCATAATTTAGATAGCAGATGTAAGTATGCGCTTCAAATTAAATTCATTTTTGTGATAAACATTGCGAAGATTTTTCTAATTGCTTTGTTTTACATTAACTATTAAGCTTTCAAGATGTCTTTTCTTTTTTTTCCTCGTTAAGTTCGCCAAAACCAACTGCCTTGCTAAAGGTAGTCCTTTTTTGGTTATCGTACCGTACATCAACGTTGTACACTTTGGTCTCCTTCTTTGACAAAAGGTAACGACTTAGAAGTCTTGGTGCTTCAGAATCAATGTACTGAAACAGAAGAAAATACAATTAATTGCTTTATATATCATTGTGCGTTGTAAGACCACTAAAATTAGTCGTCTGACAACGGCAGCTCACTGCATCTATCCAATGACTACTATACATCCACCAAGGGCTTGTTCCTAAAAGCAGTACTCCTGGACACGGCGTGTATAGTTGGGAGGATCCTTTCTCGGCAGCCCTGACCACCGGTAGTTTGGACCCCGATACTGGTGGGCAACAGTAATAGAGTGTAATTCTAATGCATAATGTTAATATTTTTGATTGTTTATTTCTATATGCTATAAAAACAAATAATAAAAATTAAGGTATATGGTACGGAACCCTTCGTGTGCGAGTCCAACTCGCACTTGGACGTTTTTATTTACTTACAAATCGTGAATCAAATTGTTTTCTTAGTTGTCTAATTGAAAAGTCACGCGGTCCCCATTTGGGTACTGGGCGTATCATAAAACCCCAGGGCTGAAATAAATAACATAAATTAGAAAAACAATTGTTCAGATAAAATGATAACTAAAACTACATATTTTATGGAGTAAAAAGCTTACACGAGTAACTTCGTTGGTCAAATTTTCCATTGTTTTTAATTAATTAAATTAAAAAATAACGTTGCCTCACATTCGGAATTTCTTCTGTTCCGTGGGTGCGTTTTCACAAATATAATCTATACTAATATATAAATCTGAAGAGTTTGTTTGTTTGCTTGAACGCGCTAATCTCAGGAACAACTGGTCCGATTTTAAAAATTATTTCAGTGTTAGATAGCATGTATAAGAGCGAAGCAGTAATGAAAATTGCGACGAGGAATTTATTCTGTATCGCGGGTGCGTTTACATACATATAATCTCACATACACAAACAGCCAGACTCGGAACAACTATCTGTAGGCCATACAAATATTTGTTCAGTGCGGGAATCGAACCTGCGACTCGCAGCGTAGCCAGCCGTGTTGTCAAAATTGATGCTCCGCTCCTATTGGTCGTAGCGTGTGATGTTACCTTTCGCGGTTCTTCTTCTTATGCCTTATGCATTTACGCTTTGGTCCAAGAAACTTCATCTTCAGATAGACTTGACAATAAAAAAGTTAAATTAAGTTTTGATATTTACCACTTTATGTACAACAAGATACTTGAACATAGTCATCAAAATCCCCACAATGATAGGTACCACCATGAGAGACCAGGACCAGACGTAATGACTGTTCTCTTTGCCAACAGATTCTATACTTAAAAAATTCCAGAAAGAGGTTAACATGATGTATATCTTGAACTGTGAAATAAAATCAAGAATAAGGGCACTATCAAATTAGTCGCTCAGTGCCGCAAAGTGGTGCACGGCTGCAGCGCGTTGCTGTCGCGCGTTGCTGTCGCGCGTTGCTGTCGCGCGTTGCTGTCGCGCGTTTATTATTTGTATGAATTAACAAAGCAACGCGACAGTCGCGCTGCTGCCGCTCGGCACTTAGCGACTAATTTGGAGGCGCTCTAAGATACAAAAATAAGATAGACATATAATAGTCTCAACCACTTTTTTTAAATTTCTGTAATTTTGTTTAAAAATAAAGTAAATTCCTTCATCATCATCACAACAGCCGAAAGACATCCACTGCTGGACATGGGTGTTTGCCATCACCGCCAAGCTTGGCAGGCGCGTTTGCGATCGTAGTGTATGGTGTTGCGTTTTACTGATAACGCTGCTGCCCATTCTCTGGTGAGTCCCTTAGTCGCCTCTTAATTCGTTTATTGTTACATAAATGACCTTCCAACTATTACATAATAATAATATCTGTAACTATTTAATATCAGAATTTTTTGGATACCTCACTCCAAAATAGGACCTGTATCTTGGGGTCCTGAAACTTGTCCCTCAAAAGTGACTCCATACTCAATGTTTATTTTTTTAAGTCACGCGTCCTTCTTTGAGTCACTGGCGTTTATACATGTATCAAAATTCAACTAAATCAGTCCAATAGAGTTGGGAACAAATTGGCTGTGACAGACCAACAAGCAGACACAACGAACGTCCGTATCATCAACGGAACCCTTACACTCATATAAGGGTTCTGTTGATCATACGGACGTTCGAAACCCCAGAAAATATATCTCATTACCATATAATATATAGGCACAAATTGCATGCTCAAAATCTTCAGTTTCGTGGGCCGCACCCCGTAATGGAATGTATAATCATCCACTAGTCTCCCCACTGGATACAGAAAATAAAGGAATACAACCTCTGCTAATGTCGCCACTCCTTTTCCGTAAATCCATAAAATAGCTCGCGTCTGTAAAAAGCTCGTTAAATTATTTATTAAATAGGTACATATTTAATTTAAAACAGCAACCATCAGCCTGCCACTTGCCACTGTCTTATCGTCATCTGTTCAGCTTGCACTATATCTTGCTCAAGGCCCCATAAATGGGATAGAACCAATATGACACTTTAGGGCACGGTGCTCTAAAATGTTACAAAAAAAAAAAACATTTTTTTTAATGGCGGTGGGGAAGCTATGACAGCCTATATAAAAATGTTCGTTTGGTGATTTTTTGGACTATGTCGATAATCCTCATTTCCGATTAGATCACGCATGGAAACTCCAAGCATAGTCCTTTACGGGTGATAAGGCTAACTAAAACTGTGCGGAACATACTTACATCGATTGTAGTATAGGCATGAATGAAAATTCCGATCAGTGTAGATACCACTGTAACCTGCCAACGATTAATTTTTGGCCACTCGTACACCACTGTTTCAGTAATACAAAGATTTGTTACTACCTGTAGCAAATATTGCAAAAATATGTTAGTTGATACCAGGGCCTTAAGTCTGCTATTACAATAGTGTCAAAATGGTCTATCATTGATTTCATATATTTTGTTGATTTTGACAAGTTGGGTAATCTACTAATATTAAAGTGTCATTATGACTTTCTAATGGTCAAACTCTGACACTGGAAAGAAAGGACACAGAATGGTAATCTCTTACATAATGACAAATGAATAAATAATATGTAAAAATTTAGCATAACTTAATGTTCAAATTTAGTATTAGTTTTTCGAAAAGCATTTCTACTAACGGGTTTTATAATAATGTCAATACGAAAATGTCTTTCTACCTCGATTCTATTACGAGACCATTGACCTACCAATGATCGACCATTATGAATTAGCAAATTACGAACTTTTAGCAAAATGACAATGGGATCGTGGTGCAATGACGAATTTATAAAAAATACCCTGAACACTTGTTAATAGAGTTTCTTGTCCGTTCTTCTCCATAAGAATTTACCTTTTGCGAACGGACGAATAGAGTCACTATAATATTTTATATTCATTTGACATTCAAAAGTGCCTTTATTGGTCTAATTGAAATAAATCATTAAATTGACTTGACTTGACAGTCAGCTACTGGACTGAAGTATCCAGGTTTGTGGCTTTGCTCGAAATAGTCACCGCGGCCCTGGAACGCAAAGGGCATTAGGAGGAACACGGATGGGTTTTAGTCAGTAAGAGTCTGACACTCCGTTTCTCTCCGCCCAGAACGGAAGTCGGAGTCATTTGACAGTTTGTCATACAAAACGAGCATTGAAGTATGATGAGTTATGTTTAAGTTTAAAGTTAAAACCGAGCACAAATCTGGGTTGCAACTGAAAAATTTCAGAAAACAAGCTTATTTATGTTATTCCGGAAATTGAACCCAGGACCTCGTGTTCAGAACTAGCAATCTTAAGTCATGACGACAAAAATATCCGAAAAAACTTAAAAAGTTCGATAACATGCCATCCACCTAATTAAAAGCTCAACCATATCGTTGCAAATTATTACCAGAATATCTGATCAAGAGAAAAGCACACAATTACCAGTCTACCTTTAAAACTTACAAGAATTAACGATTCACAAAGCATAGTGAAAATCATATAAAGCAAGCAACATATATCACCCAAGTAGAACTGCTGCCAAAACATGGGCCATAAGTAGAACCAAGATTTTTCATCTGAAAACAATAAATACATTTTAAATGGACGGTCCATGGAGTAGACATATTTAAGGGTGGAGACTGCGTATGAGCAAACGTAATGTCAGAAGCCCTGCGGCACGATAAATCGATGAAATAAAAAGGTAGCTGGCAGTGGATGGGTGCGGACTGCTCAAGACCGGGATGGTAGGCGCTCTCTGGGGGAGGCGTACGTCTTGTTGTGGACGGTAATTTGCTGGTATGACATTTGCATTTGTTTAAATGTGTGAGTTTTATACTGGTATGAGTATTTTTATGTAAAAAAGAAACAAACATCTGCAAACGTCCGCCAAAGCTTTCAATTACTATACATAGAAGACTTCCTCAAAAATTAATTCGACGACGCGACGTCCAATCCTGGGCATAAAGCATCCATAAAATTTTTCGGGATCTAATAGCCAGCCCTATTATGATATGCGAAAAGGTGCCAAAAACATCATGATCGCGATGTGTGAGAGGAAGATTTTGCTGAGTAAGACAGTGGAGTCAGTTCTATGCATGTTGTATAGCTCCGTCTCTATCCATAAACATAATATATCATCATGAAAATGAATCATGATAATTTTGGGCCGAATTTGTTGATCTTCAAGTAATTCACTGCTCACACTGACACGACCGAGAAGAGAACTAGTACAGGATCAACGGCGACACGTGCGCACCGAAGCACGGTGGTGTCACACCACCAATTTCAATGGAGAAATCCTATAACACATTTTTCCCGACCTAGGAATCGATCCCAGGAATCGGCGCGGTAGTCGCGCTTGAGACCGCGAGACCAATATGAAGCAGTGGCCATATACTAAAACATCGGTGTCGGCGCAACACGATTTTTTCTTATTCTATCCAGTTAATCGTCACGTTATTATATTCTACACAAAATCTATCCATATTTTCTTTGGCGACATCCCTTATATTCATAACGACGAAGAAGAGTGAACTTACTAAATTGCGTATCAGGCATCTTGGTATTTATCAATCTCTCACAATTTACTTTGACCTTTATGGTCAGCAGGCCTCGGAATACGTATGTGAATGCGTTTGATATTACCATCGTTGCACTGTCTGTAGTTGGGTCAATCTGTAAATACGTACATATGAATTTATCACGGTTTACTGTCATATCCAGCTAGAATCAGAACAAAGCTTGTAAAATGGAATTTATGTCAAGTTGCCAATCACCAACAATCAATAATTATCTAAGTATACTTCTTTACTAATATATAAAGCAGAAGAGTTTGTTTGTTTGCTTGAACGCGCTAATCTTAGGAACTATTTGAATCCAATTTGAAAAATTATTTCAGTGTTAGATAGCCCATTTATCGAGGAAGGCTATAAGCTATATATCATTACGCTAAGATCAATAGGAGTGGAGCAGTAATGAAAATTGTGACGCAGACGAAATGGCGCGGGTCAACTAGTAATCTACACTTAATATATAAAGCTGAAGAGTTTGTTTGTTTACTTGAACGCGCTAATCTCAAGAACTACTGGTCCGATTTGAAAAATTCTTTCAGTGTTAGATAGCCCATTTATCGAGGAAGGCTATAAGCTATATATCATCACGCTAAGATCAATAGGAGCGGAGCAGTAATGACAATTGTGACGCAGACAAAGTTGCGCGGGTCAACTAGTAATTATATATAACTTTTCCGTTACTGTGACTGACTGACTGACTGACAGACAAAACAGAGCTGAAACTACTGGTCGAAGAATGCTGAAATTTGTCATGGAAGTTCCTTGGAGAGTATAGGGAGCAGTAGAGGATGGAGGAGAGTGGAACAGAGGATTTCCCGATATTCTTCGAATTAAAAACGCAATTTAGATGGACGCTATTCTAGATGAAGTTCTTTTAAATCAAAACAAAAATGGAAATATTGCATGTTTCCTATTCAAATAACCATATTGACTTACGGGCAATAACATTGAACTGAATTCAGTTATAACTCATCTCTTACCATCAGGTGAGATAGTGGTCAAACGCGTGCCTGTTAATAGTAAAAAAAAAACTCGCCAGGCAATCACGAACTATTTGAGGATATATTTGCAAGACATATAACCTGACGTTTTCGTTCATGTGGTGTGAAAAACTTGTTACCTCTTGAGTACTTCTCGATGTTAGAACGTGAACTGCGGGAGGAGCTGTTACCGATTCTGCAAGCATTGCGAGGTCCAAATCCTGTAACAATGACGTTCAAATGAGGGTGGTACCCTCATTTGAACGTTATATTAACGCTATGCTGTCAAAACGCGACCACAGTTTTAGGCAAAGTGACCCACCCTGTGAGGGTGCGGACGCTTGGGGGAGGTCTATGTCCAGCATTGGACGACTTTCAGCTGATATGATGATGAACTGTTAAAAAGTTTTATTTACTAACCCAAAATTCGGGCACATCTTCTATGTCCCACGTTTTTTGTATCCTTGTTCTTTTTTGAACCGGTGGCTCTGGAACCATACTGCTATAGTGCGCAATCATCAAATATCCTAACGCACAGAAGTCTACAAATATAATTCCCCATTGACTGTAATGAAGAGCCTGAAAACAAACATTATTATAACAATAACTAATCTATATACATAATACATAAAGCTGAAGAGTTTGTTTGTATGTGTACTTTAACGCGCTAATCTCAGGAACTACAGGTCCGATTTGAAAAATTCGAACAAGTGGTAGTTCGAAACATCTATGTTGTAGATTGAAACACCCAGGAGCGAGTGCAATCCATCCTTTGTGTTCCCAGGACGGTGGGAACGGAACGGCAACATTGTTATGATACGTAAACATGAGTGTGTTTCATATTTTTAATGCATTATTCATTTTAATTATACTTATATCTTAAAGAATTATTTAAAAAAAGTAATCCCGCCTAGAAGTAGTTCAGGTCGGGTACACTAAGTGGAATGCCTTTGTAAGATGATTAAAATGGCATTGTGTATAACTATGAACAACCTCATCCGTTGGTGAAAACCGTATAATTATCCATTCAATAGTTTGTGAGTTTTTCGCAAACAGATAGACAGACAGAGACGCGGTGGGAGGGGGCTTTTTTTATAATATTACTTGATTCTGCCAGCTGAGGAGCTGGTGGCTAAATAATAACAACCGTACGGGTCGATCTTGAAGGTTAAGCAACGCTTGCCAAGGTTTGTCTGTGGATGGGTGACCGTCTTAACATAACGAGTTTCCTCCGTGCCTCGGAAAGCACGTTAAGCCGTTAGTCTCGGCTGTCATTTGCAGATCTTTGGCAGTTGCTACGGATTGTCAGAAGCCAGTAAATTTGACTCCAGTCTTGTCATGAAGTACCGTGTTACCCAGTTAATGAGTTGTGGAGGTCTGGTAGGCAGCCGCTCCACGTAAAACACTGGTATTATGCTGAATCCGGTTTGACTGGAAGCCGACCCAATGTAGTTGGGAAAAGGCTAGGCAGATGAAGATGATGATGACTAGATTCTGCCAGCGGCATCGCCCAGGAGATTCGTAAGAAACATACTCCCGGGATATATATTGTAGCCTATGTGTTATTCCCGACTATAATTTACCTCTTAGCCAAATCTCATGAAGATCCTTTCAGGCGCTCTGATGTGTAAGAGTAACAACAAACTTTCGCATTTATAATAATATAAAAATATATTAATAGGAGAGTGATAGTTATACGTTTGTCAATCAGTCACGCCTTTATGGCTTTACAGTTTCGGCTTTCACGTAGGCAAAGCCATAGGTAAAGTACAGCTTTCTAAAGCAGTTATATTTAAGGTATTGCTATATCGTCATTTAGAAGACTAATTTAAACAGAAATTAATACAGACGCAACTATACTTCAGGTTCTTTAGAAAAAAAACTGACCTTCCAAAAATTTCTCTTCCAAACATAGATTTGTAAAACTTGAACAAAGCCCCACACGAGAAAGAAAACTGAAAAGTCCCAGCTATTAGCTATTCGATCAACTATTTCCCTGAAATTAGAATATAATTCAACATTAATTTTATAATTTGACTATACAACTCAAATGAGCCAAAAAAAAACGGACCGACTCGCACACAAAGGGTTCCGTACCATAAACTTTATTTTTTATAATTAGTTGTTAAACTATGATTTTTATTGTTGTGCCGCTATGGCAATTGAAATACACAATCTGTGAAAATTTGAACTGTCAACCTATAACGGTTCTTGAGATACAGGCCTCTGACAGACAGGCGGACGGATGGACGGACGGACAGACAGCGGAGGCTGTGAGCAATCCGTTGGTTACCCTTTGGGTACGAAAGTCGCTTTTTCCATACCGCCATGAGTTCTCCCCAGAACTCCGTCCGTCGCGCTGCGAATTGCCGCGGCAAATAATTTCGAAAGGTGTCGACTGCCGGACATAGGCCACCACTAAGCGTCACTAAAACGACGGGTTCTGTACGTCTTGCATCTAGCTGATTCCCGAGGCCTTCATCCACCAGGCCATCGGTCGGTTTATCAAAATAAATGGTTGTGGAATTTGTTTGAAAGAGTCACCACGGCCCTGGACCGCAAAGGTCAGTAGGAGAAACACAGATAGGTTTTAGTCAGTAAGAGTCTGACACTTCCTTTCGCTCCACCCAGAGTGGAAGGAGTCATTTGATGATGAGTATGGGATCATTCTTAAAAAAAGGGCCGAATAAGTAATCATTTTACCTGTAGTAGGCAACTTGGGCTACTTGAAAATATTTGCCGGTATCTGTGTGAACGTAAAAAGGTCCATCGATCGAATGAAATTTTTTTATAAACATATTTGAAAGTTCCTGCATCTCGTAGCAATGTACTGTAGTATTGAATTTTTGGTCAAAATAGGTTTTACTATCACATCTGAAAGGAAAAATGATTGATTGAATAAAACAACATCCCTATACAATACTCTATTTCTTTTGGCTTGCGTAGAGATACGCAAACTTTACAGATGAAACCTTATTAACTGACTTCTTCAAAAAGGAGGAGATTCTATGTTCGGCTGTATGTATTTTTATTATGTATGTTCACCGATTTCTGCGCCAATTATGGACCGATTTTAAAAATTCTTTCTTTATTCGAAAGCCTATACTCTTGAGGTAGTCCCATTGTCATCAGGTCAGAATTTGATGATGGGATCCCATAAAAATCGAGGGAAACCCACAAATTTTATAGGCACACAATGTTTTTCATGACATTTCTTACGCAATTTAGGTATTTGTGTCTGGTAATCATCAGCTATTGTTGCTGAGCTAATGATGGAAGGTATAAGTCAGGATCTAATGATGGGATCCCATGGAAACTTCGAAGGTAGGCAACGGAACTCTTCAATCAATGATAGCAAATGGATCGGAAGTTCTGAAATCGCATGTTTGTTGATTATTTACACCAGTTCAAAACATAACATCACGCCGGTACGCTGTGTTATAAAATTGACTTCCGAAATTAAAGTTATTTTATACTTCAGTGTTTGTTTTTGGAAGTCGATTTTTATAGTCAATCCCAAAAGTTACATCTATGTTCCCTTGCACATAAAACCTACTCCATCTGCCTTCAAAGCAAGAGTGAACAGGCATCTTCTAGAAACGGTCACTCCAACATAGACCTCAGTAATGGCTTTCCATCAGGCGTGATTGAGGTCAAGAGCAAACCAACTCATCATCAAAAAAAGAAAAAAAATAATCTGAAGATTCCGTGCCCGAAGGACAAACCATTATAGTCTACTAAGCCTCCACTATTTGTCTGTCTGTCTGTCAATGGGTTATATCTCATGAATAGTTGACAGTTTCACAAAGTGTATATTATTTTTTTGCCGATATAATCTATATATATAAAAATGTCGTTGTGGCAACGCTTGGTGGGAGGCCTATGTCCTGCAGTGGAGGTCTTTCGGCTGATATGATGATAATCTTATTTTAGCGATTTTACCTAGCGACATCATTTTACTGTAAGACATCATTTTATTAGGGTATAATTTAGACGGTCACCAAAAATGGATCAATTGTCACCAAATGGTTGATGGATCAATGGTCACCAAATTCTATCCAACTCAACTGTGATTGCCATAAAATGTAGGCTTGGGGTTACAAACTGGATAAAATAGGTTAGGTTAGGTTAGAATTGTGACCAACCGCGCGCGAGCCGAGCGAGCGAAGCAAGCGGTGCCGCGGCAGCGGCCGGCGAGCGCTACTTCTCGAATATTATTTGGTGACCATTTATCCGTTTTGGTAACCGTTTAGAACTTTTTTGGTAGTAAAATAGGTACATTTTTGGGCGATGTTTAAACACAAGCCATTTTATTATACGACATACACGCAAAAGAAGTCGCATGCAATAGCTATCTTTTTCTAATATTCCGATGTATAAAAATCCCGGGTCACAGTGTTTGTTATCGAACTTGACCGATTTTTATGATTTTTTTGTGTTTATTTATGAGGCAAAACAACGTTTGCCGGGTCAGCTAGTAACAAATATCGACATAACTATAAAGAAAACGTCAATTTTTAAGTGTTTGATATGGAATTTGTGTGCTATTTCGACTCGTACCATTTATAGTTTTTAGGGATATTAATACATCACGAAATTACCTGTTCCATGGATTCTGCGAAATAATTCCAAAGAATATGTAATTAAACATCACAACCATCAAATCCACACAGTACATCATTTCAAGAAACCCAACCAAAACGAATAAATATTTTACACCTGAAAACAACGTGTAACAGAATAAACGTTAATGTATGCAGTTTATATAAAAATAACCTAAAATATAATAATAATAGTGAAATTGGAATCAAAACTGCTCGGTAAACAAACGAGGTATAATTATTTAAAACAAATATGTTTGTCTCTCTCGCAAAAACGCAGTTTTATATGGCAGCTGTATAGGCATCACGGAGTTTGACATCAAAGTTCATATCGGACTTCTCTTTCTAATCGTAATATTTGAAGTTTTATAACTTCATCGCTGATGAAGGTATTTAAAAAAATATTTTACGAATGTTTAGTAGAGCTAAAAGTATTTCATTTTGCAAACAAAAAATTGCATGAATATTTCCTATTACTTTTATTCTGTAATTGGGGTCATTTAACTCATTATTCGCGATTCTATTGACTCTTAACGAACAGATTCCTGACTGCACATCCACGCACATATCTGGTGCAACCTTATACCACAAACTTACAAACTCCAGGCTGTTGTTGCAAAATTATTATATTTCACAAAAGCAGCACTCGGCAATCGTTCTTCTGACCACGAGACCAACCGGGTAACGATATCAACTGATAATAATGTATCTTATAGTCAGCAGTCAGCAGCTATTTGTAGATGACCAGTATCAGTGAAAGGCAACGTGTCCGTGTGGTATAGGCGTTTGCCTTGTGAACCGGTGATCGTGAGTTCGATTTCCACGGGAAAGCATACGTTGTAAAGTTGTTTTACAGTTTGGTTAGGACATTGCAGGCTTGAATCAGCTTGTAGGTGGCAGGCGTGTGTGATGAAGTAAGAGTGTGAAGGGAAGAAAGAAAGTCCGAAGTACACAAGAAGAAGAATGAAAGTTTATTGCACAGACACAGGTTATAGTTCACACACAATAGTTCCACTAAGAAGAAATGGGGTGGTGAAAAATAGTATAGATGATCGAATGCAAGCGAAGATACAGTCAAAAGCGCGGCGTGGCGTAGCTATGTGATTAATAGCAAGCGATCGCAAGTGGCACAATAGACGCACTGGCGGTGCGTGGCCCATCGGCATCCTACCTGGGCCCCTAGTCTGCTAATTTTTATAAATTCGTCATTCCAACACGATGCCATTGTCATTTTGCTAAAAGTTCGTAATCTGCTAAATTCATAATGATCCTTCACTGATCGTTCAGTAGCATGTCAGTGGTCTCGTAATGAAATTGTAGTGGAATGACAGTGTCGTATTGCCATTATTATAAAACCCGTTTGGAGAAATAATTTTCGAAAAACTGCTATTAAATTTGAACATTAATTTATGCCAGATTGCTATTGTATATAATTTTACATAATTATTATTTATTAGTGTTCTATGAAATCTGAAGTAGTAACAATGTCGTAAATAGCAAATACGTAATGAAACTCATTTATATTTTATCCGTTTTGCTGTCAAAGTCAAATGTGACATTAGTGACATTAGGTACTGTTTACTTTACTGACGTCGACGACTGTTTTTATTTGTTTTGAAGCGACCGGTGTTTTGCAAAGAGCTAATTGAATTTTAACGTGAGCGTCATTAAAAAATCAAATAATTAATAGATTTGTTTATTGCTCTGTTTTACTTCTCAATAACGACATCATGAGACTGTGCATCAATTGCGGAATAGCAACGGAACGCTGCAATACAATAGGAAGTTGAATATTGGAAATGGATCATTCTTCCTATTGTACAGGAATGGGTGGGTTAGTATCTGATATTTCTATATCGTAAACATTTAACATTTTTGTACGTAATATTTAATGTAAACAAACTAAATGGTGTAATAGGTTCTGTTAAGTTTTCTTTTAATGGTTTTATTTTTAAAAATTAACCAGAATGTGCAACAAATTCAAATTCAAAACATCACCAATCCAGACTAAATCTGTATGGTCAATTACAACCTATTCTCTCTCTCAGAGGGGAGGCCAGCGTCCCTTCAATGGAAATGTAATATGGCCACTTATGTTTACCAAAAATAGCCAATGAAAATTGTTTGTTTCAGATAAATGAAAATGACTTCATCTTCCAAGCTTGCTCTTGATGAAAGTAGACCAGATGGAAATGAACAGACACTAGGACACCGATGAGTGTTATTCAATGTGGATGTTGTCTTCTGAAAAAAGTTTGTCCTCATCAACTTTTACAGTACAGAACTGGTACAGTGCAAGAGTGTAATATAATGGATTCTGCCGTGCTTGGTTAGTTTACTAGTTTTATTCACGGGTTATGAAAAACATTATTTAGTTTAGTTTTGTTAACGAGGGCATAGAGAGTGTTATTTTCACTATCTATCTATACTTATATATAAAGCTGAAGAGTTTGTTTGTTTGTTAACTTGAACGAGCTAATCTCAGGAACTACTGGTGTGATTTGAAAAATTTTTTCAGTGTTAGATAGCCCATTTATTGAGGTAGGCTGTAGGCTGTATATCATCACGCTAAGACCAACAAGAGCGGAGCAGTAATGAAAATTGTGACGCAGATGAAGTTGCGGGTCAACTAGTACTAATATTATAAAGCTGAAGAGTTAGTTTGTTTACTTGAACGCGCTAATCTCAGGAACTACTGGTCCGATTTTAAAAATTCTATCAGTGTTAGATAGCCCATTTATCGAGAAAGGCTATTGGCTATATTATCACGCTAAGACCAACAGGAGCGGAGCAGTAACGAAAATTGTGAGGCAAACGAAGTTGCGCAGGTCAATTAGTATTTAATATTAGTCAAGCTCTTAACATCAACATTTCTCATTTGCAGGATTTCATTAATTCAGTCATTTTCAAAATGGGCACACACATACACAATGTCTCTGTGTAATGGCTTCCTGTAATGTGGATAAATTATTTTCAGGTGGGTGCTTCAAGTGTGCTTCTTTTGATGGGTGCGAGCAAATAGAGCATCCCGGTATTTCCATTCAGGCCCCTCACCATCTGGGGCATCTTCATCAGCTGTCAATGAGCGGAACAGTCAAGACATTCCTCATTTAGAAGAACCTACCTACACACATATTATGATAATCCTAATGAAGAAGATGATTAAAACGATTTACTTACTGCTATGTTTTATTTTTATTTTAATATAATACTATTTCTTATTACTGTACCTGATATAAGTTAGCACCCTATTAAATACAATATAAGCAAAAGCAAGCCAGAAGTGATGCACATGGCCCTTGTCTAAAAATATAGTTTTCTGAAAACTTCAGCTTAAAGAAACTGAAAGCCTGAGCACTTTTATAAAAAATCATCATTATAGGAAGCACTGCAGCATAGCTGCAAGTGCATTCTAGAGTATAATGTAGTCTTAGATCTCTATAACGACGAATGTTTGATAATATTTAGTGTAGGAAATATAGCCACAAATATGCATTTTTCGTTTGAACGAGCTAATCTCTGGAATCAGTCAGATTTGAAAAAATATTTTTATATTGTTAGGCTATACGGGAACAGAAAAAACGAGATATGCGCGTACAAAGTCGCGAGCTAAAGCTAGTAACTACTGTAAGCAATTGCAGAATTAATTGAAATATTTTAATAGTAATTGAAGGAAATACGACAATTTAATAGATATTATTAGTACATCATTTGACTCTTAAAAAGGTTGTTTGGTTCGGTAAAATATTTATAACTTGTTTATATATTGTAACATAATTAAAAACCATGAAAATTAAGCCTAAAAAACATAAAGAAAGAAAGAAAGAAAGAATAGTATTTATTTAGCACATACATGAAACACGCACGGTACATAAAAATAAATAATGGTAAGTAAGCCAAAAACTAAGTGTGTGTCTCACGGCTGCACTAAAAAGGTTCATTTCAGCGATATGTCAGACAGCCTGAGACTGTCTGACGCTGGTTTTCTAATGAACCCTAAGGATGAGTGGCGGTTCATTCATATCATATATAAGAAAATAATCAAAATAAAGTACATAAAGAAATAAACAGATAGGTATAATGAATATCGAGCAATTATACTAGAAATAAAGACAAAGTTAGGAAGATATTAAAAGAATGTGTATGATTGTGTTTGTTTGTACGTGTATTACTCATAAATAAATACCTTGTTTCCCACCGTTCGGAAACAAAACGAACTATTTGTTAACAATAACAAAAAAACCTGTTTCTGCCATATTTATATCCGGGCAGGGTGTTACACAATTGCGACGGCACATGGGCGACGCGCACATGGGCGACGCGAACAACACAGCAGGACACAACAGAAGAGGCACAACACAAAGAAAAAACACCTATCGTGTACAATGCAGACTACCCGCAAATCCATATACATACAATATGTTTTAGATAGGTAGTAGTGTTTTTGTTTTATATAATGGAAACGTTTAGGTTTACCATATCCTGTTTTCGTTGTGCATCCATCAAATACTGCCGTAAACGCGTTCTGAACGTATGGACGGTTCCTAATACCCGCAATGGTGGTGGAATATTATTCCACACCTTAGATGCAGCGTATCGGAAACTGCCTCTGAAGGCTGCTGTTCTATGCGGCTGTGTTGATAGTTGTTGCGCGCAAAGCCTGGCCGCGCACTCACGTTTACTAGCCATCCAACTTAGTTTGACGTATAGATACCTCGGCTTCTTAAATTTGATGACACCAAAAAGAAGACAGGCTAGATGTAACTTACGCCTCGACTTCATTTTAAGGATAGCGTGTGTGTTTAGAAAGGGGGTGACGTGACTTCTAGGGGGAACCGAATAACAGAAGCGAGCACAAGCGTTTTGGATTCTCTGTATAAGCTTTTCGGTACGAGCCAGCAAGCGCGGGCCGTAAACAGTATCAGCGTAATTTAATTTAGACAAGACTAGTGTTTCAACTAGCTGCTCGCGAAGCTTTTCGGCATGACGTACATATTTGTATTAATATATTTACAAATCGTTTAACGTCCATCTATTGACTTGAAGTTTGCGCGCTCCCCTCTCCCCCACTATTGTCACGTGGGCACTGTGCAGTCAACTCAACGAATGGTGTGGTCGAGGTGGGCAATCTATCGTCGATCGTCGAGCAGTGAAGTACAACTGTTATTGTAATAAAGAACTCTTAGTCTTTCAGTGGTATTTTTCTTTCAGTTCAGAAGTGGGTATTACTTCACGTAAGTATTATTGATGTTTACTTGGAAAAATTGATGCATTGAATTTAGTGTACATACTTTAAAAAAAATAACGGTTATTTTATGTTGTGCTTATTTAAATGTAATTTCTATACACTTTAAACTGGAATGACTTATTAGAGTCACTGGCCAACCTACAAATTGAAATGGAACTATGCATTAAATTATATTAACTAGGATAATTATAAAATTTGTGTGACACGTCTATTTATTCTATTTTACTAACTGTCTTTAAGTTGTTAAATTAAAACCACTGAAGTAGTTCAGTGTGTTCAGTGTGTAGGAATCAACTGTCATACAATTTAAAATTATTCAGTGGGTTATTAAAGCATTAGTTCATTAATTCACAATATAATTTCATTGGTAACTGCTACTGCCATTGAAGTGGATGTGTTTTTATTAATGCGTTAATACAAAGTTCTAGTATCATGGTGGCGAACGTTTACAGCACAATTTCATATGTTTTAAATTTATGGTCTGTCACTTACATTCAACTATAGGAGATAGTGGTGACTGACGTTTTATAGCATCATAGTAAACGTTTATAGAGGTGTTAAAGAATAGCCATGTCCGTATATTATTTTTATTGGTCAGGTCTACAAATGGATAGCACTGATGATAGAAGTTTGGCTCAACGGTTGCAAGCTTCTTCGCCTGGATTGAACGTCCGGAGCCGAAGGCGGGGCCGGAAACCAAGTGACAACCGAAGTCGAAGTCCGAGTGGTGACCAGGGCAGCAGGCAGAGCCGCAGCCAGGGCGGTAGGCAGAGCCGCAGCAACAGCCGCAGAGGGACTTCCAGGCGCAGCCGCAAGCGTAGCCGCGTATGGAGTCCTGGTCATCGTATCAGACGGCTCGAGACACCGCCACCAGCTGCGACTAGGGATCAAGAAAAGGAGCGCGACTACAGATCGCGGTCGAGGCGCAGTAGGAGCCATGTACGAGCTCACCAGCAAAGCAGAGACGCGCGCCATCGACGCGACTCCCGTTCATCGAGCAAACGTTCCAACGCACGTGAGTCACGTCCTGTCACTGATATGTTTTCTAAATTTACCGACTTTCTTGACAACATTTCAAGTAGTAGCCGCGAGCGGATAAGCAATTTTAATGTCGTCCCTGAGTTTGACCCTTCTTCTAAAAATCAAAACGTGAATAATTGGATTCACAAAGTAAATGAAATAGCTAGTATTTATAATTGGACTGACCGACAAATTATACATAATACAATACCTAAACTTGCTGGCAATGCAAAGCGGTGGTATGAGGGGCTTACAACTGTCAATTATAGCTGGGTCGAATGGCAGGAAAAACTTAAAGCAGCTTTTCCGTCAAATGAAAATTACGGCCAAATGCTTTCGGATATGTTGGACAAAAGGGCGAAGTTCGGGGAATCTTTAGAGGATTATTATTACGATAAAATGGCTTTGCTTAATAGATGCGAAATAAAGGGCAAGAGAGCAGTAGACTGCGTTATATATGGTATAGATGATAGGGCAATTAGGATTGGAGCGGAGGCAGCTCAATTTGATAACCCTGATAAACTATTAGCATACCTACGAAATGCAAAAAGTATAGGTAAAAGAAATGAATTGCTAAGGACTATTAGTAAGAAACTTCCAACTAAAGACAAATCTGCAAGTGATAAACCAAAAACAATTAGATGCTTTAATTGTAAGGAAGAGGGTCATATAATGAATAAGTGCACTAAACCGTTAAAAAAATGTACAAACTGTTCAATAGTTGGTCATGATTCTAACGAGTGTTACAGGAAGAAGGACGACGCAAAAAAAGTTTTAGAAATTTCAATCGCTGGACCCAAAATTAAAGATAAATATGTACAAACTATTTTGATTAACGGTCACGAAAAAAACGGTTATTTAGATTCAGGTAGCGAATGTACTCTCATTAGAAACACTGACGCTATAGAAATATTAGGCGAATGGGATAGGACATATTCAGTTGCTATGAAAGGTTTTGGTGGAGCAATAGTTCATGCGACAGGTCGGTGTCCAGTAGTTTTAGAAATTCAAGGTGTAAGTGTTCAACTAAATGTTATTGTCGTTCCTGACCACTTTTTGAAATATCCGTTATTGGTTGGTCAGTCATTTACCGAAGCATCAGGGGTTAAAATCTTAAAAACTGATAACGAATTAATAATTTCCCGTGAATTCCCAGAAACTATTGGCGTGGTTAAATTGTTCTCTAAAGAGAATTGTTCGATTCTACCCGGATATTCTTCTGTGGAGGTTTACTCGCCTCAAAAAATAACGGGATCCATATTAGTATACGGTAGTTATAGATCCATCCCTAACTTGGAGCATAACATAGAAGAAGGTGTTTACTCAATTGAAAATGGCAAAGGCCTACTATTAGTCGACAATATTACCTCAAATAAAGTAACTTACAAAAAAGACCAGCTAATAGCTAGAGGACACTTTTTGAAAATTAAAGTTAAAAATTGCTTGTCGGTTAATAAGATTGATGTTGTGGGTTCTTTAGAGCCTTTCAATTTAAATGATTTGACTTTAGACGGTAGCCTAAACCAAAATCAGAAACTACAACTCTTAGAAGTTATTAATCGTTACCGAACTTGTTTTGCTACTAAACTAACCGAGTTAGGCTGTACTAATGTAGAGACCATGAGCATTGATTTAACAGACCCCCAACCGGTAGTTTACAGGCCCTATAGGTTGTCTCATAAAGAAAAACAAGAGGTTAGGAGTATGACTGATGAGTTATTACAATGTGGTATCATAAGAGAATCTTGTTCGCCCTTTGCAAGTCCGATAATTTTAGTGCGAAAAAAAAATGGCGAACAGCGCCTTTGTATAGATTACAGGGCTTTAAATAGGAAGACCGTAAAACAACACTACCCTTTGCCTAGGATAGAAGATCAGATGGATAGGTTGGCGGGATTTAATCTATATACGTCTTTAGATCTAGCCTCGGGGTACTACCAAATTGAATTAGCTGAACGGGATAAAGAAAAAACTGCTTTTGTCACACCAGAAGGACAATTTGAATTTAATAGGATGCCTTTTGGTCTGACTAATGCGCCAGCAGTGTTTCAGAGAACTGTTAATAAAGTCCTTGATAATTTGAGATTTGACACCGTTGTCGTCTATATGGATGACGTCCTGGTTCCCTCAATTTCATTTGAAGATGGTCTTAACAAGCTAGAATCGGTTTTCGAAAAAATCAAGAATGCGGGTCTTACATTAAAACTCCCTAAATGTAACTTTTTTCATTCTAACATAGAATTTCTAGGATTTGAAGTCTCAGGAAATGGCATAAAACCTGGAAAATGTAAAATAGATGCAGTTGACAAGTTCCCTACCCCTAAAGATATCCATAATGTCAGGCAGTTCTTAGGACTAGCTAGTTTTTTTAGACGTTTTATAAAAAACTTTGCGATAATAGCTCAACCGTTGACAAATTTACTCAAAAAGAATGCCCCTTGGACTTGGAGTGAGGACGAAGAGGCTGCATTTACCCAGTTAAAAGCTAAACTAGTATCTCGACCAATTTTGACATTATATAATCCTAATGCGGCCACCGAATTGCATACAGATGCGAGTAAACACGGAGTAGGTGGAATGCTTTTACAGAAACAGGATGATGGTGTAATGAAACCAGTCGCTTATTTTAGTAGACGTACTTCACCAGAAGAGCAGCATTTTTCATCATACGAGCTGGAAACCCTAGCAGTTGTGAATAGTTTGGCTAAGCTTAGATGTTACCTAATAGGGTTAACATTCACGATTGTGACTGATTGCAATTCTTTGCGTGCTACGTTCACGAAAAGGGATATGATTCCGCGTGTTGCTCGCTGGTGGAGTTCGATTCAAGAATTCGATTTTAATATAGTTTATAAACCAGGGACTTCTATGAAACACGTAGATGCACTAAGTAGGAACCCTGTGCAAGAAAATGTTGCCAGTACTGGCCCTGGTGATTCACAAGTTTTCCTCATAACAATAGATTGGTTAGCCACGGTTCAAATGAATGACGATGAGACACAAAGGATTAAAAGAATGTTAGATGACGCCAATTCAAACAAAATAACATATATTAAACAAAATTTTACTCTAAAACGTGGAGTGGTTTATAAAATAACTGATGAAGGACTTAGATGGTATGTTCCGAAGGGTGTAAGATGGCAAGTTTTACGTTTTTGTCATGACGATATAGGCCACTTTTCTTATGAGAAGACCCTGGACAAAATTAAATCAACCTACTGGTTCCCAAAAATAAATAAAATTGTCAAAAAGTACTGCCAGGCATGTATTCAATGTGCTCACGGAAAGATACCGGCTGGAAAAAGGTCCGGGTTTTTACATCCAATACCGAAGGTGTCTGAACCTTTCCACACCGTTCATGCCGACCACCTAGGTCCTTTCAATGAGAGCAAAAGAAAGAATAAGTATATATTATCAATTATTGACGCGTTCACAAAATTTATTATTCTTAAACCGGTTAAAAATACAAAAGCTCACACGACTATTTCAGTTTTTGATGAGTATTTTAGTTTATTTGGTGTACCTTCTCGAGTAATAACAGACAGAGGTACTACTTTTACCAGCTCAAAGTTCAAAGAGTTTTTGTCCGGGAAAAGTGTGAAACATATTTTAAATGCGGTCGCTACTCCACGCGCAAACGGTCAGGTAGAGCGCTACAATAGGACTATATTAAATTCATTAACAGCTATGATTTACGGTAAAGACGAAAAACTATGGGATGAATATTTACAACAGGTGCAATGGGGCTTAAATAATACCATCAATAAAGCAGTGGGCAAAACTCCAGCGCAATTATTATTTGGGTTGAGACTAAAGGGGTTGACCGAAAGTTCATTGACGTTACCAGCTCAAGAAAATGTCGGTATTAACAGAAAAAGTTCAGAAGATATTAGAAGCGATGCATTTGACAAAATAGAACGTACTCAGGTAAAGCAAAAGAAAACGTTTGATAAGACTAGACTTCCCCCGCGTCAGTTTAATGTAGGACAACTGGTTAGGGTAGAAAGAGAAGTTGGTCAGAAAGGAAAAAGTAAGAAATTAGTCCCGAAATGTCTAGGCCCGTACCGCATTACTAAAGTACTACATAATGATAGATACGAAGTGGAAGATACGCCAATTACGAAAAAACAGGGTAAACAAAAATATGTTGGCGTTTTCCCAGTAGATAAAATTTACCCCTGGCTAGTGTATCAGGCGGTAGATGAGAGTAACGATGATGATAATAATTCTGAGATGGAAATAGAAGACTAAATTGCGAATGTATGGTAATGACGTTACAACTCCTGATCATAATAAGCCTAAGAAGTATTAATAGCTTAAGTTTACAAAAAAGTTTAGTTTCGTTACAAAATAGTTTCAAAAATTATCCTAAAATCGAATAGTATGGTTAGTATGGTTAGTATGGTTAGTAAGGTTAGTAAGGTTAGTAAGGTTAGTAAGGTTAGTAAGGTTAGTAAGGTTAGTAAGGTTAGTATGGTTAGTAAGGTTAGTATGACAAGATAAAAGTATTGTAGTATGGTGGAACTGTAGTTTCAGTATTGTAATAAGGCAATAGTGTAGTGTGAATTAAGATAAAACAAGAGAATACTTGAATTTGTTTTTACCGTCTAAAACAATAAGTTCATATGAATGTGTAACTGTATTGATAAATGAATTTGTTAAAAATAATATACTGAAAAAGAAAATATAAATAAATAAGTTGCTTGTGATGATTTTTATATTGACTGATTGTTGTAATAAGCTGTTTAATATTTAATTGTTTCAAGATTGTTAAAGAACCGAAGATGTATTAAGTTTATTTTATTTTTTATTTTTACAAAAATCATTTTATTGTTATTATAAAATATACAATTATTTATTTTGTACATTTTTGTTGATTAATTTATAAACGTACTTTACCATAGCATTGTCTGTATTTTCTTGTTATGAAGTGTATCGCGAGGGCGCGACTTGATAAGTCAGGATGGACGAATGTAAGCAATTGCAGAATTAATTGAAATATTTTAATAGTAATTGAAGGAAATACGACAATTTAATAGATATTATTAGTACATCATTTGACTCTTAAAAAGGTTGTTTGGTTCGGTAAAATATTTATAACTTGTTTATATATTGTAACATAATTAAAAACCATGAAAATTAAGCCTAAAAAACATGACGTACATATTTGTATTAATATATTTACAAATCGTTTAACGTCCATCTATTGACTTGAAGTTTGCGCGCTCCCCTCTCCCCCACTATTGTCACGTGGGCACTGTGCAGTCAACTCAACGAATGGTGTGGTCGAGGTGGGCAATCTATCGTCGATCGTCGAGCAGTGAAGTACAACTGTTATTGTAATAAAGAACTCTTAGTCTTTCAGTGGTATTTTTCTTTCACTACTAACTAGTATTTAAAAATAATAACCTAAAATATGGGCAAATATTATCTGATTTGGTCAGTGGGTCAAAATTGGGCTCGTGAAACCTTCCTAAATGCTCTAATTTATGGCGAAATCCAGCTCTGTAACGCCAGGCCCAAGTTTTTATGGAGTTACGGTTTCTCCTTTCGGCTCTCATTGAGTTTCTCGAAAACCACTGACACCTGGCGCTTGGCTACAGCAGCCGCACCAATGAAGGGCGAAGTTTGTCCAAAAAATATTGGATATAAAACGCCGGTAGAATGGCGCAGTGACTGGAAAAGCAATGACTACACAATTACGTAGGTCACTGATCGATGGAACTGTCAAAATTTTAGCAGATTACCGCATACGACTGTCATTATGTACGAGATTACCATTTTATGCCATTTCGTTCAGTGGAGTGTCAGTGATTGTTCATTGGAAAGTCATAATGACACTATTATGTTAGTAGATTGCCAAACTTGTCAAAATCAACAATTATGAGATCAGTGATCGACCATTCTGACACTATTGTAATAGCAGACTTGGGGCCCTGCGCGAGCGCAAGGCACCGATAGTGCCATCTCGCGCACCCGCTTGAACAATGGACGCGTCACAGCTTCGCCGGCTGACTGATAAGAAACTATCTACTAAAATGAAGAATCTGTTTGTATGTAAAATGTTAGTCAGTTATTTTATTTTTGTTTTTGATTCTATATTATAAATACTAATTGTTAGTTGATTTTATAATATGTATATAAATTATTTTTGATTTTAATTTTGTTCAAAACATAATGTATATTTAATTTAAGGTAGATAGTTTTACGATTATAATGTGTAGGTCACTACAAGCTGATTGTCTGATAAAAAAGATGACACCGTGCTTTGGAAGGCACGTATAGGCCGTTGGTCCCGGCCGTCAAATGGCAGAGGCTCTTGAGGCGGTTTAAAAACTCTGACACTAGGGTGTCTGTTGTCGTTAGACCTTACTGCCCACACGATAAGAAAAGGAAGAAGTGGAAGGCATGGTAATGGAAGCTAGATTCAGAAATCGCCAACCCGCGTAGAGCAGGCGCGATTTTTTATTGAGATTTTATTCTAAGATATGTATGAAAAAACGCCTTTGCCTTACGGTGGGAGAACTGCAAGTGTAATGATCACTATGGGATGCGCAATTTGCAAAAAAATACAGTGTTTAACGCACCCAAACAAAGAGGTACCATTTTTGAGATAAACATGTGTTCCTCCGGTGCGTATGTAGCAAAGAAGTAGTGAACAAACCCATGTGGCCAGCTCTTAAACAGCACGTTGAAAGCATAAAACCATAGAAAACTGAAAGAGAGAAATAAATCAATTTATAAACTTTAGACGTACAGTGCAATAAGAATAACTTAATACCTTTCCTTTCTTACCTTGAACCTTTCTTTGGCTACTTTGCGGTAGCCTTGCCTTTTTTTTGTTTTCGGATGGAAACCTTCAAAAGAGGCCTGGACTTTTGGGGTAAAGACCAGGGAGTGTGGGATTTTTACCTCACTAAAACCACCCCGGTGATCACCATCAGCAGCACATAGAAGGAGCCCCGTTACCTCTTAAAAGACCACTCCGGAACCCCCTCTGTGCAACGCCTGTTAGGGCACATCCTTGGCGATACTGTAAAGGGGTCTTCCCTTAGCCTCGCTATGCACGGCAGCACGTGATCACTGTTCCACCGCCTTTCCTAGGATCACTGAGTTGGCGGACAGAGACCCCACTCTGAGCGCCAGCGACCCTGGAGACCCACCTGCCTTAAATAACGCAGGCGGGGTTTCGGCTTTTAGGTGTCGAGGCGGTTGCCTCCCTGACGCCTCCTTTTCCGAGCAAGAACAGCCCTCTCACGATCCAGCTCGGCGGCCTCCTTTTGGACCATCACGGCCTCGCAGAAAGCAGCCATTTCCCTCCAGTTTTCATTATCTGCCAGCATAGCACTTACTACGGCTGGCAGATTCAGGTCTCGACCAATCCTGGCGACCAAAACCCGCCGCTCAGAGAAACACGCAGGGCACTCCTCGAGCGTGTGTTGCGCAGAGTCCAAATCGCCTCCGCAATGGTGGCAATTTGCCGTAGCTTCTCACCCAATCCTATTTAGGTACTCACCAAAGCAACCATGCCCGGTCAGCACTTGAGTGAGCCTGTAGGAGATGCACTGCTCTCTTTTTAACCAGGCTTTGAAGTGGGGCAAGACGGCTTCGACAACACGCTTGCGCCAAAATTGCGGTTGCTGTAGCCGCTCGCGCCACCGTTCGAGTGCGTGCCACCCTTCCTGCCGCCTTAGCTAACGGTGGAAAGCGAGCCAGGAGCGTTGCCGCCTCAAAGAACACTGTTCGGTATCCTCGTGCGATGTGAATGGCCATTTTCCGCTGCAAGCTGTTGATCTTAGTCCTGCAGCGTCGGACGCCTGACAGTCTATGTGACCAAACAGGCGCACCATATGCGGTAGCCTTGCCTACTGTTGTGTTGTTTTGGAGCTGCTGAATCTCGGCAGAAATTGGTGAATAGGTGGTTTTTTTTTTGTGGACAAGCTTCTAGCCAAATATCTCTAGTTCCTGTTACTAATAGATACCACAATCATCACTGAAGTGGGAGTGAGCAGAGCATAATGGTCGCAGAACAGATAGTTGATTGGGCTCAAAAGTTCTGGAGTGGCGACCGCGGACAGGCAAAAGCAGTGTTGGGAGGTCTCCCACAAGGTTGATCCATGTCCTGATGAGGGAAACGCACAGAGCTGGTCATTGTGGCGACACTTAGGGGAGGCCTATGTCCAGCAGTGGACGTCTTTCGGCTGATATGATGATGATCTTAATCATACATACCTGTTAATATGCTGTGATTTTGGTACTATTATCTCTGTTTTGGATTGCGTTGACGTGAACGCTCTGTAGTATGCCAGTCTCTCGCACTTAGTGGATGGGATGATAGGGCGCTCAGAGGCCAATTCTTTCTGGAAAACATTATAATTTTAAATTGTCGCTGTAGACAGAGGAGAAGATGGTGACACTGCTTGGATAGCTTCTCAGTCAAAATAGTCTATTTTGTGAACCAAAATAGTCTGTAGTGCAAAACATGCGTCAAATGTCGACTTTCTCAATACAATGCCGCAGTTAATATCTCCAAAACTATTCATGTCCGACGGTTGAAATATGGCAAATCGTTATAATATTGGGGTCGGCTTACAGTCATGCCAGATATAGCTGAATACCAGTATTTTACGAAGTGCGGCTGCCTAACAGACCTCCACAGTCTATTAACTGGGTAACACGGTATTTCATGACAAGACTGGAGTCAGATTTACTGGCTTCTGACTATCCGTAACGACTGCCAAAGATCTACAAATGACAGCCAGGACCAACGGCTTAACGTGCTTTCCGAGGCACGGAGGAAACTCGGTATGTTAAGATGGTCACCCATCCACAGACCAGCCTTGCCTTGACCGTTGCTTAACCTTGAAGATCGACCCGTGTGGCTGCTATTATCTAGCCATGAGCTCCTATGTCCTAGGTTAATGTAACGATTTAAGTGACTAGCCGGAAACTAGGGAAAGGTCAATAAACTTTAATACAAGTTTATATGGCGTACTATAACCACCTGTTTGATTACTAACAAACAGTATCAAAAAAGGGAAGACGATAGCTAAATAACTTCTGTGCTTACCTTTTGAACTAAATTCAACTGAAACCTTGGATCCTCATATTTTATGCCAGTACCCAAAGATTGAAGACTTGGGATGTTTAGATCGTAATTGGACGGGTAAATATTTTGAGTTTTTGTTGAATAGACCCTAAAGTTTGCTGATTGAAACTTCATGATAATTATTATACTTATAGGTCAATATCATAAAATAAAATTATTTTGAGATCTATCGATAACACTTATATTGACATTGTCATATTTTGTTAGATAGTATTTAAAATAGTAGACTTAAAAAAAATATAAAACCATAAAGGTTTGCAGCACAGAAAAATATTGTAGAGGAAACGGCGGAAGATCGACCTTCACACACCTGATAACCAGATGAGACATAAATTTTATCAATTCAAAATTGTTAATGGATATCTTTATTTAAATCTATGTTATATTTACAATAGCAAATTAATACTCAAGATGTTCAAATACTTCAAATTCCAATATGCATGCAAAACCAGTATTAAGCACTAACGGATCTAACTTATACATGATATCCAAACATCTAGAGCTTCGATAAATAATCGAACCTTCATCTAAAGTGGTCTCAAGACGACCACAAAACCGAGCATTCACACACCACATAAAATATTAACTCGGTTTGTATGAGCTGATTCAGAGGCCACTACTACGAATGTACTGTTTGTTTGTAAAAAAACATGTACTGTTTCATATGTACGGTTATTTTAGAAAAAAAAAACAGCCAAGTGCATGTCGAAATCACACACGAAGGCTTCCGTACCATGAACCATAATTTTTATTATTTGTTGTTATAGTGCCAATAGAAATACACACTCTGTGAAAATTTCAACTGTCTACCAATTACGGTTCTTGAGATATAGCCCACTGACAGATGGACGGACAGTGGAGGCTTAGTAATTCCGTTGGTTACTCTTTGGGTACCTGTGGAATAATGTTCATTATTGTATCGATCGACATATTCCTGTTTTACGAGTTCGGCAGGGGTACGAGTAAAATCTCATACTTCATTAATGAATCGAACGCTAAATAAGCTATAAAGTCGTATTGAGAACCGCCTTATTTATTTAGTCTGTCATCTCTGACATAGACTAGAGTCTAGAGCAAACCCATAACAAACTAAAAAAAAGTTCATATATACACTTGTCTTATTTAAAACTAAATATTTATAGACAGAAAAAAGCACAAAGGTACTGCTTATTTCCATAGTTTTTTTTTTCCTGTAGACCTGTGACAGAAGATTAGGGAATATGCATGAAAGACATATTTATCATCAATACAGTTTATCTGAAAATATAACACAAACGGTGAAAATAGAATCAAAATTACTCGAAAAACGAAGGAGGTATGATTATTTTAAACAAATATATCTGTCCCTCTCGCAAAAACGCTCTTTTCTATGGCAGCTGTATAGGCGTCATAGACGATGACGTCAAAGTTTACATCGGACTTCTCTTTCTAAATTTAATTTTTGAAGCTTTATAACTACATCGCTGATGAAGGTATTTAAAAAATATTTTCATGATCGTTTACTAGAGCTAATAAATATTTAATTCTGGAAATAAAAAAAGTAAACAAGTATTTCATTTTGCAAATTAAAAAATCGCATGCATATTTCCTATTGTAACCCCCGTGTGTAAGAGTAATATTTTCTTAACTAGATTTAATTCCCAGTGCTGTAATTAGCTTTGTTCAATTTTTTGGTCGATGTTACCCTGTTCAACCACACACACTATTATTTTTTTCCTGTATCGTAGATGAGTTTACAAAAATATAAACTTACATACAGAAACAGCTTTCTGACCAAAGTCTCCACGACATAACAGTGGTTTTTGAGTCAACTAGGCCAATTATATTGTTGACCCATCAGTAAACATTTTAAGGTGATGCCGTCTTAATCTTAATACAAGTAGTCGGAGAAAAGTGTCTTATTTTCTTTCTTCAAAAGTCGAAAAATATGCGGGAGAATGTGCAAATAGCACTCCTTCATATGGCACCCCAAATTCTCTAGTAGATCCATTTAGAATTTTTAAGAACCTTTTTCAGTTGCTTTTGCAAAAAACATATTAACATTTTTATTTCTTTCTTATTTGCAAAATAGTTAAACAAACGACTTCTAAAACGATTCCAAATTCCAATTTGATAGCATTCGTAGATCTTGAGATACCCAGCTGTGACAGACGGACAGATTTAGTCACACCTTATGGGTTCATTTTTACCATTTTGATACGAAACCCTAAAAACAACTAAGTGTCCTATAAGGGTTCCGTTTTTTCCTTTTGATGTACGGAACGCTAAAAAACAAAGAAGAAAGCACAAACAGATCAGAAACGGATAGCCAAGTATAAACAGCTTATCTGCTGCTCAATCCTTTCATCACTGCTCCAAATTGATTCCAATACCAATTTGGATTCTAAACCCCTAGTAGTGGTTGGTTGTCGGACCAGTCACTGGGGATTCGCCCGCGTTATTAACGACCACACTTCATCACCACGTGATGAGCTGACTCTGATGGAGCTTGTACCGCATTTGTTACCGGAATTATTATGAGTTCAGTAATAGAGATGAGTTGGGCAATTGACTATTAGTATTTGTGATATTCGTTGCTGTATTGTATATAATAAGATTTGATAAACTAGAAATACATGGCCTTCCTTTGTAACATTCATCCATGAGATGATGAGTTTTCAAATCTATTCTATAGTATAACTAGTTGACCCGCGCAACTTAGTCTGCGCTCCTATTGGTCTTAGCGTGATGATAGTCTATAGCCTTCCTCGATAAATGGGCTATCTAACACTGGAAGAATTATTTAAATCGGACCAGTAGTACCTGATATTAGCGCGTTCAAGCAAACAAAAAAAACAAATAAAATTGTCAGCTTTATATATTAATACTAGTTGACCCGCGCAACTTCGTTTGCGTCACAATTTTTTATTACTGCTCCGCTCCTATTGGTCTTAGCGTGATGATATATGATATATAGATAGATATAGCCTATAGCCTTCCTCGATAAATGGGCTATCAAACACTGAAATAATTTTTCAAATCGGACCAGTAGTTCCTGAGATTAGCGCGTTCAAGTAAACAAACAAACCAACTCTTCAGCTTTATATATTAGTATAGATATAGATTATAGATAGATTGCTTCTGCTTTATGTATGTCAGTTTAAATACGTAATCTTTGAAGCAATCTCGATAAAAAAGTGTTCCATTGAAGTATAGAAAACGAAAATCGGCGCGACGTGCCAAATGCAAAAAATGTAGCGATTAACAAACACCAACATTTAAAAATTCGTTACAGTTATAGTTAAAGTTCAGTTTACTTAGAACAGTGGGTGTCCAGTTAAAGCTGTCTTTAGGTATAACACTTTCCTCTGTATAATCTTATGATGGCTTAGATGATTATGAGTATTACCTAACTTTTAACCCACATTGCCATTTAAATCTCGGCATTGAGTTCCAAACCGAATACGTAGGAAAATGCAGTTAGTTGTATGTTGTAATAAAAAAAAAACTTTTTTACAAAAAATTATAACGACTTCAATTCAAAATAACCTTAATTTCGGATGTCGGTTATATTTTTTTGTAAAAAGTTATTAATTTTTTACATTTAAGAGGTGAAACTTGGACGACGTCTTCATGTATGCAAAAACTGAAATTAGCAAAAATGTTTTCATAAAATAAAAACTCCTGAACCAAACTAAATCAAATTATTACGGGACCAAACGACAAGCATGCCGCATCGAACTAAAAGAATCACGCAAATCGGATGTGAAACCTTGGAGTACTCGGTGTACATCCAAGAAAGAAAAAAAATACCCGCCGAATTGAGAACCTCCTCCTTTTTTGGAAGTCGGTTAATAAATAAATACAGTTACGTAACTCACCCGCACGAGTGACGATAGCATTGACCTCACCGCTGAGGGTGTGATAAAAATGGCGATGAGTCGATGACGCTCAGTGATTACGTCAGCGAAAATTGCCAATTATTGCGTCATGAAATTGGGTAATGTTTGGTTTCACATTGCAGTATTTTCGTCTTTCGTTTTTGGGCGGATGAAATATTTCAATGTAGGGATTTTGTTTGGTTCCATTTTCGAAATGTTTTTCCGAGTATTTTCTGTAATATTTCAATTTTGAAAACTGGTCAAGGGCTGATTCTTTTGGCGATAGATCACATAAAGCCTCGTTGGTCTTGTGGCTGCAAAGGTGAGCATGTGGTCTCTGGTCGGTCAAAAAGTTTCTTTATTCATTTGTATAATCTGGAATTTTTCAGTCATGAGAAAAGTCGCCTAAATCAGCCTAAATACAAATTCTGCCCGATTCAAAGTCAAAGTCAAAGTCAAAAACGTTTATTTCAATTACGCCATTAAACGGGACATAGAACGTCATCATTACATTTAAAATAACAAAGTTTTTCAAATTCAAAGCATTTTATTTCAAATAAACCATTCACAGGCACTTTTGAAACGTCAAGGTCGGTCAGTCAAAAACATGGAAGCTATTTGCACGTTCCAAAGCGTAGATCTCTATGGAGAAGAACGTGCAAGAAACTCCACGGACACTTTTAAATTATGTTCTGTTTTACAAAATTCCAAGTTACATATACCTGTTGCTTCTGCATGTGAGGACAATGCAAAAGAAAAAAAAAGGGCTTATTATAAGAATTTAAAATATAAAGATTAAATTGAGCCAATGGCAGTTAAGACATGACCAGTCTCATCCGACGGCGCCCGTTCATGAACATGACGCGTGTATCGGCACCATTCAGCTCAACCATTTCGAAGGGAACCGAATGATCCAACCCACGCGCCGCCATCAGCGATATATTGAGTGAGCATGACATGCTCTCAACCACCATGCTCGTTCATGTCCAACAAGTAAAACTATAACTAATCACATAAAAATGTTAATGGCTTCATGGTACTCACATTTACAAAATTTTAAAAATATGCTTCTACTTTACACAAAACTATGGTGACTCCAAGTAAGTGACTCTATTGTCCATTTGGAAGGGTAGATTCTTATGGAGAACGGACAAGAATCTTTTCAAATCAATGTTTTACATGTGATGTGGTACATAAAACTTTTGTTAATAATAATATAATATAATAATAATATTCCACACAACTAACACACAACGCCATCTAGTCCCAAGCTAAGCAGAGCTTGTGTTATGGGTACTAGACAACTGATAAACATACTTATATATTTCTAAATACATACATATTATAGATAAACTACACCCAGACACAGAACAAATGATCATGCTCATCACACAAACATTTGTCCTGGGTGGGAATCGTACCCACAACCTCTGGCATAGCAGTCAGGGTCACTAACCACTAGACCAACAGGCCAGTCAAATAATATATTATGTAAGGACCATGAACCTAGAGTATGCAGAGGTAGACTTATTAATTTTATAAATAAGTACATGTTACTCACATTTCTACATAAGTACATGGTACTCACATTTACAAATATTGGAACTATTAATTGGTGACCCCTTTCACATGCTATCGGTACAGCTCTTCTTTATTCTTCGGAGATTACTTACAGCTGTGATGTCATGTTACTGATTTCAGACAGCTAAAAAAACCTCCTGACATTCCCAGACACCTATTAGTGTAAGAGTTTTTCTTTAGGATACAGGCTTTCAGAACAGTGCCTATCTATAAAAATATGTCTCTAACTCCGTCTCAGTAAGAATAAGTTTCAAATACCAAGTACGCAGAACAATAACTTTAAACTTTGAGAATGCAATTTCTCTCCATCTCACAAGAATGTCGCTGACATCACTCAGTGTTTCACAATTTTCTTATAACCGAAGTAAAGCCAGAGTTGAATGCCGTAAAACGAATTTATAAGAGAAAACCACAGAACACAGAGTCTTCTGGGCGGACACTTCATAGAAAGAAAAATCATTTACTTGAGAACATTCCGAGTACAAACACAAGATAAAAAATAAAACATAGTGACAGTTAAAACAAAAAAACAGTTGGTTCCTCATGACTGCGCCAACAACGTTAATTTCAGCAATGTTGCTAGGCAGTTGCTGGCTGACACTGGTACGCATCGTACAAACCATAGAGAATGGAATTGTTACCTACTAAGCCTCTGCTGTCCGTCTGTCTGTACATGAACCGTAACGGGTACATACAGTTGAAATATTCCGAGAGTTTGTATTTCGACGCTCGAAATATATTTATTGCCACTTCAGACAACAGCAATGACATATATTAAAATTAAATTAAAAATACGAGAAACGTTTATTTTTGGTTTATGGTGTTTCTTTTTTATGTTTCATCATAATTTTGTCTAAAGAAGCACAATTAAACTGTCTACTAAAATAACATTAAAAGTTTCTACAAAAATTTCGTTATTTGTAATACAACCTGTAATAAAATAAACGCATTACCTCATACGCTCTACTTCAGGGTCATTTAACTCATCAAAAAATTTCACTTGGACCAAACACGAAGTCGCAAAAAAAACAACTGTTCAGAACGTTTTTTTTTTTTTACTATTGATAGGCACGCGTTTGACCACTATCTCACCTGATGGTAAGCGAGGATGTGGTCGAAGATGGAGCACGCTTGCCTAGAAATAACCTATTCACTCTTGATTTAAAGACTCCCAGGTTGTAGCTATCAGGAAACACAGACTCCGGCAGGGAATTCCACTCCTTAGCTGTACGCACTATGAATGTGTTCCCGAAACGTTTTGTGCGTATGGGTGGGATGTCCACCATGTACCGGTGGCGCATCGCCGTTCGTCTTGTGGTCCGATGATGGAACGGGCTTGGCGGAATTAAATTATGCAATTCCGTCGCACATTCCCCAAAATGCAACCGGTAAAAAACTGACAGGCTAGCAACTCGTCGTCGATGTTCAAGACTTTGGAGCTTCGACGCGACGAGCCTCTCATTGCCGATGATCCTCTTGGCTCGTTTCTCAATTGACTCAAGGGCATCAAGCTGGTATCTGGCAGATCCATCCCAAAGATGAGAGCAGTATTCCATACATGATCGAACTTGCGCTTGATAGAGTTTGAGCAGCTGTTCCGGCGTGAAGTACCGTCTCACCTTAGCCAGAATCCCCAACTTCTTTGCAGCCACTTGAGCTTTTGCCTCTTTGTAAGGGCCAAAATTGAGAGTAGATGTTAATGTAACCCCAAGAAGCTCAAGATGGTCGGTTATCGGCACGGTTTCACCGCGGAAAGATGGAGCTGGGCGGAATTGGCTCCTTTTGGCGGAAAAAAGACACGCTTGGGTCTTAGCAGCATTGAACTTGACCAGATTGGCATCGCCCCAATCAGAGACCGCCTGTAGGGACACGTTCAAGCGCTCAACCATTGCCTTCCGGAGAGACCGGATCTGCGACCCACCAGCTCGTGCGTCGGACACGTATCCTTCAGCAACAGTGCTGTCGTCTGCATACCCAAAGGTACCGGGTTTAAGCAGATCATTAATATGCAGCAAGAACAGTGTTGCCGAAAGCACCGACCCCTGAGGAACCCCGGTATTAATATCCAGCAGTCCAGACGAGCAGCCATCTATGACCACTCGGATAGACCGATCCCTCAGGAAATCTGCGATCCAATCACACAAACCGGCGGGCAGACCGAAGGAAGGAAGCTTACTAATAAGGCCATCGTGCCAGACCCTGTCGAAGGCCTTCGAGATGTCAAGGGAGACCGCCAGTGCCTCCCCGTGCTTCTCTATGGCCTCACTCCAGATGTGAATGGCATACGCTAGAAGATCCCCAGTTGACCGATTTCGGCGAAACCCGTATTGCCGGTCACTAAGGATATCATTCGCTTCTAGGTACGCCAGGAGCTTATGATTCAGCACGCGTTCCATAGTCTTACAGAGTATGGACGTTACCGAGATGGGTCTATAATTCGACGGGTCAGCTCGACTACCCTTCTTGGGCACGGGCTGCACGTTAGCTTGCTTCCAAGCCTTCGGCACTTTTCCAGTCTCAAACGAAAGGCGAAATAGGCGTGTCAGGATCGGAGACAACTCAGGCGCACAAGTTTTCAGAACAATTGCCGGTATCCCGTCGGGACCACTAGCCTTGTTCACGTCTAGGTTACGCAGCACCCTACGGACGTCCTTCTGATGAATGCGAATGTTCGACATACTCGACTCGCATTCACCAGGAGAGGCGGAGTGCGTCGCGCCACCAGGATCCAGACGTGAAGATTCCGCAAACAAAGAAGCAAACAAGTTCGCTTTCTCCTCAGCGGAGTGGGCCAGCGTCCCGTCGGGTCTCAGCAGTGGTCGTAGTGAGGGGCGGCAGAAGTTCAATTCGACTGACTTAGCCAGGGACCAAAAAGCCTTACTACCTGCTGGGTATGAAGCAAGTTTGTTCCCTATTCGGCTAATGTGGTCAAACCGAGCCCTCCGCAACACCTTCTTGCAGGACTTAGCAGCCCTGTTGAAGGCTCTCTTCTTCTGACTCACGTCATTTGCTTTGCGCGTACGAGCGTCGACCCATGCTAGGTACGCCGCGTGCTTAAGCGCATCGGCGCGATTGCACTCGGCACCAAACCAAGGACGAGCTTCGCCAGATATTGCTATGTTAGAGAACGGAATGTAGTACTCCATTCCCCTCCGCAACACATCCGTCACGGCGTCCGCGCACGACGTAGCATCAGTGGAAGAAAAGCAAGTAGGCTGCCAAGGGTAACATGCGAAGAAAGATCGCATGCCATCCCAATCTGCTGACTTGTATCGCCATACCCGCCGGGTGCCTCTTGGGCTAGGATCGGGCGGAGAGTAGACAGACACAGACTTCACCAGACAGTGGTCGGAACTACCCAGTGGTGATGAAATCGACACCGAATAGCGGTCTGGATCTGTTGTCAGCAGAAGGTCCAAGCAATTGGCAGTGTGCGAATCAACATCCGGCACCCTCGTTGCCCCCTGGACCAGCTGGGTAAGGTTTAACGCAAGCGCTAGCTTTCGCGTCTCTCGTCCAGCATGGTCTGTGGTATGGGAAGAGCCACTCCTGGTGGTGGGCATTGAAGTCCCCCAGTAACACCAATTGGGCAGAAGGGTACCGCTGCTGAGCCGCATCCGCCGCCTCACTCAGGTGCTGTGTAAGCCCAGTTGTCTCCAAATCACCGCTGTGCGAACGGTAGACGCATGCGTAGACAATTTTGTCTAGATCTGTGTCCACCATAGCCCACAGCGTTGAGAACCTGGAGTCTTCAAGGTAGCGGAGACGCCGATAGCAGATGTCGTCCCGGGCGTACATGCATACGCCCGCGCGGGGTCTAAAGTGGTGCTCCAGGGTAAACCCAGGGTAAGACAGGTATGACACGTCCGACGGACATCCGATCTGCGTCTCCGACAGGAACAAGAGCTCTGGTTTCTCGGTCTCAAGATGGTGATGGACTGCGGCGAGATTTGAGTGCAGACCTCGTATATTAGAGAGGTGCACTTTATGCGAAAGGACGTGCTGCCGCTGTACAGCTTTTCTCTTTTTATTCCTGTTCATTACTAAACTTGAGTGATGGAGGTTGAGGAGAAGGAAGTGAAATGAGGTTCCAAGCTGCTAACCTTCAGGCACGCCCTGACAGGACGACATCTTTGGGGGACTAGTCTGGAGACTGCGGGGACGCCCGAGACCCCCCGGGAATGTCCATCGGGCCCTTTCATCTGGTCGCCAACCAGCACGATGGTGCATTCGGGATTTTTCGTCAGATGGCGGGGCAGCCTTTTATGTGTGGCTAGCACACTACTTGGGCCCCCAACTATCTGCGGTCGGCCAGCGGTGCACCGTGCCTCGGATCCCGCTACCCTCCAAGACTAGTCTCCCGATACGCCCATGCCAGGACTAGCCTGGCTGGTCTGCCTGCATTGGAACAACTATTTCGACCCAACTCCTCTGAATTGGCTACACTGAGCATTGTACCGGAACACAGCTAAGCCGCTTGGCGGTACGTCTTTGCCCAGTGGGTGGTCACAAGCCATCGGCCGAAGCCTACCACCAGTTAGTGTCACCTGATTAGCACCACCCGGGGACCACGTGTAGGGTCTTACATTGGGTATTCTCCTACGGACGCGGGTGACTCGGCCCCCAAAAACGTTTTGTAGTTTTGTGCGCGCATAAATGTTTGGGGAAGTCGATTTTCTTTCACGATTTTGGGGTTGGTTTCATAGTAAAAGCTGTTCATAAATTATGAGTACAATGACCCTTATACACATCTGTATAGGGGTCATTTTACTCGGAGGCACGTAAGTTATTTTTCTTTCTCAAAATCATATTCTATGACTATAGTACAAATCAAGTAACTCTATGAGTGCCACGAATCATCCACCTAGCCTTTTCCCAACTACATTGGGGTTGGCTTCCAGTCAAACCGGATTCAGCTGAATACCAGTGTTTTACGTGGAGCGGCTGCCTATCAGACCTCTACAACCCAATAACTGGTTAACACGGTACATCCTGGCAAGACTGGAGTCAGATTTACTGGCTTCTTATAATCCGTAACGACTGCCAAAGATCTACAAATGACAGTCGGGACCAACGGTTTAACGTGCTTTCCGAGGTACGGAGGAAGTTCGGCATATTAAGATGGTCACCCATCCACAGACCAACCTTGGCAAGCGTTGCTTAACCTTAAAGATGATGAGTGCCACGAATCACTCCTATAAAATGACGGCACGGAGCAATTCAGATTCAACCTATGGCAGCCGATACTTGTAGTGTCAATTTCTGTCCTCTGCTGAACGTAAACCTCCCCCAAAGAGCGCCAACCTACCCGGTCTTGAGCAGTCCGCATCCATCCGCTGCCAGCCACCTTCTTTAAATCATCAATCCACCATGCCGCAAGGCATCCCATACTACGTTTGCCCATATGCGGTCTCCACTCTGACACATGTCTGCTCTATTGACTGTCTGGCCGTCTGCAGAGGTCTGTAGTGAGCACACAAGTACCTATTACTAAAATGGCCTCTTGTTGTTGCTGCCAGTGCGTTGGTTCCATGGTCTATAGACAAAACCATTTTACATTTAAAAGTTCTAAAAGTAGAAGGAGGATTGCATAACGTTTATCCCCTACAAAAGTTTAATTAGGAATAATTCTGTTGTAATTCTAAATGGGAGGGCCATTTCTTTTACTGTTTCGCTAATTTGTTCCTGGTTTTAATAATGTTCTTTCTTTTGTTTTTCTTTTTTTTGTGGATTTTTAACTAAAAAATTCATGCGAACTAGTTTTAGTGTTGCAGAGTGATACGCTAATTGAAAATGCATGTTGTGTTAATTTTGAAGAATTTAAATTCAGAATCCCGAAAAGTATTTAATTCGTTGTTAAAAATGTCCCAGATTTTTATTGTATCATCATCATATCAGCCGAAAGACGTCCATTGCTGGACATAGGCCTCCTCCAAGTGTCATCACAACAACCGGTCCTGTGCGTCTCGCATCCATCGGCTTACCGCAACCCACAATGTGTTTGTTGTGTATTGCTAATTACTTATTGACAACAGTTAATACGAGTTTGACCAACAGCAAGACCACTAGTCAAAAGCTTGATAACGTTGCTTGCTTTAGAATTCAATAACATACAACCTTATTCTCTTTAAGCAATGTTTGTGATATTATAGGTACTCCCCTTTACCGTAAAATCTAGATAAACAGAAAACCAGTTCCATCCATCAAAATTAACAACATTTCAACCAACCCGGAGTCTGTATTTGCCCCAAACAAACAGGCAGGAACGGTAAAACTTTGTGTACTAGCAAAACACTGAAAAAACCAGTAGGAGTACTAACATGCAGCGGGAAACCCGGTAACTCACGGCCATTGGACCTTAAAAATTCAAACGTAGGAAAAACCAAGAAGCCATTTCGTCTTCGCCTCCCATCTTCCGCTACCCGTACACTTACTTGCAAAAGTATCACCCCAGGCGCAATTTCAGCAATTTTGGCGCACTATGTTTACACAACGCTGATATTAGTTCTGGGCCGAGATACGAGCCGGCGAGCTTATTTATTTAGGCTTATGCAGCAAAGCTACAGTTGCAAAAATGAAATTTTGCCTGAAATTGAAGACAAAATATTTATATGTAGGTCGGTATGATTTTGTTGGGTAAACGTATTTTTTTTATTTAAGTGAAATCGAAAGTAAATGATCTTGGAAAAAGTTGTAATTTAGGTTTGGTTTTTGGCAAATACAGTATTCACCAGTCATTTTCGGCGAAGGTAGACGAATCTCAATTTTGTCAACGTGTTGCTCATTAGGCAGATAATGCAATACAAAAAAAATACCGTACCTACAATGGTTTACTGCGCGCACATAAGTTAGTGTAGACCGAATTTACAGTTGTTAACCACGTCGTAACTGAGTTTATACAAAAAAAAACCTAATGGGTGTAACTGCAGTTTTTAACACCCCTTCGTATAACAATATCTTCGACTAAATTGGGAATTTTTAAAATTCGAAAAATATCTGTAATTAAAGCTTGTACTTCCTTTCTCAAAATAGTTATTAATGTTTTTCTTTGTGTGTGTGTTTTTTACAATACTGCCGTATTTATAACCCATTTAATAAAACGTAAATTTCAAAAGAAACTGCCTTACAACTAAACTACTGCTAAACAAATTTAGTTAAGCATTCACAACAATCTTAACATGCTTACATAGCATTTAATATAATTCCACATACTCTAATAGAAACAAAACGTTATTAAAAATTCACGGCCCCCATTTTCTTGGCCTCTAGTGCACAGAACAAGCAAAGAAATACACTCTCATTTGTGTAATGTGGTTGCAAGACTTGCAGGTGGCTATTTACACTGCCGGCCGAATGAACTGCATTGTAATTTACTTAAACTAATATACTTTTACTCGCTTTTCTTATATTACTTTCATGGAGTTTACTTGGCTTAGATTATTTTATATGTAGTGTTACGAGGTGTAGTCGTAGAGCGTTGTTACCTGACTTGTTGTTTTACGAGATGGGTTTGAGTTTAAGTAAAAATAATTGCAAGGGTAGATCTTGGAATTTAAAATACAAGTGAAGAGAAGGTAGCCGTTGGATACGAGACGCGCAGGACCGGTCGTTGTGGCGACGCTTGAGTTAGGCCTACGTCCAGCAGTGGACGTCTTTGTGCTGATATGATGATGATAAGGTAGACTAAAAGCCGAATGCAACATCATCTGCCTAGCCTTTTCCCAGTTTTTAATGGCGATGGATTCCAGTCCAACCGGATTTAGCTTGACGTGGAGTTGTCTATCTGACCTCCAAAACCCAGTAATAGGGTTACACGGTAAGGAAACCAACCGCAACATATTTAGAAAAAAGCTAGGCGGGCAGATTGTGCTTGTTCTTACATAGTAGGTAAAAGTTTATTCGGCTCAAATTGTTACATACGTCGTTACATTACACGTTACGTAAGAACGAAAGAAAAATTGGTCTAAATGCTTTCAGGGGTTTTATCTTGCCTATAAACATTGCTAAGTAGTGTTTGAAGGTCGGGGTGAGGCGTATCTTTGTTTTATTAGTTACTGGTGGTAGGTTTGTAAAAGAAGTTACATTACATTACACCTGGATTTTTTGTACGAGTGGGTTTCTATCCAATTATTAAGTTGCTAACCCATACTACAACAAAGTGAAGTGGCAGTTGGCAAGGGACATTGTATTGTAATTTACTACCGGTTCACAGTCCAACAGACCACTTGTGGTCTCCACTAATTCTGCTATGCGGAGTGAACCTTAAGTCTTGAGAAAAGAAGGTTGATTCGGCTGAACATTTCTGAAGTGACGACCGCGTACCGAAACACGCAGCATTCTTCTTCGTATCGTGTGGGCAGTAAGGTCTAACGACCCCACAAACCTTATTGTCAGAGTTTCTAAACCGCCTCAAGGGTCTCTGACATGGTTTACTTGGTGGCCGGGACCACCGGCTTGTACGTGCCTTTCGAAGTACGGAATCATCTTTTTATCAGACAATCAGGTGATTCCAGCCTGCAAATCCTATCCAAACTGGAAACAACAACACAAAGTATGCTTCCCGTGGGAATCGAACCCACGACGAACGTGTCACAAGGCGAACGTCTAAACCACTCGGCCACGGAGGCAGTTGACGCAGCATTGGAAGGCCTCCTTCAAGGTAAACCGATGACCTGGTAAGGGTTGCAGGTAGCTCTAGCATCTATCGATGGGAGACGCACAGAACTGCTTGTTGTGGCGACATTTGGGGGCCTTTGTCCAGTGGACGTCTTTCAGCTCATATGATTATGATGATGAAAACCCATACCGGAAGTTATATTTTCCTACTCCTCCGCTGTACTCTTCTGATTAATTTCGTTGCAGGATCCAAGACAGTTGAATCGTTTCTCCGAGACTCGTCGGGTTTCATTGGTACAGCGTTTTTCTGGTGGTCGCCACTGTTGATTCTGGCTTTCAGGAGTTGCAGTGGTCGGGAATGTGTGGCGGGTTTGCCCAAAATAAAAAAGAAACCCATACCGGTAGTTCTATTATAAATGCGAAAGAAGAAGAAAGTGTTTGTTTGTTTTGCTAGCACGCCTTAATCGCAAAACCGTTTTTCGGAATTTAGGTACAGACGTAAATAGGACCGTGCAATTCGATAATACGCTGAAATGCGCTGCAAAACTTGTCAAGAATAAATCTATATCTATACTAATATTTAAAGCTGAAGAGTTTGTTTGTTTGCTTGACCACGCTAATCTTAGGAACTGCTGGTCAGATTTGAAAAATTCCTTCAGTGTTAGATAGCCCATCGAGGAAGGCTATAGGCTATATATCATCACGCTAAGACTAATAGGAACGAAGCAGTAATGAAAATTGTGACGCAGATGAAGTTGCGCGAGTCAACTAGTGTACTTATAAGGCTGGTAATATGAAAATACACATCATGTGTCTGTATACGGAAGACAAGTCAGTACCCACTACATTGAAGTGAAGGAGCCATACCAATTTATAGAGTTATTCCACTCTAGTTACGATTTTTTGCAAGTTTCAAAAGCTTCATCATTGACTTTGGTCTCCATTAATGCAAAGACTCCAAAATCTTTGGTATGACATGGTATAGGATTGACATGCGGCACTGAAATGTCTCCTGGTCAATGTCGGTCATAAGTCATAATCGTATGGTGTCAGCCGGTGCCGTATGGTGCCGTAAAAGAATAATACCATCCCATCACTTCCCGTGGGCGTCGTTTAAGGGGAAACTAAGAGATTCACCAGAAAATGGGCAGCAGCGTTCTCTGTAAAACGAAACACCATACACTGCGATCGACAACCCGCCTGCGGGCGCCGATTAAGGGGGAGGCCTATGTCCAGCAGTGGACGTCTTTCGGCTGTTATAATGATGATGAATAATTTTGTCAGAATATCACTTTGTTTACGGCCCGAGGTCAACCTAGAGTTTAGTATAAATGTAAGTAGATATAGCTACTGTATACCTTTTTTTTAAGGATGGGAAATCATCAAATGACTCCTCCCGCTCTGGGTGAAGCAGGAGGGAGTGTCAGACTATTACTGACTAAAACCCATCCGTGTTCCTCCTAGAGCCCTTTGCGTTCCAAGGCTACGGTACCTCTTTCGAACAAAGTCCGCAGCCCCAGCAAGCTACTGTATACAACATACACATTAATAGAAATGGTCGTGTTGATATTGATTGAAGCAATGACGTCATGGGTTTAATTACTAGTAATCTATTTACTTTGCTGAAAGACTTAGAGACAACAACCAATAGTTGGTCCAGCGAGTATTTCATATCAAGCAAAGCGTGAGAGCTTGGATATAATTTGGAAATAAGGCACTAGCGAGACGTATGAATTCATAATGTTAACTCACAATAATTTATTCGACATGTTTAGTTTTTCTATTTACTCCTGAATGCACTGAGAGTGCTGCTGCGGCATACAATAATATTGGTTTCGCCGCCATTATTAGGAAAAGATGTGCATCCCTGATGACTCGTGTTCGCGGCAGCACCAACAGTATTCTCAGTGTATTCGCAGATCGGTGGGATTCTCCGATTTTGCGGAGATGGATGCGGCTCCACGCTGAAGTTTAGTTGTCTGTAACCTACTAACTAGAATTTAAGCTAAATTTTAACTAATCCCATGGATTTCAGTCAGAAATAAAAACTTTCTATTCTAATAGTCATCCATTTGTACCCGGTTTTCCAAACATAAAACTCAAACTGAATAAAAACGGAAGATTAAAATGTTACACCAACTTTCATAACGGCAAAGCCTTTAAACTTCCGCACCAAATAAATACACATGCGTTCAAAAATACTATACAGTATTTCATAGCGTGTTCAATGACCCGAGCGATAGTACAATTGGGTACACCTGCGGTAGCGTGCTGTGAATTTTAAAACGGCGAAACATCTCGCCCAAACTCCGCTCTGAATAGTAATAGTATAGACGGAGTTCGCGTTCCCTGTTTTATTGCACCGAAGTGTACGATTGCGTTTCGTACTGATTTCTGAATTATTTGCGGAGATTTTGGAGTAGGAAGTTTAGAGTATGTGTAACAAAGTGGTATTTGTAAGTTTTCAAGAAATAAATCGCCTGATAATGCGTTCTCTGTAAAACTCAACACCATGCACTGCGATCGCCAACCCGCCTGCCAAGCGTGGCGATTGTGGCAAATGCCCCCCGATCTTGGGGGAGGCCTATGTACAGTGGACGTCTTTCGGCTGATATGATGATGATGATGATGATGAAAATATAAATAATACTAGTTTAATAAATAATAGAAATAAACCTCCGGGATAAAAAGTATCCTACGCCCTATACCAGGACATGGTCGGTATATCATGTCCTGGAACAGGGCGTGCGCACGTACCAATTATCATCTAAGTCCGTTTAGACCTGGGTCTCAAGTTTGCTATTAAAATAGTGTCAGAATGGTCTATCACTGATTTCATAATTGTTGATTTTGACAAGTTTGGTAATCTGGTAATATAAAAGCGTCATTATGACTTTCCAATGCTCAACCACTGACACTGAATAATGAATCTCGTACGTAATGATAAATGAATAAATAATATATAAAAATATATATAAAAGAAATCTGGCATGTTCAAATTTAGTAGTAGTTTTTCAAAAATCATGTCTACTAAGGGGTTTTATAATAATGGCAATACGAAAATGTCTTTCTACCACGATTCTATTTCGATACCATTGACCGACCAGTGATCGACCATTATGAATTAGCAGATTACAAACTTTTAGCAAAATGACAATGGGATAGTGTTGGAATGACGAATTTATAAAAAAGCAGACTTGGGGCCCTGAAGCTATGGCTATGGATAAGTAATGACAATATTTATGGTTGTTATTTGAAACATAAAAATCTTATACCATCCAAAAATATACTAGATTATACAATACATTTCAATCTGATTTCAATCAAATCATGATTAGTCACACGAAAATCATATCTAAAAAAAGATCAAGAAATCATGCACTATATTATTTTTATTATGATCCACTTATCACTATACTATAGCCAAGCTTTGATTAATAAATATTTCACCGTAAAAAAATCCAATCAAGAGATCAATGTTGGTACTTAACACTTACCAGTTTATAACTTCACTTTTGTGTTTGAGATTGAGTCAGATTTGACAGCTGAGAAGAGAGGAATAGAAGATCACTTTACCACTAACAGCGAAAGAGAGTTATTTAATGCCTCTTCCATACTTACGAGTAAAGCAATCTTGTATCCTGCTGTCAAATCTGACTTCTTAGATTGTCACGAATATAAGCGTCGAGAACTTTGAGTCGACTTCTGGAATCTTCTTTTGTTAGCAGTATTCTATTCGAGGAGAGAAATTTCCATTGAATAAATTAAATTAACCATTATTTGCACCCATAATCTTCCCGAGTTAAAATTTACGCTTTCTATAAATTTTCTTCAAAAAGCTGTATCAAGTCTTGCATCAAAAATCTCTAGTAATTTTATCATTGAATCGTAGCTGCATTTCACGAAATGGGAATCGAGCGGAGGTCCGACTTCCGGCCGCGTCTGACAGGCCGGATCCGAACAAATCATGTAATAACCGGACGACTAGACGAAAATTGGCTGAAAGCGGACTTTAAATACACGCTGCAGATTTTGTGCAATCGCAACTTTTGATATGAAATATATGTCTGTAAGGATGTTTTTTCACCCGAGATTTGCAATGTAGCAGATCTGTCAGTCGTTTTTGTAGACAAAGGCAATATTTTATTTTCTATATTTAGTGAATAACATTTTTGGAAAGGTCTCCTCGAGCTTATACATCCATTCCCGATACTTTTTTGACTGAATGTATATCTGACATTTACTTGCCAAAGATTGTAACCCCACTTGATAGGTTTTGAAACTTAAAATCATTTTAAAGGTGCCAACAATCGCCTATTTTAATTTTTATATACCCAGTGTCATTTTTACAATCAAGATGAATCTAACGACAGTTCTCAAGCTAAAATCGATTGAGCCGTTCACGACGCAGAGGGTGCCAAAGAATTATACATACATACTCTCAAAAAACATGACCCTCCTTCTGGCGCAGTCGGGGAAAAATATACGATTTTTAATTTTTTCTGCCTACTTTGAGAAGGAGTTATCAGTACTCTTTAAAAAAAGAATTGTGTTCTGCTCAAAAGTTATGAAAACGTAACCAAAATATTAAACAAAAGAATGTAGCCTTTCCAACGAACTACCGAGAATTATCCGGTTGAGTATTTACACCAACTCACACACCACCACTAACCACCTACCACCGCCACTACCACCACCACCACCAACCACCGCCACTACCACCACCACCAACCACTAACCACCGCCACTACCACCACCACCAACCACCGCCACTACCACCACCACCAACCACCGCCACTACCACCATGGTGGTGGTAACCACCCTCTAACTCACTCTTTTTCACTCAACTTTTGCTTGTTGCATTTAGTGCGCCCATGTACGAGTACCACTACTGTTCATAAAGCTTAAATAAATAAATAAAACATCCGCACATCTCAATCTTTACATCATAACATCGCACAAATTGCAACAAAGCATAGCCCACATTAATAGCCCATCAGTGGATTGCAAGTCACCGCCATGATCGATGGGCTATCGGACGGAGCAATTTTTCAGATCCACCCTCCGTGAGAGCATGTTAAGCTGAAGACGATTTGATGACAACTGGGTTGGGTTTGAGTTTTTGTCCAAGTGACCCAGAAAAAGGTAATGATTTTAGTGTTTTTTGGGGACTTAAGAAGGTTATATATAATACATTAAATAAGAAATTAAAATGGAAGAAAGAAGTCTTTGTTAAAGAACTAAACACAAAAGTAATGTTTATCTAATAACACATCAGATTTTTTCCGACTGCGCCGGAAGAAGGGTTATATATTTCGAGAGTATGTAAGTACGTATGAACGGCTCGATTGATTTTAGCTTCAGAGGTGTCATTTGATTTGTCTGGATTGTCTGAGTGACACTGGCTATATACAAATTAAAATGGCCGATTTTGGCGCCATAATTATGTATTTAATTTCTTTCCGTCAAAACCTATCGAGTGGGCTACCAAAACAAAGGGCTCGAGGAGACAATTCCAAAAATGTAACTCACTAAAATGACGCAAGACAAACAACACAGCTTCATACAAGCAGCCCAACTAACATTTTGGTGTCAGTTACAGGCTTTTTTATGACTTTAAGTAATATAACAGGGTTATAATTATCTCAGTTATTACTAAAGACGATATAGAGGAGTTAACAAACAAGTTTTAGCCCCAATCGCAGCACTATAGCGTTAATGGATGATGTAATACAGCTTTGAGAGTTATAATGGCGCTAGTAGCAGCAAGTATACTTAATACGTTATAGCTTTAACCTTTTTGTGACACCCAAGTCTTTATAAAAGTGTTCGCCGACACCTCTTAACACTTATTGTTGTATAGTTATTGCAATGAACTCTTTTATACCACTTAAGGTGCTATATTGACTATTATTGCAGTCATAAGCTATAAAATAGAGTTTATCGAGAGTTTAGTAACACGAGAAACTAAAGGTGTCAAACAACTCCTCTATCTAGGTTTAACCTGTAATAAAGGGTTTAATTAAAGCTTATTGTGTTAGGCAGTCCTCTTTTACAGACGTTCTAAAGGTATTGGTGTCAAACAACGCAAGTATGGGTCGTTATTAGCACTAACCTCACTTTTGTAAATTCGCCATTGTTTTGGTAACCTAACAATTAATATTATTTCGAGTTATTCAACATTTGACTACAATAAACAAAATTTCTTACATTATTTGAAGCATTCCATGAATGCCACTTAATTTTACATACCACTGCTCAAGAAGCAGGAATGAATAGTAATGTTTAGCTTGAGGTACCTATTTTGTTATCATAATTTTTCTTTTAAATCTTTAATAAATCCTAGGCGCGTTAAAATTGAGATGAGAAACATGGTATACATTTACTGTGAAATCATAAGTGCAGTCATTTTTCACTTCACATACTTAAATAACATAATATTCCATAATATTATTCTGCTGTGTTGAATAATGGATGACATAACACTTCCATTACGAACAGATTTAATTTTAGTAAGGTTACAGGCTTTTTTATCTTGACGTGCGCTTTTTACCACCTGTAGTGCTCACTATCGCGGTAATACCGGTTAAAGTAGTAGCTGACGATGAATAAGCGCTCTTGTGGAGCTTTAATATCTATTTGACACCTTACTATAGGATTTATAGCACCTGTAGCGTTTACCAACTCTATTTTACAACGGTAATACAGATTAAAGTAGTAGCTGACGATGAATAAGCGCTCTTGTGCAGCTTTAATATCTTTGTGACACCGTACTATAGGTTTTCTATAACTTTTACCTGTAAAACTGTGGGCCTCTTTCGTGGTTATAAGTGAGTTAGAGCATGCTCTAACTCAGTTGCACAGGTATGCGTTAACACTTTTATACTCAAATGGAACTGATATACGAGTCTTATATAGGTTTTTTTAACGCTTTGGTGCTAGTTGGGAGGCTATATGGGTAACTCGATACTTTGCAACGTACGCAAGCTACTTCTTCATTCGCTTCAGTTACTTCGTCAGTAGGTACTTCTTCATTTGCGCGGACATTTACATGACTGAGGACGTTTACGTTAAATACGCGTGTAAGCATATTTCATACAGGTACCGATATATGAAACACGCTGTGTATGTCTACCAAGCATTTTCCTAACTTTATTGGAAGTGGCTTTAAGTATCATATCATATTGTCACGAGCGACCTAAAGGATGATTTGGATATAGACAGGGAACGCAGGGCGTTGTTGGTGAGGAGTAATATGCTGCCCGTAGGTTCGCTCGTTGTACCACAGACGTAACTCTTTTAAAGGTGTTCTGTCAATCGTTTTACACGGGTAGCCTTTGGGTATCATACACGCGCCGAGCCTACAACATCCTGCGTGTTCAACTTAATAATGCTTTTAGGATGCTGTTGGGACTGTCATAGCGTTGTAGTGCTTGGAATGTTCGCGGAGGCTCGTACAGATGGTTTCCATGCCATCATGCGAAAGAAAGCGGCCTTTTTACTACAGCGCTTGCATGGTAGTGACAACAGCATCCTGAAAGTGATAGCTGCCAGACCGGACTGTCCTTTTCAGGGCCACTGGGTGGGGACAGTCATAGGTATACTTAAATAAATAAATGTTTTATATATACTAACAATACTAACCTACTTAAGTAAGCCCCATTGTTACTAAGACCAATACTAACAAAATGTATGGACTGTATAGTCTGAAATAAAGTTTTATTTAATTTAAGTTTAAGCGAATGCATCGGAATATCAAAATTTTACAAAAACCAAATGCATTTTTGACCTCCATTTCTCAGTCACTGGGTAACACAATACCCATTGGCAAGACTTAGACTAATCTCAGATTTTCTAGCTGCTGTATAAGTTAGTAAAACTAAGTGAAATGTGTTTCAATTATTATTCATTCTATATCTTTCGAATCGACCTTGATAACAGAATATACACTGCAGTCCAGTAATTAAATGTAATCGAAGAATTTTAGTCATTTTCAAAACACAGTGTTAATAAAACCTGCATTTTTCGTATTAATAGGTACCTCTTTATTAAGCAAGTCTTTAAAAGATGAGTAACAGACCAACTTTTGCAGTGCAAGCTGATGCTTTTAAGAAGTAGAAATACATTTTGACCTTTATTGTAGCAAATATGGCAGATGCTACCTGATGGATTACTTGAGAGATTGGTCGCAAAAGCCCTGAAGAGACTGAGTAAAATAATGTCATGTTGGCAAAGCTAATACTAGTATACCAATTCCGTTCCTCATTCAGCCAAAAAAAAATACCTGGAGCCAAAAAAAGACCACACCTCAGCGAGTATCAACATTATTTACAGAAAAAAAACTACAGAAAACATAATAATCACCACGGATATTAGCCACTAATTAAGAAAAACAAGACTCATTAGTATCCCGACACAGCGGTTAGGGTCTCAACAGTAATACGGGAATTGATGTACACGCTAACAGAAAGCCGGAGGGAAATATAAAAAAATTACCCATGCTTGTAATAGTGCTGTGTTGTAGTGTAAGATGTCGATGTTCTTGAAGAAAAAATCTAAGCTAAGAAAAATTCTCTATTACAGTCTGTGTTTACTGTTAGGTAGAACCTCCAGAGTCCTTACGACAACAGTGAATAAGTTGGTTCTAGGCAAGCGTGTTCCACTTTAGACCACATTATCGCTTACCAGCAGGAGAGGTAGTGGTCAAACGCGTGCTTTTTAATAGTAAAACAAAAAAACACGTATCGAAAGCCCGATCACAAAAAACAATTGAAAATTTTAAACATTTTTTCACACGAAACACTTTTCAAACATTGCAGCTTTTGATATGAAATGGTGGCATGAAATCTGTGCCACTCCACGTAAAATACTGGCTGATTAACTGCAAGCCGACCCCAATATTGTTGGAAAGAGGCTAGGCAGATGATTGTCGCATGAAATCTGTGTTCAAAATTAGCTAGATTCTTAAACCAGTCAAGAATGAGTTAAAATTACTGAAGTAAACGGACGTCACAATAACTTATTAAGTTTTTGATGTAGATTCTAACACGACTATGCGTAATCATGACTTGAAAATGCAGTATTTTACTAACCTTAAACAAATTAAACGCGCGAATGGTGTTAATCTCAGAAGTTGGTTTAGGTTTAAAATATTAACTTTAGTGTAGAAGATTTATGTAACCAATCGTAGATAAATTGCAGTGCCCTTAATTTATTGCTTTCCAGCGTAACGAAAAAAATACTTACTACCCCGAAAAATATTCTTCGATATCGACATCTCAACAGCACTACACTTAAGGAGACATTCCCGTAATCCGTATTTATTTTATTTAGTAGCTAAGTACGAGTAATGGGGTTGACAGGCACCGTAGGGGAGAGGGGGGAGGGGATAAGGGATCGGATTATTTTACGACAAACCTTACGAAACGGATTTACGCTAGTTGTATCGTTTCGGTTACATTTTAGGACGCTGTTTATGTTAATTAAAATTATATGAGCATGTTTTATTGGTATAGGAAATTTTGGTTCGGAATGAAAGGTTTTTAGTTAAGATAACAACATTACATAATGTATGTAGATTCTTAAGTTCACTCAATCAGTAACATGCAAAGCACAGCCTATACTGCAAAGTCTTGTAGATATCGATATTTAATTTTGATGACTCTAAATTCTGAAACCTTGGTGCACTAAGTTGCTTCGTAACTATGGCGACCACCAGGCGCGAATTTCGCACATTGCTCGCTAAACCAATAGTCTAAGGGGTCAGAAGGTTTTGGACTGCTGTCCGCGTACCGGAAGATGCATTTTTGGAAGACATTCGCAAGGTGTATCGATGTGCTATCGAAGGTCACAGGAATCGCTAGATATTTAAAGCAACTGGAGGATACTTGTTTCCAAAAGCGAAGGTCTCTCGGCTGAAATGATAATGATGATGAAAGGTACCTAGAAGAGGGTGACAGAACGCAATTTTCACACACACGATGCATCAGCAGGCAACCCGTTTTATAAATCAGATCTTGTAATATCAGTAACATTATTCTACTGCAAGTGAAAGGCTTCTTTTAAAACTGAAAAAGAACTTCCAAAAACATGATAAATTCGTAAACACGTACAGTTTTCAGCGCGTCTCTCAAAAGTTATCCCGGAAGATTTCTCCGCATATCTTCCTTGTGATTTATTCCTTTATCCTGTATCCCATTTCGGGGGTCAAATAGCCGTGGCCCTGTTTTAGGGTACCGTTGACAAAGGGTGAAAGCGGTACCCTTTTATTCTGCCTACGTTCTCTTCACAAGACTGCAATTGCTGTTTGTTCAACAGTGTTAACTAAGCAAAGAAAAAAACGCTGTTGTTTAAAATTTTGTTCCATGCAGTATATTTAAATTTTAAACAACGGCTCATGGTTGGAAACACAGAAAAATGGAAACGACAAAAATATATTATTTGAATGCTCTTTGCCTACTTATGTATATAACCATCCATAATTACCACCCATACGTGTTCATTATGGATTGCAATAAAGGATTTCAAATTGAGATTGTACGGAATCTTTAGTACATGAGTCTTGCTCGCCCTTGGTTCCTTTTTACAGAACGTTTATACATTTTCAGAGGTTGATATTTTAGTGATTTTGTTTGATTTACCAGTTTTTTCTTCAGAAGGGATAGTTTTGAATTGAAGAATGTTTGGTTAAAGTTGAATGATATGTTTTTGGGAACGCTTTGGCTATATTTTAGGGAAATAAGGGTTCTTTTCTTATGGTGTGGGACTGCGGTGTTAATATTGGAAGAATCGGTTTCGTGTCAAAGTTTTGTTTTGACTTGAGATTTTCTTAGTTTGTATGGCAACACAAATGCTTGGAGTTTCAATCAGAGGGCCTAGCATGAATGTTTTAATGTTTTGACGTATAGTATCGTTAACGTAAGTGAACTTCATTACATATTATAAAACAAAGTCCTTCGCCACGTCTGTCTATATGTCTGTTCGCGATAAACTCAAAAACTACCGCACCGATTTCCATGTTGTTTTCACCAATGGATAAAATGGTTCTTGAGGAAAGGTTCCAGTATATAATTTGTCAAGTTTTTGTATACATTGGCTAAAATATATTGTTACTTGTTGGAAGTGTCCCGATGGGTTGCGAAACGGGATCAAAATTTCATGATTACTTTTGGTCACGATAACCGATATACACGCGGCCGAAGCCGTGGGCATCATCTAGTTGAATAAAAGAAACTACAAACCCATAGTATTTTACTTCAATTTTATGCGATATAACAAATATGAAAATAGCAGGTATTCAATTTAAATAAATATTATGTGCGAGACAAGTATTATAGTTAAAGAAAATTGTGTGTAACGTTACCCCTCAGATGGCTTTCCTCTTTCAAAACTAAAAGAGCTATCAGTTTCCATTTTTGTACAGCCTATTTTTAGACACATTAAAAATAAACAGAAACACAAAAAAGGCATAACAGCTAATATTGCCCAAAATTTTGAGCCAATTCGATTGTAAATTGTCACTTGCACACCCCAATTACTAATTCACTTTCTGAATAAACCCCGCACTTGTATTTTCGAAGCAGTAGAGCTCAAAATGTAATGCATTTCATTTACCCAACTGCATTCAGGAAATGGTGTTTTTAGTACAATTGTACACATCAATGTCATAGAGGCTTTGTGTCACATGTCACTTTGGTAATTACTGCTTTCTGTTGGTGACTGTACAATCGAATCCGGGATGATTAATCCGGGAAACTACTCGTTTATCCACTAATATTGTTTTGGACGATTCATTTTGGACTAAGTACTGGATGTCGTAGTGATTAGGGATGATGGGTACTATTGCAGATGCAGGTTTAACTCTGGCAAATTGTAATGTAAGAGGTCTTTACCTATGAAGTTTTACGGACGTCTTTGAACTACTAAATATTTCAGATTCAAATAAAATTTATATTTAAGGCATGATATTTCTCTTTCAGAGGAGCTCGTGGTTAAATAATAATAGTCACACGGGTCCATCTTCAAGGTTAAGCAACACTTGCCGAGGTCAGTTTGGTACATGCGTGTCTTTCGGCTGTCAGTTGTGGATCTTTGGCAGTCGTTACGAATTGTTAGAAGTCAGAAAATCTTACACAAGTCTTGCCAAGAAGTACCGTGTTACCCAGTGGGGTGTGGAGGTCTGGTAGGCAGCCGCTCCATGTACAATACTGGTATTCAGCTGAATCTGGCTTGACTAGGAGCTGACCCTAATATAGTTGAAGAAAAGGATAGCAGATGATGTTATTCCTGTTTCGAAATCGGTTATTTATGTTTTTTGGTTTTGCTATTACTGTAATACAGCCATTGTTTACACCAGAAAATCTAAGGCACCTTTGTACAGTGTTTTTTACTTGCGCATAAATTTTAAATAAATAAATTAATAATAAAATCGCATTTTCTGTAAATGGCCCCAGGTTTTAATCGTCAAAATTCAGGCGGGCTACCTTACAGCTCCGCCCCATTAGTGCGTTGCGTCGTCGCAGTGGCGACGCTGCGTCGATTTTCATATAGATCAGAATTATTTCTAGACAGACAGATGGACAGACTGTCTGTCCAAATCGTGTTTGTATCTCATTGTGAAACATGGACATTAGAACTCTACCTCATCAGCACAGCACATCACATCGCAACGCAACGCACTAATGAGGCAGAACTCTTATGGTGATCACCGCCGTCTGTAGATAAGATCGATAAAAAAAATAGGATATAAAATAAATAAATACTTGCCAGGGATAAATATTTGCCTCCTATAGATATCTTATCTTCCACAACTACATGAAACTATCTTTGTAGGTAGTTTAGAACATCAGTTCAAAATTCCCTCATATGATGTGGCTCAACATATTACGGGCACGTGTGACTTATGCACCGGGGACTAGATGCAAAAATGATTTGTTGTTTTATCTATCGCGTATTACGTGGAAGAAATTTGAACTAACTGATGATAGATATTATGTTAAGTGGTCAGGGCTCGAAGAAACCCGAGAAAATTTCTGGCATGAACCATGCGGTTAGAAATGATGTGCTTTCCAGGTGTTAGTCTGTAAAGATTTCATTGCAGTTGCCACTATAAAGAAAACTAATTTTAATAGATATTTATGCCATTAAAAACCGAACAAAAAAATCTCAGACCGCCCATTGTACACTTGCTTTTATAAATGTTTGATATGAGGTCCTGCATAGTAAGCATAATCAGCCTATAATGTTCCCCCACTGCTGGGATACAGACCTCCTCTCGGTGAGAGGTAGTGGGCCGTAATCCACCACACGGGCCCAGTGCAGGTTGGTAGATGTCACATGTCTTCAAATTTTTTGTTCTAGGACATACCGGTTTCCTCACGATGTTTATCCTCCACCGTTTTTGAGAGCAGTGGTGATGAAATAATTTACACAAAGTAAAGCGCCTGCTTGGGTTCGAACCTACGACTTACAACTCGTTAGTCGCAGCCATTACCACTGGGCCACCACTGCTCTCCTGGTGGACAGTAAAATCTTCTTATAGAATAATATCAATTACAGTTCGTTAGCCTTGCTGAAACTACTTGACCGATTTTTGTTGGCTTTGTTTGCTCTAATACTGTTTTGTGTGCCAGTTTACGCAAAGTTAAAGTCAAATCAAGTATAGGTGGTACGAAGTTCAACTGGTCACTTAGTGTATAATCGTCCTAATTCATAAACTTCTTCCGTTAGTGGCTACGTGACTGACAGACAATGCATATACCAAACTACTGGTCTTAGAAAGCTAAAATTTGACATAACTTTTTAAAGTTGACATTTCTAGGGGAGTGAAGGAGAGTAGGTACTAAGAGAGGATTTCCTACAGGAACGGAAATAAAACAGGATATGCACGTACGAAGTCGATGGCAAAAGCTAGCAATAAATAAAAGGCCTTTGCCCCGCTAAGTTCTAAGTTTAAATAAGCATAAGCAGTGGGGTTGAAGTTTGTTCCTTGAGAGGTCATGGTAGAGCGGACAAATTTGACCTGAAGCGTTGTCTCCCAGTGAGGTGATGACAATCTGGTCACTTTTAACGCCACCAAAACACAGGCGTGTCTTTTTACCGCAAAAAGGAGTCGTTTTGACCAAGCTCCTACTTTTCGGTATGCATCTGTTCATGTGACTGATCGGCTCGAGCTCCTAGGCATGGAGTAGACCTCCAGTTTCAAATTCGGCGCCACCATCGAGTACAAAGCCCAAAGTGCGGCCAAAAAGCTGGGCATTCTAAATAGGGTGAAGCGATACTTTAGGCCTGGACAGCTTTTAACCCTTTACAAAGCACAAGTCCGATCCTGCATGGAGTATTGTAGCCAACTTTGGGATGGCTCAGCTAAGTATCAGCTTCTGTTCAAGTATCAGTTTCAGTTCTGGAAATCAAAGAAATTCTGAAAAAGACCGAGAAAGAAGAGCTACCTGCTAGAATCGAAAAAACAAAAGTCGAGTTAATAGATAAAATTGATGCGCAGATGGTGGAAATCAAAGATCTAAAGACACAGGCTGAGAAAGTAGAAGCCCGTATGGGAAGCCTTGGAACTTATGCACAAGTCGCAGCTACACCACCGCAACCATCGGCTAGGAAAAATCTGCACTCAATTATAGTGTCGTCATCACACGAGGGCGACACTTCAGACACTGTAGTCGAGAAGATTCGAACGGCGGTTGACGCCAAGTGCTCTGGAATACGAATCGACCATCTGCGTAGAGCAAAAAATCAGTCGGTGGTGATTAGTTGTTCTGAGAAGAAAGACTTGGGAAAGCTTTCGGCAAAGCTCAAGAACTCCAGGGGGGACCTGAAAGTCGAGGAGGCCATAAATAAGAACCCGCTTGTGGTCGTCAGGGATGTAATGAACTACGTAACTGACGACGACTTAGTGACGGCAATTGGATCCCAGAACGGACACCTCCTGGAGGGAGCCGAAATCAGCGAGGGTGACATCAGGGTCACATATAGGCGAAAAGCGAGTAATCCGCTGACGAGTCACGTAGTGTTGCGTGTCACACCAGTGATTTGGAGGCCGCTGACCTCGGCGGGCCGAATCCATGTTGACCTACAGAGAGTGGTTGTAAAGGACCAAAGTCCGCTGGTTCAATGCACAAAGTGCCTGGGCTACGGACACAGTAGGAAGTACTGCAAAGAGCCAGCAGTCCTCTGCAGCCACTGTGGGGATCCGCATACCAGAGCGGAGTGCCCTGGTTTCACCCTCAATGAAGAACCAAAATGTAGAAATTGCATCCATACCAAGAAGGATGCAGAGCACAATGCTTTTGACAATGAGTGCCCTACACGCAAAAAGTGGGATGCGTTGGCTAGACTGGCAATAGCGTACTGCTAAGGTTGTGTCGGGGGCAGAAGATAAAAACAGTAGTATAAGGTATTGTGTAGTGCAGGCGAACCTCCAAAAGATAAAACTCGCAACTGAAGAGTTCATACTCGAAGCCGGGCGCAGAAAAATAAAGTACGCTCTTGTACAAGAACCCTATATCGGGGCTAAAGGGGAAATGAAGACCTTCCCCGGAACAAGAGTCATCCAGGGAACGAAAACGGCTGACAAAGTAATCAAGGCCGCGATAGTCATTTTCGACAGTGGAGTGGACGCAGTGGCGTGTCCGACACTGACAACCGAAAACATTGTGGTTGCTAAAATTACAGTGGAGGACACCACCACCGTGGTAGCGTCCGTCTATTTCGAGGACTATCTCGATATTGAACCGTACCTCGACCGGCTGAGGGATATACACTGGTCAGCAAATAAACCGAGCCACCCGCTACCTAGGAACTCTGATTCGATTTTCTCAAAAAGTATAAAACATACAACTATCAAAGTTATACCCACAAAAAGTGCGTTTCATGGTGATTAAAATGACTACAAATTAATTCGAAAGTACCATCAACTCACATTGTAATCAAGCAACAAACACAATGCTAACGATTTGCTCTGTTTTCACCAGAGTTTGAGATTAGCGTTCTTTTTCTCTACAATGAGGCCAGTCGGATATTTCTTATCATTTCTTTAGTTTTTGTCCATCGTTTGCTCAGACGCGTGTGTTTTTGCTACTTTTTTCTATTAATAATGGATACAACACCTCAGGAAGCAGCTCAAGCTATAGCAATACTTCAAGCAGGCATTACGCAACGTGAAGTCGCTCGAAGGCTTCGAATCAGCAGATCTTCGGTGCAACGAGTTTACAGACGATACCTAGAGACTGGAGCATTCGATCGCCGTCCAGGTACGGGCAGACCTAGGGCTATATCAGCAGCAGATGATCGTTATATCCACCTTACTGTTCTGCGAAATCGCCACCTCAACGCAGTTCAAGTCCAACAAAGTCTGCGTGACGAACGCCAAGTGGTCATAAGTTCAGATACCGTCAGAAGGAGACTTGCTGAACGAAACCTGACCCCAAAAAGAGCTGCAAAAGGCCCAGCATTAACGGTAGCACACCGTCGAGCACGACTTGAATTTGCTCGAGAGCATAGGGATTGGACATTAGAGCAGTGGAGTAATGTACTCTTCACTGATGAGACCAGGGTGAGTCTACATGGAAGTGATCGACGTTAGAGAGTATATCATCGCCCTGGAGAACGTTATTCTCAGTGTTGCATCGAGGAAACTGTTGCTTATGGAGGAGGATCTGTAATGGGGCGGCATCTCGTTAATAGCACATACAGCGTTAGTTTTCATCGAACCGACTGGCCGTACACGTGGACTGACTTCTCATCGCTACATTACTGAAATCCTCGCAGACCATGTGGTACCTTACGCAGGATATATCGGACAGGATATGCAATTGATGCATGATAATGCACGGCCTCATGTTGCTCATGTGGTGACCCAGTATCTACGCGACGTCAGCATTCGTACGATGGACTGGCCAGCTCGAAGCCCGGACTTGAATCCGATAGAACACTTATGGGATGAGCTGAAACGTCGGGTTCGAGCCCGGGTACCTGCTCCAACAAGGCTTCCAGAGCTGCGAATCACAATTGAAGAGGAGTGGAATACAATTCCTCAAGATTTTATCGTCAGGCTCGTAAGGTCTATGAATACAAGGATGCTGGCAGTTATCCGAGCAAGGGGAGGGAATACGGAATATTGATCAAAAACTTTTTTTTTTATTTTATCTTTTTTTTTTGGCTTTAATTTTTTTTTTCACTTTATCATTACTAACGATTGTCACGACTGGAAAACGACTCTTCTTTGTCAAATCCTTAATAAACACTGAAATATTGATTTAACCCAATGAGTTTCCTTTCATTTTAATCACCATGAAACGCACTTTCTGTAGGTACATCTTTGATAATTGTAGGTTTTTTAGTTTTTGAGAAAATCGAATTAGAGCGCCTAGGTAGCGGGTGGCTCGGTTTATTTGCTGTCCAGTGTAGTTATAAAATCTGACGGTGCGAAATTGCTGATTGGAGGGGATGTGAACGCGTGGAGCGCGTGGTGGGGAAGCGAAAGAGAGGACGAAAGGGGAAAAATTCTATCTGGTACCCTGAATGAACTGAACCTCCACGTGCTCAACTGCGGTAGCATCCCAACGTTCGATACCATTCGTGGAGGAAAGCGATATAAGAGCTCTGTGGACGTCACGGCTTGCTCAGACGACATGCTCCGGCACGTGGAAGAATGGAAGGTGGACACAGAATTGACGAGCTCGGACCACAATGCAATAATGCTAAAACTAAAGACGAAAAAAGGAATAGGGAACAAGATTAGGTACAGTACTACTAGGATATACAACACTAAAAAGGCAAACTGGGAAACTTTTAGGAAAGAATTAGCAAAATCATTTCTAGAAAATAAAATAATATAGAAAGTTTAGAAAAATACATAGACAAATTAACAAAAAATATTACAGAAACTTGTGAAAAGACAGTACCTAAAATAAAAAAAGTAGACAAAACTTACTTACCGTGGTGGAACGAAGAACTCGACCAGCTGAAGAAATCCATGTGCACGAAGAAACGCAGAATCCGTTGCGCTGCCCCGCGCCGTCGTGAGTGGGTCGTGAAGGAGTATCTGCAAGCAAAAAAGGAGTATGAGTTACGGGCGAGTAAGGCACAAACCGAAAATTGGAAAAGCTTTTGCGGAAAACAGGACAGGGAGAGTGTTTGGGATGGCATATACAGAGTCATCGCAAAGACAAGAAAGAGGCATGAAGATCTGCCAATAGTCAAAGATGGTGAGGCTTTGGGGCCGGATGGGTCCGCCAGGGCCTTGGCGGAAACCTTCTTCCCAGACGATAATGAGACTGAAGATAACTCGGAACACCGTAAGATCCGAGAGAGAGCGGAAAGGTCAGAGGAAGGCACACCAGATGATCAATTAGATCCACCCTTCACTCTTTCCGAGCTCAGGTATGCATCGAGAAGCTTCAACCCGAAGAAGGCGCCGGGCCCTGACGGACTCACGGCTGATATCTGCGAAGTCATCATCAGCAACCATGAAAACTTGTTTTTGGCCACAATGAACAAATGCCTCGAACTGTCCTGTTTTCCGGAAAAGTGGAAGGAAGCCGCGATCGTTGTACTACGAAAGCCAGGAAAGGAAAACTACACCCATCCTAAATCTTACCGACCGATCGGACTCCTTCCTATCCTTGGTAAAATCCTAGAAAAAATGTTAGTGCGTAGACTAAGATTTCACATGCTTCCCCAGATAAACCCGAGGCAATACGGATTTGTGCCTCAGCGAAGTACGGAGGACGCCCTGTACGACATGGTACAATACATAGACCAAAGGATAAAGCAGAAAAACTTAGTGATAGTTGTCTCACTAGACATAGAGGGGGCATTTGACAGTGCGTGGTGTCCAGCAATAAAAAGTCGTCTGGTAGAAAAACACTGTCCACTCAACCTACGAAAACTGGTGGGACACTATTTAGAAAATAGAAAAGTCGCAGTGAGATATGCTGGGGCCGAATATAAAAAGAGGACCTCAAAGGGATGTGTGCAGGGATCGATTGCAGGGCCAACATTCTGGAACCTTCTCCTGGAATCGCTACTTGATGAACTGGGAGAAAGAAAAACTTACTGTCAAGCATTTGCAGACGACGTGGTCTTGATCTTCTCCGGAAAAACAGCCCTCGAACTTGAAACTGAAGCCAATGCCAGCCTGGCGCATGTGCAGCGGTGGGGTGTTCGAAATAAACTTAGGTTCGCAGCACACAAAACCCATGCCATGCTGCTAACCAACAAGCTGAGATTCGACACACCACGGCTGTGTATGGGCGGGGTTGACATTGCGCTCGTTGAGGAGATAAAACTGTTGGGAGTAACAATCGACCGGAAGATGACCTTCCGGAGCCACGTCACAAATGTCTGCAAAAAAGCTATTAATATCTTTAGGCAGTTGTCCAGTGCGGCGAGAGTAACCTGGGGATTGAATCCAGAAGTAGTGAGGACCATTTATACTGCGGTTGTGGAGCCAGTGATCCTGTATGCAGCTTGTGTGTGGGCTAGGGCTGCGGATAGGATTTACATCCAAAATCAGCTCAATACGGTACAAAGGGGCTTCGCCCAGAAAATCAGCAAATCATACAGGACGGTCTCACTGAATTCGGCTCTAATTCTGACAGGACTGCTACCACTCGACCTACCTGAGAGTCAAGGAGGTAGCATCCGTTTACGAGGCGAAGAGAGGGAAGCCACAGCCAATTCTTGGGGACCGTCCTGTAGAGGAGAAAGCAAGCTTCTTGGCGAGGCCTCACCCAGCTGATGTGGGGGATCTCGTCTTCGATTGCCTGGAAAATGACGCGGAGGTGCAGCTGCGCTTGGGGGAGGGTACAGTACAAATCTTTACAGATGGTAGTAAAATTGAGGGAAAAGTTGGGGCTGCCCTTTCCTGGTGGAAAGGGTCAGTCAAAACTCTTAATAACAAATTTAAGCTCGAGGAGTACTGTACCGTCTTTCAGGCGGAGCTGTACGCTGTATACAGGGCGGTGGAGTTGATTTCCAAAAGTCGCGAAACTGAGTTCAATATATTCAGCGACTCCAGGTCCACTCTGGAACTATTGAAGAACGTCGACAGCTGCAATCCACTTGCTCTAGAGGTCAGAACGAAGCTTAATGTGCTGAAACGACTTGGGAAAACCGTTCACCTCTACTGGGTTAAAGCCCACGTTGGAATACGGGGGAATGAAAGGGCAGATGAACTGGCAAGAACAGCGGCACTAAAAGTCAAAAGAAGACCAGACTTCGACAAATGTCCTCTCTCATTTATCAAGCGAACCATTAGAAGTGAGTCGATTGATAAATGGGAAACAAGATACAAAAGTGAGACCAAAGCCAGTGTCACAAAACTTTTCTTTCCCTCAGCTGCCGACGCCTACAAAATTAGCAGGACTGTGGAAATCACCTTCCACCACAGCAACTTTTTACGGGACATGGGGGCTTCTCCCACTACCTTAACCGTTTTAAAAAGAAAGACTCACCAGAATGTGTATGCGACCCAGCGGAAGAGGAAACCATCCTGCACCTCATAACCGAGTGTCCCATGTTCGGTCTTGCGAGATATGACCTGGAAAATGAAATAGAGGTGGAATTAATAGGAAAGAACATAAACAAAATCATGACAGATGAAGAAAAACGAAATAAATTTTTAGATTTTTGCATAAAAATAATAGTTATAGATAGAAACAAAACATAGATAAAGGAAAATAACACAGTAAATATACTGAGCTATATTATACTTGTGTTATACTAAAGAAATAGAAATAAAAAACAAAAAATCACAAGAATGCAATCCCATCTGGCAAAGAAACCTAAAAATGAAAATGTATGACACAATCTCACACACAAACAAGTCACAGAAAAGAAACAGATATTAAAATTAACAAAAATAGAAATACAAGCCTCCGACCGTAATATCGGAGAAATGATTAAGAAAGGCAGGAGGTGGTTTTAGCCGGTAAGAGTCCGGCACTGCCCCAACCGTGTCATTCGTGAGGCGGTTGGGGCGTCCATGAGGATTCCCCTCCTGCCATACCAAAAAAAAAAAAAAGTATCAGCTTGCCGCGCTTGACTCGGTGGAACGCAGAGCTAACAGGCTCATCGGCGACGTAAAACTGGTGGATGCCAAGCTACATAGCTTGGCTCATCGCCGTAAGGTTGCCTGCTTGTCGGTCTTCTACAGATTGTACTTCGGTGAGTGTGCCCAAGAACTGCACGACCTCATCCCACCGCATCTGCACTGCATCTTACCATCCCTACCCTGTGGCTATTCCACCAATTCGCACTTAGCGTTTATAATGCGCACAGCAAAGGAGTGGAACTCTCTGCCTGCGTCTGTGTTTCCAAAAGCTTACAACCCTAATCTCTTCAAAGTTAGAGTGAACAGGCTCCTTCTGGGTAGCCTCACTACATCGTAGTACTTTGTCTCCGTTATCTCTGACATAGACTAGAGTCAAGAGCAAACTCATTACAAATAAAAAAATAAATAAAATAAGCATAATCAGCCTATAATGTTCCCACTGTTGGGACACAGGCCTCCGTGAGCCGTAATCCAGCACGCGGGCCCAGTGCGTTAAGTTTAAATATTCTCGTTTACAATATTATTCTAGTGTAGCAAATCTACGACAAACACGAGTTAGACAAACTAGTGGCAAAACATTAATTGTGTACATAATGAGGTCTCGTTTTATCTCCATCAAACCGCCTCTCATTTTGCTAGTGTACCGAAACACAGAATAATAAAACTGAATGCTCTGAAACGTTTGGATGTCCAGTTTTGAGCTGAATAAAACCGGAATAAATATCACATGACACTATCATGTGTAAGGCTGTCTGTTCATTTCAGTGGAGTGGCAGGGGAGCAGAGAAACGGAAAAAATGTTAACTAATCATATCAGTCAGAATGTTAGTGACTGACGTGTTGCGGAAATTTTATGCAACTCCATTGGTAAAAATTTCTCTATTTCTGCCTCACTCCGTGACAATGGATGCCTGTCCATTTTCGCTTTCCAAAAATGTGTACCTTTAGAGACACTCATCATATGCCTAGCCTTTTCCCAACTATATTGGGGTCGGCTTACAGTCAAACCGGATTCAGCTGAATACAGTGTTACCTTTAGAGACACTGTCCCAAATAAAATGTGAAGTTTCATATTGGTATTTTTTGATGCTTCAAAAATCGCAAAACTAGTGACCGACGTTCTTTATGCAATCATAATTTATAGGCTGTGTGAGCTGCTGATATAGAAATGTATTATCTAAACTATGGTAAAATTAAAAACCGGCTAAGTGCGAGTCGGACTCACACACGACTTGCTTGACGCTTGATGGACAGCGGAAGCTTAGTACTATGGTACCGTTGGTAACCCTATGGGTACGGAACCCTAAAAAATAAACTTTTTTGCTAGTGTACCGACACAGAGAATAATAAAACTGAATGCTCTCAAACGTTTAGTTCGATGTCCAGTTTTGAGCTGAATATAACTGGAATAAATATCACATGACACAGTCGTGTGTAACGGTACACATTTTGTGACAGTGTGTCGCGGATAAAATGGGAGGTTTTTAAATTTGTGTTTTTTGATGGTTCAAAAATGTCGAAATGGGTGTCTGATGTTTATATTATGCAGTCAATATTAGTAGGCAGTATGAGCTGAAAAGAGAGAGGTCTACGAGGTAACACGCATGCCTAGAAGAACCGTATTCACACTGTACTTAAAAACCCCTAACTTGTAGCTATCAGAAAATACAGACAGCAGGGAATTCAACTACTTAGCTGTACGCACAATGACAGTATTCTCAGTTTTATGAGTATGGCTGCGATGCACCATATTATTATTATGTACCGGTGAGTTTTTGTCCTGAGACAGAATAGTTTATTTTCTTGATTAGGCTTTTTAATCATCATCATAATCTGCCTAGCCTTTTCCCAACTATATTGGGGTCGGCTTCCAGTCAAACCGGATTTAGCTGAATACCAGTATTTTATGCGGAGCGGCTGCCTACCAGACCTCCATAACCCATTGGGTAATACGGTACTTCATGGCAAGACTGGAGTCAGATTAACTGGCTTCTGACTATCCGTAACGACTGCCAAAGATCTACAAATGACAGCCGGGACCAACGGCTTAACGTGCTTTCCGAGGCACGGAGGAAACTCAGTATGTTAAAATGATCACCCATCCACAGACCAACCTTGGCAAGCGTTGCTTAACCTTAAAGATCGACCCGTGCGGCTGTTATAATCTAGCCACCAGCTCCTTCAAATCTCCTTGATTAGGCTTTTTAAAACGAGGTAAAAAATACTTTTTATACGACCGACCCGAATCTTTGGCTAGCGTTTAGAATTCAGAAAATTTGACACCAATCATGCCAAGAAGCCCAGTTGGTTGGTTGCAGAAGTCACATAGGCAGTCGCTCTACGTAAAATACTGGTATTCAGTAATAAAGTTGAGAAAATGCTAGTTAGATGATTATAACCATTAACACCCACCACCTCATAATTCACTAAAAATCCCCTCAGCCAAATTAAACCCAAGGTCAACGAACCATGTCAAAACAAAAATTCATTCACAGCCTTCAGCTTCAGCGCGAATTTCCAACCGCCTTCACAATCCATTTGTTGGGAAACAAAGTACCCGCATATTTTGTTCCACGTGATGTTCGCGAGAAAATTTTCCCGCATTAGAAGTGAGAAAGCAAATTTCTTGATATGGCACCGAATTGTTTGATATTACTTAAGGGAACCCTTCATGTTGAGTTTGCGTTACTCGTTTGAATTTGATTACGTTTGCGGTGTGAATTCTGATTATTCCCGGTTTTCGTACGGAATAATTATTTCCGGAATTACGAGTTGTTGGTTTTGTTTATGTTCTTCACATGCTTGAAAGATTACGGTGGAATAGACATCTGAATGCTTGTTCTGTTCCCTTAAATTATAATATTCGTATTTTGCTGTATTATATAAGGCTAGCACAAAAATGGAAATGTTATTAATCAGTAGGTATTACATAAACGGATCTGGAGTGGCGACCAGACACATCGTTCTGAAGCTACCCAGAAGATGCGATGCGAGAAATCAGTGGATGCGAGACGGACAGGGCCTTTCAAATTGGCGATATTTGGAGAATGCCATTTCAAGCAGTGGAATGATGATCTCAGCGTCATTTGACTGGAATGATGATGATAATAATGAAACTCTTTTATCAATTCTACAAAAATCTTTAGGTACTTAGATACGCGAATATTTATATGACTTGAGTCGACTGTTCTCATTCTAAGGCTGACTGTTCACTGGAGGGGAGAGGAGAGGAGCGGAGAAAAAATAACCAATTAATTCGCAGAAAATCTCCGCTCCGCTTCAGTCACTGATAATTTTTGCCATTGGCTAAATTACTCCGTTTCTCTGTTCCACGTCAATGGACAGACTGATAGCCCTAAGATTCATATTTATTATTTTTACGGCAAATTTCAAACCTTTCAAATCCTAAATCACATAAACAAAACTAAACTCAAAACCCAAGTATTTTATAACGATCAATCACACAGTAAAGTTAACCAGTTAGCGGTTGTAAGACAGTTTAACTTCCTCGGGTATCCGCCGTTATTGCTCGGCGGTTGGACCCTTATACATTGCAGCTGTAGTCTCCAGTTATTAGACGGACCATCTTATCTCCTAAATTACGGTCTAGACCTTTAGCTCTGGGTAGTCTTCGTGAATTTCAAGACTTGAATGGGATGTCTGGATCAAGGAAAGTGAGTGTGTACGCAGATAATGTTTGGATTGTCTTAAGAGGGTGTTGTGTGATAAAATACTACTTTACGGCTTAAAAATATTTTTGTAAAGATTTTTTTTTTAAGTAAGCAAAAAAAATACTTCACCTTCTTTACTGGCTATCTTGCACAGCTAAAATACAATTTGTATAAAATTATTCTATACATACAAAATGCTGAAATATTGGGAAATAATATACAAAGAAATAACGAAAAAGTGTTGTTTTGCGCTAAGCATGACGTAAACCATAGAAAAACTAAATTTTAAAACTTATTTGATTGGATGGTAATGAACCTAATATTTTTGGAGCGATTCTGCTTTCAAATTATAAGCAGTGCATTTACTATCACCATCCCTTATCCTATGTTATTTGGAGTCGGCGAAACACGATTTAGTCTTCCATTCTGTTCTATCAGTCGTCACTCTATCACTAACTCCCTTTTCTTTCATATCGCTCCTCACACAATCCATCCATCTTTTCTTTGGCCTTCCTCTCCCTCTCCATCCATCCACATTTATGATTATAAGTCTTCTAGTTATATGCGTTTCATCCCTCTTCTTCATATGACCATACCAAAACAAGCGATTTCCTTTTAACTTTTCCGTCACTGGCGCCACTTTTAAAGTGTCTCTAATGTACTCATTTCTCACTTTATCCACTCTCGTTACTCCACACATCCATCTCAACATTCAAAGCTCCGCTACATGCAATCTATTTTCATCCGTCTTTTTCGCAGCCCAACATTCTGATCTATACATTACGACAGGTCTTATCACGGACTTATAGATTTTCCCTTTCAGTTTGAGGGGCGTTTACTATACAAGGTGAAAAAAACATCGCTTTAAAAAGACATAGCTACCTAAAATCTTTAGTACGACTAAGTCTACCCTCAACATCACAACATTTGTCCCGATTATCTTTTCTAATAAATGATTGGCAATTTGTTTTTTTTTTGCAAATAGTGATTTAATAGGGATATTAAAGCACTATCTGCAAAAAAAAAAACAAATTGCCAATCATTTATTTTCACTCCTATTTCGTATGACATCCATGCAAAGCATTTAAATTTCAGTCGCAAACGCACTTAGTACAGCTCCCAGATTTCAAAGAGTCACCTCCATTTTAATTTTCTTTCATAGATGCTTGAAGCAAGTGTTCACAAAAGTTCAGTGACATGATTTAACCTTACTCGAGACGTTTTGTAACCGAACAATGCTTTACCATTTGCGCTTAAAGTTAAAACAGCGCATTATATTTGTGACTTGAATACGAAACTTTATTTTTGGACTGGAGTTTGTTTTAATTATTTGTTGATGTCTAACTCAACTCAGCTGAACTTTAACAGTATTTTTATGCAAAAGTGTTACAGTCTAAAAGCTATCATGACAGGCTCGACTCAATACGAAACTTATGTAACCATTTATCATCGTAAAAAAATATTGATTTTCAGAATGTTCGTGGAGTTTCTTGCACGTTCTTCTCCATAGAGATCTACGCTTTGGAACGTGCAAATAGCTTCATCTCTTTTGACCGACCGACCTTGACATTTCAAAAGTGCCTATAAATATAATAATTGAAATAAATGCTTTGAATTGATGCGAATATAATTTTATTACTTTAGATAGAAAATCAATATAGTTTTTAGCGTCCTGACTGTCTTTGGGAGCGTTGCTTACTTACTTATGCATAACTACGATTTATGAATAAAAAAACGTCCAAGTGCAAGTTGGAGTTGCACACGCAGGATGCCGTACCATAAACCTTATTTTTTTTTATATTTGAGTTCATTGAATGAAAGGTAAATTGCGGTTTCCGATATATGACGTATTAAAAAAAAACTACTTACTAGATCTCGTTCAAACCAATTTTTGGTGAAAGTTTGAATGGGAATGTACATTACATATATATTTTAGTTTTATCATTCTCTTATTTTAGAAGTTCAATAATCAATACTTACTCAATATCTTTACAGGGATACACACACACATTGTACCACTTTGGAAGTGTCTCTAGCGCAAACTATCCAATTTAGAAAAATATTATATTAGAAACATCAATATCATTTTTATAGACCTTTCCATAAATACTCCACACGTACGAGTTTAAAAAAAAAATTGTGTTTCAGTTCTAAGTATAGGGAACCCCAAAATGTATTGTTTTTTTTTCTCTTTTTGTGTAAAAATCTTAATGCGGTGCACAGAATACATCTACTTACCAATTTTCAACAGTTTTGTTCTTATAGTTTCTGAGAAAAGTGGCTGACGGACGGACAGACAGACAGATAGACAGACAGACATGACGAATCCAAAAGGGGTCCGTGTTTTGCCATTTGGCTACGGAACCCTAAAAAACTGGCCAATTGCGAGTCGGACTCGCGTGCAAAGGGTTCCGAACGATTTTCATTTTTGTATCATGTTGTTTCAACACTGTAGACTTCTTATAGGTTTACCTGTAATTTTTTTTTTCAAAATTTTAGGTTCTATAGTTTCAGAAATAATATATATATTTATTTTGAAATTATGAGAAAAATATAATCAAAATTCTCCCAGTAAGCCCTTTCATTTAGTATGCCACAGGATACAATTAGAAAAACTTTTTTTTTAAATTCCTACTTTGACCACCAAAAGTGACCCCCACTCTCAAAATTTATTTTTGAACGTAACAACCGCGTGATTCTAAATGAAACCCAAAAAATATATATAAATAATTTAGAAAATAATGTCAATTATCATTTCAGCTGAAAAACGTCTACTGCTGGACGTAGAACTCTCCCAAGCGATAGCATATTAACTGGTCTGGAACCTATCCTCAACATAAGGCCAGGCTTCTCGCGGCTAGCTAGGTTATGCTAAACAGCCACAAGAAACGCCTTAAACAGATTACTCTAAGAAAAAAGTAAAACTGAAACTTACTCATAATAAAGTTACACTGTGAGTAACATTACTTCAATTCACATTACTTCTATTCAATTTAACTTTACATTCATATGCGAGAAGCGTAATTGACTTTGAATTGAAATTAAAAGGTGACACAGTCGTTTCAAAGTCGAAGCAATACGACTAAACGAATCAGTGAACGCTCTGAGATTTTTAATTTATTTATATTAGGAGAGCTACAGCGGTCTAATGCAATTTGAGAACATAGGGGAAGATAACTGGGTTGGCCATGCTAATGATATAAATCTTTCGAGATCATAGGTTTCCGTACCCATAGGGTAACCAACGGAACCCTATTATTAAGCCTCCGCTGTCCGTCCGAGATTTGTGCCCGGTTGATGGCACTTGATGGCAAAAGGCCCGCTTTCACATGGTACTTCATAACTTATGAGATTTGAGATTTTGTTAGTAGGTTCAAACCTTTGGGTGCGGGAGTACACGCCCGGGTGTCAACACTGTGAGGGTCACCCGAAGGACAAGTGGAGCATACGGTGGAGGTCTGTCATGCATGGGCGGAGAACTGCCGGGTCCTCGTCGAGGCGATCGGCGGCGGCGACCTCTCATTCTGCGAAGCCGTAATGCTAGCAAAGGAGGAGGCCGATCGTGTGAGAGAGGGAAACCTCACCCCCCAGTCGCCGCAACAGAAGAAGACGACATACCATATCATAGGTTTCCGTACCCAAAGGGTGTCCAACAGAACCCTATAACTAAGCCTCCGCTGTCTGTCCGTCCGTCTGCCTCTCAGCGGGCTGTATCAGGCTCTCAGCAGGCTGTACCAGAATAGGTAGACAATTTAATCCTTCAGAGAGTGTATTTCTATTGCCGCTATAACAACAAATATTAAAAATTAAATTCAATTATTAATTTAAGGAGCCCCCTTAAATTATTAATTGAATTTAATTTTCATACAAGAAACGTTTTTTTCAGTTTATAGTACGGAGCTCATCACGAGACAGTCCGATTCGCACTTGGCCGATGTTTTTGAGTTCTGCTAGATTGATGTGTCCATTTTGTGTATCTCCTTTTACGAATGTAATTTGCGGATAGCCGTACTTCTTAAGTAAACTTAATAAGTCAATTATATAAACACGCTTATTTCGACGGAACGGAACCCTATTCCAAAGTCCGCTGTTCATCTGCCTGTCTATCAGCGGGTTATGGTATGGAACCCTTCGTGTGCAAGTCTGACTAGAACTTGACCGGCTTTAATTCACAAAATAAATAAAAAAACACGGTTAATCACGGAAAGTACGTAATAATAAAAAATAAAGAAAGTTTCAAAATTTTCAGAGAGGACGGCGCTCCCGCGACCATTTTAACACCGTACATTTTCATTCCGAAAATTGTTGAGCAATAAAGTATAATCTAAAACTTATGTAGAACCACCCTAACCCACCATAACTTTAGAATTATATTCGAAAGCCTTTTAATTTTGTTATAAATACTAAATTCTGTACTAAATTCTTAGAACTTTTGTAAAAGCTAGGCTACATTTTGTGGTACAAGTCACTGGTTTTTTATTTATAATACGTTTTGTTTAGACTTCTCGCATTTAAATAGTTTAAGGCAAAAGTTTTAAATAAGCTTAAATTATATTTTCAATATTACGTTTCTGTTTGTGAATAAGGTTTAATTTTTAGGGTCCCGTACCCGAAGGATAACCAACAGAACCCTATTACTAAGCCTCCGCTGTCCGTCCGTCCGTCTATCTGTCAGCGAGCTATATCTCAAGAACCATAATAGGTAGAGAGCTGAAATTTTCACAGATTGTGTATTTCTATTGCTGCTATAACAACAAATTATAAAAAATAAGGTTTATGGTACCAAACCCTTCGTGTGCGTGTCCAACCCGCACTTGGCCGGTTTTTTGATTTTGTTTGCTTTTGACTTAAACAATTAGACATAAATTACTTTGTAATTTCGCAAAATATTTAATTTAAGCTTCATGCACACAAAAGCACAGAGACGAACTTGATGTATTAGTCATTATCTACCAGTCAACCTTTGGGTGGTGCAGAGTCAACTATGGTATGCGCCAGATAGATTTGCGATAAAGTACATTGTACCTTTCCCTAATATCCCTTCGTAGATACCCGAACAATAATATATGTACAGTTTTTCATTATAAGAGAACGTAATAGATCACTAGAGAAGTCAGGACAGCTTATGTCTTTATTTCTGATAATTATTAAGAAATTTAACGAATAAATGTATTAGGGTCAATGACCGTTATTGCACATATATCTGGCGCCTACCATAGTCTAACTTTCTGCCGATTTGAATGATAATAATATGTACGTACCTAAATGCCTGGAACAAAGGAGCTCGTGGCTAGATAATAACAGCCGTACGGGTCGATCTTCAAGGTTAAGCAACGCTAGCCAAGGTTGATCTGTGGATGGGTAACCATCTTAACATATCGAGTTTCCTCCGGAAAGCACGTTAAGTCGTTGGTCCCGGCTGTCATTTGTAGATCTTTGGCAGTCGTTACGGATAGTCAGAAGCCAGTAAATCTGACTCCAGTCTTGCCATGAAGCCAGTTAATGGGTTGTGAAGGTCTGGTAGGCAGCCGCTCCTCATAAAATTCAAACGGTATTCAGCTTAATCCGTCTCGACTGGAAGCCGATCCCAATATAGTTGGGAAAAGGCTAGGCAGATGATGATGATGACGATAATCTAAATGCCTGGAACACTTACTGGAAGGTAAGGCTGTTTGAAGTCCAAATCTATGGGGTTCCCTTTTTCTCTCACAGTGGTACTTAAATACCGGTTATAAATGTGGGAATTTACGAGAGAGGGAATCGAAAGGAAGGCTGGTGATATTATTAAGGTGCCTAGGTACTACTAGGCAGTATCAATCGATGGCGTAAAATATGTATTTTACTAAAATAAAACGTTGGCTTAAGAGCACTATAGGCAACGTTTTTTTGAAGTAAACCTTTGGAGCAACAAAATTTTCTTTTATTTACTCTTAAATCACTACATATTATAAAACAAAGTCGCTGCGTCTGTATGTTTGCGATAAACTCAAAAACTACTGCACCGATTTTAATGCTGTTTTACCAATGGATAGAGTGGCTATCGAGTGAGGTTTTAGTGCTTAATTTGTCCAGTTTTTGTATAAAGCATAAAGCTAAAATATAATGATATTGAGGAGCTGATGATTACTTTTGGATGATGATTACTTTTGGTTGCGATAACTGGCATCTACGCGGGCAAAGCCGCGGGCATCAGCTAGTCCTATATAAACTCCAATTTAATCAAAATTGCATAATTAGGTTTTTTTTTATAACGTCTGAGGAGCTCGTGGCTAAAGAATAACAGCCGCACAGATCGATCTTCAAGGTTAAGCAACGCTTGCCAAGGTTGGTCTGTGGATGGGTGACCATCTTAACATACCGAGTTTCCTCCGTGCCTCGGAAAGCACGTTAAGCCGTTGGTCCCGGCTGTCATTTGTAGAACTTTGGCAGTCGTTACGGATTGTCAGAAGCCAGTAAATCTGACTCCAGTCTTGCCAAGAAGTACCGTGTTACCCAGTTAATGGGTTGTGGAGGTCTGGTAGGCAGCCGCTCCACGTAAAACACTGGTATTCAGCTGAATCCGGTTTGACTGGAAGCCGACCCCAATATAGTTGGAAAAAGGCTAGGCAGATGATGATGATGTTTTTTTTATAACGTCTTTGTTAAACACGTTATGATTTCTCTGTAACATTTGCTAATACCTTTTCGGGAGTAAAATTGACATACTTAATACCTAACTTCTAGCTGCCCGTATGAAACCTGAAACAGAATATAAATGGCTGTCTCAGTTATCCGACAAGTTCAACAGTGTGAGACATAGCGAGGCCAAAATAGTGAGAACTGAAGACGTGCTGTAAGTGCACTTCAATGTACGCGTTCAGTCACTGTTCTTACTTAAGGGGTGACGCAGACGGGATGCTGTATGAAGATGCGATTGGCGACTTTGTCGTTGTTCTTAGAAAAAAGTGAACGCTGAATTCAGTGTTATACTGTGTGTTGAACTTAAATATTTTCTTTGAATGTCACCATAATCTTTTTTATAAATCCATCTAGGATATATAAAAAAAAAACAATTAAATTTCTTATTAAAATTCAACGATTTACAAAAAAGTTGTTGTTGTATGTATTTTAGTTGTTCCATTTTTAAAGATAGGATAGTAGGTTAGCAAAAGGGGGGAAGGGTAGGTATTAGCAAATAATATTAATTTGAATATATTGAAATAATGAGTAAAAAAATTATTTTATCTATAATACCTACTCAGTGAGTCACAGCAACGCATGGCTGGGTTAAATAGTCTAATATAATAAAAATCTCGTATCACGGTGTTTGATTTCATAGAACTCAAAGGTTTGCTGGTAGAAAACTTAATTTTGAGTTAAGCTGGTCTTTGTACATGAACGTTTTTAATTACTGTAAATTAATGTAGTTGTATTGAACATTTTAAAGAATTAAGAACTCCTCCGTAACGGCTTGACCGATCGTGATTTTTTTTTTGTGTAATGGTTGGTTTGAGAATAATTCGTAGGCTCTATTTTATTCATATGGCAAAACAACGTTTGTCGGATGAGCTAGTAATTATTTAAATTTCGATTCTGATCATGATTTGCCCTGTAATTTTTCTATGACCCAGATTTATTAAAGGATGTCTGCTAGAAATAAAAGAATTTATTCAGTCATAAAATAAAATTGACAAGCATTCTGCATGTTTTAACCTACTGTGCGATAACTTGGTCCCTGACCGAGTCTCAAAAAACCAAACTCATGGGATCCAGGAGTGGAACAATTTATAGGTTGACAAAACAAAATTCTTTGAGAAGTGCATGACTTTCATTGCAAGTTTACGGTATACAATGCGTATTTATGGAATCAATTATTGTGTGTTTCAGGTACTTGTCTCACTACAGGCTATCAGCAAGTAGTGAGTAAAGCTTCAAACTCGAAACGTGTTGGCGAGTAGCGAGTGAAAGTTTCGATAGTTTTGACGCTCGGTTTTCAGCGAGCGCTTTTGTGCGCCGGGCTTTTACTCGCAGTACTCGCCCCGGTCCGCACTAGGTATAAATTACCGCTGTTTGGTGAGTTCAGCACCAAGCGAGCATCGCCGAGCGAGTGTCGCTGAGCGAGTACAATCTTTGATAGCTCTTGTCACTGCAATTAACCAGAGGTAAGAGCCGCTCGCTGGCAGTGTGAACAGCCAGCTATCGAATATGAATGTATGTGTCTCTTTTACTCACACGAGATCTATATCATTTGTTACCATCGAGCAAACAGTCGATAGCTACTCGCTTTTTTGTGCTTATACGAGCATGTCGATTCTATCAGATATCTCATGCTAATTTCTTATTGGTGTTCTCTCTCATAATATCTATTATTTTCTTCTAGTCAAAATATAATAACCCTTTTCAAAATCTCCTGTGCCACTACCCTAAATAGTGACGAAACTACTGCAAATGATTCACTGCGAAAGGGATATTAATATTCTGTAACTTTGATGAAGTTTAAGTTTTAGAAGGTTGGTAATGGAGAGATCACTTGCGTTTAATATTACTGTGTAACCTTTCAATTTAATGAGCTCGAAACTCGGTGGAAACTTGTGTGGGCTTAGCTTTAAACATGCCTTGTAACTTTACTTACGACATGTACTATATGTGTATAATTAGTGAATAGGACAAAAGGGCTAATTTTGCCTCGAATAATGAGGTCACTGACCGAAACATGGTTACTGACATTGCCCGAAGGATCGCCAAACTGAACTGGCAGTGTGCAGGCAGAACACATTGCTCGCAGAACAGATGGTCGATGGGGCCGAAAAGTTCTGGATTGGCAACCGCGTACTGGAAGACGCAACGTTGGAAGGCCTTCTACAAGGTGGACCGATGACCTGGTGAAGGTCGCGGGTAGGTGATGGGTGTGAGACGCGCAGGACTGGTCGTTGTGGCGACGCGTGGGGCAGGCTTATGTTGGACATCTTTCGACTGATACGTCGATGATGATGATGAATGAAGTCATATTTAGTCAAGTGAATATTGTTAAATTTTTGTTAAACTTAATGCCATTCTCAGTAATATTATAAATGCGGGAGTGAGTTTTTTTATTTGTTACGTTATCGGCGCAACCAATTTTAATTAATGGCATAGAAAGTGATGATACCCTGAAGACGGATATAGAGCCCATTTCTTCAAACATATAATTTATTAACGCGAGCTAACCGAACAGATATATCATAATTATGATTTTTTCATACTTGCTGCTGTTTTGCTTCCCGGCCAACACGCCGGGAAGCAAAACATAGGCATGATTCTGGAATTCAAAACATAGGCACTCAGGAATAATAACCAAACTCAAGGTTTTCCAGTGGGTGATGGAGTATGCGTTTAGTTAATAAGACCATCGAACCAAATATTAAACAGAAATCGAAAGTGTGGGTCGGTATCAGACTTCCAGGCTAAAGTTTTGGTTATACAACCTGTAACAGAATAAAAAAAATCAGTTCTTCAGTACATTTTGTCGAAATATGCGCACAGAAATGTATGGGGGAGTCAATTTTTTTTCACGATTTCAGTGTTGTTAGTTAATATATCTTCTTATATATAAAATTTCCATGTCACAGTTTTAGTTACCGTACTCCTCCGAAATGGCTTGACCGATTCTTATGAAATTTTGTGTGCATATCGGGTAGGTCTGAGAATCGGTTATGTACCCTACCTATGTTTTGTGTTGATTTTGAACAAAAACATTAAAAAATTGACTTTGTCAAGAAACCCGACCGCTAAAAATGACTGAAAAGTTCAAAACAAGTCGATTTTCAAGTTGGTGGCATCGGATCAGTGATTGAACTGCATCAGACTGCTTGAAAAGCGAGTTTTTTCGAACTTTTTAGTCCTTTTGAGCGGTCGGGTTTTTTGACAGTCATTTTTTTTAATTCCTACATTTTAGTGAGTTATTTTTTTGGAATCGTCTCCTCGAGTCCTTTATCTTGATACCCAGTCGATAGGTTACGCAAAAAAAAAATGTTTTTTGAAGGCATAATTTGGCGCCAAAAATCCGTCATTATCTTATTTTTTTTTTTCATTTTGATAAAACCAGTGTCACTTTCACAGTAAATACGAATCTAACGACACCTCTCAAGCTAAAATCCACTAAACCGTTTGCATACATGCATACATACATACACACAAAAAACATAACCCTCCTTCTTTCGCAGTCGGGTAAAAAGAAAGCGACTACTGGATAAAAGTTAAATGTAAGTTAACTACTGCTGATTTGCGCAAGCTTTACTCTGAAGGAAATCTCCGACAAAGAAAAATACACCTCCGACTAAAGGAATTGAAGAATCCACAAATTCTAGTTTAAACAACATCCAATATACCTTACCCAATAAGCTTCAATATACAACAAAGAGACTTGGAAGAATAAAATCTTCGCCAACCAAGCGATAGTCGACGTTAGAGCAAGGATATCCAATAAAGTAAGTGTGAATTGTCCACCATATTTCATTATAGTGTCGCATCAGCGCTGGTGCCTTGAAAATCGAAATGGACACGGATATTGAACGGCTACATGATTTATGTCGAACAGAAGGAATTTTATGGAGAAGGATGGTTCTGAAATGTTGTAATGGTTTTCGGGGTGGCTTTTCTAGTCAGATTGTGGTTGTTAATCTTTGTTTTTAATATTAGTTTAGCTATGTTCACGAGTATTAAGGCCAATCCTAATATTTTTTGGACATCGTTCGCATCCGCTTGTCAGTCGCATAATTGTCAAAAAGCCTCAATACCCGTACATTTTGACAGATTTCGACTGAGATACGAACGCGAACGTCCTTGTTTAAAAATTAGTAGCATTGGTACCCAGATTTTTTAAGCATGTGATTGGCAGTGATGAGAGCTCTTTGAAGTACGCTTTTTCTGGAGTAAATAGTCGTTAAGAAACTATTTTTGTCAGTAATGAGAGATAAGATGAAAAAATTGCACATGAAGAAATTTTTCGCTCTTTTTTTGTATACTATTCTATTTTAAGGATAAATACATAAATGACACAGCAGCTTATTTGACGCATTTTTTTTCTTTTGTTGCGTAAATCAAAATTGAAGAAGAAATAACGCTTTTAAAATTCTTAATACGTCACGCCGTGGTACAAATTTTAGTGCGTTCTGACGTCATGAGCCCCCATGCTCGAGTTTTGATGCGTTTTATCGTTGTCAATATCGATGGATTTACAAAAATAAGTCATTATTTTTTTAATAGTTACACTAACTGACGGACTAAATATATTTGTAATTTATTGATGGTGGAAACTAGCCTTTTGGTATGAGCCCCTTTTTATGGAACACCTTTGCCATAACTTTCGGTTAAAACTATGTGATGCTAGTATTTTTGTTAATTTCTCGCCCTAAGCTGTATGTCGCCCAAGCATCCCGTATCGGGGGTATCCACTAACATCTTTTATCTAAAACATTTCTAGCGTTCAATATTCCGTAGTCACCACACCTCTAAACTAGCACACGTTCGCCCAGTTTTATTTAACCAATACAAAAATAGTTTGCTATTCAACCGTGGTGCGGGCAGTGAATCAATGCGATGCAGTGCACTCCTAGTTTATGGGCTTCGGGACTGGGTAACGATGGAGATAGGTAATTTGTTTTGACGATTTTATGGCAGAAATAGTGCAGTTTATATTGGTGTTCAGCTGAATCAGGTTTGAGTTGAAGCCGACCCCAATATAGTTGGGAAAAGGCTAGGCAAATAATGATATGTGAAGTTTATATTGGGGTTGATGCAGTGGGACTGATAGTATGGACATGAACAGAGGATCATAGATAGACAATAGAATAAAAAAATCACAGGGTTATTCAAAACACCGTTTATAATAATTCGCAAATTGAAATTATAAACTTTTCCATCTCCGAAAGACACGACATAATTCCAAACATTTTTTTTAATTCAATGCATACAAATGTATGGTTAAAAATTCGCACTAATCTCACTAGAAGTATTATTAGACATGCGGTGTTTTTTTGTGGGATTATTTATTGTGCGGCAATAAATAATCCCACATAATAATACACATTATGTACATTCCTTAAAATTCTAGATCAATCCAGGATCTCATCATTCCAGATGGTGCAACTTTTCGTTATGAAAATATGAAAATTGAGATCTACTCTCCCTACTTCCATTTCTTGAAAATAAAAAATAAATGTTTGCATTTTTATGCAATTTAAATGAATTTTGTTTTCCTAATTGAAGGAGGCAGATTACAAAAGAAAATAAGTTTTTAAAGTTTTCCTTTAAATTTTTGTGAGACAAGACATCAAAGAAAAAAATGGAAAAATTGATTTCGACAAATTGAGAACCTCATCTTTTTGAAAGTGGCTTAAAATTAAAGTTGAAAAGCAACGCAAAATAATACAAACAAAATACTCTCCACCCCACTTCTGTTCCAAAGCAGGTGTGTCACGAAATATTTGCAATACTAGTTCAACAGCGCGTTTTATTACCTGACCCTGTGCTAGAAGAGAACAGGTGTAATTAATATTGCAATTATTATCAAAATAATTTACTATACCGAATTTATGAACTACTACAGGTGGTTTTTGAACAGTTCCAGTGCATTTAGTGCTAAGTGCAGTTTAAGAACTATTATTATTTAAGCCATCAAACTTTGGGTAGGTATTGGGGAGGATATTAAAGGATTATAATAATTGGTTTAGCAGCAGTGAAGCATATTAAGGCGGAGTTGGTTTGAAGGAGTTCTTGGTAGCAGGTTCTATTCGGTGAATTACCTACAGAGACGAGAGGATTTTTCAAATAACTATACTGTGGACTTCAGATAGGCAGTCAATCAATGAGAAATATTATAAATTAGCACTTTGCCCGTTACTTCTTTCGCGCAGGTTAAGTATTGCAATTTCCACAAGGACCTCATTTTTTTTTTATAAATTTGACTGTGAAAGATTTTCAAAATGTGGTGTCCATGACCAACGGTTCTATGTGCTTTCCGAAGCACGGAGGAATAAACAATTAAGGTAAACCACTGAACTTAACCTGTCAGAATTCGTAAGGACCGATTGGGGCCAAATCGCCCCAACCGTCAGAGTCAGTAAGGCCCTATTAGGGCCAAGCCGACTCGCGCGGTGTTAACGTTACTTGTATGCGTCTTGCGGATTATTTTCGTATATTTTTAATTTTTATTTTGTCCCCACTCCTTCAAACAAACGAAGGCTATATTAAAAAACAACTACACACAAAACATCTCCACCCCTCTTTTCTGGAGCAGGTAACTGTGATAACAAATACCCGAGACTGGGCTCCAGACGTTGATTGAGGCGGCGCATTTATCCGAGCGAGTCGAACTTATTTCGTTCACATAATATCCAGTTTATTAGCTGCCGTGAAGTATTACACGACCGTGTTAGATTTGCAGCGTAATTAGAGCTTTATTGGGAACGTGGACCGCGTTTTTTATTTTACTGGGTGATGTGTGTAGGGAGGGATGCATTTTTTTCCTAGTTAAGAATCAAAGGAGAGCTTGAAGCATGCCTAGCCTTGTCCCAACTAGGTACTTCTCGGCAAGACTGGGGTTAGATTTTTTCTACCTACTAAATCCATTACGACTGCTTGCTTGAAACAATAGTCTAAAACGTCTTTTATAATGCGCACAGCAAAATAGTAAAACTCTCTGCCTGCGTCTATATTTTTGAACGCTTACAATCTTCAATTCTTTAAAATCAGATTGAACAAGCTCCTTCTGGGTAAGCTCGCTCCATCTTAGACTTTGTCTCTGTCTCTGACCGTGACTAAAGTCAAGAACAAACCGATTCCAAATTAAAAAAAATATAATTGTTAATTTTGGTTGTTTTACAGCTGTGTAGCTTCACAATTTAGGTATCAGATTAGTGTTAACTTAAATTATTGGTGTTTGGCCCAGTGGCTTTACCCAGTTGTGAACGTCCCTAGGTGCATATTGGCCTAGGTATGTTCTGCCCTCTGCTTGATAAGGAGGGAAGTGAAAATTAAGTATTTCTCCGCGTTTTTCCATAAAATAAAATGTTTGCAAATCCCATCATAAGATCCTAGACTTTAAAGCATATTTACACTCCTCCATATCGACCGAAGTTAGCCAAGTAGCGAGATTATTATAAGAATCCAATCAACCATGACTAGTTTCTGACGTCACAGCCTTTCAAACCCCTAATGAATCTTTGAGGTCAATGCCACTGAACTTGTAAGAAAATAGCCCCGTCACACACTTTGTCAATAGCCCATAGCCAAGTTTATTGACGCATGAGCAATCTCCGCCAAGTACACGGCTTTTGGACTTTTGTAGGCTTTGATTGAGTGGTTATTAAGTTTGATTTTGTATTGTGGAATATGTTTTTGTGATATGATACAAAATGGGTCGTTTTTTAGGGTTCCGAACATCCATAAGAAACGGAACCCTTATAGGATCACTCGGGTGTCCGTCTGTCTTTCTATCTGTCTGTCTTTCCGTAAGTCATAGCCAGTTTTCTCCGGATATTTCAACCGATTCTATTGAAATTTGGTACACATATGTAATTTTGTGACCCAAACACGGACGTGTTGCGTAAATATATAAATTTTGGGTATGGTATGCACTTTTGGGGCTCAAACTAGAAAATTTCAAATAAACTTTTTCAAAATATATCTTGTGACATACCTATCAAAGGATTTTTTTATAATTTTAAAATAAATGCAAGATATATTGCAAAGCTTGGTACGGCAGCGTCTAAGTGTCGTCGATGGTCGCGAGATGCTAGGTTTTGATATATGAATGCCTGTCGGTCACGACCACATTTAATCGATTGTAACTTTTGAGTGCCTACTTTTACAAATTAGAGGCTGAATTTACAATTTTCTGAAAACTTTTACTACAGGTTGACGCATACAAAAGCTCAACATTCAAATTGGTCCCTCAATGGGAACGCACATTAGCATTCTTCAATAAGTCGATATGTCATTCAAGTACAAAAAATCGAGATGTGTATCGAAAACATACAATAAGGAAGTATCGATATCGTTCATTTCTGGCTAGTCGCCCAAATAACGACTGATGGTGAAAACGCTTTGCCATTGTTCGACTATTTCCAGTATTTTTTATGATTTTTCCGTGATCATTTTATTCTGCCTAGACTCTTGGCTGCAATACTATTTTAAGAAGTTAAAGACTAAATCTAATACCTTTAAGCTACCTTTGATCGAGAGACGAACTGGTCCAATCAATTATATGCAATAGAAAAACACTTATCGGATGCATCGCAACATTTATTACGAAAAGTCATCATCGCTTACCATCAAGTTAGATGGTGGTCAAGCGCGTGCCTATTAATAGTAAAAAAAAAAAAAAAGTGTGTTTCTACTGCATAGTTTTTCATATAAAATCAAGAGTCAAGATATCATAATGCGTTGCATACGTTGCGTACGTGGGACAGATGTGTCTCTCGCTATAAATAAGCAGTTCTTGTAAATTTGTACCTATATTTATAATCTGAATCTCGGAAACGGCTCCAATGATTTTCATGATATTTAATGTGCAGGGAGTTTTGGGAGCGATAAATCAATCTAGCTATGTTTAATTTTTAGAAAACGTTGTAAAAATAACGAACAAAGCTCGGACATCCAGGAACTTCGAACCAATCGAAACCATTCATCTAATCCAATCGTCAACCATTGATTCCTTAGCATTCATTTCAAGCATTTCCATGATTTCTAAACTCGTTTTGTATCTTTCAAAACGAAAACTACCTCTGGATCAGTCACGCTTTATTACATCCACAAGAATCAATTTCAAAATATTTCTACAAACATTGCTCACACGACGCCAAAACAGCATTTGTTCTCTCATATAAACCAAGTACTTAAACTGAAACAAATTCTGTCGATTCATCATCATCAAGTCGATTTATTTCAAAACTTCGCGAATCATTTTCAAATTACCAGGATTCATTGTATGAAACATAATAGTTTTCTGAATGTCCCTATGCATACAATTTGTCGGCTATAATGGGTTCCCCTGTGACCTTTGGTGCAACAATACATCCTTTTGTGTGGCACTTAAATCGATTTATAATGGGAGTAAACATTCTTGATACTTACGCTAATGGATCGTGAGGAGCGCAATCTTTGAACGCTTGCTCGGAATATTGAGGTGTGTTGGCTGGTTTTAGCTGAACTGAGAAAAGCTTGCGGGGTTAAATCCTAATTTTAAAATCAAGAAGTAGAAGTTACAAAAAAGAAACATCGATGTAATTTATAGTGGACTTGTATTTCCCGCGGCTTTCTCTTGGGAGTTCTTTTACAGAAGCTCTCTATTTTTTCCAGGATAAAAAGTATGACCTAAGATACTCCTTTTCGGAGGATTTTTATTTTTTGAGATTCCTTCTAAGTAAGATAAAATAAAATCTTATCTTATCTTCTAAAAGGGAAACCAACAGAACAAAGTCAAAAGTCAAAAACGTTTATTTCAATTAGGCCATAAAACGGCACTTTTGAACGTCATCATTACATTTAAAATAACATAGTGACTCTACTGTCCATTCGGAAGGGTAGATTCTTATGGAGAAGAACAGACAATAAACTCCATAGTTACTCTTTTCAAATCAATGTTTTACATGTGCTGTGATATACAAAACTTCTGTTAATATATGTGAGGACCATGAACCTAGAGTATGCAGAGGTAGACTTATTATATTTTTAAATAAGTACATGGTACTCACATTTCTACATAAGTACATGGTACTCACATATTTACAAATATTGGAACCATTAATTAGCAGAGTGAGTGAACAGAAAAATAAAAACCCAAAAATGAAAAAGTAGGTACAAAAGTAAATACATATACCAACCAGTTTGATCTTGTCTCCACCATTGATTGTCCTATGGAGCAGGACCAGCATGTTTCCAAGCATTCTTATCCTGAATGTTATCTTCTAATTTGTAATATGCTTGTTTACAAAGTGTGCTTTTAATGTAGGTTTTAAATTTTCTTTCATCTAGTTCTAATATGTCACAAGGTATTTTATTGTAACATTTAACACAGTACCCCATGAAAGATGTGTGTACTTTAGCTAATCTATAAAATGGTTGATCTAATTTATCTTTATTTCTAGTATTAATATTATGTCTATCACTAACTTTACTAAAAAGATGACGATTTTTCCGTACATACATATTATTTTCATATATGAATTGGCAAGGGCCTGTCATAATATTAATCTTTTTAAAAAGTTCCCTTAGAGAATCGCGACGACGCAGATTATAAAGGGCTCTGACAGCTCTCTTTTGTAAAATAAATATGGATTCAATGTCAGCAGCCCGACCCCACAGCAAAATACCGTACGACATAATGCTGTGGAAGTAGCTAAAATAGACCAAACGTCCTATTACTAAGCCTCCACTGTCCGTCCGTTTGTCCGTCTGTCCGTTCGTCTGTCTGTCTATCAGCAGGCTGTATCTCAAGAACAGTAATAGGTAGACAGTTGAAATTTTCACGTGTAGTTTTATTTCGCTATAACAACAAATAATAAAAATTAAATAAAAATAAAAATTAAAGGGGCTCCTATGCAAGAAACGTGTTTTTTTTCGGTTTATGGTTCGAAACCGGCCAAGTGCGAGTTGGACTCTGTGAGAGTCCAACTCGTACTTGGCCGGTTTTAAACAGTTTTACTTTTCTATGATATGAAATGAGTATAAATGAAGAGTTTGCTCTTCAAGGTGTAGCATGCGTCTACTGTTTCAGTCTTAAAAAACTAAAAATATTATTTTATATTTTACTATACTTCAATTCTAACTCACGTAAAATTCAACTAAAAAAAAGATATTCAAAACAAAACCCCTTAGCAAAAAAAAGCAAGTATCAAAACCAATCAACGTTACTACAAAACACAAAAATCGCTTAACACTTTCAAGTAGCAAGAACACATTCAATCTAAACCCAACTCGAGACAGTACCCTTCGCGAACACGAAAATAAAAATCTAAACCAAAACCAGTGACGTAATGCAAAAAATGAATAAAAACTTAGCAAACCGTTGGAAAAATGTTAAAGCTTTAGCACAAGAAAAGAAAGAAGAAAAAGCAAAAGAAAAAACAGAAAAGCCGGCAACTATAACGAAAATTGTGAATCTTTCTAAAGATAAAGGTGAGATTTTTAGATTCAATTTAGCGCTTGCAAGGCTCAATTTGTAGAATATAAAAATTCCATTGCCGAGATTGTAGAACTAGAAAAGTTCTTAGTATAGAATTACGTTTATACGAGGAATAACAGCATAGTTATTTCTGTGCTTTTTAGCATTGATGCATTCTAGTTAGCTAGTGTTAAAAACAAATAACTATAACATTATAGGGACTTGTGATTTTCTATCTTTGTCTTTAATGGAAATTTTACAGATTCTGATCTGATACACAGTATATTCTAAAATTTTCTAAAACGTTAGTGCCCACTCAACTATATACTGTAGAAATACAAGCAACTAGCACCTCGCCCATGACTTCGTTCGCGCGGGTACTTTATCTCCCATCTAGGGTATATTAAATTAAAATTAAAATTAATTTATTTCAGGCCATGAAACCCATAGACAATTAATAAAATAATTTTGATAAATAACAATAGCTCACATTAATTATTACAAAATTACATTTAAATTTTAGAAATATTATACCTATATTATTCAATTGATTAATGCCAATAGATTTAGATTAAAATTAAAATAATATGGCAATATCAGTCCGTACATGAACCGTCCGTATATGAAAATTACTTATTGATAGACTAAACGTAGGACAGTTCGTTCACTCGCAAGATTTTTCTTAGTTAGAGTAATTTTGAAAACGTCTTAACTTTTAAATGAAAGGTCCAATAAACAATTTGACTGGCCTGTTGGTCTAGTGGTTAGTGACCCTGACTGCTATGCCAGAGGTTGTGGGTTCGATTCCCACCCAGGACAAATGTTTGTGTGATGAGCATATGATCATTTGTTCTGTGTCTGGGTGTAGTTTATCTATAATATGTATGTATTTAGAAATATATAAGTATGTTTATCAGTTGTCTAGTACCCATAACACAAGCTCTGCTTAGCTTGGGACTAGATGGCGTTGTGTGATAGTTGTGTGGAATATTATAAAAAAAAAAAAAAAAAAAAAAAAAAAAGAATATTATAAAAAATATGGATAATTTAAAGTGTAATTTTCATGCACATAACAAACCTTAATTATTAATTAATTCAAATAGATAAGGATTAACATCATGATACTAAAAGCACCGCTATTCCATTTCACCCGGGTTTTGATTGAATACGTTGATCAAAAAGCGGTCATTGTGACTTAACCATAATAGCTAGATACATGCCCTTGCAATTTTTTTTTGGTAAATATTAATGTCCTCTATAAAACTGTAGCACATAACTTTGCTCTATTGTCAATAGTTTCCACAGCGTACGCGATATAAGGATCTTTTTTGGTATTTTTTTCACACCTTGGGTTACATTGTCGAAGTTTTCATACGGATCCCTAACTTTTTTAAATATTCTATAGCCCATGTTCATCAGGGATAACGTAGAATTCTAATGGTGAGAGAATTTTTCAAATCGGTCCAGTTTTTTCGGAGCTTATTCAATTCAAACAAACAAACAAATCTTTCCTCTTTATAATATTTGTGTAGATAATAATTGTGTCAATTCTTCTCAATGTCATACTTTTATTGGGTAACAAATCAGAGTTAGCTTCACTAGACGCTGTATGCGGTCTTCTAGGTAGTTTATCTCTTTCATATTTTTTTTAAGTTTATGAGATCATTTTTCGTAGCTGTTGCAAACCCAACATTTACTTCATATATTTATTTTTAAGTAAAATTCCTTCAATTGAGGTTTTCCTAGTTAGTCAAACGTTTAGACCGACACCTAATATATCTGGTAGAAAAATATATGATAACTGTTAGCAAAATAAAATGTTGTCAAGAAAAAGAAACTGTTTTTATAGACCCTTTCATTTTCTTGACAATTATAATTACTTACAGTAATCTTATTTTCTATTTGACCAATGGGTAGCACAGAATACTCATCGTCTGCCTAGCCTTTTCCCAACTATAATGGGGTCGGCTTCCAGTCAAACTGGACTCAGCTGAATACCAGTATTTCACGTTAAGCGGCTGCCTACCAGACCTTCATAACCCATTAAATGGGTAACACGATATTTCTTGGCAAGACTGGAGTCAGATTTACTGGCTTCTGACAATCCGTAACGACTGCCAAAGTTCTACAAATGACAGCCGGGACCAACAGCTTAACGTGCTTCCCGAGGCACGGAGGAAACTCGGTATGTTAAGATGGTCACCCATCCACAGATCAACCTTGGCAAGCGTTGCTTAACCTTGAAGATCGATCTGTGCGGCTGTTATTCTTTAGCCACGAGCTCCTGAACAGTAGTAGTAGCACAGAATACTATCCATGTAATAATACGACATATCCACCAATGGTACGTGGCTTTTTATTTAAAACTTAGGAGACTATTTGTATCGGTGCAATTTCTGAAACTGGAATTTGAATATCTCTTTTATTGCTAGCTAGCAACACTAGGCTTTGGTACGACCGTAAACTTTCCCAACGAATGTCAGCCAGCCACACATGTAGGTAATATAAAATAAACTTCTTCACAACAACTGAATGCTATTATAAAAAGCTTTATAAATTACTCTAAAACCTTAACAGCAGCCAATCAAAGAAACTTTATCGTTCATAGTTTTAATTCTCATAATAAAATGGCAACTTCTGAACTTTTTTCTTTTCAAAATTCCATAGACATGTCAAATTATATGGTTATTAGGCCTAATCGCGTCAGAACGCCACACACGGTAGTCGAGTGTTGACTTTGATAGCAGCGGAAAATAGAAATTCTCGAAAAAATATACTATGGAAGAAACAGCTCAGAAAAAAATGTCTAGACTTGCGTTAGTCGATCCTGAGATGGACAAACCACCTAATCTGCTTTTGAGTGAGAGTGGTAAGTCTTGTGTTTTAATTTTATTATTTTAATTTTTATTATTAAAGTGAAAGTGGCTACGGCATGTTAGAAAAGGATAGTGTGATGCGCGAGTGAGACGAGAATATACAAAAACTTCCGGTTTACGGAAATAATGTAACAAAAGAATCTAATTTAGTGATTAAATTTACTCATACTCCCTAATAGTCATATTCAAGGCAAAGTGACGGTGATTATGTAAAAAAAATATAGGGTACATTTTAGTAGGTGTCGATTTTCTCTTTCAATTCCCAAAGGACTTGGCGTGTATTCTGTAGTAACAATAAAGAAACATTTTTATTTGTGGGGGCGAGAAAAGTTGGATCAGCTTGTCTTTCACCTTATTTTATATCAAAAACTGTTTAAAACTTTGCAAATGCTAGAAGATTTGTTAAAATCTTTATATTTAGGTAACTGACCTCATTCAAGGACGATTTTAATATAATATGCAAATAAATATTTATTTATTTGTTTATTATTTGCTTTCATGCACATCACACATTGTACAATTTCATAATAATCGGTTCTGCACAGAAACCCTGTTAGGGCTCTGTAAATTCAAAGGTCGGTTTGCAGTTGAGTTTTTAGATCTCCATTTAGAGGATGCGATTCTGAAAACTGTATTTTAAAAATACCGATTATCGAATGAGGTCAAAAAGTCATGCAAAATTAAATCTAAATACATGCTTAGATTCTTACCTGATAGTGTTTTTTTTTCGGTAAGAGTCGAGCTCGATGCGATGTCGTATTCTGACATTTAATGGAGCCCATTCGGTTGTTTGTTTTTTTTTTTTTTTTGTCGATGGCCACTCGCAGTTTCAACCCTAGAGGGTTGTCAACGACTGAACCGGACTTCCCATTCGGTTTAAAATTTTGTTAATTTATGTATGTTTGTACAATTCAATTGAGTCTTGCAAGCAATTTACTTTAAAATAAAACAAGAGTGTTGCAGGTGACGGCTGTTCTGTAAAAAAAACAAATGTTTTGGCATTTATCCGACCAATAAAAAGATTAAAAGCACAACGTTACCTGCGACACTCTTGTTTTACCTCTTTTTCTGTATTAAATAGTTTTATTTCAATCAACCTGACTTGCATTAAAGAAAGTTTACAAAATTGTATACAAACTAAGAACTTAGAAAAATATTTGGGTTTTATACAATGTGGTCGCAGGTAACGGTAACTATTTATTTTAAATCTGAAAAGTTAAACAAAATAAGAATAATAATTAATTCACCAAAACCATAATACTTAAAGAATTCCTGTAACGGAAAATTAAAATTGGGGTAAAGAATTTTACCAGCTACTAAAAGCTTCTGAGTATTTTTCGACTTCGTAGTAATTACAGTGAAAAAAAAAGCTTTGGAAGCTTTTATCCATAAAAGCATCATCCATGGCAGTACAAGGTTTATTCATTGATGTATTTTTTTTTTTCAGTCATCAGGCTCTAGTTACAAAATAATTGGTAACGTTGTTTATTAAAAAAACGGCCAAATGCGAGTTGGACTCGCGTGCAAATGGTTCCTAATGAAGCATAATTTTTTCTTCTTTCTCAAATCAAATCAGTGATAAGACCGCCTACATTGACACCATATTATTTTTAAGTCCTTATTGTTATTTGTTATGTTGTATGTACAATATACACTGAACATAATTATCTGTCTATCAAAGAAAACCTACAAAAACACATACACACTACACCCTCCACTACCTCCCCCCCTACACTTTTTGTAAGTAATATTTTAGAAAAGATTAAAACAATTATTTTTTTCAAATTGATTGTTTCGTTAGTTTCGTAAATAAGGGTGTTGAGAGCGAAAGCGAAACTATCACCCGTATTCAAAATCTATAGATTTATTTATTTATTAAAACTTTATGCACTAGTGAAACACTATACAAAGGCGGACTTAATGCCGTAGGCATTTTCTACCAGTCTACCTTAGGGTGGTGCATATTTACGTAACTTTTCGTTTTTGTCAGTTTTTAATTGGGACCTACGGAATCCTAAAAAATAATGGAATTAATTGATATTTTCTTTGTATTGCGATGTTCTATTACGCACACAAGCGAAGCAGGTGTGTGTAAAACTGAAAGCATACTTTGCGGTATAAACCAATTACAAATCATTCTAATTTTAAATGTCTGTACCACCGAAGAGTTTTGACCCTTGAGCAAACGCGTATTTAATTCCTTGACTGTCCTCACTCTGATCTGAAAAAAAAAAAAAAAATGTTTATAATTCATTGATTTATTCCGTTCTAATACCAAAACATGTAGGTACCAAGGTACAAATTACTATTAAAATTACTTCCAGTGAATTGATTTAATAGCAGTATTTATAATCCTTTAATGTTCATTAGATTAAGAATGACTTACGTAAATAATAATAACTACTAGTTGACCCGCACAACTTCGTCTACGTCATAATTTTTATTACTGCTCCGCTCCTGTTGGTCTTAGCTTGAATATATAGCCTTCCTCGATAAATGGGATATCTAACACTGAAATATTTTTTAAATCGGACCAGCAGTTCCTGAGATTAGCGCGTTCAAGCAAACAAACAAACTCTTCAGCTTTATATATTAAGTATAAAAGGTTATTTGTAAATCTCCAGCAACCTCTTAAGCAGTGAAAGTATACATGATTATAAGCAACTTTTACTTTAATATCAGCTGTTTCATACATTTTTATTGGCTAAATATTGCATTTTGTATGAAAATTTTTCTCGTGATTTCGGGGTTTTCCCTAAGTAAAAGTTGCATATAATCATGAGTACTTTCACAGTCTAAGAGGTTACTGGTGTTTTACAAATAACCCCAAATATATAGATGTCTGGTAAATTTTATTACAAATTAAGAGCTGATTTTCTGTGATATTTTGTAATTTTTAGATTGTAAGTAAATTATTATTGTTAAATGTATTTTCAAAAAAAATACAGGTAACAGGAAGAACCAAAATTATAGAACAGTTGATTATTAGTCAAATTTTATTATCGAACTAGACGTTTTCTAAAATTTTTATTTTATTTAACTGATTTTTTTTTCATTTAAATGTCTTATAATTAGACACAAACCATTTTTACTGACTGTACCTTATTTCTTTGAACTTGCTTTGATAAACACTAGTTTAAACTTTCGGAATAGAAATTAAATATGAGTGAATACCAGTGGTATTACTTTTTGGTATTAGAACGGAATAAATCAATTAATTTACGATAAGTCCACGCTTAAAAACATATGATTAGGTATTAATTTTATTAATTTAATTAAGACGACAAAAAGCCTATTACACTATTATTATAAACAAATTTAAAAACACGACGATATAGTAACAAACATAGATAACGTTATGTAAACTTTATTCGATATAAATAAAGCCTTTTACTCAGTCTTTTTGCAAACCACCAAACAATCTAACAGTATTATTACCTTTTCTTTCATCAGCGATGGTGGATATAAAGACAGATTTCAGTGCATTCAGCATACGCGGATTAGGTGACTTCAGTCGTGCTTGTGTTGCAAGCACCTCAGTTTTCGTAAACACACCTAGTAGCAGGATTTTTGGTCACAATCAAAACACGTTACCGACATAATAATATCATTGTACTACCACTACCGCTATTAGCGCTATTGTCATTTCGTCGCCATTGTTTGAAAGTATCAATTACATTAGGTCGCACTACAAAGCCATCACTGTCAAAAGCCTAGTTGCGATAAGCGAGCGATGCAGGTGTTCACTTTACATACAAAATCACCCTATTATAATTCCCATACGAAGATATACAAACATTGCAATGTTAGGTATGGTTTCGGAATCAAAATGTTTACTTTTTAGGGTTCCGTACCCAAAGGGTATCCAGCGGAACCCTATTACTAAGCCTCCGCTGTCCGTCCGTCTGTCTGTCAGCGGGCTGTATCTCAAAAACCGTAATAGGAAGACAGTTTAAATTTTCACAGATTGTGTATATCTATTGCTGCTATAACAGCAAATAATAAAAAATAAGGTTTATGGTATGGAACTCCTCGTGTGCGAGTCCGACTCGCACTTGGCCTTTTTTTTGTATTATTGACTCACATATCATGTGCAAGTAACCTACTTCTTTACTGATAAATTCGCTAAATGAATAATAATACAAAATAAATCATCGGGCATCAAAAATTTCATTCACATCGCTGTCAATGGGGAAAGAACCCAAAAACAATGACAGCAAAACACTAATTTCCATTCAATGCGGCAATTGCATCGAATGGCAATTTGTATTGTATTTATTTATGATGGCAATGCATAATTATTCTTTGACTGAAGAAAATATTTATTAGATTTAAAATTAACTAAATTATGTATACAGATATTTATTTTTACTTCTGATATAAACCAAAAGCTAGCGAAACCATAGGTTAGTGCGAATGTTCTTTAATTCTATTCCCCTGACTTGTGATAGCGGTAGGAAACAAGGGGTTCACGTCCGTTGGAGTTCTCCGTGGAAGTAAAAACTATGTTTTTGTACTCCTTCTGTATTCTTTTTTCATTAATTTTAGATCAGTCAGGACAGCTAAATTGTTATGTGGGATAAGTTTTGCTCGTCACTGCTCACCAAATATTACGGGAATACCCTTTTGAAAGCAATAATTGTGCAAGCAATAACAAACCTAATTGACTGCAGTGCTAAACTATTTCAGTCCACAATTGTACAATTAAAATTTTGCATTACAATCAGCGGAATACTAATATTATTCAGTACATTCTGTGAAAATGTTCATATAACAGATACTTACATTAAATCACGCTTAGGATCTGAGCGGTAAGCGGAGCCTCAATTCGTTTTAAAGCAGTAATTAAAACATTGTTTGGTATGAGTACGTTGGATTTAAAGTTGGTTAAATCCGGTAATGCTGCAACATGTTGCATAGTGTTTTAATTTAACTCACAGCATAACTTGGTAGAGGATTCAAAAATTCATAACAAGGCTGTCCACTGAAAAAATATAATTAGTACGGTCTATGACCAACATTATCTAACCCACTTGACTATTAGCGAATAATAGTCAAATGGGTCAGATAATGCATCAGCATTATCTGACTGATTAAAAAATAAAAAATAACGTACAGTCTGTGATCACACAGACTGTACGTTATTTTTTTTTTTTAAACGCGTTTACATAATTTCTTGTTAATTAGTGTAGTTTTAAGTCTATAAAAATGTTCAATTTTATTTTGCCACGGATTAGTCCGTCATAATTATTATCATAAAATGTTTGAGCCGTTTTTTTTTCTTTTGTTTCGTAAAACAAAATTGACAAAGATACGACACTTTTAAAATTCTCAATATTTCACACTGTGGAATATTTTTTAGTGCGTTCTGATGTCACGAGACCCCACTCCTGATTTTGCGTTTTATTTTTTGTCAATGTTCATTGTTTAACAAAAACAAAAAATACATGTCCATTATTTTTTAATACTATAACTGACGGAAAAAATGGATTTGCTCTTTAATGATGGTGAAAACTAGCCTTATATACTTAATTAAAAAAAATTGAACTTTCGAAATGACGATGCTGCAAAAATTGTGAATTCGGACACTTGGTTCAGGCGTACAACATGATAATTCATTTTGAAGTTTTTGCTACATTTGTACACTAAACAAATAAATTAATAAAGACACTGAAAAATCCAGCACACCTTCATTGCAATATGCACCGTACTAAACACACATAGACCTTGAAACACTGAAACATCTTAACGACAAACAGATTAGGCAGTCTTCACACGATAAGCGCCGCCGCCAAGGCCTACTCATCCGGTTAATGTAAATTGTGATTTGCATAAGCATTGCTTGACGCGAAGAGAATTACTCAGTCGCGGGGATCGGGCGGTGCCGTGGGATTTAGAAGGTCCTTTTTGGGTTTATATTGGTGACTTGCTGCTGCTCCCGTCTGATCACAATTTTATAACCCTAACTCTTTTTTGTTTGGAATGTCATTTGTTTTTTGAAAAAGCGTTTATTGGCGCATATAAACGCTTTTTCTTTGTTTCTTTCTTTTTTTAAATGAAAAAACCAAAGTTACTCTTTATCGCCTTAATCAGCTATTTACCAACTAAAGTATTGTAATGGAGCTACTGAAATATTCGTCATTATATATATATAGGATCTGTTTTAACTATCATCAATATTGACCAGAGAAAATAAAGCACGACTATAATTTTTAACATGCTTAATTTTTTTTTTTATATTTTTTTAAACATAACGGAAACAAAATTTGTAATAGACATAGGTATGCAGTAGTGGATTGTATAATATTTTTAGACAGTAAAACTTACACAAATAAAACTAAAACAAGTTTTTCATCAAAGCCCACTAAACCATTAACATTTATTTCCAACAAATAAAATAGTTTATTTGTTTTGTATGAAAACAAATAAACCCGTTTGACAAAAAAATCAAAGCTTTAAAAATTTAACAGTTTGTAATAAAATATTCATAGTGAACGATATAAAATAAAATATAGCAGTGAAAAATAATAACCTTGTATAAAATAAAAAGCCAGTGTTTAAAAAAAATAAAGCCGTTAAAATGGATCAGCTTACAAAATATCTAGTGTATAATAGAACTCCTAAATGCCGGAACGATATGGACTATGACGCTATCAAAGCACAGAAGAAAGAGAGTGAGAAGAAAGGTGGAGTAGTTGACAACAGACTTCGTCTTCTGTCGCCAGATCGTGAAAGTGATTATGAAGGTAATGTATTTAGCTAATTTGTTCCTTGTTTGATATTTTACACTGCGAATATAATACAAAAAATTATATTAGATATCAAAGAATAAGATATTATGAGTAATAAGTTCAATCCAAGCTAACATACCAGAGAGCTAATAGGGAATATGCATGCGATTTTTTCATTCGCAAAATGAAATACTTATTAGCTCATGAAATTATTTTTTAAATACCTTCATCAGCATGAGGAGCTCGTGGTTAAATAATAAGCTGAATCCAGTTTGACTGGAAGCCGAACCCAATAGTTGGGAAAAGGCTAGGCAGATGATGACCTTCATCAGCGATGAAGTTATAAAGCTTCAAAGATTACAATTAGAATGAGAAGTCCAATGTAAACTTTGACGTCATCGTCTATGACGCCTATATAGCTGCCTGACAGATATTTTTGATTAAAGTAATTATATCTCCTTCGTTTTTCGAGTAATTTTGATTCTATTTTCACCGTTAGAATTATATTTTTGTACATTTTTAGATAAACTGTATAGACGTTAAATATGTTTTTCATGCATATTCCCTATTCTACTAGTTCTTACACATCGTTCGCAATCCCATGTAAGTCGGAAATGCGAATGTGAACGATGCTTGAAAATTAGTAGAATTTGTACCCAGTTTTAACACCATTTGTAACAACGAGCTCTTTTCTAAATAAGTGATTAATTTGTGAAAAATACATATGAGGAAACATAACATAATGAAATACTGAACTGTTTTTGACCGGCTGAAAGGGCTAAGGGATCGGTCTATCCGAGTGATCATAGATGGCTGCTCGTTTGGACTGCAGAACATTAATGCCGGGGTTCCTCAGGGGTCGGTGCTTTCGGCAACACTGTTCTTGCTGCATATTAATTATCTGCTTAAACCAGGTACCTTTTGGTATTCAGACGACAGCACTGTTGCTACGTGTCTGACGCACAAGCTGGTGGGTCGCAGATCTGGTCTCTCCTGGAGGCTATGGTTGAGCGCTTGAACGTGTCCTTGCAGGTTGTCTCTGAATGGGGCGATGCCAATCTGGTTATGTTCAATGCTGCTAAGACCCAAACGTGTCTATTTTCCGCCAAAAGTAGCGAATTCCACCCAGCTCCATCTTTTGGAAGTGCTACCGTGCCGATAACCGACCAATTTGAGCTTCTTGGGGTTACATTAACATCTACCCTCAATTTTGGCCCTTTTATAGAGGTAAAAGCTGAAGTAGCTGCAAAAAAGTTGGGGATTCTAGCAAAGGTGAGACGATATTTCACGTCGGAACAGCTGCTCAACCTCTATCAAGCGCAAGTACGATCGTGTACGCAGTACTGCTCTTATCTTTTGGACGGATCTGTCAGAAACCAGCTTGATGCCCTTGATTCAATTAAGAAACGAGCCAAGAGGATCATTGGCAATGATAGGCTCGTCACGACGAGGCTGCAAAGTTTTGAGCATCGACGACGAGTTGCTAGCCTGTCGGTTTTCTACCAGTTGCATTTTGGGGAATGCGCGACGGAATCGCATAATAATTCCGCCAAGCCCGTTCCATCATCAGACCACCAGACGAACGGTGTTCCGCCAACGGTACATGGTGGACATTCCACCCATACGCACAAAACGTTTTGGGAACACATTCATAGTGCGTACAGCCAAGGAGTGGAATTCCCTGCAGGTGAGATAGTGGTCAAACGCGTGCCTATCAATAGTAAAAAAAAGAAGTAAAGTGAATACGTTGACAGTGTAATCACATAGACAACTTATTCGTTTTTTTTCTCTTTCTTGTCTTATATGTAAAAATAGGTTTCGTTCAGTTTGAAAAAAAAAATCAACAGAAAACAGTTTTACAGTAAAGTTTCCTTGAAACCATGTTATGTAATTATGTTCATGTGATATTTCCGCGTATTCATCGTAGGTAACCTTCGGAACACTTTCGTGGTTAACAACGTTTAGCAGTGAGATTGCTTTAATTTGGATTCTTGGTTTTGATACTTGGATATATGCTGTTTTTATTTTTGGCTAAATAAATGTTAGAATTTAGGTTAATGACTATTTTATGCCAGATTATATTTAGAGATATATACAGGTTAGAACGATAACAAAATTCCCTCAAAAAAAAAATGTCGGGACGAGATGAAACTAAGCAGACTTTTGTATAGCAAAACCTGAAAGCACCTTTTATTGACGAGGTCGACCAAATGTCCTTATTGTTCCCAAAATTTCATATATAACAAAAGATGGCCCAACAGCACATAAAACTTCAAAGAACACACATGAATATGACCTGAATAACGATAATTATATTCATAATAGAAAACAAAGTAAAGGCAAACATAACATAGAACTCAAGATGTTTAGACTCAAACGCTGAAAGTTATGCTTATCTTCTCGATTAGTTTGATAAATGCATAACAGCACACTTTGTGGTTTGTGTGGTCTCAGGTGCGAGAAAATAGCGTATATTTTCATTTTATATTTTACTTGTTTTTGACCGCGACTTCGTTTACGCATATAATAATATTAATGTAATAATATGTATGTATTGTATATAATAATATTAATTGATTATTGATAACAAAAGAATTTGTATATATATTGATGATTGATGTTGGTATTGGATGGCAAACAAACCGGTTGAAATAAGTCTTTTAACGATGTATCATCATCGTCTTTCCGTCTTCGAAGCTCTAGACAAAGTGCCAATGCGAAAATTTATTGAATTTATCATTTGACATTTTGACAAAAATTATCAATCCCTGACATATTTGACGTTTCAACAGACGCCTTCGCCAGGCTACCGCTGACAGAATATTACGCGTTTAAAACCTTTGACCTTTTCAAAAATTATTTGGAGTCAGAGCAACATGGTTTCTTCTTCCAATTTCTACCTTCGCTTTTCTCAACTACACATATTGGAGTCGGCTTCCAACTTTACTGGATACAACTGAATACTTATTTTAGTTTGCAAAATATGAATACCATAACCCAGTACCTGGTTATCCCTTGCCAGGATTGGTGTGGTGAAGATTTTCTGGTTACTGAATCTCCGCAAAAAAGCACAGGGACTGTCTAGAAGACTGCCAAAGATCTATGAAGCGGAGTATGATTGGCGTCAAAATACAGGACAGGATACGGATCACCTTAATAAGATTGAAAACTGACGTGCTATTAAATATGACCGACTAAAGTGGAGATAGACAAGCCATTTACTGCGTTGTACCCGAGACAAGTGGAATAGGATAGTCACGGAATGGTATCCTAGAGATGGTAACGGAGAAGAATAAGGCAAGAGAGGAGATAGAAGGACGAGCTAAACTTGCAGCCGGTTCCAATTAGAGAAGGGTTGCTAGGGATAGGAAGCAATGGTATGTTAGTCCTCCTGGCCTATGCCAAGAGGCACACTGAACTAAGAGACATTCTTTGAGCAACATCCACATTTGTAAACAACTTACTAAATCGTTCAGGTTTGGGGGCTTATTGAGATTGAGATTTTGACAGACGCCACAAGAGGCTTCATGTACTTTCTGAGGCAAAAGCAGTCTCTCAGTATGTATTAGATAGTCATTCATCGTGTTAGAATGTGTTACAATTATACCGTCAGCCAATAGTCACTATCCTATTCTTTTCTATCCATATTTCCTTCAATCTTCTTCTTATCGTGTGGACCATAGATATAAAGGTGTAGACAGTAAGTTTTAATGATCCCACATACAACCTAGTGTCAAAGTTTCTAACCTCTTGGGCCTCTGACATGGTTTATTTGACGACCGTCATTTGGCGGCCGGGACTAATGGCTTATACGTTTCTTCTGAAGCACGGAATCATCTTTTTACTAGACAATCAGGTGATTCAAGCCTGCAGTGTCCTAGTCAAGCTAGAAAACCACTTTACAAAGTATGCTCTTCCCGTGGGAATCGAAACAACGACCACCGGGTCACAAGGAAAACGACTAAACGACTCGACCACGGAAGTAGTTAATTATCTTCCATACAAGCCGTCCATCATTTTTTTGGTTTTTCTGGACCCCCGTCATCATAAGGACTAATTTTCGCTTTCACTTGTGCACTTGGAAGCAATTAAGTTAATATTTTCGGCAGTGAAGTGATCGACTCAGTTAGCTAATTGCAGTTTAACATTGAAAACGTGCCTAGTAAAGGAAAAGGTACCGAAAAAATTAAATTAGTGTTTACTTAGTCCAAAATCTAGAAAGAAAAAATGAAAAAATAAAATCTAGGCAAAAATTCATTGACAAAATTATAAAATAGTATAGTTAATCAGTTTAACTATGTGTCGTCTCGACTGTGATAATTGTTAATTAATCAATAAAGTTAAAATAAAGCTCATTATGACGAAATCTAACCGCGAATTACCACTTCATTACTGTGTGAAAGTGAAAATGATTGTATTTGTCTGCGATTCAAATAAATATTACGAACCTGAAAGTACCTAGCCTAGCTGTGTAAATACATTGTGGACAATGGAATAATTTACTGAACGTAAAAGCATGGTCATATTTAAGGTTTTTAATATGGTGCCTTTGTTTTCTTCATTTTTATTTCCACTATATACCCAGTGTACAGATAACATTATGTTTAGAAACACCAGTTACCACATCTAGTACGAAAAATGATCACTTTAAATTTGGGTCTGACAAACGCACCAGGCATACCGCGTAACTTTTTGCCACCAGGTATACCGAGGTTCAAATATGACCACTTCTGGAACCTACTGTATACAGAATTCGAAACAAGTTCTCTCCTAAAACTGAAAAAGATTTACCACCAAAATTTTTTTCCGAATCCCAAAACCCACATTCAGGAAACTGACAAGCAAAGAATGAAACGTCGTAAATCAACATAGAAAACAATTCTAAAATCCTATCGAACGTAACGGTTTTTTTTTAAATCGTTCCCGACGCCATTTTTAAAATATGGCCGCGCCATATTATGGCTCGGATACACGAACACACGCTCGATATTGGCGCTAAAAATAAAATATTAATTTCCTATAAGGTCGGTAGGTGGCACGATAGTAACACTGCAGCCAGTAATAGTGATGTAAGATACAATAGAAGAAGTTTGGTCTAGGATTTACGTTTTATGTGATAGGTTTTTAAAACTTCAAGTTTTAACTTAAAACTACACTTGGCTGAGCACGGATTTTTCTTTCTTAACTTTTTTATCTCTTCGATTTATAGTCTTAGTACTATTTTTTGGTTTTCAATGACGTTTTTCTCAAAACAATCATTTGATTTTGACAAAAAAAAAGCTAGTTTTCAGCTTTTAGACTGTCCGTTTTATTTATTTTAAATCATTCAGTTTTGTAACTTAACTGAGATGATATGCTCGACAATATCATCTCAGTTTTGTTTTTGACGCACGACGCACATGTTTTAACATATGTGTCGTGTAAACATATGAAGTATTTTATCTCTTTATATGTTTTTTTCATTGACAATAAATTAATTAAACTTTTCGTATTCATGACCTACTCGTCTCAATACAATTTAATGACTTGTCATGCTATAAGTCATAATGCTTCCCACAGTCCCATTCATTGTTGTAATTTTTATCATTTTAGTTTTTTTTTGTATTTTCTTCATTTTGGTAGTGTTTCTTTAGCTGTTTCTTTTCTATAATGCTACTGCTACAGTTTTGCTGATTTTTTTATCTTAACTGCAGACATTATCAAGATTTGTAACATGCAGAAATATTTTGTGCAGTTTTGTTTTTCAATTTGCCTCATCCATAGATATACCGCAGTTTTATTTAACACGTAGGTACAACCCCAGCTTATCTACATTATAATGTGCCAGGGAACGGCGTGAAGCAAATGCAACCATTTCCAAACAATCACCTACGCTGGTTTGACGTGCATTATTTCTGCAACATTTTATAACACTTGTGAACTTTGTGCTGTTGTGTTAAGAACGATTATCGTTTGTTTAAGGTGAGTTTTGTTGGTTCTGATTGTGGTTTCTATTGTAATTTTGTGTTCATTGGCTGACATCATGACGGGCAATGATTTTAAATTGGATGTCCAAATTGTTTCTAATCTTGCTAGGTTTCCGTCGTTATTTTTATCAAAATACTCTTTTTAAATGTTATTTTATATTTCGTTAACTCTAAGCCCAGAAAATATAGTTTAGTATATCAAATCACTCAATAGTCTGTAAAAGTTAAATTATAATTACCGAAACCATTACAATGAAATGTTTTTCTATTATTGTAGCAATTTCGGAACAATGCTTCGTACTAATCGGGAAGGTGCTGCAGCTACGTTTGAAGGTAAATCAATGTGGATTTGTGGACCACAAAGAAAACCTCTCATGTCCTTTTTCCACAAAGAAAACTTTTCAAAATATATTTTTTATTGTCAGTTTCACGATGTAATTCTTTCTGTACCATTATGAGCTGCATATATATTTTTATTTTTAGATTAAATAGTTTTATTAATTAGCCTTAAGCAGTATTCAGATTCAATTAATTTTTTTCGTGCATTTCATTTTAATAACGCACTTGCCTATTTCTCTATCTCCAGCAATAATTTCTTCAACAATTTCCACGTCATATGTCGGCTATGTGGATTAAGATTGTGAAAGGCTCACCACAATGATTGACATCTAATTTAAAATCTTTAACTTTGCAATTGATGGAGAACGTGTTTTTTCTTTGATAAACTTTTACGACTGTTACTTTTTATTTTATTTTAGCTTTAGATAATCAACCAACGATTTTGTTTTTTCTCAAAAACTTAAATCATTTGTAGATCTCTACGTATCATAGACTCGCATCATTCATTTTGATGTAAAAAAAACTAGTTTCATCTAAACTAATGACCGATTTTTTTTTAATTTGAAACGTATTCCGATTGTTCGTTTACTGATAGAAAGCTGTACTATAGCCATATGCTAATTGCGTCCTGGAAAAATGCACGATTCCTGTACTGAAACAAAAGCTAACCTTGAAAACATCTTGGATTCGTAAAGATTAACCAATGTCAGTATCATTTGGTAATTATTCTACTTCATTACAACTTTTGTACCAAGTGTTTTGCCTCAGCAACAAAACTGCATCTAAACATGGTTTATTGTTAGATAGCGTAGTCAGCGTTTGCCTGTGAACACCTTTAAATAATATTTGTTCGCCATACTCATAAATCATCACAAACAAATGCAAAGCTATCCATCATGTCACCACCTTCTACAACTTTACCTTCTTATTACAAAACTTGGAACTTTACGACTTCTGCATCCACCAGTACATCCACACTACTGCAGCCTTCAATAACCAATATATGGCTTATGTCTGGTTGCCCTTGAACGAGCGTGTGGCACGAATGCAATTACTTCAGCTATTTTACACTATATACCAAAGTGAAAAGTCTGTTCTGCATTCAATTGTACGTGTTTTCTTTGCCTCGTAAGGTGTCAGTACCGGTTTTCACTTCCTCGAATTCCAATGTGACATAGTGCAGAAAAACTTTGGATTTGAAGCAGAACATTTTTTTTTTTTTTGGAACACAAAAGGAAATAGTGACCATAAACTTAAACTAAAGCTTAAGTTTAAGTTAAGCTCATTAAAAATAATTGGCATAGATAGATTCAGATTTGTACACAAAAAAGTCATCGATAAGGATTTATGTGGCGCTGAATAAATGTTATATTTTTGCGTATAAAAACGATTTACAAAAATCAATTTGTTTCATGATAAATTGACTAATCAGCTTACACCATTCAAAAATAATCAATCGTTTTCGATTTATTTGTATGAATATCTGAATTCAATACTCCAATCAGAGAAAATTTATTACAATTTCAATAAATTTGACTACACTGTTAATCATTTGGAAATTAGTTCAGTAGTTTTATTTTGGATTGAAAGTTCATTGCAAAATCTTGCCCATAACATTCTAACTGCTCCAAATTCTAGTTTCAATCATAAACCAATTGAACAAGGAAAACAATTTAGTTCCTTTTCAAGTAGCTTCTCGACTTACCAAACGGACTCCTCCGTACCGAAAGTTTTCGTCCAATTTCATTGGAGTTGAAGTACTAGCTTGTTGCCCTCGTTATTCCGGAGTGGACTTCAACTTGTCAAGACCTGTTACTACTGGACACCGAGGAACTCATGAGTGTATCACAGCACTATCTCTATTTCCGTTACCAGACTCGAGACGGTACGATGAGGAAGGGCGTGCTTGGTACTTTCCAGGAGGAGTATTATGGTGCGAAGTTTTATTTGTATGTAATTTTTTTGTTGATAAGAAGCTCTAGACTAACAAGGAAAGGAACCCAACTGTCCGGCTCCGATATGATTTATTTTGATATGCATATTGCATAATTATATTAGAGAGTAGTCTAAAATAACACACTCAATATTTGCTTGAACAAAACTCTCTACAGAAATTAAGAGGGTTTAGTCACTTTTAAGTACTTTGGCTTAATCATTTTTTTTTTTAGCTTAATCTCAAAATTTTGGGATAAATGGTCCTCATTTATCCCAAAATTTTGAGATTGAGCTGATAAATAATACGTGTCCGTTATTTTAGAGTACTCTCAAACGTATATCAAAATAATTTAAATTGGAGCCGGACAGTTGCGTACTGTTCCTTGAAAATGACCTTCTGGACAGAATAGATTGTCAAAATCTCAAAATGAATACGTAAAATTTTGTTTGCACTTATCAATGTGATACATTCTCTCGACGTAGCGTTGTATCGTTTATACTAAAGATTATACCATTTCAGTATTAAGCAAAATTGCTATCTTCTTCTACCGGTTTTTCCGGTTATTTTTTCTAAAATACGTTTCGGATTGATACGGTTTTCACTACTAGAAAAAGTATTAACAAGAAAAGTTTTAAAAATACATATATTAAAAAAAAACAATAAATAAAGAAAGAGTACCCGCTTATTCCTCCAGAAAAGACGCACAAAAAGTGCAAAATCACATTACATTTATAAAAAGCCGGGCAGGTCGATTTTGTAATCAAAACATTATTTCTGAAGTGTTTTAGTATTTACAAATAGCTCTGCAGCACCATTAAAACCCCTCCGTAATAAATGTTTCACCTGCACATTTTCTCACGGACGTCGTAAATAAATCAAAAGATGCGGTTTTTGCAAACAGTGACTTGCCGAGAGCTACGAACAAAGCTCCCTGATTTTTGCAGCAAAAACGAATACAAAAAAGTCTTTTGTGTAAATTATATTCAACGCTCAATTTTCATTTTTCGTGCATTCAATATTAAAATAAATATTTTTCAGTCAAATAAAGTATTATTTATTAAATTTTGCATTCGTTCTAGTTAACTTAGTTTTGTCATTGACAATTTTGCGTATTTATTTAAATAACAACATATTCCTAGTTTATTAGAAAATAGTTACTTAAATACAAAGTTAACTTTTTATTTGTATAAATGAACAAGTGGAGTAACAGGGGGAGGGAATAAGTCATAGAGCATCAAAAAATTTGTCCACATCACTGTCAAACAGATTGTCGAAATGCCAAAATATAAGGGATTGATAACGGACATTTCGACAACATTTCAAAAAGATCGAACAGCCGCACGGGTCGATCTTCAAGATTAAGCAACACTTGCGTGTATGGGTCACCATCTTAACATACCGAGTTTCCTCCATGCTTCGGAAAGCACGTTAAATAAAGAAAAAAATAAAAATCTTATATTTCAGACAAAGTCCATTTTTTTGGTTAGTATTCAAAAACTTAGAATCTTTGTGTTAGTACTTACATTCTATCTTAACTTTAACATAACTAACATAAACCTACACCACAGTCACATGTAGGCCTATCCAATGCCCCAGTATGGGGCTGTCCCACCTGTCCGCTATAGTTCTCAGGATGCTTAAGCCGTTGGTCCTGCCTGTCATTTGTAGATCTTTGGAAGTCGTTACGGATAGTCAGAAGCCAGTAAATCTGACTCCAATCTTGCCATGAAGTACCGTGTTACCGGTCTGTTAGGCAGCCGCTCCTCGTAAACTACTGGTATTCAGCTAAATCTGGGTTGACTGGAAGCCGACCCCAATATAGTTGGGAAAAGGCTAGGCAGATGATGATGATGATTTCGACAACGTTTGTCAATCCCATACATTTTTGACATTTTGACAATCGCCTTCGCCACTGCTGACAGAATATCAGTTGTCTAGAGCCCCAGAACATTGGCCGCATCGGCGGCCGCACTGGCCACGTTGAATGGCAATGCTGATTCGTTGGCCAATAAAACGCCAGCCCTCTGGTCACGTGTAGAGACGACTAACTGCTTGCTGAAAGCAATTAAAAGCAATTATTAAGTTTTTTGATAATATTTTTGCTTCCAAAATCAAAACGCCTTTTTTAAATACACACTTAAAATTGTATATTTAATGCGGATATCTTGTAATTCTTTAAAAGTCCGCTTACAAATTCGAATACGAAATCCGAGTATAGGCGTACAAGCAAACTGTGCTCAGAATAATTTAAATCCCTACATCCAATTTATTTACAGTCAGTTGAAGACTTCTCAGGTCAAGATCAAAATAAATGGAGACAAATTGAGGTACTCTAAATTCGATTGGATCCAATTTTGGCTCTTTGATACGGAAAAACGTTTGGGAACTGTAACTATGTAAATTCCTGAAGACATTTTTTCATTTATTTCTTGACTCTCTCCTTCTCTAAATTCCTATCTATCTTTGTGCTAAATTAATGAAAATTGGTTTAGTAACTTAGAAGTGAAAACGTAATAAACAAACAGACAGACCTTACTTTTGCATTTAATAATCTTCAACGACAGTCAGCAAAAAAATGATATTTATGAACATTTGAATTATATAAAAAAAAATATTCATAATCATGACGCTTAACGTTGAAACATACAGGAGCGAGCGCAGTCCGACCCTTGTGTTCTAAGGTCGGCGCGGAATGGAACATCATTTATAGGGTGTTTCATAATTCCAATGCATTATTTATCTTTATCCTACCTATTATAGTAATGAATTATTAAAAAAAAAAGTAATCGCACCTAGTGGTAGTTTATTTGAGGTAATTAAGTGAGCCGCCTTTGTTACACGATTAAAATGGCACCGTGCATAAAAGGGAAACTGACAACGCACAGTCGAAACTGCTGAGACAAAGAAAATGAATTTACATAAGACTTCATTTTATGAAATTAGAAGTGATTTTTAGAAATTCAATCTTAAAGGGAGAGAAAAGGCGGAAAATCATTAGTACTGAATCTGCACAGACAAAGTCGCGGGAGAAGTGCTACTATTAATATAGCCTTCTAAAAATAAAATTCGTCTTCTCATTCTACTTGGTAATTGATGGGCTCAGGCATTACCTTGCGGAAATCTATTGTGACATTTTTCTGCGAGTAATCCAAATTGCTGAGGTTTCTAGCACTTATGGGCCATATTTAAAAAAAAACTCGAGGGCTAATCTTTCCGGTGTATTTCTAAGTGACGAAGACAACAAGAAGAAAAGTTACGTTGGATATTATTTTGGGATTATTATTGCTTTACCATAAATAGTGGTAACCAAAACATCGTCAGTATGTAATTAAGTAATTCACACACTTAAGGTGGATGCGCCACGGTAGCCCGCGAAATTTTAATTGTCTTACGTTTTTTGCAATTTGCAAGTTAGTATTAGGTTATATGTTAATAAAAGTATGATTCGCGGGCGTAAGAATTATGTATTTTTGGAATTATAACCATTAAAATCAGTTAATAACTCCATGAGTCGGTATAATCCTAAAGTGTCAAGATTTCGTGAAATAGTCATTCTTTCGGGTTACCTGGAAATATGGCGTTTTATTGCTGACTTAAATGGTTATAATTCTGAAAATACATAATTCTGAACACAGTGCTTTTAAATCATTGTTTCTACAGAGATAAAAAAAACAAAATGAAACAATTTATTAAAAGAAAACGTAAAAGTTAGTAAAGGATAACTAAATTCAAAATTAGAAAACGTTTTGGGAACAAATTCATAATGCGTACAACTATGGAGTGGAATTCCCTGCCGGAGTCTAAGTTTCCTGATAGCTACAACTTGGGAGTCTGTTAATAGGTTACTACAACACAAAAACAAAAAAATACGTTATACAGGATTGCAACCAGAACTAAGAAATTCAATAAGTTTGAACAATATAATATTTAAATAGTAAGTATGTACATAAGGTGGTTTACTGTCATGTAAAAGAGCGCTTCTCGCCATCAAACGTAAAAGTTTGGCGAGTTAAGAATTAAGTGACACCTCTGTATTACTTTTCATTAAATAAAAAACCATTGCGGATTATGAACTCAAACGATGCTACCGTCCATTTTATTTCCTCATTTTTCGTAAATTCGTTCCAAGTTAGGGAGGCAGCAAGAAAATCTGGTATGAAACCTTCGTAATTGGAATGTATTGTGATCTTAACAATGGTTCAGCTAACAGGATCCAAAGGGGGTCCATTTATACGAGAGAGTAAGGATTTCTTGGGCAGGTATCAGAAGAAAACGCGATTCTTGAATACCTTTGAAAATTACTAATATTGCCAGTGATTTCCGCTAAATTGTTATTTTCTAGAATTACGAGTATGTAATCGTTTATGTAATGTTATTCGGTAACATTATTGGACAATTTTTCAGGATAATGGTACAATAATAACAGTAGGGGCGCTTTTTTATCGGTAGTTAACCAATTAATTGCGTCTTTACTTATAATGCGTTTTTCGAAAATATTAGTTACAATTGATTAAAAAACGCATTTCAACGTTGTTTAAATTGTGATGGCAATTTGTTAGGGCAAGCTCCTTAATTCATAGTTAACACAAACTACAGATGTGAGTGATGTGACTGGTATAAATTTGTACCGGCTGGGAGTTAAGGCCTTAAGAAGTTCGCCCGAAGAAAATCGATCTTTTCTAATGTATTGTTTTAAATTAGCTCTTTATTTATTACATAGGATAGCCTAGTTTAGTTACTTTTAGGCTTAAACACATTATTTTCATATGTTTGATTTGAAAACCAGTTTCAATTGTACTAAAATCGTCTATTCCAATCTCTATAAATTTTTCACGTCTCCAAAATTTTTCAAACGAGATTAATCTCGAATACCGCAGACAAAATCGAAAGCTGTCAATGTAAAAGCAAAGGAATGAAACTATAAATCCTTTTCAGAGCGCGTTCTGTATGCCAGGAACAAGTTATTGAATGGGGCCCGACCAGCTGTGGTCGGTGGCAAGCCGATAACTGAGGAGTTAGCGACCGTGAGTATATTGTGGATATCCAGGTCTTTGTAAACAAAGCTACGGTTTTCAAAGTGAAAGCTTTCTGTTTATTGGAATATTGTTTTTCTGTAGATTCCGTTTTAGGTATTAAATACCTTACGCTAATACTTTTTTGTCACTAATAAAATGTGTGGTATCCTTGTGTTAATACACAGGTTTATTTGTAAAACACCAGCAACCTCTTAGGCAAGAAAAATATCAGCTGCTTCATACAAAATGCAATATTTAGCCAATGAAAATGTATGAAACAGCTGATATTTTTGCTGGTTTTCCTAAAGTAAAAGTTGCTTATAATCATGTTGTGTACTTCCACTGCCTAAGAGGTTGCTGGTGTTTTACAAATTTACAAATAACCCAAAATTTTCCAAATAACCCTGTATACCTTTAACATATTATTATGCATATTATGCATACCTGCTAGCTTGGGCCGTTCGTAGTCGTATTTCAGTCGCAATATGTTAAACACACATTACACATACATTTTGACAGAAAGCAACTTTTGCATTCGCATATTGCGAATGTTGATGTTTAAGAGTATTCTATTCTATTCTGTTGCTTATAAATGAGTAGATTGGCATATAGATTTCGAACAAGAGTATCGAGTCTCGAATAAGAATCTCTTACCAATAAATTACCTATTATGAGCACTTTGACTTACTTCAGTTTAAAGGTCCGAAGGGTAACCAACGGAACCCTATTACTAAGCCTGCGCTGTCTGTCTGTCCGTCCGTCCGTTCGTTTCTCTGTCTATCTGTCAGCGCGCTATATTCTAAGAATCGTTATAGATAGACAGTAACTTCTATAACAACAAACAATAAAAAAATTAAAGTTAAACATATTCTTTCGGTCTATTGTCGGGAACTCTTCGTGTGCGAGTCCGAGTCGCAGTTAGGCGGTTTTTGTAGTAATCATTTTATATCACTCTTGCATCTTCTTCACAGGAACTCCGTGTGACTTGCTTCAGCTCGGCCTCCTGCCCACCTCGAGGAGAATGGATCCGTACTTCTCTGATGATGAGACCACCTGACCAGCCTCTTGGCTACGGACTGGCTGCCCCAAGGAACGGAGCCAGGTGACAAAACTATTTATTGTCATCAACCGTTAATATGTTAGCTTCAGTGCGTTATCTCTTCTGAACATGAACCTTTCTATGGTATGCTCGCAGGTTTTGATATTTTTCTGTCTTAAAAAACCTTTGCCCCATACTAGGAATATCTCCTGTATCGTGGGTACGTTTACAAACATAAAAACTATCATACACAAACAGCCACACCCAGAACAGCTATCTGTAGGCCACACAAATATTTATTCCGTGTGGAAATTGAACCCACGACACGCAGCGCAGCAGCAATTCGCTCGAACACTGTGCCGATGGAAGATGTGTTTACAGTATGTGTATTGGCAACGAGTCTTTTGTTGTTTTTTGTGATTGCAGTATACTTTTGCTTTAAAATTTCCTGAGAAGCTGTCTTTCGTGGTGAGCGAAGTTAAATTGCTGTCCTTATTTTTTTAGAGGATTTATTTATTTATTTAAACTAAACATACGTTAGCATATTTCTTGGCGCAAGACATGTTCTGACAGCTAGTTTATTTACCTGTATTTTTTTTTTCTGGATAGATCGTTGCTGTCAGCTCTTCAGGCTCACGTGATCAAGTGGCTGCTGTTTGATTCGAGGCCACAGACTAAGGATAACAAGTGCGATGTCCCTCCAGATACGTAAGTAAAACGATATTCCTTTAGGAGCTGCGTTACTCTATGCCGCGTCACATTTTGTCTTCCACGAACATTGGTTAAATCTTGTAAGTATTTTGTAAAAAAAAAATCTGAATAGATTTGAACTTCATGCAAGCTAAATAATAACAGCCGCGTAAGCGACACGTTCCGGGGTCGTTTCGTCACGGATGACCATCCGTTATACAACTGCGAGTTACCTCCGTGCCTGTAGAAGCACGTTGAGCCGTTGGTCCTGTTATTTAAACATTTGACAGTCGTTACGGGTACTCCTGGCATCAGTCTTGCCAAGAAGTATAGTCTAACCCAGTAAAGGATCGGTTGTTGAGATCAGATAGGCAGTTACTCCATGACTCGGGGTCGTCCGCCGCCTTCCATCCAGCAGGACCCGAATCGGTGCCGCGTATTGTTCCAGACGTGCCCTTACTGGACGTTGCGGGGGGACCCTACCGCTTACTCCTCCAGAGGGGCCTGAGGTGGCCCGCATACGCGGGCACTAGCCGGGGATTACGGAAGGTGTACTAGCTCTCACTATCCACGGTCAAGTGTGAGAAGGAAAACAGTGGCGATTTTTAGTCAGTAAGAGTCTGACAGACCCCTTCGCTCGCCCTAGGCGAGGAACATCCACGAGCATTATCCACCACGGCAACAAAAAAAACAAAAAACGGCAGTAACTCCATGTAAAAATACGTGTACTCAGTTCATTCCGGTTAGATAAAAAAAAAAAGTTTTTTTCATTATCATGACGCATGACGTAAGTAGTTTGAAACATACAGGAGCGCAATCCGAGCCTTGTGTTCCAAATACGACGCAAAATAGTTTGGGATATTGTTATGATACGTAAACATTATTAATAGGGTGTTTCATATTATTATAAATCGAAAATATTTCTTCTTCTTCTTCTGCCGATATTTGGAAATTCCTAGGAACTCTTGGTATCGGCAAACCGCGACATACTACTCTGTCAAGAAAGTACCGGGAAAAGATCAATAATACACAGAATGTCTGTTATTCATCCAAATTTATTTTATCACCTTCAAAGTATGCTCCTTTAGAAACGATTCACTTGCGCCAACGAATAATCCATTCATCAAAACATTTTTTAAACGCTGCTTCCGGAATTGAGTTCAGGTAGTCTATTCTGTAAGTAACCATTTCGATATCGAACTTCACCTGAGTGAGAAAGCTCACAAAGTGAACTTTATTGCACACAACATAAAGTTGTTATGTTTATACTCACCTCGGATTCCGCTGTCGAGATACGAAAATGTTGTTACAGAATAGCACTACTGTTCTCGCCGCGAATTCTCCTTTATGTCTTCTATAGATTGAAAACGGGTGCCACGAAGTGGTAATTTGAGTTTAGGAAAAAGAAAAAAGTCAGCAGGAGCCATATCTGGTGAATATGGTGTTTGCTGGATGGTATTTGTTGAGTGTTTGGTTAAAAATTCGTTCACAATGATAGCCTTGTGTGAAGGCGCATTGTCGTGGTGCAAAATCCAAAAATTTTCTTTCCACAAATCTGGCCTTTTTCGTCGAATTTGCTCTCTTAAACGCCGCATAACGCTCATATAATATTCTTTATTTACCGTTAGACCGTCCGGTAAGAATTCAGAGTGCACAACACCGCGATAGTCAAAGAAAACAGTCAACATGACTTTGACTTTTGATCGACTTTGGCGTGGTTTTTTCGGTTTCGGTTCAGTTGGAAGGCGCCACTCCGAAGCTTGTTGACTAGTTTGCATGTCAAACTCGTAAACTCACGTCTCGTCACTAGTAACAATGCGTTTCATGAATGTTGGGTCCGAACTGACTCGTTCTAGCATGTCCTCAGCGACTTTCATGCGATTGAGTTTTTGGAGAAAATTCAGATCTTTTGGGACTAGCCGAGCAGCAACATGTTTCATACCCAAATGATTAGTTAAAATGGTACGGATCGACTCGTGAGATACAGAAAGTTCGGCGGCTATCTCTCTCAGAGTTGAATGGGGATTTTCAGTCACTATTTCCTTCACTTTTGCGATGTTAACTTCAGTTGCAGACGTTGACGGCCTACCAGAGCGAGGCAAATCTTCCATCACATCTCGACCGCTTTTGAACGCTTTGAACCACTCATTAGCACGAGTTTTTGATAAAGTCGATTCACCGTTAGCCTTCTGTGACATTTTCAGTGACTCCGAACACGAAATTCCATTGGCGATGCAAAATTTAAGACAAACTCTTTGTTCGATATTTTTGACCATAATGAAATTCGCAATACACACTATATATGATATTACTAAAACCAGCACTGTATTTAATATAAATAACAGATGCAACTCAAACTCCGCGCCAAAATGGAAAACAGTTGTGCCAATCTAACAACTACAAAAAAACAAAAATTTGAATTTGGAACCATAAACAAATCATCCATTCCCGATACTTTTTTGACTGAATGTATAGACTTTCCAAATGGTATTGACTTAGACGATCTTAACTGTCATTTCTCTGTTGTATTGACTATGGATCGTCTAGCCAAACAACGTACTCTGTCTCTAGTCTCTGGTCTAACGCGTCCTCAAATTAATTATTTTCGTTTCATTCCAGTTGAATCAGGAGAGATCAGGAAAATCATTCTATCCATAAAGTCCAAAGCGGTGGGCTGTGATAATGTCACTCGTGGCATGATCCTTACTATTCTAGATCATCTCCTACCTGCCATCACCCACATTGTTAATTTTTCCCTTTTCTCCGGAGTATTCCCGTCCTTGTGGCGTAAAGCTTATGTTCGTCCACTACCGAAAGTTTCCAATCCCACTCTTCCAACCCATTTCCGCCCAATTTCTATACTTCCGTTCCTATCCAAGGCTCGAGGCCTGTGTACACAAACAGTTCTCGCACTTTGTGCATTGTAATTCCCTAATAAGCCCTCTACAATCTGGATTCAAGCCGGGGCACAGTACTATTTAAGTACAGGATAAGGGCAGGATTGGAAGACACCAAGGTAACTGTACTAGTGTTGGTCGATTTCTCAAATGCGTTCAATACCGTCAGTCACGACATCCTGTTAGTCATTCTCTCCTATGTTATGGTCTCTCCCGAAGCACTGGAGTGGTTCACCTCTTATCTTCAGGGACGTCAGCAGTCGGTTCGCGTTGGGGATTCCTCATCTTGCTGGCGTGATTTGGAAACTGGCGTTCCTCAAGGTGGCATTCTTTCTCCTCTTTTGTTTTCTATTTTTATTAATCTTATAATTTCTAAACTTCAATGTGCGTATCATCTGTATGCAGATGACCTACAGTTGTATTATCAAGGGAGGGTCGACGAATTACCTGACGTTATCAAAAAAATAAACAAAGACTTGTTAGCCATAAAAACATGGTCGGATAGCTTTGGTGTTGCTGTAAACCCTGATAAATGTCAGGCGATCATCATAGGGAGTTCTCGAAGCATCGCTAAAGTGGATGAAACAGCTTTGCCGAATGTCCTGTTCGACGGTGCGATTGTCCCGTTTAGCACTGATGTGAAGGATCTAGGTTTGCGTATTGATAGTACCTTAAACTGGCGTACACAAGTTGCTAGTGTCAGTCAGAAGGTTACGGGAACGTTGCGGGCCCTTTATCGTCTGAATTTTTTTTTACCATCAAACACGAAGACAATGCTTGTACAAGCCTTAATTTTTCCTATTATCGATTATGGCAATGTATGCTACTATGACCTGAATGCAGATCTCCTCAACAAACTTGACCGTCTTTTGAATTACTGCATTCGATTTGTTTTCAATCTACGTAAATATGATCATGTCTCTGCGCATCGGTCGCTTTTAAAGTGGTTGCCCATACGCGAGCGCAGAGAGCTAAAGGCTCTTACTACCTTGTTTTCATTTCTTGTCTCTCCCAACTCTCCCAGTTATCTAGCCCCTCACTTTCAATACATTTGCGCCAGCCCCAATCTAAATCTACGCTCATTAAACAACCGTCTCCTTCAATGTCCCACTCACCGTACTGACTTTATTCACTCTTCTTTCTTCGTACAGTCTATCTCTCTGTAGAAAGCGCTCCCTCAGGAGATCAGGATGGCCACCAACCGATTAACCTTCAAAGCCAAAGTTCGTGAACACATTCGTAAGAAGTTGGCAGTTGTATCGTCACAGCGTTAATATTTTCCAATTAGCTATTTTTATTAATTGTTTAAGTATTTCGTTTACACATTTTTCTTGTTAATTTGAGTACTTATTATAATTATATTTGTAGTGTATGTATGCTTTGTATATGTATATTATTGTTAAATTTTATAGTATTTAAATAATTTCAATCGCTTTTAATTTTTCATATTGCACCTACCACTATTCTCTGCATCACCCAAAGGTTGACTGGTAGTGAATGCCTATGGCATTAAGTCCGCTTATGTACATTCGTGCTGAAAGTGTTAAATAAAATAAAATAAAAATAAAATATAATGCACTAGTTGACCCACCCAACTTCGTCTGCGTCACAATTTTCATTACTGCGCCGCTCCTATTGGTCTTAGCGTGATGATATATGATGCCTATAGCCTTCCTCGATAAATGGGCTATCTAACACTGAAAAAATTTTTCAAATCGGTCCAGTAGTTCCTGACATTAGCGCGTTCAAGCAAACAAACAAACTCTTTAGCTTTATATATTAGTATAAGATAATGTATTGTACTTACTTATCCCAATTTTTTTTTTTTTATTATGCGCCTAGTGGTAGTTTATTTCGGGTACATTGAGTGGGCCGTCTTCGTAAGGTGACAAAAATGGCGCCGTGTATTATCTACTTTTAATCATAGAGAGATTTTTTTTTCCGAATAGATTAGAGTAGGACTGCAGCTTTCAGCCGGTTAATAAAACTCCCTTTTTATAACCTCAAAGCCCCTGGAAACAAATCAATCCGTCACCATGTCATGTTACAAGCAAAATCTAGTTACAAAACAAAATATTAATCACATGAGACGAGAACCCAATACTGCCGATAACATCAATTTTAATAATAAAAAAGGCAACAAAACAATATCATCAATCTATCACATAAAAATGTACCGAAAATATTGTTCTAGCCCAGAGGCGTTGCTATAAAAATTACAGGCGTTCCCTTTCATACTCATGTCTGGGTTCTAACAAACGATGTCAGTCTGGAACTACGCTCAAATCTGTACTGAAAAAGCGGTTATTTTGACGATCGAGATATAAAAATATTTACGTCTTATTCGATATCGAAGATTTATACTTCTGCAGATCTTTGGTAGGCTTTGGCAATATAATGTTGGGAAAAAGTGTTGGATTTATGGAGTATTTTTTTTCTAGATTTTGTATCTATTTGTTAGTACTGCGTTAGTGTTTTTCCATTAGTAATGTGTGCTAGGCAGTATGAGAAAGTGTAGCGGTGCTGTAAAAAGGTGTCATTGTTTGCTGTACAATACTGTACGAGGACTTTGCTCGGTTAGCAACCTCGCATCTCAAGTGGAAAAGCACCTTTATGCTGAAATCCTATTTCTTGAGCCTGCTGTGCCTTGTTAAGTCTTTTTTTTAATAAAAATAGAGGATCTTGTGGCTAGATAATAACAGGCGCACAGGTCGATCTTCAAGCTTAAGCAGCAACGCTTGGCAAGGTTGGTCTGTGGATGGTGACCATCTTAACATATCGAGTTTCCTCCGTGCCTCGGAAAGTACGTTTAGTCGTAGGTTTCAGCTGTCATTTGTAGATCTTTGGCAGTCGTTACGGATTGTCAGAAGCCAGTAAATCTGACTCCAGTCCTGCCAAGAAGTACCGTGTTATGAGTAACACGGAACGGGTTGTGGAGGTCTAGTAGGCAGCCGCTCAACGTAAAACAACGGTTTTCAGCTGAATCCGGTGGAGCTGAATTGGGGTGACTGGGAGCCGACCCCAATATAATTCGGAAAAAGCTAGGCAGATGATTAACAAAATAAACTTTTCGTTTGAATAACCTTTAAAACTCTTTAAAAAAATATAAATCGGCATATAAATCGTTATGCTTTTTGTGATTGATGTTTTTATTCAATAAGAACGCAGGATTTCATTCGTAGATTAAGCTTATATTGTTACAGAACTTATTACTCCATATAAAATTAATTTGGGATTACAACAATATTCAATTTAATTGGACGACCAATTGATTAACCACTAACAAATGGTTGGGTTTTTGCAAGCTTAAAATTTTAACTGACGTACATTTAAACCAAATTAATTTATTGGTAATATTGTTAAGCAGTAATAGGTACGGATTTTAATTATTTATGTAAAAGTATCTTTAAAATAACAATTAATTTAAATTATAGCTGTTTTTATTTGAATTTCTAAAAGGCTTGTGTTTAAACACCGCCCAAAAAAGTACCTGTTTTACTACCAAAAAAGTTCCAAACGGTTACCAAAACAGATAAATGGTCACCAAATAATATTCGAGAAGTAGCGCTCGCCGGCCGCTGCCGCGGCACCGCTCGCTTCGCTCGCTCGGCTCGCGCGCGGTTGGTCACAATTCTAACCTAACCTAACCTATTTTATCCAGTTTGTAACCCCAAGCCTACATTTTATGGCAATCACAGTTGAGTTGGATAGAATTTGGTGACCGTTGATCCATTTTGGTGCCTAGGCTTAGAGTCTTAAAAATATTATTTTTGGTGACCGTCTAAATTATACCCTTTCTAAAAGAGCTGTAGTAACTTCCTTCTTACAAGAAATAAATTATGACGACACTGAAAAACTACTTGCGACCTTAGTGTAATGTTACTAATGTAACAAACATAGACGAACACATATGCACACATATTGACACACACACACACACACACACACACACACACACACACACAGACACACACACACACACACAGACACACACACACACTACCATGCACAACACACTCACACTTTTACGCTCACAAACACACATAAACACAATCATAGTAACTATAACTTTTGGATAATAATTATGTTCGGGTTTACCCATCAATGTACAATCCGAAATGTTATTTACGTAATGCTGATTTATATGTAAAAGGCGGAGTCCTGGTGTCCTGAAACACAGGCTTGCAGCTTAGCTCAGGCACCAGTCTCCCACAATGATAAATTGTAATCATAACATTTAATTGATGTACCTATTGTATTATATTGTGGTGAGAAATAAACATATTATTATTATTAACATAAAGGTCTTATCTCAGCGGAATCCAAAGTGAGTATAAACATACTCACTTTGGATTCTGTCGAGACTCGAAAATGTTGTTACAGAATAGCACTACTGGTAGAGAATAAAAATAAATTTGATGCTAAATATAGGTAAATCTTTGACCATTCGTGCTGGCCTGGCGTGGTATGTTTTTTGTCCGTGGTATTTCCAAACAAACATTTATTCCTAGTTTATGTTTTCACCGACGCAAACGTGCGCCTTCCAAAAATACGTTCAAGAGAAATAATTCCTAGAATTAAATTATCCAGAAAAATACCGGAAAATTATCGTTCATCAGAATAATCCAAAAATTCCCTGCGCAAAGGCATACAGCATAGCTTCAAAATGCCGATCATAATTCTCGAGAACGCCACGTGTTTCGGCATAAATCCGCACTATGCATCGCCGAACAATATTTTAGTTCAAATGGTCGATTTTATGGTCTCACCATCGCTGTATATTTCAAATACACGGTATGTTAATGGTGGTGGAGGATATTTTATTGTAATTGTATGTTGTTTTAGGGATTTAAGAATAATTTCGGGAAAATATGGGTGGATTGTATGTTTTTTCTATTATGTATTTATTTATATAAATCGTACACCTAAGACTACCTGCAGTACTGTCTTTCCATTATCTTTGCAATCCATCCAAGGTTGTCTTGAAAAGATCGCTTTTAGCGATAAGGCCGCCCATTGTGTCACCCTATGTAATGTTTTCTTCATCTATCTTTTCTGTAACTTATATGGTGTACATATAAAGAGTATTCTATTCTATTCTATTCTTATAAATTGTCATCATGATGATGGCTATTTAAAGCATATCGTCATATCAGCCGAAAGACGTCCATTGCTGAACATAAGCCTCCCCCAAGTGTCACAACAACCACTCCTGTGTATCTTGCATCCATCGGCTATCCCCGACCCTCACCAGGTCATCATATCGGTCATCATAAGTAAATAAATAAATCGCGGTCAGCGGTTCTAAGTAATATTTGGCATTAGTTGACGAACATCACTTAAGCACAAAGAAACATCCATCAAATATTTTAACTAAAACTTATCTTTTTGGTCAAATTTTCTCGGTCACGTAACACTGTAGGATCCAATACCGGAATATTTTTATTCGTTTAAGTTTCCTGGACCCAGGCTTACTATACCAGCTTCCAGACAAAAATTCAATCTCCTTTATTGCAACTAAAACTGGAATAATTTTAACACCACAATACAAAATATTTTACAATTACGTATATCTTAAAACGTTTGAAAGAAGTTCAGAGAGCGAATTATACTAACTTTTAAAAGCAACATTTGCATTACATTTGCAATCTGAAAATGAAAAGATAGCCTCAATTTCCCTACATTTATAACAGATTTCGAATGAGATTGAAATGCGAAAAATAGTAGAATTAGCACTCAGGACTCAACTTTCATAAAAAGTTAAACAGGCATGAACTGATTTTTATTTAATAAGACTAACAAAACAATATTCCGTCTTAAATAATTACGAAATATATCAAAATAATTTGTTATCAAAGTCGGATTACACTAGACTACAAATATTATAATTTATTGTAATCGCTACAGGATCTATTGAGAATTTATCATCTCGTCTCACAGACGCAAATCTGTTTTGATTAATCATTTTACTTGATCAAAACTTTTATTATAGCTTATGATTATAAAAAGGTTCGTGAAAAATGTTGAACATTAAATAAATTGTGTAAAAAATTTCGTATTTTCGATAATGGCATCATATTTTTCTCTTTATTTTTATGTTACGGTTTACAATATCTACTACATTTATATAATCTGTAATTTCAAAGCTGGATAATGGCCTTTGCGACAAATTCCCAAACGTTCTCACATTTTTAGCAATAGTAACAAATTTTGCAGAGAGATTTATTGAATACTAGTTGACCCACGCAACTTCTTTTGCGTCACAATTTTCATCACTGCTCCGCTCCTATTGGTCTAAGTGTGATGGTATATAGCCTTCCTCGATAAATGGGCTATCTAACACTGAAAAAATTAAAAAAAAAATCAAATCGGACCAGTAGATCCTGAGATTAGCGCGTTCAAGTAAACAAACAAACTCTTCAGCTTTATATATTAGTATAAATTTATTTGCTCGCGTTTGACTGATGAAAAATAATGATGTGGTCGACGAAAGACTACAGTTGCCTTAAAGTAAGCCTGTTGACCAGGCAGAGCACCATTATTCCGGAACATACTAACCATAACAATTCAAAGGCATTGGAAGTAAATTCCTAATCCACATCGACATCAAGTGCAAGTGTACGAGTTGGAATCCCACACGAAAGGTTCCGTTCCATGAAATGGTATTTATTCAACAGTTTTTCAATTTTGTACCAAATTAATAAAGAGTGCTGTCGATCCCCAGGTTTTATACCAAATATAAAGGTTCAGACTATTAAAAAATCGCATTTTGAAGTTGGAAGCATGTCTGACTGGCTGACTGGCCTAGCTTGAGTGACTAGGTAGTGAAAACTGTTTTACATACTTTTCAGGTACCTTCGACCTTCAGAGGAGCGTCAGGAAGAAGCTCTCTGGCGTGCCTGCAGCGAAGTTATCTGGCGATGTGGAGGTGGAGGAAGCACCGGCCAAGCTGCAGCGGAACCTAAGGCTCTGGTCGCTCTGCCCAGTGAGAATAACTATGTCCAGCATAGCTCAGCGTACTACCAAGATGGAGTCACTGAGAAGGTAGCATATTTCTTTTTATTGTTAGAAATTAGTCATTCTGTGGGAAAGTAAAAAAAAGTGCAAAGTAACACAAAAAAAATATATTTGTAAAAGTACAAAAATAATTTGTGTTGATCATTGAATATACTATTAAGTGATTAGTAATACACTGATCTAATAGTATCGCGTCAGGAGACAGCTAATTTTATTTACTAAGTTTTTTTTTCTTTTTCACACGTACCACGTTGCTTGAATCATTTAGTCATTGCTAACATTCTTGATGAAGTCAATTAAAACAAAAAAAAAAACAAATCAGAATCGGTTTCAACCGTTTATGAGTTTTGATGCCACAAAGATATTGAAGTACTTTTTGGCGGGGGCCCCGGGGGGTTAATATAATTAAATAACGTTATTTCAATTAACGAGAAAAGTCTTGAATACTCTTCAATTAATTAATATAAGAAAATAACACCTCTAAGAAAATTGAGTATTCTCATTTTTATAGTTTTGTTAGCGTTTGGTAACGGTTATGGCTTATTTTAATTAAATCTCCAGTGTTTACTTTATAATAATTAACAATATTCGTTTTATCAAAGAAAACGTTATTAATTAATCAAAGAGCTCTTAAATGAAATTAAAAATATAAAAGCCCATGTACAAAAACTAATATAATTTTTGGCAAAGAAAGATGGTTGCAAGATAATAATCAAATTAAAAATAAAAATATTTTAAAATAAAAAGCAGTCAAAGCCGGTTTAACGAAGTCTACAATTAATTTGACTATAAGCAGATAATGTTTCAAAGGCACTGCTCAAAAAGTGTCAGTGTTTAAAATAAACCCACCACATATTTTAAGCTTCATTTTATTTTCAGAATTTTTCATAAATGATATTCTCTTGCAAGCTGCACATTTTCGAATTCACGACTTTGGAGGATCTCCAAATATTTTTGAAGCGGTATTTATATTTGGTAAGTAAATCTATACTTGATATATCAAGTACACACAAACAAACAACCTCTTCAGTTTTATAAAACTGAAGAGGTTGTTTGTTTGAATGTGCTAATCTCTGGAACAACTAGTCGGATCTGGAAAAATGTTTTTGTTTATGATAGCTACATCCATATATGGGAACGAAAAATAAAACGAATTATGCGTCTAAGTCATGTGGATAATTTTATTGACATAGCATCACTATTATTATTGACACTATTTTTAATATTTAATTATTATTTTAAATGAATACAATTGTATTTAATTTTATTAATTGGAAATCTTAATTTTAATGATGAAATGAATGTATATTCTTATTGCGAATGACTAAATGCATTGCATGCTATGTATGTATAGACGAGATGTAAAATATTTGCACGGCGGAAATGCCGAATGTAGTAAACTGATAGATTTTAAGAACTTCTGCTACCTGTATTCTAGCAAATCAATATCATTCATTCATTCAATATTAATATATGTTTTTGACAGTTTCAAACGGAAGATGGTATTGGAGCTTTGCTGTTGCTGTATGCTTGTGTGTTGTCTAGAGGATGCGATAAGTAAGTTACTTTGAATATTTTTGTATGGGAGAATAGCCATTGGCATAGCCACCCGCCGCCATTTTGATTGCCTTATTCACTGTGCGACGCGACTTTGAAAAAAACCAGCCAAGTGCAAGTCGGACTCGCACACGATTTGTTGTTTTAACGGCAATAGAAACACACAATATTTAAAAATTTGAACTGTCTACCTATTACGGTTCTTGAGATACAGCCCGCTGACAGACAGACGGACGGACAGACGGACTTAACGGACAGCGGAAGCTTAGTAATAGGGTTCCGCTGGTTACCCTTTGGGTACTAAAATTCTAAATCACGGCCGTCTAGCTATCCCACTAAGGTTCTTTTCACTTTGTTCCAACTAGTTTCTCTTTAAGATATAATTTAAGGCGCTTTGTTAACCAGGGAGTGACCACTAAGATGATGACTAACAGAAATAAACTGAGATAAGGTTTAGATAATGGTGATAATATTGTTATCTATGTTTATTATTATTTGCTACTCCTGTATAATATTTAGCACTTTAATTGTTGCAGAGGTGATCTAATTTGCCTTCAACAAATACTAAGCAGTAACTAAGCTGTCAGTGATCAGGGTACTTTTCATTTTTCAATTGACAGCGAATGGATACATTTTTTGGTTCCAAATCATTTGTTTTTATTCGCGTTTGTACGAGTACATGTTGTTCATTTTGCAAGGTTAAGCGTACGTAATATAGAGGTAGAGAGAATAAAAACTTTGATTTATACAATTAAACCAACTAGTAGTTCAATGTATAACAAAATTATAATAGTTGGCAAATAGGCAATTAAAATAGGAAATATATCCTTTGCCGAAATATAAATGTAACGACGAAACCGAAAGACTGTTCAACAAAAATATATATTTATTATGCGCTACTTCAAAATAAATATTATAAACTCACCTACACATACATAAAAGCATTTCCATTCATGCCTTTAACCTAACTTTAATTAATTTATTGTTTAATCTTAAATAATCATTATTATCAATTTCATTTAATGAAATTCTATTTTAAATAATTATTATTATCAATTCCATTAATTGAAATAGTGTTAAATTGTAATTATTATTGTGCTATTTTTATTGTGTTACATTTATATTCTGCTAATAAATTTTGAATCAACTTTAGTATTTAAATCTTGTAGTTATTATATTGTTATATTGCAAATAACTCTGTTAATTTTTGTTGTTTGATCTGTAAGAGGAAGGCGCTGATGTTCGTCACACAGTTTAGAGTAGCACGGACGTCATCGTTTACTCTATCTTTTAAAAGTCAAACATTTTTATACTGTTTTTGAATTGGATAGATGATTTTGTACCCACCTTTCTGATAATAAACTATTATTACTACTCGTATAAATGAAACTAAGTACCATGTTGGTCAAGGGAGTTTCAAAAATACTTAATTACCTACTATTGGTTCTTTTTAGAATGAAGTTGATTTAAAGACTGTGGAACTAGATCTGTTTTAGGCCGTGAGACACACAATATTAGAATATAATAGAATACTCTTTACTATATACACCATATAAGTTACAGAAAAGATTAATGACGAAAACATTACATAGGGTAACACAATGGGCGGCCTTATCGCTAAAAGCGATCTTTGCAAGACAACCTTTGGATGGATTGTCAAGATAATGGAAAGACTGTACTGTAGGTAGTCTTAGGTGTACAATATATTTAGTAAAAAGATAAATATATACAATTATAATTATGTAACAAATAAAAAGCATAGGACCCAAGTGAAAACGATCAAAGAGAAATAATGCACTGATTTTGACCAGTGTTTTAAAAATGGATAAAGATTAAGCACGTCTTATTGACACGGGCAAGGCATAACCGCACCGCTTGAATCGTAAAAGATTTATCGTAGAAGCTGATGGAATGCATCGGCATCTCTAATCTCAAGTTTTCCGATGACCTCAAACATCTATTGTTTTAAAATTATGTCTCTTTAATTGGACTGCGGTTTGAGAACTGCGTTGTGTGTGCCAAATAAAAATGTGTTCTTTCTTTCTTTAAAACACTGCTTATTTAAATTTTAGCATAAAGAAAGACCTGGACGGTAAGATAACCCACCTAGTCTCCGCACACGTTGAGGGTTCCATCAACGTGGTGACGCTACTCCTGACGGGACGAGCTACTCCATATCTTCATAACGGAGTGCTGTATGTTGGCGATGAAGACCATTATGTGAGTATACTGTTTCCTAGTGCTGTTTTTCATCTTGCCCAGATTGTGGAACTTTTTTAAACAGTCACCGCGGCCCTGGATACCTCCTCTCTAAGCCCGAAGTCCGTAGTGCCGGCCTTGTTTACGGGCGTTTTCTACTCCGTATCACCTAAACACTAAGAGTAAATAACAACACGATTTGTCATTACCGTCAAATCGTGTTGTCATTCAGTCATAGTTCGGGTTTGGGACTAATCGTACGTTCGTATCACCATACTAAGGCCGGAACTACGGACCTCGGGCTTAGAGAGTACATATTTATCTCGTTAATTTGAGTCCTCTCTCTCTCCAATCGGTTCCTCACTGCTGCGGATCGTGACTCCGTTTGATTCCGTCAACCAGTTGTCTCCATCGGTCCCGTTCTGTAGCTTGGTGGAGTGCATCGCTGACAGGTATCGTCAACTCCTCCGCTACGTGGTCTGACCATCGCCTGGGATTTCGACCCCTAGGCCTTTTTCCCTCGATTTTGCCGGTCACTATAAGGCGTTCCAAATTATCAGTATCCCTGCGTGCAACATGACCAAAATACCGCAGTATTCGTTGTAGGCAGATTGTGGATAGCCGTCGAGTCTTTTCTATCTTCAGCTGTTTTAGAACAGATATGTTGGAACGGTGGGCCGTCCATGGTATTCTTAGCAAGCGTCGCCAGCACCACATCTCAAAAGTGTCAATTCTCCGCCTGTCTGCAGCTTTGAATGTCCACGTCTCTGCACCGTATAGAGCAATAGAGAAGACGAGCGTGCGGACCAGTTGTATGTAGATTAATTTGAGTACTTATTCAACAACATAGGTACATATACAAATCATACATAAACATGCATGATTCGTATATGTATGTTATTGTTTATTTTAATAGTATTTGAATAATTTTAATCGCTTTTAATTCTTTTTGTTGCACCTACCACTATTCTCTGCATCACCCTAAGTTTAAGAATGCCTGTGGCATTAAGTCCGTCTAAGTACATTTGTGTGCTGAAAGTGATAAATAAAGAGCATTTGAAGCAATAAGTATGGGCTTTAGTTAGTAAGATTTGTCATTTGATGATTCCTCATCCAGAAAGAAAAAGTACTATTTATCATCAATCTGTCTTGCCTGTTCCCAACTAAATTGAGGTTGGCTCCCAGTCCAAATGAATAATGTAGATAGCACAAAGGTACCACAGGTGGTGATAGAAATTAAACTGGCCTAGCGTTAGACTGAATAGGGAACATGAAATATTTCAATTTTTGCTTTAATTTGAAAGAATTCCATCTAGAATAGACCACCGCATAAATAAGAAATGAAAACACTTTGATTAATTGCCAACATTGCGTTTTTAAGCCGACAGTTTAAACTTTCGCGCGAAAACGGACGATGACGTCACTCCTGTCTCCCACTGGTCAAGAACTGTCCTAACTCAAAGACATAAGATTGCCTTTTCGTTGCCATAGCAGCAGTGACGTCACTAACCGCTGATTGTTCTTTTTTAAGATCCGTTTCACGTTACTTTAATTTATAATTTTTTGTAAAAATCGATAATTATTAACTAAAATAAAAACGTTGCAATGGCCTTTAATTTAAAATTTTATTAACATTTTAATAACAACATTGTCATAAATTCTAAGGAGCAGTGGTGGCCCGGCTGTAATGGCTGCGACTTACGAGATGTAGGTCGTAGGTTCGAACCCAGGCAGGCGCTTTACTTTGTGTAAATTATATTAATTACCACTGCTCTCAAAACAGTGAAGGAAAACATCGTGAGGAAACCGGCATATCCTAGAACCAAACATTCGAAGACATGTGACATCTACCAACCCGCGCTGGGCCAGCGTGGTGGATTATGGCCCACTCCCTCTCACTGCGAGGAGGCCTGTGTCCCAGCAGTGCGAACTTTATAGGCTATGCTACGCTACGCTTATGTTCTCATAAATTCTGTATTTGCATTTTCCCTATCTGAGTAGAATAAGAGCCCAGCTTATAGAGGTTTTAGGCATAAAGCAAAAAGTGAATCATCATCCTTATACATGAAATTCTTCAGGTACTGGTGAGTAACAGACAACGTACAGATGAAACTACGGGTCGTAGAAAGCTGACATTTGGCATTAGGTTCCTTGGAGAGTATAAGGGAGCAATTAGAGAGGATTTGGGGAAATTCTAACGGTAAAAGGAAACACCGGGATATGCGTGTACGAAGTCGTGAGCAAAAAGCTCGTACAAATTATATCTACTTTGTTTTCCACTCAAAAATAATTTTGAGAGGGAAAAAGTGCGTGAAAAACGTGTGGAAATGATTAGGGGGGGTTGAGTAACGCCTAGTGGCAGGTATAAACCTGCCACTAGTGGTAACTCAACCCTAATCATTCTTGTTTACAGGCCATGCCTCAATTTGGAATACTGGCTCGTAGTCCCGTTGGCCTCTTGGTGTGGTACGGTGGTGAAGAGAATTCCAAGAATAACATCAATAAGCAGTATCCTGGATCCAGGTTGAAGACTCCGGCTTTGCCTATTTGGGTTCGTAGAGATTTTTTATAGTTTCTTATGCAATTCATTTTGACGACACGGTCGCCGCAGTGGTTGAGCGATTGGCTGCTGCGCTGCGTGTCGCGGGTTTGAATCTCGCACAGATCAAATATTTGTATGGACTACAGATAGTTATTTTGGGTCTTGCTGTTTATGAATGTGAGTTTACCTAGGAGAAATACCTAGTGTTGGGCAACATGGATCAATTTAAAAGATATTTCACAAAGGAGGAAGCCGAACGTGTGAGAGAGAGGGAAACCTCACGCCCCAGCCGCGGCAACAGAAGAAGACGCTCCGCGCGTCGGGAGTTGCAGGGCAATTCTCGGCCACCGTAGGCGAGAGCCTGCGGACGGCGAGCAGTGGGTGGCTCGTCGTCTGATCAGAACCAGGCCCGGGTCGACAACGGCGCGCTGTGTACCACGCGCGCCTTAAAGAGCTGTCAGCAAAAAGACGGGGCCCGCTAGGGCCAGTGCCTGCTGGGGCTGCGGACTTCGTTCGAAAGAGGCACCGTACCCTGGAACGCAAAGGGCACTAGGTGAAACACTCCCTTCTGCTTCGCCCAGAGAGGGAGGAATTATTTGATGATTTCCCATCCTTAAAAAAAAATTAAAAAGGGCACTGGTGATAGCAGTTTATTGGACAATTTTGAGCATTTTTGACGGTTCTAGTGCTTATACGGTTAAAGTTTTGAGTGGAACTTAAAAATTCAAGATTTAAAGTAATTTATCTACAACACACACCTTAGTACATTATTGTCATCTTCTTGTATTCTTTTTCATCATATTAATTATTATAATTACAGGTTACCAGCTGTTCTGGACACTACGGGGTCCTCTTCAACACTAATCGTGAACTGCTTCGAAATTATCATGCTGAGAGGAGGTATCTATACTACTACTGAAGCTTATTATTATCTTCCTTCATTAAATAATCACAGCAACACAAATCCTTAAATTCGATACTCCCACAAACAGATTGCCTCGTTTACCTAAAAACCTTTCGCAATTACTCTTTATATATTTAAAAAGCTACACTGACTCTGCAATCTAAACTTAACTCTGTGTTTCTTGTTTCAAGGTTTGATATCCACTACTACACGTGTGGCGGTTGCAGCGTTTTGCTGAACGTGGATACTCGCGCCCATGATGACGTAGTTGGAACGCTGCGTAGTGACGACATCAGTGCTACGCCGCTTGAGAAATTGATACACACTAAGTATGCTATGTCACGCCTTTTAGTTATGAATGGTCAAAACAGTATGAACTGTGAACGTATAAGATCAAACGAAAGTAGCAAGGAAAGAAACCTGGGACACTACTAAGCCGTTTTAAAACTATCATGATTCTGGTATGGCACGGAGACGGAGCTATACAAGAAAATTACCTTTTTTCACAGCGAAATTATGATGGCGTTGTCGTATCGTAGTATAACCGGCCAAGTGCGAGTCGGACCTAAAACCTTAATTTTTATTATTTGTTATTATAGCGGCAATAAAAATACACAACCTGTGAAAATTTTAATCGCTTACCTATTACGGTTAGATACAGCCCTTTGACAGACGGACGGATGGACGAGCAGTGGAGGCTTAGTAATATGGTTCCGTTGGTTACCTTTCGGGTACGGAACCAACCCTAAAATCATTCTTAATATCTTCTTGACTCATAATTTTCATATATTTTGTATGGTTTTATCGTACACGACAACCTGTCATAGTTACAAGTTACTGCTCATTGAAAGATATACAATGCAACGTACTTCTAAAAACACACTGTTCATTTATATTTCCCGTAAAACTATTCGCTGACACTTGAAAAATAAACACTGCGCATACCATTTATCCTGATCCTGATAAGTACGTCATGAAGTACCCTCAAGTCTAGATTTACTTTACGGGCCTCATTTGCGCGTTCTGAGAGTAAACCATCGTGTTTATGTTTGTACTCGAGAGTATGAGTGTTTGGCATTCATGAGTAGTATCTAGTTGAGCCCGCACAAAACGTTTTGGGAACACATTCATAATGCGTACAGCTAAGGAGTGGAATTACCTGCCAGAGTCTGTGTTTCCCGATAGCTACAACCTGGGAGTCTTTAAGTCAAGAGTGAATAGGTTACTTCTAGGCAAGCGTGCTCCATCTTCGACCAAATCATCGCTTACCATCAGGTGAGATGGTGGTCAAGCGCGTGCCTACTAATAGTAAAAAAAAAAGCCGGAAATAGACCATGGCTAAATAATAGACGCTGTACGGGTCGAACTTCGAGGTTAAGCTACGCTTGCCAAAATCAATTTGTGGATGGGTGATCATCCTTTTCATATCGAGTTTACTCCGTGCTTTGGAGAACACGTTAAACCGCTGGTCACGGTTGTCATTTAATAATCTTTGACGATCGTAACAGGTGGTGAAAAACCATAAAAACTGACACCAGATTTGTCTAGGGACATCGTTTTACTCAGTTACTGGGTTGTGGAGCTCAGATAGGCTTCATGTAAAATACTGGTATTTAGCTGCTATATTTGGGAAATAACTGGACAGTTTGATTGATCGAGTTGAGAAGGCAGGAGTGATAAATAATCATATAAATTTAGTAAAATAAGGGCCAGAAATAAACCTACATCACTCGATCGTGTTAAAAGCCGAAAAAGCCGAGGTCGTGTGAAATATAAGTAAGCCTCCTTCCTTATCATAGGTACAGTAATTTTCAAAAAAATCGAAATGTTTGTGTGAGTGTGTGTGTGAGTGTTGTGTGTGTTGTGTGTGTTGTGTGTGTGTGTGTTGTGTGTGTGAGTATGTTTTCAATAAAATACTTTTAGCTTTTTCAAAAATTTAAGTTAATAGAATATTATAAATAAAATAAGGTGACTCTAATTTGTAACGAAGACAGGCAGTTCCAAACGACTGTGCAGAGCCTTGCAAATGTTTGCCATAGTGTAAATATTAAGCTTTCAGTAGTGATGCTGAAAGTCTACGTATGAAAATCCTGAGGCTCCAAAGCTTTAGTCTAAATTCTTGATAAACGCATGAAGGAGACATTAGGGCTCCGTTTGGACCTTTTGAGAGCAAATTGTTTTTTTAGAAAACGGTGCTCTACATTAACAATATTTTTTGTATCGTAGGTGCAATACAAAAATTTAACTCACATTCATAAATAGGCCAGACCCGCGACAACTATTTATAGGCCATACAAATATTAGTTCCGTACGGGAATCAAATCCACGAACACGCAGCGCAGCATTCTATACTTCAACCACTACGTCAGCCGTCTAAATGATGGTACTTTGATCAATACTTTTGCTTTTTTTAACATTTCATATTTTTTACAGATGGCAAGATGCCAAGATCACTTGGACTGGATCTACACCATACGTTGGCGAACCTGCAAAGTAAATAATTATCTACATAGTAAAAACTGTTTATTCTATTCTCTACGTTATTATGTCGTAAAAGCTTTAATAGATGTAGTTTAGTATTAAAAAAAAAGTCTAGCTGCAAATTGTATGAACACCTTTAATGTGTAGATTTATTTAAATACAGATTTGAAATTATTTCATCGTAGGTATTTTAGGCCGGACATTTTCTTGATACTTTTTAGGCTTATTTCACCGCCGGCGAGGAAGCGAGTGGCTATTGACTATTTTTCACTGAGGAAAAGGACGAAAGATATAGATCTCATGTGAGTAAAAGAGACACATACGTTCGTAGTCGATAGCTGGCTGTTCACACTGCCGGCGAGCGGCTCTTGCCTCTAGTTGATCGCTACGACAAGAACTATCGAAAATTGTACTCGCTCAGCGACACTCGCTTGGCGATGCTCGCTTGGCGATCAGAACTCACCAAAAAGCGGTAATTTATACCTATAGTACGGACCGGAGCGAGTATTGCGAGTAATCGCCACTCGCTGAAAGCCAAGCGTCAAAATAATCGAAACTTTTCACTCGCTACTCGCTGCTCGCCAACTCGTTTCGAGTTTGAAGCTTTACTCGCTTCTCGCTGATTGCCGGTGGAGAGACAAGCGCCTTAAGCTTATTACAGAAATGTAATAGCCTTGCAGACCAAAACTGGAAAAGTGTACTTTTACAAATGCCAGCAGCTTGATAGGTAAAAACAATATTGTCACATAAATAAAATCCAAAACATAGAACTAGGTAATGTTTTATGTTTAATAAACAAAAGAAAACCAGTGCAGTTACTTAAATATAATATTGCAGTTTAATATACTCGTGTTCAGGTTATTTATGTATGTAGAAAGAGAACTAATATTCTGTAGACAACAATAAAATACAAAAAAAAAATAACGCAATTTTATTTTCCCATCGGTATTTAAAATTGCTATAATTTCAGCTTTCCCCATTTATATTAAGCCAACAGTCTACCTGAAATAAATCTTTTATAAGCCTCCTCCTTACAACTCCCTAGAGATGCTATGGGATGACCTAATTATATGCGGTGTGCCCTCAAACCATGGGACGCCATAAGGGAATTGGTTTAAGCATCCTGTTCTATGCTTATAAAATCTGTGAATCATTAACATCGGTCAGTCGCTGTCGGATAAGTATGAAATCTGATGTTCAGTATATTTTGTCGAAATGTGCAAAAATTTATGTGCGAAAAACCAACCATGAACTCAATGGTTGGTTGTAGTCTTCTTCCACCTGGCGTTAATCCCGGCTATTGCCAGGGTCCGCCTTCCTACTTAGCTTCCTCCACTTTGCCCGGTCTTCAACATCCTTCTCAGTCAGGCCATTGGCTCTCATGTCAGACTTGACGACGTCCAGCCAGCGCTTGCGAGGGCGACCACGGGGCCTAGCCCCAAGAACAGCCATATTCATGCATCTCCGACCAACGTACTCCATAGGGCGGCGCATGATGTGGCCATACCATCGCAGACGACACTCTTGCAGTTTTTCCCCCACGTCACGGACACCAAGACTACCTCGGATGTAAGAGTTGCGCATGCGATCGGATCGCGTTACGCCACTCATCCACCTCAGCATCTTCATCTCCGTGACGCGAAGCTCCTGGGTGTGTCTGCTTAGTGCTGGCCAACACTCGCCCCCGTACAGTAGGACAGGCCGAATGATGCATTTATATATCTGCCCCTTGAGCTTCGGAGGCATTTTGCGGTCGCATACAACGCCCGTCACCTCGCGCCACTTCGCCCAAGCCGCGCCAATACGTGCTTGGACATCGTCGTCCACGTTGCCAGACTCGTGCAGCACGGATCCAAGGTACCTGAACGTATCGGACTTTCTGATCAGGTCCGAACCTATTCGGATGGTGTTTGTATCCGTGCTGCCACAGGACATGTACTCAGTCTTCGCCACATTTAGTCTCAGACCACCGTTTTCAAGCGTGTCCTTCCAAATGTTGACTTTGCGCTCAAGATGGGCTTTGTTCTGATTAACGAGGGCGATGTCATCGGCATACATCATTAGCCATGGAGGCTGATCTTGGATGTTTGCCGTAACTACATCGAGCACTACGTTAAACAAGAACGGGCTAAGAGCCGAGCCTTGGTGAACGCCAACAGATATTGGGAAGCCATTCGATTCGCCAACAGCGGTCTGGACAGAGGACACGGAATCGCGGTACATGTCTCTGATAATGTCAATATAGGCCTCGGGAACGCCCTTGAAGCGCAGTGCCCACCAGATGGACTGCCGAGGTATACAGTCGAAGGCCTTCTGCAGGTCTAAAAAGGCCATATGCAAAGCTCTCCTTCTCTCTCTGTAAGCCTCAGCCAGATTCCGTAAGGCGAACACTGCGTCCATGGTGCTGTTACTCGCCCGGAAGCCATATTGACACTCAGAGACAGCACACTCGCTACGGAGCCGTGTGTCAATGATGCGCTCGAAGAGCTTCATGGTGTGGCACATGATCTTAATACCGCGGTAGCTACCACAATCCTGTACGCTACCTTTGCCTTTGTAAACAGGGATAATCAGGCTAAATCGCCACTGGTTCGGCATTTCCTTGGTGATCAGGATGCGGTTAAAAAGATCCGTCAGAAGGTCCACACCATGTGGGCCCATCGCCTTCCACACTTCAATTGGCACATTGTCAGGCCCGACCGCTTTCCGGTTCTTCATGTGGCGAAGAGCAATGCGGGTTTCGTCGGGGGAAATAGGGGAAATAAGCCCAAGGTTAGGAGGCGGTTCCGGAGGAAGGTTATGGGGATGCTGTTTGTTAGACAGCTCCGCGAAGTATGTACACCATCTCTCCTTAACAGAGGGAGCATCGTAGAGCAGCTTACCCTGGGCGTCCCTTACACAAAGACATTTGCTAATGTCCCGTGTAGCTTTCTCCCGGCCACGCGCCAGCTTAAAAATAAGCTTTTGCCCCTCCGCAGTTTCCAGCTTGTCGTATAAGGGCGCCAGACTTTTGCTGCGGGCTCTGGCTACAGCTTTTTTGCAAGCGCGCTTAGCCGCTCCATATGCCTCCCTGTCATCCGGAGAGTTGGACCCTTGCCACTGTTTAAATAAAACCTTCTTCTTCCGAGTCGCCTCCTGCACCCCGTCATCCCACCACCACGTCTCCTTTCCTATGGTGCTGCCACCACGAGAAGTGCCAAGGACGCGCTTACCCGCACCGGTGATTGCTGAATGGATCCTACTCCAGATCTCTTGAGCGGACTCATGCGGAGCACTGATCTTGAGATGCTCGACCTCCGCGATGAAGTCCGACTGCCTAGGACCATCAAGCAACCACCACTTAGTGCGGGGTTTGCGTTTCTCGGTCACTCTCTTCTTCGGTACAACCGCAAAGTCCAGGACAAGGAGGCGGTGTTGAGCCGTTAGGCTTTCGCCTGGGATGACTTTGCAGTTGGTAACCTTGCCAATGTGGCACCGTCGCACCAGCAGGTAATCTATTTGGGTTGAGTAGGCACCACCACGGTACGTAATAAGACGCTGGGGCTTCTTCTGAAAGAATGTGTTCGCGATGGCTAGGTCAGACACAGCGCAGGTGCTAAGTATATTGACTCCCTCTGCGTTTAGCTGGCCATAACCAAAACCACCGTGAACACGTCCATACTCTCCAGCAAACTGACCTACGTGACCGTTGAGATCCCCCCCAACCAAAACACCTTCGGAATTCGGGATAGCGCGTAGTACGTCCTCGAACTCATCCCAAAAGGCCTCCTTTTCAGACTCACAGCAACCAGTCTGAGGAGCATAGGCGCTGATTAGGTTCGTTACCGACCCTTCGAACAGCACCCTAACTCGCATCAACCGGTCGCTGCATCGGTCTACTTCAAGGAGTCCATCCTGAAGGTCCTTAGACAGCACCACGGCCACTCCGCTCCTACCCGCTGGTGATCCGGTGTACACTAGCCGGTACCCCTGCCCGATGTCACGTGACTTATTTCCCTTCCAGCGCGTCTCCTGAAGGAAGGCACACTGGACCCGACGCTTCGCAAGTACGTCTGCGAGTTCTTGGCAACGTCCGGTTAGGGAGCCAATGTTCCAGGTGGCAAAGCGGAACTTCTTCTTGGGTACTATCCTCTTTAGCCGTGCCCGTACTTGACACGGTAGCCCTAGCCCACTTATCGCAGGTTTAGGGCGATGTGCCTGCGCGTCGTTATGCGGCGACGCCCTAGACCGAGTACCCTTACCTAACTTGTTTCTCTCCATACATATATGACTGAAGTTGGTTTTACGTGGGGCGACCAGCCGTCTGACCCCCACAACCCTACAAGAGGGAAACCAGGTTCGCCAGAGCCTCGTCCGTTGGACAGCAGGGTGCACCGCTAGCAGGTGAGGTTGGCTTGGGTCTTTAAGATGGCAACGGACCCCATACACCCCATCAATGGTTGGTTGTAGTAATTTGTTCAAAATGTGTTTAATGGTTTTTTATTATTGCTTTCAGGTTTTGTGTTACATTTGTTACACTTTGTAGATTATAATGTAGTTTTTTTTTGTGTTCATACTTATAATTATTATAAATCTGATGAGTTCTTTTTCTTTATTTGAACGCGCTTATCTGAGGAACTACCTTCTTTTCAGGGTTCCAAACAAAAAACGGAACCCTTATAGGATCACTCGGGTGTCTGTCTGTCTTTCTGTCTGTCTGTCCGTCTGTCCATCTGGCACAGTCAGTTTTCTCCGGATCCACTTGACCGATTCTGTTAAAATTTGGTACACATATGGAATTCTGTGACTCAAATACGGAAGCGTTACGTAAATTATTAAATTTTTAGTATGGGGACCACTTTTGGGAGTCAAACTAGAAAATAAAAAAAATAAAAGTTTTTTGAACAATATCTTGTGATATATCAAATGAAGCTTGCTGTGAAAGTTTCAATTATATTTTTTTCATAATTCTAAAATAAATGGTTTTGAAGTAATTTATGAAATTAGACGAAAACTGAACATCCCCCCCTCCTTATCTTTGAAACTACGGAGCCGAAAATTTTGAAAAAAATTAAGGTAGTAGATCTATAGATTTCAAGAAAATCTATAAGAATTGTATAGTATAAAAATAACATGTTAAAAAAAATGTTCGTTCGGAACCCTTTGCACGCGAGTCCGATTTGCACTTGGCCAGTTCTTGTATAATGATAGCCAAATTCATGAGGATGGCTATACAGGGTAATTGAAATAAATTCTCGAAACCTTTTCAAAATTCGAAACATTTTTTTCCATACAAAAATTATAAACTTAGTCTAAATTAGGCAGCCGACGAAAGGCTGCCGCGACTACAATACGCGAATTTTATAGACTTCAGATTAATGAGAACTAAACAAAAAAAAGTTGAGGTCAAAGTCGTAGATAAAATGTTGTCAAGATTAAGAGGTTTTTTTTATTTGTAATGGGTTTGCTCTTGACTCTAGTCTATGTCAGAGATGACAGAGACAAAGTCTACGATGGAGCGAGCCTACCCAGAAGGAGCCTGTTCACTCTAACTTTGAAGATATTAGGGTTGTAAGCTTTTGGAAACACAGACGCAGGCAGAGAGTTCCACTCCTTTGCTGTGCACATTATAAAAGACGTTTGAAAACGCTAAGTGCGAATTGGTGGAATAGCCACAACGTAGGGCCATAACGTAGGTTTTGGGTATTATTTCAATTTTCCTGTATATAGGCTGTACGGAAACGGAAAAAAAACGGGAGATTCGCGTACGAAGTCGCGGGCAAACACTAGTGTAAGATTAAGATACAATGATGTTAAATACATCGAAGTGACAATCCAATTGTCAAAGAAACTCTGTCTGCCTGTTTGTTACATCTTCGTCGTCTTAACTGCTTAACAGGTTCGATTGAAATTAGCACATGGATAGATAGATATACCTAGAGCACGTCCAAGATTACATATACATAGGATGCTTTTTATTTCCAGAACATTTTTCTTTCAAAAGATTTCTTATTTTTCACACTGACAAAGCCTTTTGCAAAAGCTTGTTTGCTGGTCACCCGTTTTTAGTTTGAAACTAGCTTTAGCCCACGACTTTGTACCCGCCGTTCAGCTGTTGGAAAGAAAGAAAGAAAGAAAAAGCGTTTATTTAATAAGTATTTAATATAATAGGATTTTTTTAACCTTATTTGTTACCTCATCCAATCACACTAAAACTTAACGCCAAAAAAAGTATCAACCTTGAAATTCTCCAACCATAAAATCTCAGAGAGGCCCAGATTCCCAAATCAATTCGGATTTAACGATATAAGTTCGTTGTTCGATCGTTATGGGGTTTGATCGATGGCTCTCATGACAAATCCGCTAATAAAAGTAATTTATCATTCGGCTGTCATTCGCAGAGGTGTCTTGTCGTTTCTGAAGGATCTCAGCTTGATTTTATCGGCAGGTGAGGTGGTGCAGTTTTTTAATGTTTTTAGAAGACTGTGGATAATTTAAGTATTTTTTATGCCGCATGGTTTTAGAATTTTGATGGAAAATGTAAAAATTTTGACCATTCTCCCCTCTTATCTTCGAAGTTCACATTGAGAAAAATAGAAGTTTATGTTAAGTTTACAGGAAAAATGAAACAATGTCTCTAAACAACCCCCTTTTTCAGAAATCACTAAAAAAACGTTACATTAGTTCCACTATCAATCACAATCAATACAATATGCACTGCAGTGTTAAAATTCTCTGATGGTAGGGAACCCTCGGTGCGCCAGTCCAACTAACTCTTGACTGGTGTTTTTTTCTTTAAATCTCATTCAAAGATTTGCTAGGGGAAACTCAACCTCGTCTTTGCACATAAAGTAGGTATTTAATTTTAAAAAAACTATGTTCTATTTTATGTTTAGTGTAATGTTAAAGATAGACCAACTGATGTGGAGATGGACGGGCCGTTTACTGCGTTATACCGAAGACAAGTGGAGTAGGATAGTCACAGAATGGTATCCCAGAGATGGTAAACGGAGAGGAGGAAGGCAAGAGGGGAGATGGGACGACGAGCTGAAACTTGCAACCGGTCCCAATTGGAGAAGGGTTGCTAGGGATAGGAAGCAATGGTATGTTAGAGGAGGCCTATGCCAAGAGGCACACTGAACTGAGAGATATTCTTTGCAACATCCATATTTGTAAACTACGTAATGAATCGTTCAGGATTAGGGACTTATTGATTGATTGATTGAAATGTTCAAGAGTTAAAAATGAAGAAGTGTGTAGTTTTTACCTAACCTACCTACCTATATGATATTTTTATTTTTTTATAATTATTTTATTAATGTTATGTGCAAATTTTTGTTGTTTCTTAATTTCAGAAAACACTCTGGTTAGCCTGCCCGAGCCGCCTATAACTTCATTTTTTTTGTATTTTTGCTGATTTGTGAAAAAGTATGATGAGAGTGTTTGAGTGTGTATGTGTGTGTACGTATGGTAGAAACCATTGCCCTGCATTGGGAAAGAAAAGTCGAGTTAAGTTAGTTTAGATTAATGTGTGCAGTAAAATCTTTCAAGTAAATTCAGTCGGTTACGAAGAAACTTTATTGACTATGTTTATTAACAGTGGCAACAACAATTCACCCACAAAACTTTCGCCTCCACCTGCACCAAAACAAACCAACAAGGAACCAACAAAATAAATCACACAATTCACTAGCCACGAGACAAATCACCTACAAATAACCTCCTGAACATCACGATCCCATCTGAATCGGAATATCAAACTCAAATATCTCGGAAATATCGAACAATGCCCGGCCGAGGCCACGTAGGCCAATAAATCATAGAGGCCTGCCCGAAGTGCCACGTACCCGGGTATTTGTCCATAAACCCGGGCATAACAATGGCTAATTGCCCCGGTCAACCCGGACAAGATAGGCAACAATAAAATTTTATTCGATCGTTTAAGTTTGTGAATTTATGTCGGCAAAGTTTCGCACCGGTTGACCCTGATAACGGATTTAATTTTGGCCGTTTCATGGCTTCCTCAATGGTTTTTAATCTGTGAGGTTTACGCTTGTTTTTGAGCGGGAAAGTTTTGTGCACGTAGTTTTGTAACGTGGTTTAACTTCGTGACAAAAAATTGCTTACAGTTAGGGATTTAACTGTAGAGTAAAATGTTAAATTGGGCATTCAAAGTTGAATTGATAACGTGGTAAGCGAATATCGGTTTTGGTTTCTTATTTATCTTTGTATTGAGGGCGACTTGCAATTTCACTGGCTGCTGCTAAATACCAGTATTTATAAGGAGCGGAGCAACTGCCTATCTTAATGACATATTATCAGGCTTCATTATCAGGCTTCTTACTAAAGCATGGTTTTATGTATTTTTTTACTATTGTTAGGCACACGTTTGACCACCATCTCACCTGATGGTATGGCGATGATGTGGTCGAAGATGGAGCACGCTTGCCTAGAAGTAACATTGAATAGGTTGCTTCAAGACTCCCAGGTTGTAGCTATCAGGAAACAGAAACTCTGGCAGGGAATTCCACTCTTTAGCTGTACGCATAATTAATGGGTCACCAATACGTATGAGAAGGCCCCACCAACATGAAGTAAAACAATTTACATTCTGATTTATTATTGAATCGATTTAAATGTCACTTAAATGGGATTGAATTTTCCGAAAAAATAATTGCAATGGCAGCCATTTATCATTTACATAACAGGATAAATGTACGGCTCTGCGATAAAATCGTATTTATATGGGTCAAGTGGTTTCACCTGTATTTTGGTTGGAGCAATGCAATTTGGAAGGTACGATTCCTTTATTTCATATAAATTATTTTAAATTAGCAAAATTTCCCGTTAAAATGTTGTTTAGTGGAAATATCGTAGGTAGCACTTACTATCGTACTTTTGATGTTTTGTATGCTCCGTTTGATTAAGTTATGATATTTTTAAATTTACCATTATTTTTTACTGCGGACATCGACTTAGATTTCTTGCAGGTGTCTTTGGTGGGCCGAATTATCCCAGTAGGGAAAACCTCATCCTTTTGATTTTTCAACTGGGCTTATGTTAAATAACTTTCCATCAAGTGTGCCAATTTTCAACAAATATTAAAAAAGCTGGATTTCGTAACTCAAAAGGAAAACACGGAACCCTTATCACGCACTTCGATTTCCGTATGTTTGTCTGCCTTTCTGACTAAAACATTTTTGAACTAAATACCTACAAAGTAAAGTTTGTACTTTAATCGTTTTCTTTCATTTGAGGAATATTTGATGCTTTAATATTTGATGAACTTCAAGCAGGTAATGTCTTTTACATTTATCTACATACCATTTCGTGTGGAACCATTTTTTTGCAATCAGTTCAATAAATTCACATTAATTTAATCCTCAAATTCTCCTCTACAATAACGAAGCAACAGCCCACACCCTCAGATCTCTAACAATCCTCAACTTCTCACATATACCTAACATATAATTAATGTATATTACATCCTATTTGCCTTCCAATGACTGTATTACCACAAACACATTAGGGAAACCATTAATGAATTGCTGAACAAACTGACAGAACGTATTTGATATTAGTGAAAATTGCTGCCTGTACTGTTTCACTTGTTTGATTTGTAGACCAGTTAATTGATTGTGCTTAGTGTGCAGTTTCTAGAAAATAAATGAGTGTACTAAATAATGATTGTTGTAATTAGATTCATTTTTGTGCAGCAGCAATTTAAGTGAATTATACTTCTCGTGTAATATTTGCGGTACTAGTTAGGTACACGTTTTTATGCTGGGTGAATTCTTCAAGTGGGTCTGGATGATCGAATTTGAAGTGTTATTAGCAGAGGCGGCTCGTGATATTTTTTTATGGGTGTTCACTAAAAATAAAAACGAAAACTAGAACTTACATTCATTTTATTTGTATAAAAAATCCATTCGCCGGTCTTTTTGGCGAGCGAAGACATCTATCACTTTCTTGTGAAAATTAGATATGGAATTAATTAAGCATTTCTCTATGCTTATCATACACAACGCATTGAGACGGTCTTGCGTCATAGTATTGCGCGTAAACGTTTTAATTTTATTTAACATTGAATATCAGCGCTCGCTTTCAACTGAGGTCATAGGAATAGTGCAAACAATATTTAAAAGCTTAATGCTTTCAGCAAATACAGAATCTAATGAATATTCCATAAAATATTGAAGTAAAGCAATGGCACCGTCAGCATTGTGAAAATCTTCTCTGCTATAAAATGACTAATAACTCATTTTTTAGTTTAGCTTTTTCCAGGAAATTGTATGTAGTTACCACTTTCTTAAAATCATCCTCCGGAAAGCTTTTATTGTAGTCCGCAAATCGATCTGTGTAGAACAATTTAGACGTCAATAAATGGTCTGTATGATTAAACAAAAACAACAACAAACAAAGAAACATAATAAAGAGTATTCTATTCTATTCTATTCTAAATCTTTCTTTAATCTTCACTCTTAATACGTCACATACTTCTTTTCGCATAATTGAATGATTTACGTTATCAGGTCGACGTTTTTTCTTCGGCGATGGTGGTGGAATAGCATCACGTAACTGGTTTACGACTTTTTCGAATTTGCTGACTTCATTCATTATTTTAATCGAGTCAAGTGATCGAGATTGTAAAAATTGAAACAGCATTTCACAGTGAGGCATAAGCGTCGCAAAAAATATCAGCCAATACAAAAAATTATCATTATTTAAATATGATAGGAGAGATTGAGCTAGATTATAAGTATTAGGGTCACTGTTATGCCTGTCCATTATTGCTAGCATACATTCTTTTAGAGGTTCTAAATTATCGTGGATAGTTTTCACTGTACGTGTATTATAATTCCACCTTGTCTGTGGAGCGGCAGGTATTCTTTTATGCACGATTTCATTTAAAATTTCAGATCGTTTAGGTGAACGCGTGAAAAACGATGAAAATGCATGCAAATTACAAAAGAAGCTTCGTACTGTGTGATTAATCGATGCACATTTTTCTAAAATTAAATTAAGTTGATGCGCGTAACAATGTACATAATAAGCATACGGATACATATTTCTAACAATCTTTTGGACACCGTTGGTACTTCCACCCATGACGGCAGCTCCGTCATAACTCTAACCAATTAGCTTATTTTTGTCTATATTGAAAGAATCAAGCTCTTTCATGATTTCAGCCGCTATTATTTCTGCTGTATGGCCTTTAGGCTGTATAAACTACAAAAATCTTTCATATATTTTACCTTCATGTATATATCTTATAATCAATACAAGCTGCTGGATAGTAGAACAATCAGTTGATTCGTCTGCCTGAATTGGAACAAACTCTGCATTTTTTATTTGTATCTGTATTTCAGATCTGCAAACTTCATAAATAGCATCTAGAATATCATTCTGAATGGTTTTAGACGTACCTTTAAAAACCGAGCTGCTGGATAAGTGCTGTTTCATAGCCAAATCGATCTCCAACACAAAATCAACCAAACCTCTATAAATGCCGGGATTCAAGGATGTCGTAGATTCATCATGTCCTCGTAAGGCAACTTGAAATGCACCATAAAATACCACGCAATCTATTAAACGCCGTAAAATGTATCGATTTTCATCAACTCGTTCATTGAACTCTCTAATAGATTTCCGATACGCAGAATCCAACGCCATACGAATATCTTGTCGGCCAATAGATGCCAATTACACCTCACACAGCATATGAAATCTAGATTGTGAATGTTTTTTCACTTTTATTGAAAGATGCGCTAAATCATCAACACCAGTTTCCGTCCACGCAGATTCACCACCACCGCTGGCACCAACCCCAAACAGTAGACACGGGAAACAAAATAATTTATTGCTGTCCTCACATCCACACAACCAAGGTGTTTTGGAATATTGTTCAGATTTAAAAACTCGTGTAAAACTTTTAGTTTTCGAACTACATTTCCGACTAAGTGCAATTACTGGCCGTGGCGGGCCCTTAGCTTTCAGTTCGAGACGCATTTCGAGAGTTTTTTCGCAATTTTTAATAAAAGTTACACTGTATCGTTCCATTTTATAACACAAATGTCACGCACTAACTAATTTTTAATATATTTATAATTAAAATTGCGTAATTGTCGTAAAATACCCGGCGCGCGAAACGACAATGTTTATTTATATAAGATCGGCAACAACGCATATTGCACTCAGTCACCAAAACAAAGCGGCAACGCAGCGCATGAGCGGCGCTCCAGATTCGGCTAATATCTCATACAAAATCTTCTGTCTCACGTGCTGCACTGTGTCGATATTTCTCTTTCGCACTCATTGAATAGAGCGCTAGGTATTGTACTAAACATTTTTTCAAAGGAGCGCAATCGCTGACGCTCCACTCGACTCTAAATATTATGTTAGAGAACATTTAATGTTGTGCTTCGTAGATAATAAGTTCCTAGTACTGCTTTTAAGAGTGTATGTATAGGCACAGTAGTAACGTAGTAAGTGTGTATAGTCTTAAATAAATAAAATTTATTGTGTATTTATTTACCAGCGCTCTTTAGAACGAGCCGTCTCTGGTTATTAGTAACATAAACTTAAAAAAAGTCTCCTAATTTTTATGAAGACTAATTGAATCATTAAATATTTGAATCTATATATTAATATATAAAGCTGAAGAGTTTGTTTGTTTGTTTGCTTGAACGCGCTAATCGCAGGAACTGCTGGTCCGATTTGAAAAATTATTTCAGTGTTAGTTAGCTCATTTATCGAGGAAGGCTATATATCATCACGCTAAGACCAATAGGAACGGAGAAGTAATGAAAATTGTGATGCAGACGAAGTTGCGCGGGTCAAGTTGTAAAATATTTAATGATTTAACAACCACAAACAATACAAAATTAATACTTGTGGAAGTTTGTAATTACCATATTTTCACCTGTTAGCTTGCTTCACGTTACTTAAAAGTTATATTCCATTATACCGTCTGTTTCCTAATAGCTACAATCTAGGATTCTTCAAGTCAAGAGCAAATAGGTTACTTCTAGGCAAGCGTGCTCCGTCTTGGACCACGTAGTCGGATTGTCTTGAAAAGATCGCTTTTAGCGATAAGGCCGCCCATTGTCACCCAATGTAATGTTTTGTTTATCTATATTTTCTGTAACTTATACGGTGTATATAATAAAGAGTATACTATCCTATTATATTTGCTTTCATGTGCCCATCAATATTAAAAAAAAACAAACACGTGATAATAATATCCACAGGCACATTTTTTTACTGGATATTTCAGAGTTAGTCTCGAATACCGAATCCATTTTTTCATGCTGGCATCTAACATTTCACTTCAAGTTAATCTTCGAATTACGCCTGTCTTGCATACCTATCTGCAAGCATATTTCTATGTCTAATCTCCATACGTGATCCCATTTCATACACACGATTGTGATTCATGCTGTCTCGCAACTCCTTTGACGAATTACTGTCGTGGACTTTGAAACGTCATGTGTTTCTCAAGCTAGTGTGTTCCAACACCATTGCGGAAGGCACTTCAATGAAGTCAATACTGTTGGCAGTGGTTTTTGTGCCTCCTGTTTCTATTATTTTGTAGTTGGCCAACAACATATTTTTTTTATTGGAGTGCTATCAAGTAGTTAGCTACAAATTCAAGTCATCCAAAGCGACCAATTGAAAGTGCATTATTTAAAATCTCAGATTTCTAATGTTCTTAGCAACTTTTGAAATTACTTTAAAAGTATATTATTATTAAACCCATCTATGAAATATTGAAACCAAACGCACGACTCTAATACACCGTTCCAACGTTCGTCTATCTACAGAAAGCAATCCGGACTCAATCGGATTGTTTTTCCATTCCTTCTATGCATATTTTCTCCGACGTGTTTCGCAACAGGGAAGTCCTACACTATCTAACTACCTCCCCAGACGTCTCCTCACAGAGACAGTCCGTTGCAAGTCCTTTGACAAATCACCGCAGTGGCGGACACACTTTGTTCCCAAAATGATTTACTGAGGCTCTCTCGGCACCGAATATTCGGCCTGTATTGTTCCCAGGAGTTATGATTACCATAAAACACAAAACACTGTACGGAATGGTTCGCTTTCGCGGAATAATTTCAAAATAAAATTGAGCATTTTCACGGCGTGTTTTCTCTAGGAATTATTTGATGTTCTAGTTGGAGAGACTAGGGTAGAGTTTAATAAAAAGCACCATTGTAAAAATCAATCTGGAGGACTTCATTATAATCTTTGTTAAAACTGTGACATTACCGCTTAATCAAAGCAACACTAACATTACTGATGAACGAAAGGTTCATCTTCATTATCCACAGTCTGATTGTCACCCTCTTCTGAGCATAGACCTCTTGTTCATTTAAACAGAATAACCAAAAGAACCGATTTTTAAAGCAAAGATGGTAGAACAAGGGTCATTCTATGTCTTTTGTTTTGAATGATGTATCACGTTTCATCCTGCAAGCAACTCGTCAAGGCAAGGTTTAGCGATACTTCGATAGCCAGAAATGTGATGCAACTTGCATGCAAGCTGTGAAAACGTGGTCTACTCGTAACATTAAACACAGATGCGATAGGAAATTATTATTAATCAGTTTATTTCAGGTTCAATAAAATCAATCCATAAGTTAATTACAAATTATAAAGAATAGAGAAAACAATAAATTAAATTATTAAAATTACAATTATACAGAAATCAATCAATTTTTGCCAGTGCTTTTAGCAACGACATTTCTCTGACTCTTCGAGACCACTTGTCTTCTACTTTCTCCAACTGTCGCAAATTCTTTTATGTTGTTCACATAAATGCTCAAAGCGTTCCTGCTCACTACTCTGATTTACTATTTTCTTTTGACTCAGATCTTGTTCATGCTGTCCTTGTTTCCGAAACTTTTTTGAAGCCTGCACTTTCTTCCACACAGTATTCTCTGCCCGGATACAAAATCGTGCGTAATGATAGAACGGGCAAGGGATGTGGAGGGGTTGCTATTTATCTCCGTGGTGACATCACCTACAAGATTGTAGACCAGTCTCCGAGTGTCTACTCAAAGTTTGCTGAACACTTATTTCTTGAAATAGACTTTCAGCATACTAAGTTACATTTGGGCGTCTATTATAGTCCCTCCTGTCAAATCGACTACTTTTCCTCATTTGAAACGAAATTAGAAAATCTTTCCCCACTTTATGACCACACGCTTATTCGCGGAGACTTCAATACTTGTCTGCTGAAGAGGGACTCGTGCAGCCGTAAACTCCAGTCACTTGTCTCTTCTGTCAATATGAACGCTCTTCCACTCAGTGCTACTCACAGGGCTCCTCACTCTACTCCTTCTCTCTTAGATCTCATTCTAGTTTCTGATGCTAACAAAGTAGCCACACATGGACAGCTTCCTGCTCCCTTTTCCTACCATGACCTCATCTATCTGTCTTATAAAATTCGACCTCCTAAACGCAAGGCCAAATTTCTCATTCTTCGTAGTTTTAAAAACATTAATTTGGAGCGTTTAAGAGCCGACGCTGGTGGCATTGACTGGTCTTCTGTGTTCAACTGTGGGGATGTAGATACTATGGTGTCAGTCTTCAGCGGATCTATGTTGGAGTTGTACGAGACACTTGCTCCCTTGAAAAAGGTGAAAGTGAAGCACCTTCCTGCGCCATGGTTATCCCCAGTAATAAAAAACCATATGGCCAAGCGTGACAAGGCCAAGTGGCGGTACAGGAGGCGGCCCACTGAGGAAAACTGGGATCATTATAAGAAGTTGCGTAATCGCTGTGGTCGTTTGTGTAGGAATGCAAAAAGGCGCCACATTCACAACTCAATTGAAAACTTTAATCCAACACAAGTATGGCAATTTTTAAAGTCTCTTGGCATTGGTAAATCACCTAGCAAGAGTTCCCCAGATAAAATGGACCTCAATGCATTTAATGCGCACTTTTCTAAGTCCCCTATTACACTCGATAACCTTGCTAAATCTTCCTTTCTCCATGATCTTTCTATTTTTACTTTGCCTACAAATACTTCGTTCTCGTTCCACCCAATTACTGAACTTGACATTAAGAAATGTATCCTATCCATCTCTACCAAGGCGGTAGGTGACGATGGTCTCTAGCTCCAAATGTTCGTACCTATTTTGAATGAAATACTTCCTGAAGTAAACAGAGAAAAATTTACTATATGAATAACCCATATAGTAAATTTTTCTCTCTTTACTAGTTCCTTTCCTTCAGCCTGGAAGAGAGCTCACGTTCTACCGCTTCCTAAAGTGGCTAATCCTACCACACCATCCCAGTTCCGTCCAATATCCATCCCTCCAGTCCTCTCCAAAGTCCTCGAGAGTATTGTTCAGAAGCAACTGTCTTTTTATCTGTCCTCTAATTCATTGCTAAGTCCTTACCAATCTGGTTTCAGACCTGGCCATAACACTGTAACAACCTTAGTCAATATTACTGATGACATTAGGCTGGCTATGGAGAACAAATGTCTAACAGTATTGGTTCTACTGGACTTTAGCAGTGGTTTTAACTCAGTTGACTTTGACATTCTCTTGGGTATCCTTTCCTCCCTCAATGTCTCCGCACCAGTACTTGAGTGGTTTAAATCTTATCTTCGGGGTCGCTCGCAGTCTGTTCGATCTGATGGGAGTCTCTGAGTGGTGTGATTTGGCTGCGGGTGTTCCTCAAGGTGGCGTCCTCTCTCCTCTTCTCTTCTCAGTATTTAAAAACGCTATCACTAAGGTCCTTACTTCTAACTTTCATCTCTATGCAGACGACTTGCAGCTTTATCGAAATTTTAAAGTAGGCGAACTAGCTGCGGCTGTGGCTGCCATCAACGATGACCTTGAAAATATCAACAAGTGGGCTAAATCTTTTGGACTCTTGCTTAACCCAACTAAATCTCAAGCGCTTATTGTGGGTGGCAGATACATGCTCAGTCTATTGGATCACCAGTCTCTGCCACCAGTAGTGTATGATTCAGTGCCAATTTTATACTCAAAAAGCGCTAAAAATCTAGGCGTCCATATTGATACTAACCTCTCTTGGGAGGTTCATATTGCTGATGTTAGTAAGAAGGTATTCTACACTTTTCAGTCTCTTAAACGTCTTCAAAAATTCTTACCATTTCACACAAAGGTCAGTCTTGCTCAATCGCTTCTTCTACCACTTATAGACTACGCGGATGTCTGTCTCCTAGATGCTACAGAGGTACTCCTGAACAAACTCTAGCGACTGCAGAACTTGTGCATTCGGTTTATTTTTGGTCTCCGGACCAGATTGAAGTGGCTGCCGATTCGGCGTCGGCGAGATACCCATATCTTATCCCTTCTCTATACTATCCTTCACAATCCCAATTCTCCTCAATACCTTCGTGAACGGTTTGAGTACCTCGTCCCGAGGGGCAAATCAAGTCTCTGGAACTCGCTCCCACACTCCATACGCGACAGCCCTTCTCTTGATGTCTTCAAGAGGAAAGTTAAAGAGCATTTCCTTTCGCTTTTGACATAATATACGTATATATGTATATGCATGAATATTTATAGTTATGTATTAATCTATATATTTTATATATAATAAAAAGTAATTAAATAAATGTAATCATGTGCACTGGATCCCACCCTCCATTGTCATCTTTCTCTATCACTCAAAGGTTTGCTGGGAGAAAACTCATTTCTGAGCTAAGCTCGCCTTTGTACATGAACTTTCATTACTGTGTTTTGAATAAGCTGTTTTGGTGTACAATAAAGAATTAAAGAATAAATTTAATTATTACAATTACAATTATGGGTCCTAACGAAAAGCGTACCTAACAAAAATATCGAAACTAAATAGAATAAAAGTTAAAATCGACACGAGATCGAATCCGCATAATCAATGGTAACAGATGCTTCGACCGCAAACGTATCATCAATTTTTGTTCGAATAAAAATGCTACTTTAAAAGTCTGAAGAATTTTAATTGTTTGATTTTTGCAAATTTGTATTTTTTACTTTAAGTGTGCGAAGTGTTTAATTCATTCTTGGTTTGTAAACTAGGTAGTTAAATCGATAAAAGGGCTGACTTAAACTAAGTTCAAAATCGTATCAGTAACGGACGAGATAACAACAGTTTCACTCGGAAAAATATGCCAGAATATCATTCACACAGAATTATTTTTCGTGCGTATCGTCCAATATTGTGACGCAAAAAAAGCAACAGACATTTTTGACGTGATACTTCCAAAACACAGTACAAACCATTTCATAGACTACAAAAAAATTCACTCGAAAAACTCTGAAAAAAGGCAGAAAATTCACTCCAAAACTATACGTTGGAGTGCAGCAAAACCAACTGAGCTATTCAAAATTCCGGACCGGTTTCCACAAATTGCTCATGCGTACGTCGCTTTAAAAAAAAGACTAGGTAGTATGTGGTGACGATTGAATTCTCTTAAAAACTCCAACTCCCTGTGGTGTCGTAATTTTTTATCGGTCATCCCTCGGGTACGTTTACCCCAAAAATTGGCATACGTTGCCAAAAATAGCAAAATATACGAACGATAAATGTGGAAAAACGTTAGGTGCTTATTTGGCGCGGACAATTGGCAGTGTTTTATGTTTGGCTGGCTCGATAGTGGATGTCAATGATCTCGAGTTTTCTGAAGTAGTTATGATGGAACGGACTCGTGTTTTTGAGAGAAATCATATATGGGGATTTGTTCAGTTGCGATATAAATCGAAACGATCTTTAACTTGAATGAAGGAAGTACAATTAAACAATTTACTGACTCACAGCCGTGTGATAGTCACGTTTATGAAGCAAAAGGGTAAAACCACAGCCGTGGGTTATGTCATCATCATTATGATAAGCTTCCCCCATAGAGAGCCAACCATCCCGGTCTTGAGCAGTCCGCATCCATCCGCTGCCAGTCACCTTCTTTAAATCATCGATCCATCGTGCCGCAGGGCGTCCTACACTACGTTTGCCCATACGCGGTCTCCACTCTAACACATGTCTGCTCCATCGATCATCTGTCCGTGGGATATGTAGTTATCATCATCATCATATCATCCGAAAGACGTCCACTGCTGGACATAGGCCGCCCCCAAGCGTCGCCACAACGACCGGCCCTGCGCGTCTCGCATCCATCGGCTACCCGCGACCTTCACCAGGTCATCGGTCCACCTTGTGGAGGCCTTCCAAAGTTGCGTATGTAGATTCACTTAATATAATTTTGATCTACACACTGCCCCATAGAAAATTTTTAAATTTAAGTTGCCAAGTTGAAACAAACTCTAAGGAATTTGAATTTAACACTAAGATTCAAGTAAGATAAGTAAGATATTGAGTAGCTACTAACAACTATAAATTTTCTCTAAAAGCATTTAAAGAAGGTTGTGCATGACAGGAGTTATGGTTTAAGAAACTTCGAGAGAATTTGGTGAGCCAAGCTGTTATAGAGAACTTAGCATTCTGTTACATTTTAGTTTTTGGAGAGAAATTATTTTACCTGCCTATTACCGCTGCAATATAGGGTAAATACTTTTTCTTAAGAACAGAGGGTACGAGCGTTATAATCTCTAAAAGTATACGCAATTCTTTGTACTCTTTCGCTGCCAGAAATCATAAAGTTTCCTGTTGTTAAATTTTTATTAATTTTACAATCGCATTTACAAAAAACGGCTTACAGAAAATACATTCAACACTGATTGCCACAAATGAGATGTTAATTTTATTCCTGATTTCAATTCACATTGTATTGTTGAAACAATGGTTCCACTGCACCAGCTGATTTCATATCCGAATGTGAGCGGTAAAAAAAAAAGAAAATGCGTTTTTATTTATAATTTCATTTTGTACGTTTATTTGGTTTTATAATTTCGTGTGGGGATGAAGTCATTTATAAAGTTTTAATCATCTGCCTGTATTGTGTCAACGTGTCATCGTGTAAAGTTAGGTAAGGTGAACACATAGTGAGTTTATCAATGGGGCCAAAAACTGTTATAGTGGCGCTAGTAGCGCACATAACAATAACACAGCAGTTTTTATTTTAAAAACTGCTCTGTTATTGGTGTATTAAAAATGATTACTTTCAGTTTGATTAAATCATAAAAAAATATTTCTTCTTATTGTACGAACCCAAATCTACCTGCATCACATAACCTATAATGTAAAATAATGCAAATTCGATTTTATAAACCTTGAAGTAAACAGACTGCCCAAAACACAAACAAACAAACGAACAAATTAATCTTAAATTCTACAATCATAGACTAGTCTAGTATAGTTGTGTATTAGTTTATTAATTTGAGTATATATTATAGTATTTTATTGTATTTATAGTTTATATATATATGTTTATATATATTTATATATATATCTTTGTATTAATTTAAATATTAATCGCGTTTCTGTTTTTTTTTTTCACAATTTGCACCTACTAGTATTATTCTCTGCATCACCCAAAGGTTGACTGGTAGAAAATGCCTCAGGCATTAAGTCCGCCTCTGTACATCTGTGTGCGTAAAGTGTTAAATAAATAAATAAATAAATAAATAAATAATAGCACAGTGTATATCTCACTTTAACTGCTTCCGTGGTCGAGTGGTTTAGGTATTTGCTTTGTGACCCGGTGGTCGTGGGTTCGATTCCCACGGGAAGCATACTTTGTAAAGATTTTTCTAGTTTGGCTAGAACATTGCAGGCTTGAATCGCCTGATTGTCTGGTAAAAAGATGATTTCATGCTTCAAAATGCACGTATTAGCCAGTGGTCCCGGCCGTCAAATGGCGGTCGTCAAATAAACCATGTCAGAGGCCTTTGAGGCGGTTTAGAAAATTTGACACTAGGGTGTGTGGGGTCGTTTGAATTTTATTCTTCTTCTTCTTCTTCTATACTGCCCACACGATAAGAAGAAGATCTCCTAAACAACCTTGCACATTTATAGTACAGTTTGATAGGTACGTACTTATTTAGTTCAGGGAGCATTCTATCCTATTTTAAAGTGGGTGACAGACGTGCGAGCTAGTATGCGTACTTGTGGCTCCACGAGCTTTTTCGCTTAAAGGGTTCTTTTAGTGGTGGCGCCATCTGAGATCAGCTTTCACTTGCCAACCCCAGAATGACTGATATTAACAGAATCGACTAGCTGTTCCAGGTAGGAGCTCGTGGCTAGATAATAACAGCCGCACGGGTCGTTCTTCAAGGTTAAGCAACGCTTGCCAAAGTTGGTCTGTGAATGGGTGACCATCCTAACATAGCGAGTTTCTTCCGTGCCTCGGAAAGCACGTTAAGCCGTTGGTCCCGGTTGTCATTTGTAGATCTTTGGCAGTCGTTACGGATAGTCCGAAGCCAGTAAATCTGACTCCAGTCTTGCCATGAATTACCGTGTTACCCAATTACTGGGTTGTGGAGGTCTGGTAGGCAGCCGCTCCGCGTGAAATACTGGTATTCAGCTGAATCCGGTTTAACTGGAAGCCGACCCCAACATAGTTGGGAAAAGGCTAGGCAGATGATGATGACTAGCTGTTCCAGCTGAAGTGAACATAAAGTGAACTGCCAATTTAAGTAACACGGTGAAATGTTTACTACTTTACAGTAAATAAACTGCAGTGCGATACTTCGCACAGCAATTTACTTGATGATTCACTGTGAAATCGAGTTATAGAGTTAAAGGTAACTTTGAATGCATCCAATGCCCGTAGATAGTTGCATTTTGTTGACCCTAATGATTCAATTTACTCAACCAATCGAATTCCTTTGCTGGAGATTGTAATTTATCAATTTTCTCACAGCAATACGGTTCTTTGGCTTTAGCCATGGTCATATAGACTTCTCGTAACTTGATTTTAAATTAGTCTTGTTGTAGGTCTAATAGAAACAAAGTTTTATTAAATATTATTGCTTACCATGAGAGGTGAGATAGTGGTCAGTGGTCAGTGGTCAGTGGTGCCGATCAATACTAAAAAAAAGCTATTAAGCTTATCAAACCAGGCGGGCATTGTAACTACTGGTTTGTTTCAAATAAATCATAAATAAATTTCTAGAATTCATTATGAGTAATTAATAAAATTATTGTATGAATTTAAGCTTCAATAATTTGAGGTTATAATGAGGTTAATACTGTTGATTATGGAAAATCAGAGTATAATTTATTGTAGTACATTAATCAATAACGCGTTTGGAATTAAATATTTTCTTTTATCCACTTAAATGCACATACATAATATACATTTTTAATTATTTGAATAAAACCATTTCAATATAATAAAAAAATGTAGCCAATCAGTATCGGGAACGGGGTCCAAGCTAGGTCAAGGCTCCCAAGAGAGCGGAACTTTCGAACAGGCTATATCTAAAAGAAATGCTTCTTTATTCAAAACTTTGGTCCAGCAGCCTAAAAAAACCTCTTAAGCTTGCAAAAATTTTAGATATACATTTACATATTTGAGTTTTTGCGAGAAGCCATTTTCCTGTTTACTCCTCTGCATACTACCCGTTTCTTTAATGGCTACTTACCAAAAACTTCCGCCACCTCAGACACCCATCAGATGTTTCTCTCATCATTCCTTCAACAGCACGGCCGCAACGCAAAAGGGCGAAGCCACTACATCAATTACAAAATGTCTGACACTAAATCGCGTTACCGTGAACAAGGTTTTGTATTCAAACTTTAGCAATTACGTTAGTCAGGATTAAAGTTAAGTTGCGAACTTTCAAAACGGGACGGATGGTTACCGTCGTATTGTTCACGGGCGTGGAGGAATGTGAGCTTGTTCGGCGAGCACTTTAGTTCGATTGACCGTTATCATCACCATCATTATTTGAGGTAGACTGGACTCTCCCACCGGTAAATATGCCTTGTTTCCATACTGCCTTGCTTCTTAGATCAGTGCGTCCCAGGATTTTACCACAATTTGTTGATATTGACACAACGCAATTCTGAACGCCCTAGATTCTATGGATCACCTTTGGCCACCATTCTGTCAATAACTTTTTTTTAGTGGGCATCTCCGCGTCTCGCCTTTGACTAGCAAAATTGAGTTGTATAATTATCGTCTTGACTTGAAATAACTATCTGGATTTTGACACGTGAAGAACCCACATTGACTAGTCAATTAAAAATACAGGGTGTCACTGCCATCTATAGTGTAATTGTTTCCTGTCTAATACTTTAATTATGGCAATTATTCCTGAATTTAAACTAGATATCGTGTTGAAAATAAACGTTTATAATCGCCAGTTTAAAAAAATGCAAGTATCAGAGTGTCTATCCATTTGCGCGGCGCAAGGTAGCGGAGCGGAAATACGGAAAAATTTTGACCAATGGAATTGCATAAAGTCTTCGCACCACGTGAGTTACTGACGTTTTGTGCAATTGCAATGGTTAATATTTCAGCGAAGCGAGGCAGCGGAGCGGAGAAAGGTAGAAATTTTAATGGAATTATACAAAATGTCAGTGACTCACGTGGTGCGGAAATCGGAGTCACCGGCTTTATATCTGTTGTACCATTTTCTGGGTCAGCATGGGTACGCCGGCATCCATCTTCAGGAGTCAAAATAGGTCTCCCAACATATTCGACGTTTTCTCCACCAGTAAATCCCAAGTACTTAGCCACAGATCCACAATCACACTTTGGCGAGTTTTAACACCAACTTTTGTTTGTGATCGGACAATTTATGTAAGTTCCCGTTATGAGCACTCTTGGCCATGATGGTAGAACAGTGGTTCTTGATTGTTATATTATTATTTTTATTTTAAAGAGAGTGGAAAACTTCCGAAGTGGGATGGTTGTGAGACTGTAAAATATTGATAGTGTTGTGTGTGGTTGTTGCTGCTACTCCACTTGTTAAAGTATAAATTATGCTGATGTTTTTTTTTTGTTTTATGCAACTATGAATCACATTACGACGTCATGGATTTTTACACAATGTGTAAAAAAGAAAATGTGACTTAGAAAATAAAAATTTACAACCATATTTTAACCTTCAAGCGGTCGCGCGGCGTCGAATCGACCGCGCTCGATAAGTTTTCGCTGATTACATCGAGATTTCTCGCCACAAGTATTTCTCTTTACCAGTAGCTTTTCATTAATTCACTATGCATGAAATTTAATGCATACCACTCTTCTCCGAGCCTTTGTAGTTGAATAAAATGCATTTGTTTAGGTCGCGGCGCAGGCGTCGAAACGACTACACGCGCCTGGCTCTTTCTTTTACCTTGACGAGATGACTTATTTCGAAGTAAAATACCTGAGTTGATAAAATAAACACTTTGATAGTAATTACTCGATTGCATGGAACTAATAAAAAATAAAAACATCTAAATAAAAATGAGAACACAAATCATTCTCCCAAGAGAACAAAACTTTGGTTTGGCGGGTCTGGCGTGCATAGCTGGTTTGTAATCGAACCATAGTGGGTTGTGGTTAATTTTAATTCCAAAAAATTGTTGCCTAGGTAAAAATTGATAATGTCTGAATATAGAACATAAATAATTATTATTTTACCAGTATTCTAAATTCCTGAAATCTCACATAGGTCTTTTAGGTTACGCGCGACCGCTGTCGCTACAAATACCCACGCGCCCGCTTGAAGGTTAAGACAGTTGTCTCAAACAAACTCACTGATAAAACTTGATTTTTACATTAATCTAGTGTTTCTTCCGATGGTGCTGAGTTTAGTTGTATGCAGGAAGTTTCCTTCAAAACAACATAGAATATAGAGCTTCATACAGTTTGAATCAGAATTCCGACAGAGATAACATCTATGCACTGGCGTTATCCGTTATCTGAACGCGGAAAATGACCAAGCTAATTAGTAAACTACGCACTGATCCACCCATGCTCACCAAAACCTGGACGCAAACACTTTCATTGTGCATTCAGTTAAGGTTAAAATTCTCTTCCGGAGTCTGTGTTTCCCGGTAGCTACAACCTGAGTTATTTAAGTGAAGAGTGAATAAAAATGTAACTCTTAGGCAAGCGTACTCTATCGTTGACCTGAATCAAAAAGCCAGTAAATGAAAAAAATAAATAAAAAAACCGGCCAAGTGCGAATCGGACTTGCACACGAAGAGTTCTGTACCATTTACCTTTATTTTATTTGTTGTTATAGCGGCAATAGAAATACACAATCTGTGAAAATTTCAACAGTCTACTATTACGGTTCCTGAGATACAGCCCGCTGACAGATAGACGGATGGATAGCCTGAGGCTTAGTAATAGAGTTCCGTTGAACATACCCTTTGGGAATGGAACTCTAAAAAAAAGTAGTTAAAGTTAATCGACACAAATGCACGCTCTCCTAACTTTACCTACTTACATTAATTTACAAAGCTTAAACTACTCTAATAGATAACAAGGACACTTTTACCTCAATTCCACCTGTCCTGTATACCCCTCAAGGTATACGGCAAACATCACATGTACCTCGTAATTAGTTTACGTCAATTATGACCAGCCTACATAAATTAAACAAGGCGATTATCATAAAACATTGAGGTTGACCCTTGGGAGTGACCCGCAGTCAAAGACTTTACCTTATATTGTTAACTGTGGTGCAAGGAATAGAGGCAGCGGGGTAAAATGAGCCCTATGGATTTTTTTTTCGTGTCTTAACTGTGGGTGACTGAACTTTTGTAACGCCGTCTGACGGCATTGCGTTGTTTACGTGATATCGTCATTATAGCGTAACCAGAAACCAGCCAGACTTGGCCCCACATAACCGCGATAACACGCAATATGGCCGCCAACAGCTGAGCGGACAGCAGTGAGACTTCTTCTTCTTATTATATGGGCAGTAAGGTCTATGACCCCACACACCCTACTGTCAGAGTTTCTAGACCGCCTCAAGGGCCGCTGACATGGTTTATTTGACGACCGCCATTTGGCGGCTGTTACCACCGGATTATACGTGCCTTCTGAAGCACGGAATCATCTTTTTATCAGAAAATCAGGCGATTCAAGCCTGCATTGTCCTAGCCAAACTAGAAAAAACTTTACAAAGTATGCTTCCCGTGGGAATCGAACCCACGACCACCGGGTCACAAGGCAAAGCAAGCACTTTTAACTCAATTCTAGCAGATGTAAATAATTTATGTACCATTTAAGGAACCCATACAAGATCATTATAAATCTTGTAAGCTGATTGTTGAGTTTTTTGAGTTAATGTTGGCTGTAAATATTTCTTTCGTTATTTAATTGAATAAATACTTTTCTTAATTGTGAAGACGATAACTAGTATATCTTACATGAACGCTGAGAAAATATAACGTTGATTCTGAAACAAAGACTCCAAAAGCAAGCTATGGAATTTGAATCACTCTTTGCTACTTTAGAACTTCCCAACAAAGAACTTGAAACTCGCTAACTCTTTTGCTTTAAAATTTTAATACAAAAGATATTAGCCGTACTTGTAGCGGTCTCCCGGAGGAGATCTCTCTTAATTTAGTTCAATGCTGACGGGACAACTGTTTTTGCGGGTTCATACTCAAAACGTATACGTCAGGGAAGCTCAGTAAAACGAAGATATGCTAAAACTCGGTTACCTTAGATCATAACTAAGATAGATCTTGTGGGAAACTTAAAACATTAACATTGTCCTAGCTGTTTTTATTAAATTCAAATTAAAAAGATATCACTTATTAGATAGATGTGATGATTATTGTCTTACAAATCATTAAGAGTTAACAAAAAAAAAAGGTTTGAGAATGTGCAAATAGCGTTCTTTCGTTCATATGAAAGAACGGTATTTGCAATTATTACTTAGTGAATTTTCGCTTCATGCTATTTTTCTATAGGTACATACTTATTTGCTCTTCCTAGAACTCGTATAAGACTGAATTTTGAATATTCGAAATAGAAAATACTGACTGATATTTAGTATTAGACATTCGCATGGCGTAAATAAAATATTAGGGTCCAAGCCGGGATCCAAATCTTAACGTATTTATGTGAACATTGAATACGTTTCGAAATCCAATATCCAATTTATACAAAGCTTATTTTGGTTATAACATTTTTATTCATTTATTAAAACTTGGTGCACTAGTAAAAGCACTGTACAAAGACGGAATGCCATAGGCATAGATCTTTAAAAGTTTAGTATAATCTGTCTAGGCATTGGACGTCAGTAAAGGAGTTTTTTTTTTATTGTATCAATTCAAAAAAAAAAAAACTTAATTTTTAACCAAGTTTGTTTAGATTTGACAACCAAAGAAATGTTACATCCTGTTCATCCCAAAACTCCCATTATATCCGGTCAAAATAATCATAGCTTTCACACGCTTTGTTATTGTTTCACGTAAATACTACTGAACGGATTTTTATTAAACTTTTCATTATGTGTTACAGAGAGTAAAGTCGCACACCTCTAAAGAGAGGATCCTCCGACCAGGTGGTGTTATGTTATATTCGGGCTTATGTATATGATCAAATCACACAGTAAATTCTGTTTGACGTAGTAGTTTGCTGCTAGTTGGATAGATGGCGTAGCGGTTTTTTTTGTTGCGATGTAGATTTGCTCCGTTGGTTTTTTTCTTGTGGCGGATTGATGCCGTTACACACACCTATTAAAATAACACATAGTGAAAAAAGAAACACGGGTGGAGCCGCAGGTGGTAGCTGGTCAAATAAATCACTATCGACTCGCTGCAAAACATCGACAAAATATAATTTTAATTTTTATACACGACGAAACGTCTGATTATTTAAAGTTTATTTGAGAGCAATAGTCAAACGCCATCTGTCGGAGTAATCGGTTGTCATTCGCTCTGATGCAACACCAACGGCTAGTGCGAAAAGGAACGGCGTATCGGCTCAGTTTGACTCTGGCAGGCAATCCGTTCGCATCCCGAATGAGCACTACGTTTTTTGGTGATGTGTCTAGTGATTCAGCGTTCCTTTTAATTTTGTTATAAGATTCTAATTACCTATTTCTTGTGTGAAATACGTCGTTTAATTCTCCTAGCCCGACTACCCAGCCCTTTTTTTTAAGTATGGGAAATCATCAAATGACCCCTCCTGCTCTGGGTGAAGCAGGAGGGAGTGTCAGACTCTTACTGACTAAAACCCATCCGTATTTTTCCTAGTGCAGTTTGCATTCCAGGGCTACGGTCGAACAGATTCCGCAGTCTCAGCATGCACTTGCCCTAGCGAGCCCCGTCTTCTGTGCTGACAACTCTTTGAGGCGCGCGGGGATCGCAACGTGCCGCCGACCCGAGCCTGGTTCTAATCAGATAGCGAGCTACCCAATGCTCGCCGTCCGCAGGCCCGCGCCTACGGCGGGCGGCCGGGAATCGTCCTGCGACTCCCGACGCCCACCCCTACGTCTTAGTAACATCAAATAAGGATCTAGATGATATTGTGGACTGTCCTGCGGTTTTAATAAGGCCACTTTAGCAGAATTCATAATATTAACCCTCTTTAATTTCCATCTTTATCGCTAACGTATTGGGGTAAAGGTTGATTAGAAATAACCTACGGGAAGAAATTCTCTACAAGATAGTGAAAACCGCACTAAAATCGATTACGTAGTTGAACCGGAAGGACCGATTTGGGCCGTATAGTCTTTCAATTGTCTTGCGAGCTGTGCCTGACGGGTTACTAAGCGCACAGAGGGACAGACGGCGGCAAGCGACTTTGTTTTATACTTTTTTTTTACTATATATAGGCACGCGTTTGACCACTATCTCACCTGATGGTAAGCGATGATGTGGTCGAAGATGGAGCACGCTTGCCTAGAAATAATATTTACTAAGTGATGTATGAACCACCTGTCCCTGTAAATGTTTATTTAGAGTAGGCTCAGCATACATTCTTCTTCTATACATCTAATTTGCCGTCAGCTCAATTGTCATCCTTTAAAACAATATTGAAAAAAAAGTTTTATAAAAACACTAGCACTTCGCCCGTGACTTCGTTTGCGCGCGTTTAGTTTATTTAGTATTTAACCTATGTTTTTAACAATGTAGCTTTCTAATGTCAAAATAATTTTCAAAATCGGTTGATTAGTTTTCAGTCAAATTGAAACAAACAAATAACTCTTTTTTCCTAAATATTTTCTCTAAATTCAAAGGTATAAATAAATTATAACCTATTTTTCTGGGGGAAAATTTGTGTTTCTGTTTAGTGTAGATTCAAAGGACATTTTGTAGAATAATTATTAGTAAATAATATACCTAGCCATAATGAAACCTAAAACCCACGAAGCTCCGTTCCAATTAACATTAATTAGAATTTCCGCGCCCATTAAAAAGCAAGAAGGCGCAAAGACCAAAAAACAGTACACCAAGAACAGACGAAATTTCCGTCTACCCAACAAGAATTAACAGCCCCTTACATTACGTGTATTGAGAACGTACCTGTTCTTTATCCAATTAAAGTCGAGAAACGAGATAGATTTACAAGTTAGAAAAGGATAGCATTACATGCCTATTAATTATTCAAAAGCGGCCCCCGATCGTCGAGATACGTACCCCAATTAATCTTATATTCATTGACTTCGGCAAATTGACACAGATTAGTACAATCCGCTTTATAGTACAGTTTCAAAGGGTTTGGATTGTGGAGTTCCAGTTTTTGGAGCTCACTGGCCGGGGAATTGTGTATTTATAATTGTAGGTATTAATGGTAAGTGTGCCTTTAATGTTCTATTATTAATATTTCATGTTGGAAGTCCTTTAGGTGCTGTGTAAGTAATGGCTCATTTATTTTAGGGTTTTGACCGTTTCGGTTGCAGCCTGTATTCGGTCATCGACTAGTGGAAACGGTTTTTGGTTAGCCGTATTCGGCTGCAGACCGTTTTCGGTGACTGAACTCGGCTGATTTGTTGAATCGCACCACTCTTTGTTCAATCAAAGAGCGCAGACGGTGCACGCGTCGCATGCGGTCGCTCTGAATGCGGTCGCCGAATCCGGTAAACCGACGAATGCGGTCGCCATATTTGGTGAACGACTATTTAAGTCACATACCATTCGATGTACACAGCCAAATTCGATTAATAATTTCGGTGACCGAATCCGGTCGTCGCATCAGTGACCGACTTAATAACGCACCATGACTATCTCAATTTAAGTTTTAGCTGTCGTTAAGTCACAGATTATATAAATATGCCTAATGATCAGATAGTAAATGTTTTCTGAATTTTATAATTTCATAAAATTTATTCTCTTTTTTATCTCTATGAAATTGAGAAAGATAATATGGCTTCAGGGTGAGTCAATGTTAATTGTCATGTCGACTTATAGAGATGTTTGAAAAAATTAGACATACTTACTGAGCTGACAAATACGATATAATTCCATACATAAAAACTAAAATCGCCTCTTATGTCGCTATGAGGAAACGCGTTTTCCGAACTATTATCAATCGGTTCAGTTAATATTGAACGCTAGTTTCCGCCATGGGCGACACTCGCGTGAAAATAAAAAAAAATATCCTAATGGGATAAACTCCCAAGATGAAAAGTATAAATTGTCGTATTCCAGGACATTATCTAAAAGTGTGCCAAGTTTCATCCAGATCCGTTCAGCCGTTAAGACGCGAAGAGGGTAACAAAAAAACAAACTCTGTTTTGCATTTACAATAAAGAAAGTTTAAGTAAATTAGGATAAGACAAAATGAAAAAAAACAGTGTTTATTCTCCGTGTGAAGCAGGGAAAAATCAATATTTAAGCGCTTAAGATTCAGAAGTACCAGGAGACCAGAAACATGTCGAAGTATTTCGGCTGATATTGTGAGCGGTCAAGATTTACAAGTAACAGAAAGAACAAGCTCAGCAGCGGCCAGCTTGGGGTTACCGAAAGGCTAGAGCGAGCGAATCATCGACGCCATTAACACGCTCACTATACAATGTGGTGTTTCAGCGAGCTGCTGAGATGCCAATTCAATCAGTACGATTTTTTTATTTCTCTTTCGAGCCCGCTCTAAAGTTCACGCAGACAAAGTTTCGGGCAGAATCTAGTTTTAGGATATAACGAACTATTTGACATAACATTTAAAGACTTTAAAAAAAAAACCGGCCAAGTGCGAATCTGACTCGCACACAAAGTATTCTGTACCATTAACCTTTATTTTTATTATTTGTTGGTATAGTGGCAATAGAATTATACTAATAAATAATAACAAAATTAAAACCTCTAGATTATTGTTTTATTCCACTTGTTTTTTTTTTTTTGTTTTTGTTTTATTGTTTTATATATATACATACTTAGGGGCGGTTCGGCCCGTTTATATATAAACATTTAAAAATATAAAAAAAACAGTAGCCCACCGGTATCGGGAACAGGGTCCAAGCTACCGGTGGTCAGGGCTCCTGAGAGAGGAACCTCCTTTGTTTTATTATTATTAGGGTACAAAAGAGCGTTGTTCACTTTTTCAGGGTTTTCTCAAACTGTTTAAAATCCTTTTGAAAGGTATAGCACATTAAAAATGCCCTTATTGCATAATATTTATCCGTTCAAGTCATTGCCCAATACAAGTCGTACTTATACCATTAAATAAAAGTGTAGACGTGAGAATATACGATAACGCTTTGTAAATAATGCCATCTACTGAAAAACCTGGGAATCTCTGAGAGTTCGGAAAATATATTCACCAGTTCGTAGTGAGCCTGTTTTCATTAATTTGAAGTACATACATTTTCCGCTAGAGGGTGGTCGTAGAGAGATTTGGGAAACTTTTAAGAGATGGCGTTATTGGTTGATAAAAGGACTTTATTAAATTGTATTATTATTTCTGTTTTGTTTTAGACGAGGTGTTAGTTACCGCTAAAGTATAGAACCATATTTAACCTGTCAGTCGTCGTCGGCACACGTGTGTGCCATTGGGAGTCAACGGAAATGGACGCTAAATGGCATCCCACATGCCATACCAAATCACGCAGTTTGAACTTCTATTCTTTAAAAAACGTAGTGTTAATATCCTGTGGCCCCCAATCGACCAAAAAACTATTTTAATGTGGCGTCGCGACGGCTATTGCGTCCAGATGATCACAGGTTAAAACTGGAGTATTATTGAGTATCATTTACCTCTATATTATTATTTGTACTTGTCTGTTTATGTGAAGATATTTGAATAGACTCTTTGATAAAATAATAAGGCTGAATAGTAGCTTATTTTTTTACTTTAGTGGAAAACTGGCAAATTCCATCCTATGAGATAATTTTAAACTGCATACCAATCCCCAGAATCAAGTTTTTACGCTCACATCTAAATTCCACTTCCTATTTTTATTATTCAGTGGGTCCTAGCCTAGCAACTGTGTTGTTACGCCCGGTGAGAATCAAAAGGGTTAAATCTATTACCTACACGGCGGTAAATCAGTTTAATGATTTATTGTTTCAAGTTGTATGTTGTCGCTATAGTGTTTTTACTTCTATTTTTAGGCGACTAAAAGTGCAACTATACCATTTTTATTGATGTATAACAGATTAACACATTTTTATGGTCCAACTCGTAAATAATCATTTTGCTGTCCATTTCTCTGTCTAGACCGTTTACCTCGGGAAGGCGTGGAGGTATCGAGTTGAAATGATTAAAACTATATACTGAGGAGCTCGAGGCTAAATAATAACAGCCGCACGGGTCGATCTTGAAGGTTAAGCAACGCTTGCCAAGGTTAGTCTGTGGATGGGTGACCATCTTAACATAACGAGTTTCCCCCGTGCCTCGGAAAGCACGTTAAGCCGTTGGTCCCGGCTGTCATTTGTAGATCTTTGGCAGTCGTTACGGATTGTCAGAAGCCAGTAAATCTGACTCCTGTCTTGCCAAGATGTACCGTGTTACCCAGTTAATGGGTTGTGGAGGTCTGGTAGGCAGCCGCTCCACGTAAAACACTGATATTCAGCTGAATCCGGTTTGACTGGAAGCCGACCCCAATGTAGTTGGGAAAAGGCTAGGCAGATGATGATGACTCAGGTCTACTACAGTCCCTTGAAGCTATGACAAAAATCAAAACTCTTACTTAACATAAAAAAGATACAGCCGTTAATGCCGCAAAAAACGTTATTTTAACACTCTCAAGACTTTCCTGTTGGCCTAGAACTATGAATTCTTGTTTTCTCCTACCATCCATAACCCGCCCAAGGGTCGATTAAAATTTGTTCCTACATTATTTTGCTTGAATTTTGCCCCCCTTGTCTTGAAACTGTCTGACTGTCTTGAGCAGAATATTTATAATTATATCTTTAATTTTTTAACCGACTTCTGCAAAAAGGAGGAGCTTCTATGTTCGGTTGTACGTATCTTTTCTTTTTTTTATGTATGTTTACCGGATTTCTCCGCCAATTCTGGACCGATTTTAAAAATTCTTTTTTCATTCGAAAGCCTATACTCCTGAGGTGGTCGCGTTGTCACCAAGTTAGAATCTGATGATGGGATCCCATGAAAATCGTAGGATATAAGCACATACAACGTTTCTTATAAATTTTCTAACGTAATTCAGATATTTGTGCCTGGTAATCATCATCTCATCATGCTGAGCTGATGATGGAAGGTAATAAGTCAGGATCTGATAATGGGATCCCATGAACAATGTTTGTTCAGCGTTATTTTCGCCAATTGTTAACCGATTTGGATGATTCTTTTTTTGTTTGGAATAGTATTTTGTCGTACTGATCCCATTTAAATTTGGTAAAGTTCTGATAAAGAACTTCGGAGGTAGACAACGGAACTCTTCAATAAGTGATTGCAGATGGATCGGGATTTCTGAAATCGCATGTCAGTTGAATGTTTACATAACATAACATCATGTCGGTACGCTGTGTTTGTGGTTTCACTTTTTAGTGGTACCTCCGTTCCACTAAAAAGTCAAAAAAAAAAAAAATTCGGAAGTCGGTGTTTTTGGTATTTACGTTTTTGACGACTTCCGAAATTAAAGTTATTTTTTCTTTGTAGTGTTTTGTTTTTGGAAGTCGGTTTTATATTTTTGTTAAAATGTTTTATAAAATACGAAACAACTATCATTATTTTTATTCAAACGAGCGTGCAAACACCGCTTGAAGAGCAGAAAAGCCAACTTTAAAAGTACGATAAATCTCCCATGCTTTCAGAGGATGGTCGACGGAAGCTATCCTTTGTCCACCATTGTTTAATGTTGCGGATTTGCGTCAGAATAATGCCTTTTTTCCAAAGGAAACCGGTAATTTGTGTGGGTAAGCGAAGGCCGGTTTTGAGGAAAAATTCTGAAAGTTACATTTGTAATCAAAATGAGAGGGAAATGAGGGAAACTTTTGGAGTAGGTATAAGAATCTTTGCTTCGGTATTTATGTAAATATTATAAAGATTATTGTGTCGTATCTCAGAGTATTCGTCACATACAACGGTATATTTTTAAAAAGGAAAAATAAATTTCGATTATTTTTTTCAAAATCACGTGTTAATCTTATTTTTGCTCTTTTTATCATCATCATTCACAGCCCGACTTCGCCATAGGTGAGTATAGGCTTCTCTATTTTTGTGCTAATCCTTCAGTGGCATGGTCATACATCGCAAGTGTACCGAATATAACCCAGTACACTTGGCTAGTGCTCATGATGTCATGAATTCTTCGCCATATTGTAGGTACCGGTGTTAGCGATAATAATTGTTGTAAACCATCAGAAACACTTTTCTCGATATGGCGTCAATTTATGACTTCAACGTACTGGCCAGTATATTTCGGATCGAATTAAAAGTATGGCGTAGGATTTTTTTTTTTTATTTATTTATTAAGGGCTTTGTCGCTTAGCGACCACATCGCCCAGTACAAAACACATTTTTTTTATAATACAAATCTATCTTAAGACTAACTTATACAATTGTTTAGCTTTCAATTTAAAGCAAGTATTGTGTTACAAAAACCAATATCAAAAGATTTACGGTGCCCGAGGATTCATGTCAACATGAGCGCTAGCCAGTACACTGGGTTAAATTTCGGAACACTCACCATGTATGTCATGTCCATGCCAGACCATCAAATCGCGTTAACTGGTTAACACTGACAGTTATATGTACAGACGATGCTAGCAGTTCAAGCTACGACAAACTGTCAAATTTCTTTAATACGTTAAACCTTAACTCTCAAGACAGTGATTAGGTTCAAGGTTGATTGGGAAAATTTGACGGTTTCGGGCAGTTTGATGTGTTGGCGTCTGTACCTGTGATTAATCAAACTAATAGACGCTACATCCGGTGCGTGAACAAACCATAGAGTAATAAGGATATTTTGGATAATGTGATAGGGGTACCTACACACACAGATCTAAAGACAAACTTGGTATCAGTGTGCATGCAAACTTAGCGAAGACACAAATCTAGAAGCTGCTTTTAAAATGGCATACTGATACACATAGGTTAAACTGATTAATAAAAAAGCCTGATTTCAAAAAAAAGGCAGCCGAGGGGTTTAATTATTCCACTGAACAGAGTTTTATAATCTTATTTATTTTACATTAACCCCAATTTATTGATTGCCTACTTTTGGTAAAAAATAAAGCTAGGCACAAAAACTACTATTAAAATATCAAAATAACATTTACACCGTAAAATATCTGAAAAATTTGAATATAAAATGCTTCAATACTTTCAATGATATAATAAATGCCCGCGCTGTCAACCGTTGGTGAAGAGACAGTTCGCGTGCTCACTTCACTTGCCTTAAAGACAGCGGAATACGGCGAAGAGAACACTTCACTCGTTTGAATTGTAATTTAGCTATCATGGAAGATTCAAAGTTTAAAAAAATAATTCCCTCGGGGAACGTTCGTGCGTTCTCCTCACCGTCCCTTAGGCCTTTGCCTCGGGTTTTGCGGGTAGAGGGGCGGCAGCAGCGGCGGTGGCGGCGCGGGAGCGGGACAAGCAACGTAGACCCGTTTTCGAAACCAGCGGGCAAATCGCGCGGCACTATAGCGGCACAGTGTTGTGTTTGTGGTTGTGTCGTCAAGATATTTGTTAATATTCGCGAACGAAATGTCCGAACAACGGAAAAAAAAAACAAATTTATTCTTAACGCTCGATTTATTATGGGCAAAAGAAGAATTTTTTTTTTTTTTTTACTATATATAGGCACGCGTTTGACCACTATCTCACCTGATGGTAAGTGATGATGTGGTCGAAGATGGAGCACGCTTGCCTAGAAATAGCCTATTCACTCTTGCACAACACTGCAATTCAGACGCGTGGGCGGTCACCGCTCGACTGGCGCGCACCGCTCGTTGCCCACCAACGCGCCACTGCCACGCCGCTCTTTCCAAAGCTCACTCGGAAGCTATGGAGTAGATCAGTTGTAAAAATAACGGCCAAGTGCAAGTCGGACTCGCACATGAAGGGTTCCGTACCTATGTTTTTTAATTTTTGAATATTATTTTATACGTAAATAATATTTTTTTTTTTTGCGAATATTATAGAAATACAAACTCTGTGAGCATTTAAAATGTCCATCAGTTGTCATTATTAAAATCGAGCATAAAACGCCAAAATCCACCACGACTCGTTTCTATTCTTCGTTTCTAGTATTTCTATTAATAAGATAAGATAATATTTATTTGCTTAAACATATGTCATACAAACAAGAAAATTCCGAATGGACGGTAGAGTCACTTCAGAATTTTTATATATTTGAAATGTGAATGACGTTCAAAAGTGCCTTTTAATGGCCTAATTGGAATACAGCTTGCTATTAAAACTAGAAAGACGATTGACTTATACGAGTACATTGTTGCTTTGTCTCTTTAGCTTTCCTAGCTACTGACTGTGAATGTTGGTGGTCTTACGTGCATATATCTTTTTTTTTATTTGTAGTGGGCTTTTTCTTAACTCTAGTCTATGTCAGAAATGACAGAGACAAAGTCTACGATTGAGATAACAACAATTTTTTTTTTTTTTTTTACTATAGATAGGCACGCGTTTGACCACTATCTCACCTGATGGTAAGTGATGATGTGGTCGAAGATGGAGCACGCTTGCCTAGAAATAACCTATTCACTCTTGACTTAAAGACTCCCAGGTTGTAGCTCTCGGGAAACACAGACTACCGGAACACGCAGGGAATTCCACTCCTTAGCTGTACGCATTATGAATGTGTTACCAAAACGTTTTGTGCGTATGGGTGGGATATCCACCGTGTACCGGTGGCGCATCGCCGTTCGTCTTGTGGTCCGATGATGGAACGGGCTTGGCGGAATTAAATTATGCAATTCCGTCGCACATTCCCCAAAATGCAACCGGTAAAAAACCGACAGGCTAGCAACTCGTCGTCGTTGTTCAAGATTTTGGAGCTTCGTCGCGACAAGCCTCTCATTGCCAATGATGCTCTTGGCTCGTTTCTCAATTGTCTCAAGGGCATCAAGTTGGTATCTGGCAGATCCATCCCAAAGATGAGAGCAGTAGTCCATACACGATCGAACTTGCGCTTGATAGAGTTTAAGCAGCTGTTCCGGCGTGAAGTATCGTCTCACCTTTGCCAGAATTCCCAACTTCTTTGCAGCCACTTGAGCCTTTGCCTCTATGTAAGGGCCAAAATTGAGAGTAGATGTTAATGTAACCCCAAGAAGCTCAAGTTGGTCGGTTATCGGCACGGTTTCACCGCGGAAAGATGGAGCTGGGTGGAATTGGGTCCTTTTGGCGGAAAATAGACACGCTTGGGTCTTAGCAGCATTGAACTTGACCAGATTGGCATCGCCCCAATCAGAGACCGCCTGTAGGGACACGTTCAAGCGCTCAACCATTGCCTCCCGGAGAGACCGGATCTGCGACTCACCAGCTCGTGCGTCAGATACGTATCTCTCAGCAACAGTGCTGTCGTCTGCATACCCAAAGGTACCGGGTTTAAGCAGATCATTAATATGCAGCAATAACAGTGTTGCCGAAAGCACTGAACCCTGAGGAACCCCGGCATTAATATCCAGCAGTCCAGACGAGCAGCCATCTATGACCACTCGGATAGACCGATCCCTCAGGAAGTCTGCGATCCAATCACACAAACCGGCGGGCAGACCGAAGGAAGGAAGCTTACTAATAAGGCTATCGTGCCAGATCCTGTCGAAGGCCTTCGAGATGTCAAGAGAGACCGCTAGTGCCTCCCCGTGCTTCTCTATGGCCTCACTCCAGATGTGAATGGCATACGCTAGAACTTCCCCAGTTGACCGATTTCGGCGGAACCCATATTGACGGTCACTAAGAATATCATTCGCTTCTAGGTACGCCAGGAGCTTATGATTCAGCACGCGTTCCATAGTCTTACAAAGTATTGACGTTACCGAGCTGGGTCTATAATTCGACGGGTCAGCTCGACTACCCTTCTTGGGCACGGGCTGCACGTTAGCTTGCTTCCAAGCCTTCGGCACTTTTCCAGTCTCAAACGAAAGGCAAAATAGGCGTGTCAAGATCGGAGACAGCTCAGGCGCACAAGTCTTCAGAACAATTGCTGGTATCCCGTCGGGACAACTAGCCTTGTACACATCTAGGTTACGCAGTACCCTACGGACGTCCTTCTGATGAATGCGAATGTTAGAAAAACTCGACTCGCATCCACCAGGAGAAGTAGGGGGCGTCGCGCCACCAGGATCCAGACGTGAAGAAATTAACAAACAAGTTCGCAAATTAACAAATCCGCAAACAAAGAAACAAACAAGTTCGCTTTCTCCTCAGCGGAGTGGGCCAGCGTCCCGTCGGGTCTCAGCAGTGGTGGTAGTGAGGGGCGGCAGAAGTTCGATTCGACCGACTTAGCCAGGGACCAAAAAGCCTTACTACCTGCTGGGTATGAAGCAAGTTTGTTCCCTAACGAGCGTCGACCCATGCCAGGTACGCCGCGTGCTTAAGCGCATCAGCGCGATTGCACTCGGCACCAAACCAAGGCCGAGCTTCGCCAGATTTCGCTATGTCAGAGAACGGAATGTAGTACTCCATTCCCCTCCGCAACACATCCGACACGGCGTCCGCGCACGACGAAGCATCAGTGGAAGAAAAGCAAGTAGGCTGCCAAGGGTAACATGCGAAAAAAGATCGCATGCCATCCCAATCTGCTGACCTGTATCGCCATACCCGCCGGGTGCCTCTTGGGCTAGGATCGGGCGGGGAGTAGACGGATACAGACTTCACCAGACAGTGGTCGGAACTACCCAGTGGTGAAGAAATTGACACCGAATAGCGGTCTGGATCTGTTGTGAGCAAAAGGTCCAAGCAATTGGCAGTGTGCGAATCAACATCGGGCACCCTCGTTGCTTCCTGGACCAGCTGGGTAAGATTTAACGCAAGCGCTAGCTTTCGCGTCTCTCGTCCAGCATGGTCAGTGCACTGGTATGGGAAGAGCCACTCCTGATGGTGGGCATTGAAGTCCCCCAGTAACACCAATTGGGCAGAAGGGTACCGCTGCTGAGCCGCATCCGCCGCCTCACTCAGGTGCTGTGTAAGCCCAGTTGTCTCCAAATCACCGCTGTGCGAACGGTAGACGCAGGCGTAGACAATTTTGTCTAAGCCTGTGTCCACTATAGCCCACAGCGTCGAGAACCTGGAGTCTTCAAGGTAACGGAGACGCCGATAGCAGATGTCGTCCCGGGCGTACATGCATACGCCCGCGCGTGGTCTGAAGTGGTGCTCCAGGGTAAACCCTGGGTAAGATAGGTATGACACGTCCGACGGACATCTGATCTGCGTCTCCGACAGGAACAAGAGCGCTGGTTTCTCGGTCTCAAGGTGGTGATGGACTGCAGCGAGATTTGGGTGCAGACCTCGTATGTTAGAGAGGTGCACTTTATGCGAAAGCTGCCGCCGCTGTACAGCTTTTCTCAGGAAGTGAAATGAGGTTCCATGCTGCTAACCCTCAGGCACGCCCTGACAGGACGACATCTTTGGGGTACTAGTCTGTAGACTGCGGGACGCCCTAGCCCCCCCGGGAATGACCATCGGGCCCTTTAATCTGGTCGCCAACCAGCACGATGATGCATTTCGGGATTTTTTGCCAGTTGGCGGGGTAGCCTTTCATGTGTGGCTAGCACATTACTTGGGCCCCCAACTACTTGGCGGTCGGCCAGCGGCGCACCGTGCCTCGGATCCCGCTACCCTCCGCGACTAGTCTCCCGATACGCCCACGCCAGGGCAAGCCTGGTTGGTCTGCCTGCATTGGAACAACTATTTCGACCCAACTCCTCTGAATTGGCTACACTGAGCATCGTACCGGAACGCAGCTAAGCCGCTTGGCGGTACGTCTTTGCCCAGCGGGTGGTCACAAGCCATCGGCCGAAGCCTACCACCAGTTAGTGTCACCTGATTAGCACCACCCGGGGACCACGTGTAGGGTCTAAAATTTGGGTATTCTCCTACGGACGCGGGTGACTCGGCCCCCAAAATACAATTTATTAAACAAAGGTTTATCTATACTAATATATAAAGCTGAAGAGTTTGTTTGTTTGCTTGAACGCGCTAATATCAGGAACTACTGGTCCGATTTAAAAAATATTTCACTGTTAGATAGCCCATTTATTGAGGAAGGCGCTAAGACCAATAGGAGCGGAGCAGACGAAGTTGCACGGGTCAACTAGTATTCAATATAATATAACTCCTCCCCTGGCCTTCTTTTTTTTTAAATATAAATAGGCACGCGTTTGACCACTATCTCACCTGATGGTAAGTGATGATGTGGTCGAAGATGGATGGATGGCTTGAATGGCTTCCCTGAGCTTCGGCACTGTCTGGGGACGTGGCTGACGGTTCCAAATAGCTCGCTTAAGAGCATCCCACGCGTGCTGTATTGGGTTCAAGTTAGGCAAGCCGGCAGGCTAGTCTAAGTTCTTGGAGAGCAGCATTGACTCGTGGAGCTCGATGTGCGGGCGCATTATCATCGACCAGTACAAATTGGTGTTCATGGTTTACTCGGAATAGTCTGACAATTCCATCAATAGCAACTGCTTAATACATGTCTGCTGTCATGAAGCCTCGATAAGGGATCAAAGGCGTTCTAGCTACAATCATAATACCACCCCAAAAAGACACCGATTTCCTACCCTGCTGAACTATTCCAGCGGCAATTCTTTGCCGTTCACGGTCTCCTGGTCTTCTCCAGAAATGAACACGTCGGTTATCTGGATGAGTACTGTAGTGCTATTCTGTAACACAATTTCGTTTCTCGACGGCGGAATCCGAGGTCAGTATCAAATTACGTCAAATGTAAGACCTTTATGTTGTGTGTAATAAAGCTCACTTTGTGAGGTGTGTCACTAAGATGGAGTTCGATATCGAAATCGTTATTTACAGAATAGACTAGCTAATTTGCGATTCGTCAACGAAGAGACAGTTTTGCCAAATGTTTTCTTCTTCATCTTCTTCATTTTGCCGAAGACCTAGGCCACTGCGTTCTCCATCGTTGATGTTACCGGGAATTCTGAGGCACTCGCCAAGACCTCCGTGCTTGTAATCCAGCCTGGTGTAAGCAATTCCTTTCAGAATTGCACTCAGACCATTCGATCTGAGTGCTTACTTTAAGCCCAGAGGCGGCCCGAACTTCTGTTTTTATTTTAGTAGCGTTGATTGTTTGGTCACGGGCTGCCAGCAATATAATATAGCGCTTTTGTCCAAAGTCAAAGTCAAAATGTTTATTTCAATTAGGCCATTAAACGGCACTTTTGAACGTCTTTCACATTTCAAATGTATAAAAATTCTGAAGTGACTCTACTGTCCATTCGGAAAGGTAGATTCTTATGGAGAAGAACTTTTGAGAATTCTGAATAAATCAAAACAATCAGACTTTGAGGTTTTAATTTCGTCAATAAAAACATTCGGTATGTAGCAATAACTTAGCATTTATTACTGAATGTTAGTACGACAGATGCGCGCTTCTTGACATTGAACTCTAGGAGTCGGGAGTCTTAAGGACATGCAAGGGTTTTATTAAGGATTTAGTTTTTCATTTGCGTGTGATTATAAAGTAGGTATAGCATATGTAGTACATACGCGCCAAGTGAAATTACTAACAAATGTCAAATGTTGTCATCTGTCAATTCGTCAACTGTCAGTGTCGATATTATTGCTCGTTTCAAACAGCGCTTTCAATCGAATTTTTTGATAAGGGTTATTATGGTTCCGCGACATCATAGCGGACTGTTTGTAACTAAAAATCATTATCGTATATCAAGTGTTGAGAATACTGACGCTTGTCTGTGTCAAACTCCTATTAAGAGTGCTGTTACAAAGACTTGGTTGTATGAGCTATAATACCTTTGCTTATTAAAAACCTCAAATTGCACCAAAAGTAATAGAACTATCACCGAGGATTATGACGGAAGCTAAGGACGAAAGTGAATACTTTTAAAAATGTTTTCGAAATTAAAAAGTGTCCGTTCTGTTAAAATGTAAGTACTGTATATTATTAAAAGAACTAGTAATTATAGTAAACTAGCTGACCCGGCAAACGATGTTTTGCCCCATAAATATACAAAAAAAAATCATAAAATCGGTCAAGTTCGATAACAAACATTGTGATCCGGGATTTTTATACATTAGAAAAAGATATATAGCTGTTGCATGCGACTTCTTTTGTGTGTATGTCGTATAGTGAAATGATGTCGCTAAAATAAGATTATCATCATATCAGCCGAAAGACTTCCACTGCTGGACATAGCCCCCCCCCCAAAGCATTGCCACAACGACCGGTTCTGCGCGTTTCACCCGCTACCTTCATCGGTCCACCTTGTGGGCTTTCCAACGTTGCGTCTTCCGGTACGCGGTTGCCACTCCAAAACTTTTCAGCCCCATCGACCATCTGTTCTGCGAGCAATATGCCTTGCCCACTGCCACTTTAGTTTGGAGATCCTTCGGGCTACGTCAGTAACCTTAAATAATAAAAAAAAAATATTTTTATTTCAGAAATTCTTGGGCCATAATTAATTAGATTACGAATATCATCATTCCTGATTTGATAACGCAAGAAAACTCCAGGCATTGCCTTCTCCATTGCCCTTGAGTGACTTTATGCCTTCTGAAGAGGCCCATTGTGAGCGAGCAGCATTTATTGTGACATAAGATATACGAACAGTCAACTTCTAGCATTGCTTGACCCCCTTAGAATGCAAAGCATTGGATGTATCACCTCTTCTATTTAAAAAGCTTCCTTTTTCCTATTTTTCTATTTTTTCGTAATGAGAAACGTTTTACGGATAACGCTTTTCTATACACGATGTTAAAGAAAGTTGCTAGGGTTGTTAAAACGCGATAGAGCAGACACTCTATCCAGAAGAAAAGACTACCCCTGCAACGGATAGAGTACAGTTGAGATTTCGTTATCCGCACTTAGACTCCCATTTGCGCCGTTGTGCTTAGAAGTCCTGGCTAGGTTAGCCAGCGAAGCTACGCACATAAGCTGTGCGTCCTCATCCTTCCGGGGATTTTTGTACGTCGGGTAGCCAGAATAAATTCGGCGACGCATTTCTCGGTATCGAAGCAACCTCTGTACATTGGGCTGTCAAAAACCAACCATCCCGGTCTTATGCAGTCCACGTCCATCCACTGGCAGCTACCTTTTCTAAATCATCGATCCATCGTGCTGCAGTGCCTACGCTGAAAAAATATTTTTTTTAGGGGCCAATGACCCGTAATTATACCTATTACTATTCGGAGGGTATTTATACTAGGGTTGAGAAGTCGCTTAGTTAGTCGCATGTATAGGCTGCACTGTAATTTGTAGCCCGTGACCATCTGTTGTCTTGAAGTTCAGTTGATCTCTGGAAAATTCATGGACGAATCAGTGAGAAAGGAAGAGCAGAAGTGGGTACAGGTCCAGCAGTACCGTCTCGGAAACTCTCTTCGCAAAGTTCGTCTCTGGCATCATTGCCTGGGGATTTACAGTTTCCCATGATCCACTGGAGGGTGAAACCTGAAACGTTTTTGGCCCTGAGCTGTTGCTTCACTGGGGATTGAACAGTTTAAAGCCATGCTGGAGCAATCAACCGAAATCTTATTTCAGCTACTATGACAGTTTGTTAGATACGTGTGACTTTCAACGAAGTGCCTTTGCAAAGTTTTTAGAAATTAATTATTTAAATAGAAATCGTAAAATTTAATCGGATGGTTATATAATTTTCTGCCTTTGCGTTTTCATGGAAATATTTTCCTTCTTTTTCCCAAAACCGTTTGTCAATCTTATCTATATTAATGGTCTGCCTGGTCGGTGGATTCCCCGTTCACAGAAGTAATGTATTAATGTTGAAGCAACGGACAACATAGGCTTGTCTTCTAAAATAACCTAACCATCTCTTGATTGTGGTGTATGCCATCGGCAATTTTTAACAGTATTCGTAAAATGATTCGCATTTGAATGGCCTTCTTGTTTATAATGTTTGCATTTTTCTTCTTCTCCGTCGTTGCTTCAATGCCGAAGATCGCGACCACACACGACGCGTATCCATGCGGACTTCTGCAGCGTGGACCGCTCTGTGCATACTGCCTTTAACTGCCTTCTTTATGGCGTCGGGCCATAAAAAAGGCCATAAGTTTGCATATTTGATCTTTAGTATCTATGCTAATATTATTTTGCGCTGTATAAATGGTGCTATTCTTCAAACTACTAAGTTAAGAAACTACTTTATGAATCAAGTTAATTCACAATTTATTTCGAATCGGAAACGCAAATAGAAACGATTTAAGTTGTTAGAACCCAGTTAGACATCCGTTTAACCAATCTAATTCAACTCTTTTCGCGACTCTTCTACCATGGGACTTCATCAGGCCCTAGGCCCGTAAAGATTAATTTTTGATCAACTCAAGCTAAGCTTAGCAAATGTAGCGCACGCCTGTTGACGATACAAAAAATTAGATCAAATACATAACGCCATCTATGGAATCTGAAGTTGAACTGTCTAAATATCTTTTTTTCAGACGTCAAACAGAAAATATGTTTTGATGTAATTCTCATGCTGTCTTGAGGTCAATAGATGGCATTATGGGTATCTGCATTATTATAATGTTGATTTCATGTATTTTATTTTTTATTATTTGTAATGGGTTTGCTCTTGACTCTAGTCTATGTCAAAGATGACAGAGACAAAGTCTACGATGCAGCGAGCCTACCCAGAAGGAGCCTGTTCACTCTAATTTTAGTACTAATATTAGGTAGGCGGTTAGGTATTGCCACAATACCTAACCAGTTTATGTGTAAAAGTTTTGAAATTGATGCGTTCTGTTAATTATCATTTAACATGTGGGCTATTATATTTTGGCATAGATAAATGCCAAAAATACAGTAATAACATGTTATCAATGTATAAAAATATTAGTAAAAATAAAAATGAAAGGAAATGAATAATTTAAAAATATGCACAAAATTAAAAAAAAATCATGACTTTGGATTCGAACCCACACCAAGTCGTTAGAAAGGCAGTCTCTAAACCGATGATCTATGAGTACTGTTGAAAAATGATTGAAATAGCCGATCTTATTTATGTCATGGTTTTTCGCTGCTCAGCTCCTTGAAAGTATAGTATGATAAAACATTGCTACTGTTAGACGCATAAGTATTTGCAAAGTTGTAGGTATTAAGTTGTGGTTTCTATAACAATTCCCCACTAAACTGTTTGGCAAAATGTTAAATTTAAATTTAAATGTTATTTTTAGTGCAAAATAACCTATTGTATTATTTTTTGACAATACTTTGGTGTAAAATAAAGTTCAAAAGATAAAATAAATACAAAAAAAAATAGCTGTTGCTGCCCGGGGATCGAACCTTGTGCCTGTCGTTAAAATGGTCATTTTTGAATATTGCTGATCCTCCAAAGCACACAGCGTGATAACATATAGCCTAAAACCTTCTCGTGACTAGAACGCATACAACAAAAAAAGAATTATCGAAATTGGTCCAGCCGTTCAAGCGTGATGCGATGAACAAGGGAAATAGGGATTCATTTTTATATATATAGATATATAAAAAATAAAGAAGATAGATTAGCTGACCCGACAAACGTTGTTTTGCCATATAAATAAACACAAAATTTTATAAAATTCGGTGAAGCCATTTTGGAGGAGTTCGACAACAAACACTGTGATCCGAGATTTTAATACATTAAAAGATTAGAAAAAGATAGATAGCTGCTGCACGCAACTTCGTTTGCGTGTATGTCGTATAGTAAAATGATGTCGCTAAGTAAGATTGCTGTGATAAGGTATCATCATATTAGCCGAAAGACTTCCACTGCTGTACATAGGCCTCCCCCAAGCGTTGCCACAACGACCAGTTCTGCGCGTCTCGCATCCATCGGCTACCCGCGACCTTCACCAGGTCATCTGTCCACCTTGTGGGAGGCCTTCCAACGGTACATCTTCCGATATGCAGTCGCCACTCCAGAACTTTTCGGCCCCAACGACCATCTATTCTGCGAGCAACGGGCCCTGCCCACTGCCACTTTAGTATGACGATCCTTCGGGCTAAGTAAGTAATCTTGGTTCTCTACGAATATCATCGTTCCTGATTCGATCACGCAAGGAAACTCCTAGCATTACGCTCTCATTGCCCTTTGAGTGACTTTAAGCCTTCTGATGAGGCCCATTGTGAGCGACCAGCAACCATTGTGACATAAGATATACAAACAGTCAACTTCAAGCATTGTTTGACCCCCTTAGAATGCAAGGCATTAGCTGTATCGCCTCTTCTATTCAAAACACCGACCAACCTTGGTACTTTTTCGTAATGAGAAACGTTTTAATGATAATGCTTTTCTATACACGATATTGAAGAAAGTTGCTAGGGTTGTTAACACGCAATAGAGCTACATAAAGTTGAAATGAGAAACTCTATCCAGATGAAAAGACTACCCCCGTAACGGAGAGAGTACTGTTGAGATTTTGTTATCCGCACTTAGACTCCTATTCGCGCCGTTGTGCTTAGGAGTCCTGGCAAGATAAGCCAGCGAAGCTACGCATATAGGTTTCGCTGAACGTCCTCATCGTTCCGAGGATTTTTGCACGTCGGGTAGCAAGGCCTTGTTTCCAGAATGTAGTCGACGACTGATTTCTCGGTATCGAAGGTATCTATCATTTTCTTATTTTTCCCAAAAACATTTGTCAATATTATACGTATTAATGGTCTGCTTGGTCGGTGGGCTCCCTGTTCACAGAAGTAAAGAATTAATGCTGAAGGAATGGAACAACATAGGCAATCTTCTAAAACCATCTCTTGATTGTGGTGTATGCCATCGCCAATTTTTAACAAAATTCGTAAAATAATGCGCATTTCAGTGGCCTTCTTACATCATTTTCGCATTTTTCTTCTTCTCCGTCGTTTTTTCAATGCTGAGGATCGCGACCACACACGACGCATATCCATGCGGTTTTCTGCTGCGTGGACCACTCTGTGCATGCTACCTTTAACAGCCTTCTTTAAGGCCTCGGGCCATAAAAAGTTTGCTGATATTATTTTGCGCTGTATGAATGGTGCTATTCTTCAAACTACTAAATTAAGTAACTACTTGATGAATCAAGTTAATTCTCAGTTTATTTCGGATCGGGAACGCAAATCTAAACGATTTAAGTTTTTAGAACCCAGTTACACATCCGATTAACCAATCTAATTCAACTCTTTTCGCGACTCTTCTACCATGGGACTTCGCCAGCTGCTCGCGGGTGGTATGACGTGACCCCAGGCCCTAGGCCCGTAAAGATTCATTTTTGAGCAACTCAAGTTAAGCTTAGCAAATGCAGCGCACGCCTGTTGACGATTCAAAAAATTAGATCAAATACATAACGCCATCTATGGAATCTGAAGTTGAACTGTCTAAATATTAGTTCGGAGTTTGTTTTATTTTCATTAATAAGATTTCATTCAGAACGATATTTTTAAGGTATTAAAAGAATCCCTTTTTCTCAAACGTCTTAAAAGTACCACTAATAACTAAAAATATGTTTTGATGTAATTCTCATGCTGTCTTGAGGTCAATAGATGGCATTATGTAATGTTGACTTCATGTAAATTGCCACAATATCTATCCGGTTTATGTGTAAAAGTTGTCGGTATTATTATCTACATTGGTTTTGTACTTTTGAAAGTGATGCGTTCTGTTAATTATCAATTTTAACATATGGGCCATTATATTTTGGCATAGATAAATGCCAAAAAAAATACAAAATACAGTAATAACATGTTACAAATACGAAATTCAATAATTACAATAACATGTAATTATTGAATTTTGTATTTTCAATGTATAAAAATATTAGTAAAACTAAAAAAGAAAAGAAATGAATTATTTAAAAATATGTACAAAATTCAAAAATTATTGCGACTGTTCGGATTCGAACCCACACCAAGCCTTTAGAAAGGCAGTCCTTAAACCGATGGTCAATGAGTACAGTTGAGAAATGGTTGAAATAGCCGATGTTATTTATGTCATGGTTTTTTGCTGCTCAGCTCCTTGAAAGTATAGCGTGATGATTACCATTGCTAAAGTTAGACGCATAAATATCTGCAATATTGTAATATGTTGTGGCATCTAATAACAATGATTCACTAATCTGTTTGGAAAAATGTGGATAATAAACTTAAATTTTCTTTTAAGTGCGCAAAAACCCATTTTATTATGTTTTTTTTTTTCAAAATTATGGTGTGAAAATAAAGTTTAAAAGATAAAATAAATACAAAAATAATAGCTGTTGCTGGCCGGGGATCGAACCTTGTGCCTGTCGTTAAAACGGACATTTTTGAATATTGCTCATCCTCCAAAGCACATAACGTGACCAGAACGCACACAACAAAAAAAGAATGATCGAAATCGGTCCAGCCGTTCAAGCGTGATGAGATGACCAAGGGAAATAGGGATTCATTTTTATATATATATGTAGATAGATAGATGTCACTAGCGTTTAGCTAAATATTAAGATGAATCCGAATGTTACATATTTTGCATAAATATAGGTATTCAAAATCATAATATGAAACGTTGAGCAAGCTACATATAATAACAACAGAATTTAACTGCGATTTACAAACTAATAAAGTGTTACGTGTACAGTGCAATGCAGCAAATTCCTAAACAATGACTTGTCCGGATACGGCGATGAACGAAAACTTATGTTCCCAGAGACAATGGGGTGAGCTGCAATGCAGGTTGGCACAGAATAACATCAAATACGTCCACTAATCCTGCTGAGCGTGATCCAGCAGGCTAGGTCTTAATAATATCTTTAGTATCATTAAGCGTAGTTGGTACCTTTTGCTGGGTAACGTTAAGTTTAGTAGCTTACCTTTCGGATCGCTACATGTCTGCGTCGGCTCTTTGACAATGCGTTGAAGCAATCATCAGCCTCGGACACCATGACATCCTGCAAAAGAAGAGCTGGTCTAATAACACGCCAGCATTAACGAATTCTTCCGTGGGGTTATTGTCACGCCAAACGCCTGGCACCTTAACAGGCAGTTAAAGATCTCGGTAGCTTGCCACGTGCCGATGGAAATATGCCAGACGGGATCAGCGTAATTTATTTATTTATTTATTATACGCTTTATTGTACATACATCAAAAGTAATACAAAAGGAAACTTAAAACTAAAACACATACAATGGACGGTCTTATCGCATTTCGCAATCTCTTCCAGACAACCTAGGATGGAAAGTATTTGTCCGGACACGAAATGGGGCTGTCATTGGTGTGAAAACAAGAAAAATAAACTAAATTAAAATAAACAATAAATTAAAATATAATAGATACATACATCGCTATTGGAAATAGATACATAAATACATACATACTAAGTATACAGGCAGTGAAAATAAATGACGACTAACGATACTCACAGCGACAGGTAGTAATCTCCCAAATAGGGGGTTTACAAGGGTGACTAAAGCCGCACGATTTTTGCCGCGTGGCGTAAATCGACCATCTAAATGGCAATTCGGCTAAGTCGCAAGTGACTAAAGCCGCAAGCCCCAAAGTTAGGTAGCATCCGACTTTGGCCGCGCGGCGACCGGCCGCATGCGACTGGTGAATAAAATCGACCGTGTAAACGATCAGTTGCAGGCGTTTGCCCGCCGCATGAAGGTGTTTCGCGCACGCACGTTTCGATGGAAATGACCGAGCCGCATGCGATTTTAGTAACCTGTGTAAATGGGCTAGCGATACGGCTTGGTGAGGCAATTAGTGAAGCGACTCGCCGCACGGCGAAAATCGACCCGTGTAAATACCCCATTCCAAGTCTTTCGAACGCAGGCAATGACTGAGCGCGTCTAACTAGCACTGGCAATGCATTCCACAGACGAGCAGCCTGTACAGTAAAGGAGATATCAAAGAAAGTTGTGGAATGCATTGGCATTTTCAATCGCAAGTTATCCCATGACCTTGGAAATCTAGTGTGGGAATCACAGAGAAACTGGAAACGACTTTTAAGGTAAGGAGGAGTAAAAGGTGAAAAGAGGATAATGTATAAAAGGGAAAGAATATGAGCATTCCGGCGAAGGCGAATTGGCAACCACTTAGAGCTTCACACGAAATTCGGAAACATGGTCATATTTGCGTAAACCGAATGCCTTTGCGTGAGATGCAACATGTATAGTTTCTTGCTCCATCCTATCTTTTCAACACGGCCGATTGTGCTGGAGCCGCATGGTGCAGAAAATCTTATTGAGAGTTGTTTAAGATTTTTGTCCAAAAGTTTAAGCGCTCATAAATTCCATATTCAAAGCAATTCCACATAAATGAAGCAAAAAGTTATTGTATCAAACTTTTAGTAGTAGGTACATATTTTGCAGGGATTAAATTTGGAATTCAAGAACAGCTAATTTAGTATTTAATTAAACCAGGCTTTATATAATAAAATACAATATTCTGTAAATCATAGTGTTCTCAAAGTAGAAGTCGGGTGGTAGATTAATGGACAAACGTTGTGAGTTAGAAGCAAGTGACAGGGTTGAATATACATTTGGTCACACCTGCAGCTCTTCTTACTGGAACACAGTCTCCTTTATCATTTAATTGCGTTCCAGTGGAACATCCGTTTTCATCTATTACTTCCACACATTCGCTAGTGATAAGTTCTCGTTGAGTTCCAGGAGGACATCCAGCTTCAAAAGCTCTTCGTGATTTCGGAACACATTCACCTTTATCATTTGCTACCGTTCCAGAGGCACATCCATTTTCATCTATTACTACCACACATTCACCAGTGGTAGCTTCTCGTTCAGTCCCCGGAAGGCAACCAGCTTGTAATATGTCTGGAACTGCGGCTCTTCTTTTTAATAGAAACCAATCACCATTGCAACAGCTTGCTATTAAAACAAGAAAGACGAGTGACTTGTACATCTTGCCAAGTCCTTTTTGTCTTTACCAGCTGCTGACTGTGAATGTTGGTGGTCTTGCGTGTATATTTATTTAGTTTATAATCAATTTGTCACATTGTTCAATTCGAATATGTTTATGTGACAATTATTTTTGTTTCTAGCTTGTATTGTTATAGCAATTCCCTTTAATAGGCACTAATCAATTTGTTATAAGAAACGTTATTATAAAACTAGAGTTATAATAAACTAGTTGACCCGCGCAACTTCGTCTGCGTCACATTGTTAATTACTGCTCCGCTCCTATTGGTCTTAGCGTGATGATATTTAGCCTTCCTCGATAAATGGGCTGCCTAACACTGAAATAATTTTTCAAATCGGACCAGTATTTCCTGAGATTAGTGCGTTCAAGTAAAGAAACAAACTCTTCAGCTTTATATATCTACACTTATGTTATAAAGAGGAAAGATTTGTTTGTTTGTTTGTTTGTTTGAATTGAATAGGCTCCGAAACTACTGCACCGATTTGAGAAATTCTTTCACTATTGGAATCCTACAGTATCTCTGATGAACATGGGCTATAGAATATTTAAAAAAAAAATAGAGATCTGTATGAAAACTTTGATAATGTAACCCAAGGTGTAAAAAAAATACCAAAAAAGGTCCTTATATCGCGTACGCTGTAGAAACTATTGACAATAGAGCAAAGTGATGTACTACAGTTTTATAGAGGACATTAATATCTACATAAATTATAGATGCTATAAAACGTATTTGTCGTACTCACAATTACTAATTAAGTATGGGCAGATCAAGCTAGAATCCAGACGAAAGTATCTAGAAGCTTCTGTACTGTATGGCATTGTTCGTGGGGATTTTGACTGTATCGATCTCACGAGCAAACTTTGTTATGTAGTTCCACGTACTGCTAATATACGTAGTATCCGTGTACCCTATTTGCCGTCAACACCTGTCGTACTAATTCTGGTTTGCGCTGCCCTATTCGTCGAATGGTCGAATCTTATAATTCTAATTTTGTTAATATTGATATTTTTATATGTTCAAAATCCAAATTTAAATTTAATGTTATGAAGATTATTATTAACCAGTAAATTAGGAATGTAAACTAGTCTAGATTATATTTGTTGTTTTTAATGTTAATTAATTATTTATCTCTTGCCAAGTATTCAATAAGATTTTTTATTTTATCATGTATGATGTAATTATTTGTTATTAATTTGAATTTGATATAATTATTTATTACTTGCCTATCTAGTGGCACTCATTATCATTTTTTTTTTGTTAATATGCGGATAATGTAGTGGGCTGCAATATTGTATATATTATTTTGTATTACCTTTTCTCTGTTCCAACACAAATATTGTAGCTGTTTATTGTCCCTGAATAAATAAAATAAAATAAAATAAAATAAAAATCTCCAGGGGTATGTTTCTAACTATTATATTTAAGTCACAATGACCGCTTTTTGTTCAAACCTTTCTTTTAAAAGTTACGACGGTTTCAAAAATACTCTAACTAACAAAAATCTGCGAGTGAACGAGCTGCCCTACGTTAAGTTAATATTAATAAGTGATTTTCATATCTACACTAATATTATAAAGAGGAAAGATTTGTTTGTTTGTTTGAATTGAATAAGCTCCGAAACTACAAGACCGATTTGAAAAAATCTATCACCATTGGAATCCTACAGTATCCCTGATGAACATGGGCTATAGAATATTAAAAAAAAATAGGAATCTGTAGGTATGACAACTTCGATAATGTAAACCAAGGTGTGAAAAAAATATCAAAAAAGGTCCTTATATCGCGTACGCTGTAGAAACTATTGACAATAGAGCAAAGTGATGTACTACAGTTCACCCTCCTGTGGATCATGGGAAACTGTAGATCCCCAGGCAATGATGCCAGAGACGAACTTTGCGAAGAGAGATTCCGAGATGGTACTGTTGGACCTACTACTGATCCTGTACCCACTTCTCCTCTTACCTTTCTTACTGATTCGTACATGAATTTGCCAGAGATTATCTGAACTTCAAGAAAACAGATGGACACCTTCTACAAGTTACAGTGCAGCCTATACATGCCACTAACTAAGCGACTTCTCAACCCAAGTAGAAATATCCTCCGAATAATAATAGGTATAATTACGGGTCATTTCCCCGTAAAAAAATGTCTTTTCAACATAGGCACTGCGGCACGATGGATCGATGATTTAAAAAAGGTGGTTGGCAGTAGATGGACGTGGACTGCACAAGACCGGGATGGTTGGCGCTTTGTGGGAATCTTACATTTAACAGTGGACGGCAGTTGGCTGAAATGATGATGATGATGATAGTCGCCAGTAGACAGCTCAATGTATAGAGGTTGCTTCGATACCGAGAAATCAGTAGCCCACTTCATTCTGGAAATGAGGCCTTTGCTACTCGACGTGCAAAAATCTTCGGAAAGATGAGGACACTCAGCGAAACCTATATGTGTAGCTTCGCTGGCTAACCTTGCCAGGACTCCTAAGCACAATGGCGTGAATGGAAGTTAGTGCGGATAACGGAATCTCAACTGTACTCTCTCCGTTGCGAGGGTAGTCTTTCCTTCTGGATAGAGTTTTCCATTTCAACTTTATGTAGCTCTACCCCAGCAACTTTTTTCAAATTAAAACGTTTCTCATTGCGAAAAATTACTAAGGTTGGTCGGCGTTTTGAATAGAAGAGGTGATACAACATTTCCCTTGCATTCTAAGGGGGTCAAGCAATGCTAGAAGTTGACTGTTCGTGTATCTTATGCCACAATGGTTGATGGTCGCTCACAATGGGCCTCATCAGAATGCTTAGTCACTCAAAGGGCAATGGATAGGACAATGCTTGGAGTTTCCTTGCGTGATCGAATCAGGAATGATAATATTCGTAGAGAACCAAGGTTACCGTCATAGCCCGAAGCATCGCCAAACTAAAGTGGCAGTGGGCAAGGCATATTGCTCGCAGAACAGACGGTCGATGGGGCCGAAAAATTCTGGAGTGACGACTGCGTACCAGAAGACGCAACGTTGAAAAGCCTCCCATAAGGTGGACTGATGAAGATCGCGGGTAGCCGATGCATGCGAAACGCGCAGAACCGGTTGTAGTGGCAACGCTTGGGGCTATGGCGACTCTATGTCCAGCATTAGAGGTCTTTTGGCTGATATGATGATATCTTATCTTAGCGATCTTACCTAGCGACATCAAACTTTATGACATACACGCAAACAAAGTCGCGTGCAACAGTTATCTTTTTCTAATCTTCTAATGTATAAAAGTCTTGGAACACAGTGTTATCGAACTCCTCTGAAATGGCTTGACCGATTTATATGAAATTTTTGTGTTAATTTGTATGGCAAAACAACGTTTGCCGGGTCAGCTAGTTAGTATAGATAGATAAAGAAATTGCCTACGACCTATTCTTAGGCTCACCAAATATACCCAAAAAAAAAAAAATATAAAATTCGGTCAAGTCGTTTAGGAGGAGTTCGATTACAAAAACTGTGACACGAGATTTCTATTTATCCTTTGTACCACGAGTTCAAGACTAATAGATCAGCCGGTCGATTCTGTAAAAATGTCGAAGTGAAGTGAAAGGCTTGAGTGGAGTGAACGTAGGATGAAGTTACTCGTAGCTGTCAAAAATGCTAGTGATTGATAAATATGTTTAAAAATTATATCGATAATCGAGTTTACCAAATTTAAATGCTACAGTTAATACATTTTTATATTTAACTTAAAGGCTGTATGAAAAAAATATTCTAACCAAACATTTTTGAATCGCGGATACCTCGATTCAAAAATGTTTGGTTAATGTGTAACTTTACATGTTAGATACCCACCTATGTACCTACATAGGTCGATATCTAATATGAAAAGTTATCTAGCTGATATTATTTTATTTAGCGTGTTAAAACTCACTTTGCATTGCGCTTGCGTAGAGTAGTAGGTAGCTAAGTGATAATTGAAACGAGCGAAGTGTTCGCTTCACCATATTCCGCTGAATTTAAGGCAAGCGAGGTGAACACGCGAACTATCCCTTCACCCACGGTTGACAGCGCGGTTATTTTTTAAAACAATGTAAGTATTTTCTATTCAAAGCTTTCAGATATTTTACGGTATAAATGTTCTTTTTTTATTTTGATATTTTAATCGTAATTTTTGTGCCTGGGTTTTTTTTTTTTTTCTAAAAGTAGACAATCAATAAAATGGGGGTAATGTAAAATAAATAAGATCACTGAAACGAGTTTTATAAACTTGGTTCAGTGGAATAATTAAACCCCTCGGCCGCCTTTTTATGAAATCAGGCTTTTTTATTAATCAGTTTAACCTATGTGTATCAGTATGCCATATTAAAAGCAGCTTCTAGGTTTGTGTCGTCGCTAAGTTTGCATGCTGTAGCACACTGATACCAAGTTTGTCTTTAGATCTGTGTGTGTAGGTACACCTATCACATTATCCAAAATATCCTTATTACTCTATGGTTTGTTCACGCACCGGATGTAGCGTCTATTAGTTTGGGAAATCACAGGTACAGACGCCAACACATCAAACTGCCCGAAACCGTCAAATTTTCCCAATCAATCTTGAACCTGATCACTTGGGAGTTAAGGTTTACAACATGTTAAAGAAATTTGACAGTTTGTCGTAGCTTGATTTGCTGGCATCGTCTGTGCATATAACTGTCAGTTTTCACGCGATTTGATGGTCTGGCATGGACTAAATGCCAGACCATAAAATAAAAACTACTGGGTTAACAAAACTGGGCAAAATTTCGGAACACTCTCCATGTATGGCAAGTGTCCCGAAATTTAACCCAGTGTACTGAATAGCGTTCATGTTGACACGAATCCAATTCCAACGCCATACTGTTAATTTGTTCCGAAATATACTGGCCAGTGCGTTGACGTCATAAATTGACGCCATAACGAGAAAAGTGTTTCTGATGGTTTACAACAATCATTATCGCTAACACCGGTACCTACAATATGGCGAAGGATTCATGACATCATGAGCACTAGCCAAGTATACTGGGTTATATTCGGTACACTTGCGATGTATGACCATGCCAGGACCATCAAATCGGGTGAACACTGTGGGATTAGCACACGAATAGAGACGCCTATACTCACCTGTGGCGATGTCGGGCTGTGAATGATGATGATCAAAAGATCAAAAATAAGATTAACACGTGATTTTGAAAAAAAAACATCGAAACACAACGGTATATTTTAAAAAAGGAAAAATAAATTTCCTTTTTTAAAATATACCGTTGTATGTGACGAATACTCTGAGATACGACACAATAATCTTTATAATATTTACATAAATACCGAAGCAAAAATTCTTATACCTACTCCAAAAGTTTCCCTCATTTCCCTCTCATTTTGATTACAAATGTACAAATTTACAAATTTTTCCTTAAAACTGGCCTTCGGTTACCCACACAAATTACCGGTTTCCTTTGGAAAAAAAGCATTAGTCTGAAGCAAATCCGCAACATTAAACAATGGTGGACAAAGAATAGCTTCCGTCGATCATCCTCTGAAACCATGGGAGATTTATCGTACTTTATGACCAGGCTTAACAAATATACACAAAAAAATACAGTCAAGCCGTTTTGGAGAAGTTTGATTACAAACACTATGGCACGTGATTTCTATATATTAGGTAAAATAAGATGTAATATATATAACTCATTATCTATCTGGATAACTGAATTACCTTACAAAAAATTCTGTCCAGTTTTAAAAAAAGTGTTTGATATCGCAATGTTTTTATTCAGTAAGGGAATTTCTCAACAAAAAGTTCATCCTATCACTTTAGGAATGCACTGTAGATATTATAAATTTTGTATTTTGATACCTAAAACATTGTTAATTTAGTGTTTAGTTTGTAATTAGTACTAATTGTTTTGGATATTGTAAATTTTATTCTCTGTAGAATTCAAGAATTTAATGCGTATTTTTTTAATGTAACTAACTTTTTAAATATAACTGTTGCGTGTTACGGTTTTAGTGATACTAAAACAAGTAAATAGATAAATATTTGTATGCCATTAAATGGCGGACTGTGTCTTTGCACTATACATTATTGTTACATCTTTTTACCACATTTTAAACAAATAAATGCTATTATTATTATTCTCTTTATTTATCTTTCTGTACATACTTGCTTGCATTTTTAAACATTTCTTAACAATAAAATATAAAAAAAACATTCATAATTATAAAAAGTAGTAGTCCGCGGTGCGGTGTCGGGAGCAGGGTCTAAGCTACCTAAGGTAAGGGCTCCAGAAAAATAAACCTCCTCACTATACGATCCGTATCGAGGAGTACTGTCTTCTGTATCAGGCCCTTTATCCAACCGCGTAACGCCAGCTGCGACAGATGGTCGTCGAAGTTTTGGCCATCAAGCCATTGGCCGTAACGACTATCGGCACAGTGACAGCTAAGTCCACATTCCAAATTTCGACAACCTCGTGTGCTAAGTCAAGATACTTGATTTGTTTCTCTTTCTCAGCCTTCACGAGGTTCTCGTCATGCGGGATGGTTACATCAATTATTATTGTGCGGCGCGCTAATCTGTCTATAGCCACTATCTGAGGCTTATTGGCAACAATTGTCCTATCAGTGATGATATACTGATCCCAGCAACGTGACATGGTCATTTTCGAGAACTGGGTCTGGCACAAACATGTAATACGGGGCCGATGATCGTGGCTGATGCATCCGGTTTGCAGTCAGCAGTGTACGGACCTTCCTATCCAGGGCGTCAAGCTCAGTTTGAGTCCATTTGAGTATGCCGAAAGAGTACATACACAGACACAGGCAGTAGTTTTTACGGACGAATTTTTTACCTCATTTTGTTTTACAACTGTTTTTATGTGTGTACTAGCTGACCCACGCGCTTCGCTCCCGTCAACCCCTACCTACCCTACCTACCCTACCTACCCTACCTACCCTACCTACCCTACCTACCCTACCTACCCTACCTACCCTACCTACCCTACCTACCCTACCTACCCTACCTACCCTACCTACCCTACCTACCCTACCTACCCTACCTACCCTACCTACCCTACCTACCCTACCTACCCTACCTACCCTACCTACCCTACCTACCCTACCTACCCTACCTACCCTACCTACCCTACCTACCCTACCTACCCTACCTACCCTACCTACCCTACCTACCCTACCTACCCTACCTACCCTACCTACCCTACCTACCCTACCTACCCTACCTACCCTACCTACCCTACCTACCCTACCTACCCTACCTACCCTACCTACCCTACCTACCCTACCTACCCTACCTACCCTACCTACCCTACCTACCCTACCTACCCTACCTACCCTACCTACCCTACCTACCCTACCTACCCTACCTACCCTACCTACCCTACCTACCCTACCTACCCTACCTACCCTACCTACCCTACCTACCCTACCTACCCTACCTACCCTACCTACCCTACCTACCCTACCTACCCTACCTACCCTACCTACCCTACCTACCCTACCTACCCTACCTACCCTACCTACCCTACCTACCCTACCTACCCTACCTACCCTACCTACCCTACCTAACCTACCTTTTTTTTTTTTTTTTTTTTTTTTTAAGGATGGGAAATCATCAAATGACTCCTCCCGCTCTGGGTAAAGCAAGAGGGAGTGTCAGACTCTTACTGACTAAAACCCATCCGTGTTCCTCCTGGTGCCCTTTGTGTTCCAAGGCTACGGCACCCCTTTCGAACAGATTCCGCAGCCCCAGCAGGCACCTGCCCTAGCGGGCCCCGTCCTCCACGCTGACATCTCTATGAGGCGCGCTGGGATCGCAGCGCGCCGCCGACCCGGGCCTAGTTCCGATCAGACGGCGAGCCACCCACTGCTCGCCGACCGCAGGCCCGCGCCTACGGCGGCCGGAAATCGCCCTGCGACTCCCGACGCCTGGGGCGTCTCCTTCTGTTGCGGCGACTGGGACGTGAGGTTTCCCTCTCTCTCACCCGTTCGGCCTCCTCCTTTGCTAGCATTACTGCTTCGCAGAAGGAGGTGACCGCTTCCCATGCCTCCTCGCTCCGGACCATAGATTGAACTAAGGCCGGTCGCGAGAGGTCGCCGCCGCCGATCGCCTCGACGAGGACCCGGCGGTGCTCCGCCCAAGCAGGACAGACCTCCACCGTATGCTCCACCGTGTCCTCTGGGTGACCCTCACAGTGATGACACCCGGGCGTGTCCTCCCGCCGAATCCGAAACAGGTATCTCCCGAAACAACCGTGTCCGGTGAGTACCTGCGTCAGGCGGAAGGTGAGGACGCCGTGGCGCCGCTCCAGCCACTCCTCAAAGAGGGGACTTATCGCCTGGATTGTGGCGTGCCCAGCGCTGGGTTGCGACAGTCGCTGTCTCCATTCCGCAATGAGATCCTGCCGGAGCTCCGTCCGCCTTGCTGCCATTTGCCGCGGGAGAGGAGTCTCGCCCCGGCGTTGCGCCTCCACGCGCCACTCGTAAATGTGCGCGAGGGCTCTCGCCTCTAGATCCCATGGCGGAAGTCCAGCAAGGAGGCTCGCCGCCTCGCCAGAGACCGTACGGTATCCCCGGGCCAACCGGATAGCCATGACCCTCTGAGACGCGTTAAGGTAACGGGCTGGTCGCTTCCTCAAAGTAGGCGCCCACACTGGCGCCCCATAAAGGGCCATGGACCGCACAACCCCCGCGTAAAGCCTCCGGCAGGAGGTATTTGGACCCCCTAGATTGGGCAGAAGCCGCTTGAAGGCAGCGCCGGCTCGCCCAAGTCTGGGAGCCAAACGTCGGAAATGTTCGACGAAGTTCCACCGGCTGTCAAGGACGAGACCCAGGTACGTCATCGTCGACCCGACATTGATGTGAACCCCTCCTACCGTTATTTGAGATCCAGATGGTGGCCTGTTCCGAGAACCATGGAAGCACATGGCTTCGGATTTGTGAAGGGCCACCTCGAGACCCAACTGCCGGATCCTCTCAACGACTATCGCAACCCCGCGTGTCATAGCGTCAGCCGCCGCCTGGTGCGACCGTCCCTGCGCCAGGACTAGCGTATCGTCAGCATAGCAGACAACACTGACGCCGCAAGGGAGGTCGGCGCGCAGCACCCAGTCGTAGCCGATGTCCCACAGGAGCGGCCCCACAACGGAACCCTGTGGAACACCACACGACATCTCTCGCCGGTTCCACTCCCCCAGGTGACCAGGGTAGATGACGGCTCTGTCCGTCAAGTAAGCCTCGACTACGCGACGGAGGTAGGTCGGCACCCGGTGATACCGAAGTGCCTCCCTAATGCAACTCCAGGGCAGGGTGTTAAAGGCATTGGCAATGTCCAGAGACACCGCCAAGACGACCCCGCCCCGGGAAACCGCGTCCCCCGTCGAAAGGGCTCTCACGCGCATGATGGCGTCCACCGTCGAGCGGCCCGTGCGGAAACCGAACTGGTTCTCCGCCAGATCCGGCCCCACCCTCACTAGGTGCTCGACGAGGCGGTTTGCAATTACTCTTTCAAAGAGCTTGCCCACCTCATCGAGCAGCACGATGGGCCGGTATGCGGACGGAGAGTCCGCAGGGCGCCCCGGCTTCTTAATGAGGACCAGTTTCCCCGTCTTCCAACGAAGTGGGAACTGGCCCCTCTCCAAGCATGCGCTTAGGAACCCTCTTAGTCGAGGCCCGAGAGCCTCCAAGGCCAGGACCCAGGCTTTTCCAGGTAAGCCGTCGGGTCCTGGGGCGGTATTTTTGGCCTTCAACCTATTAACCGCCACTCTTATGTCTACCTCAGTCACCTCCGGAGCATCGTCATCGTCGTCATCGGTGTAGTCCGCATAGGGCACCGCAGGTGGCGGAGCCATAGGCGGGGGAGTATGCTCCCCTCGCGAGGGGAACAGAACGCTCACCACGTCCTCCACCAGCTGGGGCCGGAGACTCTGCGTCAACGGGGGGGCCCAGGTGCGGAGCTTATTCCGCACCATTTTGTAGGGTCTTCCCCACGGGTCCCCGTTCAGAGACTCCAGCATCTCCTTGCGAGCCAGATCTTTGGCCTGCAGGATTCCCGCTCGGAGGGCGGCCTTCGCCACTTTGTACTCCTCGTACAGCTCCGCCTCTCTGACTGGCGCATCCGGAGGGCGGATGCGGAGCCTGCGGTGCCTAGTGTACCGGCGCCGTGCGACAACGCATGCCTGACGCAGCGTCGCCAGCTCTTGCGACCACCAGTACACCTGGCGGCGGGCGCATCCTGGCTTAACCCGGGGCATTCCCACGTCACAGATATCGGACATGGCCTCCCGGAACCACTCTGCTTCGTCGTTGATTTCAGCAGGCCGGTCCGGATGTGACACCCAGGCCTGCACGATCGAAGCTTCCAAGAGGAGCTCCCGGTCCAGCTGCTTCAGCGCCCACCGTGGACCGCTTGGGGTCTGCCGGACTGGCGAGGTTGAGGTCTGGGTGGAGACGTCAAACCGGATATACCGGTGATCGGAATAGGTCTCCACCTCCTCTAATACGCGCCAGTCAATGACACGCGGTGACAGAGCAGGGCTGGCGAACGAAATGTCCACCACGGACTCCCCCTGCATCCGCACACACGTGGGGACAGAACCCCGGTTTAGGACGACCAGGCCTGTCTCCAGAGCCCAGTCCTCCACCATCCTGCCCCACGTATCCGTATATCGGGAACCCCAAGCCAAGTGCTTAGCATTGAAGTCCCCGAGAACGAGTACGGGGAGGGTACGACACCCGGTGACGATGACGCCCAACTCCGTAAGGGAGTTTTGGAACTCGGCGAGAGTTCGATTCGGGGAGAAGTACACTCCTACCACGACAATCTCCCCGAACCGTGCTGCTACGCACCCTTGTCCTCTCCTAACGCTTTCGAGGGATGGGGTACCGGTAGCAGCTGACGAAATTAGGGCCACTGAGCCGTTTAGGTCCTCCACCCAGTCACCTCTGAGCGGGACAAAGTAGGGCTCAGCAACCACGGCGATGTTAATCAACCACTGTGCCATGCTCTGGACTAACAGGTCTTGAGCGGCGGCGCAGTGGTTGATGTTCGCCTGGAGGAGGCGTAATGGAGCCGTTATTGACACTCCATTTCTGCCTCCTTCTGAGTCCCTTGTGGGGACTCACTCGCGGCAACCGAAGTGACGGCGGTGGCAGTAACGGCAGTATTGGTGGCGGCAGCGGCTACAGCAGTGGCGGCGGCAGCGGCAGGGACGGCGGTGGTGGAGGGCTTCTTTCTGGCCTCGGGCTTGGCGGGTGGAGCGCAGGCTTTGCCCCCAGCCCAGTGATCGGCCGGCTTGCCAGCTGCCGCACATACAACGCAGTGTGGCGTGGCGTTACACGAGCCGGCCTTGTGTCCGGGCTGACCACAGCGGAAACAAAGATCGCTGCGGTCCACCTCCGAGGTGCACTGGACTCCCACGTGGTTGCCCACTTGGCAGCGGTAGCACCTCAGAGGTCTGGGTTTCAGCAGTTTGACCTGCGCAGATACCCAGCCCACCAGGAGTCTTCGGCCCTCCGATATTTTCTTGGCCGCCGTTACGGGGCAGCTCACCACGACGGTTCGCATGCCCGTGTGGTCAGGACGTATGGTGCCTGCCTTCACCTGCTCGGCAGAGCACCCCCCAGTCCTGACGATGGCGGCCACCACCTCCTCCTCCGTGACGGAGTCGTCCAGGCCTAGAATGCGTATGTCAACGCACTTAGTGGGCCTGGACACTCGGACCTCGTCCGCATTTAAGGACGCTCTGAGCCTTTCGGCCAGAGCGTCAGCGGTCGGGCCACTGGCAGCACCGGGGATCTCCAGCATCCGGGCCCCAGTCATAGTCACCCTGAGCCGGATGCCCCCAGTAATGCCGAGCTCCTGAAGGTTCACCGTTTCCTTTGCCTTCAAGATCACTTGGCTATACGTCACGCCCCTCTTCTCCGCGTCTGGCTGTAGCTTCATCACTACAGCTGCGGTTTTTGGGGCGCGAAGCTTAGCCTCGACGCTTCGCGCTTTGCGCTGCCGCCTCCTCTGCCTTTTCTTGGCTGCCCTGGCTGCCTTGCCTGCCTTCTTCTTCTCCCCGACCACTTGCCATCCGGCTTCGGCCGCAGGAGAGTTTGGAGGTGAGGGCAACGGTTGCACCGCTGGCATTGGAGCCTTCGCCGCCTGTGCAGCCGCCCCACCTTTCTTTGCTTTCGCGGGTGCTGGTCCGGCCCCTCGGTGGGCTTGGCTGGACCGCCCCGAATTGTCAGCTACAGCGGCTGCGTATGAAGCCGACTTTCTCTGGTCTGAGACCGTCTGGCTTGCCGCTAGGGGGGGGCGCAGGACGATACCCTCCAGGACGGAGAATCGTTCCCGGATGGGAGCCAGCTCCTGCCGCACCAGGTTCAGTACCTGGTTCAAAACCTGGTTCTCCCCAGGTACGGACGGGCTTTGCCCGTGCTTGCGCCCCCTTTGTGGCGCCTCCTTTGAGCCAGCTCCTCGGAGCCCGGCCAGGTCTGCTCGGAGCTTCTCATTCTCCTCTTGGAGAAGCTCCGTGGCGGCCGCTAGGCGGGCGACCTCCTCCCGCAACTTGGACATTTCGTCCGACGAGGCCTCACGAAAGTTGGCCTCCGCTGCCGCCAAAATGGAGGCCGCTGCCGCGCTCATGGCCTTGTTTCTAGAGGCTTGTGACCTCTTCAAAGCCACATCGCGGACGGCAGCCTCCACGACCTGCACAAACCTGGCCTTACGCCCTTCATTGGAGCCGTCACCGGTGTCCGGTACACCGCCCGAAGATGCCGAGAGGTCTCGCCTCCGACCGCTCGCTCCAGGGTGGCACTCCCCCTCCTCAGCAAGGCTTACAGCACGCTGGGCAACCTCCTGGGAGGCGAGCCCCCTCCCCCTGCCTCCTTCTCGGCCCTTACCCCGCCTTCTGGTGGAAATTTTCCGGGCCGGGGCCATCTCTCCGTTGGAGGACGACCCCCGGTCGTCCTCCGGTCTGGGCCGCTTGCGAAAGAACTTTGCGTTCTCCGCAGTAGCCCCTCTTCCCTCATGTCTAGGGCTCGCCGAGCTGTCACCAGACGCAGAGTCGGAGTTTGACCCCGCATCTCTCTGACGCTCAGGCAAGCCCCTTCTCCACAATTTGGAGGGAGCCTCCGTGCTGCGTTCGCCCGACACCTTGTTAGGCGTATTAAAATTAAAATTTATTAAGTCCTCAAAGGACACTTCAGATTGGGAGCCTCCTCGGCTCTTGTTGCCATTGGCAAGTGGATGACAAAGGTTGCCCCCCCCAGAATACGAGGGGCATGACGCCTCCAGAGGAGACGTGGCGGATTCTCCAACTGCTGAGCAGGTGGTACCGCCCTGGGGTAGTCTTTTACCGTTTGTCTTGTTCATGATTTTTGTTCCTTTTCAGGGTGCGGTCCCTATCTCCTCCCTTCTCTTCCTCCTCTCTTGCTTGCTCACTGGCCTCATAGTCACGTCTGATGAGCAGACGCGTACCAGGGACCAGTGAGCAAGATTCCGTCCTTTGAAACGCACACCGTTCGAAAACCCGAAAACTGTTCAAGTCTCCGAACGGTGTGCCTCTCGCGTGTGTGTGTGTCCCTCTTTGTCTGGTCTCTCACTTGGTCCTTTCCGGCATGAGCAACTCTACCGGCAGAGATCCAAGATCACTGAGACACACAAGCCCCACCACGACGGCAACGTGGGAACACACGGTGGGGTACCTACCCTACCTACCCTACCTACCCTACCTACCCTACCTACCCTACTCCTGAATTTTCTTTGCTATACACCTCACGGAGCCCGAGACCTTTCCAACGAATGCAAAACCGTGGAAATCGGTTCGTGCGTTCTGGAGTTATAGCGTCAGGAAGGAAAACCCGACTTATTTTTATATAGTAGATTTAAAAATAATGTAATGTTAATGTGCGTCTGTTTGAGCGGAATAAACTGTTTTTCTTTTCTTTCTTTCTTTCTTTCTTCTACATTAATACCGGCATGACCCACCCGTTGAGTGCGCGCACCTTATTTTCGCCCGACAAAAGGCTATTCAAAACCTTTTTCAGGCGGCCAAAGAAGTGTTCTTTCAACGATTGCTTCATGTCAGTACATTAATGCCCAACGCTTCCGATTTACCCAAATACTTATAGGTTTTGGTTGAGCTGAGGGCAACCTGTATGGAATCCGAGAGTTGAATTCCCTCAGATTCCATAATCTCCCCATTCTTTACATGCATGACTGCACATTTGTCCACACCAAATTCCATCCTGATAACACTACTGAAGGTTTCAGTCATCTTCAGTAGCTCTATCAGAGTCGAATTGTTAGGGGAAAAGAGTTACAGATCATCCATGTAAAGAAGGTAAGATATGGCCTGACTACCTCTTCTCAACCGATAGCCTAGACCTGAATTCTCCAGCAATGTGCTTAGGCACCGTAGCCCTGGAACGCAAAGAGCACTAGGAGGAACACGGATGGGTTTTAGTTAGTAAGAGTCTGACATTCCCTCCTGCTTTACCCAGAGTGGGAGGAGTCATATGGAACATATAAAACTCTTATGCTTCGTCTTGAAAGGGCGCAGAGGGCAGTTTTGAAGGTGATGCTACACAAACCCTACCGTTATTCTTCTATCCAGCTATACAGGGATTTGTCAGGACTTACAGTCAGCCAACTTTGTGCACTCCATATAGTCCTACGTACTCATTCCTCACTGAGTTATGATCCTGAACTCTTTACACATAAATGTCGTCAAGACATGGTTTGTCCTTCTGTTAAAGCCAATACTGCTCTAGCATGTCGACACTTTCCGAACTTGAGTGGTCGCCTTTATAATGCAGTCAATAAAGTTTGCAAAATATATCCTTTGCCGAAAAATAAATGTAAGAGAGTGGTAAGTGAATATCTTCAGGGTGTTATATACGATGAAACTGAAAGACTATTCAACAGAAATATATAATTTACTATGCGCTATTCCAAAATAAATATTATAAACTCACTTTCACTTACATAAAAATATTTCTATGCATGCCTTTAACCTAACTTTAATTTTATTGTTTAATCTTAAATAATCATTTATATCAATTTAATTAAATCAAATTCTATTTTAAATAATAATTATTATCAATTTTATTAACTCAAATTATGTTAAATTGTAATTATTATTGTGTTATTTTTATTTTTAATACATTTATATTCTACTAATTTTGAATCAACTTTAGTATCATAATCTTGTAGTTATTATATTTTTATATTGCATATAATAATTATGTTAATTTTTGTTGTTTAAATCTGTAAAAGGAAGCCGCTGATGTCCATCACACAGTTTATACTAGCACGGACATCATCATTTACTCTATCTTTTTAAATCATCCATGTAAAGAAGGTATGGCCTGAATACCTCTTCTCAACCGATAGCCTAGACCTGAATCCTCCAGCAATGTGCTTAGAGGATTCAGAGCTAAGCAAAACCAAACAAGACTCCAACTGTCGCCCAGAAATATTTAACGTTTAAGGTGGATGCTCCAGGGTAGCCCGCGAAATTCAAATATTTTTATGTTTTTTGCAATTTGCCGGTCAGTGTGAAGCTGTATGTGGACCAAATGCGATCTGCGACCGTAACGCGTATTTATCTAAAGAATTATAACCATTTTAATCATTAATATAGCCCTCTAAGTTCATGTAGTTCGAAAGAATGATTATTTCTGAAATATTCATTCTTTCGAACTACATGAACTTAGAGGGCTATATTGACTCCCTCCTGCTTTACCCAGAGTGGAAGGAGTCATTTGATGACTTCTCATCCTAAAAAAAAAGAAGGTGAAAAGGTTGAGTATGGCTGATGTAAGTAATTTTTCAAAATGCTGCAAAAGTGTCAAAGTTGCATCGAATAGCGCTGTAGGATTCATCTGCCTAGCCTTTTCCCAACTATATTGGGGTTGGCTTCCAGTCAAACCGGTTTCAACTGAATACCAGTATTTTACGTGAAGCGGCTGCCTACCAGACCTCCCTAACCCATTAAATGGGGAACACGGTATTTCTTGGCAAGACTTTTCAAGAGTTAGATTTACTGGCTTCTGACAATCCGTAACGACTGCCAAAGTTCTACAAATGACAGCCGGGACCAACGGCTTAACGTGCTTTTCGAGGCACGGAGGAAACTCAGTATGTTTAGATGGTCACCAATACACAGACCAACCTTGGCAAGCGTTGCTTAACCTTGAAGATCGATCTGTGCGGCTGTTATTCTTTAGCCACGAGCTCCTCATATAACGCTGTATGCATTAAATGCGTACAAATATTGTTCCGTGACATTCCAAATTCCCGTAAACTAAATCTGTTCTTATTTCAGTAATGTTGGAAGTAACCTAGCAAATAAAATAATAGATGCGAATCAAAGTATAAAGTCACACTCAATACAAAATGACGATGATTCTTCTCCCGGTAATTCTTTTCTTCTTCTGGAAACTGACGAGGCAGAAGTTGACTCTATAATATTAAAATTGCGTAATTAACTGCGCCACAGGTTGGGATAAAATATCTACTAAGACATTAAAACAATGCAGACAATTATTAACACCTCCCATAACACATATATGCAACCAGTCCATAAGCCTTAGTCCACCCTATCCACAAGGGCGGGGACAGAGATTGTGCTAACAATTATAGGCCAATATCCGTATTACCTGCACTGTCCAAAATTCTAGAAAAAATCCTGAATTCAAGATTAAATAGTTTTTTGGACAAATATAACATTATTGCAAATAATCAATATGGTTTCCGTCGCAGCGTATCCACAGAGGATGCCGTATTAGATTTAACACAGCTCGTTGCAAGACAACTGGATATAAAAAATAAGTGTATTGGTGTCTTCCTGGATATGGCGAAGGCATTTGACACGGTCTCTGTCCCCATCCTTCTGGCCAAACTTGAACAAATAGCAATCAGGGGTGTACCGCTTTCGATGTTCAAGAGTTACCTGACAAATAGGACACAACAGGTCATAATTAATTTCCTACTTAGTGACGATCAATTAGTCACCTTTGGTGTGCCGCAAGGGAGTGTTCTGTGTTCTACATTGTTCAATATATGACCTGTGCAAAATATCACTTCCGAATGCAACCATATTATATACGTACGCAGATGACACTGCTATTATAGTTTACGGACCCAGCTGGGATTCCGTAAAAGCTGAAGCTGAAGACTGTCTTAGGAGAGTTATGAACTGGCTAAGTCTTAACCTTTTAAAACTGAATTAAAAAACCACGCTGAGGCACGTAAAGAATCTGCTTACCAAGCCTGGATCAAGGCCCGCGACCGAAAGGATAAAGCACGTAGGGTTCGCGCGAGGAAAAAAGCCTTTAATTCTGCCGCAAGGTTCTGCAAGCGGGTTTTTCGTAGGGCACGTTTTGACCATGTCGGACGTATTGGGGCCAAACTAGCATCGCACCCTCCGGGTAGTAAGCAGTTTTGGTCCCTGTCGAAAGCGGTCGAAACGAATTTCTGTCGACCCACTTTGCCTCCAATGCTGAAACCTGATGGTTCGCTGGCTCACTCTGCAAGAGAGAAAGCAAATTTATTTGCAACTCTCTTTGCGGGCAATTCGCGTCTGGACGCTGGCTCCAAGCAACCACCAACTTTACCTCGTTGTGACTCTTCGATGCCGGAGATCAAAGTTCATAATAAAGAGGTCTGTAGAGTATTATGCAGTTTAGATGTGAATAAGGCCAGTGGACCTGACGGCATTCCAGCAAGAGTGTTGAGGCAATGTGCACCTGAGTTGTCTCCTGTGTTGACACGCCTGTACCGCCTCTCTCTTGAAAAAAGAACGGTGCCAAGATCATGGAAGCTTGCGAATGTGCAACCGGTGCCCAAAAAGGGAGACCGTGCTGACCCTGCGCATTACCGTCCGATCGCCATTACCTCCATCCTATGCAAGGTTATGGAAAGGGTTCTGAACAGTAAGCTGCTGACCTACCTTGAAGACAACAATCTCCTCAGTGACCGTCAATATGGCTTTCGCCGGGGACGGTCAACTGGCGATCTTCTTGTGTATGTCACGCACTGCTGGGGCGAAGCCATTGAGAGACACGGCGAAGCACTTGCCGTGTCGCTTGATATCTCGAAGGCTTTTGACAGGGTCTGGCACGCAGGTCTACTCAGCAAGCTTCCTGCTTATGGCATCCCAGCTGGTTTTTGCAGCTGGATATCAGACTTCCTGAGTGAACGGTCGATCCGAGTGGTCATTGACGGCTGCTCCTCTGACCTCATGGCTATTGATGCCGGAGTTCCTCAAGGGTCTGTTCTCTCTGCAACTCTTTTCCTGCTGCACATCAATGACCTACTTCAGCCTGGTCTTGTTGGGTACGCAGATGACAGTACGGTTTCAGAGAGATACTTGTCCAACGCAACAACCAGTGGGGCTGAAGTTTGTTCCTTGAGAGAGGCCATGGTAGAGCGGACAAATTTGACCTTAAGCGTTGTCTCCCAATGGGGTGATGACAATTTGGTCACTTTTAACGCCACCAAAACACAGGCGTGTCTTTTTACCGCAAAAAGGAGTCGTTTTGACCAAGCTCCTACTTTTCGGGGTGCATCTGTTCCTGTGACTGATCGGCTCGAGCTCCTAGGCATGGAGTTGACATCCAGTCTCAACTTCGGCGCCACCATCGAGTACAAAGCCCAAACTGCGGCCAAAAAGCTGGGCATCCTAAATAGGGTGAAGCGATACTTTAGGCCTGGACAGCTTTTAACACTATACAAAGCGCAAGTCCGATCCTGCATGGAGTATTGTAGCCACCTTTGGGATGGCTCAGCTAAGTATCAGCTTGCCGCGCTTGACTCGGTGGAACGCAGAGCTAAGAGGCTCATCGGCGACGTAAAACTGGTGGATGCCAAGCTACATAGCTTGGCTCATCGCCGTAAGGTTGCCTGCTTGTCGGTCTTCTACAGATTGTACTTCGGTGAGTGTGCCCAAGAATTCCACGACCTCATCCCACCGGCCCCCTTCTACCATCGGACATCCAGACGCACTGCATCTTACCATCCCTACCTTGTGGCTATTCCACCAATTCGCACTAAGCGTTTTCAAACGTCTTTTATAATGCGCACAGCAAAGGAGTGGAACTCTCTGCCAGCGTCTGTGTTTCCGAAAGCTTACAACCCCAATCTCTTCAAAGTTAGAGTGAACAGGCTCCTTCTGGGTAGGCTCGCTCCATCGTAGACTTTGTCTCTGTCATTTCTGACATAGACTAGAGTCAAGAGCAAACCCATTACAAAAAAAAAAAAAAAAAAAAAAAAAAAAACTAATTATGTAACCTTCGCGATAAGGAAAAATAACAAACCATCGGAAGATTTAAACATAATCGCACATACATGTTCGGATAACACGCAGACCTGCCAATGTCAGACTCTTTTTCCAGCCAGTGTTGTTAGATACCTAGGAGTACAAATTGATGAACAACTACGGTGGGATAAACAACTAAACAAAGTTATTTCTAGGTTGAGAACTATGATTTATTTGTTCAGGACTCTTAGAGAATCAGTTTCTCAAGAGCTTCTCTTAAAAATTTTCATTGCGCTGTGTCAGTCTGTGATCAGCTATTGTATCTCAGTATGGGGTGGGGCAGCAAAGACGATGTTTATTGCCCTGGAGAGAACCCAAAGAGCTGTTCTTAAGGTCATCTTAAAAAAGCCATATCGGTACCCTACTAGGCAATTGTACATTTACTGTAGGGTGCTTACTGTTCGTAAGCTCTTTGTGCTCCAATCCATTTTAAGAAGGCATCGGACTGTTGTTCCACCCGATGCTGGCAGACGGAAAAAATTCCCAGTATGTCCCAGTGTTTCACACAGTACAACTTTTGCAAAAAGACAATACTTTGTTTTAAGTTCTTATCTATACAATAAAATTACAAAAAAAAAACAACATAGTTAAACTAAGCACTTATGATGCAAAAGTTGTGGTTAGGAGGTGGTTATTGGATTTAGATTACTTGGAAATTGAGGATATCATTACTTTTATTTCATAACCTTAACTATCATCACCACTTACCTACACAAACTTCATACTCACTTACACACCACACTCTTCAAATACACTTCACACCACATGGCACTTTTTCATCCACCACATCCTCAGATATTCTCACACTTTCAATACCGTATCATCTAAATAGTAGTGGCACTCGTTAAATATTGTATAATTAATGGCTGAACACTACCCCCTGAGATACAGGTTACCACCTAGTTCAGGGGATAGGGTCTAATCTTCTTGGCAACTATCACAGCCACCAAATGATATTGAATATTCATGTAAAGTAATTTTAGGTATTAAGTATTTCGGAATAAGTTACTCAAAATTGTAATATTATTGCTTAGTGGTGAGAAATAAATAAAATCATAAATCTTAAACGTATGGGCGACGAATCATGGAGTTGCTATTTTGTGTGAATAACTGTGTGACCATTGACTCGAACGTGGTCACGTTCTACGCCCAGACTCAGGAGTTCTATAATCTGCTGACATGGCATTTAACGTGCAATCGTGCTTCGATAACTTTACATTCTATTGGAATGAGCCACACGATCTCTTCAATTGGTTTGACATTTGAAACTTTGTCTGTTTGGCGGATGCTTGATTTGCGGTTGGATGCTCAAATTGTTCAACTAGGTATATGTTGGTTCAACTTTTGTCGCAATTGTAATGGGAATTCACTGGTTTCAAAATATACTGTTAGACCTTTTCCTTTTCAGGCGTCGGGAGTCGCAGGACGATTCCCAGCCGCCGTAGGCGCGCGCCTGCGGACTGCGAGCAGTGGGTGGCTCGCCGTCTGATCAGAACTAGGCCCGGGTCGGCGGCGCGCTGCGATCCCAGCGCGCCTCAAAGAGATGTCAGCGTGGTAGACGGGGCCCGCTAGGGCAGGTGCCTGCTGGGGCTGCGGAATCTGTTCGAAAGAGGTGCCGTAGCCTTGGAACGCAAAGGGCACCAGGAGGAACACGGATGGGTTTTAGTCAGTAAGAGTCTGACACTCCCTCTTGCTTCACCCAGAGCGGGAGGAGTCATTTGATGAATTGCCATCCTTAAAAAAAAAATACCTTTTCCTTTTAGGCATTTTATTCGTAATAAAATTAATCTTAAATTACATACATACCAGTATCTTATATTAAAAACTAGCACTTCGCCCGTGACTTCGTCCGCGCTGTAATTTTCTTAAAGACCCCTAATTATTTTCTAAACAAATTATGTACTTAAACCTTCCTTCTTCTCATTATCGTGTGGGCAGTTAGATCTGACGACCATACACACTCTAGTGTCAGAGTTTCTAAACCTTCCTATGGAACCACTCCGTCCATTGGTGAAATAAATAAATTAATTAAATAATAAAATAGTAGTGTTTGAGTTTATCGCAAACAGACAGACAGACGCGGAGGAGGACTTTGTTTTATATTACGTACTGATGACGTAGCATATAGGAGTATGTACCTATCGTTTGCATTAATGTTCAATACAAAATTCATTACTCAATGTTTTGCTACGTAAAAATGACCTAACTTTAATTTTTAGGGTTCCGTACACGAAAGGTAACTAAGGGAACCCTATTACCAAACCTCCGCTATCCATGCGTCTGTCGGTCTGTCTGTCTGATAGCAGAGTGTATCTCAAGAACCGTAATAGGTAGACTGTTGAAATTTTCACAGGGTATATATTTCTATTGCCGCTACAACAACAAATAATAAAAGGAATCGTTCGTGTGAGAAAAGAGTCTTACTTAGCCGGTATTTATGAAAGCAGAGCGATCAACACTTCAAAATTGGTTAAAGTAACTGTAACTCTTGTACCATTCAACCAAATAACCGGGTTCCTCCCATTTTAATCTCATCTTAGCAGAAACTCGAGACTTCAAAGCTAACCCTCTCCTATTCAGTTTTCAGAGATTTAAGTAAGGTGTTACGTCGGAAATCCCATTAAATTCGGATCCAGTAGTTTTTGCGAAGCACGTACGAAGAGGGACGTGCTCACAAAATGAAAGTAAAATTTTCACCTAGCATTTACGAGGCGCGTTGAACTCGCACTATGTACGAATCCTTACAAACGCTGCTGCTCTCAGCCTGTCTGAAAACTTTTTTTAACACTAAGTAGATATATTTGAAAAATACTCATTATGGAGGTTACCATTTTAGTTAGGTATTGTACCATTTTTGTAACTTTGATAAGTCTGCAAACATGATAGAGCAGCTCGTGGCTAAAGAATAACAGCCACACAGGTCGATCTTCAAGGTTAAGCAATGCTTGCCAAGGTTGGTCTGTGGATGGGTGACCATCTTAACATACAGAGTTTAAGCACGGCTGTTATTTGTAGAACTTTAGCAGTCGTTACGGATTGTCAGAAGCCAGTAAATCTGACTCCAGTCTTGCCAAGAAGGTCTGGTAGGCGGCCGCTCCACGTAAAATACTGGTATTCAGCTGAATCCGGTTAAAACCCCAGTAAAGTTGGGAAAAAGCTAAAGGCGTGAATAGCCAAATCCAAAACTGTAAGGAATAGCGAAAAATATTCAAACGAGCCCCGAACTCGATTTTTAGGAAAACTAAAACAAACTCATTGGATTGGATTGGATTGGATTGTAAACGTTAGTTTGTCATCACCGTCATATAGAAAGAAAGAAAGAAAAAGCGTTTATTCGCGCCAAGCATGACGCATACCATAACACAACATAACAGTCTAAAACACGTCCACTGCTAGACATAGGCCTCCTCCAAAAGGGGGGGGGGGTTGCCATAATCGCCACGCTTGGCAGGCAGATTAGCGATCACAGTGTATATGGTGTTGAGTTTTACAGAGAACGCTGCTGCCCATTCTCTGGTGAGTCCTTAAGTCGCCTCTTACGACACCCACGGGAAGTGATGGGATGGTATTATTATTTTACGGCACCATACGGCACTGGCCGACACCATGCGGCATAACGTTAGTTCAAAAGCTCAAATCGAAAATCTTGTTGAGTTTTATATAACTTACTACGTAACTTATTTACACGGATGCAGCAATAATGGCGCAAGTAGAAATTTATTGCTCTCATTATTTTTATTATAACTCCCACATAGTGTTACTAATGGTCACTAATTAATATAGTTGAAAATAAAATACCATTAGCATAAAAAACAACAGTACGCTTAACCTGACGCAGTTACGAAGAAAACCAACTATAAAGAGAAAAATAAACCAAACCTAATTGGAATAAAATAATCGTTTAACCAACCGACTGATTGCGTTGAATCTAATTCTATTAAAAAATTAAATTGTATAAAATTTTCCAATAGATTTTACGCGGTTGAATAAATCTTTCATTTATCGGGGCGCGTTGCATTTTTCTGAGAAAATCGACAGCGGATGATACGCTAGCAAAAAATCGTCGAAATCAATTTGGCTCACGTTTCGACAGCACCTATTTATGTGAATAGAGGTGAGACTGCAGACACTAAGTGATGGGATACTGGAAAAACGTTTATAATTTTAATGAGAACCATCTTTTTATGTCAGCTCACTAGGTGTTTGGAAAGGTGGTCATTTGGCAAGCTTACTTGAAATGATAATATTATGTAGGTTAGATTGTAGTGGGTAGTCGATGTCTGGTAGGCAGTCGCTCCATGTAAAACACTGGTATTCAGCTGAATCCGGTTTGACTGGAAGCCGACCCCAATATAATTGGGAAAAGGCTAGGCAGATGATGTAGGTTCATGACACTTTTACACGGCAATTTTTTTGACAGAATTATGTAAAAATATATTACGGAATAATATATAAGACCGGTGTTGTCTACCCAAAAAAACGCCGAAACAAACTCAGAGGCCAAAGTCTCTTTCAAAGTCCGTATACTGTTATTGTACAATATTTACTTGGACTGCAGATTCTTTATAATTCCTACATTATATTATTTTTCTTCTTTGCATACAAAGAAGAAAAGTATACCTACTACGTGTGTCGTATAAATAAATAGTAAATAGTGTCGTTTCTTTATACCAACGATCGTACATAAGTTCATAAATAATTTCATATTAAAAATTCAAAATTCTATATGACTGCAGTTTTTGCAGTGTTTGACCCATTTCTGGGTAAGTATTCGCGCATATTATACGGTAACTTGCCTCGAACCTCGGGTGTTAAGAACAAAAGTTGAAACTTTGTCCAAGAAATGTCGCGGGATTAGTGCAATATGGCCTCTATTGTATGCAAATGTTAGGTGTTATCACGGGTTAAAATACAGAGAGGTTTAAGTACTATTTATAATAATGTCAAATATGTTGTGATTAAAAATAGAATTGTGTTGCCCGTGATGAATTTTTTAACGTCTAAACATGACCACGTTTAGACGTTGTGAGCTAATGCTCACAATGTGTCTTATCAGAAGGCTTAAAGTCACTCAAAGGGCTATACTTGGAGTTTTCTTGCGTGATCGAATGAAAAATGACATTATTTGCCAGAGAACCAAAGTTACCGACATAGTCCAAAGGATCGCCAAATTGAAGTGGCAGTGTGCAGGGCACCCAGGGTTGCGGAATTCGTTTGAATCAGCCACCGCGGCCCTGGAATGCAAAGGGTATTAGGAGGAACACGGATGGGATTTAGTTAGTAAGAGTCTGACTCTCCTTCCGCTCCACCTAGAGTGGAAAGTCATTTGAAGATTTCTCATTCCTAAAAAAAAAAACAAGTAAAAACTTGAATACGTGCTTCTCACCCTCCGTCTTACGAATTTTCGATCAGGTCACGTGTCCTGACGCGAGTTTAACATTCTTTTCCCGTCACAAAAAAGTGCACAACGCCGCTAAAGAAGTTTGCAGGACACGTGACCGTCTTACAATTTTTCGATCAGGGTCACTTGTCCTGACGCGAGTTTAATATTTTTAACCCAAAACAAAAAATGTGCACAACGCCGCTATAGAACTTTTCACTTCAAAAAAAGTGTGCAGGGCACATTGGTCGCAGAACAGATGGAGTGGCAACCGCGGAAACGCAAGACGGAAGACGTAACGTTGTTAGGTTCTACAAGGTTGTTTCGGGAGGTACCTGTTTCGAATACGGCGGGAGGATACGCCCGGGTGTCAACACTGCGAGGATCGCCTGGAGGACACGGTGGAGCATACGGTTGAGGTCTGCCCTGCTTGGGCGGAGCACCGCCGTGACCTCGCCGAGGCGATCGGCGGCGGCGATCTCTCGCGTTCTGCCCTGGTTCAGGCTATGCTCCGAAGCGAGCAGACATGGGAAGCGGTCACCTCCTTCTGCGAAGCAGTAATGCTAGCAAAGGAGGAAGCCGAACGTGTGAGAGAAAGGGAAACCTCACGCCCCAGCCGCCGCAACAGAAGAAGACGCCCCGGGCGTCGGGAGTCGCAGGGCGATTTTCGGCCACCGTAAGCGCGAGCCTGCGGACGGCGAGCATTGGGTGGCTCGCCGTCTGATCAGAACCAGGCTCGGGTGGACGGCGCGCTGTTTCACGCGTGCCTCAAAGAGCTGTCAGCGTAAAAGACGGGGCCCGCTAGGGCCAGTGCCTGCTGGGGCTGCGGACTTCGTTCGAAAGAGGCACCGTACCCGTAAGCAAAGGGCACTGGGAGAAACGCGGATGGGTTTTAGTCAGTAAGAGTCTGACACTCCCTTCTGCTTCACCCAAAGCGGGAGGAGTCATTTGATGATTCCCCATCCTTAAAAAAAAAAAAAAAACCGATGACCTGTATCAACATTTTCGTGTCTCGGCAGCGGAATCCGAGGTGAGTATCAAATTACGTCAAACGTAAGACCTTTAAGTTGTGTGCAATAAAGCACACTTTGTGTGGTTTGTCACTCAGGTGAAGCTCGATACCGAAATGGTTATTTACAGAAGAGACTAGCAGGTCGCGGGTAGCCAATGGATGCGAGATAGATGCACAGGACTGGTTATTGTGGTGACACTTGGGGAGACCTAAGTCCAGCAGTGGATGTCTTTCAGTTGATATGATGATGATAAGTAGAAGAACAAAATTAATTTAAGTGTTCTTTAATACAAAGTCTTAACAGATTCTCGATCGGAAAGTGTAATTGAGTTTTCATAAATAATATCTTGGTAGCAGCTCACTATATGAAAGTTGGTATAAAGCCGCTGTTTTGCGCCTGATTTCTTCTATATCGGTTTGCCAACCCATCGAAGTATGAGAGTAAAAGAACAAAGTTTCCACCTGTGTTTGTGCATTGACTTGTGCACTTTTATATGGGTATAATTTAGACGGTCACCAAAAATAATATTTTTAAGACTCTAAGCCTAGGCACCAAAATGGATCAACGGTCACCAAATTCTATCCAACTCAACTGTGATTGCCATAAAATGTAGGCTTGGGGTTACAAACTGGATAAAATAGGTTAGGTTAGGTTAGAATTGTGATCAACCGCGCACGAGCCGAGCGAGCGAAGCAAGCGGTGCCGCGGCAGCGGCCGGCGTGCGCTACTTCTCGAATATTATTTGGTGACCATTTATCTGTTTTGGTAACCGTTTAGAACTTTTTTGGTAGTAAAATAGGTACTTTTTTGGGCGGTGTTTAAACACAACCCCTTTTATATCTTTTGCGGACTTAGCTTATTTGCGTTTAAATTGCAACTTGACCGAAATTTGGTCTGGAGGATTAAGAATACTTATTTAATTATTTAAATTAAGTACACCCACATCACATACATAGTACAATTTTAACAAGTGCGAGTCAGACTTGCACAGGAAGGGTTCCGTACCATAAACCTTAGTTTTTATTATTTTTTGTTATAGCGGCAATAGATATAGACAATCTGTGAAAATTTCAACTGTCTACCTATTACGGTTATTGAGATACAGCCTGCTGACAGACAGACGGACGGACGGACGGACGGACAGCGGATGAGCAGAGGCTTAGTAGTAGGGTTTGGTTGGTTATCCTTCGGGTAGGGAACCCTAAAAAAGCTCCATAACTAAAACCTAACCTTATGCACGTGACAATTAAAGCATATAATATCCTACAATATAACTGTTAGTTTTTGTCTCCTTTCCCTGTTTTATATTTATTAATATACTATATAGTTTTGATTGTATTTGTTTTATATTACTATATATGTCTCTTTATTAACATTGTTTATGATGTTTGTATATTGACTGCCCTAAATCTAACTTCTTTAGTTCAGTCCATCCAAAGGATGTCTGCAAGAGATTGCCCTATGCGATAAGACCGCCCACTGTACACTTGTTTTTATTATCGTTTTTCCTGTGCTTATTATGAGGTGTACAATAAAGTACGTATATAATAAATAAATAGAAACACTCCACCTGACATTGACGAGTAGCAGCAGATATTTTTCAAGTCACCGTTTGAAAAATCCACCGATTTCTCTTTTTAAAGTCGGTGCAAAAAAATGGATTGCAATATAAACTACGGGAGAGTGCTTTTTAAAAAGGTATTTTAATTATAGTGCAATTTTAACTTTAAAATGTTCAACAACTGTTTCAAAAGATTTTCTTTTTAAGCAATAGTGGATCATTTGAGAGTTAGTGAAATTTTTAGTTATGTTGAAATCGATACCAATATTTTAAAGCTGAAGAATTGGTTTTTTTAGTTAAACGAGCTAATCTCAAGAACTACTGGTTAGAATTGAAAAAAAAAAGTAATGTTGGATAGCTCATTTATCAAAGAAGCTTATAGGTTATATAAGATCATGCTACAAGCAATAGGAGCAGACCATTAATGATAAATGTGACGTAGACGAAATTGAGCGGGTCAGCTAGTTTTGTAATATTTCAAAACGTAATAATATAGTTTTGAAATATAACATGTTTCTTGTTTCTTGTCAAAAAAAAAAATATATATAATAATAATAAATAAAAAAATAATAAAAATATTTATTTCATAAAATAAGAACACATTGCACTGTATATAGTACATTGTAGATTATCTATTTTACTTTTGTCACGTTTTAAGCACAATTAAGAGATAGGGTTCAGCCATATGGGTACAATTAATAATGGACATACTTATAACAAATGAAGCAGTGTCGATGTTACATAGCTAAAGTTGTTCTATTCTTTGAAATAAGTTGATAACTTAGTGTGTTGTGTATGTAAGTGAGAGTTCGTGCATGATCGTGTTGGTGCGAGTGTGTGTGCATGTGAGTGGACACCGATATTACCTACACATAATAATAAAATATGTTTATTAATGTTGGATAAAATATCATGACTCTTCATTGGAATTATTGGAAAATACGTGTTTCCTGCTTTCGTTCCACGCTTACTCAGATTACCCGCCAGTTTTTATGCAGAAAATCAAAATTTAAAAGAAACTTTTACGTGAAACTTCAGATTCCCCGAGCTACTAGTAAAACTTTATGAATGGTGGAACTGAACAGTCTGCTTTTTGAACATATTTCGAATCGGGACGTAAAATTGGAAAAATCTTTAAAACTTTTCTTGAATGTCACTGCATTAATAATGGTGTCATGATAGATAACGTAATCTTGGAAAATGTAGTAATAACGTTAACTACATTAATATTTTCCAAGAAGTTTATTGAAATTATGGTAAATAAACCTAGATAGCTCGTGATAGTAGTGGAGGAGCTCGTAGCTAAACTATAACAGTTGCACGGGTCGATTATCAAGGTTAAGCGACACTTGGCAAGGTTGGTCTGTGGATGGGTATCGTGACCATTTGAACATAGCAAGATTACTCCGTGCCTCGGAAAGTACGTTAAGCCTCGGTAGGTCTTTGGCAGTCGTTACGGATTGTCAGAAGCCAGAAAATCATATACAAGTCTTGCCAAAAAGTACCGTGATACTCAGTCAGTGGGTTGTGGAAGTCTGGCAGGCAGCCGCTCCACGTAAAATACAGGTATTCAGTTGAATCAGGTTTGACTGGGAGCCGACCCCAATATAACTACTTTTAGTTTGATGTTATTTTTGATCCTTATTTTCTTTTTTTTTCTGTCACCCATTTTTTATTTGTACCTAATTTTTTAATGCATTTCAATATGGGGAAAGCACTGGCTCTTGTAATACAGTTTAAAACTAGCTCATGAGCCAGGAAGTTTCATATAATGCCTTGAATTTGATACAATAAAGAATTTACATTATTAATATTATATTTATTAATTAGGAAAAGGCTAGCAGATGATGAAACCTAGATTGGTTATTTTTTTTGTTTTGGTTTGAATTTTCTTACCATTGCTATTATATAGAAACTCCTGAATGTATAAGCATTTATAATGGAGAAAACTAGGAACTTGCGATGGTCTTTCTTTCTGTCAAGATCCTAGAAATTTAAATAGCTGAAACTATTTTTTAGAATGTTGGTGTAGAGATAAATAGGACCAAGCAGATGGTTAACAAAAAATCTATATAAACGCGACTGAATCTGTCTGCAAAAACAAGTTCAAATATAAAACCTCTCGTCAAAATTCACTTATATTTTATTAATTTTCATTTATTCATAGCATTCTTAGTAAATTATCAGTTTTTGGAAACATTTAATAATAACGAGTACCTAAGTTATCAAAGAGCGCTAAGTGAATTGCCAATTACTTTACAGTATTGCTACACGAAGGCAAACTAAAATTTACGATACGATGACAAAATATTTGAGTTTGTAAATTATGTTTTACATTTCTTTCTTTATTTATTTTAATTGGTGTAATTAAGAAATGGTTATTTTAGGAGTATTTTGTATGCAAAGAAGGAACAGGATAGATTAAATAGTATAATATATAGTTTTGTTAACACAATACTCGGCAAACAATTTTATTTTTCTTTTCTATCTTTATCTTCCCACTGCTGGGCAAAGGACTCCCCATAGCCTTCCACTCTTTCCATTGTATTTTTATATTATTAAAAATGTTAGTAAAATTATTATTTTGCTTAAAATAGAAGCCAAACACTCAATCAGCATAATTATAAAACAACAAAATAGTTTAAAATTGTAAAAAAAAACTAGAATAAATTGGTCTTTCCTTGATGTCCGCGTTTTATTTCGCCTCCTTCCGTAATCATTTTTTTATTCAGCTACACAAAAACCAATATTCTGCTTGGGTCACACCCACTTCAGAATATTGTACAACGTTGTACACAAGTAGGCTCCCTAATTATAATTCAGATTAAAATCCAAAAAGCATCCAAATCAGCCGAACCCTTAATTAAAAACCATGACATCAACCGGCAATTATGGAAACCCAATAGCCAGCCTCATTCACCTCACGTACCGAGCATACCAAACTTTTAATCCAATAATCCTCCTCCGAATTAAAAAAAAACCGGATAAGTGCGAGTCGGATTTGCCCACCGAGGGTTTCGTACAAAGTAGGTACTTTTAATAAAGACTATATTTTTACGATGATCGAATTACAAACGTATAGGTAGTTTTCAGATTTTTCCCTATACTTGTGGTATAAGACGGTATTACTTGCCTTTCATAGTTCTAGGTCAACGAAAAATACTTTACCCTATACATTTTGATTCCCTTGAGAGTGTCCAAATATACGTTTTTTTTTGCGGCATAAATGGCCGGATCTTTTTTTAACGTTAAATTAGTAGCTAGGTTCTTTCACAGCTTCAAGAAACTGTGTAGACTTGAGTATATGGTTTTAATTCCACTCGATACATCCACGCGTTCCGGAGATAAAGGATCTTGACCGACAAACGGACGGACGGACGCACGGACATCAAAGTGATCCGTCAAGGGTTCTGTATTTTTTCCTTTTCAGATACGGAACCCTAAAAATGGAAAGTAACACAGAAACGATTAAAACTTAAAGTTTAATTTGCACGTTTGTTTAAACTGGCGGCCATTTTCAATTGTTCTCACAGTTAATTCAATTTCGGTTGAAACTTTTTTATGTCGCGCTGGAGTTGCGTTTTATTTGCATAGACGCTTCCGCTTTTTTTGGTCTTTTGTGTAATTTGGAGACAGGCATTTGTTTCAGGAAATTCGTTTTTTAATGGATCTTAAAATGTTTGAATTTTAGACTGAAATAGAAAAATTCTTACATTAGTTTTAATAGATCGTGTAAAAATGTGTAGGCAGGTTCTAAATAAATAATAAATTATACACAGAAGTGAAAAATATATACTTCACTTGCTTCTACCAACGGCTTTGCCCGCGTGATCCCTAGAAAAAATACTCCCGAGATATAAATATTATAGCTTATGTGTTATTACAGACTATAGTCTACCTTTTTACCAAATTTCATGAAGATTCTTTCAGGCGTTCTGACGTGAAAGAGTTACAAACAAACAAACATCCATTCATACATTCATCCATTAATCCTTCCATTCTCACAAACTTATCCATTTATAATATTAAAGTAAGAAGTAGGATTACATTCTATATAAGTAGTTTAAGTGATTTTTTAAATATTAATAATAATGTTTTCCTAATTTAGTCATTAAATTATAGCAAGTCAAAACTTCTTAACGACTTGTCATAATATTTTCAACAAATGCATAATTAAATACTTTAATATTTGAGGACTGGCTTTCAAAACGAACAAAACCAAAACAATCTCACGACATTTCTCAACTTTTCCTTCAACGTTTCGTATACCCATACCCATGACGACACAAAACATTACTCAAACAAGGATAACGTTGCAACCAAACGCCCGAAAACTTTTCTCTTCCCAAGTTTACATTAAACACACAACTAACTACAATATTTACAACGTAACGTCTTTACTAAAAGCCTTGAGAGTGCTCCTTAACGCACGCCCAACAATTAGTGAGCCCTCTATGCAATGACCTACATCTAAATTTAGATTTTCTTTAAGCCCATTTTCCATCTCAATCGAAAACCAACCTTATTGCCTCTCCTCATAACATTTAAAACAGAAAAACAAAATTAAAATTACGTGAGTAACATGCTGATACGACTTCTCCAAAATAAATTGTTTCTTATCTACGTAACTTGAAAGCTTGTTTTGCATTGCGGATGTTGGTCCACTGTGACTTGTCGATTTAGCAGCATTCTAATCTGCATTCTGAACTGAGCTTTAAAAGGTTTAAAACAGGGTGTATTTTCAGGGGATGTTTCTTGAATTTTTGTGACCAGAATATTACGTTTAAGTGATGACGAGTGCAGAGGTCAGATGCTCGAACGCGGGCTAGAAAGGGGTCCGCCACATATGGCGATAATATACTGTATATAAAGCTCCTAAGAAAATAATGTCGTGAATATATTTTGATGACAAACATTCGGGCAGTTAGCGTTTATGGGTTCCTGTGGGATAGTTATTAAAGTTGGGTTTTGGGCAACATTTTAGGCCGTATGTCATAAGTATTAGTTTTTATGTTCATAGTTTGAAATTTAGTTTTACGATCTTCTGAATAGAGTAGTTTGGTACTTAATGAATTTGTAATTTATTATGGGATGTGCTCATAAAACACAGGGTAATTTGCTACTGCAGGGTAATAATTCAAGGTACATTTATCTCTTAAAAGATATCTCGTTTACTCAAATGCAGGAAAGAATAAACACGCATTATACTTTACTAATAAAATATAATATAATAATATTGTAAAGAGGAATGATTTGTATTTTTGTATGTAACGAATAAACTTAAAAACTACTAGACCGATTTAAACAATTTTATCAGCTATAGATAGCTACTTTATCAGCAAGTAACATAGGATATATTTTTTATCCTTGTAATCCCATGGGAACGGGAACTACGCACGTGAAACCGCGTGACATCCGCTAGTGGTGTATAAATTGATTCAAGCTTATTACTCCACATCCAATTTACATGCATGAATTTAAAGTTAAAAATAATGAACAAAATAAAAACCACAGATTGATTACAATCGTGAAAAATCAATTTGACTGCAGTTTATAGGGTTCTGTACCCAAAAAGTAACCAACGGAACCTTATTACTAAGCCTCCGCTGTCCGTCCATCCATCTGTCTGTCAGCGGGCTGTATCTCAAGAACCGTAATATGTAAACAGTTGGAAGGGGTATGAACTTTTTAGAAAGAAGCTAGCATAGCCCCCCGACGCCTTATACATTTTTATCCAATGTAGCGGCGCACGATCTAACACGCATATTTTGGTAGAGGACACTTCAACAAACAAAACAAATTATCAACAACAAAATATATTGTAAAGTAATTAATAAAGTAGTGAAAAAAAAATCCTGATAGCTACAACCTTGGAGTCTTTAAGTCAAGAGTGAATAGGTTACTACTAGGCAGGCGTGCTCCATCTTCGACCACATCATCGCTTACCATCAGGTGAGATGGTGGTCAAGCGCGTGCCTATCAGTAGTAAAAAAAAAAAAGTAGTTTTCACGTGTTCTTATTTTTATCAATTATTAAATCAAGCCTGGACCTATCATTAGAATACAATTTACTACATATAAGCGCGTGATAAGTTCACTTTTAATCAATTTGATTATTTGGTCATTGACAACCATAGTTTTGTGTAAAGTAGAAGCATATTTTTCAAATTTTGTAAATGTGAGTACCATGAAACCATTTACATTTTATGTGAGTAGTTATAGTTTTACTTGTTGGACATGAACGAGCCTGGTGGTTGAGAGCATGTCATGCTCACTCAAATGTCTCGCTGATGGCGGCGCTTGGGTTTGACCATTCGGTTCCCTTCGAAATGGTTGAGCTGAAGGGTGCCGATACACGCGTCATGTTCGTGAACAGGCGCCGTCGGTTGAGACTGGTCATCTCTTAACTGCCATTGGCTTATTTTAATCTTTATATTTAAAATTCTTATAATAAGCCCTTTTTTTTCCTTTGCATTGTCCTCACATGCAGAAGCAACAAGTATATGTAACTTGGAATTTTGTAAAACAGAACATGATTTAAAAGAGTGTCCGTGGAGTTTCTTGCACGTTCTTCTCCATAGAGATCTACGCTTTGGAACGTGCAAATAGCTTCCATGTTTTTGACTGACCGACCTTGACGTTTCAAAAGTGCCTGTGAATGGTTTATTTGAAATAAAATGCTTTGAATTTGAATTTGAATTTGAATTTGAATTTGTCCCAATGTGACTTTATATCTCGGCAACATGACACTTTTTGGCACCATTGTTCCCAGTTATTTTTGTTTGTGTCCTCTACCCATACATATGCATGTAAGATCGTGCGCCCACTACAACGGTTCTATTTATTTTCCGAGTGTGTATTTCTATTGCCGCTATTACAAAAAATTAAAGGGGCTCCCATAAAAACGTTACTGGTTTTTTTTTCGGGTCATGGTACAGAACCCTTCGTGCAATAGTCTGACTCGGACTTGCCCGATTTATTACTTTATAAAAACGATAAGCAACCATTAAATTCATAGTCTTCCTCTGACAACGAAGCAGTCTACATAGGAGATCGAAGTTACAACCAAAAATGTTGAAATTTCTTGTCTTGTTTGTCTTGATAATTAACGTGGCAAAGATCCAGTGCCAGTATGGATTTGATAGTTGGGACAAGAACCCTGATGGGAACAATTATTACATTTCACCTGCTCGGCGAAACGAAGACGGACCGAAGTACATTCTAGCACCTGCTCGGCGAAACGAAGACAGGGGTCCAATCGGCGCATGTAGGTGGGACGAAAATCTTAAAATTTGTGTGCCCCTGTAAAATCATTAAAAGCTAACCGTTCACGTGATTTTGTTAAATCATTTAAAAATCATTATTTCAATTTTTTTGAATATAATTTTTTTTTCACTAAAGCAGTTTTCTATTTTAGTCTAAACTTCTTTATCTATACTAATATTATAAAGAGGGAAGATTTGTTTTCTTTTGTTTTATATTTGATTCGTTTGTTAATCTTTCACGTCAGAACGGCTAAACGGGTATGGATGAAAGGAATAGAGATAGAGTAAAGGCTACTTTTTGTCCTGGGAGTACGTTTCCTAGGGATCACGCGGGTGAAGCCGCTGAAAGAAGCTAATAATTAATATGTAACTTAGTTTTGACCCATCTAGTCGATGCTATAGGCAGTTTAGTATGGGGGCTCTCGCAACACTTTTCCAAAGCCATTTGCAAGTTTTTTTATTGTAATGGGTTTGCTCTTTACTCTAGATGAGGCAAAGTCTACTATGGAGCGTACTTACCCAGAAAGAGCCTGTTCACTGTAACTTTGGAGAGATTAGGGTTGCTTGTATAAAGATTGTAAAATGTTCTAGACATATGTAGTACATAGGCCAAAAGTAGGCAAATAGTCAGAAACGAGCCTAGGAGAAGCACATGATCTATCACCTGCCGGTTTTTTGAAACAACAAGAAAACCCTGCTTGAATGGTAACTGCATTGGGGTATATGCAAAACGCTCGTTTGGTTTCGTACTCAGGTGGACCGCTGCGAATGCAACTTGGCAAAAGGGGTATATAGGTCTACAAAACTCCCTTTTGCCAAGTTCCAGTGTGAGTACAGTGCTGCTGCTTAGCGAGTCTAAAAAGGCGACATTAGTAGACTCATACTATAATCATAATATTAATCTCACAACAATCTGTCAAATATTTTCATCTTTATCGCTAACGCATTAGGTTCAAGGTTGATTGGAAATAATGACAGTGACGGGTAGCGTGATGTACTTTCTGATTCTGCTTAAGTGTCCTTTTTAGACCCACTGAACACGAATCACAAGCTGAAGTGCCATAAGATCCAAAGGAAAGTCCCTGCTGGAGTTTGTGTTTCCAGCCACGACCTGGGCGTCTTTGAGTCAGAAGTGAATACGTTGCTTCTCGCTTGCTCAATCGTTGATCACAGTGTGACTGCGGTCAGATGTGAGCCCACCACTAATATCTTTTTAACCGACTTCCAAAATAAGAGGAGGTTCTCAATTCGGTGACTATTTATTTTAAGTATGTACACCAATTACATCGATGTTTTGGAGCTGATTTCTGTGATTATTTTTTAGTTCGAGGCGGTATACTTGCCTTGGTCCCGTAAAAATTTTATTCGGTTTGGTTTGGTGGTTTTTATGTCATGAACATTTTTGCTTATTTCCATACCATACCATTACCACCAGTTCCACAAAAAATTACGCCCGCCATAGTAATTTACCACCCTTCATTAAAGTGGAATCGGAAAGAGATTTCATCGTGCGACTACTAACAAAGGAAAAAGCCCAAAATGTCCTCAGACCCTCGACCCCCGAACCTTTTTGAGAGCATGAGTGAGCACTGATTCGTTCTAGAGAGCTCTTACAAACGATACTTTTTGATAGATCGCTTATAATTGCTGTTGTATTTGGTTCTTGGGTATCATTATATGTCAAGGGGTTAATGTGTTCCTTTCAGGCTTTGTGCGGTCGTGTTCTGAAGATGGGATGTATTATTGATGTTGGTAAAAGCTTATGTTGTGTTTGGTGTTCCGGTGGTAATACTGGGTTGACGAGTTTTTCTTTTAAAATGTTTTGTGTAAGTGGTGGCTTGATAAATGATAGAGTTTTGCTAAGTGGTTTTTTTAATGATGGCAAATCATCAAATGACTCCTTCCGCTCTGAATGGAGCGAAAGGGAGTGTCAGACTTACTGGCTAAAACCCATCTGTGTGTTTCAAAGTGCCCTTTACCCTTTGCGTTCCAGAGGCTCTAGACAAAGTGCTATTATATCAGCGAATGCGATGGTCGATATATCAAAATACATGTGACATTTCGACGTTTGTCATTTCCGTACATTTTTGACGTTAAGGCAATCGCCTTCGTCACGCTACCGCTGACAGAATGTCACTTGTCTAGCGCCCCAGGGCTCCGGTGACTCTTTCTAAAATTTCCATAACCCTGGCAAACAAATTTTGCAACCGTAGCCATGCTAAATAGTTATATTTTTGTCAAACAAGCTACCTTGAGAAGAAACTCGTTTACAAACTGCGAGGTCAATGATTCTTTTAACGTCCACAATATATTAATTTAATCGAAAATATGAGAACCATGGTAGTTATCTCAGGTGTTTTTTTGAGGAAAGTACTCCACAGATTCGAGTGGACCTGTCCAGATATTTTTCAGTTATAGTGGAGCTCAATTTAGAAGCTAGTTTTTTTATTATTATTATAAGAGAAGAGAAATAACACAAAAATAGAGAAGTGAAGCTTTTCAACTTAATTTCAAAGATTGACATTGCAGTGTTAAGCCTCTTGGTTAGCTGATCTTTAATCAAGACTGGTGTGATATTTTTTATAGATAAGTACTTTTTTTACACTGAATTGGCACATTGCTCGTGGAACAGATGGTCGATTGGGCCAAAAAGGCATTCGAAGGCCTCCTACTAGGTGGACCGATGACCTAGTGAAGGCCGCGGGTAGCCGATGCATGCAAGATGCAAAGGACCGGTTGTTGTGGTTAACACTTGCCTATATCCAGTAGTAGACATCTTTCAGTTGATACGATCAAGTACTTTTTGTTTTGTTAGTAGACTTTAAATAAGAAAGCATCTAACATCAATCCTTATCCAGCAGCTACTCCTATCAACCCATAAATCGGAAACTTTTAAACGAACTTCAGTGACAACGAAATTCTATTTACTCAGCAAACCGTTTCAAGATAAACAGGCAACGATCCATTCAGCTCTTAACAAAACAAATTCCCTTTAAAACCTAGAATGCACCAACTTTCAAGTAAAGGAAACGTTGCAAAGCCAAGTTGTTTGTCCAATGCGGAGTTTGCTTCGAGTCGATATTTCAAGTTGCTATTTAACTCGGCAAGCTAATCTAAATTACGTCACGGTCAAGCTCTGTAAATCCCGAAACCCAATTTATCTTTGACACGCCCGTTTTATACTTCTTCGGGGAGCAACGCCTCGGGCTGCTTGGTGAGACCGAGATGTGGGAAGGGTGGAGAAGGTATTGTACGAGTATATTTTTAATTGGTCATATTCAATTATGTTTTTGATTCATTAGCTCTTGTAAACAATATCTTTTATTTAGCACATGCAAAAATTACACACAGAAGCAAAAAAATATAGATATTCTCAACAGTGAGGCTTTGACAATATACATTGAAAAGGTACTTATAATTATAAATAAGGGGTTTTTGTGACACATTTATTAATATCGACTGGAAGATTATTAAAAATAGTTGGAAATAAATGGTGATGACATTAGTATGGATGGTTCTATCTCATTACTTTTCGATTAATTTTGATTCTGTTTTCACTATTATTATTCTGGGTATGTATATTTATCGATATACTGGCTAACCAGTCATTTCATCATCTGCCTAGTCTGTTCCCAACTATATTGGGCTTCCAGTCAAACTGGATTTAGGTGAATAACCTAACCTAACCTAACATAACTGGGTAACACGATGGCAAGACTGGAGTCAGATTAACTGGCTTCTGACTATCCGTAACGACTGCCAAAGATCTACAAATAACAGCCGAGACCAACGGCTTAACGTGCTTTCCGAGGCACGGAGGAAACTCGGTACCTATCCACAGACCAACCTTGGCAAGCGTTGCTGATCCTTGAAGATCGAGCCGTGCGGCTGTTATTATCTAAATAACAAATATTTTTTTCATGCACCAATAACGATTCATCATAGTTTCAATTTGTCAGTTTTAGCAAAAGCAGATAGGCACAGTGATTTCGACAGCTCTGATGAATTACCTATCTATGTAAAATTTAATATGTGTAATGAGCCTTAGCTATCTAAAACCCTTAAATCCTTGTAGACTATCCTTATAATTTTTTATTTTATAATATGCCATTTTTATATCGCGATGGAAATAATTTAAACATACAAAACTTTGTGACAAAGCGATATGAAAAAAAGTTGGTAATAGGACAGAATTGAAGAAAAAAACATGTTGCACCGACCCTAAGTAACAGGGAGTAAGGAAGATGATGACTCTGAGACACAGTCGAAAAATTGCATGATTTTGGAACTTCACCTGCAATTTCTTTAGAACCGAACCAAAACACAATAATTATCTCCAGAGGCAAATGACGGATTATTCCCGAAGCGAGTAAACGTATACCGATCATTGCAGAGCAGCTATGTAGAACATAGACTAGCACATATTCCACCACAAATGAAACCTACGGACGCAGACACAGGAAATTTCCGGGAATTTGAATTCGGTAACGGTTATTCGGCGAAGCTAAATCCTACTAATTAGGTACGGTGAGCAAATTACGCTGATGCAACAGATACGTGAAATCGTATGATTCAATTCACGTCAGAATTTGATAGTTGCAAGCTTTATGAATTTCGATCCGGTCCAGGAAAATGTGATTGTTTAGTAATTAGTTAACGAGTGAAGTTTTGACAAGATGTCTCATTAAACACATCATGCATCACACATACAACGCTCACTCCACACGCACCACAATGCTTTTAAACCAACACATAACATTTTTTTTTTTTATATTTTTTTTTAAATCTTTTTCTTTGCTTCTCTTTCATAGAAATTACAAAATGCTTTTGCTTGTTCTTTATACTTCTGTAATGTACCATAAGTTTCCTAAATCCTGAGAGCCTGGATATGCGTAACACAGGGTTTTCCTGGTACGGACTCCCCTGTCTCTTGCAAAGTAGCTTTTGTCAACAATTATTGTCTTGTGTCCTAATAAAATATGTAAATTTTAAGCCAATCTTTGTGGAGAGAAACTTTTTCATGTCATTATTGCATAATTGTATAAATAATTTCTTCAGCCGCACGGGTCAATCATCAAAGTTAAGCTACGCTTGCCAAGGTTGGTCTGTGGATGGGTGACCATCTTAACATACCGAGTTTCCTCCGTGCCTCGGAAAGCACGTTAAACCATTGGTCCCGGCTGTCATTTGTAGATCTTTGGCAGTTGTTACGGATTGTCAGAAGCCAGTAAATCTGACTCCAGTCTTGCCAAGAAGTCCCGTGTTACCCAGTTAATGGGTTGTAGAGGTCTGGTAGGCATCCCCTTGAGTAAAACACTGGTATTCAGCTGAATCCGGTTAGACTGAAAGCCGACCCCAATATAGTTGAGAAAAGGCTAGGCAGATGATGATGTATAAATAATTTCTTCAGGTATTTTTTTAATTGGTAGCGGTATCTATAGCTCATGTTCAAACATGATTGTCTTATCTCTAATAGCTTTGCCTGCCTATCATTTTATTGATTGACATCGTCATAATCTTCATCATTTTGCCCGAAGCCATTTGCGAAATCATTTGTGTGGACCGATGACCTGGTGAGGGTCGCGGGTAGCCGATGGATGCGAAACACACAGGATCAGTTATTGTGGTGACACTTGGGGGAGGTTTATGTCCAGCAGTGGACGTCTTTGAGCTGATATGGTAATGATGTTTTTTAGCTTTGCATTCCACTATGAATCACATAACTGGTTGGGAGGTAAAACATACCTTTTTTTAGATAGTACAAGTCCAACAATGACTATTCTTGCAAGAAAAAGATACTGGCTTCCATTTCACAAATAAAATGTTCAATTTATCGGTTACTGCACTCAAGGAGGATTGAAACGAAGAAAGAGTTTCTTACTTACTTTGTTAATTAATTATAATTATTAACATTGCTTCAAAGAACACTTTATATATACCAATTAGTAGTTCTAGATATCTCTAACATATCTTGAGTCTCTGAGCTCCCCAGATTTTTGTAAAGCGTTTGAGGGGCCACAAAAAAAACTTGAAGAATTTTGTGAGACATACTAACGAAGGCCAATACGCAACATGACTATTTTTAAAGGTTTCGTACCCATAGGGTAATCAACGGGACCCTATTACTAAGCCTCCGTTGTTCGTCCTCCATCCGTCTATTCGTCAGCGGGCTATATCTCAGGAATTGTAAAAAAGAGACTGTTGAAATTTTATTTATATTGCCGCTATAAGAACAAGGAATAAAAATTAAATAAAAATAAAAATGATAGGGAGCCACACACGTGTTTTTTCAGTTTATGGTAAGCCTTTGTGTGAGAGTCCAAATCGCACTTGACCGGTTTTTTCTCAATTTTCCAAGTATCAGTATTAGAGTCGGTTTCCCCCAAAATGAATAACGAGCCTTTACTTTGTAACTTGGGGCCAATGCCCCTCTTTTTTACTACAAGTTCTACAATCCTAATTTTTTTCTGCTGATTTTTATTTTTCTTATTCTTTTTCATTATTATTTGCAAAAAATAAATTTGCTATTTTACTAAAAATAATGAAATTATTTTTCCTTTTGAGCTTTTTAAAGTGACGTAATCAATTTATTTTCCAATCTAAATATTGTATGTTATCTTAATCTTACTCAATAAAAATTAACTTGTATTTTCTTGCCCTAACTATTACCACATCTATTCCAAAACTCTTCCTTTTAAAACATCGAATGTGCCGCAGAGCAATCACTGTAATTACAAGTTTAATTCGCTCTGGGGCGGCCGACCCCGTTTTATATTTATGATTTTTACCAAAGGAACCTTTGAGCCGTCTCGACTATTTTAATTATGTAGTTCACAGGAAATCGAGGGTTTCGCTACATAGAGAATGTTTAATGATGGAGCTAAATGTGCTTTTGAGAAATGGTTTGTAAATTTTAACAAAACGCTCGCTCGTAGTTAAATATTATAGGATTATTAGATTTGAATTTGTGATGTTGAATGTGTTGTTGATGTTGACTTTTCTATTTGAGTAAGTATCTAAAGACTATTAAAGTTTGTATTTTTCAAAAAACAAATAATTAAAATATGTGATTTTATTGATATGTCCAGCGTTTCTCTTATGAAAATTTCTTACAGTTTGTAAGTTAAACGATGTGAAGTTTTAATTTTTTTTATTTTAGCACCAAAAGTTTTCATTATTTATTTATTAATCTTTATGTTTAAAAAAATCTACTAGTCGCCCTTTGTGAAAAAAATTAGGTGTAAATCAAATAAATAGATAATTTTTAAAATTAAAGTTAGTTTCGGAAAGATAGGCAGGTACAAAAAGATATCTACTAAAATAATTAGGCTTCCAACAATCTCTTATAATAGGTCAGTCCACTGGAATATGTATTTTTTAACTACACCCTATTTCCTCACGAAGTACTGAGTACAAAGTTACTAGAGTTACTCGACTCTGAGAAACTCATTCAAATTTACAATATTCCAAGACGTTTTGTATTTTAATATCAGGGATGCAACAAACGTCCTTTCATCGATATCGACACCGACGTCTCGGACACTATTTCTGAACAGTCATACTGCATAGGACGATAGTCACGTCGGCACTTAAAGTGCCAGCTAGGAAGCCAGGCTTCCCTGACAGCATGATACCGATCTTATTGCGAGCTGCCAAATGCTTAGTACTGTTTGTATTTATGGGTTTGGAAGGTAGTTTTGTGTTCTTAAAATTGAGCTTGCAAAAGGATTATTTTCTGGTGGTAACACAGTTCTCATCATGTTCATCATGTTCTTTAACGAGTGATAAAAAATCGTGAATAAAACAGCAAATCTGATTTTCCAACGATTTATATCTACGCAATCTAAATTTCTGTAAATATGAATGTACATACAATTTTTTGAATAAACATGGAAAACCTACTGAGTTAAAGGAAGATTTACGTTTTAACCGGTTCATTTTCCGCACAGCAGATACAATAGTTAAACAATCAGTTAGACCAATTGTGGTTCATGGGACTGTGAACCGGATAAAAAGTGAAAAAAATCGCCAAATGAGTAACCTCAACTTTTAATGCTTGTTTTAAATCTGAATATAAAGATACCTTCGTTCAGCATTAGAAGAGCAACTATCACCCACACAAAATGCAGAAAAGCGAAAATAATTCAACCGATGTGACAGACATCAAGAAAATTTATTGTTGCCGTACTTCCTCGGAAAAGTTACTCAGCTCACTTATTTACTTTGTAAAACTTAAGTAAAAACCAAATTACAGCACACACCAAAACATATTATTCATTCTTAAAATGCTTTCAAGCTAAAACAACAGTAAAACCTTCATTGCAAGATTTCATGTGAAACCGAACACAAATAAAACACAGAAACAAAAGACACATAAAACCAAAATAGCGGTAGCGCCGTCACGTTCCTCCTTTAAAAGTACATCACTGTCAAACGCGAAGTCGCTTTATGACGTCACAAATCAAATAACGCGTTTCCAAACAGTCGGTACGGGAAATATGGAACAAACACAACAGTGGATACGCTCCTTCTGTAATTCAAACCAACACGACATTTCGTCTTGCAGCCTCTTACTCCTACTTTCATAATGTTTATCCGCTACCGACTAACAACATTGCAAAATGAACTCAATCTCTAAAACACAAAATTCAAATTCATGCGTCTGAATAAAACTGCACGTAGAACTAAGCTCGCGCTGAAAAATGTATTTTTAAATCGGACTCTGTCAGTTTAAAAATAAGGTACGATATTGCTTCTCGCAATTTTTGCACAGCGAAAACGCTAATTGGTGCTTTTGCATTAAGATGTGATCCGTAGACCATTAACCCCCATTTTGTAGCTCACACGCGCTCCCGCTTCGCACTTCAGCAGTAATGGATCAATTTTGTTCGAAAGTACTTTTCGGCCTATCTTTTTTATATTCGCGCTCCGTCACTTTATTTTTTTTTCAGAAACGGGGAGTGGATTTTCAAGGGCAAGGGTAAGCGTTCGCGTAATCAAGCCTAGATGACGAAAAGGTACTTATACTATTAGATTTCATATGTTTTTTAAAATACTTGGACACAATTTCTTGTGTACCTAAATCCAGCAAAGTGGTTTAGTTTCGTGATAATTGCACTTATCTGTAGAAAGTCAAAGGGTTTAGAAACAGCAATCATTATATGTGATTAACTGTTTAGCACCTTCATCATCATCATTTTAACTGAAAGATGAAATCCCTCTTCTTAGCGACGCGACGCAACGTCATACATAAACCGGGAGACGAAGCTATACAAGCTGCTAATTACATCTCTTTTTAGGGTTACCAACAGAACCCTATTACTAAGCCTCCGCTGTCCGTTCGTCTGTCTGTCAGCGGGCTGTATCTCAAGAACCGTAGGTAGACAGTTGAAATTTTCACAGAGTGTGAGTTGCCGCTACAAAGAGTAAAAATTGAAGAATGAGAGTCCGACGCGCGCTTGGCGGGTTTTTCACAACGGAATCATAATGAAATCCCCGGTGCCTTTGGGTATGCAGACGACAGCACTGTTGCTGAGAGATACGTGTCCGACGCTCGAGCTGGTGGGTCGCAGATCCGGTCTCTCCGGGAGGCAATGGTTGAGCGCTTGAACGTGTCCTTGCAGGCGGTCTCTGAATGGGGCGATGCCAATCTGGTCAAGTTCAATGCTGCTAAGACCCAAGCGTGTCTATTTTCCGCCAAAAAGAGCCAATTCCGCCCAGCTCCATCTTTCCGCGGTGAAACCGTGCCGATAACCGACCATCTTGAGCTTCTTGGGGTTACATTAACATCTACTCTCAATTTTGGCCCTTACATAGAGGCAAAAGCTCAAGTGGCTGCAAAGAAGTTGGGGATTCTGGCTAAGGTGAGACGGTACTTCACGTCGGAACAGCTGCTCAAACTCTATCAAGCGCAAGTTCGGTCGTGTATGGAATACTGCTCTCATCTTTGGGATGGATCTGCCAGATACCAGCTTGATACCCTTGAGTCAATTGAGAAACGAGCCAAGAGGATCATCGGCAATGAGAGGCTCGTCGCGTCGAAGCTCCAAATTCTTGAACATCGACGACGAGTTGCTAGCCTGTCGGTTTTCTACCGGTTGCATTTTGGGGAATGTGCGACGAAATTGCATAATTTAATTCCGCCAAGCCCGTTCCATCATCGGACCACAAGACGAACGGCGATGCGCCACCGGTACATGGTGGACATCCCACCCATACGCACAAAACGTTTTGGGAACACATTCATAGTGCGTACAGCTGAGTGGAACTCCCTGCCGGAGTCTGTGTTTCCTGACAGCTACAACCTGGGAGTCTTTAAATCAAGAGTGAATAGGTTATTTCTAGGCATGCGTGCTCCATCTTCGACCACATCCTCGCTTACCATCAGGTGAGATAGTGGTCAAACGCGTGCCTATCAATAGTAAAAAAAAAATAAAAAATAATGGCATTGATGATCGTCATCGTACTTAAAATCTGTACTTCACATCGCGGTCCCCACCAGCGGGTCTATAAAGGCCACTTTAGCAGAATCATAATTAGAATCATAACAATCAACCACACATTAATCTGTCAAATTTCGTTTTAATCTTTATCGCTCAAGCATTAGGTTCAAGGTTGATTGGGAAAATTTGACTGTGACGGGTAGCGTGATGTACTTTCTGATTCTGCTAAAGACCCGCAGGTCTTCAACCCACCTTGTGGGATTATAAAAACGAATGTCTTTACAAGTTAACGTAACAGGAAAAACTTCTTCCCAGTTTTCGTGAACTGAATTGTAGATTCAGCCGGCGCACTCATCACTCCCGATATCACCTATTAAAACTCGGCAATAACTTCAACAATAAACTGGGGTGCCAAAAAAGTGGTCGCCCATAAAAATCGAATGAGTTTCGCCTGTAATTACCCATTGACTGCAGACATTGGGATCGTATATCTTTTGGATTCACGTTTTGCGATAAAAACAATTCGTTTCCAATTTATTTGGGTAACGATTTCGCAGAACTTGTAATAATTAGCAATATTTTATCGGTTTTTCGATGTCGGTGAGGACAGGTATTTGCGGTGAAACATTGTGAAATAACATTATTTATTTCACAATGTTTTTGTGGCAATATGTGCTAAATATTTATGATGAATACTTATTGCCTCGTTGGTTGCAAGTGCTACTACTGTGTCGGTCCTGGGGTCGATTCCCAGATCAGGCAATGTGTTAATGAGTTTTTCAATCTGGAATCTGTAATGAAAGTGGAAGTGTCCGGCTATCGGCGCCACATATCTCTTTTGTTTGCCTTCGGAGATCTTAAGCATGATGGTGATGTAATAATATTGGTACATTCAATATTGTTTAATAATTATTATGACATTAAATTAAATTTCAAAATTGTTCCCATTTTCAGGATGTGTTTGAAAGCTCTTCTCGCATCCTTCTTCCTACAAAATATTAGTTTCTTTACAACTAATATCATAAATGTGAAACTCTGTGTCTTGACGTTTAGATATTTGGATGACGATAAATATAGATATGTCTAGTCAAAGGAAAACGTGCTCAATGGAAACCACCATTTTTTTAAGGTTTGGAAATCGTCCAATTTTAATGGTTTCTACCGCTCTGGGTGTCAGACTGACTGACTAAAACCCATCCGTGTTCCTCCTAATGCTCTCTTTGTTCCCGGGCCGCGGTGACTCTTTCGAACAAATTCCGTGACCCTGGAAGACACTGGCCCTAGCGGGCTCAAGGGGGAACACCAGCAAGATGGATGGACGCAATTAAGAAGTCCATTGGAAGCAGCATGTACTCCAGTGACTGGTGACGAGTTATATCTATCTGTGTTTGAGATCCTCAGCAGTGGAAAACGATAAAGAAGATGAAGATGTTTAGACATTTGCGTCTTAATCACGTCTCTACGACATAAACGGTTTGATGCAAGCTTGGCAATTTTTCCTGAATTTCGCAAAGCATAAATCTATCTTACATTCAGGTACTCCACTCTGTTGAGATAATTTCCAACTCACGCAAGGGCGGAACCGCTGGCAGAAGCTAGTATAAAATAATATCCAAAGTCAAACACTCCACATTTTCCCAAATACCACTCAGCTTCAGACACGAAATGTAGGCTCCTATAAAATATTTTAAATCTGTTGAAATTCCTACATGGAAATATGTTAGGCTGTCACTTTTATTTCAACTAAGATATTTCCGTCTTAAAGTCATTCCATCTGTTCACTCTTACACCTCCGTCAGGCGAATATTTTTGAAGTCACAAACTTAGTTTTAGCGGTTAAATGAGACCTTATTTGTATGACGTTAAGGAGTTTTCGTAAATATGGTAAGTGTAGAACTTAAAATAGTTTAGGTGGTGGTGCAAGTTGTGAATGTTTGGCCAGTTTGAGGTTCTTTGACCTTTGTTTTAGGTACTTAATCTTTCATATCATGAATGGATGAATGTGAATGAATCCTCTCTTTTCCTATTTTTATCAATGTTTTTCTTCACGACCTAACAAAATAAACCCTATATAGAAGTTATCGTAATACGGCCGTTTCCAATCGATAAAATATGGAAATTGAACCTAGGTACACGGGCTTACTTTCGTTGAGAATTGAATCCATTATTAAAACTTTCAACAAATGAGTAGATTATGACACTAGTATCGCTAGACTTCTCAACCAACCGCAACAATAAGGAAATGTGTGTAGTAAATAGGTATATTCACTCAGCTTAATCCGCAATTCTTGATTCCGTAATCATCTGCCTAGCCTTTTCCCAACTTTATTGGGGTCGGCTTCACTTCAACACGGTATTTCTTGGCAAGACTGGAGTCAGATTTACTGGCTTTTGACAATCCGTAGCAACAGCCAAAGTTCTACAAATGACAGCCGGGACCAACAGGTTAACGTGATTTTTCGAGGCACGGCGGGAACTCGGTATGTTAAGATGGTCACCCATCCACATACCAACCTTGGCAAGCGTTGCCTAACCTTAAATATCGACCTGTGTGGCTGTTATTTTTTAGACACGAGCTCCGTTTTGGACTAAAAAAGAAAGTTGGTTTCGACTAAAGGCGTTGCGTTGGCAATCTTGGGAATTGATAGATTAAGTTGGTGCAGCTTCTTATCTCTTATCCCGTTCCTGCACATGGGTGGTTGTTCGCACGTAAGCAAAATGTAGCCGTTGGTCGTGTGGATTCGGATCACGTTGCAGTTGCATCTCTCTGAACGTGATCTGAACAAGATGGAAACCCGTGAAAATGGCATACGTATGTATCGTCCATTCAGGCTTTGCTTGCTCCAAGTAAGGTATGCTGAAGTGGAAGTTAGCCCGCTATATCTGCAACGGACATACTGTCGATGGGGCGGGCATGTGTTAGAGTGGACACCGCGTGTGGGTTTCACTGCATAGTCTTAACTAATCGTACGTTCTTTCAAAATCAATTACATCCGCTTACTCTCTCAACTTACACCAAAACATAAGGTTTTGTTCAGGATCCCAGTCTAGGAGGCTTTGTCCCAAAGGAAGACTTTCTATCTTATTGTTGAACTTTGATTTACGTTGCTGAGAACTTGGAGAGCTCAAGATTATTGGGCAGATCTTAGGGACAGAAAGCAGTGAATGTATCTTGTTTACTGAGAGGTTTGCTAGTAGTGATAGTCGAGGTAATTAAACACTTTGAAGTCAAGCCTAATGGCGTACACTAGGAGAGGCCTATGCCTATGTTATAAGCTGATGATGATAGTGATGAAAGGGTGATGGGCGGGCGTTTTGGGGGACTGTCTTTATGTAAACGTTGACATTCAAAAAGTGCTGGCACTCAGGCTAATTTAAATAAATGACTTTTGATTTTTCATATGAGTAGTATTATGAGTTAAGTGCGTATACACTTAATTATGACCTTTGTTCAAGTATTTCACATTATTCGATAGCATTGATTGCACATTATACGTTAGCATGAATCATACTAATTGGAGCATTTTTTAATTAATAACATTTCTTGATAGCGAAAAGTACAATATTCATTTAGGTTACGTTCTTTAAAAGTATGAATATTTGAGTAAGTTTTACATATTGAGTTTGATTTTGAGGTGGTGTTTCTGAGTTTGTAAAAATGCGGCTTCAAGAACGAAAAAAAAAATATTTGTTTAATTTTTACTGCATTCATTCTAGATATTCAGCAATATGTTCGATATTGTACCGATAACGAGTTTGTACCGAAGCTGTCCAGTGACTGCCCCGTTTATTATTGTAGCCTCCTAAATTAGATTGTAGGAATCTTTCTCCTTAATCTTCTTTCTTAAATAAAATCTTCATCAGAAACATAAATAATATTCTCGACAATGCACTAAAATGTGCCAAGAGAAACAAAAATCATTAATGCAAAGAGTATTTGAGTATCTGCAGCAATCATCACAGTACGTAAAATCCAATGTATACAGCCAAAGAGTTTTAAAACTGCAGTATCAAAAGAGCATTACCATAGCTAACGAATAAATTCAATCCGTTCAATACACGAATACAAAAAGCGAATTCAACGGAAAATAATAAAACACAAACAAAACCTTTGAAAACGAACATTCTCGCTAACTTGTTAAGATAAATTGGTTTCCTTAACGGGCGACGCCATCTTGAATTTATAAAACAGACAAAATTGTTGAAAACTTCGCTGTTGCACACGTGGGGTTTTTATTTATTAGCCTTAATAAGAAGTTTGATGAAAATACAAATTGTGATTGGATATGAATATTTATACTACTTCTATTTCTTAGAGTTTTGTAATGTTAACAATAATTCTTAAAGTAGCGTTTTTGATTGATTAGAGTAGAGGAGCTCGTGGCTAGATAATAATAGCCGCATGGTTCAATCTTCAAGGTTAAGCAACGCTTGCCAAGGTTGGTCTGTGGATGGGTGACCATCTTAATATACCGAGTTTCCTCCGTGCCTCGGAAAGCACGTTAAGCCGTTGGTCCCGGCTGTCGTTTGTAAATCTTTGACAGTCGTTACGGATAGTCAGAAGCCAGTAAATCTAACTCCAGTCTTGCCATGAAGTACCGTGTTACCCAGTTAATGGGTTGTGGAGGTCTGGTAGGCAGCCGCTCCTCGTAAAATACTGGTATTCAGCTAAATCCGGTTTGACTGGAAGCCGACCCCAATATAGTTGGGAAAAGGCTAGGCAGATGATGATGATGATGAGCGTTTTTGATTGATTAATACCGGCCAAGTGCGAGTTGGACTCGCACTCGAAGGTTTAAATAAATACATAATCAGTGAAAATTTCAACTGTCTACTTATTACGGTTCTTGAAATACAGCCCGCTGACAGACAGACGGGCTTAGTAATAGGGTTCCGTTGGTTACCCTTTAGGTACGGAACCCTAAAAATACATTTCTTGCATAACTGTCTACCTATAACGGTTTAAAGGATTAAGCCTGATGTGGACTGACAGACAGATAGTGGAGGCCTAGCGTGCCTCTTTCCATTACAGCGGAGGAACCAACCAATGGAGTCAATTTTAACCAATGGAATTGCGTAAAATCTCCACATCACGTGACTCACTGACAGTTTGACTGTCATGATTGGTTAATGTTTCTCCGCGCCGCTGCCTCGCTCCACTGTAATGGATAGGCACTCTTAAGCTCCATACAAACAGGCCACTGACCATGCGCACCATTTTCTTTGGTACTGCGCAAACGAAGGTGGTCGGGGGCCTGCTTACGTGGACCCTAAGTAATTTGGTTCCTTTGATGACGAGGTATGAAACCCTAAACATCTGCTTCTGCTATGGTTCACGTAATACACATGCAACACATAGTCATACTTCTTGTTGCTTGTATAAGCAGTTGTAACTGTATGCGCCCATTGGTGGGCTGGAATAAATCAAAACTACATTATAATTATATTAAGAGTTTTGTTAGTTATAGTTAAATATTAATATTCTGTGTTAAGTGATTAAGTTTAATTTTATATTTTAGGTTAAGATTTTAATAACATTAAAAAAAGGTTTCGTTGTTATTATGATATGATGATATTGTACATATATATAGATTATGATTTTAATAGAGTTTCGTGTTGTTTTTTTTTAGTTTTGAATGTTTAGATTTTTAAGTAATAGCTGTAATTAATTTTTATATTTTTAAACCACTATTGTATTGGGGTCATCCTGTAAAGATAGTGTGTGTAAGTTAAATAAATAAATAAATATTAACTTGCTTTTTCAGTCTCACAGTCAGTCAGTAACGGAAGTTATATATTTTGTTGATTTATATCCATGCTTGGCATACAGCTAATGGACCAAGTCCCAAACGTCGAGATCGAAAGACGTACAAAGGTTTCTGACATCGGAAAACGAATTGTGGAACTAAAATTGAGCTAGGCAGGACACCTGGCAAGGCGCAATGATGATAGGTGGAGCAAGGCAGTGACCGAGTGGCGTCCAAGGACTGGAAGAAGAAGTGTTGGTCGACTAGCGGCTAGATTAACGGATGACACTGTTGCCATCGCAGGAAGAACCTGGATGAGGCTGGCACAGAAACGTTGGGATTGGCACAAGAAAAGAGAGGCCTATGTTCAGCAGTGGGCAAAGTCAGGTTGTGGATGATGAAGATGATGATGTATATTCGCTCTGTTCATCAAGCATAAGATCTGCATTTATTTACTAATGTTAACAAGTACCTAAATAAATACATGTATTACTCGCCTACCTACTCTTCAACGTATACTTGATGCTAGCTTCACAGTTAGTTAAATAAAAAAACAGAGTTCTTTCAAAAAGGATCTAGTTACAAACATAGGATACACTAAAAAACACATTTAATCCAAGAAGAAGCATTAAAAAAACAATAAATCCCAGGTGCACCAACCTTACTTTGCATCTAAATAATAAAAAAGTATGACTAGAGCACTTTTTTGTAACAACCAAACACCCTAAAAATATTAAGGTAACCGAAAAACCTTAGAAAAAGGGAAAGTAAGAAATAAAAGGAAACGTGGATATTTAATGCCGCAGAACCCGTATATATTTCTTGTAAACAAATAAAAACGATACTAAATCGTGTCCATAGCGCAAAAAATATCCCACTCTTACGGAATTCTAATGTAAGGCGTTGCGGTTTATAAGACTTAGCGTTTGGAGATAATCTAATTTTAATATCACACCTTTAATAAAAAATGTTTATACAATAAGCAGAAATCCTAAAAGGACATCTAAGTATACAAAATTAAAATTAGTCCCATTATAAGTTGTCGCGGTTGGAGCTTAAATAAATTAAGAAGATTTTGTCAAAAATTACAATTTTATAGATTCCAAACTACAAAAGAAATCGCTTCTGATCCACTCTCATTTTCATCATAATACAGATTGGTCCAAACAAATCTGAACGTTAAGAGGTAAAATTGTTTGTAGGAGGTAATCTCTGGATATTGACATCTGATATTTATTAAATGTAAAATATGACTTTGTCAAAAAACCCGACCGCTAAAAACAATTAAAAAGTTCGAAACAAAGTTGTTTTTCAAGCAGTTTGATGCAGTTGATGGCATCAGATCAGTGATTGAACTCAATTGACACAGTATTTTTTTTTTCCAACTTTTTTGTGAGTAACATTATTGGAATCGTCAAAAATCGGCCTTTTTAGTTTTTATATATCCAGTGTCACGTTTACAATTAATACGAATCTAACGACACCCCTCAAGCTAAAATCCATCGAGCCGTTTAGGCTTTAGAGCATGCCAAAGAAATATACATACATACATACACACGAAAAACATAACCCTCCTTCTTTCGCAGTCGGGTAATACTACTCTATCATAAATGGCAAACGGCTAGTCAAATAATCTACTGACCTGTGTATAACGGATTTCACGAAAAACTACTGAAAATTTCCTATTAGAATAAAATTACCAAAAGAAAATGTCACGGCTCAAAAACAACACTTAAACTGTTTATAGCCATCCTAAATTTACACATCACAATATCTCACAATTTTCCCACATACCCAACAACACTTCATATCGAGAAAATATTAACAAACATCAGTCAAACACCACGTAGATCTTTCGTAGCACACTCGTAGACCCTCTACACGGTGTGCTACGCCGTAGTAACATCGTAACTATCATTGCTACGACTTGGAGTGTGCTACGAGAACTCCACTACAATAGCACTCTACCTCGTAACTCTCCGTGCGGTCTCAGCGAAGAATAAATCATTTCATAATTTCCCTTGTGTGTCGTAAGATGATATTTACTAAGGGATTGTTTTAGTTTTGATTAGGTGTTCCTAGTCCTACTATGTTTGTGACGTAATGTGACTGTTATGAAGGAATTAAAATTTTATAAGCAAAAGGTAGTTTTTTTTTACTATAGATAGGCACGCGTTTGACCACTATCTCACCTGATGGTAAGCGATGATGTGGTCGAAGTATTTATGCAACAATATAATCGTAGCGGAATTTAAAATGCTGTGTCCTTTCCTAAAACACTTGAATATTTGAAATCATTTTTACTGTTCCATTGAAACAAAAAAGCCAAAAAAAGTTCTTGGACTAGACTTAAAGTGCCTGAACTTATATTTCGACTGAACTTACTTGAGAAAAGGTTTTCTCAAAAGCCTATGAATTGGTCCTTACGCTATCACTAAACACCGAAATGGTCCTTTCATCCGCAGATCAGCTTATGTTTTGCACCAGCCATAAAATGGCAATAATATCAGCGGTCCTAAGAGGGATATATTTCCAGAAAATATCCAGTAATGTTAGTTTATATCGTTCATTTTATTTTTTTTTGGTTTTCCCCGAGTTACATTTAAATCTCATTTAGCACAAAAAATCAAATAAAGGATCCGTTTCTCTATCTTTCGAGATTATTTAGCATAACATTTGCATATTTCGGTTCGTTTTGTTTTATTCTATTGTACAATGGTGGATGGAAAGACAAAAAGTTAATTAATAAAAAGTAATTAATCTTCTAATAATTCCTAGAGAAATGGTACATTGAAATAATGTTTTTTGAGTAAATTCAGGTTTAACTTGCTACTTTAATTTAATTTTACTAGTTTTCTAAATCATCATAAAAGTAGTTCTTTTTATAACTGCATATGCTACTTAAATTATGTTATGAAAATAATTTATTGCGGATTGTCATCAAAACAGTAAATTTAATCAATTTGGTTAAAATAACGTAACAGTTAAACAAAAGTCAACTCCTATAAATTTAATTCCCTCACCAAAAATGAAAAACCACAATAATCGCAAAGAATATTCCATTTATGTAACTTCATACCTTTAACCTAATAAATATTCACGAAAACTTCTTTCAACGCCATCTCTTATCAGCCTCGAGAACTTATACAAAAGGTTGCACGCAAACCGTACCCCACCGGCACACGCACAGATCTGGGGAAAATTAGGTTCATATTTGGTAATATTGTCAGTCGCCTCGCGACCGGGCCCACACGCGGACGTCTTGTGGCGCGAGTTATTCCAAATCCGAGACCGTGTTTGTTTTAAACAATATTATAAAGACAAAGTTCCTTGTTGTTGTAAATTTTGTTCTGTGACTTAAAATAAGTAGTTTCTAGTTCGCGTTAGTTACAGTGAAGTTAGGTTTAGGAAGTGTTTTTCGCTTTTTCATCATAGACGTGACGATATGTCTCGAGAGAGATGATCGCAACTGAATGGATGTGTGAGACCCCGACATGGTTTTAGAAAGGTATGTATTGTCTTAAACGTTCAGTTGCTTATAAAAAGACTTTTCATAAATGTGTCGTGTTATTTTTAAAGCTTTCTTAAAGGTTTTCTCTTAAAAAAATATGATCTCTGCGAGGAAACGCAACGAATTTTTAGAACTGGATGAACGGTGGATATTAATGCAGAAAAGGTTTCTTGTATTACCTTTGAAGAGTTGATGGTAAATTGCTTTTCCAATTAAACAGAGAGTTGCCATGTTCCTTGAGTTTTGCTCTTGAAAAGTTTATGATATTACGAATGCCCTTCATTAACCAACACTTAACATTTTGAATTGGAAAAAAATGCGTGGGAAAAGTTCGTCCCGCACAATCTTATAAATGCGACCTTAAATTAAAATACGAATAAATTACCATTATTTTGTGAATGAAATGTGCAAGAAAACAAAATTTATGCGAGACTTCACCCCAACAATATCCTATTTGGGTCAACAGTGTATTGGATATTTTGTAAGCGAAAACGAAACTTGCAAAAATCTTGAGTGAGCATAAAAGGACAAAAGGGGGGACATAAATTTTTCTTTGCTAATCTTATGATAATTTTCGTAAGAAATCAACTAAGTAAAATGAACATTATTTTTGAAATCTGTATAATTATGACACGTTTTCTCGTTATTCATCTTCTTTTTCGCTGAGGTGGTTATTATTTAAATATATTTTTAACAGAAATTATTTTAAGATTTGGAACTTATGTTTAATTATTTATCTCTTTCATAATCCAACAGGATATAAACAGGATAGACTATTAATTTTATAGTTATACTGGCTGCACTCTGTGGTTCTGCCTGTGTGTAATTACTACTTACCCTTTATAAATTATAGCCTATGTGCCAAATTTTGTTTTGATGTGTAAGCTACACTAGTAGCAGCGCTTTAATCATTTATTGTTATATAATTAGTAACATCAGTTAGAAAGTACGAATAGGATTATGAAATAGGAATCGTAGAATAAAATTAAAACTCCCTAACTTTTATATTAAAGCTCTCTACAACTATGTTTTTCCAAAAAATTAGTAATAATTAGGTTCCGCGCTCTGAATATTAAATGCAGGTGATATGCAGCCAAACCACCTTATTAGCAAATTAACATTTAGTTTTTTGTAACGTGATCAGTTTCCACCTCCACGTTTTCGTAGGTGTTAATACTATTTCAAATAATGATAGTGGCACACAGTAATGAAAAATAGATATCTATTAAGTTTTTGTAAGCGTTAACCAAGTCCATTACTTGGCCTAAACGCATTTTTTTTCTAAAATTGCTGATGAAACTTCTGCAAGCCACTATTGAGAAAGTTAGAATTAATAAAAAAAACATTGGGCCTTTTTAAACATAATTATTTATTTATTTTCAGCCTGTTCCGCTACTGAGCAAAGGCCTCCCTTTCTTCTTTCCATTTCTCCGTTATACACAATATAATTAAGTAATCAGTATACACAAACGTATCACCATCATCATATCAGCCGAAAAACGTCCACTGCTGAACATAGGCCTTTCCCAAGCATCGCCACAACGACCGGTCCTGCGCGTCTTGCATCCATCGACTACCCTCGATCTTCACCAGGTCAAATGGGTTAGTAAATATGTGCGCTCATTAGGCAGGAGGCATAAAAAAAATCATTCAGGTTATCAGTGGGAAAAGTGACCTAAAACACAGTTGAAGTAATGCCAATTCTCTTGTTAAAGACAAATCTTGAATAATATTACTATAAACATGGTAGTGTAAGCTTTGATATATCTCACAATTTCCAAAAAAATAAAAGGAAAGAGTTCATATTTATGCCTTTGTCTGTATTTCCTAGAAAGAAAAGGGAATATTGTTCACAATTCAGAACGATTTTACAGCAATTTAAAGTCATTCCACACTTTTACACCGGCTCCACCGTCGATAGCTATGAAGCATTTTTTCGGAGTAAAGGACCATTTTGTGACAATGGAGTGTTCTGGAAGGCTTTTAGAGAGGTTTTTGTGAAATTAACCAAAGGAAGAAGAGCATTCAATTTTAATAACCATCATACATTTATTGCCAGGTGTGATTAAGCGGTCGCAAGCATTAGGCAATATTATGTTAGATAATATACAGGTGAAATCGGGAGTTGTTTAGTACACGGACCTAGTAGAAATCAGAACAAGTTTCTGTGCGTTCAAGCAATTTTGCCATACCTATTATAATCCGTGGCGCTTGGCAACTGGGTTTAACCCAGTTGTATATGTCCCTTGCTGCCTATTGGCCTAGCTCTGTTCTGTCTCATGCTTGGTGTGGAGGGAAATTAAAATTATATTTTTCGACTCATTTTCTGTTATTTTCTGATTAATTTCATTGCGGGATCCAAGACAGTTGAATCGTTACTTCGGGTCTCGTCGAGCTTTGACTCGGCATTTTTCCGGTGGTCGTCACTGTTGATCTGGTTTTCAGGAGTTGCAGTGGTTGGGAATTTGTTGCTTGACCCAAAAACATAGAATAAGGTACCACTGAAGACTAAAATATTAGAAAGGTTTTTTCAAAACAAAAAAACTGCAAATCCCGGTGTCGTACCAACAAAAACTAACATCTTCATAGAGTTAAAGGAAACTACACAAGATCACCTGCTACGATACATACAAAGTCTTTTTGCTTCGTCCATGCTTGAAAATCTGTAAAAAAAACTGCACCCCATCCGAGTCTTTATCCTCTGTCAGCAAAAACTTACAACTTGGAAAAATTAAAGACCTTCTAGAAGATTGAACTGAAATTAGACTGCAAAAGCTCTTTAAAACACGCTAATTATCTCTTAAACACGTCAACAGCTCGTTATGAATTAATAAACAGCCACCCGAGTCTATTTGGTGGTCCATGGATGCATACTGAGATTCCCCTGTGCCTCGGAAAGCTCGTTGAGCTGTTGGTATAGGTCATAGGTGTCACTTTTGACAGTGGTTTAAGCCAGCAAATCTGACACCAGTCTCGTCGAAAGGTACCTTAGACATCTAACTTCTAAAGTTATATCTACTACTCGGTACTCGGTTGTACAGGTCAGACAGTCAGTCGATCTATATAAAATACGGTTACTCAGCTGCATCTGGATATTTACTGAAAGTTGACCCCTGAAAAGGCGAAACAGATTAGATGATACGTGCACTGTACTCATATATCCCTCGTAGTAGGCTAATGTCCGGTCCTGACATAGTTGGATATTTATGGAATAGTAGATTTAAGTTAGTAATTAGTTTATTTTAATTTTGTGTTTTGGTGCGTCATATCTGGCACAATATACTTTCTTTCTTTTCTTTATATCACTTACCTTAACAGGTTCACTGTCCGCAAAGGAGATACGATGGTTAAACAATCAGCATATAATTTCGGTTCCTTCTGGGTAGGCTCGCTCTATCTTAGACTTTGTCTCTGTCATCTCTGACCTAGGCTAGAGTCAAGTGCAAACCTATCACTAATAAAAAAATCCACATGTGGTTCATGAGACTGTGAACCGGTTAAAATCATCTCTAAACATCCTGTAACTGCAGATACACCCCGAAAACCAAAAATCTAATTCACCCTAACAAAACATAGGACTAAAGCAATTCCCATTACCACCCTATTGACCCTAGTCCCCATAAAAAGCTTTTAAATTATGTCATGTTCGAACCCCTTTTTCCCATAAAACAGTTTTTGTGGAATCCTTTGAAGTTAAGAGGTGAATGCCTTTGGAAATTCTAATTAAATGTGTGTTTTCCAACATGTTTCGCCTCAGGGTATTATAATAGAAATTGCTTTTGCCACAACCGAACCTTCAAAACTTAAAGCGTCTTTAAGTTCTGAAGTCTTCACTGTGGTGTTTTGGGAATTTAGTCCTTATGTAAGTACTAGCTTCTGCCCGCGACTTCGTACGCGCATATCCCGTTTTTACCGTTCCCGTTGGAATTTCGGGAAATCTTCTCTTAATGCTCCTCTAAACTCCCCAAGGAACCTACATGCCAAATTTCATCCTTCTACAACCAGAAGTTTCGGTTGTGCGTTGTCTTTCATTCACTCAGTCACTCAACCAATCAGTAGCGCGATATACAGGTATGGATTTTAGAGTTCCGTACCCAAAGAGTAACCAATGTAACCATATTACTAAGCCTCCGCTGTTGATCCACCCATGTCTGTCTGTCAGCGGGCTGAATCTCAAGAACTGTAATAAATGAATAGTATTTTTTACAGAGTGCCGCTATAACAAAAAATAATGAAATTTAATTAAATATAAAATTAGAGGGGAGAAACGTGTTTTTCAGTCTGTGGAAAGGAACATGTGAAAGTACGACTCGCTCTTGGCCGGTTTTTATTTTCTAGGTTTGAACATTAGAGATGTAGAGTATTTAATAAAGCTACTAAAATCAAATCATCAATCAATCAATCAATCATCATATAGATCAGGATTCAAAATATCTACACTGTACATAAAACCGGACTAAAAACTACATGAAAATTGAAATTTACGTCTATTATTTCAATGAATATCTCAATTTCCACGCCTAAAGTATCGACTTGTAAAACATTAGAAGGTTCAAACACATGGAACTTACTGTTTTCCTTTGCACGTAATTTATTTATTCCACAAGGGAAAAAGAATAAAAGTGTGTGCGATACTCGCATACGAAATATGGCAACAAAAGATTTGCTGAGCTGTATTTTATTTGGAATTGTCTGCTCCATACAATACGGTGACATGAAATAATGTTTCTTTTTCTTATAATAGATAAACAGTTCAAAAATTTCAAAAATACTGCCAATCTAAACCAAGTAACTAACTAGTATACAATACAATACAATAATAATAATAATAATATTCCACACAACTATCACACAACGCCATCTAGTACATCATACATATCATGCCTTCGCATTATCGTCATAAATGTCTATAAGTTTTGTTTTAGGTCCTGAAACTTAAATACAACATCACTAACAGATACTGTTGTAACAGTCCTCGGAGTGGCAAAATCTGCTCTAAAGAATCACCGCGGCTTTGGAATGCAAAGGGCATTAGGAGGATGGGTTTTAGTCAGTAAGAGTCTGACACTCCTTTCCGCTTCACCAAAACAAAAAAAACACGCCTTAGAACTTTTACACCTAAAAGAAAGAAAAATGTTTATTTGGGACTCGCACAAAACAGACAGATTTAGATTTAATTAAAACTAACAGTAATACTAAGTCTATAAACATAGACCTACTACTACTACTTCTTTTACACTTACTTAACACACCCTTTATTTCAAGCACATCTTCCGTAAACACGCAAGACAAAGCACTAGAACTCTCAGCCCTATTCCCGCCTCGACCACAGGCAATGAATCCTCTGAGCCGCACTATTCAATACAACCAGGAGTCTAGGAACAAGTTTTCAACAAAATTCTCCTCAGAATGTTCTGTACGCTTAATCACATTGTGTCTGCACGCGTGCTTCTCATTTCCTACTTAATTAGAAGCTTCGCTGTTTCGCTAGACTATCCTATTGGGAATGGATAACGTTGTTTGTTATTCAGTGGCTTACATACATTTTAGTGGTGTGATTTTGATGCTTATGAATATAATTATGTTTAGAAGTATTGAAAATAGAAAATTAAACGAAAAACCACAGTTCGTTGCAAAATTGTGTCGAAATTTCTAACTTTTTGAGCTCATTATGGTGATTTTTTAAATATTTATATTAATTAAGTGATCTCATTAGTGAATGCCTTCCCTACATGAAACTTGAAAATAATTTCTCAAGAACAAACTACCGGCTGTATAAATACCTTATACCCTAGTCCTGGTCATAGTCTACCTGTCAGCCAAACATTTGAATCCGTTTAGCCATTGATGTTATGTGATTTCTTACAAACAAACAAAATTACGGATTTTAAGTAGGAAGGAAATAGTATTTGGAGTATTACAACTTGAAAAGCTGACCTAAATATGTCTGATCCTTCCAAGAAACTGAATCACCAGGAGACAAATCCCTAAATAAACGTATCGTGTGCAATACACATAAATCTTCGTCAAAACCCAGAAAAACAAAAGAGACATTGTGTAAAATTCCACGACGTTCGAAATTCAAAGCGTCATTTGGGAGTATTGTTAGCAACGCAAATAAAGAGAGAAGGACCAAAAATACGGCTCGAAGAACTGAATCACTCTGAATTAAGCAACAAAAATACTGTGACATTCGAAACAAAATCCTGAACAAAATTGTCGATTGAGTGCATAAATCTTTCTGTCGAGCAATTAGAGGCCCGGGTCACGAAAAAAGTACTTGGCAACGATTCTTTGCTAAACGCGAGAGTACTGAGCACTTTGACATTAATGTTCCTAGTAGTATTCATTGATTGAAGCTATTCAAGTTGGGTCGCGGCCTCGATTTGTTTGAGATTCATTCTAGATGCGATAGGTTTTTTGTTAGTGTATTGGCAAGGCAATCTTGGAACGAATTAAGAGATTGGTCTTGACTTATTTTTGGATGTAAGGTTTCTTTTTTAAACTGTTCGTATTTGTACGTTTTTTTCCTTTTATGGAACTGAGTGAAAGGACCAAATTTTTGGTATTTTGATATTAGTATCCTTTTAATTTTATTCCAGCAGATGATTTTTCTTACTTGCTGTCTGCTTTCATAGCTGGATGAAATAATAACGACAATTATTTGCAAAAAGTCGCACGCAAAACTAATCACAACTTTGAGCCTCCTAAAAAAATCCCCTCAAAACTTGTGTCCGCTGATTGAGAGACACAAAGCTACACATAATCTGTCATGTTCCTCCAGTAACATCATCAATATTAATAAGATCTGCCCTCTTTATTAATATTCTGCCGGCGGATCCACTCTGAAGTCTCCTCGTTTGCGAGCCGGGGCCCAAATCCTTCATATTTTTAAGGATTTAGATGACATTCGTTATGCACAATGTTTTGTTTTGGAAGTGGATGAGGGGACTATGGGATAAGTTGTATGAAGGAGAATTTTCTTTGTTATGATGGTATGTAAGGCTGGAGTTAAACTGTTTTGTGTTTGATACAAGATTTTGTGTAAATAAGCTAAGTTTTTTTGGGTTAGTTCGCGTAGGTGACGTAATTTTTTGTAGTTGCACAGCTTCGTTTGTTATTGTTCAGTCGATTTGAATGCCTTGTCTTTTCCTGAATAGCTTGGTGGTTGGTGATCAGTTCAATTGTATGCAGCTGAGTACCTGTATTTTCCATGTGGCTACTGTCTGTACTGGTTACACAGTGTCTTTTGACATGAAATTTTCTAGCTGCTGAGGCAACGTTTTTTTTTGCATGTGATAAGCCCGCCACACATTCCCAACCAGTGCAAGTCCTGAAAGCCAGAATCAACAGTGGTGACCACTGTCAATTATACGCAACGACTTTCAAAGATCTACAAATTACAGCTGGGGCTGACGGTTTAACTTGCTTTTAGGAACGGAGGTGTTTTGGTATTTCCTTAATAATCACCCATTCACGGTACGACTTTGGTAAATGTTACTTTTCCTTGAAGGTCGACTGTATGGCTATTATTTTAATCAAGAGCTTTTGCCTCCTGTATTATGCTTTCCAATTAAACACAACGGTTATGGTGCGTACTGTTAAACTAATAAGCCCACATTTTTCAGTGTATGCCTCACTTCTTGTTTGATACTTTTTTTATATAAAAACCAACCTTAGTTTAAACCTTATTTGTTAAGATTGCGACATCTTAAGTAAAAACCTAAAAAACGATTATATGACCAAGAAAAACAAACCAAACAGTTTTTGATAGAAAATAGTTAATACACGTGTGAAGTAGATATGCCTATGGGTAACTGACTTTAGTTCGACAAACTTTAATTTGCAATATCCAAAAAGTAAAATGGAACACGGAATTTTATTAAAACCGTGATCAAAATTTAAAATTCGATACCGTACATTTTAAAAATTCGTTTATTTCCAATTCGAACTCTGAACTGCGAACGGTTTAAATCGTAAATGCAAATGGCAGAAAAAACCTTCAAAATGCTTTTGTAATCTTTGCAGCTTGCCTTTTTAAAAATAATAATCAGTTTTCACGCACCGAAAACTGTTTCCAGTCGAAGAATGAGATGATCACTTTTAAATTAGGGCTCTTTGCTGTTAATATCTTTCTTTTTTATTTTTTTTATTTTTATTATTATTGGATCATCTTTAATATCGTTCATAATCGTTTTGTGAGCAATTTTGACTTTTCATTACGTATTCTTTAAATTGAAAATGGATAAATTTCCTTTCATGATATGGTTAAACACTCGATTTATTTGTATCAGGTATTATGGCATCATGTTCATCATCATCTTTCTGCTCTCATCCCATGTTACTTGGGGTCGGCACAACACGTTTTTTTTTCCATTCTGATCCGTCAGTCGTCACTCTATCATTAATATATGGTATCATGTTATATGATGAAAATATTTATTTGTATTTTGATCAGTAGTTTAATTGACCAATTACTAATAAACCACAATTTTATAATGTTAGTGGACTCTATAACTAACTAGCTGTCGCTTACTGCTCCACCCGCGTATAATTAGGTTTCCTCTTCATAAACTATAACCTGTATAAGCAGTATTACTGTAAAATTCCATCGACATCCGTTCTGTAGTATTTGCATGAGAGGGTAACAAACATCGCCATCCATCCTAACAAACTTCAAATTTATATTTTTACTAATCTAGCTAATAGATTAAACGTTACCTTTTAAACAAATTCTAACTTTGTCACCGCTACCGTCCATACTAATTTCTATATCCATCTCTTCACAAAAATTACTTAAAAATTTCATCCCAGTATGATAGAGACGTTCTCTATCATACGGAACTACATAATTCATTCTGTACTCTTCGCACGTTCCCAACAAATTTATTTGACCCGAAAAATCTAGCTAGCTGTATACAAGGGACATAAATTCTAACATTTTATTATCTCTACTAAAGAGTCGTAAAACGCGTTAGTTTTTAATAAAATCGCGTAATATATTCAATGAAATGTTTTACTGCACTTCTTTTATTATTTCTTTATAGATATGGTCGTGAAAATATTTAGATTTGTTCTATAAATCGTATAGTTTATAGTTTTGTGGTTGGAAGTGCGATTGTTGTGTGAGGGGTTTAATTCCCAGATCAGGTAAAGTATTACAGACTTCCAAAAAAGGAGAAGGTGGTTTTTTAAGTTGCTTTTTCTTAATGTACGTATGTACACCGATTATTCTAAGATTTCTGATCCGAATTCTGTGATTGTTTTTTTAGTTCGTTGCGGTATAGGTACTTGCCATTTGTTCCCGTAAAAGTAATTCAGTTTGGCAACTGTTTGGTAGTTTGGATTTATGAGCATTTTCGCTTACTTGGATGATGTGATTTCTACATAGACCATGACGTCGCGTTGTTCTTTGTACTTCGTAGTCGTTTTTATTTGAAAGCCGTTTTCCATTAGGAGTTTCTCAGTAGTGGCTCGGAGTTTGGGAGTTGGTGTGGAAGCACGTTAAGTCGTAGGTCCTGCTCCTGATTGCTCCTAATCATGTCGGACTGTCATAACATCGGAATACAAGATTAAAGGAACAACTGAAACTGAAACAGAACTGAAATTTAGTTCGCACGATTTTTTTGTTATTTAATTTAAAAAAATATATATAGGACTGGCACTAACAACTTAGTTATCATCATATGAAACGAAAGACTCCCCCAAGTGTCGCCACGACAACCGATAATATGTGTCTCGCATCTTTTACGCTACTCGCGACTCTCACCAGGTTATTGGTCCACCTTGTGGGAGGCCTTCCATTGTTGCATCTTCCGGTACGCGGTTGACACTCCAGATCTTTTCGGCCCCATCGACCATCTGTTCTGCGAGCAATGTGCCTTGCCCACTGCCACTTTAGTTTGGCGATCCTTCAGCCATGTCGGTAACCTTGGTTTTCTTGGGCATATCATCGTTCCTGATTCGATCACGCAAGGAAACTCCAAGCATTGCCCTCTCCATTTCCTTTTGAGTGACATACAAACAACTTAGTTCTAAAAGATAAAAACATAAAAGACCTGTGCAAGACCTGTATCTCGAAATTAAAAAAATAAATAACGCAACGCTGCACGCTGTTATTAATAGTGCTTTTCATTTGCAAGTATAAGAGATGCAATCTGAATGAGATAGTGAGTGTGGTATTGTGATACGAGATTTTCCTTATTTCTGATGTTTTGTTTCCTTGATGGTTGATAGTGGTGTCATGTATGACATGAAGAAAATATGGTCAGAGTGTGGTTTATGATTAATGTTCAGGGGATGTCAAGGAAAACTCTCTACTTTTGTATTTTAGTTGCTTGTTAACTTATGATTTTCCTTGTATTGGTGTTTCTGAAAGTAAAAATTCGTTTGATTACGGTAAACGGGAAAATAGCAATCATATGAAAGAAAAACAGAACAGCGCTGATTTTTCCAACACTTGATGTTTCATCCAAAAAAGAATAGTTTTTAATTTTGTCAGTTCTTCCATGCCAAAAAAAACTGAACATTAAATTTAATCAATTAATTCCACATACAACAGATATCTGAAGTTGCAACAGTCAGCCCTAATTCTTACTACAGGATTTCGAAAGGCCAAAACAAGGCCAAATGTCAATTTTATTATTGGAATGACACCAACAGCCAATCAATCAAATCATCTAGCTTATTCTTTAACTTTTGCTTTTCAATACGCGTGCGAAAAAAATCATTTTACGTACGGGCTTAGAGCTCGCGTAAACTTCAGCTGGTATAGTAAAAAAACATTAAACCGTAGCTGACATGAACTGAAAAACATGGCGCATATATATATATACACTGGAAAAGTCAGAAAATCTACAAACATATTAAATAAAACTGGGCCTACATGCATGCGGGCGCTGTCGTGAAAGCTGCTCGCAACCGAAATAAAAATAACCATATGTAGCTACGTGTTCCCGCAGGCTTTTACTAAAACTAAATCTAGCGTTTAAATTATTAAAGCTGTCGGTTTAGTCTATAGTGTGAAAAATGCAATTTCAGCTTGAATTCGTTCTGTATTTTCTGAGTGTGAAAGCGTAAATTGTTTCATTTTCTTTTACGTTTTTATTTTAGTTGTGTTTTTAGGGCTTTAGATGCCAATTAATCAATCATGTTTAAGTCCAATAAAATAGAGGTAAGTCTATTGCAATCAATCTGGATTTTGGATTGCAACGTACTTCTTCTTTTTGTCGTGTGGACAGTAAGTTCTAACGACCTCACACACCCTTTTTTGGGTGGAAAATCATCAAATGACTCCTCCCGCTCTGAGTGAAGCAGGAGGGAGTGTCAGACTCCTACTGACTAAAACCTATCCGTGTTCCTCCTAGTGCCCTTTGCGTTCCAGGGCCGCGGTGACTCTTTCAAACAAAGTCCGCAGCCTACCTCACACACCCTAGCGTTAGACTTTCTAAACCATCTAATTAAAATGCATTACTTTTTTTAAATTTTTTCTTACTTTTAAAAAATAAAATATATAATAAAAAAATAATAATAATTATATTTAATATTATAAATATAATTTTTTCTTTTAAAATTCTAGACGTTCTTCTCTCTTCTTAAAATTAACAGAAAATATTTATAGGTATCTGTTAGGTACACATTCTCAAAGAATAAAAAAAACCCCGAAACTTCTTCCCCGAGAGCGTGTTACTCCTCACATTACACAGTATGACCGTTTCAGTCGTCCACTGAAAGCTCATTTGCTCATTTTCAGCATCTTACAAGTCATGAGCGATGGACGACGCCGAGTGGGTTTCCTTGTACCACTAATGTTTGTATAACGTCATATTTACTTACAAATGTTCGATTTTTATTTGAGGGTGTGTGCGTTTGGTTGTTTGTTTTTTTTTTTTTGTCCAAAGTAAAACTATAAAAGATTTTTTGTTAACGTTGCCTGATAGACAGCGATGATGGCCCGCGTTGGATGTTTACCTAGAAGTAACCTGTTTACCCTTGACTTAAAGATCCCAAGTTCAGAAAACAGAGACTGTGGCAGTAAATTCCATTTCTTAGCTGTACGCATAATGGAAGTATTCTAAACGTTGTGTGCGTGTGGATAGGATTTCAACTCAAAATAAAATTCTGCAATTCCGATGCACAGTCCCTAAAATGTAACCGATAAAAAACCGACCGGCTGGAACCGTCCGGTGATGTTTTGATGACTCGATTATAAAATTAACACACTTAGTATTGTTTGGTGCTAGATAAACATGCAATGGGGTATTTCACTAAAACTACAACAAAAAATAAAGAAGATACAGCGAGTTGAAGACACGCGTGACGTCATCTGGCTTGGTAACAAATGTACTAAATTTACCAAGCCAGATGACGTCACGCGTGTCTTCAACTCGCTGTATCCTCTTTATTTTTTGTTTACGTGAAAAAATAAAAAATACGTGTCCAATATTTTTTGAAAATCTATCAGACGGACTAATTAGATTTTTTTTAGTAAAATACCCTATTAAGTACATTTAAACATTCCCTAATATCCCTTCGTAGATACCCAAAACAATGAATAATGAATCGTTTTTCATTAAAAGACAACGTTAACGATCACGATAGAAGTCGATTCATTACAACTTTATGTCTTACTTCTGTTTTTGAAGAAAGTCAATAAATGTTTGTAGGTCAATGACCACATTTTTTTGGCGCCTACCATAAATCACACATTTTGTAACCACCTTATTTTAAAGTGGCTGTCTGGATGTTTACGTGTCTCAAGTTAATGTTCGAGACTAGTGTTATCATAGTGTTTGCTTCACTGGATTGCAGGAAGCCTTGACTTATGTTTCCACTGTCTGTGCTCTGTTAAGCTGTTGAGTGGGCTATTCAAAGATGTCTTCATATTCTATATCATTCTATTGAACACAGGATTGACACTGAGATAATAATTATAAAATTCTAAGTAATGACTGGACGCAAATAAGCAGTAATAAGTTACGATTTTGAGAAAAACCCGTTTGAAGTTTCTGAATACTTAGGTTTATACAACATTAGCAACAATATCTCAAATCTCTACGAAGTTAACATTTTTTTTTCAGAACTGAACTCTATTTTTGTGATTTTTGATGTAGGATGTCTGACTTAACAATATTATTATTACATATTTGAGATGGGTTTGCTCTTGACTCTAGCCCACAGTATGTATGTAATACATTGGATGTTAGCCCCATTTTATATATCTAAAATATCCTACTTAAATAGATGTTAGTCATCATCATCTTCCTGTCCTTATACCATGTTATTTGGGGTCGGCGCAACACGTTTTATTCATCCATTCTGTTCTATTAGTCGTCACTCTATCACTAACTCCCTTTTCTTTCATATCGCTCCTCACACAAACCATCCATCTTTTCTATGGCCTTCAACTCCCTCTCCATCCATCCACATTTGTTCATAACTCTTCTAGTTATATGCATTTCGTTCCACCTCTTCACATGACCATACCAAGACAAACGATTCCCTTTTAACTTTTCCGTCACTGGCGCCACTTTTAAAGTGCCTCTAATGTACTCATTTCTCACTTTATCCGCTCTCGTTACTCCACACATCCATCTCAACATTCTCATCTCCGCTACATGCAATCTATTTTCATCCGTCTTTTTCACAGCCCAATATTCTGATCCATACATTACGACTGGTCTTATCACGGTCTTATAGTTTTTCCCTATCAAAATAAATTTAAGTATTAGTACATATACTATTGACAGTATTTATGGAGTCGGTGAAGAAGTTGATCAATTAAACCTAAATAACAGGCTTTACGGTAATTGAGAGGTACTATATAATGAAGTTATTCTAGCTAGCAGGCAGCTATTATCAATTTATTAGTACTTCATAATTACCAAAAGCCTTAGAACTTATTTTGAAGTACTCTTCATTTAATAAAGCTGAAGAGTTTGTTTGTTTAGTTGGTTGAACGCGCTAATCTCAAGAACTACTTATTAGAATTGAATAATTCTTTTAGTGTTGGATAGCCTATTTATTGAGGTCGGCTATGAGCTATATAATATCACGCTATAATCAATAGGAGCGTAGCATTAAGTAACATATGATGGAGACGAAGCTGCGTGGTTCAGCTACTAAATTATACGCCGCACTACTAAATTATACGCCGCACTACTAACACTTTCGCATACAATCACACCGTTACTTAGAACAGTTGGAACTTGTGGTACACACAATGTCCTTTACAAGTTGTAACCAATGGTCTACAGAGAGTGGAGAGTCTTGTTGCAGGGATATCTATGTGCCTCTAATGCTGTGACCGTGTTCCGCTTTTACTCTAAGGTTTTTGTTTGAAAGGACTATGCTGTTAAGATACGAGTGTTCTCCGGAGCATATATCTTGTATAATAGAGGTATAAATATTTTGAAAGTCCGGACTTAGTTAGGAGTCTGTGTTACCTGGTTCCTCGAACAGTTCAGGTATGCACTTGACGTCTATTTGCTACTAGTCTCAGTAAATCCTTCGCTGGCTCGCGTTCACCACTTCATCGTTTAAGACATAAAATTGCATTAAAAAAGCAAATCCAAGCGACTCAAAAATTGTTCGGAGTAGTAATTGACCATTCATCTCTTCTGATTTTTAGGTTTTATGTTATAAAAACATATTTTCAGCCCAATTTGCAGAGCTTGCTTCGAACCGAAGAATCAGTTGCCCATGTAATCCAAAATGTAATGCCGAGGCTACCCGACGTGTTCAAATCCTCGGACCGGTGAAAAGTCACTCCGCCAAACCTGTGAAGCTCCCAGTAGCATCTGTGCATTTGGGTGGAGCTAGGCTGGCTAACTTAGCCAGGAATGACTGGGAATGGGAGTCTTACATGGTGCAGAAAGCGGTCTCTGCTCTACTCTTTCCGTTGCAGGGGTAGACTTCTCTTCTGGTAGGTTTTCCCATGGCCATCTTTATGTAGCTTTATCGCACGTAATCCCTTTTTTTTTAAGGTTGGGTAATCATCAAATGACACCACTCACTTCATCACTCCTCCCGCTCTAGGCGGAGCAGAAGGGATTATCAGACTTTTACTAACTAAAACACATGCATATTTTTCCTAATGCCCTTTGCGTTGCAGGCCCGCGAAGACTCTTTCGAACAAATTCTGCAACGTGTTAACAACCCTAGCAACTTTTTTTAACATCATGTATGTAACGAAAAATTACTAGGGCTGGTCGGTATTTGGAACAGAAAAGGCCCTTCAGTCAGCCTTGCATACTCTAAATCCAAATCCCTAAATCTAAGAGGAGTCAAGTAATGCTAGATATTAACGGTTCGTGTATATCTTATCTTAGAGATCTTCTCTAGCGACAACATTTTACTTTCCGACTTAATTGCGAACGAAGTCGCGGGCAACAGCTAGTGCTATATAAAGCGAGCTAATTAACATCAAATAACTTTTCTTTTTTTTTAACTAATAATAGGCACGCGTTTGACCACTATCTCATCTGATGGTAAGCGATGATGTGGTCGAGGTGGAGCACGCTTGCCTAGAAGTAACCTATTCACTCTTGACTTAAAGACTCTCAGGTTAACTCCGGGCTCTCAAGAACATAAACGATTGAAAATAAACAGTAAACTTCTTTATTTTGTACATGAGGAGTAGTGTGACTGAAACCTTAACACGTGTACGAGTAAGCAATGGTCTTAACTGAGTGGAGAGTCTTGTTGTTAGTGTAACTATATGCCAATGCTATTATTATAGGACTTTTCTCAGTATTTTGCTCAGAAACTAAACATTTCAGGAAAGGAGGAGGTTTTATGTTCGGTTGTATGTATCTTTTTTTATGTATGTTCACCGCCAATTCTCGGCCGATTTAAAAGATTCTTTTTCCATTCGAAAAACCTATACTCCTGAGGTGGTCCCATTGTCACCAAGTCAGAATCTGATGATGGGATCCCATGAAAATCGAGGGAAACCCTCAAATTTTATAAGCACATACACTGTTTTTCATAAACTTCTAACGCAATTCAGATATTTGTGCCTGGTAATCATCACCTCATGTTACTGAGCTGATGATGGAAGGTATATATAAGTCAGGATCTGATGATGGGATCCCATGAAAAATGTTTGTTCAGCGATATTTTCGCTAATTGTTAACCGATTTGGATGATTATTTTTTTGTTTGGGAGAATATTTTCTCGAACTGGTCCCATTTAAATTTGGTGAAGATCTGATGAAGAACTTTGGAGGTAGGCAAAGGAACTCTTCAATAAATGATAGCAAATGGATCGGGATTTCTGAAATCGCATGTCTGTTGATTGTTTACACCAGTTCATAACATAACATCACGCCGGCACGCTGTGTTTGTGGTTTCACTTTTTAGTGGTACTTGCGTTCCACTAAAAAGTGAAAAATAAAAAACTTTTTAACAAAAAGAAAACCGACTTCCAAGAACAAAATAACTTTAATTTCGGAAGTCGGTGTTCAAAAACGAAAAAACCAAAAAATCGACTTCCGACGTTTTAATGTATTGTTTTGTGAATTCCAGATTTTGGTTTAGACGTTCTTGCATGATATTCTTTTCACACATATTCCTGTTGCAAACCTGACTTTGCATCAACTAGGATTTCAAATGGAAAAGCTAAACACCAAATCAAATGGCTTCTTTGAAGGTATAGGGAGGGGGTACTTTTAGTTTTCAGGGTAGTGGTCAAACGCGTGCCTATCTATAACAAAAAAAAGCTTACCGAAATGAGTAAAATCGAAGTTAACATTTATCATTTTCCTCAAACTTTTTTCATAAAAATTTCTTCATTTACTCACTAAATGCTCCATTTCCGGACCCTATATAAATAGGTATATCTTTTCCATTACCTTTACACTACTATCAAATGACGAGCTCCGATACTTCCAAAACCATCTTTCCTCCTTTGAAACTAATAAACAAACGTTTTCCTGTTGATATTAGCGATATTATACTCTATCGGTGCCGAGTCAATACAATGGACTCATAGAAAACTACAGGTGTTCTCACAGACTCATTTTACGATAGTATTTTTTTTACGAAATAAAAATACAACTGAATTCGATACAAAAACCAATACAAAGTACATATCAGTATCTTGACCCTCTAATGCTCTGTAGGTTAAATAAAATAAACAAGTGCGAGTCGAACTCTCACATGAAGGGTCCGTACCATAAAAATTTATGTTTTTTGTTTTTTGAATGCCCCCTTGAATTTTTTATTTTTATCATTTGTTGTTACAGCGCCATTATACATATTATATACTCTGTCAAAATTACAACCGTCTACCTTTTACGTTTCTCGAGATTACAGCTTTACAGAAGGACGGATAGACGGACAGCGGACTTAGTAATAGGGTTCTGTTGGTTACCTTTTGGGTACGGAACCCTAATAAGTAACCATTGTTCAAATCTCCACCAACGTTAACAAGGCTCTATGGGCCAACCAGGACCAACCAACAAAAAACAAAACAACCTCGGTCCATCTTGACCCCTCGATTTTACCGTTTGACATCGTTTCCGGCATTTCTTCCGGCATCATCCCGGAGCCGACCATTTCATTGTTCCTTTTGCCTTGTATCTTTTTCCCCTTAATTACAGGTAGTCAAGATCTCATTATATCAATTAATTTCAATTATGTTACATTTACTCCAAGCTGATTTAATTACAAAGACGTTCGTTACAGCTATTGGATGTTTAAAATTGACGTAGGACCTTTGAAAGATAAAATTATAGATAGTATAAGTTTTTCTTTTAACGACAATGTAAAATATAATGTCCGGTTCATTGTGCCGTCATCAGAAAAGTATTTTTATAAGCTTTTTATTTAACCACCGACCTGAAGCTTGTCCCACTTATGTAACTTTGGACAAAATACAATAATATGGTACTATGGAGCTGCTCTGATAATATAGCCAGAAGCTAGCTAAAAGAACTTCTCAACAAATCATTAACATTTTGTATGAATTTCTTAGTAGCTTCTCGGAATTGGGATTTGTGTATGTCCTAGTGATGGTAACAAGCTTGTCCGTGCTGACTGTTCAAGAAATTTGTTGTTATGTATTACTGGCTATTATAATTATTGTTACTGCTGTATAGCTATAAAAATAGTAGTTAAGTGGCCATCACTTGGTACGAATTTATCTCTTGCGATATACGATATAATACCGCAGTTATCAAAATCTTTGCTTAAAAGCAACGACACAATATATTTAATTCCAAAAACTAAATAGAATATCTTCATCCACTCTTCCACTTCTTGACAGGGACGCCGCCATTCCACCAATAACTCCTACAGCGACCTCACATACCCTCAACGACCGTCACGTACGAGACACGTGCTAACACCTCATTGGTCAGACCTTCAAATGGCTCGCTCATTTTTCTGAATACTTGTAAGAATTTAGTAATGTGAAATATGTTTAGCATACCTTTTTAGAAAAGGTGAGAGAGAGGTGGGGACTTCGTTTTAGCACATAGGGTTACTGAACTCGATCAATATAACAACCAGATCAACCTGGGAGTCTTTAAGTCAAGAGTGAATAGGTTACTTCTAGGCAAGCGTGCTCCATCTTCGACCACATCAACGCTTACCATCAGGTGAGATGGAGGTCAAGCGCGTACCTATCAATAGTAAAAAAAATATACAGAACTCTTCTGTTACTAAGTGACTGATAGACAACGCGCAGCCGAAACGAGTGGTCGTAGAAAGCTGAATCGTGACATGTAGGTTGGGGAGAGCATTTCCCGAAAGTATTACGGGAACGGGAAAAAAACTGGATCCATATGCACGTACGAAGTTACGGGCAAAAGATAAGATAAGATAATATTTATTTGCTAAAACATATTATGTCATACATGCAAGACATGCATGCTAGGTGGCTGGTTAATCATCATCTGCCTAGCCTTTTCCCAACTACATTGGGGTCGGCTTCCAGTCAAACCGGATTCAGCTGAATACCAGTGTTTTACGTGGAGCGGCTGCCTACCAGACCTCCACAACCCATTAACTGGGTAGCACGGTACATCTTGGCAAGACTGGAGTCAGATTTACTGGCTTCTGACAATCCGTAACGACTGCCAAAGATCTACAAATGACAGCCGGGACCAACGGTTTAACGTGCTTTCCGAGGCACGGAGGAAACTAGTTATGTTAAGATGGTCACCCGTCCACAGACCAACCTTGGCAAGCGTTGCTTAACCTTCAAGATCGAACTGTAAGGTGGCTGGTTAATAATATAATTATTTACGTCTTCTACTTGTCCAGTTTGGAAAATGTGTTTATATCAGCTCAGTAACTATTGTGTCGTGATCATAGTTTTAGGTATGAATGTGGTTGAAAAGGTCATGGGGTTTTTGCAGACACTTATTTGTTTCAACAACAATGATTTGTGTTCACAAGTCTCACTAAAGAATCAGGTTACGGACGATAATTTTACATGATAACGCCATAAGAAAACAATTTAATTCTTAACAAACAAGCTGAACGTCAAGGCCGATCGTGCCTCTCTATCGTTTGTTCCGCGCTCATTTGAACGTGACCGTGAGACTTTTTTGTGTGTGTAGCCGGTGTTCATAAATTTATAAGACGTTATCACGTCAAAAACGGCCAGACTTTTAAGGTTCCGAACGTCTGTATGATAAAAAAGAATCCTTTTAGGATCATTTGTGTCTCTGTTTTTGCACAATTGCACACAATGTGCACGGACTCAAAATTGTCTATTTGCTCCACATTTACTGGTTTGATTACGCAGAAAAATAATTTAAAAACAACTGTTTAAATATATAAAGTAATAAAATATAAAAAAAATATTTTCATACTAGTACCTATTATAACAACGTAAAGAGCCTTTTGATGCCCCATTTCTTCCGGAGTTCTATGTTCCAAAAATACAAATTATAAAACGGATTTTGAACCAATACCAATACTAAACCGGAATAAACTACTCAATACAAGCGACCCGTTCATCAAATACAATTTCAAAATGAAACCCACACATAATCCTTTTATTGGAAATATAATCTCTTTCAAAATCCGCCATAATGAATTTGAACCGGGAATGTGAAACTTTTATTTGAAACCGGTACGCACGACGACAGTCAGAAAATACAATTCCAGTACAGCAAGACCAGTCATTGCATAAGCTTTCGGTACAATCAAGAGTCAGCTTACACTGGGCGTGTTAGCTTGACCAAATGTCATACAAAAGCGAAGATGTATGTTTATGATACTCGTTTGCATATTTCAACATTTAATTGCACAAATAAATGATTTTAGCATTCGATAATGGTAATGGAAATGGCAGTTCATAAATGATTTTAATTTTGTATTTTTGTTTACGTTTGTGTTGGATTCCAGTTGTTGTTTTTGGTTAATTTAGATGCTTTGAAAAGCACTCACTTAATTTTATACTAGCTGACCCGTACTCACTTTGTTGGGCGGTAGTTTCCAGGTATTTAGACTATGACACTCACAAATAACGTGGCTTTCGATTGGGAAAAGAATTTTCAAAATCGGTTTAGTATATCCAGAGATGACGCCCTACAACCTCACTAACTTTGCTTCATTATAATATTAGTATAGATTTATGTAATAACACTAAACTGATAAATAGGAAAACCATAGTTTGCTCCAGAATGCCAGTTCTACTAATTTATTAGAATGGTTTCTAAGCCTCAATTTCCATACGTTTTTGACAGATTGCGACTGAGATGCGAATCAAAATGTTGCTTAAAAATTAGTAGAATTAGCACTCTGGTAGTTTTTGTGATCTAGTCGTTGCACCTTGTCATGTTCCTTTTTATCAGGATGGCTGAATCGCACCATAAACCTTATTTTTTATATTTTAGTTGATTGAATGAAAGGTAAATTGCGGTTTACGATTTATGACGTATTAAAAAAATATATTTTTGTGTGAAAATCTTAATGCGGTTAATCTACTTACCAAATTTCAACAGTATAGTTCTTATAGTTTCGGAAAAAAGTGGCTGTAAAATACGGACGGACAGACAGACATGACGAATCCATAAGGGTTCCGCTTTATGTCATTTGGCTACGGAACCCTAAAAAGGAAACGACAAAGTTTAAAATTAAAAGCAACGTATTTTACACTTAGAAAAAAAAACGAGAGGGTAAGTCAAGGGCCGGTCAAGGCTCGGACTACGTTGGAGGCCGTCTATACCGCACTCTCTTGCTTGGTGGCAGTCGGTGACGTCGGCGATGGCCTCGGAGTTAATCCAGCAGGTGGGCCAGTGTTGCTGGTGCCGGTCCATGGGTGCCGTTCAGTCAGCCAGCTGCGCTAATCTTCAGCTGCATGGAAGTTCCCAGTACGCACTTACTCATTACTTCAATAACCAAGTATTATGTTTAGGTAAAGTTACTAGGTGGTATCTGGTTGCTTGAATAAAAAAAACTGGCCAAGTGCGAGTCGGACTCGCGTGCAAAAGGTCCCGAACGAATTTTTTTTATATAACATGGTATTTTAACACTAGAAAATTGTAATAGAAAATTTTCTTGTAATCTATAAGTAAATATTTATAATCTCCATTTTTTTTTTAATTTTAGGCTCAGCAGTTTCGAAGATGACGGCTGAAAGGTATTCGCCTAATTTCTTGAATAACTTTAAAACTATTTATTTTAAAATTATGAAAAAAAAATATAATTAAAATCCTCACAGTAAGCTCTTTCATTTGAAATATTACACGATATTGTTAAAAAAACATTTTTTTAATTTTCTGGTTTGACCCCCAAAAGTGACCCCATACTAAAAGTTTAATAATTTACGTCCGTGTTTGGGTCACAAAAGTTCAAATGAGTACTAAATTTCAAACAAATCGGTCCAGTAGATCCGGAGAAAACTGGCTGTGACAGACGGACAGACAGACACCCGAGTGATTCTATAAGGGTTCCGTTTTTTGTTCGGAACCCTAATTATATGATGTACGAGGGAGCAGAGCTAGGTACCGTTTAGAAAACTTTAGCACGCGTGGTTCCTCGATAGCCGATTGAGTCGTTGCGGAATGAATGCGCTCGCGCTTGATATGGTAGGTGAAAGGAAGGCAGTTTGGAATATATATGAAACCGCGCGCCAAAAGAAGTTGCGGTGTCCGTTTTTCACTACTGAATATTATTTGCATCAAAGATAATTTGTTAGAGAGGTTAATTAACATTTTTATTATTTATAAATTATGTAGGTAAATCGTGATACACTTTTAATAAAATTCTGTGGTTAATACAATTTAACCCTAACAAAAATTTTATAAGGTTTATGGGATCACTGGTGCGTTTTTGGGAAATGTCCCAAAAACGCACCAGTGATCCCATAAACCTTATAAAATTTTTGTTAGGGTTCCAAACATCTGTAAAACAAAACGGGACGATAACAGTATGAGGGTTTCGTTTTTAGAGTTCCGCACCTAAAGGATAACCAATGAAACCCTATTACGTAGCTTCCACTGTTCATCCGTCCCTTTGTCTGTCAGCGGGCTAATAAAAATTAAAAATTAATGGAGGCTCCCTAAAGAAATGTGTGTTTATTGCACAGAACCCTGTGTCTGACTCGCATTTGGCCGGTTTTTCAAATGGACATGTGGAACCCAAAAAAATATCGGAAAAACGAATAACGCTTTCATCTCTTCTCAAAGTGAGAAAATTGCCAAAGTATCGTATCAGGGCAACACCGTTAAAATCGGTACAGAATTAAAATATTATTAGGTTAAAACGTGACATTTTCAGTGGTCAATTGCATTGGTTGGGTGTAGTGCGACGGAATTGTCCCAAAAACACACCAGTAATCTTATAATCCTTATTACATTTTCGTTAGGGCTCCAAAAATCCGTAAAAGAAAACGGAACGTTAATAGTCTGAGGGTTCCGGTTTTTTCATAATAGACGTTCGGAACCCTAAAATAAAATTGGTTGTCTGCAAAGTCGGTTTGCGGATGATAATTTTACGTGATAACGTCATAAGAAAACCAATTGAACGTGCGGAACTTGACCGTAACATTTTTTCGTGCGTGCAGCCGGTGTTCATCGATATATAAGACGTAATCACGTCAAAATAAATATTTCGAAAAAACGAATAATGCTTTCAGTCAGCCCTTCTGAAAGTAAAAAAAATGCCAATGTATAAGGGCGGCACCGTTAAAATCGGTACAAAATATTATTATGTTAAAACGTGACATTTTCAGGGGTCAAACAGGCCAGGTAACTTTAATAACCTCACACACAATACTAAAATAGAACAACCGATCCTTGGAAGTTCAACGAACTATTACAAAGGTACCTACAGTTTGGGCCCAAGATTCAATCTACACGGACTTTGATCAAAGACATTCGAAGTTACATTTGACTGACTGATAAACTGGTTATGTTGGTACTCGTATCGGTTATATCTAACAGACTCGCTTGAACTTGCCGTCTATGTATTGTTAGGGAAATTAGGTGGAAAATCGTGGTTAGTGGTGTGTATGAGGATATTAGAAATGATCGGAGTGCCAATTTTCTACTAGTTTCAAGCAGCGTTCGCATCTTTGTCGCAATATGTCAAAAAATCCTCAATTTTCAACATTTTTGTCAGATAGCGATTGAAATGCAAACGCGAACGTTGTTTGAAAATTTGTAGAATTGGCACTCTGGTTTTAGATTTAAGGGTTGATACATACAACCGCATAGGTCGATCATCAAGGTTAAGCAACGCTTGTCAAGGTTGGTCTGTCGATGGGTGACCATCTTAACATACCGAGTTTCCTCCGTGCCTCGGAAAGCACGTTAAGCCGTTGGTCCCAGCTGTCATTTGTAGATCTTTGGCAGTCGTTATGCATAGTCAGAAGCCAGTCAATCTGAATCCAGTCTTGCCATGAAGTACCGTGTTACCCAGCTAATGAGTTGTGGAGGTCTGGTAGGCAGCCGCTACATGTAAAATACTGATATTTAGCTGAATCCGGTTTGACTGGTAGCCGACCCCAATATAGTTGGAAAAAGGCTAGGCAGATGATGATGATGATGATCAAATTAGACACCTACTTCATTAGGCTTCTTAATACTGTCGGAGTTTTTATTTACAGTCGTGCCGTCGTCTCCAATTTTTATTTAATTGTATTGTTGTAGAATTAACATTAATTCTAGACGTTAATTTTAATTTTAGAGACACGACTAAAATGTCACTCGAAATTTTCGTCGACATGTTAAAAGCAGACTGACCTTACGAGGTCTCTGTGAATTTATAATAACATAATGTATTTTTAATTTGCTTTGAAAAATACAGGGTACATATATTTTAAGTACGGTATGTCGCCGTACAGTTCATTTAATGTGACCTTTCATATCTTCAAAGATGTCTATCAGTCAATGCCTTTGACTCTGCTTTTCCGAAGTTAATATACAATGACCTCATAAATCAAACTCTGAATATAAGTTATCCGACTTTTGATATCAGTGTCTTTCCATTCAAATAATATTTTAGAAATTTCCATTCCTTATCCTGTAATTATTCTGCGAAATCATTTGGCTTATTTTATTTTATTTATATCTATATACTAATATACAAAGCTGAAGAGTTTGTTTGTTTGATTGTTTACTTGAACGCGCTTATCTAAGGAACTACTGGTACTGGTCGATTTGAAAAATTATTACAGTGTTAGATAGCCCATTTATCGAGGAAGGCTATAGGCTATATATCATCTGGATATATCATCACGCTAAATCCAATAGGAGCGGAGCCGTAATGAAAATTGTGACGCAGACGAAGTTGTGCGGGTCAACTAGTTCACTATAAATTGGTGCTTAAATTAAGGCATAAACCCCAGCTCATGATTTAAACCGATTTCAGATATTTTTTACTAAAGATAATCCACTTACCTTTGTAAAAGAGAACACCAATTTCAACCTACCTTCGATCTTAAATCTCAGAATCAATTTGCTGAAACTTACAAAAGCAATCACGATTTATCTATCGTGATAATTGTAAAACTCTCTAATTTCCAATCCCGCTGAGACCCAATTATGAGGAAACAATTGGCGATCGAAACGGTCCGGCGGCGCGGTGCGATTGGCTGGAAACAGTCGGTTTGATTGGTTGACGGTCGTTGGATTGTTTAGACGGAGTTATGATAGGTTTTATTTTAATGCTTACGAGCTTTTAGATATCTAAGAGATATTTTTTTTATTATTAATTGAGTCTCTTATTGAAATACTTTCGTTTGATCATAAACTCACCAGAGGGGAAGCTATTGTACAGTCGACGATGCAATAGAACACGCTGTTCTTTAGGCACTCATCATCTGCCTAGCCTTTCCCAACTATATTGGGGTCGGCTTCCAGTCAAACCGGATTCAGCTGAACATCAGTGTTTTACGTGGAGCGGCTGCCTACCAGACCTCCACAACCCATTAACTGGGGAACACGGTACTTCTTGGCAAGACTGGAGTCAGATTTACTAGCTTCTGACAATCCGTAACGACTGCCAAAGATCTACAAATGGCAGCTGGGACCAACGGCTTAACGTGCTTTCCGAGGCACGGAGGAGACTCGGTATAAGAAGATGGTCACCCATTCACAGACCAACCTTGGCAAGCGTTGCTTAACGTTAAAGATCGACCCGTGCGGCTGTTATTATTTAGCTACGAGCTGTTCTCTCAGCACTCTTTCATCGAAAAGCAGCGAAACATGTCAAGACTATAACCTATTCTTTCTGGACTAGCTTTTCTCAACTATTTCATAGTGAGCTTTGACTGTAACTGGAAGCAGCTGAATACTGCGGAATGACTGCCTATCTAACCTCCACAACCCATTGTAACTTGGGAATACGACCAAATATTGTCTAAATTTTGGTCTTCTTGGCAACCCGTAAAGACCTGTGGATTTCTTCCATGATTCATCACATCACATATTATTCACTGTATATTATAAAACAAAGTTTGACTGGAAGCCGACCCCAATATGGTTGGGAAAAGGCTAGGCAGATGATGATTATAAAACAAAGTCCTCCACCGTATCTGTCTGTCTGTCTGTTTGCGAGAAACTCAAAAACTACTGCACTGATTTTTATGTTTCAGTCAACAATAGATAGAGTGATTCTCGAGGAAGGATTAAGTATATAATTTGTCCATAAACAAATTAGGGATCCTTAAGAAAATTGTAGCGCAAACGAAGTCGCGGGTAAAGTGCTAATCTAAGATAAAATAATAATTCTTATATTTTGCACAATGCATTTCTTTATTAAAAAGTATCTGTAAGTAATTATCTTTTTTTTTTATTTTTCCGTATCGATAGCGGATCCCTATCGCCTGAGGGCCGTGGTTTCCACTTTCAATTAGTTTAAGTGGCCTCCTCACCACTTTGCTCGCTTTATTAATATGTGATATTATACTTTTTACTTAAAAACCATTTAAATGATAATTTAATGGAATTTTTAATTAAAATTAAGGTGCCTTTAAACTTTATGTTACCAATTTATTTGGTCGTCCTGGGACAAGATGGACAGACAACATTGTTGCTATCGTGGATAAAACCTGGGTAATCACTGAGATGCAATTCTATTGGTTAATATATATTTCTCCGCTCCTCTCTTCTCCGCTCCAGTGGACAGTCAGCCTTAGGCTAGTATAGTGGTACGTGGCGATTTGTACAAGATAAAAGACGCCTACACTCAGCAGTGGCCGAAGTTGGACTATAGATGATGATGGTGATGAACTATTTATTCTAAAAGACTTCATGCAAAACACAAGTACAAGGGCGGAGTTGATGCCTTAGGAATTTTCTACCAGATAACCAAGAGTGGAAGAAAGATGACATGAAAGATTCAAGCATAAACACTAAGGAGGTTTTTTTAGTTGCTTGTCGTGCACAACTTCCTGCGCCTTCTAGTTCTTTGAAGAAGCCCATGATAGAGTTGCGCAGGTGCTAAATACTGGTTGGGCAATTTTTTTTTATTTTTAGATAAAAGCTTTTATTTAACTTGCAATGTATATAGGTTTTTATAGCTGCTATAATAAATACTTAACTACCTATTTACACCAACTAACACGAAATTATGTACAAACAAAATAAATCATTGGGCATCAAAAAAATAATCCACATCGTTGTCAATGGCAAAAGTGCCCAGAACACTGGCAGCATTGCCGCGTTGAATGGCAATGCTGATTTTTTGGTCGAAAGAAAAGCCCAGACCTCGGGTCACGTGAACAGTCGACAAGTTGTTTGCTAATGTCTCGAAAGACTTGATGCGTACTCGGACCCCATGGGCCTAGTGTTTCAACGCTAAACGGCTCAAATATGTAACTCCCAATTAAGTTGTTTTATTTGCGCCGTTTGAGGTTTTCTGCACCTGCAGCAGCCGCCCCAGCATTCTGGTCAGCCCAGCCCTCTGGTCACGTGAACAGTCGACAACTTGTTTGATAATGTCCCGAAAGACTCGATGCGCACTCGGACCCCATGGGCCTAGTGTTTCAACGCCAATCGGCTCAAATATGTAACTCCTAATTAAGTTGTATTATTTGCGCCGTTTGAGGTTTTCTGCACCTGCAGCAGCCACAGCACAGCCCGCCATGCTAAGAAGATGGGATGGCGAAAGGTGTCGACACATGTTGCATCCCACACCAAAGGTCTACCCACCTTCCAAGGCATTATGGCCATCCCATAATGCCTCCGAATTTAATTTGAGTCTATTGATACGAAAAGAAAAGAAGCACAACATGGTGCATAAAAATAGAAAATGTTATTTAACTGTCAATCTAGACCAAGTATCCAACTTGTGCTAGGAGCAATCCGAGCTACACGTACTGGTTTCAGTCATACGATATGTTTGCAGAATCTTAGCTTCCTGTCGGGTGCAGTGAACGTTTTAGAAAATGACGTTGAATAGGAATTCTATTCACATTTTATTTTCTGAATCCAATCAATCTAGTTATAGAAGTGATAGATGATACGTATTATAGGATGAAATAAGAGGTTCTTATAGCTAGCACTTGAGGGTAAGAAAAATGTAATTTTAGCACAAACAGGGCCTCAACATGTGATTCTACTTGGTTACTACCGTGTGACCTTTCAAATTAGCATTTCCAGTTGTAATAATCATGAGATATTATCCGCACACCGCAATCATTTTGAGCCAGCGCTGAATGTTTTCTGCTTGGCCCAAGTTATTTTTTTTTCTATCCTTCCACATACGTCTTTATTCGTCGTCATTATCTGCGCTATAATGTTTCACAGTCAGTTCGTCGATCGTGAAACATTTCCCTAAAGTTGCATTATCCTTTTGATCGCGACGATGGCTCTTGGAGATTATAATAAAAGCGATAGTGGACTGTATAAAATATGTATTACGAAGTTAAAGTAACAATGACAAAATATAGACTTTGATTATTCGGATATAAACAAGAAATTAATTTAATATGCGCGAGCGCAGCCGTGCTTTGAGGCGTGCAACAGCTGACTGTCGTGGTGCGGTGTCTCTTCCTTGGTTGTGGCGCGGTGTGACGCGCCGCTTCCCCGCGCCCTTCGTTCACTGCCGCTGTCGCCATGGCGCGCGGCGATGTTGAGGTTAGTGCCTCAACACCTTTCATTTTGCAATTGTAGTATGAAAAAATATAAAAAGATCAAGTTAAGCTGTTGGCCCCAGCAGCTGTTCTGGATTGTCAGAAGCCAGAAAAGCTGACTCCAGTCTTGCCAAGAACTACCGTGTTAACCGTGTTACCCAGTTAATGGGTTGTAAAGATCTAATAAGCAGAGACTCCACGTAAAGTACTGGTATTCAGCTGAGGCTTGTATGGAAGCCGACCCCAACATAGTTGAGTAATGGCCAGGCAAATGATGAGTATGACCGAATATAAAATCACTACATTACTTTATCATAATGCCCTCCGCTACCAAAACGCTACTCTATCAAGAAAACCAGATAAAAATGAAGATAATATTTAAAAAACAACCCTTCCGTTTATTTCAACCCCTAGACAGGTTATTAACCTCTCGCGAACGGAGAACGCAACGACCTATTTCCTTCAGTCATACACTACGAGCAGGATACCGTGTGTTTCCCTTTAATATCTAGAACGTCTGAATAATAATGAGGTAGATTTAAATAATAATCAGTTCGTTAAAGCTGGGAAAAGAGAAAATAATGTTATGTTTTTATTGAGATTTATTAACTGAGTTTAATTAAAATTTCATATAGATTCTCAGGTTTATGAATAGCTCATTGTCATAAATAATAACAAGCTACTTAATCGTACAAAACATAGATACATGAACGGTTAACTGGTCGAGTGATTTTAAGTGTCTTTAAAAAGAAGAGGTTCGTTTGGTATCGTAGCAACGTTAAGCGTTTCACGCGTGACAATAAGGGTTTTCACTTTGAAATAGGTATTGCATTTTGGCATTCGAAAGTTAACTCAATTTTTTCATAAAATCTCGCATCCACGTCTAAAGACATTCAAAAGGTTCTAGACGCACTGTCATTCTTTAGCAAATACTCGAAACGCCAAAATATGAGGTATTGATTGCAGACATTTCAACAGCGTTTGTTAACCCTATTTACATCTTACATTTTAGATGTTTTGGCTATCGTCTGCGCCACGCTACCGCTATGAGATAGTTACTTGTCTAGAGCTTATGGTCAGAAAATTCTGTTTTTCTATAAATCTTGCTTAGTTATGATTTCAATGATATTTCACTAATAAAAGTTTTAATTTAAAAATGAAATTCTCTGAAATTGCTCCAAAATGTGTCAAATGCTTTTCGTGTCTGAGCCTCTTTTGAAGGCCAGACAATAATTACTATTCACCCGTCATTTGCCTATGCAGACAATTAAACTTTTTTACAAAAAATACAACCGACTTTCAAATACAAAATACTGCAAGGTACAAAATAACTTCGGAAGAAAGAAAAAAACTTTAATTTCTGAAGGCGGTGTTTTTGGTTATTTTTTCGTTTTTTGACACCGACTTCCGAAATTAAAGTTTTTTTCTTTCTTCCGAAGTTATTTTACGCGTGACGTCAATCGGCTTGGTAAATTTGGTACATTTTTACCAAGCCAGATGACGTCACGCGTGTCTTCTTTATTCTCTGTTCTTCTTTATACTCGCTGTATCCTCTTTATTATTTGTTTACATGAAAAAACCAAAAATACGTGTCGAATATTTTTTGACAATCTATGAGACGGACTAATTAGATTTTTTTAGTAAAATACCCCATTGACTAAAGTATCGCCGAACAAACTTTTTCCATGGGATCTCATCATCAGATCCTAATTTATACCTTTCATCATCAGCTCAGCAACATGAGATGATGATTACCAGGCACAAATATCTGAATCGCGTTAGAAAGTTCATGAAAAACATTGTATGGGCCTATAAAATTTGAGGGTTGTCCTCGATTTTCGTGGGATCCCATCATCAGATTCTGACATGGTGACAATGGGACCAATCCCAGATCAAATCAAAATCCAGAATCCAGATCAGATGAAATAAAAAAAAATCAAATGACGGAGTTGTGACGTAACAAACATTAAAAAAAAATACGACCGAATTGAGAACCTCCTCCTTTTATTGAAGTCGGTTAAAAGTCAATAAGTATGGAGCATCATGCGATTGACATTCCGTCTCTAGTTCTTTTGACCCGTTTCTATACATACATACGTAGTAGTATATTTTATAAATTGTTGTTTTGTAAACTTAACAAAAAAACAATTTCACCACAATTTACTCAACATTCATCATCTGCCTAGCCTTTTCCCAACTATATTGGGGTCGGCTTCCAGTCAAGCTGGATTTAGCTGAATACCAGTATTTAACGAGTAGCGGCTGCCTAACAGACCTGAGAAATGACAGCCGGGACCAACCGCTTAACGTGCTTTCCGAGGCACAAAGGAAACTTGGTATGTTTAGATGGTCACCCATCCACAGACCAACCTTGGCAAGCATTGCTTAACCTTGAAGATCAACCCGTGCGGCTGTTGTTATTAATTAAAATTACAATTTACTCAACACTAAACCAGGCTAAACCCAGTCACTTTGTCAAACTGAACCAAAATTCGACGTCAAAAACTTTTCGTAAAATAATTTTCAGTCCTTCAAACAGTTTTTGAGTTACAATCGCTGTAATCCAATTAGGTGCCGTTTATCATTTTGTAGTGTTCTTGACTGAACCAGCTTTTACTAATTTTTCAACTTTGATGTTAATCCAATCGGTGAGAGTAGTTACTAAAATAATTAATATTGTAAGGACTAACGAAGGCGTACTCAAACTTTTTTCTCTTAGAGCCACATTGCGCTTTTACTGTTGTCACGATAGGCAACAATATCCTACAGTAAAATAAAATTCTACATTTAATAGTATCTATATGAATGGGGCTTTTGAATTTGGACTAAGGGCTGTTTTCGTGTGGCATAGGCCATCTTTTTTATGTTGATAGTGGGTGAGGAATAGTGTCAGTAAGTCGCCAGGGAGTGAATCAGTATAGTATAGAAAAATAATATTTATGTACATTTGAATTATTAATATTTGAATATTAAATATGATTCATAAATATGACGTAGTTTGAAGTTTCCAGAAGCGAGCGCAGTCCGAGCCTTGTGTTCCAAGGACGGCGTGGAATGGAACGGTGACATTGTTTTGATACGTAAACATTACTAACAGGGCGTTTCATAATTCTTATGCATTATTTATTTTTATTGTACTATTATCTTGATGACGTATTAAAAAAAAGATCGCGCCTGAAGGTAGTTTATATCGGGTGCAATAAGTGGGCCGCCTTTGTTAGATGACTAAAATACACGGTGTATTTCAGCGAAACATTTAGGAAATTTTCACACATCTGACCCCCTATACCCGATGGTATCACACCCTTATTTCCATATCGGCGAAAAAAGTATTGCAGCTTGCCCATACTAACACAAAATGGTCATGAATAGATCCCATAGATTTGATATATGGCCCAAAACCAGTACATAATAAAGAATATAAGGATAATTTGGATGCAAACGGCATACAAGCGAACGTTATAGGCATTTGTTCCCTGAGGCTCTTGTCTGATATATGGATTTGAATGGCGTTAGGAAGCATCTTTCTCGTAAATGTTTATTGTCTTTAGTATAGGCTCTCCCCAAGAGGACCCATGAGATGTGCATGTTAAAAATAAGTAGACTTTTTCTGTTGTTTTGGTTGAAAGCACGCAGAGAGCTTTTCCGATGTTGCAGAGTACAGTGGTTACCACCGCGTCATGCACCAAAGACTAGTCTACCGTACGTGCTTTATCTTAGGTGTGTGTTGCCATCTAAATCTATCATTTATAGTTGGAAAGTTCGCTTTTCAATCAAGATTAGTGTCGGTTTTGTATCGGTAGACTATTTGTTGGAACTCCAACACACACAATTAATTTCCCTGAAGCCGTTTCCATGAATGGAGCACATACAAGACGTAGGGCTATGCATCACCGGTACACGCTGGGTATCACACGTATACGCACAAAACGCTTTGTGAATACTTCTATTGCTCATAAGGAGAGTCTTTGCTTTCTGATAGATGCAATCTTGGCATCTTAAGGTCAAGAGAGAATAACAGGTTACTTCTTGGCAAGCGTGCTCGATCGCTTAACATCAGCTGGGATAGTAGTCAAACACAAGCCTATAGAAAATAATAAAGTAGATTTATTTATTTATTTATTGGTTCACCAACAATTGTTTACACTGGTATTATGCTAAAGGTAACAAGCAATACAGAAAAGTACAATAGTGTAACAATCACTTACAGGTAAACACCGCATGCTTTAAAAATAAGTTACATATGAGAAAACAAAATAAAAATAAATAACAAACTTAAATTAAACTAATCTAAAAACTAAAATTATTATTGAAAACACGCTATAATCTAATCTAAATCGGAATGATATTTATATACCAAACATTACAATATTTTGTCATTGTGTAAAAAGCTTAACGTCCTTGTGTGATCAATACACGTGGCTGATATTTTGCCAAAGGCCCCGTCTACCTAAAACGTTTTTGAAGATACGAGAAACGGGTTTTTTGTTGAAGGAAAATTTGAGGAAGCATGTTTCCTGATTCGTGTAATAAGCTGAAGAATATTGGTATGTTTAACAATGATTAGTGGAGCATACTTTTCATTTTCTGCTGAAGAGGAATAGTTACCATGATTTTAAAGATTATTGGCGGTTGTTATCACTATCACTACGTTTTATAAAACAAGGTCTTTAGCCGCGCCTATCTGTTTGTTCGCGATAAACTCAATGCTACTGCACCGATTTTCCTGTTGCTTTCACCAATGGATAAAGTGGTTCTCAAGGAAGGTTTAAATATATTATTTGTCTAGAAAAAAAATTAAGGATCCTTAAGAAAATTGCAGCGCGGAGGAAGTCGCGGGCGAAGTACTAGTATATAATATTACTCGTAGTATGATGTATATACCACTCTATAATGTATATACACTGTCTATACCACTGCTAAGCAAGTCCTTCCAGGAAATCTTTTACAGCGCGGCCTCCAGTTCGTTGCCTTTTTTGCGTATAAAGACAGGAGACAGATCGAAGCATCACGCTGCGATCCAAAACGAGAAAAACTGACGAGGGTAAGAAGGCTGCCAGGCTCAAATGGGATTGGGCAGGTCACGTCAACTGCACTCACTGTGACTGTTGGGTAAAAGTCTGCATACAATGGGTGCCTGAAGACGGACGGCCCCATTGAGGCCGGTCCAGAGGTGGCATTTATTACTCGTACAACACACCAAGTCCCGTTTATACGTGGCAAAGCCCTTTGATGTTTTCCAAATAGGTCCCATTACCTTTATCATAATGTTCTGTAGGTGTTATTCCAAGTGGGAAGCTTTCGTGGTAATTGTTATTAATAATAATCTATTTTGATGAAAGGTGTGCTTGTAATGAATCCACAACAATTGTACTGTTAATATTAGCAGGCATGACTGAAACCTATTCATAGATTTAACCATTCATATGTACATGTACAAGCACTGGTTTGAATGTTCTAAGTTTAGATGATTTTAATTGATTTGCTTTGTTAAATATCACGAGTGAATTATCAAGTTATAATTATCATAAACGCATTATATTCACCACTGTATTTTGTAAAAACTTTTCCACGATTCTATCATAATACTGTTGAAAGAATACACTACCATCATAACTCTGCCCAATAAGGCATATAGGTTTGTGGAGCCACCTCGAAAATATTTTATTAGCCCAGTCTAGCCTTCTCTACACAAAAAGGAGAACAAAGGTTGCCAACATAGGCAGAAGAATTGCCACACATAAGTGGCAGATGCAAGGTACATTGCACCCAGATTAGATGGTCGATGGAGCCAAAAGGCTCTCCAGTGAGGGCCGCTTAGAGTAGAGTAGGGACTCTATTTTCCACCTTAGACTCCTATTTGGTCCATTTTGCGTTGGTGTTCTCGATAGATTAGTCAGCCTAGCTCAGCCCAGGAGCCCAGTAGTTTCCTAGGTGTTTTACGAATTCACGGAGCGACCTCACCGTTCCGAGTATTTCCCACTGGCTACCCGTGGCATTTATGTTAAAGAGATGTTTGTTTAGCGGTCAATAGCCTGTAAATTAGCGACCGCTTAAGAAAAGACATAGCATTGAAAGTCCTCCCATAAGGTAGACGGACCAGGTGAAGGCTGCGGAAACCTGCTAAATGTGAGAGGCCTAACTTGTTCAATGTGGCACTTGGGAGAGACCTATGCCCAAGACTAGACATGTGTTGTCTGAAATGATGATAATGATTTCATCCTAATTCCTTCCTTAAGCCTTTAGTCTTCGCTCTTGATAAACTAATTTGACAAATAAAATTCTTGCGTTACAGCCGAAACTACTGGTCGCAGAAAGCTAAAATTTGGCTTGAAGGTTCTTTGAGCACTAAGAAAAGATTTCTCAAAATTCCTACGGGAACGGGAAAAAACGGGATATGTGCGTACGAAGTCGTGGGCAAAAGATAGTAAATTAATACTTTCAGATATATATGTTCGGTCATAATTCTAAAGTAGCAACAGTATCCCAAGACAGCTTTTACAACATAATCCATTAATAAAACTTACTTACCCAAAATACATTAGGACAAACGAAAATGTTCCTTCTGAATTTGTAATACCGGAGAAAATATGCTAACACGGTGCTCATGTTTAAAAATATCAAGTCAAGTGGAACTAGGGACGCATATTTACCATTTGCTGGAGCCCAAGGTCGGGTTTGTTAGTTCAGAAACTTATTACTAAAACTTGGCTAAGTTTGAGGACCCTATTTCTTGTGTAAGCCAATCGTATGTTAGAAGTTTGTGGTGTTTTTAGTTTTAAGTGGTTTTTGATATAGTAAATAATCATTTTGTTGTATTTAATTAAATAGTAGAATGAGAGCCTCATCTGAAGTCTCAAAACATTTCAAGTGCTGTGATTATAGCCGTATTTCCGAATAACATGAACGTTACGCCACACATTAACCCCTACAAGGAGAGAGCTATTAAGTTGTGTTGTTATAATTTTGCGCTTTTGTGAAGTTTCTATTAAAGAATTCCTACTTTAGTTGCAAATCTCCATAGGATAACACTTAAATATTAGTGTTTTATTTCGTAAAATCATCATGTGTGTTGTTTCCCGAAGATATACAAAGTCCGAAGATTCCTGAAGTGCAAACTTTTTTCTTTATATACAAATTTTGTGGTCAATACCCATTGATACCTATTTACTAGTGTGTTGTGTGTGTATCGAGCCGATGAAGCAAAGATCTCACTAGGTCACTTCTTAGCGCTGATGGTGTGCTGGTGTTGCCGGCGCGTGGAGCGAATGTATGTCGCTCTAAACGCTGACGCTGTGCTGCTGTTGCTGGCACGTGTAGCTATTGCATGTTCATGGTTAAACAGTGATATATTTCGTGAAGTGTTTTAAAATTATACTATGCGTTTAGATTGTGATCGTTGTATTAAGGTTTTTATGGCAATTATTTTCCACGCAGATCGTTTCTAATAACTTGAAAGGAATGGCTTCACGGTTCATGTTGAACTCAGTCAGTGATATTACATAATAACAAATTATTCATTAATTACAATCATAATTTTTCTTTAATATCCCGCTTCAATGAACGTCATCTAAATATTAATAAAAACATTAAGGTTGAGGCCACACAGCTTAGAGTTTTTATGGCCCCGTTCACGATCTCGAGAGATGCGATTTACATCCAGCAATGCCACAATTTATCAGTAGCAGGCAGTGGCAACATGTGGCGACAGCGCTCTTACCCCTACTAAACCACTATTAACTAAAAAATTAATTACTCATGCGCCAATTCAATCGCTCGTCATTTGGTTTCGTCGCGGTATTAAACACTGAGCACCATTGCGTGGTGGTCTCATTGTGAATTGGATATTAGCAAGCTTTAACAATTTATTTCATTTGTATATCCACAGTCGCTGTCGCCTCTCTCCTCTCGACATGCTTTACATTTTCGTTGGCTATAATGACACAAGACGCCATATACAACGTTGGAGCCATGCTACTCAATAAAAAAGTGAAATTCCTAACTATATGGCACCGGCCTAAGGCCCGTACTCCACCAAAGCGAAGACAAGACGAGCGGGGCGGAGACGTGTTTTCAAAAACTAATAGAATTTCTTTAATCAGACATGTCGTCACCACTAAGTTTTTGTGGATTGAGAGGAGATGTATCATATTTGTATGGCACAATGGAAGCAGAGATGTGACTTGTTCCTTGCTGAGATTGAGCTGGGCCGCGGTAAAAGGCGGAGATGTGAGATTTGCCTCGCAAGCTGACGATGGCGTGCAGCGGCGACGAAATGTGTGCTTCGTGAAGTGTAGTCAGCGCACATCACAAAATTGTTAACTGAAAACCAAAATAACATAAAAAAAACATGGGACTCAATTAAAACTATTTGTAATATTAGTAAAGTTAACAATAAAAATGAGGACTTGCTTAAAATAAACCATGATTCTACTGAGTCACTGAATGAAGTCAACAACTACTTTAGTTCCATTGGCAAACAGATCAGAGAAAAGTGCTCAGTAGATTAGAACAAACAGAAGCTGAATTAGCGAATAACCTAAGTTATACAGGAAAAACATCACCAGATTCACTATTTCTTACACCGACAGATGAAGTTGAAATCATTAAACTAATAAGTTCACTAAAACAAAGTTCAGCTTGTGGACATGATAATATTAGCAATAATATGCTAAAACTGACAAAACATATTATAGCAAGCCCTATAACATATATTTGCAACCTAAGCATATCCTCTGGTGTTGTACCTAGTGACCTGAAAATAGCCAATGTAATACCAATACTGAAATCGGTCGACTCTTGTCAACCAGCAAACTACAGGCCAATTTCGCTTCTGAGCGCTTTATCAAAAATAATTGAAAAGGTAGTTAATGTAAGGTTACTCAAGTATCTTGAACAAAACGGCCTATTGGCTGGGAACCAGTTTGGCTTTCGTGCTGGCAGGTCCACGGAGGACGCCGTCACGCAACTAGTTGAAACTGTCATTAGGAAAATAGAAAATGGGCAAAAATGCGCCGGTGTTTTTCTGGATCTAGCAAAAGCTTTCGACACTGTTTCCCGGCCTATACTGCTGAGAAAACTGGAGACTTATGGAAGATATTCAGAGGCTTAGCTCTAGATTGGTTTACGTCCTACTTATGCGAGCGAAAACAGCGTGTTCGTATCGGTGAGCACGTCAGTGGTTTTGCAGATGTAGATTACGGCGTACCTCAAGGCAGTGTTCTGGGTCCCACGTTGTTCCTGATCTACATAAACGACCTATGTTCTCTTGAACTTAATAATGCTAGCATTTTTACTTTTGCGGATGATACCGCAATAATTTTTCATGCCAAAACTTGGAATGATGTCATTTGTGTGGCTCAGGAGGGACTTGGGAAGGTTGCCATTTGGCTACAAAACAACTTGCTAACCTTAAACGTCGGCAAAACTAAATTGATGTGCTTTAGTGTTACTGATCGGTCTGCGCCCGACCAGAATCTGGAAATTAAACTACATGTTTGTGGTAGTGTCGACAGTGAAAGCTGTCTCTGCTCACCAATTAAACAAGTAGCGACCATCAAATACCTTGGCTTACAAATTGATGAGCACTTAACATGGAAAGCTCAAATTGATGCACTCGTGAAACGCACCAGAAAACTTTCGCACATTTTCAAAAAATTAAAAGCTATCGCAACACCTAAGCTGAACCGTATGGTGTACCTTACTCTGTGCCAGCCAATATTAAGTTACTGTGTATCAATCTGGGGAGCTGCAAACAAAACTACTTTGCTTAGATTAGAACGAGCTCAACGAGCTATTTTAAAGATAGCTTACAAAAAACCCTGGCGATACTCTACTGATAGTCTATACCTAGATTGTAACCTCCTCCGGGTTAGGCAATTGTTTGTTCACGCGACACTCCTGCGATTTCATAGAGATGCTAAAGATCTGGCTCGCCATTCATCGAGAACGTTGAAATGGGATCGACCACGAGTACACTCTGCTTTTGCGCGAAAATCTTTTGCATTTCTTGGGCCCTACCTGTACACAAAATTCTACTCTCAAGATAAAACTATATTGGTGCTTACTTATAGACGTTTTAAGAAGGCTATATTTAAATGGCTACATCCCAAAAAATATAATTTAACCGAAGATCTTTTGCACATACAGTCTTGAAACCTTGCCAAAAATATAATAAATAAAAATGTGAAAAACTAATCACTTACTCTACACACACCCCTACATACTACACACTCCACAAATACACATATTCACACAGAAACACCCCTTTTCGACCACCCATTCTTTTAATTTTAATAAATAATATCTCGGTTAAGTACTACATAGTTAGAACTTTTACTTTCTTGAATTAAGTATTTTATTCCCACTACTTTTTTTTGGTGTTGTTCAATTATTAGTTTCATCAATAAATAAAATATTGTTGCCTTACTTGGGAAGGGACTGGACTCCACGACACAGGGCATCCTAGTGTGGGATCCAGGGAATCTGAAGAAACCTAGCACTTAAGGCTTTATTAATGTATTGCAATATTGTCTATCTATGGTACAATGTGTTATTGAACTGAATAAATTTATTATTATTATTATTATCTCCACCCTAGCCAGCAGACATCTCCGCTACAGTCTAGCCAGTACGCATCTTTGCACAGTTTCAGTGGATACACCCTAGCTGAAAAACATCTCTTCTCGTCTCCGCTTTGGACATCTCCGAACATCTCTGCTTTAGTGGAGTCCGGGTTTTAGTCTTGCTACAGTCGCCTAATGAATACATAGCCACAACACTTCCCGAGGGCGCTGTAAGAAGAGCGCTAATGGATTTTAATGTTACCAAGGAGCATAGCTTGTACTTATGTAGCTAGATGTTGAAGTACTTAGACGGAGTTTGAGAATACATGAATGTTTTATGTATCGTTTTGTGAAGAATTTGTCGGTAATGCTATGTAATTCTTTTACTAAGTTTTTTCCGTGACTCGGAAATCACGGTAAGCCGTTGTTCCCGGCTGTAAATTGAAGAGCTTTGACAGTCATAACGGATTATCAGAAGCCAGTAAATCTGACTCCAGTCTTGCCAAGAAGTACCGTGTTACCCTGTTAATGGGTTGTGGAGGTCTAGTAGGTAGCCGCTCTTAAGCTAAATCTGGTTTGCCTGGAAGCCGACCCCAATATAGTTGGGAAAAGGATAGGCAGATGATGGTGATGTAATTCTTTCCGTTGTATATATCAAGTTAAGATGTTATATGTGCGTTCGCCATTGTCGACCTAATCAACGTTTTCCATCGAGTGAGATTGTTTTTAAACGCATATTAACCTCTTAATTATGTCAAAAAACTCACTGAGTCTCACTAAGGCCTTTTATGGTGCAGGTACAGAGAGACGTCCAGAGCTGAGATATCATTGAGATCCAATGCAAGTTTTAGACAGTCACAATCAGATTTCTTGAGTTCATTTGAATTTGTCACTGTAACCGTGTTTGGCATATTTTGTACAACACGTTAGTTTTTTATTTGTGATGGGTTTGCTCTTGACTCTAGTCTAGGGCAGAGATGACAGAGACAAAGTCTACGATAGAGCGAGCTTAACCAGAAGGAGCCTGTTTACTCTAACTTTGAAGAGATTACACGATAATTATATTTCTAGCTAAGCATTCGCAATAGGTGCCTTTGAAAAGATAAATTTGTCGGATTTTGAATACGCTGATGATAAATAATATTTATTTGTAAATAGGTAACATACAAAATATATAACGACTGCTTGTTTATTTTCAACAATGTCTTTTGCTTAGTTTGAACTAGATGACTCCGGTGAATCCCAGCTGAATACCTGGAAAAGAAACACCGAAACAAACTCAACAAAGTCTCTTTTCATGTCCATAGTAGCCAATATCACGTTCATGCAATTTACTCAAAACTTTGTTAATAACGGTGACTTAACTATTTTCTTTGATGTTCCTTTTTTACTCCAAAACTTCCCAAATAAAAATAGCACTACCATAAGTTAATTCAACGTATCCATATCCACATACGGCCCCCATTCATCGGACCCTGTAAAAGCGTCCATTTTTACCCCATCACGGAATCACGCATCACTTCCTCTAAAAACTTTGCTCCCAAAAAGAAATAATACTTACAAAAATGTCAAATACCATTTCGCGTTATAGCAGGGGCCGATCTAATAGGGGTTGGTTTCACTAAAAATATAAGGGTGGGTTTCACCCCCGGTGAAATACACAGGCTTAAAGGCACGGGTCACATCTGGTACGCGAAAGGTTCCTGAGAAGGGCACAGGAAATATATTCAACGTTTTAATAAATCCAGTGACAAAACGTCGTATGTTATGCCTCTTTATGTGGAGTTCGTAATCTTTTGTTTAGAACGTTTGGCTGGGAAAAAATAGATCAATGACTACTATTTCTGGGTTGCCTGTGAGTGTAACAGAGATAATGGACTTGATTATCAAACCGGATTTAGCTGAATACCAGTATTTTACGTGAAGAGGCTGCCTACCAGACCTCCACAACCCATGGGTAACACGGTACTTCATGGCAAGACTGGAGTCAGATTTACTGGTTTCTGACTATCCGTAACGACTGCCAAAGTTTTACAAATAACAACCGGAACCACTAGCTTAACGTGCATTCCAAGGCACGGAGGAAACTCGTTATGTTAAGATGGTCACCCATCCACAGACCAACCTTGGCAAGCGTTGCTTAACCTTGAAGATCGACCCGTGCGACTGGTGTTCTTTGGCCACGAGACAAAGGTTACATTTCTGAAGTTAGGTGTGATATTTAACTAAAATCATTTTATTCATACATTCAATTATTCGGATTTCTAACTATTCGACTAGTTGGAAATTCGAATTTGGGATTTACATGAACTGGAATAAACAGGAAAATAGTATATAGGGAAAGAAACTCGCTCTGCTAATAGATTTTTTTATTAAAAAAAAACAAAGACCAAGGGGCACGTGTAAATTTAATTTGCTTGTTTTTCAAACACTATTTTTGTTTACATTCTGTATTAGGAAAATACGTTTACTGAATACTTTCGCAAAATCGTTGCTTTGTTGAAGTTAAATAATGTCACATATGACTTCCATAAAATACTACTCAAAACCTCCTTACAGAATTAAAAAAAAATGCCACAGCAATTTAGCTAAAAATATTCTACTATACAAAAATAAAGTGCTATGAATAACAGCACCGCTGAAACTAGATACTAACGGTTTCAAGGCGAGAACACTTCTCCGAAGGCAGCCTCGAAACGAGGCATTTAAGTACTTGAGCTGCCTCGCAATAAATTGTAGCAGACCGCGGCATGTCCGTTCATCATTTACTAAGGCGAGCACGCTAAAGTGGCGGCAGCTTTAAGTTTTGCAAGCTAGTCTAATAGTCTTTTACAATTTTTACAATTAATTTTAAGTCGTAAAGAATGAATTTTAGAACATTTGGCAAGAATTTTGGTACATGAGATTATGTTGTGAGAGACACCTGTTATCTTATTTCATTGCAGAACACTCGTAATACATAACACACAGGTCGTAATACATAATTGTTTAGATCGAGGATGACACCGCGCTACGCTGTGCTACGGCGTAGCTCACTGTGCTACGACGTAGCTCACTGTGCTACAGCGTAGGTCACTATAAGCACGCTCTACTAAATGTGGTCAATACGACTCGTTTCACTATAAGATTTTATTTGGGTTACAAAATTAAAAATTTACCTAAATATATTTAACGCGCAATGCAAAAAAGGGTAATGTGTTTTTCTTGTTATTTTTGAACCATTGATCTCAATACACTAAAGAAAAGACGATAGTCTGTCATTCATAAAGGGGTAATATTATTGACCTTTTTTTATGATCTTAACAAAATTAAAAGAGCCTTAGTACATTTGCAAATGCATCAACCAATGATGATGTGGAGGAAAATGTTATTTCAGGATTACTTCTGTCAACCAGCGCAAGCTTAATGAGAACTGATTCCTCTCAAAGTTCTGATGGACATTTAATCCAGTCCTAAGCTGCCGAAATCCGCGACTAACCCCTAAATAAACCCACTCAAGAACCCCATACTCAAACAAGAAAAAATCCAAAAAAACATTTGCATAGCCGCAAAGGTTTCAGTAAAAACAAATACGCAATTGAATACAGAAAAAGCTGCTATTGTTCGCCTGAAACATCCTTGAAACAAATTTGAAACACGTTTGCGTTGAACTGATTGGTTCAGTCGCGTATCGGTGAAAAGTTTCAAAAGTACAGCGGTTTTATTATTGTGGTTCTTTTATTGTGTTGTTTTTGAGTTTAATTTGGAATGAGTTTTATTTCATTAAACAGGTTGTGGTTTCAGGAGCTATATTTAGCGCTTTATATTTGATAAGTATTTTTCAGTCTCTGATCTGTTTGTAGTAAAAATAATAATTACTTTTAAGGTGAGACTTATGGGCTTTCATTTAGGTGCTCGTAGCTAAGTTATAACATCAGCTTGGTTCAATCTTCGGGGTTAAGCAACGCTTGCCAAGGTCAGTCCTTAGAATGGTAATGATCACTCTTACATACCGAGACTCTTCCGTATCTCCGAATGCACATTATGTTTTTGAATCAGAGTAACTTTTTTGGCTTAAAATAATTCTATCTAACCTATTTTGTGTCACTGCTTGGCAAAGGCCTCCTCTTCCTTTTCCACATAAGTCTGTCTTTTGCAACCCTTTCGGTAGGAGTCGAGCTTGTCTCGCCATCTTCACCTTGGTATGCGCAATGTCTTTTGGCATTTAAGAGGAAATGCTGATGGCAAGACTTTGTAAGTAAAAACACAAAATTTGAGGTTTGGTTCTCGACTGTTTTCTCCTCCAATATTGGACCGATATAGGATATATTTCACTAACTGAAGAAGAAGGATTTATACTGTGTCTCTGTTTGCCTGGCTTAACTTTAAAAATTAATTACATGATGTTCAACGAATAAAACTCATAAAACTCAAAATTTTCGTCTTTTATTAATTTTGAAAATGATATGTGAACATTATATTTTTCCAAAAAGTAACGACCAGCCGTTAAGACGTGATTCTCATTTTAAAATCAGCTACTATATATCTAAAATATCTTAGGTATCTCCGCCTTAATGGGAGACATTTGGCCCTTTTCTCGATGACATTTATAATCATATGTCAGACGAGAAAAGGGCCAATGACAGAATTATCCATTCCGATTAATCAATCGGAATGGATAATTCTGTCATTGCAGTCGAATATTGTTGCCAAAAACTTAACAGTTAATCTATGAAAAAAATCTAATGATAATTTAAAATCTCAAAACAAAACAACGTACTTATGCAGTGGAACTACGTTGGTAGTTCACCTCAGTTTTATGTTGAAAACCAAACTTTTAATTAATGGAACATCATTGAAATTTTGTTCGTAGTTCGAGCTTTGGAATATAAAATCCACTGCAAATAGTGAGCTCATAATATTATTATACTCACAGATATGTTTTCAAATAGTTTATGAAAATTGCTGAAATCACAAAAATGTTTATTTATTCTAGTGATAGAACAAAATAAACTTGCTGGAGCCAATATTTAAATAATGTATCTTATCTAAAACCGTGTATTTTTTCCAAAGTAAAAGATAAAGTAACTGATTGGCTACTCAAAATAGACTATCAACAGACTGAAGATTTACTAAAATTCACTGTGTGGATGTCACTCTCACACACACACACACGCACACACACACTCACATAATTACTTACACATAATCACTCACACGCACACACTCTCACCTCTTCACCTTAAAATTATATAATCTCTTAAAATTATAAAATGTTCACATTTACAACCACCTACCTAAAGCAACCAAATTGTAGCAAAATCCACGACTGAACAGAGTCCCAAAATACAAGCGACAGCTTAGTTCAGGAACCAGTATCAGCAATTTTTGCGATTATTGTACCTTTTATTTAGAAGTAATAATATTGTGAATGATTTTTCAGCACCAATAAACAACTTTTTTTTAGAGTAATGTCACCAAATATTGTCAGTTATATTATCCCACTATAACGCTTGCCTGTTCCAATATTATTTCCAGTCTGCGAAGCAATTGGGTAACCAATCGTAAGTCGTACTCGTACGTTCGTGTGCCGTAACTTTCCTAGACTTTCCAATTTACCGACGACAAGATTAGTTACCGAAGAACGTAAAAAATCTGCCGTTACCTTGCAGAGTAGAAGTGATCGAACGTTTTGCGAACCAAGTTCTTACGCTCCATATTTACAAGGGCTAAAATTGGTAAGGCCTGTGTGGGCATACCTTCAATTTATATCTCACTAACTGACCCGGCAAACGTTGTTTTGCCATATAAATAAACAACAAATTTCATAAAAATCGGTCAAGCCATTTTGGAGGAGTTCGACAACAAAAACTGTGATCCGAGATTTTAATACATTAGAAGATAAGAAAAAGATAGATAGCTGTTGCACGCGACTTCGTTTGCGTGTATGTCGCTATGAAAGATCGCTAAGATGTCATCATATCAGCCGAAAGGCCTCCACTGCTAGACATAGGCCTCCCCCAAGCATTGCCACAACGACCAGTTCTGCGCGTCTCGCATCCATCGGCAACCCGCGCCCTTCACCAAGTCATCGGTCTACCTTGGGGAGGCCTTCCAATGGTGTGTCTTCCAGTATGCGGTCGCCACTCCAGAACTTTTCGGCCCCAACGACCATCTGTTCTGCAAGCAATGTGCCCTGCCCACTGCAACTTTAGTTTGGCGATCCTTCGGGCTATGTAAGTAACCTTGGTTCTCTACGAATATCATCATTCCTGATTCGATCACGCAAGGAAACTCCAAGCATTGCCCTCTCCATTGCCCTTTGATTGACTTTAAGCCTTCTGATGAGGCCCATTGTGAGCGACCAGCAACCATTGTGTCATAAGATATACGAACAGTCAACTTCTAGCTTTGCTTAACCCCCTTAGAATGCAAGGCATTAGCTATATCACCTCATCTAATCAAAACACCGACCAACCTTAGTGATTTTTCGAAATGAGAAACGTTTTGATGATAACGCTTTTCTATGTACGATGTTGAAGAAAGTTGCTAGGGTTGTTAACACCGGCTACGGAAACCGTTCGAAAGAGGCATCGTACCCTGGAACGCAAAGGGAATTAGGAGAAACACGGATGGGTTTTAGTCAAATCTGACACTCCCTTCCGCTGACGGAGTCATTTGATGATTTCCCATCCTTAAAAAAATAAAATTTTAAAAGGGTTGTTAACACGCGATAGAGCTACATAAAGTTAAAATGATAAACTCTATCCAGACGAAAACACTACCCCCGCAACGGAGAGAGTAAGAGTTGCGATTCCGTTATCCGCACTTAGGCTCCCATTCGCGCCGTTGTGCTTAGGAGTCCTGGCTAAGTTAGCTAGCGATGCTACGCATATAGGTTTCGCTGAGCGTCCTCATCGTTCCGAGTATTTTTGCACGTCGGGTAGCAAAGGCCTCATTTCCAGAATGAAGTCGGTGACTAATTTCTCGGTATCGAAGCAACCTCTGTACATTGAGCTGTATATGGTGACTATCATCATCAAATGATGATGCCAGCTAATTGCCGTCCACTGTTGAATGTAAGCCTCCCAAAAAGCGCCAACCACCCCGGTCTTGTGCCACCATTTTTAAATCGTCGTTCCATCGTGCCAAAGTGCCTATTTTGAAAAAATATGTTTTCATGGGGGGATTGACCCGGAATCACAACTATTATTATTTGGACGGTGTTTCTACTTGGGTTGAGAAGTCGCTTAGTTAGTCGCATGTATAGACTTAATTTTGCCATTTTTGACTGCCTGTAATTTGTTTTTTTTTTTTTTTACTATTAATTGTAGCCCGTAATCATTTGTTGTCTTAAAGTTCAGTTGATCTCTGGCAAATTAATGTACGAATCAGTAAGAAAAGTAAGAGAAGAAGTGGGTACAGGTCCAGCAGTACCGTTTTGGAAACTCTCTTCGCGAGTTCGTCTCTGATGTCATTGCTTGGGGATCTACAGTTTCTCATGATCCACTGGAATGGAATGGAATGGAACTTTCTTACAAATTTTCCCCCTCCCCCATTTTTGATAAAGTCAATTTTATCAAAAATCCTTACTGAGCAGATTTTTATATTATAAAATATACCTCTATCCTAAATTTCAGCTATCCATTGCAGACTTAGTAGTTTTAGCCGTATCCTGTAACACAACACTCAAAAAAGCACAGTCACTCAGAACAAACGATTTTGTACGTATAGATTTCTTCCTACCTATCAATATTTTACAAAAAACTCTTGCATTACTGAGTGGTTGACAGACAACGCAAAGCCGAAACTACTGACCTAGACAGCTGAAATCCCTGCACTTTGAAGGGGAGCACTAAGAGACGGTTCCCCGAAATTCTCATGGGAACGGGAAATAACGGAATATACGCGCACAAAGTCGCGGGCAAAACCTAGTACAGGTATAAGACTCTCATTAAACCGAACATCAGAAACAATCTTCTAAGAGATATCTCGAGATGCTTGCCAACTTGATAACGAGGTGTTAAGTCTCTTTGGCACCTATCCGCGAGTTAATATCACTTTACTAAAGCCAAATGAATGTACAGATGTTGTGTTCAAAGTCAATGGTGCCTGCGTTAAGGTTTATGGCAATTTCAAGTGTTTTGATAGCCACACAAAAATCTTCTTTTTTTAACACATACAGAAAATGCATTGTGGTCTTTTTAGAATATTTTTCCAAGTGAAAAGACGGAGAAAACATAAATTCGAAAAAGGAGAAATTAATAATAAAAAAAATTAAACAATGAGGACAAATTGTATTTTTCCTAGCGAAAACAAAGGAGAAAAGTTGACGAAATCTACAGCACATCGCTTATCATTTTGTATTCTCAACTGCAACGAGAACACCAATAGGGTGCGATATTTCTATTTTTGCTTTAATTTTAAAGAACTCCATCTAGAATAGACCGCCACATAAATAAAAAATGAAATTTATTGCTAAAATTGCGTTTTTAAACAGTCAGTTTAAATTTTTAACGTGAGTGACGTCACTCATGTCTGTCACTGGTCAAGAACTGTCATAATTCAAAGTCATAGAGCAAGATCCCAGTGCTTCCAGAACTTACTTATTTGCTCAATAACAAAATGGTGGAATGGAATAGTGTTTGTATGTAAGTATTTTGAACATTCGCTTACCTGCTAGTTTGAGTTGACGCGACCGCCAGTTTGTAAGTATCATCATCAAATGCTAGCTATAAAGCGACTAGATAATTTTCACGATTTTTACGAAATATATGTTTCGTAAAAATCGCGAAAATTATCTAAATAATAACTTCTTAAATAATTAGTAATTGAGTAAAAATTTAAAGACTAATTAGTCATTGTAATAGTGTGTCACTGACAATTGAGATCCTATTCACAAGTATCTTTTTGACATAGTTTATTTACTAAGTATAAAATGAAAACTGCAAAGCTAACTCCTGTACGCTTATGAAATATGTCATACCTAGATACATCACAAAAAAAAATTGCCCATTGGATAGAGCTAACAGATACTTAATATGCGTACGTTGTAATTACACTGGCCACTACTCTTTTCAAATATTTTGATACTGTGAAATAAGTAATGTCTGGGAGCCCTAGGATCTTAGAAATAGACTATAGATTAGAGACTATAAACTAGTACGAGTTACGTCACCAGGACGGTGCTGATTGGTGTATTAAAACTCGTTCCGTTTCACGTTACTTTAAATTTGTAATTATTGTTAAAAATCAATATTAACTGGAATAAAAACGTTGTACTGGCTCTTCTCTTATCCTTTTTTTACATTTTAGTCACAAAATATTGATATAAATATTGACATGTTAAATCTGCATCCCTATTGGAGTATCGCAATTCGGGATACTATACCTCACCTAATCAAGACTCACTCATTTTGGCCCTTTACTTTGGTCTGCGTCGTGCTTGGCGTAAACAAACACTTTTTCTTTAATTTCTTCTTTCTGATATTGGATGAGATAGTATACTACCTATCTAGTAGCATTTCAAAGTCAAAAGTCAAAGTATTTATTAGTGTGTTTTTTGGAGACAGAGTAGCAGCGCGAAAGCAGCGCGACTGTGCGCTGCTTTCTTAATCTATACAAATAACAGTCGCGCTGCTGTCACGCGACACTTAGCTACTAATTTGAAGGCGCCCTAAGGCCTAATATTATAGTTGCATGTTGGCTTCACGGAAAATATTATTATTCAGCCACATCTCGTTAAATTGAAAGCAGATCCCTGCCCCTTTAGGATCGAGCTAGAACGATGAATATTAGTTTCATTACGTATTTATAACTACGATAACGAAGATGCTTGGTCTTAATTTATAATTTTGAAGTTGTTAATTTGTCAGTTGATTTACGAGGTTACCGTAGAAAATTGATCCTTTTGTTAGAAGGAGTTTAGAGGGATAACAAATAAAGAGAAATGAAATTTTATTGGAGTACATTTAAACGTCACTCTTTGACGGCCTACGCTGACTGGAAAAAGTGTCCAATATCTGCCGGTCATTCAAGCAGATACTAATATATAGCCATCGCGGAAAGAATAAGGATGAGGCTGGCACTAGAACATAAGGATTTGCACAAGAAAACAAAAGATAAGTTCAGCAGTTGACAAAGTTGGTACCAAATATCGCGGGACAAAAGAATTACTTACAGTTTTTAAAATAAATGGCGCAAGACTTGCGCCCTAACGCCGCATTTGGTCAGGTGAAACGATAGTCGAAAAGTCAACAAATATGGAATCGACCAAGTGACATTTCGGGAACGCAAATCAATAAAATAAATCAACGTTTTGACAATACCTATCGCTGATAGGACAGTCATGTCTAGAAAATATTGTTATGTTTGTTTCGAAACAAAGCTGCGAAAAAAAAAAGTTGCAATCCTTAGCAGTTCCTACACAGACCTTTAAATATTAGATAAAGCCTTCCCTGCGACAGCCACAATTATTCCGATAACCCAGTAATTATATTTATCGTTAACGCCTTCTCGAAGTAATTCAATAAAGGGTTACAATACCCACATTTTCCTTGAAGAATCATTAAAAATCATCCAACATTCCTTTGGTTTGGGATCTCAAATCTGATTCGTTTCTTCCTGGTTCCATTTCAGGGCTTTGTGAATTAGCGTGATAAAATATCCCGGAAAATCATTACTGATGTGGGAATGAAATAAAAAATAGAAGTTTTTATAACTGGTATTCAACTGAATCCTGATGAAAGTAGTTTTTGTTACTGTTGCACACGAACTCACACTTCACTTTCAGAGTAACGCCTTGGATCTAGCAGTTTTAATAACTTCTATTTAATAGGGGAAATTCGACGAAACGATCAGCGCTTATTAACGCATAATAGTGCTTTTGAATGTACATTAAAACTGTGTGTGTGTGTGTGTGTGTTAGTTATTAAAACTGTGCTTTACGAAAATTCTTTGTCGTGTAATAAAGACGCAAAAGGAAAAAATAAATTGTACCAATTTTGTTTCTAGTAGCGTAATTTTTGAGATTCAACTGTAGGTCAACGAACTGGTAATAGGTTGTTTCTGAAACTTCGTATTTAAAACAACATCTTTAAAAAAAAAGATGTCCATTGCTGGATATAGGTCTCCTCGAGGCGCTACCTTTTTGACTGGTACTGTGCTCTCGCAATCCACTCCCATGACCTCAACAGTCTCCTCATCTTCTATTCCACCTTATGGAAAGCCACCCAACCGTAAATCTATAGACATGTTGTTTCAAGTACGGTCTACAAAATAAAACTAACAGCAATGACTACTTTACAAAATCAAAAGTTTGTAGGCTTAGCAGAAAATTTCAGCGACAAAAATTAAGTCTTGACACAAAATAAAAATAATTTATTGTATCCAATCAGCACCCAACACAATTAACATCGCAAAAAAATTCCTGCCATTTACCAAGACAACATCCAAGGAAATCTAATAACAAAAAAAAAGAAAAATACGATCGGTCTAGCAAAATTCTTTAGCATCATTTCTTATTACAACTTTAATTAACTTATTCGCAGGGAAACCGTCGGCGTATAATTTTCAATAGAAATTTAGACGCCATTGTAGGTGCCTTCTAGAATCTTCGTCTGAATGGATCTGGGGAGCAATTGTGTGCGTCTGGAGCGATTTCGTCCGACCAGATGGCTGGATCGAATTCAGGTGTTAATTTTTGAGGTTTTGAGCTAAAATTGGTGGAAGATTTATTGGATAAGATTGGATATCGTTAACTTTTTGAAAAGGATTGTTATTTTCATAATGACTTTGATGCCTTAAAAAAGAAAACGTAAATTCACTAAATGCCTGAATTTCCCCGAAAGGTCTACCCAGAGTTATGGCTTGACAAATATATTGCCGATATCAAATAGGTATTACCATGACATATGTTGCATCATTAAGGTAAAAATGTACTTCAAAATAAATCTAAACATTAATGACTGAAGAAAAACTTTATATAAAAGTTACGCGGACGGAGGAGTATGACATTTGCTCAGTTAAAGTGTATAAAGAGCAGGAGTTCAGAAAGCTAATATTTGTTTTATAACAATGCTTAAAACTATGGTCGAATATAGACCACAGTAGGCGACCACAAATAAAATTAAAACCCAAACGAATGAAACTATTGTTTTTTTAAACCACAGTGAAACAATCAATTCAAAGACAAACACATAACCAATCCCATTCACAAACATTCATTTCAGTTGGACCGACCCTACTAACAATGGCGACCAAAAACATCATCACCCAGCAATTACTTATTCAAACACAAACTTATCTAACAGATACTCGACCATAAATCACCTTGATGCCATCTGACAGCTTTGAAATGGGCCCATAATAGTTGCGCCGCGACATCTTGGGGCTTACTTAGAATAATTAATGCCAAAGGTACCTCATACCGCCTTGCAGGTTCTACCTTGCCCTTAAAATTAATTGGGGTATGTTTAGCCCTACCTTGGGATGACTTGAAAGCCTTTCGAGAGATGTAGGATATCCCAAATAAGTCCTGTTACTAGGTTTTTGGGATTGATGTTAAGATATCTTTGTTGTAAGGTCTGCTGTGATTTGAAGTGATTTGCAGAGGCGTTTATGGTCATTGAGCGGAACTTGTGTGTTTTGTTTTTCACTACAACGTGAAACTATGAACACAAATTCATAATTTCAATAGAGCTCATAAATATATTTCAAATCATAAGCGAACATTTACAACAAAATTGAATAACCTTTTACAAACGCAAAAGTCACCTTAACTCCCACGGGAAACAAAAAGTTACGTCATTACTTTTGATCTTGCTTTTATGGCAATTACCATTACAGAATCCCACTCTCTTCTCCAATGTCATGGTACACAAAACTCCCCACGCACACATTACAAACACGCAAAATTAGCAAGAGTGAAAAAAAAGAAAATCCGCTAAATAAAATGTCAACAGTAGTTCACACATGTAAGCACATTTTCAGCCCTCGAACCTAACCTAAAAGGATTGAAACATACAACATATCATATCCAAACAGGCAAACAGCTCTTCAAATATACACAAGCGTACCATCTGTGCCATATCTCATAATCGCTGGGCCTCTCGTTACGGTGACAGTTTAAGAGGCTTACCGAAGGATTACCCTCCATTTAATATATTTTTTTCTTCACAGGTGCGTTTGACGGTACTTTTCGCCTGTCACCTTCCCTTTCGTGACTTTCTTTTTAATTTTACCGAGAGTGGTTTAAGGATGATGGATTTGCGGGTAGATTGTCACGTGGTGAATTCTCGGAATTTTTCACCAAAGGGGCTGGAGCAAATAAAAATACTCATGATTATGGCACGCTCAGGTATGCCTTTTGGCATTTGAACAGTCGAAACGATAAATAATTAATTTTGACTGACACATGAGTCCGAATAATAAAACGCTTTTATTAAAATGGGCCTGACGTGACGAGTTTTATTAAATTGAAAATGTATTTCTGACTGAAATTTAATATTAGGGGCTTAGTGAATTCATTTTCATCAAAAACTTAACTGACTAGGCTTATGAAGCTTACTAGGTGTAATATTTTACATTTTAATTAAAGTAAATAGAGTGTCAGAGAATATGACACCGAACAGTTTCACAAAGTTTTATTGGCGCCCAACGTGGGACTAAAATAATGTTGAAAATGAATGTGTTATTTTAGGGTATCGTACTTTTGTTGTTTCAACATTGAACAATCAATTTTAATAGCTGACTGTCTGTATTTACTGAATAAATCTAAACAACATTATACTCGTAAATCATGAATGTGCTGAGTTCATATTGGCGCCCAGTTGGGACTGCTTGCTCGCACGAAATTCAAGTAAATTCCTGAATGGAAGTAATAAAAGAGCTTCCCATAAAATATTAAATATATTTTGCGACAACCCCATGACTTATATGACACGTTTTCGTTGGACGAAATATTCACATTGGCAAGATTCTTGGTGCTCGTATCATGGGCCCACAAATCATTTCTGCATTATTGAATCAGGAGATAGTGGGTAGTCAGAACCCGGAAAATCTTTCGTTCTATGCGTCAGTTGGTTAGATAATGATATTTTTGACAGGATGTTAGCTCAAAGCAGGTTTTTAATACAAAATTACGTCTTTCCTTCAGCATTTTAATACATAGTTGAATAAAAGCAAATTTAATAAAAGTTATACAATATTCCCTCATGAAGTAAAAATACAATATTTTAAATAATACCGAGACAGTAAAAAGAACGTGTAAATAATAAGGATAATAAAGCTACATCATTAAAAAGACAGTTAATAGCCCTTATTTTATTTTACCACAAATAATTTATGATAGTACATGTAATAATAAACGTTTTATTAGTTAGGACATAATATTTCACATCATTCATGATCATTTTAAAAGAAATCTGCTTTGCCTTAAGGTTTTGTTTCATTCTTTTGATACTGCCCACCTAGACAGTACCGACAACCAAGAATTCTTTTGCCGGGCCAGTATTTGCCTTTAAATTAAAAATCTTGTTGAGAATATTACTAGCCAGACTCGACATTACATAAGCAGTTTTCTTCCTACTAAAAGTGAATAGTTATCGACTGCCACTGAAAACAAAAAGTTATTTTTACCCGAGGATATTTACAGACATGAAAACCCCTGTTGACATCCAATCTCTTCAACAGAATCAATCACTTTGAGACCATTTCCTCAATTGCCAATACGATCACATATCCATGCAGCTAATACCCTCTCGTTTGCTCCCAATTTCAAAGAAGCCGCCCCAACTATTCACGTAATACTTTATATTTAACTTCCCATACCCCAGACCTCAGAGTCGAATGACTTTATCCCTTCAGCAAGCAAACCGAACGAGATTTGCATGGACAAGCCGTGGCAGGAGATACGGAGGGATCCCTTTTAGATATTCTCACAAATGATAATAAAGTCGGAGGTATTAAGAATTGGCAGTTCAATTTGGTGCTTAAGTGAATAATTTGTTAGTTTTGTCTGAGAGGGGAATTAACATTTTGTGGTGAGAGCGTATTAGATCGGAAAGGGTTGTGATGTAGTAGATTAGTTGGAGATAGTTTTAAAGGTAGTTTAGAGATTGTTTTGAAATGGGAAGTATCCTTTTTGTTACTACGGCACCGTTATGGTTGGAGAAGAATATTAGCAAATCAATAGGAAACAAATTTTTATTTATTAGCTTATCAAACTAAACAACAATGAATTCCAAATAATAATAAAACAAACTGCACGTTTTCATGACAGTCATTTGACACATTGAATTTCAATTTGTAACGCTCTAAAATTTCTGACGGCTCATACATTTCTGTTTCATTTTACAATCCAAAACAAAAGCAGCCGTAAACCTAAATTTATTTATTTGACATTCAGACGTAACAGAGTTCACGCTTCAAACAAATATAACTGCGAATAATAATATTGAAACAAAATGGTGGGCGTACCGTAATCCTCAAAAATATATTCTCTAAATCAATATTGCAGTGCAGTGTCCGGCCATCGAATATTTTATGAACACTGAATGGAACCAGTCCGGTGAAGTGACGAGGTATTATATCGCGTAGCTCAAAATGTCTAAAAATAACGTGTTGGATTCGCATTTCATTTCGCGTTTTTTTGAGTGGTGGATCTAAAATTGTAACACCTATTTTTTTTTTTGTTGTTTGCGCTTTTTGGGACATACTATATCATTCGGTTTCCTAAATATAATGTGATGGACGGCGCCGCCGAGGCCGGCCCAGAAAGAGGTGGCGAGACGAGCTGGACGCGTACCGTGAGGGCTGGTACGAGGTGGCGCGGGAAAAGAAAACTTAGAAGGATTTGGGGGAGGCCTTTGCACAGCAGTGGGACAGTACAGACTAAGTAAACATAAAAAAAAAAGCTTTCAAGGCAACGAAATTGGCAAACGCTATTAGAAGGTTGTTGAAGGTAGCCTGTATCAAGCTATCCACACAGCAGAAGATTTCATGACTTGGAGATACGTTGCAAGTCGTCACGATCATTAGTAGGTAGAGAGGAGAAGAAGTCTGTTTGAAGAAGTTTTCCCAACTTAAAACTTAATTATATAGGGTTAACGTAATTCTGCCGTCATAAGAAAAAAGGCGGTTGCTAGAGAAGACATGTGTTAGAGTGTAGACCGCGTGTGGGCAAACGTTGTATGGGGTGCCCTGCGGTACGCTAAATCGATGATTTCAAGCAAGTGGCTAGCCGCGGATGAATGCGGATGGCTCAAGACCGGAATGTGTGGCTGACATTTATGATTAGGAAGAATGAAGGTCGTATCTACACAAAACAAATTAACCGATTTCCGACATTGAGATAATAACTAGGGTTAAGTCGGAAATCAGTAACTTTGTTTTGTGATATACGTCCTTTTTCTTTGGATGGCAGTATTTATAAAACAACTGTTTTTTGACACTTCTGACATTTAGTTTTATTTATTTATTTCAGTGTATATACACAAATTACATAGAAAGATAAAAAGAAGGAAAAAGAAAAATAGGTACAAAGGTGATACTTATTTCAAAAGAAATCTCTCCCAGTATACCAGCGAAAGGAAAGTTATATAAAAGATATTTATATTTTTTATTTAATTCTAACCACTTACTAATGCTACAACAATCCATTATTAAATCAAATGTTATTGGATGTACTCGTACCAGCCGAGTTAAATAACAAGCTTGCTCCAAATGTAGTTACTCAGAATATGTCAATCTTATTTATCATTCTTCCGGTTCCTATTTATTAAATTTGTTGACGAAACTGTTTGCTAAAATATCCTTTCCAAACCTGTAAAATGTAATAATTATGATGTCGTATTTTGTAAGGTTCTGCGAATTCGAGCGTGATTATTTACTTTGTTCGATATAAGCCTTCTTTTAGGAAATTCTGTTAAACCATTGGTCCCGGCTATAATTTGTAGATCTTTGGCAGTCGTTATGAGTAGTCAAGCCAGAAAATATGACATTAGTCTTGGCAAGGAGTACCGTGTTAACCAGTTGATGGGTTTTGGAGCTCTAGTAAGAAGCTGCTCCACGTTAAATACTGGTATTCAGCTGAATCAGTAATATGTAGTTGGAGTAGTTTACAACACGGACCTTGTAGAACAGATTTCCGTGTGTTCAAGAGATTTTGCCATACCTATTACTGAAATCAAAAGTAGCTCACAATTCAGGACCCATTAGTTTTATTGTTAATAGAAATAATCCATGGTGCTTGGCTTAACCCAGTAGTATTTATGTCCCATTGTGCCTATTGACCTAGTTCTATTCTGTCTCCTGCTTGATACGGAGAGAAGCAGAAATAATATTTATTTTTCCTACGCTGTACTTTTTTGATTAATTTCATTGCAGGATCCAAGACAGTTGAATCATTTCTCCAGGACTCGTCGGGCTTCATTGGCTCAGTGTTTTTCTGATGGTCGCCACTGTTGATTCTGGCTTTCAGGAGTTTCAGTGGTTGGAAATATGTTGTGAGCTTGTCCCAAACAAAAAAAAAAGGTGATTTACTTAGAATGATGAAAAAATTTATAATAATTGCGACAGTTGAATAAGGATAGATGGATGTAAGTTACTCGTTCATTCTAGAACGGCAAAATGGATCTGAATGTTTAGCACCGAGATAGATAAATAGTCTGAAAAAGCACAGAAGATACTTCATCCTGGGGTTTTAGTCCCTTTGGAAAATTTTCTACATTAACGCGGACAAGGCCGTTGGCAGGAGCTCGTAAACTATAAAAATCTGTCTAACAAATCCAATGACATTAATGTTACCTTAAGATTTGATAACTTATCCTGGATCATAAATTATGACTAGCTGTTTCGTCGACTGTTTTCGAAATCATTTTTTGTTCGGCTCCCAAGCCTTACCTTACCTTGCCCTGACAATATTACGAACACAACAGTAAAATATTTATTCAATTTGGTTCACTCGTGACAAAATAGACTAGAGTCAAGAGCAAATCCATTACAAATAAAAAAAAAAGAATTTATGCGCGTACTTACATAAATTTCGCGATACATTAGGGTTATTTGTAAAACACCAACAACCTCTTAGGCCGTGAAAGTACACTCATGATTATAAATAAGTTTTACTTCTGGTGTTTTACAAATAACCCTGGATGTTACGTTTCGATTGTTCCATTTGAAGTAATAAAAAATCCAAAGACTTAATACTTGAAACGAAAAAACCTCTTTTCAAGCGTGTTGCGTGCTCGGAGGAGTGTTGTATTAGGTTACACTTTATGGAATATTTTTAACACGCCCAGTCTATTTTGTTAAAAAATATGGTTAGCCATCAGAACACGTGTTTTCTCATCATGCCAAGCACCTATTTCACGTTCTTTTACTAATTAAACGATAATTAGACCACACACGACTTACCTAAATAATTAATAAGGCTCATGTGATATCAATGATAGGTTTTCTATGGACTATTTCTATTACTAACTTTTTTTTTTGGATGAGTAATCATCAAATCACTTCTCCGTTACTGACTAAAGCTCACCCGTGTTCCTTCAAAAGTCCTTTTTTTTTTCAGGGCTGCGGTAACTCGTTCGAACAACTCAAACGCAACCCTACTCGTACCATTTGATAGATCTAGTTTTCAAATATCGAATTCTCATAAATTGTCAATGACTTTGGGGTTCTCAAAATGTGAACATAATTTAATGTCCCAAACGTGAATGCCTAGGACCCTTGTGGTTTGGATTATTTATTATTCCAGTACCTTTAATATTTATTTGAGATGTATTGGTTTGAAATACGAAATGCCTAAAAGCTTTCTAGATTCAAAAAGCAGTTCTTAACGAAATCAATTTAGACAAAAAAAAACTTTGAAAACAGAAAAGTCCTTGGAATTTTATTTTACTTAGATTTACTTTCCGAAACATGTCTCAACTAAAGAAAACACATCAAAATAAACTCCGCTCAGCATAATAACAAGTTTGGAGTCGCGTCAGCTAAGAAAATAAAGTTTACCGAGCGCACGGCACGACTTTACACTGAATTTACACTCGATATTGTTATTTTCCTGGCACTTTTTTAAGATTTTCACGTACAGTAACTCAGGGGATGTGAAAGATTAGGTGTTCAATTTTTACGTGGTTAAGGACCGGATAATAATTATTTATCTTTATTTTATCAAAACCTAAAAATCTTAACTAAGTCTCTTTGTTAAGCTTTCACGACTTAATCGCTAAACTGACTTTGATGAATATTGGTAGGGTCTGTGACCAACATTATCGAACACACTTGACTATTAGCGAATAATAGTCAAGTGTGTTAAGCAATGTTGGTCACAGACTCTACATTAATAAATGGGACCCTGAAAACTTCTTGTAGGCTACGTTTTTGGGAATCATCGATATTAACGCGTCCGAAACCCCGGGCGAAGGCTAGTTACAAAATTGTATGTAGGTATGTATGTAAATCGGGCTGGTTTCCGCAACTCCACGACTAAGCGCGTATTTTGCGTGCAGGTGGGACAAATGTGTGATTCGATCCGCCCCAACTTCCCAAGGAAGGCCAGCAATTACGCCTTCGTGTTACCAACTATCTCACAGAAGGTACCTGGGTTAGACAAAAAAATAATAATATACTTCTTGAAAAAATCAAATGCCATTTATCGCCACTTAAAACAATACCTGCTTAAATGACGTCTCCTCGCAAGATTAAATTATTATGTAAAAAAAAATAGTGTGACCTTTGATCAGTGTTCACAAACGCTACTGTTTGCGGCGGGAAAAGTACTTAATGTGTCCTTCCTATAGGATTACACTGTTGTTCCCGGTGACTGAATCTGTGCCCAGTTGATGGCAAAAGGCTTGCCACCTATGCAAATTAAATATAACGGAGAGGAGAGGAGAAGCTTCATACGTGTGTGAGGCTTCACCTTGCATAAAAATGTATGAGATTGTCTCTGCTGCAACCCACGGACACGCTCCGCATCAATTGACGTCATAGTACACCCGTGGCTTGCTCGAATATGGCACTCATATAGCTCAACACTGTCATCGCCATACACGCTGTACACGCGACACACGCTCGCTATACACGAATATTACTCCACGACTATGTCAAAACTATATTCTTGCAAAATAACGTGCGTAGCATCTCCATGTGCCGCGGTGGGCCACGCTTCAGTTGTACATAGTCGTGGATGTGTAGTGTGTACTGCAGTGGAAACGTAGATACACGTTGTTAAACAAATCAGCCCACTCAGCTAAAATGCGCCGCGTGCCCGTGGATAGCGTGCACTGTGGTGGGTTTTGCGCCATTACACGCGATGTGATGTGATACTAAAATTATGTGACATCGTGTTTATGGTCTAAACCGTAAATATGATTATAAATAGTGTCAAGGATAATAATATTAACCTGAAAATGTGATTGTAACTAGAATTATTGTCGCATAACATAATAATATAACCTATTATAATTCGCGTGCTATACTGCAATCGAAGCCTTCCATATATAGGGCCACACTTACACGAGAACTGGTCATTAGCACGAATAACATACTTACGTGATGTTTTATACACTATAATAATGTTAAGTGAAAATAAAACATTCCCTTTTTAAAAGCAAATGTGGGATATATTACAGTAGCATTTTCAAGTGGTATTGCTCCAATGGCTTTTCTCTCAAGAGCTGTGAGCCTTATTACGATAAATGAAGCTTCAATAAACTTCAGCGTTAGAGTAGCCATATCAGTAAATGAATTTTCCTTTTTACATAGTGTCAATTGTGGTCACGGGTCGATCTTCAAGGTTAAGCAACACTTGCCAAGGTTGGTCTGTGGATGGGTGACCATCTTAACATAACGAGTTTCCTCCGTGCCTCGGAAAGCACGTTAAGCCGTTGGTCCCGGCTGTCATTTGTAGATCATTGGCAGTCGTTAAGAATAGTCAGAAGCCAGTAAAATCTGACTCCAGTCTTGCCATGAAGTACCGTGTTACCCAGTTAATGGGTTGTGGAGGTCTGGTAGGCAGCCGCTCCGCGTAAAATACTGGTACTCAGCTAAATCCGGCTTGACTGCAAGCCGACCCTAATATAGTTGGGAAAAGGCTAGGCAGATGATGAATTGTTTTAACAAATCACTATCATCATTTTAGTCGAAAAACGACAGTGTTTCGTCGCCGTCACAAAGTTATTGGTCTACTTTGAGAAATTAACTTTTGTTTCAGAGATTACCTTTTATAAATGTAAAGTTACAGTCACTGCAAAAATATAAGGAAAAAAAACCGGCCAAGTACGAGTCAGACTTGCACACGAAGGTTTACGTACCACAAATCTTAGTTTTTATTATTTATCGTTATAGCTGTAATAGATAAACACAATCTATGAAAATTTCAACTGTCTATCAATTACTATTCTTGAGATACAGCCCGCTGACAGACAGACGGACGGACGGACGGACGGACACCGGAGGCTTAGTAATAGGGTTCGCGTACGGAACCCTAAATCAGTAAAAAGTGGATTTCGTTGTTTTTGCAAATTAAGTCATCGATATAATTATAGAAACAAGCAAACGACATCTTAGCAGATTCACTAAATACCAAAATTGTTGTCTTCATTAAACATTGCCCACGGAACTATTTTACTCAACATATAACATGGAAGTATGTTAACTTTCCATCTATCATCCCATAACATAGCTATCATCAAAATATTTGCACAACAGTCACTTTATAACCCTTTTGAGCTTTATCTAGCTTCTATCTTTAACTACAAGTATCCGGTAACATAATTATACAATGGTAATAACTGGCTTTTGTTATGATATTATAGATACATCACAAAATAAACATGAGTATAATTAGCTGTATTTATTCAAGGAACCATATGGTGTCGGCCAATGCGGTATGGTGCCATAAAAGAATAATACCATCCCATCACTTCTCGTGGGTGTCGTAAGAGGCGACTTTGGGACTCACCAGAGAATGGGCAGCAGCGTTCTTTGTAAAACGTTACACCATACACTGCGATCGCCAACCCGTCTGGCAAGTGTGGCGATTATGGCAACGCCCCCCCCATTTTTGGGGGAGGCCTATGTCCAGCAGTAGACGTCACCGGCTGATAAATGATGATTATGAGTTACTTTCAAATACTGGTTATGGAGGTCTGGTAGGCAGCTGCTAAATCCGACCCCAACATAGTTGGGAAAAGGCTAGGCAGATGATAATGAGTAATTTCAAAATACGAGGTCAACTCAGCGGCTCCTGTTAAGCCATGAATAAGTCTCCTTGCGATATCGAATCGTTACAAACAAAACGGAAAAAGAATTAACATAAAAGTTCCTCACGAAAGTCATAATAAAGAGCAGTAAAAACATAGCCATCCCTATAAAAATTACCATGAAATATTTTCAAAGCTGTCTTTAATATAATAATAAAAAAACAACAGTATTCGGGCTATGTTTTGTTTGCTCCTCACGTTTGTGACCAGTCGCACGTAAAAATAATACGTCGAAGGAATTTCATAGCAATATCGTCATCGTTTGTAACAGATAGATATCGGATTTGTGACACACAAGCGATTCCTGTTCTATATTGTATGTTTTTTGTCTTATATTTTTATGTCACGTAAATGTTTTGCGCTGCTCAATTTTGTTTGGGTCAAGGCTATTTTTCTTTCTAGAAACTTTATTTTACAGAAAATTGCAGATAGTTTCTGGATTCAATAGAGCTATCTACACCACTTGATTAGCGATTAATTTTTTATGTGTCTATAATATCATACCAAAGACCATCAGACCAACGGATCAGCTGCTCAAACTCTATCAAGCGCAAGTTCGACCGTGTTTGGAGTACTGCTCTCGTCTTTGGGGTGGATCTGCCAGATACCAGCTTGATACCTACCCTTGAATCAATTGAGAAACGAGAACCAAGAGAATCATCGGCAATGATAGGCTCGTCGCGACGAGGCTCCAAAGTCTTGAGCATCGACACCGAGTTGCTAGCCTGTCGGTTTTCTACCGGTTACATTTTAGGGAATGTGCGACGGAATTGCATAATTTTATTCCATCATCGGACAACAAGACGAACGACAATGCGCCACCGGTACATGGTGGACATCCCATCCATGGCACACAACGTTTTGGGAACACATTCATAGTGCGTACAGCTAAAGAGTAGAATTCTCTGCCGGACTAGCTACAACCTGGGAGTCTTTAAGTCAAGACTGAATAGTTACTTCTAGGAAATCGTGCTCCATCTTCGACCACATCATTGCTTACTATCAGGTGACATAGTGGTCAAACGCATGCCTATGAAATTAAAATAAAACAGTAATTAGCTTTGTCTATGTTACCTTACGCCGTAAGATTATAAAATATGGAGTGAAATAGTAAACTCAATTTTCTTAACAATACGTCGGATATATTTTGGAAACTAGTGAATTTGGATAAGATTTATTGTATTCAAAATTATTTTTTTCACAATTTATCGAGAAATTATAATTTAACAAAGATTTATTAAAATCTTACGGAGTTTGCAATATTGCGGTGACTTAAAAAACTTTGGTCTCAAATCAAAACAAAATCTAATATCTTGTAGAATATTCAAGGATAAAGACTAAGATATACTTTGTAACCTTAAATTGAAACAACTCTTTTATTTGATCCTTTTGTTTGACTTTTAACCCAACCTTTATTTTCATTTTGGTCCTTTGTCCCAACAACGTTTAAAGATACAAAATTATATTTTTGCATTCGACAAAATTACGAATTCCAATTTGTTCGAAACAGAGCTGAATTACGCGCCTGGTTGGCTTCCGAAGGTCAGTAAATAGTAAAACGATCGTTTAAAGAGATTTCTCGTCGAAACAAAGGGAACGATGACAAAGTAGATTTCTTGGCACAGAATAAAGAAACAGTGATATAAATGTTTTTTAAAATAAGTATAAGCCTGGCGCGAAATGGTGTAGATGTTTTGCCAGCTGATAAAATGTGAACGCTTGATAAAGTTACGATTTATGTGTTTATGAGGCGACAAATTGAAGTATTTTTCGTGATAATAAAATACTTATTTTCATAAAAAGCTTGATATAAAACAATAAATTATTAAAACTATCATAATACTCTACGTTTAGCGAAAGAATAGAAATCAAAACAATATTACTGTTGGAGTGGTAGGATGGCAAATAATTAGGCCAGCAGTAATATTGACAACGTTTATTCGTTGGAAGATAATTTAGGAAACTTTACATCTTAGTCGTGTTACGAATTACAAGCAAGCGACGCCATGGCAGTTGGCAGAGTTAAAAAGACACTGTAAGGTGGCGCTGTATGTAGCATAATGAAAATCAAGTTTATAATATTTACCACAGATTACAACACACCTCCTTAAATTTATAATCTTGATCTTTTACATAGACAATATTACTATAGACATATACAGAACTACTACTAGGCACACTACACTACACTTTATATGCTAAATTAATTTTAAGCCCATTCTGTTTCTCAAAAATTTGGTCTTATCTAAACTTTTAGTTAACATGTCTGCTAAGTTAAATTCTGAATCAATTTTTACAATATCAATTATACCCTTTTCATAGTTTTCATTTATATAATGATACTGAACTTCAATGTGCTTTGAATTTTTAGTAAAATTTCCATACTTAGCAATCGAAATTGCACCTGAATTATCTTCATACAGTTTTATTGGCTTATCAAATTTAAAATCGAATGATTCACTTAACAAGTTTTTGATGAAAAGTACCTCTGTCACTGCTTCTGATATGGCAGTATATTCTGCAAAAGTTGAACACTTTGTTACTGTACTTTGTTTATGTGTTTTCCAAAAAATTAAGTTACCAAATAATCTTATTACAAAACCTGTTGTAGATTTTCTATCCACATTATCTCCCGCATAATCAGAATCTACCATACAATCTAATAGTTCAGAGTTAACATTGTCATAGTATGTTAACTTTAAATCCTTAGTCTTATACAAATATTTTAAAATTCTCATTGCATATTTATAATGCGTCTGATCATAACAACTTTGATATCTGCTCAAGTAATTAACACTATATGCTATATCTGGCCTTGTGCCTGTACTAATATACAATAACTCACCAATTATATTTCTATACATAATGCTATCATCTACTTCTCTAGCTTGTTCTAATTTTAAATTTGTTTCCATTGGAGTATCATACAACTTAGTATTTTCCAAATTATATTTTACAGCCAAAGATTCAATATACTTTGTTTGACTTAAGGTCATTCTTTTCCTATCATTATTATAATCAATATCTATGCCAATATAACTTTTAATTTTTCCTAGGTCTTTCATAGCAAATTTTTCCATTAAACTAGTTTTTACCTTTGTTATTTTATCTTTATCTTTACAACAGATTATAAGATCATCGACAAATATTAGTATGTATATTGGATCTTTGCTCGTACTGTTTACATAGAGACAGTAATCATAATTACTTCTAACAAAATTCGATTTTTCAATGAATTTGTTGAAACAATCATACCATATTCTAGGGCTCTCTCTGAGACCATAGAGTGCTTTATGCAATTTGTAAACTTTATTATCTCCAGTTTCATAACCTTTTGGTTGATTTATAAATACCTCTGACTTTACATAACCATTTAAAAAAGCTGTCTCAACATCCATTTGTTCTATAAATAAATTGTTTTTACAACTGTATGATAATAAAACTTTCAATGTTTGCATTTTTCCTACTGGTAAATAAACATTTTCAAGATAATCCTTTTGCTGAAATCCACGTACTACTAATCTAGCTTTATAAACATTATTATTTTTCCTTTTAAATACCCATTTAACATCAATAAACTTTTTGTCTTTTGGCCTTTCAACAATATGCCATGTGTTGTTTTTGTTTAAGCTATTTATTTCCGAATCCATCGCTACCTGCCATTGCTTACAATCGTGGGAGCTCATCGCCTCCGCAAATGTGTTTGGTACATTTGCATCAATGTAATTTACATAAATAAAATGTGATACTGGATTACCATATCTGGAAACTGGTTTTATCTTTCTTTTTGGCCTTTCTTCCATTACAAGATTATCCCTATTGGTACTTAAATTTTTATCATTAACATTTTCATCCACATAATCTTTATCAATATCAGCTTTAATTTTTTCATTTTTAATATTTGAAGTTATATTTTCCAAGATTCTATCCTTTTCATCATCAACTTTTTCTAAACAAATTAACTGAGTATTTTCCTCGACTACCTGTACATGTCTAGCATTGATTATTCTATTATTCAATAAAACTCTATAACCATTTTCATTATAACCCACTAGGACTCCTAGTTGGGCTTTATCGTCCCATTTACTTTTTCTTAAAACTTCTGGAACCCTGACATAAACTCTACTTCCATAAATCTTAAAATGCTCAACATTTGGTTTAATACCAAAAAATATTTCATAAGGAGTTTTATTCTCTACTGTATTAGCAATTGTTCGATTTTTTAAGTATGCTGCTGTTTTTATAAATTCGGGCCAATACCTTCTGTGAAATTTAGCATCTACCAATATCCATAGCAGATCTATTATATCTTTCCGCTACTCCATTTAATTCATGGACATAGGGTGGACATGGTAATAACTCTATGCCTTTTTGTCTAATGAAATTATAAATATCTCTATTTAAATATTCTTTCCCATTATCACACTGTATTTTCTTAACTCTTTTATTAAATTTATTTTCTACTAAATTAACAAACTCTATAAAACAATTTACAGTCTCTGCTTTACTTTTAATACAAAAAATTCTAGTACACTTCCTATAGTCAACAATAAATGTCAAAAAATATTTTTCTCCACCATAACCAGTTGTGTTATGTGGGCCATTTAGATTAGTATGTATCAATTCCAGAATTCCAGTAGTCTTAGTTCTATTATTTTCAAAAGGTACATTGGCCATTTTGCTTTCAATACAGTTTGAGCATTTCATTTCCATGCTTTCAATCTTATCTGGCAAACCTTTTACTAATTTGTTGCTTATCAACTTGTTTAAATATTGAAAGTTTACATGACCAAGTGCCTTATGCCATTTCTCTTTATCAGTTAATTTTATTGAATTTACATACATGTCATTTTTATCAATTTTTGAAACAAAACTTTTTATACAATACAAATTGTTTATTTTGTTAGCAACAACTATTAACTCTCTAGATTGATTATAAATTTTTGCATTTTCATGTCTTGCTACTATTGTGCAATTTTGGGTTATTTTTGAAACGCTTAACAAATTTTGTTTAATGCCTTTTACAAAGTATACATTTTTTAAATCAACTTGTTTTATAGTATAATAATTTTTGAAATGGACTTGAACAGTACCTACTTTGGTTGCTTTTAACAATTTACCATCTGGCAATTTCACATTAATGGGATTTTTCAAATCTACATAATTATAAAAACATGTATCACTTTTAATAATATGATCTGTACACCCACTATCTAACAACCAATCTATCTCATTGCTGTTATCATATTCCCCTTCGCTACACCCTGTTATCTGATTTACTAATGGATTGCATACCTGAGCTGTCCATGACTCGGATGCTGAGCCGTCTTGTTGAGTGCTTGACGACTCACCTCTGGGATGACCGTCACCTCTGGGGACACTTTGACCTCTGCCAGGGCCGCAACCTCGATAAAATCCTCTGTTGAAACCTCTTTGTTTACCTCGCTGGTGTTGACTGGTTGGACCTTGGTAGCTTTTCTGACCGTGCCAGCAATCCTTCTTCAGATGGCCGGTCTTTCCACATACATAACATTTTGCTTTAGTTTTTGCTGAGAATGTGCTCATATTGCTTTTCCTGTCTGGATCACTAGTGGTCATACTTTTTTCTTTTATTTTAGATTTCACATAATCTACTGTTCTTTGTTCTTCCGGGATTACATCAATAAAATCTCCAATATAGCTGTAGTTGGGAGGTAAAGCTCTGAGTAAGTACCTCATCTTCTCAGGTTCACTTATATTTCCACCAGCCGCTTTAAAATCATTGATTGTTTTCTCGAACTCAACAAAAAAATCTTCTATTGTATTGTAATTGTTTAATTTAATCTCTTCAATTTTTCCCCTACATATTATTTGCATTGCGGTAGACTGTGTCAAGTACATCTTGTCAAACTTTTTCATAATTTCGTAAGCTGTTGTACATTCACTAATATATTCTAGTTGTTTATCGGAAATCGTGCTCATTATTATAGTCCTTGCTTTTAAATCCATTTTCTTCCAATCCGACTCTAATTGTTTAAATTTTTCCGGCATCACGCCAATGGCGGGCTCGTTACATTCTTTGTATTCTAGCAAAGTTACTAACCTTAATTTCCAGCTTGAATAGTTTACCCCATCAAAAATGGGCATCATTATGTCTTCTACTTTGGCTTGTTTAGCCATTTTGGTGATGATAATCTATTTATAACGTATTTTTTCTGGACTTCTAATTTTCACGAGGCGCCAACTACTTTGCACGTGGCCTTTTTTTTGAACTTACGAAATTTCACTTATTGAACCACCCAACCACGCTCTGCTACCATGTTGGAGTGGTGGGATGGCAAATAATTAGGCCAGCAGTAATATTGACAACGTTTATTCGTTGGAAGATAATTTAGGAAACTTTACATCTTAGTCGTGTTACGAATTACAAGCAAGCGACGCCATGACAGTTGGCAGAGTTAAAAAGACACTGTAAGGTGGCGCTGTATGTAGCATAATGAAAATCAAGTTTATAATATTTACCACAGATTACAACAATTACATTGGTAAACGAAATAAAATTACACAATCAGAAAAAAAAACTAACTTAATTTTTTTTTTAAAAGCTGATTGTTTAATAAACAAACTTACATGAACAAATATATCTCAGGCACCTTTTTGCTGAAGTTCCACTGGTTTAAAAAGGCCCTAGATCATGCCGCATACATATTGCATCAAGCCCAAAGCTTTGAATAAATATTACCGCATTTAGTTGATTTGTTTGAGGAAAAAAGGCTCCACATTACTGTATTAAATACAATTTTAGCTAAAGAGTGAGACAAATTCGATATTTGAACCATTTGAATAAACACCAAATTTATACGCGGACATTGTCAACAGATTCTATAACATCTTTTTTAACACATGAAATTACATAATAAAAAAACATATAATATGTAAACCATATAAATTAAATTCAACCCTCAATCTCCACAAACTAATAAACAACAACCTGGCAGCATCCTCTCAGCTCAGAGCCAACATTCAGATAAAATATCTTAAACGCGACGAGATAAATGGAGGGTAGCAGATACAAAGCGACCTAGCGAAACGGACGGGGAACTAGAACTGACATATCTAAGCTGGACGGGCAGAACTATTGATACAAAAGTTTATGTTTAATGCTAAACTGGGTGAAATAATAATGTTATTGAGTGTTTTATAGGAAAATATTCTCCAGACTGGCGCACAAAACGCACAACAACAAAAAATATTTAACGGGTCTTAATAACGTCATACTCGTAGCTTAAACCCTATGATAGTACTTAAAAGCAACAAATTACATAAAAGCTTTCAAAAAGAGATAATTTTCAGAGAAGCTCGTGGCTAAATTATATCTAACAAATAAAAAAACAACTACAAAAAAAGCAATGTTTAAAGGCAATCGGCAGGATTCGTACAACATACTTTTTTGTTGTTTTGTGATAGAATTTTTGCTACTTATTAAAGCAACTAAACCATTAATTTTCATGAAATATTATTATATTTTAGAAGAATTATATTTTAGAAGTCTGGATTAATTAATTATACCAATTAAAAGATTCAAGTAATTAAATGTTAAATAATCATAAACTAAACGCAACTAAACGTAGTTCTGTTTTTAGAAATAGCCATTTGTAAAATATCACACAAATATTATTACGTGTAAGGACACACATTGTGTCCTTATCCTCAAAAATGAAACTGGTTATAACTTTTAGGTACCAACTTCCAAAAAACTAAGAATTTTATAAGGGCTTGCCTATCGTATTGACTACCAATTAAAACAAAAAATGTCTCAAAACACGATAATTTATTAGGTGTACAAAACTTCCATACAAGCCTGCCGATCGCCTTTATAAACTATCGCCAATAGAAAATGTTAACAGGTGCTCATATCTTAATAACAACTGTCGCAATGGTTGACGAAATAGACGACACCTGGTAGAGTCCTATTTCTAAGAATGGATGACTTACAGTTGCAATGAAGATTACTATAAATTTATATGCAATAGTGATTATGGTGAGCCGTCTAAAAACCCAATAACTGTTATTCATTTACTTACCACTCACCTTCACTACAGTGCTTCGACATTTCGTTCTTATCTTAAAAACTATTTCAATATTCTCAGAACCAAAAAACAACCAAGTTCGATATATCGGTCACACTATTACAACACCAGCTCAATCTTCAACAAGGAAAGGAAACACGACACAGATTAAGGGAGTAGGGAACCCAGATGTAGCAAAATGGGTCAACAACACATTTCGGCTAATGCTTCTCCAAGGACCACGTTGCAAATTGCCGTCGATCTTGCCTTCCGTCCTGAAGGGATTCACTTTTGATTGCCTACTGAACCCTAATTACCGCTTTTTCTGGTCCTTTCACTTCTTATTATGGAACGCCATTTTTTCTCCCGTTTTCGCTACATTAATTTCTATGTGATGTTTTTGTATTGCCGTTTTGATGACCTCTGCTAAATTGTCAATTATTATGGTTATTTGTGTTCTTTGTTGGTCGTTATGATGTTCATCATAGCAGATAATAAGTGCCTGTCGTTTAGCTTATTATCACCTATTTGCAGCTATTTTTGCTAGAATGAGCGTTAAAGTGAAATTACTGTCTGTGGGTTGACTTGGCTTTGCGTAAGTTTAGTTATACCCATTCACTATACAAGAAACGAGGATTTTGAACGTGTCCTGTAAATGACCGCTTTCGAATACAAGTCCCGAGATTAACTAAACCTAGTGACAACTTTGCTGACCACCACTGAACCAAATTCAGGTCTATGAAAATACGTATTTAGTTGTTGACCCTAGTTGTACGGTGATATATTGTGATTTAAAGTCAAGCAACATACGAAGCTAACATATAATTAAAATATTTTTAATTAAAATCTCTGCATAGGGATTCTATACTAGTTATAATATTTAGGCCTTCTACATAAAAACACCCTATATAAGTCAATTATTACCATATCAGCTGAAAGACGTCCTCTGCTGGACATAGGCCTCCCCGTAGTGACGCAACAACTGGTCCTGTGCGTCACGTATCCATCAGCTACCCGCGACCCGCATCATATCATCGGTCCACTTTCCGACGTTGCGTCTTTCGGTATACGTTGCCACTCCAAAACTTTTCGACCCCATTGACCATCAGTTTTTCAGTTTGGCGATCCTTCAGACTATGTCGATAACGTTTGTTCTCCTGCGGATATCAATAATAATGATAAAATATGTGTCGATAATTCAAAATACATTACTATCAGAAAATAAATCATTGTTGACATAGAAATACAAATAACTATGACTACATATTTGAGTAATAACAAACAGACATTCTTCTAATCTTTCTACAATAGTATGAAATGACAGAAATCCTAAAAGCTTTGCGTTATTTGCAAAACTGCCAGTGACAAGTAAAACCTTGATGTAATGTAATGTATGGAACGGAAATACGAATACACTAGAGAGTAAACAGTATATTATATTTCAATCTCGATGACTACTTCGTTCAGCGAGGGATTTATCTCTGAATAGATTTTGATGAATGAAGTGTCAAACTATTTGTCACATACTATCCTGTAGTTGGTAGGTGCGTGAACAAAAACATTTGTGGTTTTTATTGTGTGTAAGATGTTTTATCGTGTGGAAAAAATGTTACTACAATTTACCGTAAAAACTTTTCAAATTAAAGAAATAGATAACTCACAAGGTTTTACAATTTTGTGAAAAGTTGTTGTGCATTGGTTTGAGAATAAAAACTAATGTGTTTAATATTATTCAAAACTAAACAGCGTGGATTTATTTATTTCAGTAGGTATGTAATTTAATACAGAAATGTTACTTATTAATTCTTATACTTAGTCGGTAGTTGTAACAAGTTGAGTTTACATTAAATAACACCGTGGTCCCCGAACTAGGCAGCGCCTGTATCTCTGGGGCCGGAGTACACAAGTTAGGATAAAATATAATAATTAAATCAAAACAATGATATAACATTTATTTTACTATTGGTAGGCATACGTTTGACCACTTTCTCACCTGATGGTAAGCGATGATGCGGTCGAAAATCACGTTTGCTTAGAAGTAACCGACTTCTAAGTTTCTTGACTTAAAGACTCCCAGAATGTAGCTATCAGGAAACACAGACTCTGGCAGGGAATTCCACTCCTTAGCTGTACGCATTATGAATGTGTTCACAAAACGTTTTGTGCGTGTGTGTGGTCCAACTATCCAACTAAACTGCAACCTATAGAAAACCGACAGGCCAGCAACTTGGCATCGATGCTTAAGACTTTGGATGAAATCTTCTCATATTTCAGGTAATAACACGTCAGAAGGCCAATAATTGGCTTTATGTAATGTTTTCTTCTGAACTAACTTTTTACACAGTTACAACTGTGTAAAAATAATTAAAAAGTTTTCTGTTCTATTCTATTACATCCTTTTGAAATTAAAAGTGTTTGTGACAAAAAATTACTGCCTTGCTTCTTCGAATATTGTATTAACAAAAATATAGCATCAAATCTATTATTACTATCAATACTAGCTTCAACTTCTCACAAACTATAGGCTACATAATCAGTATTCGTTTTTCTTTCATTCCCAAAATTAGCATAGAAATTCTTTTCCCTTCAATTCATTTTAACAACTTCGAGAGAAGTTACTTTGAGCCATTTGATTTTATGACGAATTTGAACCAACAATATTGTATTTCTTTCGTTTCAGCTCACAAATTCAAAAACTTATCGAAATAAAAAATTCATCACAAACATTACAATAAAACCTATTTTATTCGATTTCGGCCTAGAAAAGATCTCTTGAATAAAAAAAACATAAAATTCCACGCGTTTTAACCTTTGCAAGGCGTAAAAAGTAACACGAAACTATTGTATATTTCAGCATATACTATTGAACGACCACTGTTTTGTCTGTATTACCCTCTTAGCATACAAATGTACATCTTACCCTCGAGAATCGGATCGTATTTCGATTTGAAGAGCTAGGTTTGGCTAGAAGTGAATATGTGTGAATAGACGAGCGCTCTGCAAAGGTCATGTCGTGCAGATAAGACAGATGTTGGCAACCTTCGGAGACATTGATTCGCTCACACTTTTGTTATACCCACGCGACTTGGGTAATACTTTTTAACCTTTTATATGGAAATAAAATTGCTGGATTCTTGAAATAAGTTCAGAGAAGTTACCATATAATTACGTGCTTAGATTGCTTTGCCAGTTCAGAGAACTGTTTTCTTTGATACTATAAAACGAAATACCAAAGTAATTTTTCATACGCTTTGTTGAACGTTAAAGAAGGAGCGATGTAAAGCGCACACAGCTAAGCAGTTAAAGAAGTTGTAATTGTATATCATTTTCATAAAGTTTGGAATTTGGTTAACCCTTAATCGAATTGGATTTCATGATAGGTCACCCTTTTTTTTTGAGATAAGTGTCCTCTCGACTAGGTCAGAGCTGACCGAGACAAAATCAACGATTGGAAGAGCTTATCTAGAAAAAGCCTGTTCACTCTAACTTTGAAGAGATTAGGGTTGAATACGTCCGGAACCACAGATGCAGGTAGAGAGTTCCTGAGATGTCAGCATAGTAGACGGTGCCCGCTAGGGCCAGTGCCTGCCAAGGTTGCGAAATTTGTTCGCAAGGGTCACCGCGGCCCTGGAACGCAAACAGCTTTAGGAGGAACACATATGGGTTTTAGTCAGTAAGAGTCTGACACTGCTTTCTGCTCCGTCCAGAGCCGGAGCGATCTTTTGATGATCCTATCCTAAAATAAAAGGTAGAGAGTTTCACTCGTTTGAAACACTGAGTGCGAATTGATGGAATACAATATTAAAGGAAAGTTGTTTTGTGAGTATTAATTAAGGCATTTACATATTAATGCATAATAATAATGAATTAAACAAAAACCTACTCTCATTTGGGTTTAAGAACAAAGATAAGTAAATTACTATGCGTCCCTCATTTGACTTGTACAAAAATTTAGCGTTAATCTAAATTGCTGATACCTTCTATTATTTTTGCATTCCAAGTTCGCAATAGGAACCGTATCTTTAGAATAAGAATAAAAAAGCTACTCGTGCTTATAAATATTCATTATACCATTCATTCCATCTAATGCAACGGTTCAATGAATTCGCGGAGTTGCTTCGAGGGTCCACTATTCAACTGAATGGATAATCAGTTTTAACTTTGATGAAAAACAAAGATTTGATTATGTAAAAACTTTGATTAGTTGCTTTGAAAGTTCTGAATAAACTGTTCTTTAGTAAATGTTTTAGAGGAAAACAAAGTTTATTCATACTATTCATGATCCGTTTTCCCTTAAAGTAAAACTTTGAGTGGTTTACAAATATGACTAAATTATTTAAGGGGCTTTCAACAAATATTTGTTGGGAGTAAAATATTATTCCGTGTTGGGATTTATTTTGTGAAACGGGAAACTGTTGCGACTTGTCAACATACTGCTGTGTACAAACTTCTCCCTTGTGTCATACTCTGTAATCTCTAAGTACCATTGTGTTCAAGTAACAATACGTTACTACTAGAACTAAGTAATACTGTTGCAATTCGAGATATAAGTAACACAGAAAGAAGTAAATTGAGTTATCTTTCCCAACTTTCGTCAAGTAAAAGTACGTAGTAACAACACATTTACTAACCCCTGAGTGTTCATTTCACAATCTGGCAACAGTTCAACTCGGTCATCATATGTCTAGCTTTTCCCAACATATATTGGGGTCCGCTTCCAGTCAAATCGGATTTAACTCATCATCAGCCTAGCCTTTTCCCAACTATATTGGGGTCGGCTTCCAGTCAAGCCAGATTTAGCTGAATACCAGTATTTTACGAGGAGCGGCTGCCTACCAGAGCAGATGTCTTTCGTCCGCAATTTCGTACGCGCATATCCCGCCTTTGTTACTCCCTGATAATGTAACTATCTATTGCTGCATGATTTTTCCAAATCGGTCCAGTAGTTTTTGAGTTTATTCATTACAAACATGCACACAAAATACAATTTCTTCTTCTTTGTAATATTAGTATAGATATAGATTTCGGAGGAAACTCGGCATGTTAAGATTAACTGGGTAACACGGTACTTCATGGCAAGACTGGAGTCAGATTTACTGGCTTCTGACTATCCGTAACGACTGCCAAAGATCTACAAATGACAGCCAGGACCAACGGCTTAACGTGCTTTCCGAGGCACGGAGGAAACTCGGTATGATAAGATGGTCACCCATCCACAGACCAACCTTGGCAAGCGTTGCTTAACCTTGAAGATCGACCCGTGCGTCTGTTATTATTTAGCCACGAGCTCCTCCTCAAATCGGATTTAACTGAGTACCAGTATCTTACGTGGAACGGCCGCCTACCAAACTCTACAAACCAGGAACTGGGTTACATAATACTTTTTGGCAAGACTGGAGTAAAATTTTCTGGCTTCTGACAATCCGTAACAACTGCTCAAGAACTACAAATTACGGCCAGAACCAACAACTTAGCATGCTTTTGAGGCACGGAGGAGCCTCGATATGTTAAGATGTTCATCCATCCAATGACCGACCTCGGCAAGTGTTGCTTAACCTTGAATATGAACTCATGTGGCTGTTATTATTAAATTTGCGCTAGTCAAAATATGTACAAAACTGAGCTTTTTGCATCCAGTAGACTTCCCTGACCATCAGCAAACCATCAGAACCGATTGATGTGACGGAAGCTGTTACCAACAGACAACCTAGAGATGTCAGCATAATTGATGGGGTCCGCTATGACCAGTGCCTTTCAGGGTTACAGAATTGTTCGGAAGAATCACCGTGGCCCTGAAACGCAAAAGGCATTTGGAGGAACACGGGTGGTTTTTAGCCAGTAAGACACTTGCTTCCGCTTTGCCCAGAGCGCTAGAAGTTAACTTATGATTTCCAATCCAACACAAACACATTCCAACACACACAATGTCTCAAAACAACAAACAACACACACACAAAACAAAACACAACAACAAACACAGCCCATTACAAAAACACAACTATTCTCTCCTCTGAAATGACGATGACGAATATGACTCAATCGAGGCCGAAGTCTAAGTTTGAACTCACGCAGCCTTTTTCTTTTTTTGCTTTCAACTTTTCTTGCTTATAATACTTATTCTCCTTTTACGCCCCTTTTACTTATCTCAGACTTAAAAGATTCTTTTCTAGCTCCAGGAACGTCCGTATCAAACAGTCGAAGTTCGGATAAGGCTCCAGTTTCACTTACAAATCCCTAGCCAAGATCTTGATTATCTTCTATTGTAACTGCATTTCCTTCAGTGCTCAATTTTACTCCTCCAACTTCACAGGGACTAACATTTTCATTACAAAAGGTTTCTGTTCTCTGTATTTTAACAGTTTCTAAGACGATATTAGTTTTAGCGATTTTAGTAGAGTAGAAAAAAGCTAGGCCGTAGTAATTTTGTAATATTTAGAATTCAGGGGTATATAATATTTTGAGAATGTTGTTATTAAAAATTACGAGTACCATGTCTCCAATAATCGATTGCTTTTTCTCGATATAACTTTATTTGTAGCAAGTTTCTGTATTATACATTATAGCCATTGTCCCCATCATAGATAACTGATCACAATTTTTAGCTGCAATGGCGAAATGTGTGTTCTGCACGTTCATCAATAAAGTACGACTTGATGTATTTCCTTTTTTGCTCCTTCCGATCCCATAGAACCTAATTTCTTCAAAAGAGTAAGTAGCCTAATTCCTTTTAATGAAACTTTCCTATTTTTCCATCTCCATCTTAACACATCCCATTAAGTTTTAATTCCACGTTTTGCTCAATGGCTTGTACCGCCATTTTCTTTGCGACACCAATTTAAGTGCTGACGATGAATAAATTTCCTATTTTCCTCACTTTCCCTTGTACTTCCTTTTTTTCTTGTTTAGTGGTTTTGGAGGTTTTGTTCTTTGGCCTTTGTTACGAAATTTTAATTTGAAATTAAGTAAAGCGATGGAAAAAAAATGTTGGGTTGAAACAAGTTTGCTAATTAAGCTTTAGAATAAGAAGATGAGCCTTTGTTACATTATTGCTTTCGTTAAATTTGATGGGATGAAAATTAGGAAGTTGGTAGGTGTGCTAATAGCCCAAAATTTGAATTTAGGAGGTAATTATGAGTCTTGAATTTTTTTGATTATCTAAAGTAACTTACACTTTTTTGTTGTATAAAATACGCTAATGTTATATTATGTATTTTCTCTTTAGCCGTAGCTCCGAAAATTTCATCATTTCATTTGTAATAATTAGCTACCCGCAGGATATTTTCACAACATTGGCTAGAGCTTGTAATCAAAAATATTTTCATTGCTAATCATTTATCTTTTCCTAATAAACTCTATTAAAGGTTCGCTCACAAAATATAACATTGACTTTTCATAAACAATGACGGAGTATGTACCGACAAAATTCTCCGAATCAAAACAGCACTATCCCATTATCGATTTGCTATCATTCGATTAATCACAACCCATCGAAATGATCTACCTCATCGATCATACAGATATAAGTTCGGTATTTATTGAATGTACCTTCACATGGTAACCATTTGTCTGGCGCCATCCGTCTTTATTAATATGTCATCACTGAATCGTGTAGTGTCTTCGTTTTTTGGATGGTAGGAGAGGAAACTCGTTAGGTTATCGTTTATGGAACTTTCGATGGGAAAATATAGATAGAAAGCTTTCGAAAAACAATGGTATTACTACCGTAACGCCTATATTGTTCGTAATAGTTATTGCTGTTGTTATTAATTATATTTGAGATAGGGCCATTATTTTAGAATAAAATAGTCTTTATTATGTACCAAGTTATAGAAAAAGGAAATGAAGAAAAAATTACATATAAAGTGACACGCCTTGGATATCGCTAAGCGATATTTTGAAGACAACTTTAGAATGGGTAAAAAGGGAAGGAAAAGAAGAAAATGCTGCAGGTAGTCTTAAGTATAATGTTAATATACAAGAAATTCTATAATTAATTATTTAAAACCATTTAAAATAATAATAAAAAAAAAAACTACTAAGGAGAGAGGTCGTGATTTTAAACCAGTTTTTAAAGTGGACCTTTATCCAATTTAAAAGAAATCGATTTGTCATCACGATAGTAGTTTTCCCTTTTTATAACTTAAATAATCTTTTACATAAAATCAAATAAAATCGACAAGTTGCAACTCTTAATGACTATGTTTATTTAAGTTTTTACTGCACTTAAAAAAATCCTCAAACTTACGTCGAAAATTTTCAATGCCGTTGTCTCAATAAAATCACTTCAGTGAGCCTATCAATTGCACAACTATCCTATACCAAAAAGCAATCTTGTCAGTACCATCCAGACGTACATTTCGAAACATCTATTAAAGCCGTTCAAACCGTCAATCAAGTTCACAAACGGATGCTCAAATGTTATTCATCGAACCCACTGTCTATCTCCCCATACATTTCAAGTTTATCGATCTGTACAGCAACTAAGTTTCTGTCGACACATCCTGTATCGGTGTCAAACGTTAGACATGTCGATCATGAACAAAAACCATCTTTTGTGAACACCCGTTTCGGAAACTCCTATTTCGGAAACTCACGATATCATACAACGTATACAACATAAAGCCGATTCGTGAACGAACCAAAGATTAAAGCGGCAGACGACTGTAAACGATGGTTTTGTAAACAAATACAAAGGATTTGGACACACAAACGCTTTCATATGACATTCCAGTGGAAGCACAAATCTGGTGGGATTGGAACAAATATTTGAGGGAATGGTTGCTGTATTATTTGTATTGGAGCTTTTGTGTGGACAAATGTTTGATCAAATATCTGGTTCAGTAAAATTAGGTTTATGTACTATGGATGTGAAGCAAATTAATTTTATATTTGACAGGATGTACCGCGTTATTAATCTGATCTTTTGGGCTGTACGTTGTTTAGGCTTAAATAAATATTAATAAATAACAATTTATTATTCATTTATAATGTTTAACGGAACGATTTTTAAAGGAAAAGGCCTACCCTAAGCATCTAAATTGGAAACATACACAATTTTTTTTTTTTCCTTTAGTGAATTGTTGAGTGACTGATAGACAACGCACAGCCGAAACTACTGGTCGTAAAAGGCTGAAATTTGGCATATAAGTTTCTTGGGGAGTGTAGAGGAGCACTAAGAGGATTTTCTGAAATCCTTACGGGAGCGGGAAAAACGGGATATGCGTGTACGAAGTCTCGAGCAAAAGTTGTAAATGATTATGTACTATACAGTAAAATATATTATCTTGCAGAAATGCATAACTATATCAAATTGAAAATAAATACATAACCATTTAACGATACTTTTACACATGACACAAAGACAGTAAAAGACGAAAACACAGCAAATAAACCCATCATACATACACATGAAACCCAAAGATATTCCCAAAACCATAAGACACTGTTTACCAACACCTGAGGGTCACACAAAACAATTGACTGGTCATCCATCTGTAGATACTGTGAGGTATTCGCCCAATTGGAGACTAGCAACAGACTAACAGGAGACTACCAATGAAAGGCCATTCAAGACTGTTTGCACAGTTCAGGTGATTGGATCGGTCACGAATACATTGAGTGAATGTTGCCATTGTATCATTGTCTTTGGATTTGGATTTGGATTTATTTGGGGAACGAAGGTACGAACTTGCCATTTTATTATTTGGTTTTTTGTATTTGTAAGTCGAATGAAATTATCATTTTGTTGTGGGTCAAATGAAAAAGTATCTTACGGATGAGTAATTTATGTAAAATTTGTTAGCTCATCAATATTCATACTTATGTTCTTTTTTGTTTTAAGCAATGCACTTGTCATGCTACAAATATCTCTTGCTTTACTTTCAGAGAACAGCTAAGGCCATTGCACCTTTATAGATGAAGTTTGAATTTTAACATCAAAACGTATACAGTTTTGTGACGCTAAATGAAAGTTCTTTTGACACAAAAAGTAATGAAAACATAATATTATTTAAGAAAACTATTTATTTAATTAATTTATTTATTTAAAATGTAAAAACAATATTAGTGCCAAAAGAGCAAAAACTACTAGTAACAAAAATTGACGAGATTTTTAATATGAAAGCCAACGCCAGCTGACCGTTTAATTTTAAAACAAAAGCAAAACGCTCTGCAGTACTTACAGACAATATAAAAAAAAAACATATAATTTTTAAACAAGCTATCCACATTTTTATCTCGCAAACACAGCTAATATTTGCAGAAGTACGTTCAGCTGTAACGGGATTATCGGCTTTACTGTGCAACAGCACGGACAGAAATACCTGTATTAAAGACTTAACTAGATAGTTGGAGCAGATAGAACTTTTCTTGGAGCAGCTTAATGGCATCGATTTGTCTGCAAGATCAACCAGTACCATCTCATATAAATGCATCTCATATTTCCATCGAACGCAAAAGACCATTCAAATTCGCCGCTAGTCAATGTCGGTCCCAGTAGCTATAGAAATTTGTCTAACGGGAACGTTACGGGTAATGCGGGACCCAAACCTTCAAACCGGTCTCTACAACCTTTACGATATCGATATTTCCTTGTAATTGGGATATCCAGGTTAATTGGCAAGGCCTTTGTATAAAATTCCAAAAAAAGTACGACTGAATTTTGCTACGATAAAAATCGAAGCGAAAAATCTGGAGTGAGCTTAATTTGTAGCTGTAGCTTTCAATGCTCTATATGGTACGATATTAATTAATCGCAGCTTCTACGAGTAGAAGTGTGAAATTTACAAATTGTCTTTATGTTGCGAGTTTCACATTAATCAAAGTATTACATATAAGGCACTCTGCTCGCTCGGTTCCCTCGACGAAATTCTTAGAATTTTCTGGAAACTTCCAACATTAATTAATGTAAGTGCGTTAGCACTATTTGGAGCCATGTGGTGTTGTAATGTCGTGGCTTTGAAATTGCGACTGTGTTCAACTATTACACTTATACAGTTTTCTGTGTTTTCTCTCGGTTATGTAACTTAATTAGTAATGTTATTATGAAGTTTGCTGTTGCTGTCGTTTGGCTGGTTGCGTGCTTTTTAGAGCGTTACTACGTTTGAAATCTTTCGTTTTACGTATTTCTCCATGCTTAAGAATTGGTACTCGTAACATCAAGGTACTGACAGTTTTGCTAATTAAAATTTTTGGATATGTTTCAGTGTACCTGGCAAGTGTAGACGAAATAAATTTGATGAGGATTCCTTGTTTCCACATCAGCGTTAAGCTGAAAACCCTGTTTAAGAGAATTTGCCTCTACTGCATTGATTCAAGAACTTATTTTCAACAAAAAAGCTGGAATAAAAACTTGTTATAAAGAAACATCAACGGGACTTATTTGCTTCACTGCTAAAACGTTTTGCAGCGACGTAACCGAATCAAAAGCGCTTGCCTGCAGCAAGATGTTTGTAGCACCAAGAGGCGTGCTTCTAAAAATTACATTTACTTATTCCAACTTGAATGTTGACTACGCGATATTGATTTGTGTTCCCTCAAGTATTCAGACCAACTCATTGAGACGGTGCAAAAGGTAAAATTTTGAGTGGGCAAAGGAAATCTGAGGCTTACTGCTTCACCAGATTTGTTTATTGAAACGGCGATGTGAAAAGACTTTTTAGACTGCAGTCTGATTCTAAAGATGTGGTTTTGATTGGGGTATGTGAATTGAATTTGGAATACGAATTCTCGGTATATTGGAAAAGTCGTATTTAACACACAAAATTCGAACGTTTTCGGTAAAGGCAATGTGAATTCAGAATATTGGGATTAGAATTCTAAATTCTAACTAGAGGGTCTGAAATACAGAATTCCATTGCAGAACAAAGCTACAGAAACAATAATGACGGAAGCAATGATTGTAACTCCAAATGCTGGCTACAATCCAATATAAAATGTTGGCGATCGACCAAACTTCAGCCACAATTAATAAATTTCGTATCGTATTTTGTACTTAATTACGAATAACTGGGAGCTTCCGATCGAGTTACAATTTGCAAAAGAGGAATGTAAATTATGAGGTAGAATATTTCGGAATACGAAGAAAGAAAATCATTCATATCTGCACCAGATATTTATCATTTTACAGATATTTACAAAAGGCTTGAACATTGACTGTTTCAATGGTTATAAAAGGACTTGATTTTTCAATACGTCATGTTAATGGAGCCATTTTCAACAGAAATTGAACAATTGTGAATGATATTATTTCAATGTTTTTTTTTTTTCTTGAGAGGAGCTCGTGGCTAAATAATAACAGCCGCACGGGTCAATCATCAAGGTTAAGCAACGCTTGCCGAGGTTGGTCTGTGGATGGGTGACCATCTTAACGTAACGAGCTTCTTTCGTGCCTCGGAAAGCACGTTAACCCGTTGGTCCCGGCTGTCATTTGTAGATCTTTGGCAGTCGTTACGGATTTTCAGAAGCCAGTAAATCTGCCTCCAGTCTTGCTAAGAGGTACCGTGTTACTCAGTTAATGGGTTATGGAGGTCTGGTGGGCAGCCGCTTCACGTAAAACACTGGTATTCAGCTGAATCCGGTTTGACTGGAAACCAACCCCAATATAGTTGGGAAAAGGCTAGGCAGATGATGATGACTATTTCAATGTTTTTAAATTAAGTGTGAATACTGACATAGACATTTTTTTGTGGGAAACTACGTAAAATCATATTTGAGCTGGAAGGCATGCTGAAAAATTAGTCTTTTTTTTATTTGTGATGGGTTTGCATTTGACTTTAGTCGACGTCAGAGATGACAGAGACAAAGTCTACGATGAAGCAAACTTACCCAGAAGGAGCCTGTTCACTCTAACTTTCTAATGCTATTTTCAACTTAAGTTGATTATGTTCTAAGAAGGTTTTTAGAACATAATAAGATTCTAAAAAACAAGACTCTAAGCCATGGTTTGCCTTTTTATTTTCATATGCTTATTTTTATCTAAGGTCCTTGATTGAGATGGATAAATAACAAATCTAAAAAAAGACAACTCCATCCGACTATTTTGTGCTAAAAAGTCTGAAGCAACACTGTAGCAGAAACCGCCATAATAGCTTTACACTTTCGTAAATGTTGCAATTGCAAAACCCGTTGAACTCTAAACTAAGCATAAAACTTTCAAGCCACCAACAGGTTAGTTTAGGTCCCTAAACGCCGAAGAGAACATTAGTTATTCAGCAGTGGGATAGCTATACGCGACCGGAATGCCCGCCAAATTGTGCTGCTAAGCTGACGATTTGCAAGAATGTATGCTCAAGTTGATGGAGTGAATAATATCCGAGTTAAGTCGGAAGGTGTCATAAGCATTTACGTAATCTTCTTAGTAATGTTTTCGATTCTTCACATGCAAAATTCTAGGATGTTTGAAATAAGAATGCGGTTCTTAATTCAAAATACCAATTATTATTTTTTTTAATGGGTTTGCTCTTGACTCTAGTCTATGTCAGAGATGACAGAGATAAAGACAATCTATAGTTTCCTACTTTGGTTACATAATCAAATCTGGGTTAAGGAAAAACGTGGTGAAAAGAATATCCGTGTAAAAGGAACCAAGCAAAAGAAACGCACCAACAGTAACGGTTTTGATTTCTACGATAATTTGGGGACCAAAGAGTAAAGATTGAGTTCCGCCAAAGCTTTAAGTCTTTCTTTTTCGTAATTACCCGTGTTCTTGTAAACCTTGCCATTTTCCTTTCCCGTACCCTAATTTAAACCTAAGCACTCACTCTAGTAAATCAAGTTTCATAATTTTATTATGCAAATCCTGATGAAAAACCCTCAAGGGGACGATTCCAACATGCTCATCTTCAATTTCTGTACCTTTGACATCGCTTAAACATCTCCCTTCTCTGGACCTTCTACGAGTATTCAATAATGAACCCTATTTGTGTTTGTTAAAGCTTGATTTAAATCGACGTTTTGAAATGGAATTCGTCCCGCGTCGCAAAAGGTCGAGTCGCGTGACGAGAATGCTTTCTTTAGCATTTTGATCGCATCTGATTGGGATGTGTGAAGTACATTTTATATGTTTTCCTCCTATTTATATGTTAAATGCTACTTCAGCTTTCGTTTACCTACAGATGTTGTTGTAATATTTAGCATGGGAAAGAAAACGTGTGTTTTAGCATATATCTATAAATAAGATATTTTTATAGAAAGCATTCTAGATATTGATCTAACTAGGTATTGGATAAATCACATGAAGCATTTGCTTTTATTATAAACAAAGAGGATTATTACAAAAAGCGCTTTCCCTGGTTTTGTTTATCTACTAAAGCGACTCCACTAAACTAAGTTCTAAACCCAAAACAACAAATTACCAACAAAGTTCATCAGCCCAAAATAATTTACCTGGATGACATCATATGCATGGAAAGTATCATAAAAGTTACAAAATGTGATATTTCCGTCCCAACTTCACGTCTACAAAATTCGTCTAAAATAGACGTCGACGGGGGTCGGACACTAATTTGACATTACGCCCTCCTACCCGGTTGACACTAATGGAATGTTTTTATGAAGATGATAAAGTTCTGCCTTTCCATAAATTGTAGCAATCTGAAGGCAACTTAATAAGAGAGTACAACAAAGGAGAGGAAGGCTTTTGTAAACGCTAAGGATTTTTATTTTAAAGTTTAAGTGGTGACTTTTATTCGAGATTATTATGATGAAACTATGGAATTACTTTTATTCAAGCAAGAATTTATGTTTTTTTACTTGTATAATAGACTAGAATAGACTGTTGCCCGCGACCTCGTTCGCGAGTAGGTCGGAAAGTAAAGTGTTGTCGCTAGTCCATTAACATTTTGAAACATTTATTTAAAAAATATTATGTAACACATTGAGAAATATAAAGGGAGCAGGGGCAGCAAGGAGATGTCAGCACGGAAGACGGGGCCCACTAGGGCCAGTGCCTGCTGGAGCTGCGGACTTCGTTCGAAAGAGGCACCGTACCCTGGAACGCAAAGGGCACTAGGAGGAATACGGATGGGTTTTAGTCAGTAAGAGTCTGACACTCCCTCCTGCTGTACCCAGAGCAGGAAGAGTCATTTGATGATTTTCCATCCTAAAAAAAAAAAGGGTCCAAGCTACTGGTGGTAAGGGCTAGAGTGACACAAACCTTCTCGCCTTGTAAGTCGTCTCGCGGAGTCCTACCTTCTGTATCAGTCCAACCATGTAACGATAGGATAAACGAATGTTCACCGATCACGGTAACGACTATCGCCACGCACACATGTCGACAACCGCGTGTGCTAAGGCGAGAATTATTATGAAGTTTTATGGTACACTGGGCTGCGGCAGACCGCGAAAAAGATGGTGAGTTGACCAGAATATTATCGAACTTAAGAATAATATTTAAAATTCTTCACTTGCTGCCAGACAACGCACAGCCGAAGCTGCTGGTCGTAGAAATTTAACATATAGGTTCCTTGGCGAGTGAGGAGCTCGTGACTAGATAATAACAGCCACACGGGTCGATCTTAAAGGTTAAGCAACGCTTGCCAAGGTTGGTCTGTGGATGGGTGACCAATCTTAACATACCGAGTTTCCTCCGTGCCTCGGAAAGCACGTTAAGCTGTTGGTCCCGGCTGTCATTTGTAGACCTTTGGCAGTCGTTACGGATTGTCAGAAGCCAGTAAATCTGACTCCAGTCTTACCAAGAAATACCGTGTTACCCAGTTAATGGGTTGCGGAGGTCTGGTAGGCAGCCGCTCCACGTAAAACACTGGTATTCAGCTGAATCCGGTTTGACTGGAAGCCGACCCCAATATGGTTGGCATAAGGCTGGGCAGATGATGAGGTTCCTTGGCGAGTGTAAAGGAGTACTAAGAGAGCATTTAATGAAACTTGACGGGAACGGGAAAAACGAGATACTTGCGTACGATGTCGGGAGCATAAGCAGACGCTAGTAAATAGTAATAACGTATTGTAGGTAACGTCGTAGGGTCTATAAACAGATTGCCACTGTAACTGAACTACAACCTCCAAGAGCGTACTCGAAAAACATCGGATCTTTCTATTATTATAACACAGTATCCATTAGCCTTTACAGAAGATCCTAAAACATCCTTTTCACTTCCCCAAGATTATGGTCCTTGACGTGAACCAACTGTGCACATACAAGCGAGCCCCGATAAAATACATAATTTCCTATAACGTCCTAATTGCTTCACCAAATATTATTACGGGTCCTTTGAGCGTGGTAAATGAGTTTATTGGGCAAATAGCCTAATACCGACCTAATCTCAGTTAATTTCGGACAGAATTACACGTAAACCTCATATGTTATTGACGGTATATCCTGGGGATGTTTGCTCAGTCTTAGATTAGATCTAGACCAAACATTTGTTCAGGTTTACAGAGAAAAGGTTGTCCTGTCCTGTAATAGATTTTAGGTATTATTTCGGTGTTTTGTATTATTTATTATTGATTGTAAGTACCCGAGTGTTGGATCATTTACGTTCTCTACAAAATGGTTGTGCTGAATGGTGACGATACACGCATCATATTCGTGAACGGGCGGCATCAGTTGAGACTGACGTAATCTTTATATTTTGATTTGTTTTATAAAGTTTCTTATTTCCTTGGATTGTTCTCATTATAGAAGCAACAAGGATAACGTATTCAAGATGTTTGTAAAAAATAGGTAACATGATTTAGAGGAACTCGTAGCTCGATACTTAGAGCCACACGGGCCGATCTTCTACTCTTGCCAAGGTTGGTCTGTAGATAGGTGACCATCTTAACATGCCGAGTTTCCTCCGAAATCTATATCTATACCAATATTATAAAGAAGAAAAAATTGTATTTTTGTGTGCTTGTTTGTAATGAATAAACTCAAAAACTACTGAACCGATTTGGAAAAATCATGCAGCAATGGATAGTTACATTATCAGGGAGTAACAAAGGTGGGATATGCGCGTACAAAATTGCGGGCGAAAGATATCACCATCTGTAGATAGGGTATGGTATACCAAGTTTGTCCTGAATTTCAATAAATAAATTACACAAAATACTTTTTGCCGAAAACATACTCATTATGAAAGAAATCAGAAATAGTACTTCTCCTATTAGTTTCCCTGAGTAATTATGTAGGTCAATATTCTAACAACGTTTTCTTGCTCGTTAGAAATATATAGTAGTTTACTTAGTTCAGCGAACTGTTAGCAAACGTATAAACTAAATATTTGGTTTCTTGTTCATCGATCACTGTAATAGACTAAGCCATTGTATTGGTTTATTTAGGTCATCGCTTTCTCTATGCCTGACTTAGATGCCAAACTGAGCAATTGGAACACATAACATGTACCCCCATAAATTTATGCGAAGGAAACAATAAATATAGATGGACCAGCTTCTGCTACCGGCTTCGCCCGCGTGGTCCCTAGGGAAGACATTCCCAGGATGAAAAGTAAGTGTCCTTTCTCAGGCTCTGCACTATCTCTGTTCTAAATTTAATTTAAATCGGTTCAGTAGCTTTGGCGTTAAAGCGCGACAGACAAACAGATAGACAGAGTTACTTTCGCATTTAAAGGAGCTCATAGCTAAAGAATAACAGCCGCACAGGTCGATCTTCAAGGTTAAGCAACGCTTGCCAAGGTTGGTCTGTAGATGGGTGACCATCTTAACATACCGATTTTCTTCTGTGCCTCGGAACGATCGTTAAAGCACGTTGGTCTCGGCTGTCATTTGTGGATTCTGACTCCAGTCTTGCCAAGAAATACCGTGTTACCCAATTTAATGGGTTGTGGAGGTCTCGTAAGCAGCCGCTTCACGTAAAATACTGGTATTCAGCTGAATCCGGTTTGACTGGAAGCCGACCCCAATATAGTTGGGAAAAGGCTAGGCAGATGAGGATGACTTTCACATTTAAACATTAAGTAAGGACCTTTATTGTAAACCATAACACCTTACAGCTTTGCCTTACCAATATAACATTTATTTCCATTCCGAATTCGAGATATTTTTCAAATTTGAGGACAATAAACTCTCTATCATAGAAGATGAAGTTCAAAATTTAATTTCAGCCAATTCTTTTTAGGGCCTTATTAATCTTAATTGACACTTAAAAATCAACTTTAAATACACAATACTAGAGTAAATACTTGAGTTAGTGTCGATGCATTGAAATCATCTCGAATTAGGAATGTATACGAGTACTTGGCTCAATGTTTAGTCATGGATTTATTCCGTATAGTGACAAAGATTAGTAGATTGTGTGACGTCAAAAAAATTAAATCATAACAGTTTATGACAGTAAACTAAGAACCAAATCAACAACCGATTGTAGTCGGCTAGATGGAGCAAGTGGGAAGATGCAAATATAGAATTCTTGAGAATGTTGTTAATAAACTGATAAAAAAGTATAATAAAAGGCCATTGCAACGTTTTTAAAAATAATGAATTAAAGTAACTTGAAACGGAACGTATTTAAAAACAACAATCTGTGTTTAGTGACGTCATTGCGGTTATGACAAAAGGCAACCTTATGTGAGTTGGGACAGTTCTTGACAAGTGTCAGACAGGAATGATTTAACTTCCCTTTTCAGACGAAATGTCAAACTGTCAGTTTGAAACCGCAATTTTTTAAATAAATATTATTTTTTAAAATTTATGTTTGGTGTATTCGACATCAAATTCTTTAAAATGGAAGCAAGATGAAAATAGCATGTCCCTATTTAATAACAGACTGTATATTCGACCGCCATTTCATTCATTACTATCAAAACCGAGAAAATCTGGTGTCGCATCCACTATTTACTTTCACAGTTACTCTGACAGCTCGATGGTTATCCAGATTGATAGCAGCATTTAATATGGTAATGCCTACAAATAAAACAGAGTTAGACGATTCAAAACCTCCCAGAAAATATACCCAAGTGAAACACATCGCTTCCGACGAAATCATGGCTTTACTTCGAGACCCACCATCGGACCCCAGCAATGGTCACATTTGCAAAAGTAAGGACACAATCGGAATAAACGGCGTCCATCGAACGTTTTCTTTTTCCCTTGATACGTCTTCGGTAAACAAAAGCAGCATTGTAATAGCCTGTTTTGAGAATAGATTCGCTGTATTGTTTTGTAGCGTTGGTTGTAAGGGTAAATGGCGGGGAAGGATTTTCGTCGATTCTTTTTTTTCGCGTCAGCGTATATATTACTTTGAATTATGGCGCCCTTTTCTAGGTTACCATTTTTGCGGAGCGAAACGGGAAATGACCGGTTGTTTCACCTAATAAACATGTTTTGAATTTTTTTCTCTGGCAACATTAAAAAGGGTTGTTTGCGGGTTGTTTTATAAATGCTAACAGAGGGTGGCTGTTCGTTTCTTTTATACCAAAAAAAAAGTTTTGTAGAAAGAAGATAGGATTTATGTTCGTGTTTTTATAATTATAATGTCTAAAGATTTTTGTATCTTGCGGTTTCAAGATGAGGAAATTCACAAGGGAGCTGTTCGCATTTTTCGGGAGTGTCTTAAGATAACAAGTGCGGGTTCGGAAGCACTTAAGTTGGAAACAATATACTGCAAGTCCCAACAGGGTTGTACAGGACGGTTATAATTTAGTGAAGTGTATACAAAATAGAACTTAAATTATAACAATCTTGTTGTTCGTGTTATATTGTAGTGCTGCAGGTTACTCTTGTATAGTGTTGGCTGGTGCCATATGGTGCCGTAAAAGAATAATACTATCCCATCACTTCCCGTGGGTGTCCTAGGAGGTGACTAAGGGACTCACCAGAGAATGGGCAGTAGCGTTCTCTGTAAATCGTAATACCATACACTGGGATCGCCAACCCGCCTGCCAAGCATGGCGATTATGGCAACCCCCCCTTTTTGGGTAGGGCTTATGTCCAGCAGTGGACGTCTTTCGGCGTTATGATGATGATGAGGTTCCTATCGGTTCGACACCACGTAATATAAGTAGAAATCAAACAACGATTGGGTTCAAGAGATAATTATTTAGGCCTCTGGCCTATATGAAAGCTAATACATGACTGACATATAAAACAAATCTACTTTAAAAGCTTCTGCCAGCGGCATTGCCCGCGTGGTCCCTAGGGAACATACTCCCGGGATAAAAAGTAGCATATGTCCTTTTTCAAGCTCTAGACTATCTATGTACCAAACGTCTGAATTGGTACCGTAGTTTTGGCGTAAAATCGCGACACACAGTCAGAGTTGCTTTCGCATTTATAATATTAAGTAAAGATGAGCTTTCCATACTAACTTGTCGGCTAGCCAGTTCAGACAAGTTTGGTTATCTGCTTTACAATATTTCCCGAATTGTAAGCCTTCCTAGGTTAGGTTACCTGTCAAGGTTGCGGAATTCGTTCGAAACAGTCACCGCGGTCCTGGAACGCAAAGGGCATTAAGAAGAACACGGATGGATTTAAGTCAGTAAGAGTCTGACTCTCACTTCCACTCCGCTCAGAGCGGAAGGAATTTCCCACCCTAAAAAAAAGATGTCACTTTATCTAAGCTCTCTCATAGGTTTTCTTTATTTTGCTATATGTTTATTACATAAAAGTTTATGAAATAAAAATATCTCTCTATATCACACCTAATCTTGCTATATTCAAATGTGCCGACCTAGTTCATGCCTGAAATTTATGGATAGTCTTGCCAATAAGAAAAACCAAGGCTTTTCAAAAAAATGCTGTTGTTAAAATGCTAATTATTAACATTTTATCAACTCACATTCACCAATAAATCTGAATCCGCCGCATCTGTCTGTCTGCTTGTTCGCGATAAACTCAAAAACTACTGCACCGATTTTCATGTTGTGGTTACCATAGATATAAAAAACAAGGAGATATGCCCGTTAGACGAAAATATATCGGAACTCTATGTCCCCAGTATATCCCTTCCACACGAAAACCACTACACATGCCCTTCTGTAAAAGCAATAGATACGCAGTCGCGCACACACCCGCATTTCTTAAATCAGAGTGTACTACACAATCCATTATAAACCTTATCCCATCAAACATAGCGTGTATTTACCGTTCACCGTACAACTCACGCACACTAAAACAACGGTCGCTATCGTTGTGCTGTGTAAAAGCAATTTATTTTTCATATACGCTAGTGATTGACTAAACCGGAAAGTTATCGAATCTTCAATTTTATTATGGTAGAAACATGGTCAAGAAAAATATTTTTTAATATTTCTGTGGTGGAAACCAATTGATAGAGTGGTTCTTGAGGAAGGTTTAAGTACATTATTTTTCTAGAAAAAAAAAATAGGGATCCTTAAGAAAATTGCAGCGCGGTCGAAGTCGCGGGCGAAGTGCTAGTAGGTATATAATAAAGAAAAACATAGTAAGAAAATAAACATTTTCATCTCGGTACATATTCTCCCGCATAACCCTTTATACACAGACTCCCTTTCCGAAATACTTCCCCCCTTTTAAAACTTCACCATCCCATAAGCACATAACTATGTTTTCACCGTGGAACAATCCCACGAATCATCATCATCATCTGCCTAGCCTTTTCCCAACTATATTGGGGTCGGCTTCCAGTCAAACCGGATTCAGCTGGATACTAGTATTTTACGTGGAGCGGCTGCCTACCAGACCTCCACAACCCATTAACTGGGTAACACGGTACTTTTTGGCAAGACTGAAATCAGATTTACTGGCTTCTGACAATCCGTAACGACTGCCAAAGACCTACTAATGACAGCCGGGACCAACGGCTTAACGTGCTTTCCGAGGCCCGGAGGAAACTCGGTATGTTAAGATGGTCACCCATCCACAGACCAACCTTGGCAAGCGTTGCTTAACCTTAAAGATCGACCCGTGCGGCTGTTTTTATTTAGCCACAAACTCCACAACACTCCCACGGAACAATCCCACGAATGTGTTCACATAAATCACATTCTTTTTGAATTATGAACGGACAGGCATATCTTGTTACAGTAAATTTTTTTGGAACTAAATAAACGGAAGTATATTCATCCCTTACTAACGTTCATAGTAATAAGGGGACACTTGAGGAGGCCTATGACCAGCAGTAAACGTTTTTCGGCTGATATAATGATGATGGTGATGACTCCTCCGCTGTTACTTTTGATTGATTTAGTTGCAGGATACAATACTGTTGAATCGTTTATTTTTTTACTGTTGATAGGCACGCGTTTGACCACTATCCCACCTGATGGTAAGTGATGATGTGGTCGTAGATGGAGCACGCTTACCTAGAAGTAACCTATTCACTCTTGACTTAAAGACTTCCAGGTTGTAGCAATCAGGAAACACAGACTCCGGCAGGGAATTCCACTCCTTAGCTGTACGCACTATTAATGTGTTCCCAAAACGTTTTGTGCGTGTGGGTGGGATGTATACCATGTACCGGTGGCGCATCACCGTTCGTCTTGTGGTCCGATAATGGAATTAAATTATGCAATTCCGTCGCACATTTCTCAAAATGCAACAGAAAACGGTTGAAAACCGGTTGCTCCGGGGATATGCATTGAAGATTTATTTTTATTATAGAAAACCAGAGGAACCAGAGTTCAACAAAATTTATTGTAGAAAAATTAATCTTCCATAAAAAATAGTAACAGGCTTTTTGAATTGTCCTGAGTTCTTAGTAGGGTATCCTTCCATGTGCCACGAAATTTACCAAGAAGTAATAATACGATAGGAGGCTGTTTTCCATGCCAAAAAGCAAAACCAATTTAAGGCAGCATTGCTCACCTTCCAGAATGTATGCTGTATACAGTGAACACGATAAAGACACTGATTTGTTTCTTAATTTTTTGCCTTCCATGAAAAGACTCGTATGTGTGTTTCGTAAAATATTACCTAGCTGTCGTCGTAAACTTTATTACTGTGTAATAGGGTTTTTTACTAAAAAAACTAATTAGTCCGTCTGATCGATTTTGTAGGTACATGTATTTTTTCTTTTTTACGTAAACAAAAAATAAATAAGATTCAGCGAGTTGAAGACACGCGTGACGTCATCTGCCTTGGTTAATTTCGTACATTTTTACCAAGCCAGATGACGTCCAATATTACGTGTCCAATATATTTTGAAAGTCTATCAGACAGACTAATTGGATTTTTTTAGTGAAATACCACATTGAATATTGTTCTAAGTTCTAATTTTTCATAAATATCCGTACAGTATAGTGCATGTAGTGCTCCTTTTTAAGTGATGAGGCACTTAAACTTAAAAATAGAATGATTTGTTGTAAATTTTGTTGTGTACTCGTTGTTGAGGAGTCAAATAAAATAAATTAAGTTAGCACCTAAGTTTATAATAAAAAACTTTATTAATTTATTTATTTATTCATCAAAAACAAAACACTACAAAGAAAAGTCAGAAAACCAAAAGAATACCAAAAACACTGGATTTAGAAGTCGGCTTTATTTTTAAAATCGGTCCACAATTGGCGAAGAAATCGGTGAACATACGTTACATAACAAAAAAAAGTAAACATACAGCCGAACATAGAACCTCCTTCTTTTTGAAGAAGTCGGTTAAAAACTTAAATAGGTTGACTAGGCTTGACCCCATTATTCGGTTAATAGTTCTAAGAAGTATTCTGTGCAATATTTGGGTACTTTGTGGTTCCAACAACAAAACAATAAGGACTAGATAAACCCCAACACAGCAATGGGGAAGTTATAAACTTATTACAAAACATGGTTTTACTGGGAAGTCGGTAGGCGCTTCTACTTACTGGCATAAAACTAGGGTGATGAAAGCTGGTGAATTTGGAGGTATTAATTTGTTGAGAACAAGAGAAGCTCGCGGCTAGATAATAACAACCGCACGGGTCGATCATCAAGGTTAAGCAACGCTTGCCAAGGTTGGTCTGTGGATGGGTGACCATCTTAACATACCGAGTTTCCTCCGTGCCTCGGAAAGCACGTTAAGCCGTTGGTCCTCGCTGTCATTTGTAGATCTTTGGCAGTCGTTATGGATAGTCAGAAGCCAGTTAATCTGACTCCTTGCCATGAAGCACCGTGTTACCCAGTTAATGGGTTGTGGAAGTCTGGTAGACAGCCGCTCCACGTTAAATACTAGTATTCAGCTAAATCCGGTTTGACTTGAAGGCGACCCCAATATGGATGGAAAAAAGCTAGTTTTTGGAGTTCCAAAAGTCCATCTGAAGACATGGAACGTCATCAAAAACACTCGCGTGGCTGTCTGTTTGTCTGTCCATCCGTCATATTGCTTCTACTGGACTATTGTACTGCACTGACCCAATTTTCATCATCAAATAACTCCTTTCGCTCTTGCTGGAGTGAAAGGGAGTGTCAGACTCTTACTGACTGAAACTCACCCGTATTCCTCAAAGTAGGTACCCTTTGCGTTCCAGAGCCGCAATAACTCTTTCAAACAATTCCACAACATCTTCTTGGTCTACAGTTGGCTATTGTATCTTTATGAGACGATCGACTCATCATCATCATCATTTCAGCAAACCGCCGTCCACTGCTGAACGTAAGCCTCACCCAAAGAGCGCCAACCCGGTCTTGAGCAGTCCGCATCTATCCGCTGCCTGCACCTTCTTTAAATCATCGATTCATCGTGTCAATGATCAACGCCGATCGATGCCGTGACGATCGATTAAAAACGAGAAACCCATATTATGTATCCGTAAATTTAACTACATTAAAGCACTGATTACATTAAAACTAAATAAAAAACCCTCACTGAGAACAGTCAAAGTTTTAACAAGCGTCATGTAATACCACGAACGAAATAAAATTATGCAAACAGGGTGATAATAATTATCATACTCTGACAACTACGCCGCCATCAATACGGCGCAACACATAAATGAAATAATATTATGCGACCAAATTAAGTAGCTCTTATAAATACAAACAAACACAAATATTTTATCGGATTTAATAACTTTTAAGTGCATATTAAAATCGCGAGGGTAATCAGAATTAATAATACATCGCTAATGAAGGTAATTTAACATATTTTGTAAAACCGTTCGCATTGCGTTATTATTTCTGATTAAAATTATTAACAGTGGTAATGTTATTTACGGCTCATTGAAAATCTACTACAGTATATTTTGGTGAAAAAATTGTTCGAAATTAGTAGTTGGCTGTCCACAGATTTTCGAAATCAGATTTTTTTTTTTTTTAAAGTTACAGGAGAAATTCCTCGTGTGGGACTAGGAATTCCTATTGTAATGTGGGTGCGTTGAGAAACATATCAACTCACATAAACAAACAGCCAGACCCAGAACAATATTTATAGGCAATACAAATATTTGTTCCGTGCGGGAATCGAACCCGCGACACGCAGCGCAGCAGCCAATTGCTCAACCACTGCGCTAACCGTGTCAAATTATTTCTTGTAACCTAAAAAATATGGGTCAAATAATGCAATAATAACAAGCATTTTATAATCAGGTAAACCAGTTTCTTCAGATTTTACTGTTTTTCTGGTAGCTTTTTATATCATAAGCCGTTTTAGTAGGTAACATTTTCCGAAAACATTATTGTGACTCATTATGACTCACATAACATCATGACCATCACACATATTATTTAAAAAATACACACAAGTATAGTAATACTAACGACAGAAAATTACATACTGAAACATTTCCTTGTTAAAAGGTAGTCCAATTTAATGAATCGCTAGGCAATTCGGTCATGTACATTGTGGGCATACAATGGGCCGGTGATCGTTCTAACCGCAGGGCTATCATCGGTCGGTAGTATCGGACGAAAATACCCGATCGCAACTTCGGATCTCAAATAAATTGATTTCAGTATCGAATTTGAGTTAAATTGGACGAAACCACGGCTAACGTTTGAGCAAGGTATCGTAAAATAGTTTATAGCTATTATGGTTGCCTCGTTGGTCTAGCTGACGTATTTACTACTGATGAGCTGAGGTCTTGGGCTCAATTCTCGGGCTGGACAGTGTTACAGTGTTAGAAAGAAATAAAAGAAAAAAGAGAAAGAAAAGAAAGGAAAAAACTAAAGAAGTATTCCACCTGAAATGAACAAAAAATACTATACTAAAGAATATAACATATCAATTTACAAAAAAAAAAATACAAAAAAAAACATTTTCATTGCCTAGTTGCGACTCTCTGGTGACACTATAGACAAAACAGAACAACGTAGTGTATGGAATAACGTCCATCCGACACCGACAGACAGACAGTTATAACTTGAACTGGATCTGTGTTAGTTTATCGTCAATGCAGGTAACAATAACTAAAACATGACAATTTAAGCTCAATTTTCATTACAAAAATTTCCAAAGCTATGAAAGGTGATGAAAATTCGCAAACACAGATCGATAGTTATTTTTTAGGGTTCCGTACCCGAAGGGTAACCCACGGATCCCTATTACTAAGCCTCCGATGTTCGTCTGTCAGTCCGTCCGTCCGTCCGTTCGTTTATCTGTCAGCGGGCTGTATCTCAAGAACCGCAATAGGTAGTGAGCTGAAAATTTTCACAGATTGTTTATTTCTATTGCCGCTATAACAACAAATAATAAAAATTTGTTTAATGGTACGACACCCTTCGTGTGCGAGTCCGACTCGCACTTGGCCGGTATTTTCTCATTATTATATCATCAAATTTGTTGGTATGTAATGTTTTTGTGACATTTGATGTATTGTTTTGTAATGTTTTGTGTATGTTATAACATCGCCTTGGATGTGTCTGTAAGGGTGTTTTAATAATAATGAATGAATAAATAAATAAAATAATTAAATTAATAAAAAAGTAAGAAATCGACCAAATGTCGGATAGCGATATTGCACGGCAAATTATACTTCTTACACCGAAATCGCCTCGATTCGAATCAACTGCCCCATATATTTCTGTGTGCATAACTCGACAAAGTGTAGTGAGCAGCTGATATTTTTTTTTGTTGTTATATCAGGGTTATTCCAAGTTAGTAAACGTACTATATGCTGTTCATAATGACGAGTACAATGAGCCCTTAGGAATTATTGAGTTAATTTGTGTTACACGCTGTATATTGATGAGTGTTATTTATTAGGTACAAAAATAATCATTATTGAAATGTTCGAGTAATTGATTAAATATCGCGTCTGTTTTTGTTTCATTGTGACAGATGCACATGAATATTTCTACTGATTATGCAAAATGTTTCTGATGTTCGGAGTTTTTGTTTTCCGGCATTATATTATTTCCAGCGTTTATATTTGACTAAATTAAAAAAAATAGCAAAATGATTAATCCAATTTTAATATTAAAATCGTCTTCACAAGTCATCATCATCATCATCTGCCTAGCCTTTTCCCAACTACATTGCGGTCGGCTTCCAGTCAAACCGGATTCAGCTTAATACCAGTGTTTTACGTGGAGCGGCTGCCTACCAGACCTCCACAACCCACAACCCACTGGGTAGCACGGTACATCTTGGCAAGACTGGAGTCAGATTAACTGGCTTCTGACAATCCGTAACGACTGCCAAAGATCTACAAATGACAGCCGGGACCAACGGCTTAACGTACTTTCCGAGGCACGGAGGAAACTCGGTATGTTAAGATGGTCACCCATCCACAGACCAACCTTGGCAAGCGTTGCTTAACCTTCAAGATCGACCCGTGCGGCTGTTATTATTTAGCCACGAGCTCACCAATAAAATCGTCTTCACAAGTATACCTGAATATATTATATAAAGATGTATCCTACCTGGAAAATTTTAGAACAAATTGCGTTGAACTTTTTTACCTTTCATTCACCTTCTTCTTGATAATTTGGGTCATTTAACGTAACAAATCGCGTTCCAAGACAGCGTTTTACCACAAAAAGTCCAGTAAATTGTTGCTAGCTATTTCATTTAAGCGAAAAGGGCAATGAGAGAACTCCATCAGATAAATTGTGCCCAAAAAACTGGCTGCAATAAAATAAAACTTTACTGCGTTCATAAAACGTTACAGTCGTTTGTGGAACTTTAAATATTATATTTAGCATTTCAGAATGGAAGTATAAAAATAATATTATTCTTCAACCTAATGGTGATTTGCATTAACTCCTTCAACTTTAGGAGCCTTTTTGTGGGTGTGAGACATTCGTTAGGAGCTCGTCGCTAGAAAATAACAGCCGCACAGTTTATTCTTCAAGGTTAAGCAACGTTTGCCGAGCTCGATCCGTGGGTGGGTGGTCGTTAGCGTTCAAAATTTCTCCGTGCCTAAGAATAGACGTTGATCTTACTGGCTGTCTATACAGCCAGGTACTTACATAGTGTAGGTACATAATAAAGAGACACATATCTATCTATTTATCTTTAGCAGTCGTTAGGAAGCCAATATAAAGAAGATTTAGTTATACAGTAAAAGTTATTGTACATAGAGGAGCTCGTGGCTAAATAATAACAGCCGCACGGGTCGATCTCTAAGGTTAAGCAACGCTTGCCAAGGTTGGTCTGTGGATGGGTGACCATCTTAATATACCGAGTTTCCTCTGTGCCTCGGAAAGCACGTTAAGCCGTTGGTCCCGGCTGTCATTTGTAGATCTTTGGCAGTCTTTATGGATTGTCAGAAGCCAGTAAATTTGACTCCAGTCTTGCCAAGATGTATCGTGTTAACCAGTTAATGGGTTGTGGAAGTCTGGTAGGCAGCCACTCCACGTAAAACACTGGTATTCAGCTGAATCCGGTTTGACTGGAAGCCGACCCCAATATAGTTGGGAAAAGGCTAGGCAGATGATGAGTCGTTAGGATGCCAAGAAATCAGTCTTTGACTGTACTAGATAAACTTGAATATAAAATTAATAGTCCCTTTCTTCTTGTTCCAGATGTCATTCCAACAGTTGGAGAGCGAAAACCAGTTGATCGTGACTTCAGCCACATCACAATGATAACATGACGAAATATGTTAAACAAACGCAATAGTGCAAGGACTAAACTCTGTGGTTCGAGCATGTACAGTCATGTTCCCTTATGTGCACACATCAAGTACCCCCAACAATTAGTCTTCTTCAACCTCTACTTCATTCTCATCGTGACATGCCTCTCCGTGGATACAGTTAACTCCAACACCACAAATATGAACAGGCATTTCAACGAAAAAGGTTCAAAATACTTCAACACAAAACAGAACGATGCTCCCGACGACAATTATGAAGATCACGACCCCTCACATGCAGATGTCAATTTCGATACGAACCCCTATTACAATAGTGAAAATTTTCTACATTTGAATACTAAAATTTACAATAATGAGAATAACGCTTACAGTAATTATGAAGACTATAAAAAGTACTATCTCAATCCTTCTAATCCAGTCCCTAAATCTAATGTTAAGTTTAAGATAAGTAGTAGGATAGTGCAGACAAAATATGGAAAATTACAGGGGATAGTTTTGGCTATGGACGAACACAGATATTTGAGTCCGCTTGAGGTTTTTTTGGGCGTACCGTACGCTACACCGCCGGTTGGATCCAACAGGTGAGATATTTTTAGACCTTTTAACCTTTTTAAGTATTTAATTTTACGCTCGCTTTGCGAGAAGAGTACTTTATTGAGTAGGCAATGAGCTGAGAACCTTTTGCTAAATAGAGTTTAGAGGTAACCATATTGTACAATCAATAAAGGCTTAACTGTGGTCATATGTCATCAATTAGAAGATTTGTTCAAAGTTCCATTTCCAAATAAACAGTGTGCTAATAAAATTACTTTCTATTCATGAATCCTTCAGACAAATAGGTATGTTTGCCTAGTAAACGAATGAAAAAAATTGGCAAATAGAACAAAAATTCGCTTTGAATTAAAGGTACGGGACACATTTTGATAATTTCAGTACTGCCCGGTGTTAATGGATATATTCAATTAAATACGGAACAGATACTTTGAGAACTTAATTGTGGATACAATAACCTAAATTCATTTCCGATTAAATATTGTTAACTTTTAATTAAGTTAGAATCTGAAAGAAAACAAATTCGTACTGAAGTAATATGTACTTTTTAACATCCTAAGATAAAAACGTTAAAGAAGTTTATTGTAACTGACTTTTATGATAGATACAAATTGTTTTGTTAACTTCTTGTAGGTACATTTACATGTGGAAGCTTGTTAATAGCAAAAGTTGGCGAGTTCGTTGTATCTTGTTTACTTTGATGTTTGCTATACGAAAACAAATGCCTACCAGACTTTGTATCGTAGTGACGCAAATTACTTCTACATTAAATGTCCTAGTTTGTTTTATCTCGTTTAAGGCATGTCTAAGGCCATTATTTGGTTATCTTGTGTGTAATTTTCTTATTAATAGGTTGAACAATTGTTACAATTGCAATCATCATCATCATCACTTAAGGTCTTATCCATTGCTTAGATAAGGACTCCACGTTTTTGTGTCATGAATTTATATTATGGTCTCACTAGATATTACTTTATCCTTAGGCGCCACCTCCAAAAGTGAATCTCTCGCTGTGATTGTATCGTCCTGCCACTTAATTACATAGGTACTGAATGAAATTGCTTCCAGGCAATCCGACTAACATTGACATTGACGAGCAAAATCGTCAACTTGTGGTGATTCACTCGCTCGTGCTGTGGTGCCTTTGAAGGGACATCAATCTGTTTGACAGCCAAAATTGTTTAATAGAATAAACTTGTGTTACGATGTACACGCCAATTTATTCGTCTTAAAAATGCGGCCTACTTAATGTACCTGATAAGAACTACCTCTAGGCGTGATTTTTTTTTTGAACAATAAAAATAAATAAGGCATTAGAATTTTATTATGAAATAGCCTGTTAATAATGTTTACTTTTCTAAACAATGTTACCATTCCATTCCGCGCTGTCCTTGGAACACTAGGCTCTACGTAGAAATTGAAATAAGTAAAAATGCTCGAAAAGTAAAAAAAAAACTACTGAGCCAAACTTAATTAATTTTTTACGGGACTAAATGTCAAGAATGCCTCACCGAACTAAAAAAAAATCACACAAATACCCACCAAATTGAGAATTTTCTCCTTTTTCGGAAGTCGGTTAAAAATGACGCCTTGTTTATTCTTGTAATTGTTTTAGGTTCAGCCCAACACGTACCCCTTCCCCATGGGATGGAGTGCGCGTATCCGACAGACCCGGTCCTGCCTGCCCGCAGAAACTACCAGACATGGATGATGAAAGGACCATTTTAGAGAAAATGCCTAAAGGCAGACTAGAATATTTGAAAAGACTGATTCCCTATCTTAAGAATCAAAGTGAAGATTGTCTATATTTAAACATTTTCGCTCCATTGCAAAGTGAGTATACAAATGCATAAATATAAGTTTCTACCTCCAGACAACGTGTAACAGAACAAAACGCAAAAACTCTTAAAGGGTCATTGTACTCAGCATTATGAATAACTTTTACTCATCATCATCTGCCTAGCCTTTTCCCAACTATATTTAGGTCGGCTTCCAGTCAAACCGTATTCAGCTAAATACCAGTATTTTACGTGGAGCGGCTGCCTATCAGACCTCCACAACCCATTAAACTGGGTAACACGGTACTTCTTGGCAAGACTGGAGTCAGATTTACTGGCTTCTGACAATCCGTAACGACTGCCAAAGATCTACAAATGATAACCGGGACCAACGGCTTAAAAAACGAGGAAACTCGGTATGTTAAGATGGTCACCCATCCACAGACCAACCTTGGCAAGCGTTGCTTAACCTTAAAAATCGACCCGTGCGGCTGTTATTATTTAGCCACGAGCTCCGCTATGTATAATAACTTTTAATATAGAACTAAATCCGAAATCAATATATTCAATCATATTATCAATAGATACATTTTGTCGAGATATGCGCACAGAAATGTATGAGAGGCAGTCGATATTTTTTTCTCGATTTCAGCTCCCATTGTGAAAGCAGCATAATTAGCAGTACAATGACGTCTTAGGTGGTATTTTTTTACACAATGTATTTAAAAATAAATGTAAACTTACAACGATGTCGTCAGTTTTTCTAATATTCACTAAGCTGAGATCTTGTCAATAAATTAAAGTAATTTGTTCATAACAACTCAGAATATAAATAAAAATGTTCGCATATTTTTCCGCATAATTAATTCATGCTCTTAGCTCAAAGACTATTAATAACTTCTAAATGTCCCGATTAAAGGCATTTTGACGTAAATGAATAATCACGCACCTACATAATGCCTACGCGTTTAATCGGCATTCTGGAGAAACAATTCTATTGTAATTGCTTAAAATAGTTTCGATAGTAGGCAGAAGTGTTGCTAATCTTTCAATTAAATCTAATTTTAGAAAACCTTTGTAAGGTTTACAAAAGGAAATATCAAAACTAAGATGTATGAAACATTTTCAACAATTCAAGCAAGCAACAAGAGCTAAACTCAAGTATAATTAGGGAATATTTTAGATATAAACTCGTATATTTTTAGTACAAGTAAAGCATTGAATCAAATAATATTGTGCCTAGTGATTGAAATTCTCAGAATTTAAACGTTCTACCGTTTCTTAGAGACAACATGTTTGTGTAAAAAATACCTACTTTTTTTTTGACAGCATAAGTATTATTTTACGTGGATTTGTATACACATAATACAAGCTTATGAAAATGATCACTATTATGTACAAGCTACATACACCCATGTAGAAAAAGGGGAAGAGCTGGTTAGGCTTAAATATCGTACATCATCATATCAGCCGAAAGATGTCCACTGCTGGACATAGACTACAACAAGCATCTGGGCGGGTTTGTTATAATCACCACGCTTGGCAGGTGGATTGGCGATCACAGTGTATGCTGTTGAGGTTTACAGATAACGCTGCTGCTCATTCTCTGGCGAGAAGAGAAATTGTACGCATCGCTGTTAATGAAAAGCAATTAACTATGTTACTCGATTTTTTTAGTTTCAAAGTTAATACATGTATTGTTTGTATATTTTAAAGTACTTTACAATCGTATTTTTTAAATTTTTAAATGAATTATAATATATATACACTTCAATCAAATAAATAAAACCCTTAACTAGAATAAATAAAAAGTAAATCTGCAGAATCGCAAAAATAGACACAAATTTTCAACCTCTACCATCCATTAATATTAATAAACTAGCCAACTCGTCTAACCAGCAAAAATTCAAACTAGGGCAAACAATAATAATTCTCTATTATCATCATAAAAGTTTTACATAAACCCTTTCATAGCTGCCACACAAAAGGTGACTACGTCACGATAGACTTCATTACGGGCTTCAGAAACATCTGTTACCACTACTGTTTCTTTAGCAAAATGAATTATTTAATGAATAGAACCTCACCCTTTGTTTAAAGAAACAATATTTAACTTTGTTTTAGGCAATCAATTACTTTGTAAGCCATGTACTGGTTTACTTTTTTTTGTTGAGTTTAGGAATTCTCTTTGTGCGATACACTGCATTACACTATCGTCTATATTTATTGATTGTATTCAGTTTTGTTTTAATCTTGTGTTTGAATTAAATTATCTGCTTTGACTCGAGAGGTAGTCTATATAATTTTCAATTTTATGATAAAAATGTAAAATATGATCACAATAATCAAATTTATAAATTTAGGTTTTGCTACTTTATTGAGTGCTTTCTTAATTTTATTGTTAAAAAAAAGATTCATCTCTACATAAAATGAATAAACATAATTATTTACTATTCTAATCTAAATTTAAAAACAGATAAAGAATATCTCTCTAAATTTGTAAACTTTTTCAAATAAACGTAATTTTATTTTGTTTTTCACAAGATTTGGCTCATTTAAATCATTTGGCAGAAAGTAGGATATCATTCAGCAAGCTGATTACCTTTTTTTTTTAATTTATCTGTTATAAAACACACGTGCGGACACTTTAAAAAAGCTAACCTTAATTTTCATTATTGAGTAACTTCATAATAATCAATTTTATTGTTTTAGTGGACGAAACCAAGCTAGCGTTACCGGTGATGGTGTATATCCATGGCGAGAGCTACTCTTCGAGTTCCAGTCATCCGTACGATGGAGCAGTGCTTGCTAGCTATACGGATCTTATCGTTGTCACCTTGAACTTCAGACTAGGTGTTCTTGGTAAGTAAACATAAGATTTAATTTTGTCACTACTCGTACACAGATATCGTCTCTTTCTAAAGTAGTGTTTATCACAATAGACTACACAGGCCTATTACATTTTTGTGAATGGAACATGTCTTCAGTGTCATAATAATTTGAATCGTTCAATGTCAGCTATATATTCAAAACAATAGTTCTGTACGCAATAAAATGAAATCATACACAAATCATTGAATAATATTTCACTGGATTATTTCAAACAATCTAAGATTGAGAAAAAAAATATTTCAAATACAGAAAATCCCATTCAAATTCGATAGTTACCACAATATATCCATGTCTTGTCGAAAAAAAAAGAGCTTTACAATCTTACGCGACTTTTTATAAAGTGACGGTGTTTACAATCATCCGTTTGAATATACTTACCAAACCCAAAGTTAACAAACGCGTATTTGATAAAGTTTTGCTTACATTGCACGATGCTTCTAGCTTAAATTACAAAGCTGGTACTTCTAGGTACACAATAGTGCCAATTTAGGGTATCGTACCCCGAAAATTAGGGTCTAAGAGGCGGAGTAGGGGACTTTCTCAATGAAACCCTACATTTCAACCCTTAAGGGGTTTCTTACTAAAGTTAAATTTAAGGTTAAATTTATAGTAAAAGATGACTTTCACAGTTGACAAAACTAGCGTAGTTAAGGCACTTCTAATTAGTTTTTGTGGTCTGTCATCCTAACTTGTTTATGAGTGAAGACAGGTGAAATGTGGTTTACATTGGTAAACCACATTTATTAAGCAAAACTATTGAGTTCTGCTTATGTTTATTCGAGATATTAAAACATTCACGCATCATGTTCGTGAACGGGCGCCGTCGGTTGAGACTGGTCATCTCTTAACTGCAATTGGCTTATTTTAATGTTTATGTTTTAAATTCTTATAATAAGCTTTTTTTTTCTTTTGCATTGTCTTCACATGCAGACGCAACAAGTATATGTAACTTAGAATTTTGTAAAACAGAACATGATTTAAAAGAGTGTCCGTGGAGTTTCTTGCTCTTCCTTCCTTCTGATTCCTTCAAATCATACTTTCAATCATGTCTATGTGTATAAGCGAGTTAGATATTATTTTCGTGAAGTATGGCGAATCAGAAGGGTTTTTATGCCGTATTTTGACTAATTTCGATAAAGTGGAATATCCGATCGTCGCACCATTATTTCTGCGACTTAATATTGTTCCAATTACACTCGAAACAAAATAAAACTGAAAATGTTGACTTCAGCGCCATCTCGCGGGAAAATGGCAATGAGCAACCCGTAACATTCACCTTAAGTTAAGAGTGAATAGGTTACTTGTAGGCACGCGTGCTACATCTTCGACCACATCATCGCTTACCAACAGGTAAGATAGTGGTCAAACGCGTGCCTATCAATAGTAAAAAAAAAGTACATCTTTCAGGAGTTTGCAAGATATTATTGCCCTTGCCTATAACAATGCAATTGAGCTACAAACTGAGAAGACGTGAAATAATGAAAATTGACTTAATTACTCATTAAGTGTTCCCAAAAACCATGAAAATAAAGACCATCGTGAAAGCCCAAGCGACACTTTGCTTCTTCGTAAACAATATCAACCAAAACAATCAAATTTTAAACCACTTAAACAAATCAAGTCTACAAAATTTAAGAGTCCAACACAAAGTTAAGATTCATCTTCATTTGAATAAGTGAATTAAGTGAACGTCATAAAGTCGACGTCTTATTTCGCAAAATACTCGAAAGTTCAACGGCCCGAAGTTGGAAGAATTCATGAAATTATTCAAGTTTTATTTCTACACTCATCTTTGCTTAAAGTGAGTTCAATCTATTCGCTTTTTTGATACTACACAATTTAATTGATGGAAAAGACACTTGAGGATTTTAATATACAATTCTATGCGTGTAACAATGCACAAACATAGAAATTAATTATCACAATAATAGTAATGGTCCCAAGATGATTCCCGTACCTACTCCATTAATTAGAGTAAGTGAATATATCAATAAACATACACATATTGCAAGGTGACGTCATGTTGTGCATTAAGTATTCTAGTTAAAATTAGTTACTTAATGATGATCTATTACTATTTAAATATGTATGGAGGTGCTTTTGATGTGATGATTAAGTGTTTCGAATGCCTTGGAAAGCTCAAAAAGGTTATAAAAGTTGGTATTCAATATTATGATTAATTTTCATTAGATATCAATATTTTATTTCAAAGTGAATTCAAAAGTCACCGATTGTGATAAAATAATTAATTGACGTACTCCGATTCCCATTCACTCCCCAATCGTAATCAACTTGGAAAGTATATCTGAAATCGTCGGGGAAATTCAATTTGAAACTTAAATGCTCTGATTTATAGTTACTGCGATGCAGTTACAGCTGTGTCAATTGGCAATCAACTTCCATTTGTATAGAAACAAAGATGAATATTGCTGCATGCGGTTGATACTGTTTATTCACAGTGGTTATATTGCCGTATCTTTTTATCTATGAAGAGGTCAAATTCTACGGTTTGGGATTGCTGTTGTTCAAATTTTGGTAGATATATGAAATTTCCATTTGTATTTACATAAATACTAAATCTGTTAGCAAAATAAAGTGATTAACATATTGGATCCAGGAACTCTTTAAGCAACGTTTTAGTCTTTTTCCTCATCCAATGTTCGAGTTACAGTAAAAGAAAATAAAAGAAAACTGTAGTATTTTGTATTTTTTTCGTTGAGGTTCCTTCCGTTCCATTTGTATTTATATTTTCCAACATCAAAACGAAAGCAATAGTAGAATTGTTGAATGTTGAATCAGAAACTTGCATAAATAGAAAACAAAGCCAAGCTGTTGCCTTCAGGCACCGCTCCGTAATCCATTTCATCTCAGTTGAGTAACAAATTGTTCAGAATCCAGCTGATGCATTGCGCATTCCGTTCACTAGTAGATCAATGAAGCAAATTGAAAAGCCGGTCAAACATGGGCTCCAAAACCAAAAAAATATCCTAAAATGTTATTTTGGAACATTCCATTTTTAAGCGAGGGATACAAATGAAACAAAAATGTAACCGATGTACCTCCTATGTTCACAAAATATTCCAAGCAAAGTTTTTCAAAGCACATTCGTGCGTAATGAACGTGATTTTATTTTGTTGCTTTTTCTGTGAGCTGTGTAGAGACGTGTTTCGTTCCATTTCAATTCATTTCAATACTACCCTCTGTTTGAATTAAATCCGCCCCTTGGGGATAGTTTCAACGTGAAAATATATCGGGAATTTATTTGTAGCTATATGGCTGTAATCGTTTCGTTAAAGCATACCACTGTAATCATCATTTTGTAATTCTTTGACGGTTTTTATTGACGGTTGTCGACAAAAATGCTATAAATTTTTGTCGACTATTATTAATTGGATGCACGTGCCTTCTATACATTTATGAAACAAATGTAGTTTTCAAATATGACTTAAAAAGTATTTATTGGAATAGATGATGAAACGAACAATTTCGGACTCTTGTTAATTATCTCTTGTTACGGATCTACCGAAAAGGATATAAAATAAGAAAATGACGACAATACAGTACCACCAGTATTGAAACAGTTTAACCTACATTCAACTTCGGAGCAACACTGGCACATACAGCTTAAAACTTTAGGCAGACTGTAATTACAGTTCCATTAGATACTTACGCAATGCCCAAAAATACGTTGATTTAAATGTATCCTTTTTGCAGGCTTTCTTAACGCAAATCCGGCACCGCATATGAAGGCCCGGGTGGCAAACTACGGGCTGATGGATCAGATAGCCGCCTTACATTGGGTGCAGCAGAACATAGCGCTGTTTGGAGGCGATCCAACCAACATAACGCTAATGGGCCACGGCTCCGGGGCAGCTTGCATCAACTTCCTTATGATATCACCCACTGTTATGCCTGGTGAGATTGTCTTTTGTTTTTAATTGGTATTCTCGAACTGGAAAATTGGTCTTAAATTGGTTCTTTTTTGGTATGTTTTCTGCTTGTACTTTGATAGGAGCTTGTCGCTGAGTTACAGTAGTCGGACGGGTCGATTTTAAAGGTAAAGCGACATGCTTGCCGACTTTGATCTGAGGGAAGGTAATCATCGGTTACATAGCAAGACACCTCCAAGCCTTTAAACGCACGTTTAGCTGGTACAAGTTACTACTTTTAGGGATTTGACAATTATTATTATTATTTATTTTATCCTTTATTTAAGGCAACTGAGGCCTATAAACATAAAAATTAACTATAAACTAATACATATTTAAACAAAAAATTTAAAAACTACTGTACACGTAGTACGTAACAGCGTCGTGTACAGGTAATCAAAAGCTTGATAGTCTGTAAACCAGCCTTACCTAGAAACTGGGTTGGAAACACTAGAAAAGCATGGTCCGTGTAAAATACTGGTATTTAAATGCATCTGGTTTGACTCGTAGCCAACCCTAATATATTTAAAAAATGGTAGAAATATGATGATAAGTATAATTTAAAAGTGTATTCAAGAATAATTCTCATCAAGTTCAAAAACTAATGTACGACAAATTTATTATTTATCAAAAAGGTCAAACTAAATCAGAGCAATGAACTTAGAAATAAAACATTTTATAAGATCATATAATTTTCAAAAGGCTACTATGGATCTGAAAGCTGTAATGAAGCTATGAATATTCAGCATTTCCTATCAGTCTGGAAACTTCATTGGCAGTAAAGTCTATAAAGTATCATATTGGAACTAAGCGTGTTTTTCTTGAGGAAACTGAGATACCTATCGTTGGATCGGTTCTAATATAAAAAGATTTCTGAACACAATCATAAACCTTCCAGATCGGAACTTTTTCAATTACTTATCAATTTGTGTGATTTGTTTTTTTTTTTGGTTTACATAAACTTAAAGAATAAGTTTCTTGGCGCAAATCATTATTTCGTTTATTGATTTCCCCAATGTAAGAACTTGAACAGTTTTATTTAGTAATCGGTTATGTAATTGATTATTTACTTTCAATCTTTTGCAACTAGAATTATTTTTTCAATACCGAAGCTTAATCCTAATACAAGCAACATTGGAAAAGTATTATTAGAACACTCACTTAGAAAATACGAGAAATAAATCCGACCAAGTAACAATAGTTTCTGTAGACGGTCTGATACATTCTCATAAGCACACTGAAAGAGATCCAAGTGTTACAAATCCACCAAAATCTTGAGTCGAAAAAATGAACAATACATTTTAGGCGCAAATCTTGAAAGGAAAATATAGTATTATCAAATACCTTTGGAAATAATACCTTTTGTATACGTTCTAACCGGAATTTCATTTTCAGGTTTATTCCACAGAGCTATCCTTTTATCCGGGTCAGCACTTAGCTCTTGGGCTATTGTAGATGATCCTGTGTACTATTCTCTGAAGCTAGCCAAGCATATGAATTGTAGTGTACCGGATGACCTTTCGAAAGACCACGAGATCATAGTGGACTGCCTAAGAGAAGCATCTATAGAAGAATTGCTATCCGCAGACATATCTCCTCCTAACTTTCTGACTTCCTTTGGACCGTCTGTTGACGGGGTAGTCATAAAGACAGATTTTGCAAAAGACTTTCTAACGATGTACTCGACTGGAGACTTCCCAAGTTTTGGACCTCTAAACAATATGAATATAAACTTGAATGTTCATAAGAAGAGAAGTGATAGTGGCAGAAGATTATTTCAAAATAAATACGATTTGTTGTTCGGAGTAGTAACGAGTGAAGCTTTGTGGAAATTCTCGGCTCATGATGTGCAAAATGGGATTGAGCCAGATAAAAGGGATCGAATGCTAAGGTTGGTACTTTTATGAGTTTTCTATTGGTAGATATTAATTCTTTGATCCTGTTTGCTATCACACTCGGAGAGCCTTCCGTACTATATAGGAAAGTGAAATAAATACAAAGAGGTAAGGAAGATTTAGGCGCTGTTATTTATTTGTACCGAAACTTATTTGATCTAAATCTAAGTTACACTGTATATTATTCATGAATAACATAAGATACGCTTTGTGACTGAAAATAGACAAAAGAAAACTTGGCGTAATGTTTTTCATAACTAATATTTCCACACGTCAACACTCGGGAATATTCTAATTAATATAAATTGTAAATACAAAAGTAATATTTTTCTTTGTTACGTCTCGTTTAATTCGCACAACCAATTTTGTTGAACATTGGTACAGAGAAAGGAAGCACTTGAGCAACGTTTATTGCAAACTAAGTGTACAATGTTGGTGTTATGTTATGATAGCACTTATGACTTAGCAGCTTTTTACAAGTATTAGCCAAAGCTAAAAAAAAAACTAAAAAAAACCATCACATAATTTATCAAAACAGGTACAACTTAGGTCAACTTGTGCAAAGACCTCTAAAGACTTTGCTAGCCACTGACTCTGACCTTTAAAGACAAAGTGAGTGGCAAACACGCGCATAATGATCCCAGGTGAACTCAGACTTAAAATAACTGTATGAAATGATACTGAACGAAACTGATATTAAATAATTTGTCCAAATGAGCCTTAGTGATAAATAGCAAGAATTTTATGACACTAATCGCCACAAAGAGCATTCTGTCACAAATTCACACATGCCAAACACTGACGCGATTTAGCCAAACGGACCGAGAGAGGCTGACCACGCCGCATGCTCGAGCGCGGCGTCGTTCCGATTCACTCGCGCGGCAAAATGGCACCGCATTGCGCGAACGCTGTGCTACGTCATATCGCGCCTTAAAATTCAAAAGGTACGTCATGACGCTGTCAGCTCATTGGTCCGTGAATTTAACAGATTTTGTACTCGACTACATCTTAATGTATGATCGCGGATTATGTAACATTTAAATTTTAGTGTGCACTATGGCATGATTTAACCCCAAAATTGGATGATTCAGTAAAAAACATACAAAAATTGTATTTTAAAATAGTCGGTTCTGATAGTATGAATCATGTCTCTTACACATATTATAGCCGTAACCTGGTGAAGTTCGTGGGATGGATGGTCGTTGTGGCGACGCTTGGGGGTGGCCTATGTCCAGCAGTGGACATCTTTCGGCTGATATGATGATGATGATAGGATACACTTGTGTACTACGACCTTAAAGCTTTATCTTCCAATAACCTGAGAAAACTTAACAAATGTTTGACGTTCAAAATGGCATACGTAGAGAAATCTTACATTCAAATCTGATACTAAAGCAGTATTTACTTTGCAGAACGTACGTGAGAAACTCCTACACTTATCACCTGAGCGAGATCTTCTATACAATCGTGAACGAGTACACGGATTGGGAAAGAACGGTAGAGGTTTGTTTGTGTATAAACGTAGAGATAGCGTTCTCACACTTTTTGAGACCCTCATGTAACTCCTTGAAACCTGCCTTTTCTCGAAACACTTATTTGAAATCTCTAAGCTCAAATTTAACATCTTTGAGTTTGAATTCCAGTACTGCTTTGATATTGTCTCTTGACAATTCTCAAGTAATTACTTAGTCTTTGACGTATTGTGAAAGCGTCTTTTTACTTTCATTCGTAAAGTTATTAATTAATTTACTTGCTATTGATAAATCACTCTTCTAAATGTTTCTTTATTTAAATTTACTTGGAACTCTTGATCTGAGAAATGACAAATCTTAATATTCGTCAAATATTTTGGAAAAAAAATCAAATTAATGACTGATGTGGCAGACAAAACAGTAAAAGCAAGCGAATAAAGTCATTTAGCTGCCAAGTTGTGGGAAACAGTGTGTCACCATCTAAACTTCAACAGAACTCGTAAATTTTAAGACGAAAACGCCAAGACGTTTTCTTCGATCTCACGCCAAAGAGCCCAATCATATCTCGCTTAGCAATATTAGTTGTCAGAATTATGAATTATACTTTGTAGATTTCAAATAACAATTCCAAACGAATATTTAAGCTAAATCTCGAACGGTTGAACCCCAATCTCTCTAAAATTTGATTTTGGATCACTTCTTCAAATATTCGACGGGGCTCGCAAAATTAAATGAGGTAACAATTCTCGAGGAGATTACGTTGCTGTTTTGGATCGTATTGTGTGTGGAATATGAATCATAATTGCGTGTGTTTTATATGAAGATCATATTCATAGATTTATCATATTTCCCTGATGTGTTTGAAGCAGTGTGGGTCTTATTTAGAGGGTGATGTTTGTGACAAAGTACAATAGGATGTTTTTCTTTGAGTCATAAATAAAGAAAAAACAATATTTCTCCTGGCATTTTCTTTAAAAATGTAATTGTTTTACAGAACCCTATCAATACAAGAGATGCGACTGTATCAGCGTTATCAGATGCCCAATACGTGGCACCTTTGGTACAAAGTGGGGATCTTCTAAGTGGAGGACCAAAACCAGCGCCGAATGATGAAGATGGACCTCGAAGACCTACCAAGACGTTCTTTTATGTGTTTGATTACCAGACTAAGGATGGATTCTATCCTCAGGTACGCATCAAATTCCATTAAGTTAATTTCGTGTAATTGGAGAAGCTGATTCTTCATCAATGGAGTCGTTACCCGTCAGGCCGGGCCGTCCCACAAGTGGGGCGACTTTTGTCTTTTAATTTGCCGGGCCTGGTGGGATGATGATTCACGCTAAATTTTCTCACAAATTATCGTGGGTACAATTATGCAATTGGTAGCTCTTTCAACCAATCACAGCTAGATAACGCGCGTTTGACAATTTGTCAATATAATTATGTGATAATTTTCATTCGAAAAACTTAAACATACTCGTAGTTTCTCGTTACGGATTACCAATACAACGGCCTAACTTGAGCATAGTAATATAATAAAAAAGTATTCAAAGAAAAATTCTAATGAAAGGTTATTTCAAGGTCAAAAAATATTCTCCTCATATATACTTATGTAATATTATTGTAGCCTACATTTTACCTACGAAAAAAATTGCGATACTATTACTGTTTTTTCAAGCGGGCCTAAGCAAGCACTTATGTATTAAGTCTAGCACTTTTTATTTTTCTGGAAGTTTTTTAAGAGTTATATTTGTTGTTGCTTCTATTCTTAGTTTTCTTAAAATACTTACATAAAATCCTAATATATAAAATTCTTCAGTTACTGACCGATTAAGTGACTAACAGACAAGGCACAGCCGAAAAATGTAAAGACTAAGAGAGGATTTCCCGAAATTCCTATGGGAACGGGAAATGCGCGTTCAAAGTCGCGGGCAAAAGCTAGTTACTTGTACAACTTTTAACAAAATGAATGCAAAACCTGAAAAGGGGTCATTGTACTCATCATCTTGAACAATTTTTGCTATGAATCCAATTCTGAAATCGCGAAAAAATCAGCTTTACTCCACCTCACGTTATATACTCATTAATTAAGAGACTAATCGTCATCTCACACAGTGAAACAACGCAACGTAACGCAGCGGACTCTTTTCAACGTCATCTTGTTTAAGCTTGTTTGCAAAGTGCGAGTTTGACACGAAGGGTTCCGTACCATAAACCTTATTTTTTTATTATTTGTTGCTATAGCGGCAATAGAAATACACAATCTGTGAAAATTTCAACTTTCTATCTATTACGGTTCTTGAGATACAGCCCGCTGACAGACAGACGGACGGACGAACGGACGGATGGACAGCGGAGGCTTAGTAATAGGAATCCGTTGGTTACTCTTCGGGTACGGAACCCTAAAAACGGCAATAGCAGTGCGATTCTGTAAACATCTCTCCGTGTAAGCTTTTGGTGAAGTGTCATATTCACTTTCTAACGCCGTGTAAGCTTTGGTGAGATGTCAATCCATACAAATAAAATGGAATGACAGCTCACATTGTAGCGGCATCAATGACGCCACAAGAAAAACCAACGGAGCAAATCCACATCGCAACGAAAAGAACGCCATCTATCCAACTAGTAGCGAACTACTACGTCGAAGTCCAGCATCGCGCAAACAGAGTTGTGATTTGAACATATACATCAGCCCGAATATCAAATATCAGGCAGTAGCCCGCCAGGCACAACAACCACCTGGATGGAGGATCCTCCCTTTTCGGGACTTGGTTTGCGGGACGTTACTCTCTGTTCCGCATACCTCTATAATATCATGCTCACTCCACCTCTAAGTTAACACTGTAAGATGTTGACCGAATTGATAAATAGATTAGTTTTAGTCTACACAAAAAGGAATGTTAATCTTGACTATATTCCTGAAAGGAACTTGGTTTTTATCAAGTTCAGTTGACCCGCTAATTCACAATGCACCTTGCGGTATAGTGATGCGTTTCTCGACTCCACGCGGTGCAGTGCTAAACTAATGAACCCATCAACTCAATACTTGTCTCAGTTTGTACTGACCCTTAGGCCTCTGCCTCGAGTTTTGCGGCGGCGGCGCGGGAGCGGGGCGGGCGACGTAGACGGCGTCGTACGAGTTGTTCTCGAAATCAGAGAGAGAGATTTGTGTTTGTGGTTGTGTCGTCGTGATATTTGTTTTTATTCGCAAACAAAATGTCTGAACAACGGCGAAAACATTTTTTTGCAAAAGAAGAAAATAAATTGCACAACACTGCAATCCAGACGCGCGGGTGGTCACCGCTTGACTGAAGTGCACTGCTCGCTGCCCGCCCTCGCGCCGCTGCCGCGCCTTTATTTTTGAGGGCCGGTCCATTTGATTTTACACATTATATCCTGCCGCTCCCGCGCCATCGACCGCCGCCGTCGCCCCGCTGCCCGCAAAACTCGAAGCAGAGGCCTTAGATACACACACTATTTCAATGACTTATTCGCCGACGATATTGGGAGTAATAATAAATGGAAATTAATGATCCCTGTGTAATTGATATCCTTAACATCGCTCTCGGCGTTACTCCGTCGATATTTATATAACAAACACTTTTTTTTACTATAGATAGCCGTAATAATCTGTTACTTTCAAAGGGGTTAGCGATTTTGTTCTTTTTTTTGTGTTAAGCTTATTTTTCTTTACCTTTGTGATACACATTTTTTCTAGTAACTAGGTGATAGGTTGGGAATATTGGGATGGAAGTTCTATCGTATAAATACTGGGTTATTAATCGATACGTGCATGAAAATATATTTTGTATTTTATTTCGTCTTGTCAGCTGTTGTTTCAGTTACAAACTGTATCAGTATTCTATTATTTTATGTTCATACTTGCCCGCGACTTCGTGTGTGCTTATTCCGGTTTTTCCCAATACCGTAAGAATTTCGGGAAATCCTCTCTTAGTGCTCCCTTGCACTCACCAAGGAACCTACATGCCAAATTTTAGCTTTCTACAACCAGTAGTTTCGGCTGCGCGTTGTCTGTCTGTCACTCAGTCACTCACTCAGTAACGGTATTATTTTATTTTATTAGGATTTCTTTCTACAGAACCCTTATATTTACGAGTAGTTTTCCATTGCAGTACTTCTGTACACTGCAAAGATTAATCGAGATTTTCTTCCAACTAGGTATTACAAAATAATTAGGTTTCTCATTCCACAATTAAATTAGACGAAAATACAGTGATACAAATTAATGACTTCGGAGGCAATTAAGGTTACATTTCTCTCAGACTGGGCCTAAAATTAAGCCGTAAAATCTGGATTACGCCTTTGATATGTGACTGTAATATAAGAAAATATTAAAGCTATATTTTTGCGCGTAATTATATTTGTTGGATGGTGCTGTAATTATTTTGACCACAAATTATGTGTGTAGCCTTTTCTTAACAATATTAAGGCCAACTTCCAGTCAGACCTGATTCAGCTGACTAACGGTATTTTACGTGGAGCAACTGCTTCTCTGACCTCCACAACCCAGAAACTGGGTAACACGGTACAAATTTTCAAGGCTGTCGTCAGATTTTTGGTTTCTGACAATCTATAACCACTAACAAAGATCTACAAAAGACAGTTGGGACCAACGTCTTAACGTGCTTTCAAAACACGGAGGAGTCTCAGTATGTTAAGATAGTCCCATCCATCCACAGACTTCGGCAAGCATTGCTTAAGAGGAAACATGGGTGGCGAGACCTAATATGTTAAAAGTCATAATTCGAGGTTTGGTTCTCGACTGTTTTCTCCTCCAATATTGGAACGATTAAAGAGATATCTCACAAACTAAATAAGAAGAATGTATACTGTGTCTCTATGTTTTTCTTTTTTCATTAAAAGTTGACAAAGAACAATGGCGGCTAATTATTTGAAGAAATAAAGCTTGTTACATAAATAAAAAATATTGTAAAATGTTCGTTACTAATTCATAAACATATTGTAGAAAAAAGTTTAGGTGAGGAGCTCGTGGCTAAATAATAACAGCCGCTTGGGTCGATCTTTAAGGTTAAGCAACGCTTGCCAAGAGTAGTCTGTGGATGGGTGACTATCTTAACATACCGAGTTTCCTCCGTGCCTCGAAAAGCACGTTAAGCCGTTGATCCCGGCTGTCATTTGTAGATCTTTGGCAGTCGTTGCGGATTGTCAGAAGCCAGTAAATCTGACTCCAGTCTTGCCAAGAAGTACCGTGTTACCCAGTTAATGGGTTGTGTAGGTTCAGTAGGCAGCCGCCCCACGTAAAACACTGGTATTCAGCTAAATCTAGTTTGACTGAAAGCCGACCACAATATAGTTGGGAAAAGGCTAGGCAGATAATGATGATTGTAGAAAATATATTTTTATTAAAACTCCGTGGTTAATAAATATTGAGGAGTTTCCATTCTTTGTGTTTTTAGCGGTAAATATGAATTTTAAAACAACTATTACGGGTAATCACAAAACTTTTGCCAACTGAATGCTTCTCGCGCCAGATCTAGCACTCTTTTGCTGTACAGCGCAGTTATATGTCTGAGAAATACCTACTATGCGGTGGTGGTGTCTTAAATAAATAAGTTGACATAAACAACATACCTATTTATTTTTAATACTTTGCCATTTGAAATATGTAACATCTTTTTTTTTATTTGTCCAAAAAAATAATAAAAGTGGCGACTCAGACTTTGCATTGTTAGCAACACTGAGTACACTGACAGGACAGTGACAGATGCTCTCGAGCCGCTGTTGTCGTTGTGTTTGAGTTTCGTGTTTTATTTTGGATTACTTATATATTATATGACCCGGATTGTTTTACGGACTCTCGATCGATTCTTCCTCTGTGTGACCCGTGCGTGCTTTTGGACTGTGATTATCTTCCCTGCATGGCGACATTGTGCTCTTCTTAATTGTACTCTGATTCTGCTTCACAACTTGTTTATGTCTGACTGGTTTTGGATCTTTATTTACCATCACAATGGGAGACAACAAGAGACGTCGTAGTTCGCGGATTCAATAGTTTTTAGATGAAGTTATTGTTAAAGAAGATAATGAAAAATAAAAGTTTGTACTAAAAAATACTCGTTTAATTTATTTCTTATTCATTAATTCCTTATTTTTCATTTATTTCAACAAACATAAATTCACACCACAGTCAAAAAACTTAATACTTACCTAATTACCTAGATAAAAATTATTCAAAATTTAAAATTCCCACCAAAACGACTAAATTCTCAATATTTATTAACTATGCAGTTTTATGTTGAAAATACTTTCAAATATAAGTCTAGTAACTTATTACGAATATTTTACTGTTTTCATTAATGTAACAAGCTTTTTTACTTCAAATAAAATGATGTATCTGCCATTGTTCTTTGTACACTAGGGCTCTGTTGACAGCTACTTATCGGACAATTTGAGCATTTCATATGGGTTCTAGAGCTTATACGGTTAATATATCATCAAAAAAGAAAACATAGGGACATAGTATGTATCCTTTTTATTCAGTTTAAGAAATATATCTTAGATTGGTTTAATATTGGAGGAGAAAACCACCAAAGGCCAAACCTCGAATTATGACTTTTTACAGACAAAGTCTCGCCGCCCATGTGGGCCCTTATCGTGCTTTCCTAGTCACGGAGGAGTCTCGGTATGTTAAGATAGTCTCATCTATCCACAAACCTCGGCAAGCATTGCTTAACCTTAAAGATCGACCCGTGCGGCTGTTATAATTTAGCCACGAGTCCCTCTTCTAATCATTTTAGCCACAAATCAGCTGTTAATTTGATCAGCGACATAAGGGATTACGTAACAGATGCCAATTTGACAGGTGTGTTTGATTGACCGCGTGTGGATCGGAATTGTGACCTACATCGGCTCACCGGCTTACGTACACCTAATACATCATCCATAAGGCACTTGTCTCACTGCCGGCGATCAGCGAGTAGCGAGTAAAGCTTCAAGCTCGAAACGAGTTGGCGAGTAGCGAGTGAAAAGTTTCGATAGTTTTAACGCTCGGCTTTCAGCGAGTGCTTCTGTGCGACGGGCTTTTACTCGCAATACTCGCTCCGGCCCGCACTATAGGTAGAAATTACAGCTGTTTAGTGATATCTGACAGCCAAGCAAGCATCGCCGAGCAAGTGTCAATACAAACAACTACAAGTAAGAGCCGCTCGCCGGCGGCAGTGTGAAAAGCCTGCTATCGACTATGAATGTATGTGTATATTTTACTCACACGAGATCTATTTCTTTTGTCTCTTTCCTCAGCGAGCAAATAGTCGATAGCTACTCGCTTCCTCGCCAGCGGTGAGACAAATGCCTAACATATGTAGGTATACAACAACAAATATGACACAGTAATAATGTCACTTTGTAACTGTCACACGGATGACAAAGTACTTATTACGTAAGAATTTGTGACCTAAAATATGGAAGAAAAATGTTAGGTATTAAATCTAGAACTTGGCACAGAAGAAACGGGTAGGTATTCCTAACTAATATGATAAAAGCAAAAGTGACTTTGTTTGTTCACGTCTAAACCAATTCTAATGAATTTTAGTACAGACGTAGATGGTGGTACCTACCTTGAATGCAGTTAGAGGCGTTTTTTTTGTGAAAATAAAATTGTAGGCGACTAACTGGGAGAAAAAGCTAGTTTATTATACTGAACACATTTTTATTTCAAATAGTGCTAAAATCTATTTACCGTGTTACAGAATAAACGCAATATCAGATAAGCTATGTGCTCATCAATATGAACAACTTTGACTATGAGACCAACACTGAAATCACGAAAGAAATCGATTGCCCCGTACATTTTTGTGCGTAAAACTCGACGAAATGTGATGAACAGCTGATTTTTATGCGCAATTTCGTATTTGGTCCCATAGTAAAAATTGTTCATAATGTTGCGTACAATGACCTCATATTAGAAATTGCATTTATTCTGTTACTAGTTGACTCGCGCAACTTCGTCTGCGTCACAATTTTCATTTCTGCTCCGCTACTATTGATCTTAGCGTGATGATAATAGCCTATAGCCTTCCTCGATAAATGGACTATATAACACTGGAATATTTTTTTAAATCGGACCAGTAGTTCCTGAGATTAGCGCGTTCAAGTAAACAAACAAACAAACTCTTCAGCGTTTTATATTAGTATAGATTAGTATAGATAATAATAATATGTTGTATACTCTATGACTAACTTTAACATTACAACTTAAGAAAACGCAATTTAACGTAGACACTATTTATGTAACGGGTTTTTTCAACTAGAACTTTGTTTTCTAAAACAAAATAAAACAAAGAATTTAGGTGAAGATGATTCAAATTATTGTTGTATGTAGTACGAAGACAAAAGTTTGGCAATTTCGACAGGACGGTGCCACATGTCACACAGCCAATTTAATGAAACAATCAATTTATTGCAAACCAAATTTCACGATCGCATAATTTCACGAAATTCAGCTGTTAGGTGGCCAGCCAGATCGTGTGAATTAACACCACTGGGTAATTTTTTGTAGGGTTATGATAAAGACAGAGTCTATACGGAGCCTAATCTAATCGAATCGATTGCAGCCTTAAAACTCAAAATCCGTGATGTGATTAAGAAAATAGACCCGTAATTTTGCCAAGAAGTTATTAAAAACTTTGATGAAAGAATTGACATCTGTCAGCGTGCTCGTGGTGGACATTTGCCAGATATCATTTTTCATTCAAAATTACCAAACTTTTCTCTTCGTAATAAAATAAAAATTTGAATCATCTTCATCTAAATTCTTTGTTGTATTTTGTTTTAGAAAACAAAGTTCTTGTTGAAAAACCTTTTAGATTACTCTCAGATAAGACAATCATAAAAGTCTGGAAAACCACTTCTACAAATGTATCCAAAGGTTAACCATTGCTCCCCACCTATCTAAAAAGACCTATCGCACGCAAGCGTGTTGATTGTATCTTCTGATTATCCTCCTTCGAAACTTTTTAAGGTCGATTGAGGAAAACGGTGTTCGCAACCAATAGATTATCTTGTCACTACTTATATAACGTGGCTCGGAACAATCCCTGCGTAATTCTCGCATGTAACATGTCTGATAATATCTAACGTTATACGTATTATCTTTCTTAGGAGAGGCCGAAAGCTTGTTACGAAAATAAACCCTCGTTTATTCTTATTAGCTGAAACTGAAACCTTCGAGAAAATCTTTGCCTGGATTCTACGTGATTTTAGAAGGTTCTTGGCGTTGTGAAATCGTCTGAAAATATTTTTGTTCCGAGTTTTATGTGACGCTTAATTTGATTGGGCATTTCGATAAAATTATGGTTTGAAGAAGATTAGTCAATTGATAATTAATATTTTTCAAGAAAAATATTAATAACCATCATATTCTCCGAAAGAAATAAGCAGAGATTACGTAAGATCCTCTTTATGTTGCTGTAACTGCACAATTTGAGATGTAAAAACCTAAAAGCAATTTGTTTGACCCGAAAATCATACCTGGGACTCCTAGGAATGACATTAATAATATGGAAATTGGTGACAAAAACAAAAAAACCACACCAGAAACATTGAGTTTCAAAACTCAAGTGATTTTGTACTTTGTAGTGTTTTCAATTTGAAATCAGTTGTATTTTTTTTTGAGCCGAAAATCAACGTATTTTCTTTCTTTCCACCCAATTATCTGCTGAATACAGTCATACATAACTAACTATCTAAAATATACACACCGACAAATACAAACGCAATTATAACAACCGACCTAATTCCCTCAAAACAGACGATAATGCAGTTACCTCATTATATCATAAACACGCAATTATCTACAATCACGTACTTGACAAAGGCAACACGCCATACGTAGGTGCTGCAGGCTATGAGATACATAACAGTCAATAATTATATTACAGGTAAACTTGTCGGTAATGGAATTCTAATTAATAACGTGGTGACAAGTATTCATTAGATTAGCGAATAGGATTAGGTTTAGTCTTGAAAATACATTAATGTAAATAATGACATTCAGAAGATTGGCTAAGTGACTTAAAATCATTTCTAAGATAGTTCATCATAATTTGGATTACGTACCATATCTGACCTAATGTCTCTTGAAAGCTTTCGTGCCATTTAAACGGATTTAAAATTCTATTAGCTACATAATTTTAATCAATAAAATTCCCAACCAAAAAAACCACGCGATGTCATCTGAAATTGCCCGGTATTCTAGTTGGGAATTTGAATACGCATTCACGTACTTCTCACAGACACTACACGCAGGTGCTGCAAGTGATAAGATAGATACAGTCAATAGTTATATTACAGGTAAACTTGTCGGTAACAGAATGCTAATTAATAATGTGGCGACAAGTATTGATGAGGTTAACCAATAGGATTAGGTTTAGTCTTGAAAAGACATTAATGGATAAAATGACATTGAGACGACTGGCTTAAATAATGTCTAAGATAGCTGATTGAATATTGGATTATGTAATGAATCTGACTTTGAAGGTTTTTTTACCAGTCATATGAAATCAGAATTCTTCTAGCTTTAATTTACAAATAACTTTATTCAATAAAGTTCCTAACTTGAAAACCACACGGTATCAGACTTGTATTTTAATTTAATAATTAATAATCATCCTAATATATAAAATTTTGCCATTACTGAGTGAATAACAGATAACGCATAGGCGAAAAAATTTTGGCATGTAGTTTCCTTGAAAAGTGTAGGGGAGCACTGAGACAGAATTTCTAAGAGAAGATTGTCCGAAATTGTGAAAAGAATGGGAAAAAACTAGTGAAAGTTGCGGAAGAAAGCTAGTGTTATTTATAAATCTTACACGAAAGGATGTTGAGACTTTGGTCCTAGCTGTCATTTGTTGATGTTCGACAGTAGTTATCGATACTCAGAAGCGTGAAAATCTAACACCAGTCTTATTAATTTGAATCCAGAATACTAGTCGTGCCAAGCGGTACCGTGTTAGTCAGCTACAGGTTGTGGAGGTCATACAATCATCATCAGATTTCATCTGCATCCGGTTAAACTGAAAGGCGATCCCAACATAAGTTTAGCACATTAATTAGATCGTCAAAATCTTCTCCTGTAACAATGATGTCTAACAATGTTTCTATTGTTTCAGAGAATGGGAGCAGTCCATGGCGAAGAGTTACCATACGTCCTTGGAGCTCCACTAGTTGATGGCTTCGGCCACTTTCCTCAGAACTACACCAAGTCAGAAGTGGCTTTGTCGGAGTCCATCATGCTGTTTCTGGCTAATTTTGTGAAGACTGGGTGAGAATCAAAATATGATTCAAAATATGAATTACCTACCTGATAGATTGGCTTTGCAAAGAGTTCAAGTTCAAAGTATTAATTTCACACCAGCACTTCGCCTGCGCTGCAATTGCACATAAAGCCTATGTTACTCAGGAATATTGTAGCACTATAATAGTGAAATAGTTTTTGAAATCTATCCAGTTCTTATTGAGTTTATTCCTTAAAAACATATTAAAATACAGATATTTCCTCTTAATAATATTGGTGTAGATTTAGGTAGTGCAGGTAGGCCTAATTAACTACTTATAAAATGTAAACTCAAAAACTAGTGCAGGGTTTGATTTAGATTGGATTTCATATGGAAAAAGAAGAACCGGCAAGAAACTCCATTAATTATTGTGATGTTACAATTTTAGGGAGAAAGTGAAATTATGAACTTAATAAGGCAGGTAGACGGTAATTAAATTGATACTCATGATGATGATGGTGGTCCTACTCAATATAAAAATGTTTTGGGGTAAATACAATTATGGAATAAATTGTCGTGAATGATGCTACCTGAGTCAAAAATCAATGGGCCCAAGATTTAAATCATAAAGGTCAAAAGTATTGCTTCAGTGCAAAGTTAAGACCAGCAACTTTAATATTCGCAAATTGCTTCTTGCAGACAAAAGGACTCTTAACTTTAAGATAATTCTCATTCTTCTTAAGCTCGTAGCAAACCATGAATTTTAATATAGTCATAACTCTAAAATGCAATTTAGAAAATAGGTCAAGTCAAGTTTTCTCGCTAACTCCGACCTCGCAATATCTTCACACCGACCGACGCAAAGGTGCACAAATCCAAGTCACCTTTAATAACATCTAACAATTTGCGAAACATAAGTTCCCTCAAAGCATCACTAATTGCTTCAGTAACGTGAGCCTTATTAATAAAGGAATAAGGACCACTTGATGCCCTAAATGTCTTGTTCTGAACTTCTATTTAATAGCTCCTCAAAGTTTTAGAAACTTACAAAGAAGTATTAACTTTGTACTTCAGATGTTAAGGTTTAAATTACTTTGATCTTCGTCTTTGCCTGTGCTTTTGTACGTCGTTTCACGATAATCTCTCCCTTTAATTATGTGTTTTATATTCCTTTATTATTTTTGGGAGTGTTTAATAATTACTGTTATTTAGTGAGGGTTATAATCATTACAAAGACACTAACAGTACCGGAGAATTTTAGGAGTCCCTGCTTTAAGGTAACTCCAGGAGTGCAGTTAAAATTTTACCTGTTTTATTTCAATAATCCGTTGTTATTTTCATGGCATTTTAACTGGCGCTTTCAGCAATACTGGGTTTTAACTGGATGTAACTAAAATTTTGTAGATTTTTACAAAATATTATGTTTCGTTGTAGTTTTTTCATGAAACCATTCTGTGCAAAGATTACAAATGCGAGAACAATGTTTTCATTTATGACCTAAGGCATATCTACCCAGTTGTTAAAACTGCATCATATTTACTGCAAATTTAAAATTGACACTAATTTTAAAATGAAACATTCCTAATATCTACAGAATGCGAAAGTCCGTTTTTGTATGTTGTGTTTCATTTCTTTATAAAGTTAAATGAATAGATAATATAAAATGTTTATATTACACAACAAGAACCAACCAGTGCCGCTCAAATCTCAAAAGGCAGAGTATAGGAACTTCTCGAAAATATTTAAGACCTCTCACAAATTCTTAACAAAGATTAAAGAATATTGTCATTTCAGAAACCCGAATGACAACGCGCGACAAGAGTCACTGCTTCCCGCCTCGAGGGAGAGAAATAAATTCAGGGGTATAAATTGGGAAGAATACGACTCTACACACCAGAAATATTTGGAAATAGGTGAGTTTTACTACTGTTGCGATAGGTAATAAGATTCTTGAAGACATTGTAAAGCAGGCAGCTGATTTATTTAGGCTTTGTTTCCTGTAGAACAGAGTTTGATTCACTGATACATTTTTAATGGTGTACTTTTAAAATAAATTATTGTAATTTTTCCCCTTATTTCTTCTGAAATACGGAGTTTGATACGGTTATCACTAATTTAAACAGTAATAAACCAGAAAGGTGTGTTTATAATTTCTACCCTTGCAAAGCAAATTGGTAATACGTACAAGTTTATAAAGTTTTATGATATTTCCGCATGCAAAGATGTTTTTCCACCAAGAAATGCTAATTTCCAAGGACAGTACGTTTTCGTAGTTGAATAACCTAATGAAGAACAAAAAGCACGACTAATTTCGGCACTAAACTAAACGAGCACATTGCTTAAAGTGAGAAAACAAGAGTTAGTTTGCTCAATGCCAACACAGAAAACTTATATTAATAAAGCATAGCAAGATTTCTAAAAGTAAAAGTTAAACTCTGAAAAATAAAAACTGTTCTGAAAACAACATTAGCACAAATAAGCACAAAATAATTTAAGTGTGTTGATCAACAACAATATGATTTATGAGACTTTGATCCATTTAAGTTTTAAATTGAAATGTCAAATAAGAGACTTAAATATTTACAACGATTTTTAGTCAGTAAACAGTCTAAAATATAGATAAAACTTTCAAATTGAGAATAATACAAGCAAACAAATTCCAAACAATATGACGAGTTACATAATACCAAATAATCAGCGTAATTACTGACACGAACACCCGCGCGGCGATATCAATAAACGTCAAATACAATATTCTCCAATGTGTTATGATGAACGGAGAATTTTTAAGCGAAAACAACGTAAATATCGTTATAAAAATTAAAAAAAATTAAAAAATTGTACTGAACTGTTATTTTTTTTTTTTCTTTCAAAACCGTGTCTACATGTTATGTATGTTTTTGTACAGGTATGAAACCTCGCCTCAAGAACCACTACCGAGCGCATCAACTTTCCGTCTGGCTGCGTTTAGTTCCTGAGCTCCACCGCGCAGGCATGGAGGATGTGGCCGCGCGCCACAACCTATTCAAAAACCACAACGAGCAGGATCTCTACGAAGGCATCGTCAGACCGGATCCATTGGCGAGAAACATCAACGATAATGACGCAATCAGACGAACAAACGGTTCAGTGTACACCGACACAGCCCTAACGACCGTCGATACGATACTGGCGACCTGCGCCACAATACTGCCAGGAAGAGATCTGCAAACATTGAACGCTACCGACAACACTCTGGCTAATTTAGAAGCGGCCGGCTATGCCGCTTATTCTACGGCCTTAAGTGTAACAATAGCGATAGGGTGCTCCCTACTGATTTTGAATGTCCTAATTTTTGCTGGAGTTTATTATCAAAGAGATAAGTCTAGGTCTCGAGGGAAGCAGCAGCGTTTTAACGAGAAACATTTTGAAACAATTTCCGGGAAGCATTCTCATTATCATATGGATCCAACGCATGCGCCTAGCTTGGTTGTGGACGTTGAGAGACAGAATAGGAAGAAGCACATGATGAGTTCGGATCATCTGGCCAGTTTGAATTTCAAGGGACCGTTGGATGTTCCAAAATCTCCGCCGAGTCCGACCATGAGTATGGACAACATGATGCTTCCGAGCAAACTCGGGAGCAGGAGCAACAGTTTCAGAATACCTAACGTGAGTTACCCGCAGATGGGTTACGCGACTATGCCAAAGAATTTGAGCCAGTTTAATAACTCACCGCCTTTGCAAGAGTTACGGCAACAGAAATTCCAGCCGCCGAACGGATCGACGGCTCAAACCTCCCCGGGGAGGGAGGCGGAGGCGAGGGGCCCGCACGCAACCCTGCGGAGAGGGAAGGCCTCCCTTCACTCCAACCTCCCGCAAGCTGCCATTGACGAAATGAGAGTGTGACAGTTAATCCCATCTGACTCTGCATTACAGAATTAAAAGTGTGTGTGTAATTGTATGGTTGTAAATACTATTGTACTATGAGGGCGTCGAGATTTTTTTTTAGGAATGTTATCGATTTTCTCCTAAACTGGAATATGATTATCGAATAAAATCAATTGTATCATAGCTTTTGGTTTGTTTTAGTTCAATCCTTGATTCCAATATGCAATATGTTTAAGAGAGCTGTTTTCATTTAAAAACTATAAATTGACCATTAATTACACATTCTCGCCATAAGCAGAGAATCAAAATTCAGTTTTCATTTCTAAACTACTTTCTCTTTAGAAATCACTTTTGACAAAACTCGCCTACACACAATAGCTTTGAAAGCTGATGATAGCATCGAGGCGCCAATTGCCCAATGGCTAATGTTGAATATCGACAAGTACTCCGACTGTACATTCAACTGATTTACTGAATGCGTTTGAAGTTCGTACTCTATTCATTCGACTGTTTACTTTCGTAGAAGTGAAGTATAGGTGCATTTTTCTACTGAACTGCACAGAGGTACTATTTCGAATGCGCATCCAATATAAAATATTTCTAGTGAATCACTTTTCGTTTTCTTTTTTGTATTTACATTTTTTTTTACTTTTGATGGGTTTGCTCTTGACTCTAGTCTAGGTCAAAGATTAGAAGAGTCAAAGTCAACGATGGAACAAGGTTACCCAGAATAAGCCTGTTCACTCTAACAGTCTAATTTTGAAAATATTAGAATTGTAAGTGAGCTTTCGGAAACACAAACGTAGGCAGAGAGTTCCACTCCTTTGCTGTGCGCATTATAAAAGACTTTTGGAAACGCTTAGTGCGTATTGATGGAATAGCAACAAGGTAGGGATGGTATAGAAAAAAGTTTTTTTTTTTTTAATAAAGCCGCTAGTAGGTACCTAATAATACATAAACTTTTTAAATTCAACCTACATAATATTTTTATATCAGTTTCGGTATTCAAAAAGTAATTTAAATATCCGGTTTTGTAAAAAAAAATCTTGTCACGACATGTTTTTAGACTAGATTAATGTATGTTGATGATAAATTATTCTTCAAAAGTGAAATTAGTCTCTTACTGGACACTGATTAATTAGCTAAATAGCGGCCAAGGAAGTTAGCTTTTCGTAGACTAATCTCGAAAATTAATTGAGCATGGCTTAGACTTTTATATATTTTAGGTAATGGAAGTTATAATCTTAAGGCCGGATGACTTAGCAGAGCTTAAAAATGCTTAAACTAAATGACTTCAATCTGTCTTTTAAAAGAGACTCGTCTTGACTTTAGACAGTCATGATTTTCTTAAGAGAAAAAAAAACGCGAGAATTAAAGAATTCATCGTGAGGTTAATATTATAATAGACTTAGTGTGTTGGATTATTAAATAAATAAACATCGAAACCATATCACTATACGATCGCATTCTATAAACTAAACTAGCAACACAATAACTAACTAATGAGACAACCAATCATGGGCACTAGGAAGTTTTACTTAAACATTTCCCCGGGGTAGGGTCGCCAATAAACAGGGCAATAAAGATCTTTGAGTCACTCCGGGTCATACGTAAACATATATTCCTCTTGCGTCACGAATATACATAATAGATGGAGTCAACATCGGAGTATGTTTCACAGCATATACACATGCGTGCAAAAAAAACCGCCCAGCCCGTGAGGCTTGTTTATTGCGTGATGATGATGATTGACGTGCTAGGTTCAATACTATCTGATAGACAGAAAAGCAAAGTCTCGTTTAACAGTAACTGAATTGGTTTTAGTGTTCCGTACCAAAACAGTAAACAAAAAACTCTTACGGTGTGACTAAGTCTGTCTGTCTGTCACAGCTTGATATTTATTTTTACGGATATTGAAACAAAGCCAATTTGAAGTGACTTTTTGTTGGTAATTTCTACATGTTTTTTGCACAAAAAAACGATAGGATAACACCAAAAAACGTTCCTTAAATTTGTATTGCGCCCTTGCTCCTATTCAGTCGATAAAAACAAAATGGAGTTGCCATTTATTTTTATCGACTTTATTAATGTTTTCACGAATTCTTGTTGTGTACACTCCCATTCCTCCTTGACAGCTCCTTGCAGCCTGAGTTCTAACCCTAACGCGTGTGTTACTTATCCTATAGATGTTCAATAGGATTAAGATCAGGAAGGCTAAAAAGGTCACTTTAGGAAAATCAATATTAGAATTTTAATATTAATCACACAACAATTTGTCAAATTTAGTTTTAATCTTTATTGCTATTAGGTTTAAGGTTGATTAGGAAAATAAGATAGTGACGGGTAGCGTGATTTGCTTTCTGATTCTGCTAATGTGACTTTTTTAGACCCGCAGGGCTACTAACAGGAAACCGATTTTTTTTCACGCAAGTGTACCTTCTCGATGTGAATTAGTTCAAGCTTGGGGCTTTAAACTGAAATAGTCATAAAACGGAACGGGATCTGGAACTACGGGTAGATAAGTAAGTTAATACTGTCGTAAAGGTAAATAGGGCATAACAATACGCGACAGTGGCATGGGTGTGCCTATACTGTATTTAAGTAGTTATGTCACCGGTAAATTGCTAAACCTAACCTAACCAATCAAATCAAATCACGTGAACAAAGCGCTTAACACGAATATTTTGACGTATAGTGTTTTAGGGGTATGTGGAACAGAGAGTAAAGTCCCGCATACCCATTGAAAAGGGATGATCCTCAAACCAGGCGGCTGTTACGCCTGGCGGGCTATTGCCCGATAGTTGATCTTTGGGCTGATATATATGTTCAAATCGCACGGTAAACTCTGCTTGCGCGATGCAGGTTTGTGACGAAGTAGTTCGCTGTTAGTTGGTGTCGCGGTTCTATTTGTTGCGACGTAGATTTGCTCCGTTGTTTCTTCTTGTGGCGGCATTGATGCCGCTACAGTGTCGTGAACGTAAATGAATTTTGAGTATGAAAAAATTGCAACCCCATAGTATATTGGTTTAATTTTATGCGTCATACACAATTAGTATCATTCAAAAGTATGAATATAGTACCCAATTCAAATAAATATTATGCATGAAACGAGTATTTCAGTTGAAGTCAAATTTTACGTTTCGTTACCAGACGTCAAAAATATTCGTGCTTAACCCTCTCTGCTTATTTCAAACACAATTTATTAATTCTATCAAAATTCGACTGTTTTTAATGCGCTTAACCCTTTTTTTCCCGTTCCCTAAGGTATTTCGGGAAATCCTCTTAGTGCTCTATTACACTCCTCATATTCCAGTTTTCTACGACCTGTAGTTTCGGCTGTGCGTTGTCTGTCAGTCATTCAGTCAGTCAGTCACCAGTGACGGCAGAATTTAATATTTTAAGACTAGCTTTAACCCGCGACATCCAACGCACATAGCCCTTTTTCCCGTTCCCTAAAGTATTTCGGGAAATCCTCTTAATGCTCTCTTGCATTCCTCAAATTTCAGTTTTTCGTTTTTCAGCTGTGCATTATCTGTTAGTCACTCAGTCAGTCAGTCAGCCACCAGTAACGGCAGAATTTTATATTTTAGGACTAGCTTTTGCCCGCGACTTCGTATGCACATATCCTGTTTTTTCCCGTTCCCGTAGGAATTTCGGACTACATGCCTAATTTCAGCTTTCTACAACCAGTAGTTTCGGCTGTGCGTTGTCTGTCAGTCACTCAGTCATTCAGACAGTCACCAGGAACGGAAGAATTTTATATATTAGGATTTTGATAAATGACGACTCTGATCTTTCTACTTAGATTGCGAATGCTTTTCTAGTATTAAAGTGAACGCTGTTGGCAAAAACCCGGTGACAGTTTTAACAGTTATACAAGAATTGTATCTGATTTCTTGACTACTACTGACTACCAGTAATGACAAACGACGTAAGCATGAATGAAAAATGCGCCAAAGCAGGGGCTTAGTAGCTACGCCCCTGCTTAGGGCAGTCCCTATCAGCCATATCAAAGATACGGGGCCCCCACACAACAAGTGCCCCAACGTGTGGACGGAAAGCTCCAACATTTAGTCCCGCCATCACCTTCATGGCCTGCCGAGACATATCTGAGCTAGTAGGGCCTATTCTGTTTAAAAAAAATAACAATAAGTACCCTTCAAAACGAGGCCCCCAAAAATGTTTGATACAGGGCTCTTTTGAGACTAGACTACGCTACTGGCCCAAAGCATCTGTCATTTAAGAGTATAATTTTTCTGAAGTTAAAGTCCTCAGTACGTCATAATGCCAGTTGCTAGCAAAGTACAATTCATAATAATTGTTTGCCTGCATACTTTAATCTTCAACCCACACCGGGCTCACGTAGATTACGGCCCACTCCCTGTCGTGTGATGAGGCCTTGAGTCCCAGAAGAAACACGAAAGGATGTTATTTTAAACACGTCTTTTAACAAGAACAAACACGACCAAATTCTCAAGTTTTAATAAACTTGAGAACTTGGTTGTGTTAATTCTTATGTTATTGGATGGTAATCAAGCTGGTAATCCGTCTATGGCTAAATGGTCACCACTGGTGGTGACTATGAATCAAAATCAAAAATCGTTTATTCAAATTATAAGTCTAATTTGAATAAACGATTTTTGATTTAGAGTGCCAGCACCGAACGTCAAAGTTCTACATAAACACAGTCCTCCAAAAACGCCCGCCCGTTACCATTTCCACTGCATCTTACCATCCTTACCTTGTAGCTATTTCACCAATTCGCACTAACCGTATCCAAACGTCTTTTATAATGCGCACCGCAAAGGAATGGAACTCTCTGCCAGCGTCTGTGTTTCCAAAAGCATACAACCCTAATCTCTTCAAAGTTAGAGTGAACAAGCTCCTTCTGGGTAGGCTCGCTCCATCGTAGACTTTGTCTCTGTCATCTCTGACATAGACTAGAGTCAAGAGCAAACCCATCACAAATAAAATAAATTTCCTAGTGTGCTGGGAAGAAGTGGAGCAACAAACCCTCCAGCATTATGTCTGTAATGTTGGATGCAAAGTAGTTTACAGTAAGTACATTTATTGACTACTACAATACCATAGAGTGTAGTCGGGGTGAGTAAGATTGGGTGAAAAGGGTTTTGCTATTGGCATAAACTTTAATTAATCGTAAAATACAACTGATACACTGTGACGACCTCAAGCCAGAATTACAAGTCTGCCATACTTCTGTATGACAACCAACTAAAACTAATAAGATTCTACCAACATACCAACAGCCAATCAGTGGCTTTAATTCTGGCAGCTCGGCTGTTATAGGTTGGCGCGAAGCGCATACGCGAAAGTGCGTTCGGATACGCACTAAGGTGAATATCTTGCGGGAGCTTTTCCTCGACCTATACGACCAGAGAGATGTTTGGATACATCAGCTATAAGAGCTATTTTTCAGGACGGTGCGTTGAGTCCCACAAAGTTGAATTAAGCTAGAGACAAACTGATCCCACGTACGCAATGTATGCAACGCATTATGATATCTGGACTCTTGATTTTATATGAAAAACTATGCAGTAGAAACACACTTATCGTATGCAACGCAACACGATATACGATGCAAAAACGTTGCATACGTTGCGTACGTAGGACCAGTGTGTTTCTCGCTTTAATGTCTTTAGAACTGATAAACCACTATTCTGATAGAGTTGGATAAGTGCGAATCGGACTCGCACACGAAGGGTTCCGTACCGTTAACATTAATTTTTATTATTCGTTGTTATAGCGGCAATAGAAATACACAATCTGTGAAAATTTCAACTGTCTATCTATTATGGTTCTTGAGATACAGCCCGCTAACAGACAGACGGACGGACAGCGGAGGCTTAGTAATAGGGTTCCGTTGGTTACCTTTCGGGTACTGTACCATGAAAACAATATATAACCTGATATTGATAAAATAAAACACTTATAATATTCTATTTTCTCTCAACGAACTGTATTTGGTCACAATTGACTGTGGGCGAATTAATTGTTAAGTCGACTGTAAGAAAAGGTCTCTGTTATATGTATAGATAAGGAAAGGACTCTTGACCTGTCACTATAGATAGGAGAGTTATTATTTGGGTTATTTGATGAAAATATAGCTTGCTGAGGCGAATGTTATTCACTAATTTTTTCTTGAGGGTTTGTTCCTGTGGTTTATCTCACAGAAATGTTAGCTAGCTCCAAAACTAATTTCCTCAAAGAATTGTATTTATCGGATCAGGAGTTCCAGAGTAATCATATCAGCCAATTGCCATCCACTGCTGAACGTAAGCCTCCAAAGAACGCCAACCATCCCGGTCTTGAGCAGTCTGCATTCATACGCTCTGCTAGACTTTTTAAATCATCGATCCAGAGTAAAAGTTCATAGAAACAAACTTACAATGTTACGTAATTTATCTATGTTTATATAATAAATTTAGATAAATTACCAGTAAATCTGACTCCAGTCTTGCCATGAAGTACCGTGTTACCCAGTTAATGGTTTGTGGAGATCTGGTAGGCAGCCGCTTCTCGTAAAATACTGATATTCAGCTAAATCCGGCTTGACTGGAAGCCGACCCCAATATAGTTGGAAAAAGGCTGATGATGATGATAGATAAATTACCTACTAGGTATTTAAAGACAATCAGGAAATATTAAATTAACATAATAAGGAAAGAAAAGAATAGAAATAAATAATAAATGCATTAGCAGCCGCATTATTGTTTACCTTTTTACATTTAGGAATTTTTATCCGTCATTTTACATCTAACAAAAAATACACAAAAACATTAATCAGTACATAAAACAACTACACTACAAGATCTGCACAAGAAATATGTATAATAAATATCGATATTATCGTTCCAAGGCGTATTTATATCCCTCAAGCCGTAAAAATGTTCGCTGTCGGTGACTTTATTGGCGATTTACAAAGATTAATAAAATAGTTCGGTAAATACGTATCACAGAATAGTTCAGAAGGTCGGCTCTAAATAAGGAGTGAAAACTGGCACACGCACATAGACGTGTACGTACGGCTCAGACAAATGCCAGTCGCGAGTGCGCTTGCACTCACTGAATGTGAGTCGTGTCTATGTGTGCGTGCATGTTCGTATGTGCGGCGATCTCAAACAAATGCCGGTTGCGGCTCGCAATTGCTCTTGCAATCACTATACGAAGACGTTTATGTGTGTGTGCGTGTTCGTATGTGCAGCGACTCAAACAAATGCCGGTCACGAGTGCGCTTGCACTCACTGTATGTGAAGCGTGTCTATGTGTGCGCGCGTTCTCGCCCGTCGTAATATGGAGACGATCAATTCACAATCGTGTCTTTCAAATGATCGGAGCGTTATTGCATTCCTATGAACTGCATCGTTAGTATGAGTAGTTCATGGTTATGACTAGTTTTAAATTGTCTTAGCGGTCAACCGCGGGGGCGGCCAACCACGCGTTTCCAATTTAATATGCAACCGCTTGTCATTTAACGGCATACAATATAGAGCGGTTGAATATTAAACTGGAAAAACAGCCCCGCGGCTGACCGCTTGTGCGTAGGAGCACTATCCTATTTGTTTAGTTTGTGAGAATGGATGGATGTTTGTAATTTTTCACGCAAAAACAACTGACAAACTCGTATCTCTAATTCCAACTGGTAACGAATGCAAAAAACGGTATTCGAATACTGTATTTTGAACCCCTCATAAAAGTAGTTGGTGATCGACCGCGTGCTCTCTTGCCTTCAACTTGACCCTGAAGTCTTTAAGTCAAGAGTGAATAGGTTACTTCAAGGCAAGCGTGCTCCATCTTCGACCACATCATCACTTATCATCAAGTGAGATGGAGGTCAAGCGCGTGCCTATCAAAAGTAAAAAAAAAAAGATCACCAGTCCCTCCATCGAGTTCTCATGGCTGCAAGACCATTTGGTCTTGCAGCCATGAGAACTCGAGTATTTAATTATTCCATTATTCGTGATACAAATGGCTATATAATTTAAAGTATCTCCAGCTGACCTTCTATATGTACGTATGTTGTATAACTTATGTTAGCTGAAGAAGTTTGTATGTAATGTACTCACGAGCATGTTTATAACTGCTGTAGGAACATTCGATCTCGCTGATATAGCGGTATGTTTAATCAAATTAATGGAGTGTGAAGCAAAAGGTAATTTTGTCGCATGTCGTTGTATGATTGGTTTTGGACTGCGGACATTGGGTATTGGACATTAGAATAGAATAGAATAAAATTAATTTTCATAAAAACATGGTATAGAAGATGGTACAAAAAATTAAAATACAATAGTAAATTGTATGTTTTTGCTTAACATTATAAACGTGCAAATAATTAGTACTTACAATTATTCATTTAGTAATTTTTTTGTTAAAAAACTCTTTTATACAAACTATTAGTGGATAGCCAAACATACAATTTACTTTTAAATAATGTGGTATTTAAAATGTTTAGGTCGCTCGGTATCTTAATATTTCTACACACTATACAAACAGCTTTTATTATATTTAGCCAGCCTTGGCATGACATACAGTCTGAAAGTCGAGCCTGTGAGGGTCGCACCGGTTTTGAGGATGTACATTTGAGCATAGGTAAACAGCTGTTGTTTTTTAAATAAAATTGTTCATGTTATTGCGTGTACCTTGGTAATATACGAGTAGTTGTAAATGCCATAGTAACCTGTGAGAAATCTAACACCACATGGGGACTCCAGAATGATAATTATACTGATTCCAAGGTACCGATTTGTGTGACGATGTGTCTGACAAACCTGTAGAGCTTCTTTAGTAATACTAATTGTAAAAAAAGGTGCGTTGAAACCCTCTTTAAAATATCGATTCGTTAAAAAACCCATAGGTGGAAGTTCAAACAACATCTTCGTAATATGACATCGTATACTTATATCCTAAGAAGACGGGACTATTATAATTTTCTTCCACCCCTTAACATCACAAGCCCACCCATCCGCGAATATTAATAAACACACTACAGCCGCGCCGATATCATACATACGTTCATATCCTTTATTTATCTAATACCGTGGCTCTCAAAGTTATATCACACACACCCGAAGGAGAGGTTTTACTACCATACTAGTGGACCCGCGCAACTTTATCTGCTCCTGCTCTGCTCCTATTGGTCTTAGCGTAATGATATATAGCCTGTATAGCCTTTCTCAATAAATAGGCTAACACTGATAGAATTTTTCAAATCGGACCAGTAGTTCCTGAGATTAGCGCGTTCAAGCAAACAAACAAACAAACCCTTCAGCTTTATATATTAGTATACAGGGTAATTTGTAAAATACCAGAAACCTCTTAGGCAGTGAAAGTACTCATGATTATAAGCGACTTTTACTTTGGGAAAACTCCGAAAGCTCGAGAAAAATATCAGCTGTTTCATACATTTTCATTGGCTAAATATTGCATTTTGTATGAAACAGTTGATATTTTTTTCGAGATTTCGGAGTTTTCCCAAAGTAAAAGTTGCTTATAATCATGTGTACTTTCACTGCCTAAGAGGTTTCTGGTGTTTTACAAATAACCCTGTATAAAGCTGAAGAGTTTGTTTGTTTGTTCGCTTCATAGCATCATAGCTATGAAGCAAACAAACAAACAAATAGTCCAAGCCTTTATTAAAAAAAAAATGTTTACTTTAAAAAAAGATTCCTGAATTATAAAACATGTCTTTTTTAAATGAAACCCAGTTATATTTATTTTTTCAACCTTTCCTCACTCTCATAGTTTTACAATCATCGTAAATCGCATACACGCCAGAAAACGACAACGTGACAGGCCATGAGAGAGCTGGCTGCATGAGCTGAACTCCTTCTTAATGGACTAGACCAAACCGCAGAGGACCGGGAGTAAGAGGGAAGGTATACCTTTACCCTGCAGTGGAACAGTTTTACTCGCAGAACAGATGGTCGATAGGGCTTAAAAGTTCTGGAGTGGCAGTCGCGTACCGTAAAACGCAACGTTGAAAGGCCTTCCACAAGGTTGACCGATGCCCTGGTGAGGGTCGCGGGTAGCCGATGGATGTGAGACAGGACTGGTTATTGGGGCGACACTTGGGGGTGACATGATATATTTATTTATTTTATTCAGGTTAACCAACAACTGTTTACACCAGTACATAAACAGCTTATAATATAATAAGATACAATTGCGGGTGCAACAACTAATTACAGGTTAACACTGCTAGCACAGAAAACATTGGTAAAACATTAATTATTAAATTATGACAAATTCATAAAAATACAATTGAATTAAAATTGGGAAATTAAATTATATTGAAAAATTAGATTATAAATTAAAATAAAATAAATTGACTATTTATCAGATTAAAACAGAAATAATTAAAAGTACTGACTTGGCAAGGCATAAAATAGTAATTATAATTAAACTAACAGTAGCATTAAGATTTGAGTATCTATTAAAAATAATTACTGTGTTAAATAAAAATAAAAACCAAAATAAAAATGTAAAAATACAAAAATAAAATAAAATGTAAACAGCAATATCCCTACAAATGTGTCGTTTGACTGTTTAATAAAATTACTTTTTGAACTGTACCTACACTGTCGTGGTGAATATCTAACAAGTCACTACAGCTATTGAGGATCTGATCATGAGGATGATGGAACAGTATAGTCTCGTGTCAATAAATGACGGTACATCCGAAGCTGTCATGTGTAACAAAAGTATCAAGCGATAAGAAACCTTTGAGATCCATTGACACAACACAGAGGGAACCGTATTTTATGCTTTATCAAAATACGGAGAAACTTGCGCAAATATTGCTAAGGGGCTTAATTGCATATGGAGGGATTATTTGTTGGCAAGTTAATATTCCTTAGTATTAGATTAAATAATCATATATATAGTATTAGTTGGCTAGAGATGCTGTAAAAAAATAAGTATAGATCAAAGGAGCTTTAAAAAGGAAAATATTAATAACAGAAAGAAAGAATAAAATTTATTCAGCATATATATGAAACTCGCACGGTACATAGAAATAAGAAACAAAAAACTGGCTAAGTGCGAGTCGGACTCGCGTGCAAAGGGTTCCGACCAATTAAAATTGTTTAACATGTTATTTTAATACTACAGACTTCTTATAGGTACACACGATACAGTTTAAAAAACTTTTTTTTTAATTATCTAGTTTAACCCCAAACGTAATCACCAAACTAAAAAAAAAAAATACGTCCGTGTTTGGGTCACAGAAGTCCATATGTTTACCAACAGAATCGGTCCAGTAAACCCGTAAAAACTGGCTGTGACAGACGGACAGACAGACAGACACCCGAGTGATCCTAAAAGGGTTCCGTTTTTTACGGATGTTTGGAAGTACACACATCTTTCATGGAGTACTGTGTTAAATGTTACAAAAAATACCTTGTGACATATTAGAACTAAAATGAAAGAAAATTTAAAACCTACATTAAAAGCACACTTTGTAAAGAAGCATATTACAAATTAGAAGATTACATTCAGGATAAGAATGCTTGGAAACATGCTGGTCCGGCTACATAGGACAATCAATGGTGGAGACAAGATCAAACTGGTTGGTATATGTATTTACTTTGTAGTTGTACCTACTGTTTCATTTTTGGGTTTTTATTTTTCTGTTCACTCACACTCTGCTTATTAATGGTTCCAATATTTGTAAATATGTGAGTACCATGTACTTATTTAGAAAATTAATAAGTCTACCTCTGCATACTCTAGGTTCATGGTCCTCACATATATTAACAAAAGTTTTGTATACCACAGCACATGTAAAACATTGATTTGAAAAGAGTAACTATGGAGTTTCTTGTCCGTTCTTCTCCATAAGAATCTACTCTTCCGAATTGACAGTAGAGTCACTCATTTGCCTAGCCTTTTCCCAACTATATTGGGGTCGGCTTCCAGTTAAACCAGATTCAGCTGAACACCAGTGTTTTACGCGGAGCGGCTGCCTACCAGATCTACACTACCCATTAACTAGGTAACACGGTACTTGGCAAGACTGGAGTCAGATTTACTGGCTTCTGACAACCCGTAACGACTGCCAAAGATCTACAAATGACAGCCGGGACCAACGGCTTAACGTGCTTTCCGAGGCACGTAGGAAACTCGTTATGTTAAGATGGTCACCCATCCACAGACCAACCTTGGCAAGCGTTGCTTAACCTTAAAGATCGACCCATGCGGCTGTTATTATTTAGCCGCGAGCTCCTCAGACAGTAGCGTCACTATGTTATTTTAAATGTAATGATTACGTTCAAAAATGCCGTTTAATGGCCTAAATTGAAATAAACGTTTTTGACTTTGACTTGGAACCCTAAAAAGGGTATACCAAAAATTAGTGTGTCTAACGGCTGCACTAAAAATGTCCATTACAGCAATGTGTCAAATTAACTAATGCTATTTGACGCTGGTTGGTATCATGACTTAAACTAGTTTTTAAGGTTCCGTACCGGAAGGGTAACCAACGGAACCCTATTATCTACTAAACCTTCGCTGTCCGACCGTCCGTCCTTCCATCCATCCATCCGTCCGTCTGTCTGTCAGCGGGCTGTATCTCAAGAACTGTTAAGTGGTAGACAATTGAAAGGACATTGCTCGTCGTACATACTCGTACATAGCTAGCCTAAGATCCAACAGGGAGGTGTATTTACTCTTTGGGTTTTAGATAATGTATATATTCGATTAAACCTAAATTAAAACAACGGACACTTTTGAGAATTCTGAAAAAATTAAAACACTTTCGGATTTTGAGGTTATAATTTCGTCAATAAAAACATTCGGTATGTAGCAATAACTTAGCATTTATTACTGAATGTAAGTACGACAGATGCGCGCTTCTTGACATTGAACTCTAGGAGTCGGGAGTCTTAAGGACATGCAAGGGTTTTATTAAGGATTTATTTTTTCATTTTTGTGTGATTATAAAGTAGGTATAGCATATGTAGTACATACGCGCCAAGTGACATTACTACCAAATGTCAAATATTGTCATCTGTCAATTCGTCAACTGTCAGTGTCGATATTATTGCACGTTTCAAACAGCGCTTTCAATCGAATTTTTTGATAAGGCTTATTATGGTTCCGCGACATCATAGCGGACTGTTTGTAACTAAAAATCATTACCGTATATCAAGTGATGAGAATACTGACGCTTGTCTGTGTCAAACTCCTATTAAGAGTGCTGTTATAAAAACTTGGCTGTATGAGCTAAGTATAATACCTTTGCATATTAAAAACCTCAAATTGAACCAAAAAATAATACAACTATCACCGAGGATTATGACGGCAGCTAAGGACGAAAGTGAATACTTTTTAAAATGTTTTCGAAATTAAAAAGTGTTCGTTCTATTAAAATATAAGTAATGTAGGTATATTATTAAAAGAACTAGTAATTATAGTAAATATTTCGTGCGTGTTGGTTCATAGGCCATTTTTACAATGTCCTTTTCACAGTGTATATTTCTATTGCTGCTTTAACAGTAAATAACAAAAAATCAACTAAATTAAAAATTATGGGGGGCTCTCATGCAAGAAACGTGTTTATTCGGTCTTCATGTCAAGGGACATGTCATGGGTATTTCATGGCAAGGTTTACATAATTATATTGTTTGCAGACTATGCATATGTAAAAATAGAATATTATCTCAGCTATATTTACTTTATAAATATTTAACAGCCCATAACCAAGGTACCAAACTACCTTTTATCGCAATAACACAAAGCGAACGAACCAACATAGTAAGCATAACAAACCGAACTCGAGAGTTGTGTAAAAAGAATTCCACGTATCGCATGCCAACAGGACACAAAAGATGAAGCTCAGAAGGTCGGCTCGATACAAAGAGCGAAAACGCACCCACACAATAGACACACTTCACATACAGCGAGTGCTAGCGCACTTGCGATCAACATTTTTGTTTGATTTCTTTCAAACTTTTCATGCATATGCTGGTGCTTGACCACATTCTCACCTGATGGAAAGCGATGCTGTGGGCAAAGATGGAACATGCCTGCTTAGAAGTAACCTTTTCACTGTTGATTTAAAGTCTCAAAGTTATTAGAAACACAGACTCCGGCAGGAGCATTCCACCCCTTAGCTGTATGCACTATGAAGATATCTTTTGTGCGTATGTCCACTATGTACCAGTGTTGCATGTACCAGGTGGTATGTCCGCGTTTATATTTGTGCGCTTGTTTTTGCTCGTTGTCTGAAGCTGCACTTCTGGAATTATTTATTTTGTGTCGGACTTATCCGGTAGTGAAAAACCTTCGCACTTCGGGTAAGGCTTAACGCTTTCGTTTTGCGGTACTGAATCCAACAGCATTTTGAAGGACGTAAATCAATTTATGTTATAAGACGGTAGAATGTGTACCATTTTGCCTTAAGGGTTTAAAATCCCTAAGGAAAAACGGGCCACTCAGTCTGTCTCTCCATCTATCATAGCCAATTTTCTTCATATATTTGGTACACATATTAACTTAGATGACCCAAACACGGAGGTAAAAGGTAACTAAATAAATTTTGAATATTGAGTCACTTCTTGGAGTAAATTAGATAGTTACAAATTTGTTAGTTACAAAAACTCACTTCTTCTGGTGAGATGGCATTTGTGTACACTATTGCCAATCTATCAACTATATACATTTCGACAAAACAGAAAAGAACAAAATCGTATCGAACGTTAGACGGCGTACTCGTAACGCGTGTAGTATTTATATGAATTTGTTTTGTCCTGAAAACACCAATGATGTCGTTAGAGGTTAACCAACCGAGAAAATAAAATGATGATTTGATTCAGAGACCAATTGTTGCGGTTACTATGTGACTATTTCAAAAACAGCTGAGGAACAAAAATTCCGGCCAAGTGGAAGACGCACTCGCACACGAAAGGTTCCGTACCATAACCCTTAATAATTTTTTGTTATAGCGGCAATAGAAATACAAAACCTGTAAAAATTTAAACTGTATGCGTATTACGGTTCTTGAGATACAGACCTCTGACAGACTTGGGTACTCTAAAAAAACTCTTCGTATCGCTTGGACGACTATCCAGCAGTGAGATTCTGAAAAATGTCGAAGTGATGGCTTGGATGGTGTGATCACGAAATGAGCTGTCATTTTATATTGATTACGTGGATTGACACAGCTCACTTCGCTCACCCAATCCTTCACTCGACATGTTCACAGAATCGACCGACAGATTTTTTTGCCTCAAAACTTTGGCACATCCACAGCATTGTCGGTGGCAACGTATATATGAAGCTTTATAATCGAATGTTAATCAAATTGCCACATACCACAGTGTCTCAAGACGAAAGTCTATGACCAGTGCGTGTTGCCAGTGATGACAACAATGACAGTGATGGAACTGAAACGTGGTCGCTCACAATGGGCCTCATCAGAAGGCTCAAAGTCACTCAAAAAGCAATGGAGAGAGCAATGCTTGGAGTTTTCTAGCGTGATCGAATCAGGAATGATGATATCCTCAAGAGAACCAAGGTTACCGACATAGCCCGAAGGATCGCCAAACTAAAGTACGAGCAGTGGGCAGGGCACATTGCTCACAGAACAGATGGTCGATGGGGCCGAAAAGAACCGGAAGACGCAACGTTGGAAGGCCTACCACAAGGTGGACCGATGACCTGGTAAAGGTCGCAGGTAGCCGACAGATGCGAGACGCGCAGGATCGGTCGTTGTGGCGACGTTTGGGGGTAGCATAGGTCCAGCAGTGGACGTCTTTTGGCTGATATGATGAATCAAATTAAATGTTTTAATTCTACATCAAATATAATGGACTTAATAACTGAGTAATATCCGAAATAAAATCCTATAATAGGCCTACATCCTATAATACTTGTAAGCTTCACAAAGTCCCATTGATTTTCACTTTAGCCAAGGAACTTTTAGTCCCTTAAATCCGAAACTTGGCTGCAAAATTCTTGAACATGTTTAATCCAACGCGCCAAAAATTAAGTTTCTTAAGCCATTACGTTCATATACTTAGGAAAGAATCCCCTTTTTTGCAGAATACTTCAGCTTTATTGGACTGTTCAAACACCCTTAAGAGTAACTCAAAAAGTTCGGCGAAGCAGAGAAAACTTACGAGTTACTTGAACGGGCAAAACGTTCTATAATAATGTTTCATATTTTATTGGGTAAGTGCAGAAATATTGGGTGAAGGTAATATATTTTTTTTTGGATATTTTATTTTTATGTGTAATAACTTTTTTGACTTGGGCTGAAAGGGGCATTCTTTCGCATAGCCTTTTTCTGCTCAATGAATAAATTCGCTACAGTAACTTTAAAATCGTGTTTCGATCGCATAAGGCCTAAACCTATATGGTATTTTAGTATGCTTGGGCTCCAATATAAACATTTTTAAAGGTTGCTGGGAGCGAACAATCAAGAGTTGTTAAAGTTAACAAGATATAATCATCATACTAAGACTTGGCAGTTTTGCTCCACCTACTCATTATCATCATCATCTGCCTAGCCTTTTCCCAATAACATTGGGGTCGGCTTCCAGTCATGCCGGATTCAGCTGAATACCAGTGTTTTACTTGGAGTGGCTGCCTACCAGACCTCCACAACCCATTAACTGTGTAACACGGTACTTCTTGGCAAGACTGAAGTCAGATTTACTGGCTTCTGACAATCCGTAACGACTGCCAAAGATCTACAAATGACAGCCGGGATCATCGGCTTAACGTGCTTTCCGAGGCACGGAGGAAACTCGGTATATAAAGATGGTCACTCATCCACAGACCAACCTTGGCAAGCGTTGCTTAACCTGAAAGATCGATCCGTGCGGCTGTTATTATTTAGCCACGAGCTCCTCTACTCCTCTGCTCAACCTACTGCTCAGTACAAGTTCTCTTTCCCTTTTGTGTCCCTTCCTTCCCTGGTATACTATGTGCAGTAGTTCTTCTTCGTTTCGGTTTTGATAGCACCACAAACGCTCTTGTGCGCTGTAGTCCGCCTCTCCATCTTTTGATCTGAGGCGCTAGATAAAATGTAATTCTATTAAACAACTAGTTGACTCGCGCACTTACGTGTGCGTCACAATATTTATTACTGCTCCGCTCCTATTGGTCTTAGCGTGATGATATATAGCCTATAGCCTTCCTCGATAAATGGGCTATCTAACACCGAAAAAACCGAACCAGTAGTTCCTGAGATTAGCGCGTTCAAGCAAACAAACAAAGTCTTCAGTTTTATATATTAGTACCTACAGATAGATATATAGATGTTAGTGTCAAAATGTCAAAAAAATATGGGATTGATTGCGTGACCTTTTGACAGCGTTTGTCAATCCCATACGTTTTGACAATCGCCTTTACCGCTGACAGAATCTCACTTCAGAATATCTAGCTAGCATCTCACAGCGTAAACTTGAGTAGAGTGAGTATGACCACGCACTGCTGAACTTAATGTAGTACGTGTTATAATAGACCTATCAATATTTTTTAAGGCGCAAACCCACCGCGACACACGCTGTTCACAGCCACGTGGTGCATTTTATTTTTGGACAACTCTGCGTGGTTGAAAAATTAGTATGGATACATTTGTTTGACAACGTGGGTCTACGTTTCCACTGCTCACGTACGTATCTCTAAACTGTGCTAGGATACAGTAGTACATAGTCGTGTGTTAATATTTGTGTATTGCGTGTACCGAGTGCACAGCGTGCATGGCGTTAACAGCGTTGAGCAATGTGAGCGCCATATTCGAGCAAGCCACGCGTGTACCAATGACGTCAATTGATGCGTAGTATATTTGTGGGTAGCATGCCGTATGGTGTCGGCCGGTGCCGTATGGTACCGAAAAAGAACAATAGAATCCCATCACTTTCCGTGGGTGTTGTAAGAGACGAGTAAGGGAATGGGCAGCAACGTTCTCTGTAAAACTTAACACCATGCACTGCGATCGCCAACCCGCCTGCCAAGTATGGCGTTTATAGCAAACCTCCCGTTGGGGGAGGCCTATGTCCAGCAGTGAACATTTTTCAGCAGATACGATGATGATGATGTTCGTGAGTTGCAGTGTACACAATCACACACTTTTTCTTGCAAAGCGAAGCTTAGCACACGTGCGCAGTCTCTTTGTGCGCCGCGGTAGGCCTGCGTCTTTACACCAAGCTTGCAGATGTATTAGTGATACTCGTTTGTTATTATCAGGCAGCCCGCTGATCCGAATTCTTCTATGGAATCTCGTCATCCTCCTGTAATCCCCTTTTCGCATTAAACGACACGCACAGTAAAGGGAGGGGCTTTCTTTTCCGGGATCCGTGTGGCTCGGATTAAGGATAAACTACAAATACATTAAATTCCGGAACTTTCCCTGTTTGAACTGCGCTTAGCTATCACTTTGGTTAAATCTGGCTATTTCCGCTCTGATTGAAACTTTACTCGATGGAAACAGAATCATTTGAAGCAATATTCATTGGTACATATAGAATTAAGTCGTTTAATTTTGTAGTTAAGTTGTATTATTCATCATCATCATCATCGTTTGAGCCGAAAGACGGGTTTAACATAATCGCCACGCTTGGCAGGCGGGTTGACGATCGCAGTGAATGCTGTTGCGTTTTACAGAGAACGCTAGTGTCCATTCTCTGGTGAGTTCCTTAGTCGCCTCTTACGACACCCATGGGAAGTGATGGGATGGTATTATTATTTAACGGCACCATACGGCACAAATTAATGAAAGTTTTATTATTGCAACATTTCAAATTTGTAATTATCAAATTAGTACCCCGACGAGCTGTTTATAGTGGAATTAATTTATCATTGCAATCTATCTTCTAATTTAGGTTTCAGCAGGCTATTTTATTGGTTCTAGTGGCACTTTATTATGTTCGGTTAATTTATGGTTTTAATTTAATTTTATCTAAATTAGAATATTAATCTGGTTATAGTTTGAAAATTAACTCTGTTTTGTTATAAAATAACAAGAGCAAACATAATTTTGCTGAAAACTATTTACTAAATATTAAAATGAAAATCGCACTTTTTGAAGTCACTGACACTCTACAGCGGTCATCTTTATGAAAAGTGGTATTTTATTTTTGATAAGCACGCGTTTGACCACTATTTCACCTGATGGTAAGCGATTATTTAACCTATTTACTATTTTTTTTTTATTTGTAATGTGTTTGCTCTTGACTCTAATCTAGTCAGAGATGACAGAGACAAAGTCTACGATGGCGCGACCCAGAAGGAGCCTGTTCACTCTAACTTAAAGAAGCCTCAATTTCGCGATTGATATGCGAATGCGAATGTTGCTTGAATATTAGTAAAATTGGTAGTTCGATCTTGTTGTTTTATTATGTCATGATGTCAATAAATTGCAAAAGAATATTTGGGAATCAAATTGTGCGATGACCGTTTATAGTTTCCGCCAACGTAAAAAGTGTTGACGTTAAAGCAAAAACAGAACTTTATAGCTCCACCGAAGACAATAAGTCTGACCCAACAAACAAACACGCTGACACAAACAACGAACCCAGACAGGGACATTCTAGAATAGAACGATCTGCGATCTAATTCGTCGCGCACGATTAGCCACCAAATGTCCCCACATTCGTCCGTACTCCATCTATAAAACTGTCACCGCATCAAACGGATTTTACTAAACCCACAGAGTAAACACCACAAATGTTAAACATAAATATTGGAGCACTGTAAATCTAGGTTATATTCACAGTAAATGCCAGACTCAAGGGCGTCATAAATTCACCCAGTAAAAATTTTGTCGACCTGAATAAGTGAAATTTAGAAATAATGGATGAGGAAATCTTAGGAATGGAGGAAGAACCAAGTGTTGTGCATAATAAGATGCTTCAAGATTTTACGGCACTTATGAAGCTGTAAAAGAAAAGGTATGTAATTGGCTGACTTCAAGAAAAGATGTTAAGGAACTTGTAGAATATCACTCCTTGGAAACCAAGATTTGAAATGGGATAAACTTGCTTATAGCTCATTCCAGACTTTGTATGTTTGATGATGTTGGATAACCGAATTTCCGTTTTTAGGGTTCCGAACATCCGTACAAAACGAAACCCTTATAGGATCACTCGGGTGACTGTCTGTCCGTCTGTCACTGCTAGTTATTTCCGGATCTATAGGACAGATTCTGTTGAAATTTGGTATAAATATGGATTTCTGCGACCCAAACACGAATGTGTCACGTAAATAATAGAGTGAACAAGCTCCTTCTGGATAAGCTCGCTAAATCGTAGACTTTGTCTCTCTCATCTCTGACATAGATTAGAGTCAAGAGACAACCCTAACAAATAAACAAAATTTAGTATGGGGTCATTTTTGGGGGTCAAACTAAACAATTAAAAAAATAAGTTTTTCAAACTGTATCATGAGACTTAACAAATGAAAGGGGGGCGGGCTTACTGTGAGAATTTTAATTGTATTTTTTTTTTTCATAATTTTAAAATTTTTAATTTATTCAAGAAATAAGACCAAAAATGACCATTTCCGAAAACAATGAGACTAAAATTTTGAAAAAGAAATTCAGGTAAAGTTCTATACTTAAAGATTACAGGAAAACCTAAAAGCAGTCTTTAGTGTAATTTTAAGTTCTACTGTTTTTGAATATGTTTTATGTTTTTTTAAATTTTTTAGTGTGCTCTGTGCGAGGTCAGCAGTTTTCCTGTCTCAGTACTTAATTATTTCATTCTTTAGACCGGCTGCCCGAGCATTGACTAAATACACATACACATATTATTTATTTGTAAAACTATTATGCTTATGCTACTCTATTATTATAATTATGACTACTATACAGCTACACTATACTTTACTAACTAAATTACATATTTCATCACCATCACAGACTATTTACATTTTATACATTATATACTTTACCCACCATGTAAATGGCTAAGACCAAATACCTTAAAGTTGGTTTGTTTAATGCGGGGTCGCTAGGTTCTCGCCATGACGAGTTTATTGTGGCCATGGAAAACATTGCGGTGGATATTATGGCGATAAACGAGACTTGGCTCCGTTCGGGAGAGGAGGGCCGCGCGCCCACTGTGCCGGGCTACCGGCTGCGGCACGTGCCGCGCGCGCGCTCCGTGCGCGGCGGCCGCGGGGGCGGCGTGGGCTTCTACGTGCGGCGCGGAGTGCGCGCGCGCACCGTGCCGCACCCGCCCGCGCCGCAGGTCGAGCAGATGTGGCTCCGACTGAACGTCAACTCGCACTCGGTTATCGTTGGCACTGCGTACAGGCCACCGTGGTTAGATGTCAATGTTTTCCTAGATGCGGTTACCGACTCTCTTTTCTCTTTCACAGCAGATAAAGTTATTTTGTTGGGTGACTTCAATATTAACATGTTAAGCCAATCAGAAAACAAAACCAAGCTACTCAACAACTTCTTAGTCTCCTGCAAATTAAATCAAATTGTTACTGAGCCAACGCATTTTACAGATCACAGTGAGACACTAATTGATGTTGTATGCACTGATGCCCGTGTACGTGAAGTTTCTGTATCTCATATACCAGAGCTCGGCCAACATGCAGTTATATCTATTGAATTTAATTTTAAGATTGAGAAGCCTTCCCCGCACTGGGTCACCTACAGGCCCCTTAAAGATATACTGCTAGACCAATTTAATAAGGATTTGAAAAGGATGGATTGGAAGCATATTGAAAGCCTGGAGGATGTTAATACTATGGTAGAAACTTTCAATGATTATATTTTGAATTTATTCGATTTACATGCGCCCCTTAAAAGAGTTCTAATTAAAGATAAGTCTTTGCCATGGATAACAGACACTATTAGGGAAATGATGAAGCTGCGAGACAGGAGTCATAATAAGGCAAAAGCTACAAAAGCATTAAGACATGTCGAATCATATAGAGAGCTTAAATGCCTTGTTAAGGCTGCTGTCGAAAGTGAGAAACGTGCATATTTTAAGACCAAAATAACCCAAAACCTTAAACAGCCTAAGAAGTTATGGAGTCACTTGAAATCCTCCATAGCTATCTCTAAAAAGCCAGAGCCCACCTTGCCGCACTTTTGTAGTGATCCGGAACAAATTAATGAACACTTTTTGGATGTGCCTGGTAGTGGAAAGGTTGCTACAGCCGATTTATCATATTTTGAACACCAAAGATTTAGCAATTGTCATTTTCAACTTGAGCCCGTCCAGGAGGATGTGGTGCTGCGGCTGCTGTATGGCCTGAAGTCCAATGCTCAGGGGTCTGACTCTATCTCGCTTGAGATGCTGATGATGACTCTTCCCTGTTCTCTTGCAGCCATAACAGCCATCATCAATCGTTCCATCACCACCTCCTCGTTCCCTGATCTGTGGAAATTGGCTATAGTTAGACCTATTCCTAAGGTACTTAATCCTACCAGTGTAAAAGATCTTCGCCCTATTAGTCTTTTGCCATGCCTCTCCAAGGTCCTGGAGAAGGTTGTCTCCAACCAGCTTCGAGCATACCTTGAGGAGCACAATATACTGCCGCTTGTTCAGTCAGGTTTTCGTAAGGGTCACAGCACAGCCACAGCCCTTCTTGACGTGGTCGGAAATACTCTTGAAGCCAGAGACAAGGGCATGGGTACCATGCTTATCCTACTTGATTTTTCACGTGCCTTTGACTCAATCAATACTTCACTTCTCCTCTCCAAACTGTCATACTATGGATGTCAACCTGAGACAGTAAAATGGTTTAAAAGTTACTTAACTCACCGATCTCAATTAGTCCGGGTTTTAGGTGATGTTGACGGAGTCATAAAGTCCTCTGATCCTAAATGTGTGAACAGGGGTGTGCCACAGGGATCAATCCTAGGTCCGCTGCTTTTCATCCTGTACAGTGCTGACATTACGAACTGTCTGCTCAATGCAAAGTTCCACCTGTACGCTGATGATTTGCAGATGTACTTGCCAATTCAACCTCAGCAGGCTGTTGCCACTGTAAATAAAATGAACGAGGATTTGAATAGGGTCTCAGTCTGGTCAAGGAGAAATTCTCTGGTTTTGAACCCAATTAAATCTAAGTTTATGCTTTTGGGAACTAGAGATTTTTTAACTAAAATGAATAATGTCAGCATAGACTTGAAGATTGACGGATGTTCCATTGAAAGGGTGCAGGAAGCCCGTAATCTCGGGGTGGTATTTGATGAGCAATTGCATTTTGAGACTCACGTTATGGAGGCTGTGCGCAACTGTTTCTACCGCCTCAAACTCTTATACCGTGTTCGTCCCTACATAAGTGTGGATATGCGTGTCATGCTCTGTGAGTCACTTATTTTATCCAAGCTGAACTATGCTGACACTGTGTATGGGGCGTGCATTCTTGGGAGGAGCGAAAGGTTGATCCAGCGGGTACAGAATGCTTGTGCGAGATTTTGTTTTAATGTCCCTCCTAGATCTCACATAACTCCATTTTTAAACAAGGGTAATTTGATGAGAATGTCAGAGCGGAGAAAGCTTCATCTGGCTACCCTGTTATTTGGCATAATTCTCACAAAAAAACCAGGCTATCTGTATAGTAAGTTAACCTGGTCGCGAGATGTGAACAAGGTCAAAACAAGAGCATCTGCTTACCTCCTATTGACATTGCCCCATAGGACTGCTGCATTCCGGGGAAGTTTTAAATTCGCGGCTTCTCGTTGTTGGAACGACCTGCCACCACCGTTTCGTGCTATAAAAACAGTTGGTACTTTTAGCGCAAAATTCAAGCAACACCTACTGCGCATTCAAAAAGAAATTACATGAACTTACCCAGGGTATGCACGCAGCTAGTATTGGTGATTTTGTCCCATGTTTTCAGTATAACACTTTTTTATGACATAATCCTACACACAGTCCTCAACTATTCATTAATATTTACTATAATTTCCCTATTCTAGATGCCACACTCTATAAGGCTTTTGTTTTCTTTTATTTAGTTGCATTATTGTAGTCTTAGGTTACACTGTTATATTGTTTCTGACATTATTTTGACAACCAACCATAGCCTCCCACAGTGCGCCCGCGCGTTCCGTCATTTGTCACTGACAAATGATACTGGAGCACTGGGCCTTTGGGGTTCGGTTAAATTTTTGATTATTTATTGTATTACGTATTCCACATTTTATTGTATTTATGAAACTTTCATACTCATTATTTTATTTGTTTTTATATATTACTGGTGTGTTTCGTTTGTGTATCCGTGGCATCACATCGGGCCCTGTCATAAGACCAGCGCTGTGATATTTATTTTTAAATATCGCAGCATTTATGCTGAGACAGGGACCTTTTTGGCCTCGCACATATTAATTATGTGTAAACATATTTTTTTATGACAGTTTGTTTACTTTATTTTATGTGTTTTGTGCGAGTCCCAAATAAACATTTTTCTTTCTTTCTTTCTTTCTTTCTTTCTTTCTTAGTGTCAAACCAACCTGTTCTTTTTTTCTTCTTCGCGTGTCGACGACAAAAAAAAAATGTTTGGCCCAGTATTCAAAAACGGTAACAGCATTCGCTGAAGCAGCCATAAAGTATTCACATGAACAAGTGGCAGGGCATGCGGCGCAAGACGAAAGATGGGTCATAGACTGCGGAGAGACGCCACACAAACACTGAAGATCGGAGCCATCCGAGAACCCCACCTGTAGTGCTATTCTGTAACAACATTTTCTTGTCTCGACAGCGAAATCCGAGGTGAGTATCAAATTACGTCAAACGTAAGACCTTTATGTTGTGTGCAATAAAGCTCACTTTGTGAGGTTTGTCACTCAGGTGAAGCTCGATATCGAAATGGTTATTTACAGAATAAACTAGCTGAGGAGGTTAAAAAAAACATTTACATTGATTCAGAACCCTTGGCACGCGACTCCGACTCGCACATGGCCAGTTTGTTTTTAACATCAAGCGGTATTCTAGTCTGTTTTCTTAACATTAACTAATTGCTAAAATTCAATACCTTCTCCTTCGTCTAAAAATATGATCTGGAAATTAGATTCCTCGATTAATTTTCACAATTGCTTCGGGATATAGAAGTGTTTCATCGAATATTACTGGGTGCTAACCGATTTTCGTCGATATCAGATATTCCATAGTTCCCCCAGAAATCCAATTATTTTCTAATTACAATTTCAATAAGGTGTTCCCATCTTCAGAATATTTTATGTAGGCCGTCATCTTCCTTTTATTTTCAACCTTACCGTTTCTGAATACCCAACGGGTAACCAACGGAACCCTATTAATAAGCCTCCGCTGTCCATCCGTCCGTCCGTCTGTCTGTCAGTGGGCTGTATCTCAAGAACCGTAGTACATAGACAGTTGAAATTTTCACAGATTCACTTATATATAATCACTTATTCTGTAAAATTTTGTATCACTTAATTCATTCGTTTGCCCAAATAAACCACACAAAATGTCTTTCGTATGAGTACGTGCGGGCTGTCATAAATTATTTCCAAAGGGCAGAAACTGGAAGATTGGTGAAGCGACAAACCGGAATAATCCCTCAAGGAATACGGATGCGTGGGATTTTCAACTACTGAATGGGTTAGTAATGGATGGATGAACGTTCAAAAGTTGGGTTGTATATTGAGTTGTATTGCGTTGTTTAATAAGATCTCTTTTGCATTAGCTTGTATTGTAAGATGGTGATCTTAGGGTCTTGGGTGCCTGCCAGGGTTGCGGAATATGTTCGAAATAGTCACCGCGGCCCTGGAACGCAAAGGGCATTAGGAGGAACACGGATGGGTTTTCGTCAGTAAGAATCTGTCACTCCCCTTCTGCTCCGCCCAGAGCGAGAGTCATTTGATAATCCCATCCTAAAAAAAAGACCGGCCAAGTGCGAGTCGGACTCGCACACGAAGGGTTCCGTACCATGGGTCTTAATATTTATTATTTGTTGATAAAGCGGCAATAGAAATATCTCAAGAGATACAGCCAGCTGACAGACAGACCGACGAACGGACAGCGGAGGCTCAGTTATTACCATTCCGTTGGTTACTCTTTGGGTACGGAACCCTAAAAAGGGTCTTGGGTGCAGTCATTAGGGTTGGATCCCCAGGTGAAGTAAGGGGTTGTACAGGGGTTGTGGGTCCTGAGTCTAAATCTAGACTAGAGAGGTAGGTAAATTTCGTGAGTGTCGGTGCGACCATGGCGACGGATTAACTAATGTCCTTCCTTGATATGGCTTGGCCGTTTTATATGTAATTCAGTTTTTAGTTAAAATCCTGATACATAAAATTCTTCCATTACTGATTTTTTGAGTTACTAAGTGACTGAGTAGTCACTCAGTCACTAACTTTTAATTGATTGAAGTAACTTTAGCCAAGTAACAAAATTATATGATTGGTTATGAAACATGATAGAGCATGAGTATCAAGTTTTATAAATAAAAGTAACTAGTTTCTGCCAGTGGTACCACTGCGTGGTCAGTAGGGAACATACCCTCGAAAGAAATGTAGCCTATGTCCTTTCTCAGGCTCTAGACTATCTTGGTACTAAATCTTATTTAAATCGGTTCAGTCATTTAGGTGTGATTACATAACACACAAAAAGAGTTACTTTCGCATTTATAATATTAACTAGCACTTTGCCCACAACTTCGTCCGCGCTGCAATTTTCTTAAGAATTCCTAGTTTTTTTCAAGACAAATTATATACTCAAATCTTCATAGAAAACCACTCTATCCATTGGTGTAAACAGCATGATTTGTTATATATAGTACCTATAGTTTATAGTATGGATAGCGACTAGATAACAAAGAATTAATAGCGACTATGGTAGGCGTCAGATAAAACTTGCAATAAAGTACCCTAATATCTCTTCGTAGATACCCAAACAATAAATTTCATTTGTAGAAAACGTAAAGTATCATTGTAGAAATCTATTCAAAAAAGCTTTATATTTTTACTAGCGGACTCGGCAAACGTTGTCTTGCCATATAAATAAAATAGCCTACGACTTATTCTCAGACATACCAAATATACAAAAAACAAATCGGTCAACCCGTTTCGGAGGAGTTCGACAACAAACACAGTGACACGAGATTTATAAATATCAGATTTTAAATTTTTGATAATATTCAGCATAATCATCATATCAGCCGAAAGACGTCCACTGCTGGACATAGGCCTCCCTAAAGCATCGCCACAATGTCCGGTCCTGCGTGTCACGCACCCATCGGCTACCCGCGACCTTCACCAGTTCATCGGCCTACCTTGTGGGAGGCCTTCCAACGTCGCGTCTTCCGGTACGCGGTCGCCACCCCAGAACTTTTCGGCCCTATCTACCATCTGTTCTGCGAGTAATGTGCCATACCCACTGCCAATTTAATTGATAATAGGAAAAAGAAAGAAAAGAAACTACAAGCCAACCTCAACATGTTCTGGAAAGGTTAGGATTATCCAGGCAGTTAATGAAGTTACGTCCAGGGAGGAAAACATTTCCAAATGAATCAAAATCCAGTAAATACCTACCAACACCAGTACAATACCACTGCGAGGCCACAGAAAACAAACCAACAAGATTATCGGCTCGACAACTGAACAACAATAAAACATACATAAAACGATAGTACTGCAGAAACTGTGCCAGTAATAAATCGTGTTATGTTCGCATAGTCTATATCAGGGGTGGTACACAATTTTTCACCGGGGGCCAAAAAGTAAGATATGATGCTCTTATATTATTTATCTGCCTAGCCTTTTGCCCAACTATATTGGGATCGGCTTCCAGTCAAATCGGATTAAGCTGAATACCAGTATTTTACGCGGAGCGGCTGCCTGCCAGACCTCCACAACCCATTAACTGGGTAACACTGTACTTCATGGCAAGACTGGAGTCAGATTAACTGGTTTTTGACTATCCGTAACGACTGCCAAAGATCTACTACTAAAGACTAAACTACTGCCAAAGAGACGGCAGGGACCAACGACTTAACGAGCTTTCCGGGGCACGGAGGAAACTCGGTTATGTTAAGATGGTCACCCATCCACAGACCAACCTTGGCAAGCGTTGCTGAACCTTCAAGATCGACCCGTGTAGCTGTTATTATCTTGCCACAAGCTCCTCAATGCTCTAATATTACTGTGATTTATTTATTCATTCATTTGGCACTTCGATAAACCGAAAATGCAATCCAATAAACAGCACTGGTGCAAGTTAGGCATTAAAAATTGATGGTTTATGCAAATGTTTGAAGGACAGGACATTTAGCGCCGACTCCAACTAGATTGGGGTAAGGGCAATTACAGGCGGTATTGACATCATCATCTGCCTAGCCTTTTCCCAACTATATTGGGGTCGGCTTCCAGTCAAACTGGATTCAGCTGAATACCAGTATTTTACGTGAAGCGGCTGCCTACCAGACCTCCACAACCCATGAAATGGGTAACACGATATTTTTTGGCAAGACTGAAGTCAGATTTACTGGCTTCTGACAATCCGTAACGACTGCCAAAGTTCTACAAATGACAATCGGGACCAACGGCTTAACGTGCTTTCCGAGTCACGGAGGAAACTCTGTATGTTAAGATGGTCACCCATCCACAGACCAACCTTGGCAAGCGTTGCTTAACCTTGAAGATCGATCTGTGCGACTGTTATTCTTTAGCCACGAGCTCCACAGGCGGCATTGACACTTTACACTTGATTTTTCAAATTGTCTCCGTATAGCAAATCTTAATAGGGTATAATTTAGACGGTCACCAAAAATAATATTTTTAAGACTCTAAGCCTAGGCACCAAAATGGATCAATGGTCACCAAATTCTATCCAAGTCAACTGTGATTGCCATAAAATGTAGGCTTGGGGTTATAAACTGGATAAAATAGGTTAGGTTAGGTTAGAATTGTGACCAACCGCAGCAGTGGCCGGCGAGCGCTACTTCTCGAATATTATTTGGTGACCATTTATCTGTTTTGGTAACCGTTTAGAACTTTTTTGGTAGTAAAATAGGTACTTTTTTGGGCGGTGTTTAAACACAAGCCATTTTATTATTCAAAATAACATTGCCAAGCCGGGTTGCCCGCGGACCATGGTTTTCCCATCCCTGTTCTATATTGTCAAACATATGGCCGTGTGTATCGTCTAATAAGATTATATCGGCGGCACGTGTCGGGTCGGTAGACTGCAGTAGTGGCTGAGTAGAAATAGTAGTATGTGGGGTAAACGAATTAGGGGATGGTAATTTTGCGTGATAGTATTTAAGTGCTGTTTTGTGAGTAACATGTTCTGATTTCGTTTTTTTTTTTTTTGAAGCCAGAATATCTGATACTAGTCTTGACAAGGAGTACCGTGTTACAGTTAATGGGTTGTGGAGGTCTGGTAGGCAGCCGCTCCACGTAAAATACTGGTATTTAGCTGAATCTGGTTTGACTGGGAGGCGACCCCAATAATAGTTGGGAAAAGGCTAGACTGATGATGATTATAATGATGATCGACACGTACTAAATAATTAAGGTTATTATTGCTTTTTCGAGTATAAAAATCAAGCTGATTATTTTTCTAATATATTGTGAACTCACCTGCCTGATAAGACCACTCATTGTATCACGCAATTACATGTTTTCTTCTTCTATCTTTCTAGTATGTTTCCCCCTCCTTACTAGATCACAGCAATGTAATAGAAATTGTGGTATAAATTAGTGCGATTTTTTTTCAATACTACAATTCTGTTGTCTATACTTTATATAATTCGGTCTGAAAAGCAACAACAAAAATGCTATACTTAGCTCAATATAAAACGAATTCGAAAAGTTATAAGTATAAATCAAAACGTTTCAAATGTATACTGTCTAAGTCATATCATGTAATTATATTTATAAAATCACTGTCGTACACTATGAAGCCCTGTAAAACCCTGTGAAGTTTACGTTGTATGGCAAAAATCAAGTTTAGTGTAACTGTAAATTATGTACTTTGGAAATAAACAAATAATAATACAATCTTGCTCCAATAAAAAACAAAGCTCCTTTTGAATGGGATTTGAATTTGGAATCTCACAAAAACAAAATGGCTGTCATTTTTTCCAATTTTAAAATCCTTCTACAATCAAACTACTTTCTTCGACTGCCACTAGCATTATTTATACAATCCTCAGGGCCATTGTCAGCCATAGCCGGCCATTGCCGTCCACTTGCGGGAAAGTACTGCAGAGTGGCTATTTTAAAGAATCTTTCGAGTTTAAAGTGCGAGTGGCCATAACGAACACGTCTGCTCGCTTCACTGACCAAGCTTAGTTTTATGTGTGACTTCAACCCTTTTATCCTGGTTATTTGGGAATGCTGGGGTACACATATAAAGAGTATTGAAAAATATTGGAGATTAAGCTTGTAGCTTCATGAAAATAATAACAAGATGATCAATCTGACTTGACTCAATCTTAGGTCTTATTTTATTTGGCGAGCATTAGATGGCTCTTCGTCCGATTAGAACCAGGTCTGAGTCGAAGGCGCGCTGTGTTCCACGCGCGCCTCAAAGAGCTGTCAGCATAGAAGACGGGGCCCGCTAAGGCTAGTGCCTGCCGGGGCTGCGGATACATGTAAGGCCTCATGTAAGTGGTAATAAAAACAGTATAAGCTACATCACAGGTTAGGTAAACTCACGCACTCACTCATTTCACTCACTCACTCACTTCACTTACTCACCACTCATGAAGTTCACTTCATCATCAACATCATCATCTGCCTAGCCTTTTCTCAACTACATTGGGGTCGGCTTCCTTTTTTTTTTTTAATTCACTTCATCACTTCATGAAATTCGTGAGAGATTGACTCTCTCTCTCTTTCTGCAGTCGGTCCCTCACTGCTGAGGATCGTGACTCCGTTTGATTCCGTCAACCAATTGTCTCCATCGGTCCCGTTCTGTAGCTTGATGGATTGCGTCGCGCTGACAGGTACTCGTATTTTCAACTCCTTCGTTATTTGGTCTGACCATCGCCTGGGACTTTGACCCCTAGGCCGTTTTCCCTTGATTTTTCCAGTTACTATAAGGTGTTCCAAATTGTCGGTATCCCTGCGTGCAACATGCTGCGGGCAATTGGCTTTAATAGTCAATTTCCAGAACCTCGTAAAATAGTTCCTACAGTTTGTCAAACATTTTAATTCTTAGTCCAGTAACTTTTGCCTAGTTAATAATAAAATAATGATTATATCAGCCACACAAGAAGAACATATGGAAGTCCTACAAAACCTCCTAAATCATAACCTCCCCACGACGACAACTAACACAATCTGAACAAATCCTCAAACAGTATCGAGACAATAATTCACTCAGACCGTTCCAGTTGACTTGCTTCCAGTACTACCTACTTTCTAGTTGGAAATGAAATAGTAGCTACGGAGCAGTCAGGGCGCCGTTCAGCATCATTGCTCTCGCTTAGTTTTCTGTTGGTCTGTTTATAACTGAAACTAAAGTTAGTTATTGAATTGATTATTTTTGATGTCAGCTTTTTTCTGGATGGAAAAAGGCCATTGAACGGGTCAGGGTGAATATGTCGTAGCCATATCTTAAAGTTGGTCATTTAATAAACTGGTCGGCCAGTTTACATAACGAGTATAAATGAAATAGGTGGCTGTGATGTAGCGTATACTGTTTTTATTACCACTAACATGAGGCCTTATATTTTATATTTTTGTTGTCAGACTCTTACTGCCTAAAATCCATCCATGTTCCTCTTAAGGCCACTCTCTCGAAAAACCGACCAAGTGCGAGTCGGACTCGCACACGAAGGGTTCCGTACCATAAACCTCAATTTTTATATTTTTTTGTCATAGCGGAAATAGAAATACACAATCTGTGAAAATTTCAACTGTCTACCTATTACGGTTCTTGAGACAGACTAACAGACGGACGGACAGACAGAATTATTTTAAATTATTTCTAAACAAAAAAAGAAATCACATCTGAAAAAAAATAGGTAGAAAAATAGGTAATGAAATGGTTCGTAACTTGGTATAGCCAGAATTTATGTATCAGTATACATAATAAGAAAAAAAATCACCAAATCACCTCCAAATCGTTGAGATGAAACCATTTTACTCCTTCATTTCTTTATTAAAAAAAATATTTACTGCTTTGCAATACAAACGAAAATAATTTGCAAGTTAGGATTAGGTTATACTACTCTGTCAAGAAAGTACCGGGAAAAGATCAATAATACACAAAATGTCTGTTATTCATCCAAATTTATTTTATCACCTTCAAAGTATGCTCCTTTACAAACGATACACTTGCGCCAACGAATAATCCATTCATCAAAACATTTTTTAAACGCTGCTTCCGGAATTGAGTTCAGTTCTCGCCGCGAATTCTCCTTTATGTCTTCTATCGATTGAAAACGGGTGCCACGAAGTGGTAATTTGAGTTTAGGAAAAAGAAAAAAGTCAGCAGGAGCCATATCTGGTGAATATGGTGGTTGCTGGATGGTATTTGTTGAGTGTTTGGTTAAAAATTCGTTCACAATGATAGCCTTGTGCGAAGGCGCATTGTCGTGGTGCAAAATCCAAAAATTTTCTTTCCACAAATCTGGCCTTTTTCGTCGAATTTGCTCTCTTAAACGCTCATATAATATTCTTTATTTACCGTTAGACCTTCCGGTAAGAATTCAGAGTGCACAACACCGCGATAGTCAAAGAAAACAGTCAACATGACTTTGACTTTTGATCGACTTTGGCGTGGTTTTTTCGGTTTCGGTTCAGTTGGAAGGCGCCACTCCGAAGCTTGTTGACTAGTTTGCATGTCAAACTCGTAAACCCCTCGTCTCGTCACCAGTAACAATGCGTTTCATGAATGTTGGGTCCGAACTGACTCGTTCTAGCATGTCCTCAGCGACTTTCATGCGATTGAGTTTTTGGAGAAAATTCAGATCTTTTGCGACTAGCCGAGCAGCAACATGTTTCATACTCAAATGATTAGTTAAAATGGTACGGATCGACTCGTGAGATACAGAAAGTTCGGCGGCTATCTCTCTCAGAGTTGAATGGGGATTTTCAGTCAATATTTCCTTCACTTTTGCGATATTTACTTCAGTTGCAGACGTTGACGGCCTACCAGAGCGAGGCAAATCTTCCATCACATCTCGACCGCGTTTGAACGCTTTGAACCACTCATAAGCACGTGTTTTTGATAAAGTCGATTCACCGTAAGCCTTCTGTAACATCTTCAGTGACTCCGAACACGAAATTCCATTGGCGATGCAAAATTTAAGACAAACTCTTTGTTCGATATTTTTGTCCATTATGAAATTCGCAATACACACTATATATGATATTACTAAAACCAGCACTGTATTTAATATAAATAACAGATGCAACTCAAACTCCGCGCCAAAATGGAAAACAGTTGTGCCCATGTAACAACGACAAAAAAACAAAAATTTGAATTTGGAACCATAAACAAATCATCCATTCCCGATACTTTTTTGACTGAATGTATGTTGATTAAAGTACGGTCTATGATTCGCGGGCGTGAGAATTATGTATTTTCAGAATTATGACAAGAATTATGGGAATCGCGGCGTCCGGTTTCCCTGCGTGAGATTTCACTCTCTCGCACGCGGTCGGCCTCCTCCTTCGCTGGCATTACTACTTCGAAGCGAATCGATAGCGTGATGGCTGAAAGGCTAGCATGGAAGAAAAAAGCGTGTTGCGCCGACCCCAACTAACATGGGATAAGGGCAGAAAGATGATGACTACTATCCATGCCTCCTCGCTCGTGACCATGGAATGAACCAGCGCCGTGATGAGGACTCGGTGGTGCTCCACCCAAGCAAAGCAGACCTCCACCGTATGCTCCACCGTGTTCTCGAGGCCATACATTCATCAAGTGATCAAAAATTATTTTATCTTTGAGTAGTGTTTGCATTCACATCTCAATCGCAAACATTTAAAATAAAATAACTTTAATTTCGGAAGTCGGTTTTTTTGGTATTTTCTTAGTGTTTTGACACTGACTACTGAAATTAAAGTTATTTTATTTTTTGTTAAAGTTATTTTATACTTTGTAGTGTTTTGTTTTTGGAAGTCGGTTTTTATTTTTGTAACACACAGCGTACCGGCGTGATTTTATGTTATGAACTGGTGTATACTATCAACAGACATGCGATTTCAGAAATCCCGATCCATTTGCTATCATTGATTGAAGAGTTCCGTTGCTTACCTCCAAAGTTCGTCATCAGATCTTCACCAAATTAACACGTAACCAGTCCGGAGAAATACTCTTCCAAACAAAAAAGAATCGTCCAAATCGGTTAGCAATTGGCGAAAATATCGCTGAACAAACATTTTTCATGGGTTCCCATCATCAGATCCTGACTTATACCTTCCATCATCAGCTCAGCAACATAAGATGATGATTATCAGGCACAAATATGAATTGCGATAGAAATTTATTGAAACACATTATTTTTTATTTATTATTATTATAAAATTTGAGGGTTTCTCTCGATTTTCATGGGATCCCATCATCAGATTCTGACGTGGTGACAATGGGACCACCTCAGGAGTATAGGATTTTTTTAAATCGGTCCACAATTGGCGGAGAAATCGGTGAACATACATTAAAAAAAATACATACAGCCGAACATAGAACTTCCTCCTTTTTGAAGAAGTCGATTAAAAACAACTCCAATTCAGGCAATTCTCCAATTTTAAGGCATTTGAAAATGTTCCCCAAGCCGAAAAAAATAAGTAGCTATGAATGAAACAGGTAATGTTGGGATGTTTATAATAGGCTTATTTCTTGTTTATTCAAAAGCCCTCTCGTCTCAAATGCTGATTTCCTTTGCATATTCTAATACCACCTAAAATAACGACCAAACTACCAACCCACCTGAACATGCCTTATCACTTAAAGCCCCTCACACAATAACAGTTAATTGACTGCACGCAGTCTGTCGAAGGCCTTACTCGATTAAAACGGCCATACACGGCTCCATTAAGTTTCCACACACCCAGTTACAGTCGAATTTCAATATTACCCTGTTTTTATTATATTGTTTGTAGGCAATATGTTAAGTCTTGTTTAGAGGGTTACATTTAGTTATGAACTTACATAAATACACTCTAGGCCTCAAATACACACAGAACTTTTTATACTTGCTTTTTAAATTATCTTCACATCGCAGACTGTTATAAAACTGTCAAAATTGCAGGCTGTTGGCCAAGATATTTCTTTGACCGCGGATGAAAATTGTTGGAGTGGTGGGATGGCAAATAATTAGGCCAGCAGTAATATTGACAACGTTTATTCGTTGGAAGATAATTTAGGAAAACTTTACATCTTAGTCGTGTTACGAATTACAAGCAAGCGACGCCATGACAGTTGGCAGAGTTAATAAGACACTGTAAGGTGGCGCTGTATGTAGCATAATGAAAATCAAGTTTATAATATTTACCACAGATTACAACACACCTCCTTAAATTTATAATCTTGATCTTTTACATAGACAATATTACTATAGACATATACAGAACTGCTACTAGGCACACTACACTACACTTTATATGCTAAATTAATTTTAAGCCCATTCTGTTTCTCAAAAATTTGGTCTTATCTAAACTTTTAGTTAACATGTCTGCTAAGTTAAATTCTGAATCAATTTTTACAATATCAATTATACCCTTTTCATAGTTTTCATTTATATAATGATACTGAACTTCAATGTGCTTTGAATTTTTAGTAAAATTTCCATACTTAGCAATCGAAATTGCACCTGAATTATCTTCATACAGTTTTATTGGCTTATCAAATTTAAAATCGAATGATTCACTTAACAAGTTTTTGATGAAAAGTACCTCTGTCACTGCTTCTGACATGGCAGTATATTCTGCAAAAGTTGAACACTTTGTTACTGTACTTTGTTTATGTGTTTTCCAAAAAATTAAGTTACCAAATAATCTTATTACAAAACCTGTTGTAGATTTTCTATCCACATTATCTCCCGCATAATCAGAATCTACCATACAATCTAATAGTTCAGAGTTAACATTGTCATAGTATGTTAACTTTAAATCCTTAGTCTTATACAAATATTTTAAAATTCTCATTGCATATTTATAATGCGTCTGATCATAACAACTTTGATATCTGCTCAAGTAATTAACACTATATGCTATATCTGGCCTTGTGCCTGTACTAATATACAATAACTCACCAATTATATTTCTATACATAATGCTATCATCTACTTCTCTAGCTTGTTCTAATTTTAAATTTGTTTCCATTGGAGTATCATACAACTTAGTATTTTCCAAATTATATTTTACAGCCAAAGATTCAATATACTTTGTTTGACTTAAGGTCATTCTTTTCCTATCATTATTATAATCAATATCTATGCCAATATAACTTTTAATTTTTCCTAGGTCTTTCATTGCAAATTTTTCCATTAAACTAGTTTTTACCTTTGTTATTTTATCTTTATCTTTACAACAGATTATAAGATCATCGACAAATATTAGTATGTATATTGGATCTTTGCTCGTACTGTTTACATAGAGACAGTAATCATAATTACTTCTAACAAAATTCGATTTTTCAATGAATTTGTTGAAACAATCATACCATATTCTAGGGCTCTCTCTGAGACCATAGAGTGCTTTATGCAATTTGTAAACTTTATTATCTCCAGTTTCATAACCTCTCGGTTGATTTATAAATACCTCTGACTTTACATAACCATTTAAAAAAGCTGTCTCAACATCCATTTGTTCTATAAATAAATTGTTTTTACAACTGTATGATAATAAAACTTTCAATGTTTGCATTTTTCCTACTGGTGAATAAACATTTTCAAGATAATCCTTTTGCTGAAATCCACGTACTACTAATCTAGCTTTATAAACATTATTATTTTTCCTTTTAAATACCCATTTAACATCAATAACCTTTTTGTCTTTTGGCCTTTCAACAATATGCCATGTGTTGTTTTTGTTTAAGCTATTTATTTCTGAATCCATCGCTACCTGCCATTGCTTACAATCGTGGGAGCTCATCGCCTCCGCAAATGTGTTTGGTACATTTGCATCAATGTAATTTACATAAATAAAATGTGATACTGGATTACCATATCTGGAAACTGGTTTTATCTCTCTTTTTGGCCTTTCTTCCGTTACAAGATTATCCCTATTGGTACTTAAATTTTTATCATTAACATTATCTTCCACAGTATTATTAGTAGAACTGGTTTCATTTTCATCCACATAATCTTTATCAATATCAGCTTTAATTTTTTCATTTTTAATATTTGAAGTTATATTATCCAAGATTCTATCCTTTTCATCATCAACTTTTTCTAAACAAATTAACTGAGTATTTTCCTCGACTACCTGTACATGTCTAGCATTGATTATTCTATTATTCAATAAAACTCTATAACCATTTTCATTATAACCCACTAGGACTCCTAGTTGGGCTTTATCGTCCCATTTACTTTTTCTTAAAACTTCTGGAACCCTGACATAAACTCTACTTCCATAAATCTTTAAATGCTCAACATTTGGTTTAATACCAAAAAATATTTCATAAGGAGTTTTATTCTCTACTGTATTAGCAATTGTTCGATTTTTTAAGTATGCTGCTGTTTTTATAACTTCGGGCCAATACCTTCTGTGAATTTTAGCTTCTCTCATTAAGCATCTACCAATATCCATAGCAGATCTATTATATCTTTCCGCTACTCCATTTAATTCATGGACATAGGGTGGACATGGTAATAACTCTATGCCTTTTTGTCTAATGAAATTATAAATATCTCTATTTAAATATTCTTTCCCATTATCACACTGTATTTTCTTAACTCTTTTATTAAATTTATTTTCTACTAAATTAACAAACTCTATAAAACAATTTACAGTCTCTGCTTTACTTTTAATACAAAAAATTCTAGTACACTTACTATAGTCATCAATAAATGTCAAAAAATATTTTTCTCCACCATAACCAGTTGTGTTATGTGGGCCATTTAGATCAGTATGTATCAATTCCAGAATTCCAGTAGTCTTAGTTCTATTATTTTCAAAAGGTACATTGGCCATTTTGCTTTCAATACAGTTTGAGCATTTCATTTCCATGCTTTCAATCTTATCTGGCAAACCTTTTACTAATTTGTTGCTTATCAACTTGTTTAAATATTGAAAGTTTACATGACCAAGTGCCCTATGCCATTTCTCTTTATCAGTTAATTTTATTGAATTTACATACATGTCATTTTTATAAATTTTTGAAACAAAACTTTTTATACAATACAAATTGTTTATTTTGTTAGCAACAACTATTAACTCTCTAGATTGATTATAAATTTTTGCATTTTCATGTCTTGCTACTATTGTGCAATTTTGGGTTATTTTTGAAACGCTTAACAAATTTTGTTTAATGCCTTTTACAAAGTATACATTTTTTAAATCAACTTTTTTTATAGTATAATAATTTTTGAAATGGACTTGAACAGTACCTACTTTGGTTGCTTTTAACAATTTACCATCTGACAATTTCACATCAATGGGATTTTTCAAATCTACATAATTATAAAAACATGTATCACTTTTAATAATATGATCTGTACACCCACTATCTAACAACCAATCCTTCTCATTGCTGTTATCATATTCCCCTTCGCTACACCCTGTTATCTGATTTACTAATGGATTGCATACCTGAGCTGTCCATGACTCGGATGCTGAGCCGTCTTGTTGAGTGCTTGACGACTCACCTCTGGGATGACCGTCACCTCTGGGGACACTTTGACCTCTGCCAGGGCCGCAACCTCGATAAAATCCTCTGTTGAAACCTCTTTGTTTACCTCGCTGGTGTTGACTGGTTGGACCTTGGTAGCTTTTCTGACCGTGCCAGCAATCCTTCTTCAGATGGCCGGTCTTTCCACAAACATAACATTTTGCTTTAGTTTTTGCTGAGAATGTGCTCATATTGCTTTTCCTGTCTGGATCACTAGTGGTCATACTTTTTTCTTTTATTTTAGATTTCACATAATCTACTGTTCTTTGTTCTTCCGGGATTACATCAATAAAATCTCCAATATAGCTGTAGTTGGGAGGTAAAGCTCTGAGTAAGTACCTCATCTTCTCAGGTTCACTTATATTTCCACCAGCCGCTTTAAAATCATTGATTGTTTTCTCGAACTCAACAAAAAAATCTTCTATTGTATTGTAATTGTTTAATTTAATCTCTTCAATTTTTCCCCTACATATTATTTGCATTGCGGTAGACTGTGTCAAGTACATCTTGTCAAACTTTTTCATAATTTCGTAAGCTGTTGTACATTCACTAATATATTCTAGTTGTTTATCGGAAATCGTGCTCATTATTATAGTCCTTGCTTTTAAATCCATTTTCTTCCAATCCGCCTCTAATTGTTTAATTTTTCCGGCATCACGCCAATGGCGGGCTCGTTACATTCTTTGTATTCTAGCAAAGTTACTAACCTTAATTTCCAGCTTGAATAGTTTACCCCATCAAAAATGGGCATCATTATGTCTTCTACTTTTGCTTGTTTAGCCATTTTGGTGATGATAATCTATTTATAACGTATTTTTTCTGGACTTCTAATTTTCACGAGGCGCCAACTACTTTGCACGTGGCCCTTTTTTTGAACTTACGAAATTTCACTTATTGAACCACCCAACCACGCTCTGCTACCATGTTGGAGTGGTGGGATGGCAAATAATTAGGCCAGCAGTAATATTGACAACGTTTATTCGTTGGAAGATAATTTAGGAAAACTTTACATCTTAGTCGTGTTACGAATTACAAGCAAGCGACGCCATGACAGTTGGCAGAGTTAATAAGACACTGTAAGGTGGCGCTGTATGTAGCATAATGAAAATCAAGTTTATAATATTTACCACAGATTACAACAAAAATGATTCTAATTACTTTCAGGAAAGTGACGATCTTCAAACGATGGATAGGAACAGTTAAATATGAGTTGATGAAGATTCAGTTTATAACAATAAATGTGCAAAAGTAACTTAAGTCTAAAAAACTAATTATATCTACTAAACCTAACTACATACATACATCTCAGTCTCTGGAGTCGGTTCCTCATGTCTAAGCATGGTGTTCAGCTCCGGGGTTGCCGGATTATCTGCCTCAACCGGTTTCAGCGCGTCTCTTACGACGTTGTAAAATTCAAAGTATGATAAGTCTCTCACATGATCAGCCGGTCGATTCTGTAGACATGTCGAAGTGAAGGCCTTGGTGAAGTTATCACAAAGTAAGCTGTCATTCCATCTTGATTACATTACAGCTCACTTCACAAAAGCCCTACTTTGACATGTTTACAGAACCGCATTGCAGTCCATCGTGGTGGTGAACGGACGCGCGATCTTTTGCCTTCGGTGTTCCCAATTACAATCGGTTTTTAGGGTTCCGTCCCCAAAGGGTATCCAACGGAACCCTATTACTTAGCCTCCACTGTCCATCCGTGCGTCCGTCGGTCTGTCCGTCCGACTATCTGTCAGCGGAGTTTATCTCAAGAACCGTAATATGTATGTATGTATGTATGTATGTAAATCGGGCTGATTTCCGCAACTCCACGACTAAGCGCGTATTTTGCGTGTAGGTGGGACAAATGCGTCATTCGATCCACCCCAGCTCCCCAAGGAAGGCCAGCAACGCCTTGGTGTTACTAACTATCTCGCAGAGGGTACCTGGGTTTCCGAAGTACTTTGCCCTGTAATCCGCAACTACCGGGCAGCTTAGAAGCAGGTGTGCTGCTGTCTCATTCTCCTCCATGCAGGCTCTGCATAGCGGGCTGTCAGTGACTCCTATAGCATAGAGGTGTTTATTAAAAGACCCATGGCCAGTTGTTACGGCTGTGACTGAACGCAACTGTTGTTTAGTCAGTCTTAGGGCTTGTTTTGTGAAACGGCCATTTATAGAGGGAAGTGCCTCTTTGGCCTGCCTACACTCACTATGGTCAATCCATAGCTTGTGATGTTTATCTCCGGTGCGTTTCCTTACCAGATTGCGTAAGTACTCGAAAGGCAGCGGCACGATGGGCTCAGGTCCCATTGCTGACAAACTCGACCCCCTTCGGGCGAGTTCATCCGCAGCGTCGTTGCCTCAAGATTCACTGTGTCCCTTGATCCATTGAATGGTTACTTTGTTGTGTCTACCAACCTGGTTGAGACGTTGGTGATACTCGAGAATCAACCCAGAGTTCACTGTGTGGCTGTTCAGAGCTTGCAGGACAGCCATGCTGTCCGAGAGTATGCGTATTGAGTGGTCCTTAACTTCCCTGGTTAGGATGGCTGATGCCGCCAGAGAAATGCCCATGCATTCAGCCTGGAACACTGAATCCAACACCACACCCAATGGTGTGGCTATGTGGATATTGAGATCCTCTGAGAAGATTCCCGCACCAGTACCTGTACCTGTTTTTGATCCATCGGTGAAGAGCCGCAGCTCGGCGGGGCAGAGCCCCTCGCACCGATGATCCTCATGCAATTGGATTTTGTATTTTTTATCGAAGATAAATTGCTTGGGTACCCGGTCATTGATTGCTTTTGTTATGGGGAGTTCATTGTTGAGCTCCTCGAGCAGAGCGGTGTGTCGTGTGTCTCTCTTACTCCAGAGACCTAATGTTTTAAGGCGTACTGCTGCCATCGTCGCTTCCTGTTGTATAAACAAGTGTAGCGGAGGGAGCCCCAGCATGGCTTCCAGCGCCGCAGTTGGAGTAGTCCTCATGCAGCCCGTCGTTGCCATGCAGGCCAGCCTTTGCATGTGTTGTAACTTGTTTACGGCTGTAGCTAGCTTTGAGCGTGGCCACCACACCACGGCCCCGTAGGTTAGCATGGGCCGAATTACTGCGCTGTACAGCCATAGTATTATTTTGGGAGATAGGCCCCACTTCTTCCCTATCATTTTCCTGCATTGCCAGAAGGTAATGCAGGCCCTGCTTAGTTTGTAGTCTAGGTGATTACTCCAGCTTAACTTACTGTCTAGGATGACGCCTAGATACTTTACCTCGTTAGACAGCTGGAGCTCTGTGTTGAAGAGCATAGGTAGCCGGTAGTGGCCTAGTGCTCGCTTTTGAGTGAACATGACTAATTCAGTTTTCGTGGGGTTTACCAACAGATAATATTCGTCGCACCACCTTTCCACGATGCGTAGTGCTTGTTGAGTGAGGTTGCAGATCGTTCCAGTCACTTTCCCTGACACTAGGATTGCGAGGTCGTCAGCATAACCTATTGTGTAGTAACGATTAGCGTTGAGTTGGGTGATCAGGTCATCAATTACCAGATTCCACAGAAGAGGGGAGAGCACACCCCCCTGCGGGCAGCCTCTGGCTATCAGAGCCAACTGCTGCTCTTCCTCAAGGCGAACAACTCGTTTGCTTAACATATTAGTTATCCAGTCAGTTAGTACCTGTTCCACGCCGTGTTTGGAGAGAGCGGCACTAATGCTGGAAAAGTTTGTCTTGTCGAAGGCTCCTTCGATGTCTGTGAATGTGCCCAGGCAGGACCCTTTCTGGTGAATTGCTTCCTCAATCTGGTTCACCACCAGATGAAGAGCGGACTCTGTCGACTTACCCGAGCTGTATGCGTGTTGGTTACCATGCAGTGGTATTGTTTTTAAAACGCCATCACGTAGTTCCCTTTCACACAGTCTTTCCATTGTCTTTAGTAAAAACGAGGTCAGACTAATAGGTCGATAGGATTTAGCGTTTGTGTAGTCACTTTTACCTGGCTTCGGAATGAATATGACTTTCACTTCCCTCCATCCTTTAGGAACGTATCTAAAGGTCAGGCACGCTCGCATTAAGAGCACCAGTTTTGTTGCAACAGCGGTACCTCCCCACTGTAGTAAGGCAGGAAACACACCGTCGGGACCTGGTGCCTTGAAAGGTTGGAAGCTTTTGATGGCCCACTGAAGTTTTTCCAGCGTAATCATCTTTTCTGCATAAAGCCAGTCATCATCTGATGGTGTTTGGATAACGTAATAGGTAGACAGTTGAATTTTTCACAGATTGTGTTGTGTATCTATTGCCGCTATAATAACAAATAATAAAAACTAAGGTGTATGGTACGGAACCCTTCGTTTGCGAGTCCGACTCGCACTTGGCCGGTTTTTGGAAATTTTCGTCGCCTCTGAGCACTATGTGACCGTAAACGTAAGAATGCGTTATTGTCATCATACCATACAAAATCAAAACACACTTGTGCTAGTTTAGTTTATTGAATTTTCCCAAGTACAATTACAAAGGCCAGTAGTTGACAGCTGTAAGCTGATAATGACCTCGGGATCTGTGACTTAACATCAAGTAAGTATCACAAGCGTACTCAACGTCAACCCACATGATGTGGTCAAACTTTAATGACACCACACTACGTCTACCTACGGCTCACTGAAACGGATCACTAAACACTCAAACTGTTTACCAGTTTACAGTGAGCTTATTTAGATAAGCAAATTACGCAGTACCAATATTCCTGATTGCAATCCATCAAGTTACCTTAACTCTGGATATTGGTTGATGAGCATTGTTAACGGTAGAATTATTCCGGCATGTTGTTTATTTATTTTTATCATCATCATTATTCTTCTGTCGGAATATCAATTTGTTTGGGTTCAGATTAGTCTGTGTCTTTCTTGTTTCTGTTATATAATCCATCTTTTCGGTTGCTTTATACCTTAAATTCTTCTGTCACATTATATTCCTTTTGTTTCGGTAGCTGAACGTTACTATGATATAAGTTTCCTTTCTGCTCAGGTTAAGCCATAATAATTTCATTTTAGGGTTCCGTACCTGAAGGGTAACTAACGGAGCTCTATTATTGAGCTTCCGCTGTCCGTCCGTCTGTCCGTCTGTCTGTCAGCGGGCTGTATCTAACGAACCGTAATAGATAGAGAGTTGAAATTTTCACAGATGGTCTATTTCTATTGCCACTATAACAAAAAATTACGAAAATTTTGCTTTATGGTACGGAACACTTCGTGTGAGAGTGTGTCTCTCACTTAGCCAATTTTTCGAATTTGTCTTATTGTAGCAACATTAAGGCTCGCTTACTCTAAAAATCATTTAATACGTAATAAGTGTTATGCCAAAAAAAAATTGTAGATTGAGTTCGAGATAATTATCAAATTTTGGAACAACTACTCTATTTTTCAGATTACAAAGTTCAAATTCCATTCTACATTTCCTTTTTTTGGGCCCCTTTAGTACAAAGTGTGTTTAATTAAAAATCTACTTAAAATACACTGCGCTAAAATCGATAGGTACTTGCGTTGGCGGCAATATTTTAAACTTATCTCGAATTATTATTTCAAGTGCCTACAATGAGTTTCTGTTTTCCCTTCGATATTGATGGAAACTTGATATCTTGTTGTGAAAAAAAAAAACAGATTTACAAAAGCCATTTAAAAGCAAAAAATATATTTGTAGTTAAGGAGAGCTTGATTTAAAAAAAAAATATCAAAGGTTTGTATAAAAGCGAGAATCCGCTGTATCATGGATTTATGAACAAGCTTACTAATGAGCAAAAACAGCACATACTGTGATTTTATAAAAAGTTAATCCCTGTTCTTTGTATGAAACAATATGCTGATATTTTTCTATTTTAAATCATTATTATGAGACATAATTAACACGTTCATAATGCGTACAGCTAAGGAGTGGAATTCTCTGCCGGACTCTGTGTTTCCTGATAGCTACGAGTATAACCTGGGAGTCTTTAAGTCAAGAGTGAATAGGTTATTTCTAGGCAAGCGTGCTCCATCTTCGACCATATCATCATTAACCATCAGGTGAGATAGTGGTCAAACGCGTGCCTATCTAAAGTAAAAAATAATAATAATAATAATAATTAATCCTCGCAAATGAGGCTTTAAAATGAGCGGTAGAAAATACAACATAAATGGTAAAAAAAATACTTAGCCAAAAGACATGTTGCACGTGAGATTCTATGGAAAATAACAGTTCTTGGTCGAAAGATATTCTGCTTTTAAAGGAAGGCGAAACAGACTTTATTGATAGGTATTTTATGTTCACATTGGTTTGTCTAAGTTAAACTTGCACGCAAATAAATAAATAAATAAATAAAATATTTTATTTCAGACATTCTTGGTTCATACTATTGTTAGTAGAAAGACTTAAAAACTACGTTAGGTACATTTAAAAAAAAACTAAATTAATTTAAGTATTTGCCGCCCTCTGGGGCCCCGGGCACACGCACTTGTGCTTGAACCCAGTGCCCCAGAAGGGGGCTGTCCAGTTTGTGGCTGAGCACGTTCAGGATAGTGTTGGCGCTTCCAATCAGCGAAGCGATACGGCGCCGCAGCACAGTGTGAAACCCGTCTGTGTGCACGTGCGCAAATATCGCAGACGCACTACAATAGCGTGAGAGCCCCACCAGCACCCTGAACGCGTTATTACGAGTATATTGTATTCGGAGAGCGTTGATGGCCCGCTGAGTGTAGCTGACCCACAGATTGCAGGTGTAGAGAGTTTGGCAAAATGCTTTAAAAAGAGTAATTTTTACCTCTGAACTACACCTCGCAAATCTGCGTGCCAACATGTTACAGCGGACCGCCATCGAAATATTGCCACGTTCTACATTCTGACACTTGTTCAAATGCAACCATGTTTTAATTAACCTCGATACTAGAAAAAACCGTTTTTGTTTAAAAAAAAAATCTTACAATTTTCTATAGATAATTTGATTTTAAAATCGGATATTAACCAGTATTTAAAGTTATAGGATTAGTTTTGTTAATTTAGACTTATTAATGAATTAGCATGTTGTTGTTTTTATAAGCAGATTCTTGTGTGATGTTAGTTTATTCAGCAACGAACCTTAGCAGTTCATACTCCCACATCTATATCAATTTCCAATTAATTGCATAAACAAAACTAAAATACAATTATTTACGCTATTCAGAACCCGTTTGCGAGAACGATAATAGAATCTAAACAACGGACGTCTTGCCTTTGTGCTGTATATTTTATATTCGTATACAACTGTTTTCTCTGCATTGTAGTATTACAACAAAGTGTTCTTAGATGTCTGCGCTAATAATAGAGACTTTTCTTACTTTGTGGGCGTTTGTAAGGGCAATTCCGTTTGGTCGATGACCTTTGGGTTGGAGGTCTCGCATTTATTATTCCGATTGCTCGAGCGGATCCCTTTTTCCGGAGTCTGACTATGAATCTATGTATCAACATCAGCTTGCGATAAAATTGTTGTTCTGCTAGTAAAAGCCCTGTTAAGTTATTACCTTCATGGTTGTATCCAGTTTGTAAAACGCTTCATTTATGGACGCGTTATAAAATTATACTTCAGTGAAGTGAAAATTTTTTCAAACAATTTTTCTACATCTATTAATTATTAATCAGTATATTTCAAATAAAATCAATTCACAAATTAGAAGAATTCTTAAATTAAAATTACATTCAATGCGCTTTAGATAATTTTACAGCATTAATTTTGCGTTAGTGATTATCCAGCATTAAGTGAATATCCAGTTATAGAATTGTTTTCTAATATTAAGGTACTCCTTATTTAAGTACAGTACCCAATTTTATCCAAAAACTCTGTGTGATCCCTGGGAAAAATCAAAGAACCCACAACATACATTGTTAAAGCTTCTATACTTTACGAAATAAAAAAAATATTCCATCCCAGTTGTACCACTTTCTGTTATTCTTCTCAAAACAAACGAACCGGAAACTCTAGCCTAGACACAAAACGACTTTATTCCCAAACGACAGTGTTTGTTAGAAAAAACAAATACATTCCGAAACACAAAGGCCTATTTAGAATTACTCTTGTGTTACGCACAAGAATAATAATTTGTTTTGCCAAAAATCAACACAAGTTTGGAAACAAAAGCGCAAACGGCATAGCTAAGCGTTGGTCGCGTTGGAAAACATTTTATTGATTGCTGAAAGTATTTCTGGGGTATGGTCGATGATAGCAGTCGCTTGGGCCCTTGAAAACAGTGATATTTATTGAAATGTCAATCAACCTACTTTTTATAAAAAAACTAATTTTGTCCAAATATATAAAATTCTTCGTTACGGAGTGACTGACAGACAACGCACAGCCGAAACTACAAAAAACTACTAAAACTACTGGTTGTATAAAGCTGAAATTTGGCATGTAGGTTCCTTGTGGAGTGTAGGGAAGCACTAAGAGAGGATTTCCGGTATCCTACGGAAACGGGAAGACAAAGAATAGGTATGGGCGTACGAAGTCGCGGACAAAAGCAAGTGAACTTATAATGGATTGTTCCAAAATTCAACACAATTCTGGAAAAAAGCGCAAACGGTACAAACGTTAGTCGCGTTAGAAAAATGTATTTTTAGGGCTGTGGTTGATGATGATGAGCAATCGCTTTGGGGCCTCGAAAGCAGTAAGTATTAGGGTGTCAATCAATCACCTACAATCGATTGTTTGTTTCTGTGGAATTACTGATTAGATTTCGAAAATCCTGAACTTATAAGTGCCATAGGTTTTTATCCCAAATATTAATGCAGTATTTCTGTGGGAAGTAAAGCCGTGGGACAAAGCTACAACTTAATTTTTATGGATGTTTTTTGGATGGATGTCAATTGTACAACCCACTGGGTAACACGATGCCCCTGGCAAGACTGGTGTCACATTTTCTGGTTTCTGACTATCTGTAATATATATCAAAGATCTATAAATGACATCCGAGACCAACAGCTTAACGTGCTTTTTAAGGCACGGCGGAGTCTCGGAATGTAATGGGTGGTTGCCCATCCAAGGACCGACCGGGGCAAGCGCTGCCACACCTGGTCATCGCTCTATCTTGTGAGAGGCCTTCTAACGCTGAGTTTTCAGGTACACGGTCACCACTCCAGAAGTTTTCGGCCCCATTAACCATCTGTTCTGTGAGCAATGTGCCCTGCCCTTTGCCACTTGATTCGGGCAATGTCGGTAACCTTGATTCTCTAGCGGATATCATCATTTCTGATTCGGTCATGTAAAGAAAGTTCAAGCATTGCCCTTTCCATTGGGTGACTTAAGTAGAGCCTTCTGATGAACCCCATTGTGAGCGACCACGTTTCGGTTCCATAAGTCATCTCTGGCAAGCTGGCAAAGATGACTTATGCTGATGTATACCAAAAGTTATTCTATTAATCGCTTATTTCAAAGCCTTGGTTATTAGAATGTCGCAACCGATTTCATACCTCCGCGGTTTTTAATAAGACTTTATTGGTTTCTAATATTGTTCTGGAGTTTGTGAATTCGAGTTGTGAACGGCGACCTTTTCTATATTTATGGAAAAAAATAGCATCGGACTTTAGAGGTCCAAATATAAGAATTGAGAATTGATTGATGCGTTTTAAACTTTTAAATGAGAATTTTGTAGAAAATTGAGTTTTGTTGGTTTCAAACGACATTATTCTGAAAAATGTAAGCCTGTTTATTTTCTACGCGACGTTTAACATTTTCCACGTAAAAAGCAGAGTGTTAATAAAATGATTGAGTCAAAATAATACCTGTTTTTTGGATGTGGGTTCATCAAATGACTCTTTAAACTCTGGGCGGAGCGGAAGGGAGTGTCACACCTATACTGACTAAAACTCACCCGTTTCTCTCTAAATGCTCTTTGCGTTCCAGGGCTGAAGAGACTCTTTCGAAAAAAATCCAAGTCAAAGTTGTTGACAGGGTTGCAGGCTAAGTTGTTGTGATCAGGTGAATTAGACATCTGATCTCAACACATTTCATATAAAATACTAGTATTAATCTGAATCTGACTCTAATATGCTGGGAAAAAACTAGGCAGTTGAA